>OY728148.1:1569585193-1572085193 GCA_963277665.1 Viscum album | reverse complement strand
ATTTGAGGTAATTTGGATTTTTTACTATACATGGGTTAGGTATGCCTGAGAATAGCTCATTACAAAATCCATATTCATTCCTATCCCTTTCTACAATTTCAAAATTGTAATGAAATCCCGAAAAGAAATACTCTGACACCACTTTGCAACATCCCAGACCTGTATGCCCCTAAAAGGTGTACTGGTCCTAGTGGGTCACATTACCTCAAGGGAATCTCCCCAAAGTACAGAGGATGACAACTAGAAGCGATAGTCTGGGATAGTTTGTGGGGAAACAATTACCTCATTAGCATAGTGTAGAACATTAGAATGTCAATAACAGATAGAAATATTTTAAGGATTAAACCATACAATAGAAGTAAACAGAGGAAGACTAATGGTATAATCAATCCAGGAATCATATTATATATAAGATGATGATATATGCCACATGTTTCAAATAAAATATCCAAAACATGTATAAAAGAAAGATGTAAATTCCATTTAATAAAGGTAAAAAGGCCAAAATACTCTTAATAGAATTGAATGCCTCAGCTTGGTCCCATGCTCTCTTTCTATAAATCAACATATCACATACCTATATTAGGGAACCTTCCATTCTCGACTACTACAATCATATAATCCATTTGGGTGAAAAAACATGACACAAATAGGACATGAGACAAAATCCTATTTGGAAACCACACATGGTCTATGCCAATAATTCAGTGGATATATATAGAACGTAGGGTTCAATAAGAAAAGGAGTAATCAAGGAAGTACTAAAAATCAACATTCTACATACATTGGTTTTCATTTATAATCATTTACCAATTCAATTACATTGGATTTAAAAGTCTCATGATCCATATCAAGACTAATATCCCCAATATAATTAATAGAAACAAAGATGCCTCGTAAGGCCATATAGACAATGCAAGTCAAGGTCGAATCCAATCTTGTTCTTTGGCTAGGTAGACACATCATAATTTAATTCATTCCGTTTTCAATTTATAACCTGATCCCATAAATGACATTTTTAAATTGTAATTCAAGTATCACTCCATGTTCTATCTCAACCAACACCCTATAATCCCATCATTGGATAACCACATAGGAACCCAGTATCACTCTAGGTAAGGTATAACGTCCCATTCCAACGAGTACATCCTAGGATCTCCTCAGCATAAGCTCAATATCACCCTTGGCATAATAGTAAAATTCCCCTTGAGTGCATCCATGTAATTATAATATGAATCCTTATATCACTCGACATATAAGTCTAGCCACAAAAATTCCATCCATGGAATATCTCATTTTCATCCTTGTATCACCCATGATAATATAATATTAACCATTGAGTCCATCCATAGCATCCTAGAGTGGATCCATGTGTCACCCAATGAATAAAGGTCAATAGTTACGTGAATTGTTCCTTATAATTATAAATTGAATCTATGTATAACCCAAGGATATTTTTAATTTAACCAATTCATTTCCATTTAAAAATTTCATTAGTAATGCCAATGTCAAATCCAAAATCATCTAGCATCAAAACCCACCACAAGAGGGTGACTCAAGCATAGGACAACCTCATAATGTCTGGCATTTCATTTAATCACATGGGAATATTTTTTATAACATGATTCAAAGTCATAAAAAGATAATTTATGAATTTTTATCATATAACTAACATGGGAGAAGTATTAAGAGTGAAATTAATTCCTATTAAGCTAATTTCAAAACAAGGCCAAGATCACGGCCTCGCCTTCAAATACTCACATGGGAATTTTTAGAATAACCAGCCTAAATTGAATATCAAGATATAACATGGGTTAATTATAATATAAATCACATGATAAAATAAAAAATTTACCAATTTTATTTAATTGCATCAATTCATGTCATGTCCAATACATACACACATGGTCAAGGAAGACATGTTTTTAATAATAAAGGAAAAAATGGGTCAAGGGTAATTTCATCCATCCCACACCCTTAATGAGTTTAATTGAAATTTATCAACATTGAAATTTAATTTATAGTACAATTCATATTTTTAAATCCTGTGACATGTGGTAAAAGGAATGCCTCATGGGAAACAAAGGCCCAAATCCATAAATGGTCATTCTAGGAAACTCACACAAGGGGTGGTCCTTGTTCCTGTCATAGAACCTATAAAATTCATAAAAACACCTATTCAATTACCAAAATCAGGCTAGTAAATAACAAGGTTCATTTCTATTTAAGGAGACACCACAAAAATGTGTGTATTACAAACCGACATATATAAACAACTTGACATTCAGTGAAATGCACAAGACAACCTACCTTAGGTAGGTTCTTGATATATCATGCATTATAAATATATTATTCACCCTAGTTTGGGAGAAATTTGAATAAGCGATGAATAATTGTGAAATTAGGGAAAATGAGCCTATATATAAATAACACATTTTATATCTCAAAGAATTGAGAAAGGATAAATTGGAATTAAGGCCTTACCATTATGAATCTATGCAGAATAACTAAATTCTATAAAGATATTAGATGGAGATGAAATTTGAAATCAAAGATTAGTCCAAGAGGAAATCATTTACACAGTTGAGAGCTATTATACATTTTCGAAAGAACCAATTTTGTTTTATAAAATAATTTTAATTAAAATTAAACATTTTAAAAGTCTCAAAATTATATGGCTACATAGTTTACCCACACAATTTGTCAAACTGTGCGATAATCATGCATGGTTTCCTATAGATTTGAGGGATAGTTAAAGTTACCCATTATGATTTACTAACCTTATGGTATCCATTTCAAATTCCTCTGTCAATTTCTTCTAAAAATGAAAACCTGGATGCAAGATTATGCAACCTAACACGCATAGTTTTCCAAACCGTGCGGCCTACTATTTTTACCCTAAACTGGGGTTTTGGGCTTAGAAACAGCCCTATACACCCCTGAAAGATTTATTGACCAATAATGCATTAATATTAGGCTATATTCATGTAATTAATTAACACCCCAAACTTCCATTGTATGCTTCTCTTTGAATAATAGAGTAGCGTGTGTTGTACGCAACTTCGAGATTCTAACACGCCGCGACCAATCAAAGTAGCCATTATAAATAGTAATACCCACTATTTGAAATTTTATAAATTTTATAATTAAAAATGGACTTCATTTTTGGATTAGGAATATCTAAATTATCTTAGGATGAAATTTTCGTACCTTTCAGATAACTTTTATATTTTGATGAATAGTGAAAATTAATAAATTTTTATTAAAAGCAACTTTTTAAATTGAAATAATTAATAGTGATAAATTAAGAATTTGAGTGGTTTTATAGTATATTTAGAATATAATTTTACCATTTAATACAGTTTTGGTCATTGGACATAATTTCATATTTAAATATGACATAAACAAGTGTCAATCTTTTGATAGTTATTATCTCTTAAAAACACGTTTTTTTATAGCGGAAATTAATTTTAAATTAATTTCTGCCACTTCGGTTTTTTTAATTTGGAAAAATGGACTCCATATTTGGAAACAAAGTTTCCAAATTGTGTAAATATGTAACTATTATTTTTATACATTTTGAATAATTACTTCGTTAAATATTTTATTTACCATGGTTAGAGGGTAAATCCGGTAAATAAGGGTAAAAATATAACATTATAATAATACTAAATTACCCAAAAACTTGTCTTAACCCTATTTGTCGATACATTTCCGACCATGGGCATCTTTGGGTTGATTTTGTCACCCCATGGATCCAATTTTAAGCGATAATGACACTTTATATTAATTAACTTAAAGTATATACAAAAATGACATAAGCATATATCTTTTAGAAACGATTTTTTTACATAGGGTTATATATTTTATATTTTTGACTATAAATATTCATTAGAAATATAAAAATATTTCCTACATAATGGTATTTTATTTATAATTTTTACACATTGAATAATTAAATTTATGTTTGACACAATAATGATGAAGTATTTCCATTTAATGAAAGAATCAAATAATTAGTATTATAAATGTTAAAATAAATATAATTTGAGAATTTAATGAATTACACGAATTTTATAGGTTAATATGACATGTTAGTATTGATTTAATTAACTTATTTAGAAGTAATCATGCTGTTAGACTTTTCAAAAAAAATCAAATACCAAATAGTGTCAAAATTTACAAAAAAGAGTTTTTAAAACAAATATTATATTATTAATTGATATTAAATTCATAAATATCTAAGGTTCGGCCAAAGGACATTTATCATGATAGGTGTGTTATTAATGGACAACTTGGGGGTCAATTGGAGGTATATAGTAATTTTATTAACTATATAATATAAAAATACAAGGTGACATGGTAAGTGTCAAACTAATTAACCATGAGTTAAAACTAAAAGATAAGGTTAATATAATGACCCAATCCTGTCTAAAATATATTTGTTGAAAGGATTTCGACTCATACCCACCTTAGTATTTTAATAATACACTTTGGATCCATTATAAACCAAATTTGAATTTATTGTAAATTTATACTTTATGTTTTTCCAAAAGAGCCCCTCCTCCCCCTTATAAAAGGACACCACTTCTAACCAATTCCTCACACCTATCAAGCCTATTTACTCTTCCAAACTCTAACAAATTAAGCTCCCTAAATCTTTATCCTAATATTAGAAGCCTTAAATTAGGATAAAGACACTTCAAGTATCCTTTTTGGTTCAAATCAAAGGGAGTTACCCAAATTAAAGGTAACGATTTCTCCTAGCTTCTTCTCTTTTATTTTACTTCTCCAACCACTAAAATCTTCTTATTATTTTATTTTGTAACAAAAACAGTATAATAAATATACTAGAATATTGTTATTATATGTATTCGAACTACACTTACACACACCTCCATCTAATGGGTCAAGAACATAATGTTTCTGTGGATGGAAACCAAACACCTCACAAAGCGATGATTGTTCAATTATCTCCTATCACCTCTCATGGTGGCCATTTTGATGGAACTATAATTAAATATTATATTAATGATATTTATTTTATATATAAGATTTTTTAATTCCATTTTATATCATACCATTATTCTTATCATGTTGTATATATATACGATAAGTTCATTTGAGGAAGTGCGGACTACCGCCCCCTCAAAGTGATATGACTCGTTCATACCATACATGGAACATATAAAGGATTGTGTTAATGAACATAAGTAACACATATAAGATATTATATTATGATGGAATAATTATTTACTTATGTATCATTTGTTTTTTATTCCTTTTAAAATGAAAAATGAAATAGAAGTAGCGTTCGTGCGTACGTACGGATTACCGTCTCCACGAACGTGATGAGATTCATTTCCCCATAATATCCATTAAAGACTAATTATCTTTTTATGATTAAAAGAAATGTTTAAGAACTGTATATCATTATTGATATGAATAATATACAACTTATCCATAACAAACACATCTTACGTAATGAAGCATATAAAGGAAAACAAATCAGTTAACACCCGAAACGACGATAATACTAAAATATTATTAACAAAGAAATATTAAAAGATCATATATGATATCATATTTATTAATATGATTCTTGTATAATTTAATAACAATGATTTAACTATTATACATGAGGTTAACATACACACTATCAAATAAATGTATAAGGTAATGGGTTTTCATCTCACTCCTTATTCCCGTGAGACTAATGCCATATTGCCACTAATACATTTTGTGTGGTGTATGTACTGCCTAAAATTGTATTCTCTGTGTAATAAACTTTAATTTATGTGTATTTAAATATTCTTTGTATGATAACTCTTTCATGGGTTCTATGTTTCATGAGTTACCAAATTGGTAAGTGTTAATTTCACAATCTCTTTATTATCCGAGGTTGTTTTTACGTAAGTATATACTGGGACATATTTATTATACATGTCCATGTTTTATGAAAGAGTTTTCAAAGGAATTATTTTTATAGAATTTTTACTAAAACATCATTTCATATTTTTTAAATACTTTTCCTTATAAATCTTTCTCATTAATGTCCATGTCTTCAAAATGGTTTTAAGGATTTATTTATATGGACATGAATGTTTTTAAAATCTTAATTCCTTTCAAAAGTTTCAATGTGGTATGGGACACTTTGATTCAAAAATTTCTTTAAATGACTTCTTTTTTTAAATTGTGTGACTTTTAAATGTGTACATGAAACTGGGGTATTTCTATCAAAGAGTTTTACAAATCATTTTCATCTATGTCATAATTGTTTAATGTATTTTAAACTTGTTTTGAAGTTGATTTATCATGATACAAATCTCGAATATTGTGTTGAAGGTTTTGTGATATGTTTGACTATGGATGTGTTATTTTTATACCATTCATAGTTTATGGAGAAAGTATTTACATTTCATATGCTAGTTTTAATACGAATATTTATGTTATGTTTAAACCTGTTCATATGAGGAATGCATTGGACTTAATATGTGATGGGTGAATCCTGATATATCTCCTCGATGCAACGGTAGGTATCATGAGACAAACTAGTGTCTTGGCATGAGGCCTTGACAAAATCTTATTTGTAGTCATGGCACGAGGCCTTGGCTACGTGGTTATGATAGTATGGCATTATGCATTCCATCATTATGAAAGTGGTTATTGATATTCCATGTGATTATTCGATTAGTTTAAGAACCATGTGAATAAGTAAATGGAATTATTTCAATTTATATTTGCAATATTATGCTGAATTTCAAGTTTAAAAGGGTTTTGTTTTAGTTATACGTTGCCTTAAATGTTTATGATGATTTATTAATGTTTCCTCTATATTTTTATCCTTACTGAGCATCTGAGCTCACACCTTTCTATTTTTTATTTTTCCAAGGATTCCAAGAAGTGTATAGTGATTGATATGCAGGGTTATGCCAAGGGAATGATGGCATTCATAAAAAATTATTTATGTTGTTTTTTATGCTATAAAGTGTAATGTAACATTCATGTATGTAATCTATTTTCCAAGACTTCTAAACCGATCTATCCTTCGGGACATGATTCCTTGTAATCATGCAACTGTATTAAAATAATGCACCGAATTTGGGTAACTGGGGTCGGGGCATTACAGTTGGTATCAGAGGAAGTTTAGCAAATAACCTTGAAAGCTATATTTAGATAAATTCTGATTAGAGAACATAGGCCTAGGATAGATTTTGAGGATTAGTAGAGAATAACTTCCTAGAATTATGATATTCTAGAGATTTTGTGAGTTTTCCGAGCAAT
The DNA here is from genome assembly GCA_963277665.1 of Viscum album. Classification (NCBI taxonomy): domain Eukaryota; kingdom Viridiplantae; phylum Streptophyta; class Magnoliopsida; order Santalales; family Viscaceae; genus Viscum; species Viscum album. The sequence goes on along the minus strand of OY728148.1, from coordinate 1,572,077,909 downwards.
ACATCCTTGTCTGGATACCAGCAGGTAGAGGTGGATTTGGCACAGATGTACCTAGGGGTAAAACCCAAAAACACCACTTTTAGCTAGACTCGAACGGGAACTGGTGCACGACAATGGGCCTTGCTATATTCTTGGTTATGACACTCCCAGGGGATATTCTTAGGATATTTCTCATTTTCTTTACAAACCATTATGAACGGTTTATGAGTATATACTTCTCAAAGAAGATATTTTTATGATTATGGATTATATCCATAAACAGTTTAATTTATGTTATGTGTTTTATAAGTTTGGGATTAGGTATTTCTATTCACAAACTAATCTAGTGTATTCCATTGTTTAGAAATGATGCCCAGTAGAAGGAATGAGAACTCCAGTAATACGCATGATCCAAAGAGTAAGAAAGATCATATTATTCATGGTATTATGATAGAATTTAGAATGGAAATAGTCTCCCATGTGTTATCATCATATGAAGAAATAGTATCATGTGTTGATAAGATAAGTAAATAATTCTCAGAGTCCTATGAATTTGAAGGGAAGAAAGAGAAGGAAAGGATGGTAGAGAGAAGGACAGATAAAGGGAATAAGGTAAAGAAGGATTTTCCCATATGTGATAACTGTAGAAAGAATCACCTTGGATAATTCTTGAAGGGAATGGGAGTATGTTATAAGTGTGGAGAAAAAGGATACCAAGTACGTGACTGCAAGGGTTATAAAAAGATTTTAATTGTACAATGCTTCATCTACCAGGAGTCTGGACACTATGCAAACCAATGTCCCAGTCATCAGACTATGCCGAATATGATGCTATTGGATAATAATCAAGTTATGATACTACCACAGATGAAGGGGAATGACTAGTGTTCTTTTGTTGTTATTTTTGAATTATTTCATTTGAGTGTCGTATCAATGATGTACTGGAAATAAATAAGGATTGAACTAAAATACTATTTCATTGAGGATTTGATATTTTATGGTACTAAGTAATGTGAATCTACAATGAGTTAAATTTTTTGGAAATTACATGGTTTACAGAAAGATAAACCTCAATATGGTCATAACATTGAAGTACTGATTTTGGAATAAGATATGGTTGATTTGGGTAAATTATATTGGATATTCTTGACTGCCTTGAAACTAATTAAAGATTTGTATATTCCATTATTGTTGGGGTTTACAACATTTTTGGATGGATGAAGTATATCCAGTATTCTATAAGGAATAAGGGATAATGAATGTAATCTATAATGTTTTATGGTAATTCAGGATGTTTCAGTGTTTTAAAAGAATACATGATGAAGGTATTCACAGGCTATTACGGGGTAAAAAGGATCTAAATTATGTTTATCTTTCATATAAATTTTGGACTGAGAGTTTATGGATGTATTTTGGATAAGTCTAAAGGTTGGAAGGGATTATGTTTGAAAGGTTATTTTTGGATTTTTATAAAAGGGCAACACACAGACCGTGTGATGACCCGTCACATTGGACAAAGCTGCGGGAATCAAAGACACAACCATAGTGCAATTAAGATATATTGCTTACCACTAGACTACGTGAAGTTCTTGTATGGTATATTGTAGTTTTTTAAGGGTCTGATATGTGAATTATGAATTCATAATCCTAGCCAATCTCATAAATAAATTCCTCAACATTATGAAAAAGAACTTAGAACAAAAATGTTGTCCTAGATGGTACCTTAGATAATCACAAATTTATGGCTTTGGGATTGTTGGCCTTTTCATAGCCATGTTATATACCACTCTCCATCATATATTGATGGTTATATTTCACTTCCATACCCATATTTTTCTATGTGTAACCCTACTATGTGTTATTTTCGGTAACCTTCATACTTACCACTCTTTATTTTAACAAGAGGCCTCGTTAATCCATTTTTCGATGTGGGATTTCAACTAAGATATTTTGAAATGTCAACCCCAAGTTTCCAATACCAAGAATAAATTCTGAGGATGCAATTTATTGAAGTAGGGGATAATTTAACACCCCAAGCCTCCACTATATGCTTCTCTTTGAATAATAGAGTAGCATGTGTTATACGCAACTTCGAGATTCTAACACGTCGCGACCAATTAAAGTAGCCATTATGAATAGTAATATCAACTATTTGAAATTTTATAAATTTTATCTATAAAAATGGACTTCATTTTTTGATTCATAATATTTAAATTATCCTAGGATGAAATTTTGGCACTTTTCGGATAACTTGTATATTTTGATGAATAGTGAAAATTACTACATTTTTATTAAAAACAACTATTTTAATTGAAATAATTAATAGTGATAAATTATGAATTTGAGAGGTTTTAAATAATATTTAGAAAATATTATTACCATTTAATATAATTTTGGTCATTGGACATAATTTCACATTTAAACCGAACATAAACAAGTGTCAATCTTTTGATAGTTATTATCTCTTAAAAACACGCTTTTTGTTTTGAGAGCGGGAATTAATTTTAAATTAATTTCTACCACTTCTGTGTTTTGAATTTGAAATAATGGACTCTATATTTAGAATCATGATGTCCAAATTGTGTAAATAGGTAAATTTTATTTTTAGAAATTTTGAATAATTACTTCGGTAAATATTTTATTTACCATGGTTAAAAGGTAAATCAGGTAAATAAGGGTAAAAAATAATATTATAATAATAATAAATTTCCCTAAAACGTGTATTAACACTATTGGTTGATATATGTCCGACCATGGGCATCTTTGGGTTGATTTTGGGACCCCATGGATCCACTTGTAATTGATAATGACACATTATATTAATTAAGTAAAAGTAAATACAAAAATGACACAAGCCTATATCTTTTAGAAAAAAAATTTACATAGGGTTATATATGTTATATTTTTGACTATAAGAATTAATTATAAATATGTAAATATTTCCTACATAATGGTATTTTATTTATAATTTTTAGACATTAAATAATTTAATTTATTTATGACACAATGATGATGCAGTAATTATCTTATTAGTGAAATATTAAAATAATTGATTTTATAAATACCCAAATAAATATAATTTGAGACTTTTAATGAATTACAAGAATTTAATAGGTTAATATGACATGTTATGATTGATTTAATTAACTTAATTTGAAGTAATAATGCTGTTATTATTTTCACAAAAATCAAATACCAAATAGTGTCAAAATTGAGAAAAAAGAGTTTTTAAAACAAATATTATATTATTAATTGATATTAAATTCCTAAAAATCTAATCATAGGCCAAAGGACTTTTATAATTATAGTTTTATCATTAATGGACCACTTGGGTGTCTCTTGGAGGAATATAGTAAGTTTATTAACTATATAATATAAAAATACAACGTGACATGGTAAGTGTCAAACTAATTAACCGAGAGTTAAAACTAAAAGATATGGTTAATATAATGACCCAAACCTATCTAAAATCGATTGTTTGAAATTATTTCGACTCATCCACAACTTTGTCTTTGAATAATCCACTTTGGAGCCATTTTAAACCGAATATAAATTTATTATAAAATAATATTTTAAGTTTTTCCTAAAGAGCCCCTCCTCCCCCATATAAAAGGACACCACTTCTAACCAATTCCTCACACCTATCAAGACATTTTTCTAATAAAAACTCTAGGAAATTAAGCTACCTACATCCTTCTCATCATCTTAGATGCCTTACCTTAGGAATAAGGCACTTCAAGAGTCCTTTCTGGTTCAAACCGAAGGGAGTTACCCAAATTAAAGGTAACAATTTCTCTTAGCTTTTTTTCTTTTATTTTAATTCTCCAACCCCTAAACTCTTATTATTATTTTCTTTTGTAACAAAACTAGTATCATACATATACAAGGATATTTTTATTATATGTAATTGAACTACACTTACACACACCTCCATCTAATGGGTGAAGAACATAATGTTTCTGTGGATGGCAACCAAACGCCTCACGAATCGATGATTGTTCAATTATCTCCTATCACCTCTCATAGTGGCCATTATGATGGAACTATAATTAAATATGATATTAATGATATTTATTTTATATATAAGCTTTTTTAATTCCATTTTATATCATACCATTATTATTATCAAGTTGTATATATATACGATAATTTCATTTGAGAAAGTGCGGACTACCGCCCCCTCATTGTGATATGACCCATTAATACCATACATGGAACATATAAAGGATGGTGTTAATGTACTTAGGTAACACATATAAGATATTATATTATACTGGAATAATAATATAACTATTTATAATTTGGTTTTGATTCCTTTTAAAATGAAAAATGAAATGGAAGTAGCGTTAATGCGTACGTACGGATTATCGTCTCCACGAACACGATGAGATTCATTTCCCCATCATATCCATTAAATACTAATTATATTTTGATGATTAAAAGTAATGTTTATAAACTTGGTATCATTCTGGATATGAATAAGATATAACCTATTCATAACAAACACAGCTTATGTAACGAAGCATATAAAGGAAAATGAATGAGTTAACACCTGAAACGACGATAATACTAAAATATTATTAACAAAGAAATATTAAAAGATAATATATGATATCATATTTATGAATATGACTCTTGTATAATTTAATAACAATGATTTAAATATTATACAAGAGGTTAACATACACACTATCAAGGAAAAGTGCAAGGTAAGGGGTTTTCATCTCACTCATTATTCCCGTGAGATTCATGCCATATTGCCACTATTACCTTTTGTGTGGTGTATGTACTTACTATAATTATATTCATTGTGTAATTCACTTTAATTTATGTGTATTTAAATATTCATTTTATGATACCTCTTTCTTGGGGTCTATGTTTCGTAAGTTACCAAATTGGTAAGGGTTAATTTCAAAATCTCTTTATTATCCAAGGTTATTTTTACGTAAGTATCTACTAGGAAATATTTATTATCCATGATCATGTTTTATGAAAGTGTTTTCAAAGGAATTATTTTTAGGGACTTTTTACTAAAACATCACTTCAAATGTTTAAAATATTTATTCTTCTAAATATTTCTCTTTAATGTCCATGTCTTCAAAATGGTTTTAAGGACTTATTTATATGGACATGAATGTTTTTAAAATGTTAATTCCTTTCAAAGGATTCAATGTGTTATGGGACACTTTGATTCAAAAATTTCTTTAAATGACTTCTTTTCTAAATTGTGTGACTTTAAAATGTTTTCATGAAAAAGGCGTATTTCTCTCAAAGAATTTTACAAATAATTTTCATCTATGTCAAAATTATTTGATGAATTTTAAACTTGTTTTGAAGTTTATTTATCATGATACAAATCAACGATATTGTGTTGAAGGTTTTGTGATATTTTTGACTGTGGTTGTGTTATTTTTATACCATACATATTTTACCGAGAAAGAATTGACATTTTGTATGATAGTTTTAATACGAATGTTTATGTTATGTTTAAACCTGTTCATATGAGGAGTGCATTGGACATAATATGTGATAGGTGGAGCCCGATATAGCTCCTTGATGCATCGATAGGTCTCAAGATACAAACTAGTGTCTTGGCATGAGGCCTTGAAAAAATCTTATTTTTAGTCTTGGAACGAGGCCTTGGATACGTGGTTATGATAGTCTAGCATTATGTATTCCATCATTATGAATGTGGTTATTGATATTGCATGTGATTATTCAATTAGTAGAATATCCATGTGAATAAGTAAATGAAATTATTTCATTTTATCTTTGCAATATTATGCTGAAGTTCATGTTTAAAAGGCTTTTGTTTTAGTTATACATTGCCTTAAATGTTTTTGATTATTTATAAATGATTCCGCTATATTTGTTATCCTTACTGAGAATCTGAGCTCACCACTTTCTATGTTTTATTTTTTCCCAGGATTCCAAGAAATGTATTATGATTGATAAGCATGGTCAAGCCAATGGAATAATGGCATTGATAAAGTATTATTTATGTTTCTTTGTGTGCTCTAAAGTGTAATGTAATATTCTTGTATGTAATCTATTTTCCAAGGGTGCTAAACCGATCAGCCCTACGGGGCTTGATTCCTTGTAATCATGCCAATGTATTAAAATAATGCACTGACTCTAGGTAACTGGGGTCGGGGTGTTACAATTAAACAGGTAATTTATAGAAAACAAAAGAAATGTACCTCAATGAAGAACTGAGATATTACAAAATATATTCTATAAATAAATTTATAATAAATCCAGTATCATTAATATGGTGAAATTTTATTTAAATAACTGAATAAAAAGTTTACAATATCCCCGAAATCCATTCAAAAATGATGACGGTATGATGCATACGTGCAGAATACCACTTCCATTAATGACGGGATTATTTTTCAACAACAACATACAAGGATGGTGAAAAATTCTTATTTAATGGATTAATATTCAATTTATAAGATTATTATTATTATTTCATTATAAACCATTCTATATCTTCATTATATTCTATGGAAAACTAACATGTCACTCGTGAATATGTGTGGACTACATCTTCCTTGAAAGGTATGTATTTCAATTTTCACTCTTGTATTATCTAATTTTTCCCAATTATATTATTAAATAAATAACCAAATTAAAAACATATAACAATGTCATTATTATTATTTATTATTCATAACTAATGAATTTCTTATTTATACTCAATAGAAGATTATATCTTGTTCTTTTTCGGCCAGTTTAACCACCAAAATGAACAATGACATCAATTTATTTCATGCATAACTATGTGAAGATAAATAGTGGTGAAATATTAAAATAATTAATAAATAATAATTTAATTTATCATCTATAATGGTAAAGTTAATATATAACCGGTTTTTAATATTCCACCCCTAATTCATGAAAATTACTGAAACCATATCATCACCGACTTCATCTTCATAAGTCATAAGTAAAATATGCATGAAAAGATATTATAATATTATAAATATTTATCAAAATTATATTGCAATGCATTTAATCATCTAATAATTATGAAAATTTTATCTTTTAAATAATTACTGATAGTTCTATTATGAAATTATTAGGAAATTAAACAATCAATACTAATAACATCTGTTGATGAAAATATAATACAACATACAAATATATTTTTAATAAATGATTATAAATATTTTATCAAATTTTTTAGTTTTGAAAAAAGAAATAAAAAATATTATTAATATTCGTATTCTTTTATATAGTGTATTTGAGTACATTTTGACTAAGAGTTGATAGGGGTAAGTGTTTCAACATTAAAATATTTCTTCACTGAGATATGATAGTATTCACCACTTTTTTCATTTTTAATATTAATATATTTAACAATTAATTATTTACCATAATTATTAAATAAATATTATGGATTTAAAAATCTATATCATTTTCTACCCTTCATTGATTTCCAATTCGAATTGTTATTACGTTGAAAGACTGTTTCTTCTCAGTTTCCTTTCTTTGATAATTATTTTAATTAAACACCTAGATTCATATAGATGTGTATTATTAAACATAATATATATATATATATAATATCATGAATAATATTTTATTCTTTTAATTTTATGTTCAATTTTGTGATCTTTCTTTCAAGGTATTTCTATTAAAGTGCATATTGTGTCATAATGGTTTTTTATCTCAAATTTACATTATTGTGATATATTGTGTACTCACCATGTGTTTCATCTATGTGGTTAATATATTGGGAATGGGTATATTTTATCATTTTTCTTCCTAAAATAATTGTTATTTTTAAATATACCCCATGTTCTACCTTCCATGGATTTCCAATTTTAAATATTTCGATGTTGTAGTGGTGATTCATCTTAGTTTCCTTTCTTTGAGACATATTCTTTTACTGTATGTAATTTCATTCAAGTGGTGTGAATAATTCTTATTTTAAATATAATATAATTAATTATATTTTATTAATGGTATTTTATCTTTAGTTTCATGATTCAAATTCTAAGGGTTTTTATTGAAATATTTCTTTATCTCTAAGGTTTTTTTCAGATCAATTTTTCTTTTTTGAGATATAATACATATTCACTAATTATTTTCCATTTTATGGTGTAAATATTTGAAATGAAATTATTTTATAATAAAATTTCCTTAAAAAAAATTATCTACTATTTCATTCAATTTTATACCTTTCATGCAGTTTTAATTCAAATGATAACCACAATATAAGGGTTTCTTTGCCTATATTTTTTAATTCTTGAGACATGTTTGGATATTTTTCACAATGGTTTCTTTTATGCAGTATATACACTACCCTATTAAATTAATTTATAATAAATATATACTATTTTAGTAGATTTTATTATCAATCTATGTTTATACCTATGATGTTATTTTGATGGTTACATTACTAAATCCTTAAGGTATTTTGACAACTCAAATCTCCATTATTGAGTTATAATGACTCTTCATGAATATATTTATTAAATGATTGGTTTATTAAAACAAATAAAATTATTTCATCATAATTTATATCCCTCTTAATTGGAGAATTATTTTAAAATTCAAATCTTTTTCCATTAAATTTTTTAAATAGTATATCACGTAGGTTCCAAGCACAGCAGAAGTGTACGATGGGTAGTACTCAACTTTTCTTTTTTCCATAATCACTGACCAATACCAGATCCATGATGATATACGCCGTGATATATGAAATGGATCCATGAAATCATGTGGGGATTATCACCTCAGAATAAGAGATATAAGACATCAACAAATATTTTTAAATTAATTTAAATATACAATGAATTACCTCTAAGGAGTTACTTCTCCATTGACGATTCTGATGATAGATTTTTGGTGCATCGTCACATCATTGTAGATACCACATGTATATTTACTCTAGTGGTGATCCACATGTGTTCCATGAATCTAATGATATTGATGATGGAGTCTCTGGGTGCTAGCACAGATGATCATTGTGCTTTTATCATCCACTTTGATCTCCGCGAGAATCACTAACAAAGCATTATCCTTGATTCGGTGGAGGAGGATTTCTCTCCATTCTTGGGAAATTTAATCAGATAATATTGAATATTATTATTTCTCATTGGCCCATTAAACTTGGTCCGACATTCATCCACAATATTTACCAGATAGTGAATAATGTCTAATAATTTATTAAATAAATATCAATGAATTATTCTCCAAAAAATAAATAAATATTTCATTTTATAAATAGAAAATAAATATTTACATGCGATCAAGAATATATGAATAATTATTACACCATGTACTGTAATAATATTAGTTCGACCTATTAAATAATAAATAATAATATATTATTTAACTTAGATTATTGATACACATAGTGTGTGGCCCTCTAGTCCTCTTTCTCAGTGGAATTAGGCGAAGTAGCCAATGGTACAAGGATAGTGTTTATCCACATGCCAAGAAACCCATAGAGAAAGAAGTTAATGCCACAATTACATGTCACCTAAAATGAATTCTTACTGTGTAACATAATCACTTTACCACAAATATCAAATCAAGTAGGTCGGATGCCTGTGCCACCAACCTCTGTGCTCGATGTCCCTTCACATGACATTATGGAAATAGAACATACCTAGATAACACCATGGACAAAGATTTATTTAGGTTATATTATTTCCATCCACTGTCCTGAGATATTAACATCTATTAAAGAATAGAAAAGATAAATCCTTTTTTTCATTATTCATTAATGCAATATTCTTAGTGATACACCAAACACATCCTACCTCACTGTGAATATCTTTTATCACATACTTCATCAATAAATCTAAGTGTTCTAATCATAATAATCATTAATAATTATCCTAGTGTCTATGGACCAATACACATATCTGTATATACGACCATCCAATGACACATAGAAATGTAGATTTCCTACTAGCAGATATCATTCTCATAATATCTATACTTGATATTGCCAATGGTGTACACAATGATATGGTTCTTGAAATTCCTATGTGTCTCCAACCCCAATATCTTGTATCATTTCTGCCCCTAAAATGCTATCATCCAGCTATAAGACATATATTCAAGAATAGTGTCGTAGAACTTATGGGTTCTCATCATAAGGGGTAAGAGATATGACCTTTTAGTGAGACAACTACTCTTAGGATATTATCACATACTCTATTGTGGAGAAGAACTATCCTGATGTGATAAGTAGTTAATTAATATTCAAAACAATGAATAAAATATTATCATAATGTAAAAAAATGTTGGTTTTTGGGCACCAACTCTAGCAGACTCCCACTTTCCCTACAGAAAATATATATCAACCTTTAGTCTGCTATCTATCACACAATACTCATGCTTTTAGTAATATACTCTTTAAGTTAAGGGGCGTACCATGTTATCTTCTATGGGTACTCTGCTTACTACAACTTCACCCATATGATAGAAATCCATCAATAGATGATACTTCCGAAGTATATGCTTTTTATGTTGATGTGACCTTATCAGTTTTTCAAGATCCCCCACTATATTATTATCACAATACAATGTGATTGGGTATTTACATGTAGGAACCACATCAAGCTTCTGGGAAAAGTTATGAATCCAAACAGATTCCTTACATGAATTGCAAGCCTCTATATAATCAGAATCCACTATAGAATCAGCGACAACATGATGCTTTGAACTCTTCCGGATCATAAATCCTATATTAAGGAAAAAATCATATTCTAATTGTGACTTCAGATCATTATGATTTGTACAAAAACTAGAAATACTATAACCTATGACCACCCACTCCTCGTCTCCTCTATACACCAGGAACATATCCTTAGATCTTCTCAGATACATTAGGATATTAATAACAATAGTCAAATTATATTCTTCTGGATCTTCTTGATATCTTCCTACCATGCTCAGTTCATAGGAAATATCAATTCTAGTACATAAAAAGTAATATCTAATTGATCATATTGCAGATGTTTATGGGATCACAGTCTTTCTCTCTTTCTCTAGTTGTGTCTGGGAAAACAATTTTTTAGAAAGATATAACCCATGTGAAATTGGATCCAATCCCCTTTTGGATTTCTCTATAATAAATATATTCAGTATCTTATCATCATATGAACTTTGACTTAGTCCAAGAATCCTCTTGGATAAATCAAAAATAATCTTGATCCCAAGAGTATTGGCTACTTCACCTAATTCCATCATGGATAAACACTTGTTTAACCAGTCATTAACTGATTGTAAGAATAATATGTTGTCTCCAATAAGTAATATTTCATCTAAATATAGTAATAGGATAATGACTTCATTACCAATAGTCATTTTGTAAACACACGACTCACATTCATTCTAAATGAAACCAAATTATTTTATGGATTCTTCAAATTGATTATTCAATGGAATGGATTCTTTCTTCACTCCATAAATATATCTATTCAAATTTAAAATCCTTTTAGCATCACCTAGAGTCACAAACCATTATGGATATTTCATATAGACATATTCCTATTGTTACCCATAAAGGAATGCAGTTTTTTCATCTATATACCAAATCCCGTAGTCATGGTAAGTAGATATGACAAGTATAATTATAATGGATTTAAAAATTTTAGCTTGGAAAAGGTTTTATCATTGTTAATTGATTGATTTTTTAAAAACAATAGTCATTATCCTTTCTCTATAGGTACTTACTTTACTATCCACGTATAGTTTCCTCTTGAATACCCATTTTCATCCATCAGGCTTTACATCAACTAGTGCATAGAACTTAACCCAAAAATGGTTTTAATACATGGAATCCATTTTAGAATTCATGGATCCTTTCCATCTTTTATGTTTTGATCTCTGTACTACCTCCTTGTAGGAGTTAGGTTCATCATTTTCAACCAATAATAAATCACCATCTTCAATGACTAGAAAACCATATATCTCTGGTTCACTCGCATCTCTTAGTACTTCTGTTTCATTAACTACATCCTCCATGGGTATCTATTGAATATATTTCTATACAAACTCTTTTATATCTTGAGCATCAAATTCATCTAAGTCATTCTCTCTCCCACTATAATTTGTGAGTATTTTATCCCTCTCAATAAAGATGACTTGTCTGGTGGAAGTCACTTTTTTGTTTGTGGGGGGGTTTAGGTAGAATCAATTTTTTTCATTAAGATACCATATAATGATACAAATCATGCCCTGGGGTGCTTGTTTGATTCCTGAGAAGGCCTTAAAAACTCCTCACAACCCCCTACATGTGTATGAGAAAAAATGGGTTTCGTTCCACTCCACAACTAAAAGGAAATCCCATTTCCCACATTAGTTTGTACTCAGTTTAATGTGCATGATGCAACATGTAATGAATATTCCAAAAAGGATAATGGAAGATATGGATGAATCATCATCGACCTTACCATTTACAACAAGGAATAGTTCCACCACTCACTAACACCACAACATTGTGATGTATTCGGGGGAGTGAGTAGAGATATAATCCCAAACTCCTATAAAAATTTGATGAATTACTGATTAAGAAATTCACCACATCGATCCGGTCAAAGATTATTTATCTTATTACCAAGGTAATTCTCAACTTCTGTAATGTCCTTGACCTAGGAGCTACTAAACCAGTGACTCGGGCCGAGTCATCATACGACCTCAAGCGTGCCTCCCCATAAGCTAGAGGTTGTCGATGACTGGTTGTAACAGCCCGAGATTTTATGAAAAATGTTCCTTTTAATTTTATTTATGTCTTGTGTTGTACGCTACACCAAAAGGAGCTTGCACAACACACATCCTTGACTGGCCTTGCATTACACGCAATCACGACCTTCCACGATAGCGTGTGTTGTACGCAACACCAAGTTTCGCTAAACAACGATATGCTATTAAGATATTATTAAAACTAGCTGTTGTGAATAGTAATAACCACCTTTTGAAATTTTGTAAATTTTATTTTTCAAAATGGACTTCATTTCTGGATTCGGAGTATTAAATTTTGCCTAAGGTGAAATTTTGGTACTTTTCGGATAACTTACATATTCTGATGAATAGTGAAAATTACTAAATTATAATTAAAAACAACTTTTTTAATCGAAATAATTAATAGTTATAAATTATTAATTTTAGTGGTTTTAAAGTATATTTAGAATATATTTTTACAATTTAATACAATTTTGGTCATTGAATGTAATTTCACATTTAAACCAGACATAATCAAGTGTCAATCTTTTGATAGATATTGTTTCTTAAAAACAAGCTATTTGTTTTAACAGTGGGTTTTAATTATAAAAATAATTAATGCAACTTCTATGTTATGAATTTGGTAAAATAGACTTCATTTTTGAATTTGGAATATGAAATATAGCTTATGATGAAATTTTGGCATTGTTCTGAAAAACATCAATTTTTTATGAATAGTGAAACTACTAAGTGGTAGTTAAAAAAAATGAATTTTTCATAAAACATAATTTTAACGCTTATGTGAATGGAATTTCAAAAATCCGAGAGACACGGTTGATGTCAGTAAGTAGAATGTGGTTCAATGAGATGAAAATAATTTTTGGTGAATAATAACTTTTTACTTTTATTTACCACGGTTAAAAGTAAATAGGGTAATTAAGGATAAAAATGATATTAATATTACCCTAACACATGTCCTAATACTATTGGACAAGTGTAGCTCGACCAAAAACAACCTTAAGTGTAAAATATTATCATTTAGGACCACTTGGATTAGATTAGGACATTTATTATTATTTAATTCAAAGAAGAGTGAAAAGAGTTAAAATCAAAGTTTATTTACTAAACCATTTTTAATATAGGGTTATACATAAGATAAATTCTATTGTAAATATTAATTAGAAAGCTAAAAATATTTCCTACATAATGAAATTTTATTTATAATTTTTAGACTTCAAATAAATTAATTTATTTATGACACAACGATGATGCAGTAATTACCCTTTTATGGAAATGTTAACATAATTGATGTTATAAATGCTCAAATAAATGTAATTTGAGACTTTTTATGAATTACACTAATTTTCTAGGTTACTATGATATATTAGTGTTGATTTAATCAACTTTGTTCGAACATATAATTCTGTTATGACTTTCACCAAAATCATATATCAAATAGTATCAAAATTGACACAAAATAGTTTTTAAATCAAATATTATATTATTAATTGTTCTTTTATTACTAAAATTCTAAGGTTCGGCCAAATGACTTAGATAAGGATATATATATTAATAATAAACAATTTGGGCTTCGTTTGGCATGTTATAGTAAGTGTATTATCTATATAGTGAAAGAAAACAAAAAGACACGGTAAAAGTTAAATTATTTAACTTAGAGTTAAATCTAATTGATAAGGTTAAAATAATAATATAAACTTGTCTAAATCCTATTGTTTGATAGTATTTCGACCCATTCCCACTTTAGCTTCGAAATAAGACCCTTTGGAACCATTATAACCCGATTTTGTCTTTAATATAAAATAATATTTTGAGATATTCCTAAGGTGCCCCTCTCCTCCCTTATAAAAGGACACCTCCTCCCCCTCCTCCTCACACCAATTTGAGCACTCAAGCTCGGCCAACCCCTGCCAAAATCCCTTCTCCACTTCCCTAGAATAATCCTAGAGGTCCTGGTCTTCTTCAAAGACCAATCTTAGTTCCCTAAGTGTAGGACTCAAAGAGGCGCTTCAAAGAAGAGGTAATTACCGTTACCAATTCTTTCATCTTTATTTCTTCTTCCACTTCTTCTTCTTAGGTTGTTTCATTATGAAGTAATAACATCAGTATCACTCATATACTGATATGTTATTATAAGTATGAAACAACCCTATTTCACCATCTATCCATCCTACGGAAAAAGAAATCACCGCGCGTGCGTACGTACGGAATACCGTCTCCACGCCGTGGTGTAATCTATTTTCCACCACCACCTTACATGGATGGGTATAATGGTGTAAAGAATAACTATACATATTTATTACAAAATCATATTGATTCTGATATATTGTATAATCCACTCCAATTCAATTCAATATTTATGGAAATGATATCATCGCTCGTGCGTACGTACAGACTACCGTCTCCACGACGCGATGAGATTCATTCTCCATGTTAACCATTTAAGAATGATTATAAAGTATATATAAGAAATAATAATGAAATATATGACATTATAAAGCTACTGGATTTATGTATATATATATATATATGTATGTCATCTACGTACTTCCATTCAAGACAATAAGGAAAGGAAAACAGCGTTCATGCGTACGTACGGACTACCGTCTCCATGAACGGTGTTTTTCATTTCATTTATCTATCTATTATATATATATACTGAATATATATGATATATAAATCATATTTTATATTCTGGAAGTAAGTAAATCATGATATAAGTAATAATAATGTCATGAACAACAACTCAAAACACCTACGATAAATGAAACGATTTTACCCAAAACGCTTCTTTAACATGGAATTTACAAAAGAACGGGTAATATAATGTCATAAGTGAACCATATATGATATAATAACAATGAATATGATTCTGTAATAAGTCAATGACATTATTTAAATCATTATACAAGAGGTTCGAACACATACGAAGCAAATCGGACCTAAGGTAAGGGAAATATCACAATCTCAATTTTATCCGAGATTGTTTATTCGTAAGTATTTACTGGGGTGTATTTTATCATCCACGTACATGTTTCATCAATATGTAATAATATTTCCATCCACCTACAATTTTCTAAATCCATTTTTACCCTTCAGTGAGTTTTTAGTAATATGTATGAAAGGAATCTTTTGTCGTTTTTCGTACGAGGTACTTTTTGACTTTTCTGACAAAAGTATGAAGAATGTTTTTTTAACTTATACGGAAAGAATGGATTTTTAAAACATTATTTCCAAGAATCTTCCTTTATAAGTTTTCTAGTTTATTTTTAATCAACTTCTTTTAGTTTATAATTTTATGACATGATAAGAAAAGAATAGTGTTTTTGAAGTAGAAAGGATATTTTCCTCAAGAATGGAGTTCAAATGTTTTATCAAAATTATTTTCCATATAAGATAATATAGGGTTCTGTTTTTATCCCTATTATTACATGGATTTGATTATGTTGTGATGGAAATATTTTTATGAATTCCTTTATATTATATGAATTGTTTTATGATGTCATGGTGTTTAAGAATCCCATTTTTATTACATGGGTTACGCTATGATGTATGTTTTATGATTATGTGGAACACATAAGAAAGGATTCATTATAAGATGGGTGGTACCTATATCTCCCTCCAATGCATTGGGTAAAGATTTTATATCTCATGAGATAGACAGTTCTGGAACGGTAGGTTATACCAGTTCAGTGAAACAGGACTGAAACGAGGGTTACTCGATTCAGAAAGGGACTTTTTCCACTAAGATAGTCTTGGCAATGAGTCTTGACTAACAAGAAATGATTCTCTATGATTATGTGTGAATGCTACAAAGTTTCATGTTTTAAGTTATGATTATTGTGATTACATTTCACTGCCATGATTTACCCCATGTTATGAAATTATGATCTCTTTTGCAGGTTAAGATTTCCAAAAGTTATGTGCTTATGTATATGATGTGATTGATATTTCTTTTGTTTACCCTTACTGAGCATTTGAGCTCACCCTTTTATGTTTTCTTTTCCCCAGGATATAAATAAAGGTTTTAGGTATAATAAAAAGGAAGATCTTTATGGGAGATGTTGAAGATCTTTCACCAGGATTAGAGGATTATATTCCGAGTTTCCAAATACACTAAACTATTACGGTCGTTGTGTGTGTGTTTTTGTTATGTACTAAGTATTCCGCAAATGTAATGTAATTTCAATGTACGTTAAGCTTCGGGTCTCTATAGTTGGTATCAGAGGAAAGGTTTTGTCAACCTTTGGAAACTAGGATGCGAGAACTTTAGTGAGATCCCTCGAGTTATTTCTAAGGTATGTCTAGGGATGTCCCTAAGGTTAAGTATACGTATAGGTTATAGTCCTAGAATTGCGCTAACGATCTTAGAATTAAACCTAAGATGTTAGATATTGAAGGTACTCCCCCTTTGTTATTTTGTTTTCCCTAGCATGATTTTTTCCTCTCACACTATTCTTTTTGGGTTTTAGACGATGGCTGGAACCCGAAGGAACCGTGTTGATCAATGCAATGGACAATGCAATGATTGCCCTCTTGAACAAACAAATGTTATGGGAGATGGAGTGCAAAATCTTATTGCTATACTTACACAAGTTATGAATCATTCTAGACTTCCAAATGAGCAGAGAAGGGAACAATATTCTATTGAGTCCTTCATGAGGCAACGTCCACCTTCTTTCAGTGGGTCTTCTGATCCACTTGTGGCTGAACAGTGGATCAGTACTACTGAAAAGATATTTTCAGTTCTTCAATGTTCTGAACATGATAAAATCATCTTAGCAATATATCGTTTGGAAGGTGAAGCTGATCAATGGTGGAATCTTATCAAGAATATGAGGCCAAGAGATGAAATTGAGTCCATGGAATGGGACGAGTTCAAGAACTTGTTTTTCAGTAAGTACTTCCCTCGTATTCTTCGAACAAAGATGGAGAAAGAGTTTCTTGAACTGAAGCAAAGGGATGATGAATCTGTTGGTACCTATGAAGCAAATTTTACAAGACTTGCAAGGTACGCTTCTGGTATTATCATCCAACCTGAAAGTAAAGTTGATCGATTTTTCAGTGGCTTAAAACCAAGTCTTCGAAGGGCATTAGCTATAAGAGACTTCAGTAGCTATGAAGAAATTGTGCGTTGTGCTATCAAGGTAGAAATGGAAGTTGGTGTTACATATCAATCTCATGATTTTGACAAGAAACGAAAGATGGAGTTCAAGGAGAAATCATAGAATAATGGTGAAAAGAAGATGAATGTTTCCTTATGCACAAAGTGTGGAAAGAAGCATGGTGGAGATTGTCTTAAAGGGACTATAAAATGTTTTAAGTGTGGAAAAGAAGGTCATCGAGCAGCTGAGTGTCGAAGTAATGGAAAAAGGGTTTCTAATGATGTGAATATAGAAAACACTGCAGAGAACGCACCACCAACACTTCAATGCTTCAAGTGCAAAGAAATGGGGCATTATGCTAATAAATGCCCTAATCCAAGGGTTAGTGATGATCAACATGAACAACCACTGAAGGCAAAGGACAAAGGGAAGTCAAATGCGATCACTATTGGCGATGTTGAATATGACAACGATGTGGTGGAATGATTAAGTGTTTATGTAATGGGATTCCAAAATAATGTTGTATCATAAAGTATTGGAATATTTATGTATTGGTCTAATGTGGTATTCAAAGTGATTGAGATATTTTTGGAAATAAGATGATATGAGCATAATGAAGGGAAAATGAGAAAACAAAATGTTTAACAGTATTCATGAGCTCATGATTGATATAAGGACTAAGTGATATCATTGTTTGAGTATATAGAATTTTGAGGATTTTGGTATGTGGAAAGTGTTAAATTTTAACTGCATTCATGTTTTCACCAAGGTATTCAAGAGAATAAATGATTAAGGACTTTGAATTTTTGGAATGTGACCAAAAAACATATCTTATGATATATGGGGATCGACGATGGTGTTAAATCTCTGGTAATCGTTTTCACTATGTTATGAGAGTGGACTACAGTATTATGGATAAGCCTAAAGATTGGAATGGATTATGTTGGACATAAGTTAGTATTGTTTAAGGATAGAAGTTTTCTCGATATTATTGATGGGATGTTATAGTAATATAGTTTTAGAAAAAGGACAACCTGCAGGACGGGCGACAGCCCATCGCGTCGGACAAGGCTGTGGGAATCGAACCCACAACTAAAGTGCGACTGGCCTTTATCGCCTACCACTGGCCTACAGGAAGTCCCTGTTTAGTAGAAACTAGTTTTATTATATTAAGCTGTATGATATATGAAGTATAAGTCCATTTTAGGAACCATATATGATTAATCTCACTATAGAATGACTTATGTATATTTAATAACTTTTGATAACCTTTTGTTTAAGATAGATGGAATGACCCGTCATTCTATCACATGATCTGCTAACACTTCACAAATAACAAATTCAACTTCATTTATTTAAGAGATGAAGTGGAAATTGTTCAAGGCATGAACAAGAGTGAGATTGTACCAAAATAAAGTAAGTATTTATTCTAATTAAAATTCGTCAACTTTAGGGAAACGATCTTGAAAACCAAAAATGTTGTCCTAGTGCTCTTATATCTGATAAATCAGATGGTACCTTAGATCGTCACAAATTTATGGATTTGTGATTGCTAGCTTTTTCATAGCCATGTTCTCTACCACTCTCCATCAGAACATGATGGTTAGATTTCTCTTCCATATCCATATTTTCACCTATGTGGAAACCCAGTGATTAGTTTATTTGGGTAACCGTTACGTTTCATACTTTTGTTTTTAAAGATAAGTTTTGGTATTCCTTTTTACGATGTGGTTTTCTATCAAAGAAACTTTCAAATAGTAAACCATTTATAACCCCGATGAATTTCGAGGGCGAAATTCATTTTAAGGGGGGTAGAATGTAACAGCCCGAGATTTTATGAAAAATGTTCCTTTTAATTTTATTTATGTCTTGTGTTGTACGCTACACCAAAAGAAGCTTGCACAACACACATCCTTGACTTGCCTTGCATTACACGCAATCACGACCTTCCTCGATAGCGTGTGTTGTACGTAACACCATGTTTCGCTAAACAACGATATGCTATTAAGATATTATTAAAACTAGCTGTTTTGAATAGTAATAACCACTTTTTGAAATTTTGTAAATTTTATTTTTCAAAATGGACTTCATTTATGGATTCAGAGTATCGAATTTAGCCTAAGGTGAAATTTTGGTACTTTTCGGATAACTTTCATATTCTGATGAATAGTGAAAATTACTAAATTATAATTAAAAACAACTTTTTTAATCGAAATAACTAATAGTGATAAATTATTAATTTGAGTGGTTTTAAAGTATATTTAGAATATATTTTCACAATTTAATACAATGTTGGTCATTGAATGTAATTTCACATTTAAACCAGACATAATCAAGTGTCAATCTTTTGATAGATATTGTTTCTTAAAAACATGCTATTTGTTTTAACAGTGGGATTTAATTATAAAATTAATTAATGCAACTTCTATGTTATGAATTTGGTAAAATAGACTTCATTTTTGAATTTGGAATATGAAATATAGCTTAGGATGAAATTTTGGCATTGTTCTGAAAAACATCAATTTTTGATGAATAGTGAAACTACTAAGTGGTAGTTAAAAAAACTGAATTTTTCATAAAACTTAATTTTACCGCTTATGTGAATGGAATTTCCAAAATCTGAGAGACACGGTTGATGTCAGTAAGTGAAATGTGGTTCAATGAGATGAAAATAATTTTTGGTGAATAGTAACTTTTTACTTTTATTTACCACAGTTAAAAGTAAATAGGGTAATTAAGGATAAAAATGATATTAATATTACCCTAACACATGTCCTAATACTATTGGACAAGTGTATCTCGACCAAAAACAACCATAAGTGTAAAATATTATCATTTAGGCCCACTTGGATTAGATTAGGACATTTATTATTATTTAATTCAAAGAAGAGTGAAAAGAGTTAAAATCAAAGTTTATTTACTAAACCATTTTTAATATAGGGTTATACATAAGATAAATTCGATGGTAAATATTCATTAGAAATCTAAAAGGATTTTCTACATAATGATATTTTATTTATAATTTTTAGACTTCAAATAAATTAATTTATTTATGACACAACGATGATGCACTAATTACCCTTTTAATGAAATGTTAACATAATTGATGTTATAAATGCTAAAATAAATGTAATTTGAGACTTTTTATGAATTCCACTAATTTTCTAGGTTACTATGATATATTATTGTTGATTTAATCAACTTGGTTCGAACATATAATTCTGTTATGACTTTCACCAAAATCATATATCAAATAGTATCAAAATTGACACAAAATAGTTTTTAAATCAAATATTATATTATTAATTGTTATTTTATTACTAAAAATCTAAGGTTCGGCCAAATGACTTAGATAAGGATATATATATTAATAATAAACAATTTGGGGTTCTTTTGGCATGTTATAGTAAGTGTATTAACCATATAGTGAAAGAAAACAAAAGGACATGGTAAAAGTTAAATTATTTAACTTAGAGTTAAATCTAATTGATAAGATTAAAATAATAATCTAAACTTGTCTAAATCCTATTGGTTGATAGGATTTCGACCCATTCCCACTTTAGCTTCTAAATAAGACCCTTTGGAACCATTATAAACCGATTTTGACTTTAATATAAAATAATATTTTGAGATATTCCTGAGGTGCCCCTCTCCTCCCTTATAAAAGGACACCTCCTCCCCCTCCTCCTCACACCAATTTGAGCCCTCAAGCTCGGCCAAACCCTGCAAAAATCCCTTCTCCACTTCCCTAGAATAATCCTAGAGGTCCTGGTCTTCTTCAAAGACCAATCTTAGTTCCCTAAGTGTAGGACTCAAAGAGGCCCTTCAAAGAAGAGGTAATTACCGTTACCAATTCTTTCATCTTTATTTCTTCTTCCACTTCTTCTTCTTAGGTTGTTTCATTATTAAGTAATAACATCATTATCACTCATA
This sequence comes from Viscum album, assembly GCA_963277665.1. Taxonomy (NCBI): domain Eukaryota; kingdom Viridiplantae; phylum Streptophyta; class Magnoliopsida; order Santalales; family Viscaceae; genus Viscum; species Viscum album. The sequence continues at coordinate 1,572,056,184 of OY728148.1, read as the reverse complement.
TACTGATATGTTATTATAAGTATGAAACAACCCTATTTCACCATCCATCCATCCTACGGAAAAAGAAATCACCGCGCGTGCGTACGTACGGAATACCGTCTCCACGCCGTGGTGTAATCTATTTTCCACCACCACCTTACATGGATGGGTATAATGGTGTAATGAATAACTATACATATTTATTACAACATCATATTGATTCTGATATATTGTATAATCCACTCCAATTCAATTCAATATTTATGGAAATGATATCATCGCTCGTGCGTACGTACGGACTACCGTCTCCACGACGCGATGAGATTCATTCTCCATGTTAACCATTTAAGAATGATTATAAAGTATATATAAGAAATAATAATGAAATATATGACATTATAAAGCTACTGGATTTATGTATATATATATATGTATGTCATCTACGTACTTCCATTCAAGACAATAAGGAAAGGAAAACAGCGTTCATGCGTACGTACGGACTACCGTCTCCATGAACGGTGTTTTTCATTTCATTTATCTATATATTATATATATATATACTGAATATATATGATATATAAATCATATTTTATATTCTGGAAGTAAGTAAATCATGATATAAGTAATAATAATTTCATGAACAAAAAGTCAAAACACCTACGATAAATGAAACGATTTTACCCAAAACGCTTCTTTAACATGGAATTTACAAAAGAACGGGTAATATTATGTCATAAGTGAACCATATATGATATCATAACAATTAATATGATTATGTATTAAGTCAATGACATTATTTAAATCATTATACAGGAGTTTCGGACACATACGAAGCAAATCAGACCTAAGGTAAGGGAAATATCACAATCTCATTTTTATCCGAGATTGTTTATTCGTAAGTATTTACTGGGGTGTATTTTATCATCCACATCCATGTTTCATCAATATGTAATATTATTTCCATCCACCTACAATTTTTTAAATCCATTTTTACCCTTCGGTGAGTTTTTAGTAATATGTATGAAAGGAATCTTTTGTCATTTTTCGTACGAGGTACTTTTTGACTTTTCTGACAAAAGTACGAAGAATGTTTTTTTAACTTATACGGAAATAATGGATTTTTAAAACATTATTTCCAAGAATCGTCCTTTATAAGTTTTCAAGTTTATTTTTAATCAACTTCTTTTAGTTTATAATTGTATGACATGATAAGAAAAGAATAGTGTTTTTGAAGTAGAAAGGATATTTTCCTCAAGAATGGAGTTCAAATGTTTTATCAAAATTATTTTCCATCTAAGATAATATAGGGTTCTGTTTTTATCCCTATTATTAAATGGATTTGATTATGTTGTGATGGAAATATTTTTATGAATTCCTTTATATTATATGAATTGTTTTATGATGTCATGTTGTTTAAGAATCCCATTTTTATTACATGGGTTACGCTATGATGTATGGTTTATGATTATGTGGCACACATAAGAAAGGATTCATTATAAGATGGGTGGGACCTATATCTCCCTCCAATGCATTTGGGTAAATATTTTATATCTCATGAGATAGACAGGGCTGGAACGGTAGGTTATACCGGTTCAGTGAAACAGGACTGAAATGAGGGTTACTCGATTCAGAAAGGGACTTTGTCCACTAAGATAGTCTTGGGAATGAGTCTTGACTAACAAGAAATGATTCTCTATGATTATGTGTGAATGCCACAAAGTTTCATGTTTTAAGTTATGATTATTGTGATTACATTTCACTGCCATGATTTACCCCATGTTATGAAATTATGATCTCTTTTGCAGGTTAAGATTTCCAAAAGTTATGTGCTTATGTATATGATGTGATTGATATTTCTTTTGCTTACCCTTACTGAGCATTTGAGCTCACCCTTTTATGTTTTCTTTTCCCTAGGATATAAAGAAAGGTTTTTGGTATAATAAAAAGGATGATCTTTATGGGAGATGTTGAAGATCCTTCACCAGGATTAGAGGATTATATTCCGAGTTTCCAAAGACACTAAATTATTACGGTCCTTGTGTGTGTGTTTTTGTTATGTACTAAGTATTCCGCAAATGTAATTTAATGTCAATGTACGTTAAGCTTCGGGTCTCTACACTGGTGAGGGTCTAACGAGTCATGTGGGGATACTATACCCTCTTTACCAGTGTATTCCACGTCTGAAAAAAAAATAAATTGCAGCATAATATGAAACAGAAAATAAAAATTCACAACCAAACGTTTCCCAATGTGATTCAAATACAAATCAATTACAACAATGCCACACCATACTAGTAGTCAAAATTTAAAGAGACCCAAAATAAAACAAATGAGCAAAACTATAAATGGGTAACGAATCTTTGTTATGATCCTTCTCCATGTACATATTGAGCTTAACTCAATATCTTAGTGTAGGGCCTCTAACCCTGTCTTTACCTACAACCAATAGATCTTCTTGGATACCCAGCGATGGCTCGAGAAAGCTGTGAGTACAAAACTGAATAGGCCACCACCAACGATGTCTACAAAATATAGAGTCTAAAAGATAGTGCATTCAGGTACGAAATAAATAGTAAGTAAACAAGGACAACCCAGGTTCCATTACATATCCAAGGAATACTTAAGTAACTACTATAATTTATCATAATTTCATTGTTATACCATCTTCATTCCATAATCCATTTTGATCACATATTCCATGGGTTAGGCATAATTGTCATCTTCACAAGGGTCTAATGTAATCAGTCACAATGCATAGGAAATACAAACCAAGTCATTATCTAACTAGGGATACACATATCACATCAACACAATATCCTCACCTCGAAGTCTCATTCTAGGTATAATGAATCTCTTAGGGTGATACAACCTATGTCCCCTTCCATAGCTTGTTCATTTATTTGGTGGAGTTTAGAGCCTCTGTCTAACTCGAACCATGAGTGTAGAACATCAAGTAAATACCACACTCTACCAAGACATGTTCACATTCATATTTATCAAATCACTATAACCATAGCATAAAAAACATATCAAAACCAATTCCATTGGAAATTGTCAATCACAATACATAAAAAACCACATGGGAATTAATACTATGCCATAAACCATTAACACATATACCAATTACAATTAATATTAATTTATCCAAATTCCCCTTCTCCTACCTTAACCATTTAAGTTTATTCAACAAACCCTATTCCTTTCTCAATATTCATCAATGGTCATACTTTTACCCATTTATCCAATTTATCATTTCAAGTACATTTCCAATGTACTAACTCATTCCATATTTATCAATTACCCCATGCTACCAAAAACATTTTATCAATTCATAAGCCATTTATAGTTTACAATTCTCAACATTTCATATGTACTAGTCTTATTTTTCATTTTAACATAAATCATATACCACACGATATAATCCCAGTTATCCTGATTAACCCATTACTAAGACACTCAAAAAAAAACCCCATGACCCATTATTAAACCTTGGAAAAACATTGATATTCAATATTATATCCAACTAACCATACTAACATGTTCAACATTATCCATATGTTATTATGAATCAATTCCACACATGACATTGTCAATTTCTAGGTGTGGAAATGTCAGTACACCCCAATGGTGGCCCCAAATTGGTCAAATCATCCTCGACGCATCCCATAAGGATCGTGAGGGTTTAAAATTGTAATGCCCCAACCCCATAATTTCAGAGTCGGTTCATTATTTTAATACATTGGAATGATTACAAGTAATCATGTTCTGAAGGACCAATCAGTTTAGTAGACTTAGATAATAGATTACATACATGAACCTTACATTACACATTCTAACATAAAATAGAACATAAATAATCCATTGAGAATGCCATTATTACCCTAGCTTAACCCTATAATTCAAACATAGTACACTTTTTAGAATCCTAGAAAACAAAACATAAGAAAGGGGTGAGCTTAGATGCTCAGTAAGGGTAAATAATTTAGCAGAAGCAATAAATATATAAAAAAAGATGTGAAATAAAAACAACAACCTTTTAAAAAAACAAGAACATAACATAGAGAAAATAAATCAAACATTACTATATAAACATGCACATGGATATTCAATTAGTCGAATAATCACATGTGATAATTAATTTCAAAATGAGGGAATGCCTAATGCCAGACATTATTACCACATAGTCAAGGCCTCGTGCCAAGACAAAAAGTAAACTTTTTGTCATGGCCTTGTGCGAAGACACTAGTTTGTCTCATGAGACCTACCGATGCATCAAGGGGTAATAGCAGGCCCCACTCGTCACTTACTAATTCCACTACATTCCTCATATGAAAATTTTGAAACATAACACAAACATTTGTATTAAAACTAATATAAGAAATGTTAATACTTAAACCATAAACCATGAAGGGTATAAAAATATCACATCCACATTCAAACATATCATAACTCATTCAATACAATATTGAAGATTTTATTATAATAAATCAACCTTAATCAAGAGTAATATCAAGTAGATAATATTGACATATTTGAAAATTATAAGTAAAACGTTCTGGGAGAAATATACCTTTTTTTGAAATCATTTAAAAGTCACACATCTATAAAGGAATTCATTTAAAAGAGATTTTTGAACCAAAGTGTACCATACCACTTTGAATCTTTTGAAAGGAATTAACATTTTAGAACAATCATGTCCATATAAATTAACCCTTAAAACCATTTGGAAAACTTGGACATTAATGAGAAAGATTTTGAGGAATAAATATTTAAAAAATTTAAAATGATGTTTTAGTAAAAGAGTTACTTAAAAGAATCATTTTGAGATGTCTTTTATGAAATGTGTAAATGGATAATAAATTTGTCCCATAAAATACTTATATGTAAACAATATCAGATAATAATGAGATTAAAGAATTAACAATAACCTAGCACTTTCCTTTGGTAGAGGGTACATTTAACCTCTTGTATAGTGAACATAGTATGTTATTAAATTATACCAGAACAATATTCATATTTCTTATATCATACATGATTTATTCATGACTTTATACTACCCATTTAATAAATATTTCCATGTTAAATTAACATTTTGGGTAATTATCTCTTTATTTATCGTACATGTTTTAACGTGTTATTCTTGGTCATATCATTTAAATAATGATTTTAATACTTCCAAAATATAAAACATGATTTATATATAATATATATTTATAATATAAATATTTATAATAGATATATATATATGAAATGGAAAACACCTTTTACGGAGACGGTAGGACATACGTACGAATAAACGTTGTTTTCGTTTTCATATCGTATTGAATAGATGTAAGTGAATAAGATATATGTAAGTACATTCCTATTTATTTATATGTCCACTGCAATTATTATGTCATATATTACATACTTATTAATAATAAATATTTTTAAATTCATCATTTAATGGTGAACCAAGAAATGAATCTCATTGCATCGTGGAGACGGTAAGTCGTACGTACATACAAGCGACGATATCATTTATTTAATGATTAAAATTTATGTAATTGGATGGTATATTGATTTTAAAGATAAATTATCATGTTAGTTTCATTAATTATATACATATTACTCATCATTATATCCATCCAAATAACATAGTGTGGAATAACAAATTACACCATGACTAGGAGACGGTAAGTGGTATATAGGCACGCATGGTGACATTGTCATTCATAGGATGGGTTGAATAAAGAGTTTGGTTGTACCATATTTATAATAACATCATAGTATGTAGAAGGAATAAGAGTTATTATTTTGGTATGGAAGAAACAAATAAATGTATAGTGGAAGAATAAAAGAACTTTGAAAGAGATGATAAAATAATTACCTCTTCTTTGGGTGTTTCCTTTTGATTGGAATATAAAAGGGCCCCTAAGGTTGAATTTATGCTCAAGGGATGGCCTATAGTTTGAAGTGAGGGAATTGTTTAGTAGATTTGGGTGGGGGATGGCTGAACTAAATGGCATTGGAGATGTTATTTTGAGAGAAGGGGAAGTACCATTTTATAAGAGAGGTGAGAGTCACTTTAGGAAAAGTTTGAAATATTATTTTATAATAAAATAATTTTCGGTTTATAATGGCCCAAAATTGATTTATTTAAAAGAAAAAGGTTTTCATGGGTCGAAATGCTATCAACCAATAAGTTTTAGACAAGTTTAGGTCACTATATTAACCCTATATTTTAGATTTATCTCTTAGTTAAATAGATTAACTTTTACCATGTCCTCTTGTATTACTATAATAAATAGTTAATAAACTTACTTTAAAAATCCAAGTGAACCCAAAGTGGTTCATTATTGACATATATAACCTTATAAAATTCATTTGTAGGAACCTTATATTTTTAGAAATATTATATCAATTAATAATATAGTATTAGTTTTAAAAACTCATTTATGTCAATTTGGAAACTATTTTGTATTTTGTATTTGTTAAAGTCATAAAAACTTTATTAATTCCAAAACAATTATTTAATAAACCGAAAAATGTCATATTAACCTATAAAATTCGTGTATGGAATCAAAATCCTCAATTTACATTTATTTTTATATTTATAATATCAATTATTTTCATCTTTCATTGATAAAGTAATTACTGCATCATCATGGTGTCATAAATAAATTTAATTATTGAATCTCTAAAAATTATAAATAAAATAACATTATGTAGGAAATCATTTTAGATTTCTAATGAATATTTTTAGTTTAATTTATCTTATGTATACCTCTATATTTAAAATTATTTAGTTATTAAACATTGAATTTAACACTTTAAACTCTTCTTTAAATAAAATAATAATAAATGTCCTAATCTAATCCAATTAGACCAAAAGTATCATATTTTATTACTAAGTTCTTTTTTGATCTATATACACTTATCCAATAGAATTTCGACATGTGTTAGGGTAATTATAATATCATTTTTACCTTTAATTACCCTATTTACTTTTAACCGTCGTAAATAAATATCAAAAGTTACTATTCACCTGTGATTATTTTCATCTTATTGAACAAAATTTTACTTACTAATGTCAATAGTGTCTCTCAGATTTTTGAAATTCAATTTATAGAAGCGGTAAAATTAAGTTTACTGCAAATTTTCAAATGTTCCTAGAAGGTTGGTAAAGACGTTAAAAAGTTCAATAAAATTATACACATCTAATTTTATTATAAAATTACTCCAATGAATTAAATTGAACATATATAGGTATTATATATCTATATTAAATAAAATAAATTCAAATAAGATAAATAATTATTTAAATAAAATGTAGGTTTTAAACAATAACGCAGTGTTTTCACTGTTCATCAAAAATTGAATGTTTTCAGAAAAATACCATAAAGTCACTATAAGGTAATTTTGATATTACAAATTAAAATATAAACTATATTTTACTAGATAAAAAACATAGAAGTTGCATTAGTTAATTTAAAATTAATATTTGTAGTCAAAACCAAAATGTGGGTTTTTAAAAAGTAAAAATTATCAAAAGATTGACATGCGTTTATGTAAAATTTATATGTGAAATTACTTATAATGACTAACATTATATTAAATGATAAAAATATAATCTAATAATACTTAAACCATTAAAATTCAGAATTTTACATTATAAATTATTTTGATTAAAAAAGATGTTTTCTATTAAAATTTAGTATTTTTTACCATTCATCAAAATAGGAAAGTTATCAGAAGAGTACCAAAAATTTATCCAAGCTAAATTATTATGTCCATCTCCAAAATAATAATTTAATTTCATTAAATTTAATAAATAAAAGTGTCAAATATTGGTTTTAAAGAAATGTTTAGCCATTAAAAGGCGGTAAAATTGCAGTTTTTGAAAAATACTTCTTTTATGTGAAAAAAATGAATATGTTCTTATATTGTTTCTAAGAAACAAATAATATGGATTATAAAATTATATGGGGTATATGAAATTAAAAATTCAATTAATACTATTCTTAACCACTTTTTGAACAGCTAGTTCGGTATGTCACAGTGCGCTTGAACTCGGTGTTGCATGTAGTGCAAGTTATTGAATTACTTTGAAGATATAACATACTATGAAATCTTGGGGTGTTACATTCTACCCTCCTCAAAAAAATTGGTTCCTCACGATATGAAATTTTTCTTCGAAAATAACAGGTTAAAAATAGAAATATTCATTTGTGGAAAACCCACATCAGAAATTGGGTTAGTAAATTTAGTCTTACTAAGAGGGAAATGGAAATGAAAAAGTCACCCAAAAAATTATGATCTCAATTAGGAGAACATTGGTGGAAATTAAAGACACATAATTGGAGAGAAAACATAAATATTTATAGGGAGTGATTGAGGTCATCAATCACAAACAAGTGTAAAATTGAGGGCCTTAATGCTATCAATCAATGATGATTTAAAATATCATCAGTTTAATAAAACATAAGGTATTATGATAACACATTTTTGATTTTAAGATACCTTCCATAATTTTTAATAATTAATTAATCATAGAATAAGTATAAAAAAATATACTTGATAAGTAGAGTTTGATCCTTCAACTAATTCCTACCACAAATTCATCTTTCACTCCAAAAGATAATATAATTCAAAAAATGTTCTATTTATCCTAATTGCATAGGGTTACAAAAATCATGAATTTATAATTTATTTTTAGACTATTTCAAACAAACTATATTATACAAACTAGGACATCACATAGGCCAGTGGTAGGTGATGCACCTTTTTCACCCTTTGGTTATAGGTTCAAGTCTAACGGCCTTGCTAGACGCGACAGGTTGTCCCCCATCCTACGAGTTTCCCTTTTTATAACAATTCAAAAATAATCTTAAGAAATGATTTAACATTAACAATAGTATCCAATGTCAAACATAATCCATTACAACCGTTAGGCTTATCCAAAATACTTTTTTCCATACTCACATTCCAAATTTTATAAGGAAGGTAAAGACAATGTAGATCTTTTTTCCACATAATAACATGTGAATACCATCATCATGCATTCTTTTAAATCATGGTAACACCCTGAATTACCATAAAACCTTATTTATTACATTCATGATCTCTTATTCCTTATAGATTACTAGATACACTCCTTATATACAAAAATGTTGTAAACTCCAACAATAATGGAATAAAAAAACAATTAATTAGTTTCAAAAGTAGTCAATAATATCGAATATAATTTATCCAAATCAGTCATATCATATTCCAAAATCACTACCTCAGTATCAGAACCATATTAAGATTTATGTTTCCTTCAACCATGTATTTTCCAAAAAAATTAACTTTCTATTGAGTCACTTTTCTTAGAACCATATAATATCAAATCCCCAATGAAATAGTACAATCCTTATTTATTTCCATAATTCATATAACCAGTATATCATTGAAACAACGCTAAAATGAAATAATTATTTAATAACAACATAAGAACACAAGTCATTACTCTTAATCTATGGTAGTATTATAACTTGATTATTATCCGATAACATCATTTGGGGCATACTCTGATGATTTTTACATTGATTCATGTAGTGTCCCAACTCCTTGAAGATAAAGCATTGTACATTTGAAACCTTTTTCTTACCCTTGTAATCTTGTACTTACTGTCCTTTTTTTCTACACTTATAACAAACTCTCATTCCCTTCAAGAATTTACCAATCTGGTTATTTCCACAGTTATCACATATGAGAAAATCCTTCTTTCCCCTCTTCCCTTTATTCATCTTTCTCTCTACCAGCATTTTCTTCTCTTGCTTCCCTTCAAATCCATAGTACTCTGAGAATTCGTTACTTATCTTATTATTACATGAAATTATTTCTTCATATGATGAGAATACATGGGATACTATTTACTTTATAAATTGTTTCTTAATACCATGAAGGATATGATATTTCTTACTCTTTGGATCATGCGTATTGCTAGAGTTCCCATTCCTTCTAATGGGCACCATTTCTAAACAATGTCATACACTAGAATAGTTTATGAGTCACAATGCATAATTCCGAACTTGTAAAATACCTAACATAAATTGAAAATATTATGCATATATTATATAATAATAAAAAATGTTATCTTTGAGAAAGTATTTACTTCTAAATCCTTTATAATTCCTTGTAATAAAATTTGAATTATCCTAAGCATATCCCCCAGGAGTATCCTAACCAAGAGTGAAGCAAGGCCAATTGTAATGTACTAGGATACACTGGGTCAAGTCCAAAACACCTTGTTGTAGATTTCACTCCTAGGTACATCTGTGCCAGATCCTCCTCTACTTTCTCATATCCAGACAGGGATGTATTGCATAGAAAATGAACAAAATCCCTACATTACCAAAATTCTTAGAATTTCTTCTATACTAATCTTCAAATTTTATTTTAGGGTAATGTTCTCAAATCATTGTTTTTCTAATTATAGTTTCCATGTTTTATACTAAACTTTATCTAATACCAATTTTAATGCCCTGAGCCTAGAATCCCGGAGTTGGTGCATTATTATAATACGTTGGAATGACTACAACGAATCAAGTCCCGAAGAACCAATCAGTTTAGTAGTCTGGGAAAATATATTACATACATGAATGATACATTACACATTAATACATAAAATAGAATATAAATAATCCATTTAGAATGCCATTATTCCCCAAGCATAACCCTATATAGCAGACATAATACATATCTTGGAATCATGGAAAAGAAAACAAAATAAAGGGGTGAGCTCAGATGCTCAGTAAGGGTAAATACTTTAGCAGAAGAAATAAACCATTAAAGAATGATATGTAATATAAAAAACCTTTTAATCATAAACATGAACATAACATGGAGAAAATAAATCAAATATTACCATATAAACATGCAAATGGATATTCAACTAGTCGAATAATCACATGTAATAATTAATTTCATAATGAAGGAATGCCTAACGCCGAACAACCTTACCATATAGTCAAGGCCTCATGACAAGAATACAAATAATTTTTTTTCAAGGCCTTGTGACAAGACACTAGTTTTATCATGAGACCTACGAATGCATCTAGGTCCTATAACAGGCCCCACTCATCACTTACTAAGTCCACTGTAAACATAACATAAACATTCATATTGAAACTAGTATACGAAATGTTAATACTACAATAATAAACCATGAATGGTTTAATAATATCACATCCACAGTAAAACATATCATAACTCATTGGATATAATATGGAAGATTTTATTATAAAAAATGAACCTTAATCGAGAATAATATCCACTAAATAGTATTCACATAGTTGAAAATGAAAAGTAAAATTTTTAAGTGAAATTAACCTTTTTGTGAAATCATTTAAAAGTCACACAATTATAAAGGAATTAATTTAAAATATATTTTTTAATCAAATTTTCTCATACCACTTTGAATCTTTTGAAAGGAATAAACATTTTCAGACAATCTTGTCCATATAAATAAATCGTTAAAACTGTTTTGAAAACATGGACTTTTATGAGAATGATTTAGAAGAATAAATATTTAAAACATTTAAAATGACGTTTTATTTCAAAAGTACATTAAAATAATAATTTTGAAATTTATTTTATGAAACATGGGTTTCGATAATAAATATTTCTCGTAAAATACTTACACATAAAAAATCTCAGAGAATAATGACATTGGAGAACTAACCCTTACCTTGCACTTTACTTTGGTCGAGGGTATGTTTAACCTTCTGTATAATGACCATACTATGTTATTAAATAATAAAGGAACAATATTCATAGTTATTATACCATACATGATTCATTTATGACTTTATACTACCCATTTAATAATGATTTCGATGTTAAATTAACATTTCGGGTAATAATCGTTTTCTTTATCATACGTGTTTTAACTTGTTATTTTTTATCATATCATTTAGATCATGATTTAAATAATTACAGAATATAACGAAATATGTATATATAATATATATTTAGAATATAAATATGTATAATAAATAGATATATGAAATGGAAAACACCATTTATGGAGACGGTAGGCCGTACATACGCAAAAACATTGTTTCTGTTTTTATATCGTATTGAACTAATGTAAGTGAATAAGATATATGTAAGTACATACGTATATATATATATATCCAAAAGAATTATTGTGTCATATATTACATAATTATAAATAATATATATTTTTATAATCATCGTTGAATGGTGAACCAGGAAGGGAATCTCATCGCATCGTGGAAACGGTAAGTTGTACATATACACGAGCAATGATACCACTTACTTAATGATTAAAAAGTTTGGAATTGGATGGTATATTAATTTTACAGAGAATTTATAATTTTATTTTCACTATTTACAAACATATTACTCATCAATATATGCATCCAAGTAATATATTGTGGAATAAAAAATTACACCACGGCATGGAGACGGTAAGACGTACGTACGTACACATAGTGACATTATCATTCTTAGGATCGATAGAATAATGAATATGCTTGTAAAATATCTATAATAACATCACAATATGTAGAAGGTACTAGAGTTATTATTTGGGTATGAAAGTAACAAAGAATGTGAAAGTGGAAGATGAAAAGAACTTTGAAAGAGGTGATAAAATAATTACATCTTCTTTGGGTGTTTTTTTATTTGAACATAAGGGATATTTAGGTTGGATTAATACTCAATGTAATTAAACTATGTTAAAGTGAGAGAATTTGGGGGTAGATTTGGGCAGGGGTGGATGAGAAAAATGGATTTGGAGGTGTGATATTGCAAGAAGGGGAAGTAACCTTTTATAAGATATGTGTGCGTCACTTTAGGAAATGTTCGAAATATTATTATATTATAAATTAATTTTCGATTTATAATGGATATAAATTGATTTATTTCTAATATAAGGTTGGTATGGGTCGAAATACTTTTAAATAATAAGTTTTAGACACATTTAGGTCACAATATTAACCCTGTCGTTTAGATTTAACTTTTAGTTAAATAGTTTAACTTCTACGGTGTCCTCAAGTATTATTATACTAAATGGTTAATAAATGTACTATAAAAAGCCAAGATAGCCCCAAGCAGTTCATTAATGATATATCTAACCTTATCTAAGTCCTTTGGATAAACCTTATATTTTTAGAAATATTATATCAATTAATAATATAGTATTTGTTTTGAAAACTCATTTAGTTCAATTTTGATACTATTTGGTATATTGTTTTTGTTAAAGTCATAACAACGTTATAACTTCAAAAACATATTTATTTAATCCACCCTAACAAGTCATATTAACCTAGAAAATTCGTGTATGGAATCAAAAACCTCAATTTACATTTATTTTTATATTTATAATCTCAATTTTTTTAATCATTCATTGATAAAGTAATTACTACATCATCATTGTGTCATAAATAAATTTAATTATTTAATAAATAAAAAATTTAAATAAAATACCATCATATAGGAAATATTTTTATATTTCTAATTAATATTTATAATAGAATTTATCTTATTTATAACCCTATATTAAAAATGGTTTAGTTTTTAAACATTGAATTTAACACTTTTAACTCTTCTTTAAATAAAATAATAATAAAGGTCCTCATCTAATACAAGTGGACCAAAAGGATCATATTTTATTCATATGGTTTTTCTCTGTCGAAATACACTTATCCAATAGAAACAGGACATGTATTAGGGTAATTATAATATCATTTTTACCTTCAATCACCCAATTTACATTTAACCGTGGTAAATAAAATCAGAAGTTACTATTCACCAAAAATAATTTTCATCTTATTGAACCAAATTTTACATAATTATGTCAACCATGTCTCTAGGATTTTTGAAATTCAATTCATACAAGTGGTAAAATTACGTTTTATGCAAATTTGAAAATATTCATAGGTGGGTAAAAAACGTTAAAAAGTTCAATAAAATTTTATACATCTCATTTTATTATAAAATGACTCCAATGAATTACATTGAAATTATATAGGAATTATATATCTATTTTTACATAAAATACATTTAAATAAAATAAATAATTATTTAAATAAAAATTCTATTTTTAAACAATAACGCCGTGTTTTTCACTATTTATAAAAAATTGGACGTTTTTAGAAAAATACCAAAATTCAACCTAAGATAATTTTGATATTATGAATTAAAAAATGAATACTATTTTACCAAATTAAAAACATACAAGTTTCATTAATTAATATAAAATTAATTTCTGTTGTCAAAACCAAAAAGTGGGTTTTTAAAAAGTTAAAACTATCAAAAGATTGACATGTGTTTAGGTAAAATATGAATGTTAAATTACATAAAATGACCAACATTGTATTAAATGATAAATATATTATCTAATTACACTTAAAAACCATTCAAATTCATAATTTAACATTATAAATTTTTTCGATTATAATAGTTGTTTTCAATTAAAATTTTGTATTTTCACTATTCATCAAAATATGAAAATTATCAGAAAAGTACCAAATATTTATTTGAACTATATTTTTATGTCTTGATTCTAATGAAGAATTTCATTTCACGAAATTAAATATTTAAAACTATCTAATATATGTTTTAAAAAGGTTTCTCCATTAAGGGGTGGAAAAATTTCATTTTTGTAAAAATACTTCATTCATCTAAAAATTGAATTTGTTCTTATGTTGTGTCTAAGAAACACATAATATGGATTCTAAAATTATATGGAGTATAAAAAATACAATATTCTGTTAATAATATTCATAACAGCTTTTTGAACGGTGAGTTTGGTAAGTCGTGGTGTGCTCGAACTTGGTGTAGCGTGTAGCCCAAGTTATTGAATTACTTTGAAGAGATAACTTACTATGAAATCTTGTGGTGTTAAAAAATAATTGTTTTGATGATAATTATACCAAATCCAACCAAAGGAATCAAAATTACCACATGAGTAAGGCAAGAACACATACATTTACGCACAAATCTACCTAAAAACTATGGGATATAACTTGTAGACCACCTACCTCAAAATCGATGATGAAAGCATCCTCAGTCATATCCTTGGATTTGAATTGAAACACACCTTGAATCATCAACCTAAATATCACCTGAAGAAAAGGGTTTTAAATATTTGGGAGGTTATGTGAGAAATTTGAAAACCCTAATTGAAAAGAGGAATCAAGGAGGAGATTGTACTTACTAGGGGAATTGATCTTCAACCAACGGTGCTCCAAATAGCCAAGAATCGAAGGAGAACCACCATTGGGAAGATTGGTTCATCCAGTATTATCACTAGGTTTTTAGGGGGTGGAATTGAGGAGAAACCTACGTTGGGTTTTAAAATCCCATAGTGAATGTTTTTTTAAATTTTCAAATGTTTTTGGGCCGTATGTTTTGTCCACACGTTTTTCCAAACCATGAAAAAACTATGCAAAAGATACTTCAACAAAATCACCCCTTCACATGGTTTCTTGGGGAACTCTACATGGTTTTCCAAACCTTGTGATGACCATGTGAATGCTTTTATCCAAAGAAGAACGGTTACCTGTGATGCTCTGCACAGTTTGCACTAACTGTGCACCAACCGTGCAACATTTATAGAAACTCTATTTTCATCTAGTTTCATTTCCTAAACTCCTAGAACTCCACTGATTCTTCACATGAACTTGAGAAACACTTATTTAGCCCAAAATATTTGACTTAAACTGAAACATAAACAAGAACATACAATATATAGAATCTTGTATCTTACAACATCATTCTTGAATTCCTTGATTTTCTCAAAGGACTCATACTTACACATCATCAAATATATATATATCCATATCTACTCTCAATTCATTATTAAATGTTATGATATATGAATATAAACCTCTATATTCTACTATAAATGGTTTATTGAAAAAACTGTGTACCAATCCTAGAAGCTCTGCAACCCTTTCACCTTGTCCATTGAATGGTGGTTTGGTCATTTTTCTTTATAAACAATCATGACATATATCAAGTGGTTTTTTCTTAAAACAATCTAAATAACTATCATGATAGACATTTTTGAAACAATTATTGTTTACATGACCAAAATAGTGATTCCATAATTGGGTGTTATATGAGTGATGTGAACTTGATTTTTTATCGATTCCCAATACCTTTTTCATAAATTAATACATAAAGATCATTTTTAAAATAAAACATAACATAAAATATTTTTTCTTTATATAATAAACAAATTTTATTTCCAAACATAAAAAAATCCCATCTGTATCTAAACACTACATTGAAATTATGTTTTTGGTTACTGTAGATACATAATAACAATCTCTTTAACCAAAAATCATTCTCATAAGTAATGAAAGCCATTAGTCACCACTATCCTATGTAGTTATACTTGAACCATTGGTATCTGGTAGATCCACCTATCCTCTAGAAATCTTCTCAAATGTTATTAGATTCACCATTTTGATACAAATATGAAAACCAAGAGCAGCATCTAATACCTAAAGTGTATAAATAGAAACATTTCACTCGATAATGGACAAGACTTTAGATTCCCCATGATTTTGGGAGATGTTGTCTTCCAATGTCCTATCTTTCCACATGAAAAACAAAATTCATCCTTTTCCTTTACCTGCCTTTGGATATTATCCTTTTTGTAAGGATGGTTCTTATATGATTTAGATTTTTTATAGGCCCTAAGCATTTTTTTGGGTTCTTCCTTTTCTTATTCACTATAATGACCCCGAGTTTTTCATGCCTCATGTCATTATCCACTTGGAAAATCAAGGCCATAAGTTCAAACAATATCTTCTCATTTTTTCTCATATTATAATTCAAAATAAAGATGGAGAAGGTATTAGGAAGTGATGAATGTATGAGATATGTATGCTACTCATCTGGGAATTTAATCCCTAAGAGGTCCAAGCATTCAATGTAGCCGATAAACATGACAACATTATGTACAACTAGCACAGAATCTCAAAGCATAATTGAGAAAAAAGAATTTCAGATCTCGTACCACTCTTGTCTCCCCTTCTATTTATAGAGATCCCAAATGGGAGACATCATTCTATAAGAATACATTTCCTCTTGATTATTTAAATGATCATTGGACATGGTTGATAGTTAGAAGAATTAAACATCTATATAATCTTTTAGGTGTTTCTCATAGAGAGATTGTTCTTCATCACATTCATTATTTCCAGGCACAACTATTAAATGTTCTTCCAGTGCATACTATTTCCTTTCGTTGAAAATGATGACATGTAAGATCCTTTTCCACTAATGGAAATTTATGCTAGTGATAAGGTTTTCCTTCTCAATTATGAATAACAATTATATTTTTGATTTTATATTATTTTTTTACCCAAAACAAGATAAGCATAATTTGAGTACATTATCTGATAAAATTTTGTCAAATAAATAAATATTATATTTTTTAGTCTGCCACTATTTTATCAACACCCAGTAGCCCTCATCATTGGATTCATAGTAACCTATTTCTTGTATATTCAAGTGGAAAAGATCCATATTCCCCTTAACATTACCCCAAATTTTGTTTGTCATTAAAATTGAATGGTTTTATGTAGGAATTCAAAATTCCAACTATATTAACTCATAGTACCTTGACCCAGTGCATGGACCCAATCTTAGAATCCGTTAATGGATTTCCCCAACCATTGACTCTCAATTACACTATGTCTCGCAATGGCTATGAACCCATTGATGTAAACTTTGTTAAGTCAACCCAAAACCTCAAGTTAAAATTTACCAATAATTGAATGCACCCCAACATTGTCTTGAAAAGAACATTAAATGATAGTTTGATTCTAACCGATGTAATGCAAGGTTATACCATCTTCATAGTTTATTGAGGTATTTTACCCTTTTTTGTGTAAATTTAAAATTATTATTTTTATCACATGCTTGTTAACATAAAGTGGGATTACCTATGTGATTAACCTTGTCTTAGATAATATTTATGCATAACCCATTTTATTTTAGTACTATATACCATAAATTTTAATTAAATAATTAATTGATAATGATAAGGCATCCATAATGAAATAAACATGAAACTAAAAAGATAAAATAAAGGGTTTGATAATGAGATTCTACTAATTGTTAGTTTATCTAGAATTTGATAAAATTACCATTTACCTAGGGAAGAAACACCTTGAACCGATTGAGGTTCATAATTACTACTTTCCTCCTGTCTTCTTTGTATCTCCTTTGATTGATTTCACCTCATCTTCAAACATGAAACACCTACACTATATAGGGAGCTCTATCCATTACAAATTCCATTTACTCACATGCCAGTGAGTTGGAAAAGGGGTTTACATAAAAGAAACCATGTGTACATCATCCCTACATAATGGAAGGAGAGAAGGCACACATTTCAACAATGTAATTTAATAATAAATTAACTAAAACCAATAACATAAAAAATATACGGTTTAGATCATGATCATCCACATTCATGAAAAATAATTAGCATTTAATTAATCTAACATTCAATATTAATCATTCTTATTTAAGATAAATCATTCTCAAATCAATTAATTATTATCTTTAATTAGTCAATACTTTTATATTAATCCGTATATGAATTTCCTTGAGATTATCATCCATTATAATTTAAAAAAAATATATATTTAAAATTAAGTTAGTTCAATAATGTAACTTGGTGGAAACCTGGTGAATACCAATCTAAATCTACCCACATGTATTATACTCATATACTATTTTACTGTTATGATATTTGACAAATGTGACTTATCACGTACTTTTAGAATGTGTACTTCATGGGTGATTACACGAATTACATGACTTTTATGTCACATGTTATGCGTCAATGCACGTATAGTATCAACTTGTAATATGACTCATACATTATATACAGATCAGAACATTGCATAGATATTAATAAAGAAATTAAATATTTATGTTTATTAAAACCTATCACATGACATTTCGTACCATTCTGACAACACGTAAGTACTTGTATCAAGGTTTACATATTAAACTAAATGAATTTTAAATAATCTTAATTTGATAAAAGTAAATTCCATGTAGATCTGATATACATGGTGTGTATTCCCTTCACCATTTATTTAACATACATGCCTAGGGACTTTGCGTGTCAAACGTAACTCTTAGAATTTATAGTACATGTTTTGTCCAATGGGACACACATTTTGTTGACTCCGTGTTACATAGTAATTGTTTAGGTAGTCTGTGTATGGAATAAATGGCTCATCTATGGACCAAATGGACTACACACCATGTACATGGGATACATGGCATGTACTCAAGCTGACCATGTGACGGTATATCCCTGTAAACATGGGGTGTAATAATTAACTACATTTTATTTCATCAATGCTCATGGTTTGAGTAATTTCTTAGTTAACTCATGGTTCATTTACCATGATTACATGAAGTGTAATTCTGATTACACAACGTGTACTACTGTGTTATCTGGACAAAATCCATAGATCCTGTGGCTGAGTTCTTCAATTTTATTTTAATCATAAAATTAAATGAATCAATTAGATATTTGATAATGTAGTAGGATGAATAGATATTGTAGTTAAAATTAACGCAATAATAAATCAAAAATTATGATACTAAATTAAAAGTGATTAAATCACCAATAATTTTATTAAATAATTGTAATCAATTTTGAACCTACCACTCATACGACTTGTATGTTCTGGGTGAAGTGGAAGCATGTGATGCGTGGTGCCTAACTTTTTTCATAATCAATGACCATTCCAAGATCTAAAACTATATATTCATGTGATCTATGGAATGGATAAATTAGATCAGATAAGGGTAATCACCTCAGAACCCGAGTGATAGGATATCAACACATAATTTTTATAATTAATTTAATTATATAATGAATTACCTCTAAGGAACTATTTCTTCGTTGATGAGTTAAGCAATTTATTTATGGTGATAAATAATTATGTTGTAGAAAAAAAAGTATATATTTCGCATAGTTATGATTTGCACATGTTATGGGAATATTCATACATTACAAAAGGAGTCTCCTAGTGCTAGCATAGAAGATACATGTACTTTAATTGTCTTCCTTGACCACCTTTATAAACTATTCCAATGCATTCTCTTTGATTCGGTGGTGGTGGATTGCTCACTACTCTTGGGAGCGTTCTTGGAGAAAAGGATCTCTCTAGGCTTGAGAGGATTCTCCATGATTGTTGTTCTCAACCAACATAATTAATTATCCAGATTGAAAAAACAAAACACCTGGGTTTTTATATTTCTTTGTTTAAAGTAAAATAACTTCAAAAGTGCCCTTAATTATTTATTTAATTTTAGAAAATCCCCATTTCCAATAATAATACTAATATTATTATTTCATGACATGCGCATAATATGTGAATTAAAATTAAATATTATTTAATCAAATAATATTCAATATTATTATTTCTAACCAGACCATTAAACTCGGTCTTCCATTCCTCCACAATATCTATCAGAACATGAATAATGACTATTTATTTTTTAAATAAATAATAATTAATTATTCACCAATAAATAAATAAATAAATATCATATATTCTAATCAAGAAAAAAATATTTATATGTGATTGGGAATATATAAATAATTATTAAACCACAAAGGAGAATTATATTTTTTAACCTATTAAGTAATAAATAATAATATATTATTTAATATTGATTCTGGATACACTTACTGTGCGACCCTCTAGGCCTATTTCTTCAGTTGCATTAGGCAATGAAGCTTAATGTCTAATTTTATAATCTAGAAAAATTCCAAGGAACCCATAGTGAAAGAAGTTAATGTCGAAACAACATGTCACCTCATCAGGACACTTACTTTTTAACATAATCCCTTTATCATGATATCTCAAATCAATCTGGTTTAAAGTTGGTGTCATCAAACTATGTGATCAATGTCTCCTTCTTTTACTTTCTAGAAAAATATCTTCACTACAAAGTACCAAGTACATGGACCTATTTAGGCTATATAATTTCCCTCAATGTTCATGAGATATTAACTTCCATAAAATAATGAAAGGGATAAATCCTTTCTTGTATTATTTATTAATACAATATTACTCATGATATACCCAATGTATACTACCTCACCACGAACATTTGTCATAACAAATTTTTTCAATACATCAAGCCGTACAACTCATATTACTCATTAATAGTAATCATAATTTCAAAGGTCCAATACACATGTCATTAGATAAGAACATCCAATGACACGTAGAAATGTGGATTTCTTACTAGTGGGTTTCATTCTCATAATATCCATAATGGATATTACTAAGGGAATACACCACGAGAAGGTCTCTCAATGTCCTAGGAGTATCTACCCCTGATAGCCTATATCATTTGTGTCCCTAAAATTATATCATCCATCTATAGAATATTTATTCAAGAATAGTGTCATAGAACTTCTGGTTTGTCATCATAGTAGTGAACTTCTATTACAATTTAGGGTGACAAATACTATTAGAACATTATCACTTACTATGTCACACATAAGAATAATCATGATTTCATAAGTAGTTTATTAGTATTCAAAAATAATTTTAAATGATTATCATAAAGTACAATGAATTTTATTCTAGGGAACCGACACCAACATATCAATGTTGAGAGTAAATATTATACTATCTATATCCAAATTCTTCCCTTTATTCCAATTTTTTCATTTATATTTTTAACAAAATTATGTGCTATATATTTTTATCTTCATATTTACCATTTCATTTTTTAACAATAATGTTACTATACTGTCTCGCAGCACACGACAGGGTCGTGGGGAAGAAATGGCTGCTACCCGACGGTTGATTAGAGATGGTTGGGTTCTACATAATCACCCATATAGGGTGCACCGTTTTCCACCTCAAAATGACCAACGATTCTATATACAGTAATACATGGACCTACATTCCAAAGGCATGCATTTGCTGGGTGCTTTGACCAGCCATACTTAAGAACTCACATTGGTTGAGAGGATGGGAAGTTGGGCTCATCACACCCTTTTGGGGGGGATTATTGCCTATTCTGGGACTCTCTTATAGATTTAAGATGTATTCATATGTTCATGAACCTTTGGTTTATACCCAATCAAAGTATCCACAGATTTCTCCTGATTGGAAATGGTCAGCTGGACATAGGGATTTAGAATCCTTTATTCCCAAGGATTACCATCCCTAGTTGTATTAATGACCCTGAGGAGTCTGGACTCATTGAGGCGGCACCAGGGTTGGTACAGTGAACTGACGTGAAGATAGCTGGATCAGCCAGTTGTTGGGATTGAACCCCAAGGAGGCTTCCTATGAACCCTGCATGGGAGATAGGGATCAGAGTCCATGTAGTTTGGATTGGGGTGTCGGAGAACTGGCATGAAGGTGGACCCGAGGGATGTTAAACCTCGAGGGTCCGACGGTGATCGAGCTTGAACCTCCTGGGAGGCTTCCTACGTACTCGCCTTAGGAGATAGGGATCAAAGTCCATGTAGATTAGATGAGTGGGGATTACGCTCTGAGGAATCCCATAAGAGGATGTCATGGTTGATGCTTACTCTAAGCCCACGTGAGTCATGCTCGGTGTGAGAAACAAGAGGGGGCAGGGACCAGACGATCACGTCGTGAAAGGTGCGTCAGTGAGAAGTGGAGTGGGGCTTATGCATGGAGCGGCCCATAAGGTCAGGGATTACTCGGAGATGGACGCCCATGGTGTCTTCCTCATGTCTGGCCATGAGGGCATCCCAACCCATTGGTGGGTTACATAATATAATGTGGGCCATTGTCTTTGCGTAAGTGCACAAGCGGGATAACGCCAAGCGCGCTGGAATCAGTTCAAACAAAAGGAGATGAAAACTGTGAATTACATTCCCAACATTCAGAATGCAATGACGGTGGAATGGCGATTCAGGATAACTGTTGACTGTGTACGAAACACAACATCCATATCGCGTTACCCTGAAATGGGGACAGACAAATGATGGTCGACTGTTGACCATGTTCGAAACACAATACCTGACTCAAAGTGTTTTCAAAAGACTTCTATGGTGTTGGCCCATGACGGTAGGTGAGCCGATGCAGCATGGGACCAGGCCTTTAGGGGATCCCTTCGGACATGGAAGTGGATAATGATCCGATTGAAGGACACGCAAAGCGTGAGGTGGAGTGATGGTAGGTTTGAACAGATTCCAAAACTCTTGAAATTATGCCACTTTAAACATGGCATGAGGAATCTTATGCTTGGAGCCTTAGGCATCTCTTTCACGGAGCAAGAGGCATCCAATTATTGAATGATATGGAATGCTACAGTTTATAGTCATGTAGAGAGGACTGTTTCCATATGGTTTAACGTCATTTGGTCAGGACGAGGGCTATACAGTTTAACGTCATGTGGTCAGGACGAGGTCCATATAGTTTAACGTCATGTGGTTAGGATGATTAGGTAGGAGATACCTAGAAATGGTTGGTGTGGGACTTACACAAGGGCGTCCCTTTCTGGATGAAGCTAGCTAAAGGAGCTAAGATATGGGGTTATAGGAGAGTCATGAAAAGTATCTCGACTCATGAAATGTATAGGACAGATTTTGGGGTGGGCCGTGTAGGAGCTACCCAGGAGGTGTTGGCCACAAGGGACTGGCCGCATGTGGTTCGCGGTTTGGTTGTCCGCGAATGGTGTCCGCAGAGGAGCTGGCCGCGAGGGAGCATGCCGCAAAGGACTAGGCTGCGAAAGATGGCCATGGAGGAGGCTTTCAGCAGAGGAGGTTGTCTGCGAGGGAGAATCCATGTAAGATTAGGCCACAAAGGAGCCGTCCGTGAAGGAATGTCCAAAGAGGAGCGAGTCGTGAAGGAGTAGTCTGCGAAGGATCCGTCCGCGGAGGAGTAGGCGCCCGTCCTACTTCACACCTGCTGAGGGGTTCCTGCCTCCATTTCACAAACGACACTGGTCTATGGAGGGGGCGGTTCATGGAAGGACTATCCGCAAAGGATATGGCCGCATTTGGTTTGCGGTTTGGTTTCACCTCTATGCAGAAGAGTGTATCCGTGGACGATATGGAGTCTGCAGATGATCATGGAACATTACCGCAGGGAGAGATTTATCTAGCATCTCCTCACAGGTTTTCACCCATCCTTCCACTCTTTTTTGGTGCCCCTTGGTGAATATTTATAGAGTCACGAAGGGGATATGGCACACGACACTTTTTTCGGAATCCCATGAAGGAATCCCCACCCGCAGATGACTCGGTCAACTGTGGATTTTTGGAACTGAGTATTGCGGAGTTGCTCTGCGGCCATGCACCCCTTCGCCTATATCCTGTGAACGACATCAGTCCAAGGAGGGGGTATCTCGTGGCAGTGGAACGTCCTGGCGTTTGGCATTCTTCCTGGTTCGCACCAGTGTAGGTGCTCCGCTCCCATTTCACGAACGACAACGTCCGCGGGAGGGCGGTTCGCCGAACCGGCCACATACTGTTGCTGGGAGCTGGTACTCGGACCGGTTCGGTCATTTTATAAGTTTGGGTTAATTGGATTTCCCCATTGTGAAATTTGCAGGACCCTAAAAATGCCCCCCATCGAAATGGGGTCTGATAGGAATGAAGAGGAGGCCATTCTGATGTAGGGTGGTCTTGAAAATCGATGAGTGATTGGATAATGCTCTAATTTTTTTTGTGCCAAAGGACTCAGCGAGCACAGTTTGACTATTACTAGGGTTTTGTAGAAAATACCCCACAAAAATTCTGTATTTTCTTTTAATGCCCTAATTTTTCTTGGGCTCATTTAGTGTTGACCCAGCGGGTATGGCCTGACTTTGGCTTAGGTTGCCCTTTTATGGTTTTCGGCCTAACAGGCTTTGTGCCTTTTTTGTGGGCAGTTTAAAGTCTTTCCATCAATACTATAACTAATGATGTTTTAGGTCGAACATATTTGACAAAATATAGTGGGGAAAGGGCCCCAATGAGGTTTAGTTGATGAAAATATGTCTCAGTGTCCTTCAGACGCATGTGGAGGGAGTGTGTTTAGATTTGAATGACATGCAGGGCATGTCTCAAGGCATGGGAGCCTTAGAGGTGTGCATAGGTGGAAGGAGAGTCTCCAAAGGAAACCATGCCTTTGGTAGATGGTCCAGGGGAAATCAATATGCAGAGCCGCTAAGGGCATGATATTCATAGTCATGCAAAAGGTTTCCTTAAGTCAATGACTCTCCATTTCTAATGGATATAGGACTTCATGGAAGTATGGATTATGGAAACCACCATGGGTGGCTTGGAGAAGTACTAAAACCACCAGGGGTGGCCCAGAAAGGGTATGTGACATCTGAAAGGGATTCAGGAACATCTATATGAACCACGAGTGGGGACGCAGGGTCCCCTTCCCACACATTTAGCTAGCACGGAGGATGGTTGGAGCTTGTCGCAGTATCGAGTCATGCAGTTGGGACACTTCTTGAAGTGGGATGGCCTTCCCTGGTTTTCAGGAATCTTGTCAAAGACATTCCATCGCATTCAGGTAGGGTTATAGAATAGGTTTGTAAATTTCAGCTCTGAGGGTTTCTGAATGGATATGGGGGCTCAGAGGACAGAAAGCGTATGGAGAGAGGCATTTCCTAAAGAAATATTACCTTTGGTAGACGAGCCAGGGGTGATCAATATAGAGAGATGCTGAGGGCATGGGATGCATAGTCATGCAAAGGTGTTATTAGGTCAATGATTGTATTCTTCCTATAGCCGAGAAAATTCAGGGATGTTGAGATTTGGTACCACCAAGGGTGGATCACAAGGGTTCGACTCTTTCTTGGTGTAGAGTATGGTTTATGAAAAGAGGATGCCTGGACATGGGAGAACCGTCCTGGCTAAATTTCCGGGAATGGGTGAAGTCATCCCTCCCCACGCTGATGTGAGGCGGTAGTTTGTGCAGTTCTGGCCCTTTCACTGAGGGGGGGGGGGGAGGAAAACCCCAATCCTTAGATGGACTCATGATGAGTTTGTCCGTGCTGTTTAAAGTCATGCGGTAATGAAGAAGTCTGTGTATTTTAATGTCATGTGGTAAGGACGAGGGACATTTTTACATTCTGTGCAGTTTAATTTCATACGGTAAGGACAAATTACACTTAGTTTAATGGTAATAAAGCTTGGACCATTGGGCGACTATTCCTATAATCAATCGGGGGGAAATTTGGTTAGGATGCTCTGGCATGCTCTGAAAAAGTGTGTTGGAATGAAGGTGTAAACTGAAACTCTGGGGTTTCCCGGATTAGGGGAGATGATATGGGGGATCTAAGGCTAGTAAGCGTACGGGGCTAGGAAGAGTATCGCCTGAGGAAATCTTTCCTTTGATGGACGAGACAAGGGCTATCATTATGCAGAGCCACTGAGGGCATGGTATGAATAGTCATACAAAGGTGTCAATGGGTTGATAACTTTCCACTCCCGATGGTCATGAATGATTATGAAAATCTTGGATTGCTCATAGCATAATGTTAGGAACATGGGGATAATGGTGTCCCGAGCACAAAAGATACATCTTCATGGTAGTTGCCCGCTGAGTCAGAGTACCCATGTTTTGGCTTGATGCTTGTAGATGAAAATTGTCGTGTGAGCCGTGGGCGAATACATAGGCTCATCGGGTAGGGTTGCCCCGACAACACTTGGATGCGGGCAAGGAATGAACTTGTAGACCACTACTCCAAAAATTTTTGGATCAGGAGATATGACATATGGGCACTGGGGCCGGTGAGCGTACAGAGATTTAATGAGTATCGCCTGGGGAAATATTTCCTTTGATGGACGAGCCAGGGGCTATCATTATGCAGATCCGTTGAGGGCATGGTATGTATAGTCATACAAAGGTTTCCACAGTTTGATGGCCTTCTGCCTCTGATGGCCATGAGTGGTTATGAAGATCTACAATTATCCGGGTCGTGGAGTCTGGTGTATTAAGAGGATGCATCCAAATACGCCAGGATTATTTGTTTCCCATTTCGCTGTATATATTGGGTGGGTCTCGACGAAGCCCGTGCAGTTTATCATCATGTGGTATGGATGAACTCCAAGCAGTTTAACGTCATGCGGTGAGGATGAAGGTGACCCGACATGAAAAGAAAGGGGGTGTTTGTGCAGTTTAACATCATGCGGCGAGGATGACTTCCGTGCAGTTTAATGTCATGTGGTAAAGACAGGGAGCATTTTTAAAGGATGATGTGTAGTTTTACATCATGCAGCGAGGACGGGGGAATTTTTAAAACAGTGAAAATTCTTGTATTTGAAGGCATTTCATAGGACGGTTAATGCTTGGTCTCTGAAATTTTATTCCAAGTGGCAAAGATGTTCTGTGTTATTAAACGTCATGCTGTAAGGACGTAGTGGAAAAGTCTGCTCTTCATCAAAAATGAATTTGGTCTTGAACATCTTGGTATTCCCATACACGGAGAGGGGTTTATTGGTGTAAATCGTGGTTCCGGGGATTCTTGGATCAGAAGAAATGATATGGGGCTCCTGAGGCCGTTAAGCATACGGAACTAGGAAGAGTGTTTCCAATGGAAATCTTTCCTTTGTTGAATGGTCCAGGGGCTATCAATATGCAGATCCGCTAATGGCATGGTATGCATAGTCATGAAAAGGCATCCACATGTTGATAACTTTAAACATCCGATGGTCCTGAGTGTTTATGAGGATCCGCAATTATCCAGGCCACAAAGTCTATCATTTCGGAAGAAAAGTTTTGGACATGTCGGGCATACTCATCCTTAGTTGATGTTAATTCTTAGAGAGCTCCCCGTGCTGATTTATTCTGCGTGTGGGGGTGTACTTTCACTCCATGCAGTTTAACATCATGCGGTATGGAAGAAGTACTCCTAGTTTAGCAGTCATAGAGCTTGGACCACTGGGTGACTATTGACGCAGTCACTTGAAGGACAACTGAGTTTACATGTTTTGATATACTCAGAACAGGGTGGGGGATGAAAGTTGTAAACTGCAACTCTGAGGTTTCTCGGATCAGGAGATGTGGTGTGGGGTTCTGAGGCTGGTAAGCGTGCAGAGTTAGGAAGAGTACTGCCCAAGGAAATATTGCCTTTGGTAATTGGGCCAGGGGATATCAATATGCAGAGCCGTTGAGGGCATGGTATGTGTAGTCATGCAAAGGTGTCCCCAGGTGGATATCATTCCACTTACAGTGGCCATGAATGATTATGAAAATATGAGATTTCTCACAGTACAGAGTTCGGAATGTGGGGATAATGGTGTCAGAGCATACAAGAAACATTTCACTGCAATTGTCCGTTGAGTCAAAATAGCCTAGTCCCAGCTTGACGTTCATAGATGTAGGTCGTCATGTGAACCACAAGTGGATACATAGGCTAACCAAGTAGGGATACCCTGGCGATTTTGGATGTGAAAAGGGGACGAAATTTTAAACCACTGTGCCATAAACTTCTGGATCAGAAGGTCTGGTATGGGGATCTGAGGCTAGTAAGCGTATATAGCTAGGAAGATTGTTGCATGTGGAAGTCTTGCCATTGGTAGACAGGCCAGGGGCTATCAAAATGCAGAGCTGATAAGGTCATGGTATGCATAATCATGCAAAGGTGTCCACGGTTCGATGACATTCCACTTCCGATGGACATGAATGGTTATGAAGATCCATAATTATCTATGTCGTGGAGTCTGATGTATGGGGAGGATGAATCCAAATGTGCAATGAGTATTTCCACCTCGTTTCACAATATATATTAGGTGGTTCGTGACAAAATCTGTGCAGTTTAACATCGTGCAGTGAGGATGAAAAATACACCCCGTGTAGGTCTGGTCCATAAACAGGGGAAAGGGGCATTTTTAACTTTCATTATCCATGCATTTTAACGTCGTGCAGAGAGGATGTAAAAATAAACCCCATGTAGGTCTAACCCATATATAGGGTAAAGGGGGAATTTTTAAACCATGCTATCCGTGCAGTTTAATATCGTGCGGTATGGAAGAAGAGTACACCCCATTCCGGTCTGGTCCGTACATGGGGAGAAATGTAATTCTTTTTTTTCTTTCATTATCCCGGAAGTTTAACATCGTGGGGTGAGGATGTAAAAATACACCCCGTTCAAATTGGTCCATACAAGGGGGGAGGGTATTTTTATCTTTTATTCGGGGTGCTGGGCCAGGACAGGGAACCCTGGCATCACTATGTATCCTGCGAGGGTTGGAATCAAGCCGCACGTAGTTCTCTGGAAGAAGTACACCCCATGCAAGGCTGGTCCATACACGGGGGAAGGGGACATTGTTAACATTCATTTTATTTCATTTGGGAGTGGCTGGGCCAAGACGGGATCCCGGCGTCGCTACGTATTCTGCGAAGGCAGGAATCAAGACGTACATAGTTCTTTGCTAAATACACCTCGTGCAGGTCTGGTCTGTACACATGGGAAGGGGAATTTTTTTATTTGAGAGGTGGCTGGGCCAGGATGAGGAACCCTGGTGTCACTATGTATCCTATGAAGGCAGGAATCAAGCCATACAAAGTTCATTGAAATCTGTGTAGTTTAACGTCATGCGGTGAGGATGAAGAATACACCACATGTAGGTCTGGTCCGGACACAGGGGGAAGGGGTATTTTTTTATTCGAGAGGTGGCTGGGCCAGGATGAAGAACCCCGACGTCACTACATATCCGTACGTAGTTCTTTGAAATTTGTGCAGTTTAACATCATGCAGTGAGGACGAAGAATACATCTTGTGCAGGTCTGGTCTGTACACGGGGGGAAGGGGGTATTTTTTTTATTTGAGAGGTGTCTAGGCCAGGATAAGGATCCCCATCATCACTACTTATCATGTGAAGGCAGGAATCAAGCCGTACGTAGTTATTTGAAAGACAATACACCCCATGTAGGTCTGGTCCATACATGGGGGGAGAGGGAATTTAAAAAAAACATCTTGTCTGTGCAGTTTAGCGTCGTGTGATAAGGATGAAATACTCTTAGTTTGAGGTCATAGAGTTAAGACTATTGGGTGCTTGGCAGTTTAACATCATGCTACTTGGACGATCCCTTTTTTCTCTTTTTTTTCTTCCTTATCTGTGCAATTTATCATCATGCGGTAAGGACGAAAAATACTTTTGGTTTCTATGGGAAATACTTCATCAAGACTCTCGCATTTGTAGGATGGGTGGTGAATTTACCATCCATGGAGATCATGGCATATGCTCCATAAGAGTAGACCTTGTGTATAACATATGTTCCTCCCCACATGGACTCCATCTTTGGATGTTTCCTTCCGGGTATCATTGGGGTTAGGAGGACCAATACCAATTCTACCTCCATGAAAGAAAAATGACGGACCTTTTTATTGAAGGCCCATCCAATCCGATTCTAGTATACTTTCAGATGGTGTAAAGTGTCTAGCCACTTCTCGTCTAGCTGTTCCAATTCACCTAACCACTTTTCTGATTTCTTATTATTGGATAATTGATCACAAATGGAAACGTGGAGAGAGGGTAATTGGAGCTCAATGGGTAGGACCGCTTATGTTTTTTATAACAATGACTACGGAGTGGCCTGAGTAGCGGAGCAGACTATGGTTCGATAGGTCCACAATGAATGAAGGAGTTTATCTATCCATGACTTAATGTATTTGTCCACCATTTTCTGGAGGATGTTGGACATGGTCTTCTGGAAAGCCTCTATCAGTCTGTTGGTCGTCGCATGGTAGCAGGATGAGTGGTTAGCCTTGATACCATACTCTTGGTATAGTTTCTCCAATTCAGCAGAGCAGAAGTTGGTGTCGTTATCCATTAGTATGGTATGAGGGACACCAAATATGGTGATGATATTGGTTTTCGCAAAGCTGACAATGCTTCTTTCCCCGACTTCTTGAAGGGGTACAATTTCTTCCCATTTGGAAAAGAAGTTGGATGCTGTGAGGATATACTTCAGCTGCTTGGCTATGGTGGGGGGATATGGTCCCACAACGTCCATTCCCCAGACGAAAAATGGACATGAGTACTTGGTCATATGAAGTAACTGTGGGGGTTGGTGTATGAAGTGGGCATGTATTTGGAACGAGTGACATTTTGCGGTAAAGCACTCACAATCTCATGCCACTCTAGGCCTATAGTACCCGAGTCTTCGAACCTGTTGGGAAAGCTTGTTCCCCAGCTGATGTGCCCCACACACTCCGGAATGCACTTCAGTCATGAAGGTGGCAGTTTCTTCTGCATCAATTCATCTGAGGAGGATTCCATCGAGGCCTCATTTTTAGAGGAATTCTTGCTAACCTGTGCCTCCATATAGAACAAAGTTGATTTCCCTTTTCAATATTTTCTCTCGTTCAGCCCTATCTGATGGAAGTTCTCCCCATCGATGGTAGTTATTAATTGGGGTCATCCAACTGGTGGCAGGAGCATATGGCTCAGGGGCAGGACTAACTTCATGGATTTCCTCTATCTTGGTCTGAACATATGGCAAGACCATTCGGTGGTGAGCAATACGGATGACTGTTTCATCTCGGTTTGGGACAGCCTTGGCTGTGGCCACGTTGGCCAATGCATCGGCCTGAGCATTATGGGACCGGGGAATATAGGTCAATGTTGGTTCCATGGAAAATTCCACCATTAACCCTCAGACATGGTAAAATAGGGGAATCAACTCATCCTTTTTGATAGCATATTCACCATTGACTTGCTTGATGACTAGTTCCGAGTCACCTTTTACCTTAAGGTGTTGTACTTTTTCATGGAGTGTGAGTTCCAGGCCTGAAATGAGGGCTTGATACTCCGCTTCATTGTTCGTACATCCTTCTGAAAGGAGGAAGGAATATGGAAAAACTTCCTTCTCCAGGGACATGAGTATTATCCCCAAACGCGCCTTTTTGAATTTGGGATCTTCCATCCTTTTCCCAGTGGGGCTCTGGGATGTGTCGTCGAAGTACATTTCCCATGTTGGGAGCTCCCCTTGAACCGAGAAGATGTCTTCATCCGGTAGCTCGATGTCTGGTGCGGTGGTTCCCACTAAGGGGTGATCTGCCAGAAAGTATGCTAATTCCTGGTCCTTGATGGCCTTCTGAGGCACAAACCAGAAATCAAACTGTTGCAGGATGACTACCCATTGAGATAGGCGCCCAGTCAGCATTGGGCAGCTGAGGATGTACTTGAGCGGGTTATTACGCAAGACCAAATGGATTTCATGATACTGCAGATAATTCCTCAACTTTTGAACCATGAAGACCAAGGCCAATCTTCTCTTCTCGATGTTTGAGTATCGAGTCTCAGCATCAATCATTGTTCAGCTGAGGTAATAGAGACTGTTTTCACCTCCAGAATTGTTCTTTTGTGCGAGGAAGGCTACGAGTGACCGTTCTAGGGCCGTCCCTTATAGGAGGAGAGGTCTTCCTTCAACTGGGGGCATGAGCACCGATGGGCTTAAGAGGTACCTATTTAGGCTGTCAAACGCCTCTTGGCAGTCATCTATCCAATGGTACGTGACTCTGTTTTTCATTAACCTAGTGAAGGGAAAACATTTGCCCACCAGGTTGGCTATGAATCGCCTGATATAGGCTAGGTGTCTGTGGAATCCTCTCAACTCATTGAGATTGCGGGGAGGAATCAGGTCAAGGATAGCCTTTGTCTTTTCAGGGTCAACTTCGATGTTGCGATGGCGTACAATAAAGACAAGTAATTTCTCTAAGGTAACCTTGGAGGCACATTTCAAGGGGTTCATCTTCAGGCTATTCTGTCAATGTTTGTTGAAGACGATCTCAAGTTATGACAGGTGATCTGATCATTGTCTTGATTTGACCACCAAGTCATCTACGTAACAGTCAACAACTCTCCCCAGGAATGGCTTGAAAATATGATGCATGATGCGCTAATATGTGGTGCCAGCATTCTTGAGGCCAAATGGCATGACCCTATAATAGAATATTCTTTGGGGGGATCTGAAGGTAGTGGATTCTTTGTTTTCTCGGTCCATTCGTATTTGATTATACTCATAATAGCCATCCATGAAGGATAGAGCCTCATACCTGGCCGTTGCATCGTTTAATAACTCGGTGATCGGGAACTGGAAGTCATCTTTCGGGATATGCCGATTGAGATCCCTGAAATCTATGCAGACGGGGATTTTCCCGTTCTTTTTCTTGACAGGGATGATGTTGGCCAACTAGATGGGGTACTGGACCTCCTTAATTAAGCATGCATTAATGAGATTATTGACTTTAGCCTCTATTTTGGCAGTATGTGAGGGATGTGTCCTTCTGGTGGCCTATTTATTGCCCTGGTGGTCTTCTGGAAGACCCAGGTGATGTTTCGCCACTTCGTGATCGAGTCCCAGCATTTCTGTATAATTCTAGGAGAAAACATCCATATGTTGCTTCAAGAAAGAGGTATATATCTCATGATCCTTGGGGTATATGGCTACACTAATGAGAGTAGGACTCAAATCTTCCCCAGTACCCAGGATTATTTCCCTGAGCTCGTCCACCATGGTGGAGATACCTTCTCAAATGTTGGAGGTGCATCCCTGAGATCTTCTTCCTCTTCTTCTCCCAAATCCTCATCCTCTAGATCTGACGAGGGGAGAGATCTTTACTCAAGCTCCTGGGATTCCAGAGGTGAGGCATTGTGAGTTTCCTTGCTCAAGTACTCTCCCCAAAATTGAGGTTTGGTGGACATTCCCACATTGTCGCGCTCAGCCGTTGTGGCCGAAGTCATGAAGATAGTAGAGTGTGTGTCCGGACTTGATCCCTTACTCTCAATATGGTTGATGGGCAGTACGTAGTCTCTGTGAAGCTACCTGAGGGGGTCATCAGGAACCTCTTCCAGACCATTTGAAGTGGGGATCCAGTCAACACCATCAGCAAAAGGCTTCTTCTTCTATTGCTCATAAAATCTGGCGTCAATGTAGTGTAACTCGGAGAGCTCGAAAGGGGCCTTGTCGGCGTAAAATGTCCCACTTTTCCCATTAACTTAGTACTTAATACACTGGTGGTATAATAAAGGAATGTCCATGTGCTTATGGAGCTACGACCTCCCTAGCAGGGCAATGAATTCCGTGTTCTGCTGGACCACCAAGAATTCTGAATAGGCCACATGGTTGGAAAAATGGGTCTTTAGCTTAATTTGTCCCATTAGCTTCTGCTCTCTCTTTTCGTAACCCAACAGAGTTGTAGCTGAGGGTATTAAATCATCATCATTGTAGCCCAACTTACGGAGTGTCCATAGTGGAAGGAGGTTAACTGTAGAGCCATTGTCGACGAAGACTTTACGAATCTCAACATCATTCATTGTGCTGGACACATATAGCGGTTTTATGTGTCCATGAATGATGAAATCTTCATCATGATCAGTGAAATAAATCACAGCATTGAATTCAGTCGGGCCTGTCTCCATCCGGTAAACCTCAGCGGCAGCTACCTAAGCTTGAAAATCCTGGGGGCTGAGCAAGGCTTCAATAAGCTCCTCCCTGAGGTCAGCTGACAAACTCATCCAGGATTGACAGCTTGGCAGGAACTGACGCTAGCTGGTTAAGGATGGCATATTTTTTCTCCAGTGGTCGATGCTTCTCCACTAGTGGGAGGGTTCTAGTAGGCGGTTTGGGAGTTGGAGTATGTGATGAGGAGGGACTCGCTATGGGGGCGGATGCCGATGATGTTCCCACGTTCTGGGGACTCGTCCTGACTAGTCTGTTTGTGTGCACTAGGAAGCTAAATTCTTGTTCCTCCTCTGATGGGTATCACAGAATAACGGGGCCAGATTGGTAGCTTGTTGAGGTGGGGGGATATTCTTTTTTCTTTCTAAGTCTGTTGAAGGGCTCTCCCACGTGTTTCCATGATATTGACGGTTTGGGCCGAGGTCCAACCATAGGGTTGGTTTCGGCCGCGACTGTGCCTCCCCTGGTATCCCTTGCCTCTATGATTCCTCCCCCCGGTCCCTTGTGTCTGTAACTCAGGTTCATAACTGTACCCTTCTTTAGTGGACGATTCCATAAGATAGATGATTTTGATGGTACCAAATATTGTCTCTTCACCCTTTAACAGGTCTACCTGGTCATTTGTCCCTGATGGTGCCATTTGGTGGGTCGGTGCCCGTGGTGGCAAGTTTGATGGCATGAAATCTGACAGTATCAGGGCTAACTTCGTCCTTGTTCAAGATTGATCCTCCTGTGCTTGTCTCTACCCTTTTCTATTACGTCTGAATGACTGGATAGTGGAGGGTTGTGAGGCCGATACTGTTAGTTGTGCAGCATCAGGGGCTGTTGGCGACAATACTGGCTACTGTAGCTGGGCTCAGAGTATGGCCTAGGCTCGGTTTATAGTATTCTAAGTCATCCAGTTATCAAATTTCTGCCCCTTTTTGCTGGTGACATCCTTCCACCCCTCCCATTTTTCAGAGTCAGTGGTAGCAATATACGTCACATGTGCTGGGGGTGGCCCCAGCTCAACCTGCCCGGAGTCTACCATCCTTTGTACGATGTCTTTGAATATGAAGCATTCCTGAATATTTTGCCCCAAAATTCAGTGGTAGGGAAAGTTGTCTGGTCTATCATCGTGGCTGACTTCTTCGTGTTTCCTCGACTCTAGGAGGTGGAGCAAGTTTAAATTCATGGGGGCAATGAAGTATCCGTGGACTTGGTTCTCTCAGAATGAGTATTACTTATGTATTCGTTACTCAAATTGGTTCTACTTCGATCCTCTCTGATTGTCCCACCTAGGTGGGGGTGGACGCTGATGTATAGGGGCCCCCTGACAATTTGGTGGAGGCCTGAGTGGTGGAGCAGGCACAGGGGCTGGCTTGATCGTGACAGAGGACGCTTC
This sequence comes from Viscum album, assembly GCA_963277665.1. Taxonomy (NCBI): domain Eukaryota; kingdom Viridiplantae; phylum Streptophyta; class Magnoliopsida; order Santalales; family Viscaceae; genus Viscum; species Viscum album. Next base: position 1,572,020,370 of record OY728148.1, on the reverse strand, counting down.
AGCTCTAACTGTTCTCTTCGCAGGAGCCTATGAAGCTATTCAAGAATTCAAATTGGTCCGCTGTAGGGAGTCCTTGATTCTCTGGGCAATGGCCAAGAGATGGAGAAATCCAGTGGTGCACTCCACTGGTATGAGTGGTTTTTTCATCTCATCTCGAAGATTGTTGATGCATATGGAAAGAAACTCATCTTGAGGCATTGGCCTGTTCAAAGAGTAGGTCAAACCTTTCGATCTTGCGATGAAATTTGAGACCCTATCATTCTACCTCTCCTTGTAGTTCATGAGGTTGTTAACCATTGTCTTAGGCAACATTGAGCTGAAGTGGAACATGAACTGCTGCCGAAGGTCTTCCCACCTTTTTATTGACTGGGCTGGTAGACTCGTATACCAGAAAAAGTCGGATCCTTGGAAGGTTCGAACAATGCATCTGAGTTTCACTGCTTCTTGTTTTTCTGAAGTTCCCATCATAGGGTTGCAATAGGATTTGTAGAGCATCAAATGTTGTTCTGGATTGCATGATCCGATGAATATATGGAATACATGGCTCCCAAAATTGGGTGGGGGAGGCGTGTTGCTTACCGAATCCGGGTAGGGCTTCTACTCTGGCTGTATCGGAGCGCGTCAGCCCCCCATCGCCTCCAATCGAGCTGTCAGTTCCTCGATGGTATTGGAAAGACCCTGGTTTACATCCTGTTGGGCCCGGTCTTGGGAAGGTACAGCATGGGGCATTGCTCGAGGATCCAGCTCAGCCGATACCAAGGGTGCATATTCCGTTCGGGGCACCCTTGTAGGGTTTGGGCTTACTTGCTCTGGTTTCTTCCTAAGTGGTGGGAAGTCTTGGTATTCATATGGAACCACATTTAGGTAGTTGGATAGACCGAGAACCTCATTGGACAATGCAATCCTAGGTATTTGAGGTTCACTTACTGGGAGTGCGAGATGTGGCACTCCTTGGGACGCGTTTTCAATAAGACAGTTCCTCTGGAGTAGCTCGGCGTCATGCCGCCTCAATTATTTCATTTCATCTACCTGTCGAGCGAACCTCTCTTCAATCGTGAGTGGCTCATTTTTGTCTAGAGAAGGGGACGGATTATGGGTAACCAGACCTTTGTTCTTATCCTTGTTGGAAGATTGCAGGGTAAGCAGAGGGGGGTTAGTTGAAGGGGCGACCATGTTTAGGGCATCCCTCTAGTTCCGGGTGTGCACGTCTGGTGGTTCGTCGTGAGTCACGGCCTGACCAGAACTATCATCTCCCGATCCATCCAGATTTGTAGAATCTCTGGTGTCACCCATGGGGTTATCCTCTGTGGCGTTGATAGATGTATATCGCGGGGCGGAAAAGATTTCATCTTCCAAATAGGAAGAGGATCTCCCGCGTCTTCTACTAGCATTCCCTTTCGTGACCTGGGATTGCCTTCGGACTTCTTGATAAAGGGTGACAAGAATAGTTCTTTGATGGAACCTTACGGTGTGCCTTCCTCTCAGAGGTGAGGATGATTCGAATGACAGGATAGGATGGGAACCTCCTCTTCTGACTGTCCTCCCTAGATGAGATAATACTGACTCTCGTGGGGGGGGGTTGTTGGTGAGGGGGTAATAATGACCCTAGCCCTGGGGGTTGGGGTTGGATCCATTCCATGGAAATCCAGTCTCTTCCCGTTTTTATTGGTCTTACGAGGGAATTTGTTGTTAAAATTGCCCCCAGCCCTATAGGCTGGGGTTGACCCTAGATTGCGGCAATGGTTGCTACTATTGCTACCTTCCTGATCTTGCGTGCCCCCATTTGGGGGTGAACTGGGTTTGGTGCCAAGTTATTCAGTGAATAAATCCCTTTTGGGGAGGCATTAAAATATCATTGATTGGCCTCTCTTAGACGAGATTCCTGTTGAATTCTCTTGGTGGCGGATCATACCATGATTCACTGTTTTATTACACCCTTACACCGCAGTTTTAAACTTGTTTTTTAATGAATATTTCAAATATAATAATAAATTTCACTTTATGTCTGAATCAATAAATTAATGTTAATCAATATTATAATGGGCAATGTTACTTGTTTTTATTGTTTCAATGTAGGTGGAGGTGATTTTGAGGGCCCTTGATGAAGTGGAAGAAAAATGGGCCAAAATTGCATGGATCCATGGACATCTGTCCACTGTTTTGAATAGTACGCGAAAGCCGTGCATCCAAATGGGCTGAAATTTTGTGCCCTGTCCAAATTTTAATAGGCTACATTTCATATTAAGGAACCCAATCCTTATTTTGCCTCTATGGGGCACATCCTAAATAATATGTCCAAGCCACTGAATTTGGACCAAGTCAAATGCGGTGTTCTGTATTTTATCAATATCTTGAGTTGTAGTTGTCCAAACACTGCCAATCGTTCGGTGGAGACTGTAAAGAGGTAGGGATACAACTTTTATATTTTCACCAAAGTGAGATAAGACTATCTGAAGGCCAAAACGCGTCGTGCAAGTGGATTGATGAAATCTGTGTGCCTAAAACCACCTTCCAATTTTCCTATAAAAGGGAACCAAGGGAACCTCGTTTGTAAGTTCGGCCAAGGAGTGAAGTGCTGCCAATTTGGAGTCCTAGAGGAGTCTCCTAATCACCTTGGATGTTCTGGAGTTCTATATACTTTTAGGGGAATCAAGGATGAAGAAGGAGTTCCACCCGAGCTTCCTCCTCCTCCCGATGTCGAGCTAAAAGTTGGGTGTTCGTTGTGGGGGAGATACACACATTTCAAGGGAGTTCTGATGCATAAATTAGCTACTGGATTGGATTAATTTGGGTGTTTAAACATTTCATTCCATGTATCTTATTTTATTTCAGATTTGAATGCTTGATTTGATGCATGTGAGTGTTATGCTCTTAATTTCTAACGGATCTGTGTGAGGTTTTGAGTGCATGACTTGTGCTGTTCCTATTGGAAATCACAAGAATCCTTTTCATACCCACCATATTGAGATTTCAATATGCTTTGGATGCTCTTATTCCATGCATAAGTACTGGACCTTGACAATACGATTGTTATGTCAAGGTTTGGTCCTTAAAGCATTGAAATAAAAGCTTAAGAATTAATCAGGATTCCAATTAACTCCAACCAATGAATTACTCTAAACCCAAGATGAATCTCAATTAACAATGAACTTGATATGTGTGTAGTGAAATCACATCGACCCTTTTATCTCATATTTTTCAAAATCCACTTGGTCACTCAATTTTTAATCCATTTCAACTAAGTCATTGTTTTAAACTCTTTTCAAAACCACCCCCTCTCTTAGTCATTCTTATTAAAAATACACACCCTAAACCTACCAATTCTCCTTGAGAGATGAACTAGGGTCTACCATATACTATAAATAAACCTTAAAAACATAATCAATTTGACATGTCACGACAACACAATCAAATTTTGGCGCCGTTACCGGGGATCACTTTGGTTTTTTGTGCATGTTTTTGATAAATTTTTTGTAATTTTTGTGAATATTTGTTTGTTTTATCTTCTACCTTTGAATTTATTTTTTTGTTATAATTTATTTATTGTGTAGGTTCTGTGTATGACACGTTCTACTCCAGGAGACCTACAAACTTTTGACCCCGAATTGGAGAGGATCCTACATCAAGGAAACTGAGACAGACAATACCACACTTTGAAGGAGAAGACATCAAATCTTAAAATTCTTCTTGATCCTTCTTCTTCTTCTGAAACCAAAGTTAAAATTGAGCATAACTTGTATAACATGGCTGAAAATAATCGAACATGAAAAGAATTAACCTCACCTGATGTTGATATACAACCCACTTACATTCAAATTCAAGGGGAGGCACCCAATTTTGAACTAAAATCTGGTTTAATTCATTTATTACCAAGATTTCATGGACTGCCTAGAGAAGATCCTCATAAGCACTTAAAATAATTTCATATTGTGTGTTCAATATTAAAACCTACTAATGTGATTGAAGAAAAAGTAAAGCTTAGGGCATTCCCATTTTCATTAGAAGACACTGCAAAATATTGGTTATACTATGTCAATTCACCAATTAGGGGCTGGGTAGACATGAAACACCTTTTTCTTGAAAAATACTTCCCAGCCTCTCAAACTGCCACTATAAGGAAAGAAATATATGGTATAAGACAATCTCAAGGGGAAACATTACATGAATATTGGGAATGCTTTAAAAGGTTATGTTCAAGTTGCCTACACCACCAAATAAGTGATCAACTCTTAATTCAGTATTTTTATAAAGGTTTAATCCCACTTGATCGTAATATGATTGATGCTGCTGTAGGTGGTGCGCTGGTAGATAAGACCCCAATTGCTGCAAGAACCCTCATTGAGAACATGGAATAGAACAGTCAATAATTCGGCACAGGGTCCACTGTTCCCATTCGAGGTGTCCATGTGGTTCAAAGTACTGAGTTTGAGAAGAAGGTGGACACGAAGTTTGAAGAGGTAAGTACCCTTCTACAACAAATTTCTCTCTCCCAAGGGAAATCTCAATCTCCTCCTCCCATCCATTGTGGAATCTGCTCTTTTGACACCCACTATTCTGACCAATGTCCTCAATTGAGAGAAACTTATGAAAGTTGTAAGGCAATATTTCCAGGACGCCCCTTTAACCAACCCTTTAGGCAAGAACCATACAATCCATCCAACCAATGGTGGAAGGACAAGCAAGCCTATAGGGAAGGGGGTATTCAAACCAACCTCAACCGAAATGGAACCAACAGGGTCAGAGTAGTCATCCACCACCACCCAGAAATCCTCAACCACCCCAAAGGCAATTCCAACCACCCCCTCCAAAAACTGAGCCTAGCCTAGAAGATATGATGAAGCAAATGGCTGCCAATAATATCCAATTTCAACAGACCACCCAAGTAGCCATACAAGACCTAAAGACCCAACTAGGCCAACTTTCCAACTCAGTGGGGGAAATCCAAAGTCATGGGTCAGGTAAACTACCATCTCAACCAGTAGTAAACCCTAGGGATGAAGGAAATGTTTGTGCCATCACCCTTAAGAGTGGGACACAACTCAAAATCCAAATGACCCCTCCATTAGAGTCATCCCATCCAACGGAAACCACCATCCCAACTTCTGAAAATGGTCCATGAGAAGAAAACCCTTTTCTTAAGAGAAGCCCTTCCAAAGGAAAGACTGTGGTTGTTGATGAGTCACCTATCCCAACCATTCCTCTTCCATTTCCTCAAAGGTCTATCCAACCTAGGAAACAAAAAGAAAATGAAATTGATAAAGGAATCATGGAAACTTTCAAGAAAGTACAGGTTAACATTCCTTTGATTGATGTTGTGAAGCAAATTCCAAGATATGCCATGTTTCTGAAGGAGATGTGTACACACCGAAGGAGGATTCATGGTGATGAGAAGGTGAGCCTAGGGAGGAATGTTTCATCATTGATAGAGCCATCACTTCCCACCAAGTGCAATGATCCTGGGACATTCTCGATTCCGTGCACCATAGGGGAGTATTCATGTTCCAACGCTATGCTTGATTTGGGTGCTTCTATTAATGTGATGCCTCACTCTATTTACTTTTCATTGCAGGTCGGTGAACTGAAGTCCACTGGTACTGTCATTCAGCTAGCAAATCGGCGTACAGCACACCCCTCTGGTGCGTTAGAGAATGTTCTTGTGAGGGCGCAAAATTTAATTTTTCCTGCGGATTTTTACGTGCTTAAAATGGAAGATGATAGGATGAATGGACATGACCCAATTATATTGGGGTGACCTTTCTTGAAAACTGCCAAAACCATAATTAATGTCCATAATGGTATATTATCTATGGAGTTTGGTGGTAATACTGTCCACATCAATATCCTTGATGCCATGATGCACCCCTCAGAAGAACACTCCTTTCTATCTGTCAATTTAATTGATGTTCTCCCTTCCCCTAGAACAACTTATTTTCATTCCCCTGATCCCCTTTCTAAGTTTTCTTCATTGATTGAAATTTTAGGTAATGAATCATGCATTGATTGTCATAGCGGTCTAGAGAAATATCATGCATGTTTGTTAATTGATGATTTCTTGAACACAGAGGATCACATGACCATCGATGATACTACTAAGCTTGTAAAAGATCATTCCTCATCTGAGGATGTTACCATTGAGCCGTTAGATGAGATCAGTGACTTCTTACTGTCACAAACACATCCATCAATCCAAAATCCCCCAGAATTGGAACTGAAACAACTGCCTCAAGATTTAAAATACTCATATCTTGAGAATGGAAACAAGTTGCCCATAATCATTGCTAGTTCACTCCCTCCTGAGCATGAATTGCGACTGCTTGATATTTTGAGGGAGTATAAACAAGATTTGGGATGGACAATTACTAACATTCCTGGAATTAACCCATCAATTTGTACACATCATATTTTATTAAATGATGAGGCTAAACCAGTGAGGCAGTCACAACGTCGACTGATCCCAAACCTACTTGATGTTGTTAAAAAGGAAGTAACAAAACTATTGGCTGCTAGAATCATTTACCCTATCTCTGACATCCAATGGGTCAGTCCTGTTCAAGTAGTTCCTAAAAAAACAGGCCTTACTGTAATTAAAAATGAAAACAATGAATTGGTTCCAACTCATGTACAGAATAGTTGGAGTGTCTGTATAGACTATCATCGACTAAACGAACACACTTGGAAGGACCATTTCCCATTGACATTCATTGACCAGATGCTAGAGAGGCTAGCAGGGAAGTCCCATTACTGTTTCATTGATGGGTATTATGGATACTTTTAGATCCATATTTCCCCCGAGAATCAAAAAAAGACAACCTTTACTTGCCCCTTTGGTACATTTTCCTATAGAAGGATCCCATTTGGTCTGTGCAATGCTCCATGTACTTTCCAATGATGTATGCTTAGTATTTTTTCGGATTACCTGGAGAATTTCATGGAAGTTTTTACGGATGATTTTAATGTTTATGGATCCTCTTTTTATGAATGTTTGAGTAGTCTTGGTTCTATCCTACATCGTTGTATTGAAAAGAATATCGTATTAAATTTTGAGAAATGCCATTTCATGGTGCGACAAGGCATAGTTTTGGGACCTGTCATTTCCGGGGAAGGTATCCAAGTGGACATATCAAAAGTAGAAATCATTTCCTCCCTACCATTCCCTAAAAATGTTCGGGATGTGTGGTCTTTCCTCGGTCATGCTAGATTTTATCGTCGTTTCATTTGTGACTTTAGTAAAATTGCACTCCCCCTCTCCCGATTACTCCAAAATGAAAAAGAATTTTATTTTGATAAAAAATGTGAGGAAGCTTTCAATAAGTTAAAATGGAGTCTCACGTCACCCCCGGTAATCCAACCACCTCGGTGGGATTTACCATTTGAGCTCATGTGTGATGCCTCTAACTATGTAGTTGGGGCAGTCTTATCACAAAGGGTTGACCGAGATCCACATGTCATACCTTATGCCTCACGTACTCTGGACCCTGCCCAAGGAAACTACAGCACAACTGAAAAAGAATTTATTTCCATTGTGTTTGGCTTGGATAAACTCAGGTCATACCTTCTAGGGTCCAAAGTTGTTGTGTTCTCAGACCATGCAGCCCTCCAATATCTCCTAAAGAAACCAGAAGCCAAACCACGTCTCATTCGCTGGATGCTCCTCCTTCAGGAATTTCATCTAGAAATTAGGGATAAAAAAGGAGCGGAGAATGTGTTTTCTGACCATATCAGTAGGATTATCCCATCCTCGGACATTGACTCATCCCCTTGTATTCCCATAAATGAATTGTTTCCTGATGAGCAATTATACCGAGTGCAAGATGTTATTCCTTGGAATGCTGAAATTGTAAATTATTTGGTAGCATCTTTCATTCCTGCTGATTTCACCAAAAACCAGACCGACCGTTTAAAATATGAGTCTCGTTGGTACATTTTGGATGACCCCTACCTCCGGCACACATGTAGTGATCAAGTTATTAGGCATTGTGTTCCTGATAGTGAGTTTCAGTCTGTCCTTAGGTTCTTCCACACACTTGCATGTGGGGTCCACTTTAGTCCCCAACGGACTGCTCGCATGGTCTTAGATTCTGGTCTCTTTTGGACCACATTATTTCGGGATGCCCACGAATATTGTAAATCTTGTCCTCGATGTCAAAGAATAGGGAATGTCTCTAAAAGAAATGAGACGTATCGACAACCCTTAATCTTCCATTAAATTTTTGATGTTTGGGGCATTGACTTTATGGGACCATTCCCCAATTCATTTGGGAACCATTACGTTCTTCTAGCAGTGGATTATGTTTCAAAGTGGGTAGAGGCATGAGCCACGAGGACAGATGATTCCAAGACAGTTGTGGAATTTTTGAGAACCCAAATATTCTTTAGGTTTGGATTACCTAGGACTATCATCAGTGATCAGGGTTCTCATTTCTGCAATCGCAAAATGCAATCTCTTTTGCGCAGGTATGGGGTTTGACATTGAGTGTCTACTGCTTATCACCCACAAACAAATGGTCAAGCCGAAGTATCAAATAGAGAGGTAAAACAGATTCATGAGAAAATGGTTAATCCAAATAGAAAATACTAGAGTCTTAGACTCGATGATTCATTATGGGCTTAACATACTACATTCAAAACTCCAATTGGCATGTCTCTATATCGGCTAGTTTTCGGGAAGAGTTGTCACCTCCCTGTTGAGGTAGAGCGCCGGGCCTACTGGGCTATTAAAAAATGCAATTCTAATCTTTCTGGTGCAGGTATTCAAAGGAAGTTGCAGATTCAGGAGTTGGAGGAAATTAGAAGAGATTCATATGAGAACTCTCGAATTTATAAGGAGCAAACCAAGGCTTCCCACGACTGTCTCATCCTTCATCATCAATTCCACATCGGGAAGAAGGTCCTCCTCTACAATGAAAGGCTGAAGTTGCACCCTGGTAAGCTTCGTTCCCATTGGTTTGACACTTACATTGTTACTAATGCCTCTCCATTTGGTGTTGTCCAGGTTCAAAATGAAGACACCAAGAAAACCATCACTGTCAATGGGCAGTGGCTGAAGCACTTCCATGAATCCATTCCGGAGTCCCCAATGGAGGAACTCCATGTTCAAGAAGCGGTCTATGAATAACACTAACTTGGTTTTATCATTCCTTCCCACAGTCTCTTTTGTTACAGTGAGGACACTACATTCTCTAGGTGTGGGGGGGGGGTGGATACATTCCTAGGATAGTTAGTAATTTTAAATGTTTTCTCCTTTTGTTTTCTCTTTTTGGCCTTCTTTATGGTATTTTCATTTTTCCCCATCAACAATTTCGAAGTTCCATGATTTGGAGACCATAATGTGGGGAAATTAAAAATACCATAACAAAGGCTAAAAAGAGTATTTGTATGAATTTGACATCAGGGAGTGATTTTTAGTGAATTGGTTTTCTGTCAATGATACAAATGGTCGTATCTATGTGAAACCTTTGAGATGATTGATTCCCATTATGTGAGTGGTTTTTGAGAAAACAGTTTCACTAATACCTCTACAAATTTTTGCACCAAACTAAAAAGTGTGATTATTTCTTACTTAATATAAGGTAAATATATGTTGGGTTAATGTTTTTCAGCTTTAAATGATATTTATATACGTTCGTTCCTTATCCGATCTGTTTCATTACTGTACCTGATTGACCTATGCGTGTGTACCTAATGTCTGACTATTGTACGCCCTCAAAAGAAAAATTTTTGTCTCTTGGGAAGGTCAAAAACCACTCCTACTCAACCTTTGATCTTGTTATAACTATTTCAATTAGTGTCGTGAGGAGATCAAACAAGGGTTGAGAGATGGGTGTGAGATTTGTTCCAATTGAAACTTCAAAAAAATATAATAAATGAGGGGAGTGATGAAATATGCAATATATGAGGATATCTAGGTCGAGATCTTATGGTTTGACTTCTGGGAATGCTTAAATGAGTGGGTCTTGAAATATGATTGCAAAGGATGTAGGACAGGTTTGGTGACAAAATCATTTAAGCTGAAAAATGTTAAAATAACATATATTTATTGGATAACAAGTGGAAAGAATAGCATGGAATGGTTTCCACACACACACATGGAGTGTTAGTATCATGGTTTACTTCTGAATTCCTTTCTCAATTGGGTATCTTGAATCTTTTTGAATTTCTCTATGATATGATTTATGAGACATCTTTTTCTATTTTCACTAAGAAGAACTCCTTATTGTGGTTCATGCATTGATCACTTTACATTAAATAAAATTTCCTCAAATGATAAATCTTCAGGATGTTGGAAATATATATATATATATATATGAATCACTGTATTTGTATATGTGACTTTTCCCAGGAGTGCAAATGTTTAGGTGTGGGGGTGTGATCGTACCACGATTCACTGTTTTATTACACCCTTACACCGAAGTTTTAAACTAGTTTTGTAATGAATATTACAAATATAATAATAAATTTTACTTCATTTTTTAATCAATAAATTAATTTTAATCAATATTATAATGGGAAATGTTACTTGTTTTTATTGTTTCAATGTAGGTGGAGGTAATTTGGAGGGCCCTTGATGAAGTGGAAGAAAAATGGGCCAAAATTGCATGGATCCATGGACATCTATCCACTGTTTTGAATAGTACGCAAAATCCGTGCATCCAAATGGGCTGAAAGTTTGTGGGCCTGTCCGGAATTTAATATGATAAATTTCATATTAAGGAACCCAATACTGATTCGGCCTCTATGGGGCCAATCCGAACTGATCTGTCCAAGCCACCGAATTTGGAGCAGGTCAAATCCGGTGTTCTGTATTGTGTCAATAGCTTGAGTTGTAGTTGTCAAAATGCTTCCAAACATTCGGTGGAGACAATTTAGAGGTAGGGATACAACTTTTATATTTTCTCCAAAGAGAGATAAGACTTTCTGAAGGCTGAAACGTGTCGTGCAATTGGATTGATGAAATCTGTGTGCCTAAAACCACCTTCCAATTTTTCTATAAAAGGGAACCAAGGGAACCTCATTTGCAAGTTCAGACAAGGAGTGAAGTGATGCCAATTTGGAGTCCTAGAGGCGCCTCCTAATCACCTTGGAGGTTCTGGAGTCCCATATCCATTTAGGGGAATCAAGGATGAAGAAGGAGTTCCACCCAAGCTTCCTCCTCCTCCCGATGTCGAGCTAAAAGTTGGGTGTTCGTTGTGGGGGAGCTACACACATGTCAAGAGAGTTCCGATGCATACATTAGCTACTGGTTTGGATTAATTTGGGTGTTTAAACATTTCATTCCATGTATCTTATTTTATTTCATATTTTAATGCTTTACTCGATGCATGTGAGTGTTATGCTCTTAATTTCTAACCGATCGGTGTGAGGTTTTGAGTGCGTGACTTGTGTTGTTCCGATTGGACATCACAAGAATCCTTTTCATACCCACCTTATTGAGAATTAAATTTTCTTTGGAATCTCTTATTCCATGCATAAGTACTATACCTTGACAATATGATTGTTACATCAAGGTTTGGTCCTTAAAGCATTGAAATAAAAGCTTAGGAATTAATCATGATTCCAATTAACTCCAACCAAAGAATTAATCTAAACCCAAGATGAATCTCTATGAAAAATGAACTTGATATGTGTGTAGTGAAATCACGTCGACCCTTTTATCTCATATTTTTCAAAACCCACTTGGTCACACAAATTTTAAGCCATTTCAACTAAGTCATTGTTTTTAAACTCTTTTCAAAACCACCCCTCTTAGTATTTTTTATTAAAAATACACACTATAAACCTACCAACGCTCCTTGAGAGATGACCTAGGGTCTACCATAGACTATAAATCAACCTTAAAACATAATCAATTTGACGTGTCATGAAAACTCGGTCAGTGGGCTGATTCAAGAGCTCTTGAATAGCTTGTTCCCATCGGGCCTGGCGCTTCTGGGACTTACTCAAGGCTCGGATCTGTTGGGTGTATTGCCTTTCATGAATAGGGAGACCCCCGGATTTCCATCTTGAAGTGATGATGTTGCAAGACACCATGTCAAATTCTTTCTTCTAGGTGGGGATCAGAGTGAAATTCAAAGCTCCATGTTCCCCCCCTCCTCTGATATGGACTTCCATCGGAGCGTCACTGGTGAGGCGGCGCAGCTGGTGCAGCGCATGGAGGCAGGCTATCTCCATGATCCCTTTGTGCCTCTCGGGTAGCTGTTTCCATGCCAAAAAAAGTGATTCCAGGTTGATGTGACGCAGGAGGTCTCCTATTGTCTTGACGTGGTCTACATACCCGTCGTAGGGAAGGAAGCTTGATTTCAGCCGGCGGAGGGTCGTCCATATATTGTGGCAGATGTCGTGCTTGCATCCTTCCGACAACTCTCTGGGTATGTCGACTAAGAGGTGGTTGTGGGCCAAAACATTACTTGTATATCATCCCTAGCCAGTCATTTCCTCAGGTGCAACATGTCGGCATACTCCTCCGCCAGTGATTCCTCTACCTAGTCAGCCCGACTAAGGTGCTCGCTGATAATGTGGTCAGTGGTAGTGGGACTGGTATGTGATGAATCACCATGTGGGCGATTTCGAGGTGGTTTAGAAGATGAACGTGGCCCCAGAACGTCTCCCGATTGAAGAAGGATGTCGTTGGCGACTAGATGGGACTCTGACATGCTTGATCTCGTCCTTCTGAGTGTCTCAGCATACAAGGGCTTTTCTGTTCTTGATTCGGCAGGGGGAGGGCCTTCCTGTCGATATGATTTGTCATTGTGGGGAGGACCTTCGCAATATCAGTGGAAACAACGAGGACTACCATCACAGCTTGACGACTCACTGCATAGAGAATTTTCGTAGTGCATACCCTGGGGAGGACCTCCAAGGCGTGTCACGGCAAGGGGAGGACCATCTGGATGCATAGTGTTATTCCGGGGAGGGCCTTCGCAATAACTGCCATCATGGTGAGGATGACCATCATGGTTTGACGTTCGGTGTGCATCATGGGGAGGACCTTCAAGGCACACTGCGACAAGGGGAGGACCTTGTTATTGCTTGTGGCCACTACGGGGAGGACCTTCGCAATGGAGGTTGTGGTGGTGAGAACTACCATCATAGCTACTGCAATGGTGAGGACTACCATTACAGATGGCGTAGGGAGAATATCTATGGCGAACACCTTGGGGAGGGCCTTCAGAATGAGCCGTAACGAGGGGAGGACCTTCTCGTTGCATGACGTCTTTACGGGGAGGGCCTCCGTTATCAGGGCGGCGAGGACTACCACTGTGATCTGATGCCCGTTTGTGTGGAGTGTTGTTGGAACATAACCCCTAGGGAGGACCTTTAGGGAAGGCCACAACAAGGGGAGGGCCTTCTTGTCATGATGAGACGTCACTGTGGGGAGGGTCTCTGCAGTTGCGACTATGATAGCGAGGACAACTATCATAATCTATGGTCCCACTGCATGGAGAGTGTTTGCAGTGTATAGCCCAGGGAGGAACTTTAGGGTGGACTGCAACAAGTGGAGGATCTTCTTGGTGCTCGATCTTCTAATCACATGGAAGGTTTCCATGAATTGCATCAAAAGAGGAGCTCTCGTGATCGATCATTATATGCCCGTGGGGGAGGCCCCACGGGTGCTCTGGGGAGGACCTTCAGAGCTGCTGGTAGCAAAATTGTTGGGAGGAGCTTCACAAAAACTACTACCGCTCCCATAATATTGTAATTGGTGGGTAGGGTTTTCAGCCTGTGATGTGTTCTTAGCGGCCATGGGAACCCCAGCTTCTAGCAGAGCGATGTCATGAACCCGCTATTTTTTTTCGACTGCCTTCAGCACGTTCGGGGCACTTTCTTGTGGGTAGCGGGGACCGTCTCTTATTGACAACGACCTTCACAATTGGGTCCCTGTATAATTGGGTCTCGTGATGCTGCCAAGATATGCCGACGAATATCTTGACTTTTAGTAGGGATATATGCCTGCTCTGGGGCATCCACCATGATGGACGGGTGTCACTTAGTTGGAACGAGTGAAGCTACTCGATCCAACTGCCCCTGCATCGTGAAATATAGCTGGAGAACCTCCTGGGTGGGAGCAGGGATGAAGATCTACTCTGAGGCGGCTATCTCGTCTCTTAGATGAGTCACCTCAATTGGGGAGACAGGCTCACAGGCCCGAATCCTTGCTATTTCCGCTGATGCAATTACATTCTGGAAAGTCTACAAGATATGATTTGGGATTGATACCTACTCCTCCATAATTTCCAGGATATGAAGAGATACATCTTTGGCTGAAACATGTATAAAGGCCCATTCCGGTATCAAAGTTGGAATACCCTTCTCCGGTCCTCTGGTGGTCAGTGGGTACTGACCATTCTCCTGTGTCGGGGTAAGCGAACAAATCTGCCCCTGTACTGGGATACGCCAGTTTATCCGTTTTCTGCCACATCAGGATGGCAGACTTTACTTGCATCTGTGTGAGTTATGGACTTGATAGAGCTCGGTGAGGATGCACGCCTGATCGCATGATGCCGCCATATCTGGATGGCGGGCTTCGGAGGAGCGAACATGTGTATGTGCATGTTCATGATGCATCTCTACAACTGGGCAGCGGAGCTCCTCCTCAGGGACAAGGGTGATGACTGGTCCCTGGTTGTACGTTTTCTGCCCTCGTCGGGCGGTCCGAGGGGCCAGAGCTTAGGGAACACGGGCTTGGGTCCTCGGGGTGATGTCTTCCCTGGCGAGAGGTTGTTGGCTCATGGAGTGACCGCGACGAACTCTTCCGGTGGGGGCCTTGTAGCGGAACCCCCGTTCAACGGGGATGATGACCTCATCATCGACCTCATCCGCCTCCCTATGATAAGGGAGGTACATGTTGTCCCGTTTTGGGGATAGACTCCCAAAACAGTTGGAGACAACAACATGGGCTATCTGTATCTGCCTTTTTGGCTACTGCTAGGCAGGTGACCGACGAGTCCTATCTGATTAGAGGGCGTGCATGGCCGCCTCCACCATCAGGAGAATACCATTCATGTGGTACTCTCGGATCAGTGCATCTGAGACCCATCATTGAAGATTCTAGGTAGGTGATGGGGTCCTCCGTTGGTGAGGATGTCCGGTCATCGTATTGTTGGAAGCACGCACTTGTGAGTTCCTTCGTGATGCCATTGGATTGAAGAGAGTTCTGTGTGGTACCGGTAAGACATTTTAACAAATACAACCCGAAAACCTGTCAAAAGCACCATCTCATGACCCCATGCATATTTAATGACCTTGTATGGCCCTCCTTGAGAGTATAAGGGGGTACAGGGTGGGATTAGGTTAAATCTGTCATTCTTGGTTAAAGATTCACATCGGGCTCACCATTTTTTTGTCTTGTCGCACACGACAGGGTCGTGGGGAAGAAACATGCGCTACCCGACAGTTGATTAGAGAAGGTTGGGTTCTACTTAATCACTCACAACGGGTGCACCTTTTTCCACCTCGAAACGCCCAATGGTTCTATATCCAGTAATACATGCACCTGGTTTCCAAAGGCAAGCATTTGCTGGGTGTTTTGACCAATGATGCTTAAGAACTCACATTGGTCGAGAGGATGGGAAGTTGGGCTCATCGCACACTTTTGAGGGGAATTATTGCCTATTCTGGGACTCTCTTATAGATTTAAGACGTATTCATATGTTCGTGAATCATTGGTTTATAACCAAGCATAGTATCCACGGATTTCTCTTGATTGGAAATGTTCAGCTGGACATAGGGATTCAGAATCCTTTATGCCCGAGGTTTACCATCCCTCGTTGGATTAATGACCTCGAGGAGTCTGGACTCATTGAGGCGGCACCAGGGTTGGGGCAGTGAATCAACGAGAAGATAGTCGGATCAGCCAGTTGTTGGGCTTGAACCTCAGGGAGGCTTCCTGCATACCCTGCCTGGGAGACAGGGATCAAAGTCCACGTAGTTCGGATTGGGGTGTCGGAGAACCAACATGAAGGTGGACCCGAGGGATGGTAAACCTCAAGGGTTCGACGTTGATCGGGCTTGAACCTACGGGGGAGGGGGGGATTCCTACGTACCCTGCCTAGGAGATAGGGATCAAAGTAAACATAGTTTGGATGAGTGGGGATTACCCTCTGAGGTATCCCAGAAGAGGTTATCATGGTCGATGCTTACTCTAAGCCCACGTGAGTCATGCTTGGTGTGAGAAAAAAGAGGCAGCAGGGACCAGATGATCACGTCTCGAATGGTGCATCCGTGAGAAGTGGAGTGGGGAATATGCATGGAGCGGCCCATAAGGTCGGGGCTTACTTCGGGATGGACACCCATGGTATCTTCCTCATGTCTGTCCATGAGGGAATCCCAACACATTGGTGGGTTAAGGAATATAATGGGGGCCAACGCCTATGTGCAATTGCATAAGAAGGATACCACCAAGGGAGTTGGAATCAGTCTGATCAAAGGGAGTTGAAAAGTGTGAATTACAAGCGCAATATTTGGAATGCAAGGAGGGTGGAATGCCGATGGAGGATAACTGTTGACTGTGTTCGAAACACAACATCCATATCGTGTTAGCCTGAAATGGGGACAAACAAATGAGGGTTGACTGCTGACCGTGTTCAAAACACAGGACCTGACTCAAAGTGTTGTCAAAAGTCTTCTTGGGTGTTGGCCCAGGACGGTAGTTGAGCCGATGCGGCATGGGGCCAGGCCGTTAGGGCATCCCTTTGTACATGGAAGTAAATGATGATCCGAATGAAGGACATGAAAAGCGTGAGGTGGAGTGATGGAATATTTGAACTGATTCCAGCGCTCTTGAAATTATGCCACTGTAAACATGGAATGAGGAATATTATGCTTGGAGCATAAGTAATCTCTTGCATAGAGAAAGAGGCATCCAATTATTGAATGATAGGGAATGCTACGGTTTATAGTCATGTAGAGAGAACTATTTTTGTAAAGACCCGTAAATTTCAAGGAAAATTATTTCATAAATTCTTTGGGATTTTTCGAGTACGAAATTTCTGACAGCACCTGATTCTGAGGCCCGGTGTGCCCAGAATAATTTTCTGAAGTTTAGCTCGGGTACGTTTAGTGAACGAACACGTGGGGGTTTTTTTAAATTTTTATCCGGTGCTCGAAATTGAAATCCGAGGGCACCGATGAAACCGCAGCGCCTGTAATTGCTAGAGAAGTCATTTACTGGAGTTGTGTATTCTCGGGAGGAGTTGTTAAAAATTAGGGAATTAAATGTGAGGTAAAATAAATTGTGTGCATATTTATTTTGTCCATAGTAGTTTAATTCTCTCATGGGAATATGTTGGTGGGGCCCACAACCACCCAACATCCCATGTGAGGTTATGAGGAAAATGGGGCCCACATGAGCCCCCATCTTCTCATATTACCGAACTCCTCTAATCTCCCTCTTAAGTGTGTAACCATTAAAATTTCCCATTAATTTGTGACCTTCCCTCTCCACACATTTATTCAATGCCAACTCATTAATTTAATTAAGTGAGTTGTGTATTTTGAAATTTGTAATTTTGAAAGGAATGACTTAAGATAATAAAATGAGAGGGATCTTATTTTATTAGGTTGGCTTGTGGTGTAAGGGGATTGGGAGAAGAATCCTCTAAGTCTGAAGAACTTCATCTTCCTCGTTGAAGAACGCGAAGAACACCGGAGCCCCAAGGAGAGACAACATGCAGTTCATTCACTTCTTCGCAGCCAGTGTGATACGTCATCCTCTTCTTGGACGCTCACCAACGCCGTCATCAAACCACCCCCGCAACGTCATTTTCCGTGACAAGAACTTCCTCGAACCTTTTTGAGGTAGGGGTTATGTTCAAATTTAATCATTTAAATTTGGCCTTCAATTGTCATTGTGATAACTCATTCTTGGATGCTTGCTATCGGTATAGCAGGAGGAGGTCGGACTGCACAAACACGGCCGACCCTCCTCCCCATTGTTGTTGTACGTCGTTATGAGGCGATGTGGTGCCGTCGCACCACGCAGGAACGAGGGAACCACGACCGTTTCGGGCCGCAGCAAAGGTGCGTGGCGGCGTCACACTACGCCATTGAGACTGAAAGAGGTCGTGGCCAGAGCCAAGCCGTGGCGGAGGGGTGCGGTGCCGTCACGCCGCACCGGAGCACCATGGAAGGTCGCAACGGTGCAGAGGAGGGCAGCCGGATCCGCCGGCTGCCGGCGCTCCAGGAGGCGGGACCAGCTGGTCCCGCAGCGGCACACCGTCCATCCATTACGGCCGGCCGGATTTTGGGAAGTATGGGGGTTGTAACCCCTGGTGGCTGGCAAAGGGCGGGCCCCTCCATCTGTGGGCCACCATTTCAAAATATGGGGGTAGCGCCCCCCCCCCCCCTTCTGCGTCCGCTCAGTGCGCGGGTGCCCGCACCGGGCCGAACGGCCGCGTCGGGCTGGACCCCCTGCATTGGGCCGGGCCGCCCTCGCTAGGCTGACCCCCGTGGTGGGCCGGGCCACACCAGCTGGGCCGGGCTGCGCCAGCAGGGCCGGGGGCCCAAACCCCCGGTTTCCAGACAGATCCGTTAAAACGCCCATATCATGGGCTACGAACCTCTTATCGATTCACCATCAGTTTCATAGAGATATTTGGATCGAGATGGTCATTTAG
This sequence comes from Viscum album, assembly GCA_963277665.1. NCBI lineage: Eukaryota > Viridiplantae > Streptophyta > Magnoliopsida > Santalales > Viscaceae > Viscum > Viscum album. The sequence goes on along the minus strand of OY728148.1, from coordinate 1,572,001,759 downwards.
GTATATTACACTCAAGTTTTCGGAGAAATTTGGGTATGGCCGGGTTGGTTCGAACGCAAAACCAACCGGGCCCTCGGAGTAGAAACGCTTATAACATGAGCTTCAAACGTCCGATTGACATGCCGTCAACTTTTTTCGATTCTTCTTAGTGAAAAAATTATTTTGGATTACTCCCCTTGAGGTTTCGACGCAGTTAGAGTATGTTCGGGTTGGTTTTAGCTTAAAAACCAACCGGTCCCCTAGGATGAAAAGGCCAATAACTCTCAAACCGGGTGTCTGATTGACGCGCCGTCTATCGCGTTGAGTTCTTATTGATGAGACGGAATGTTGAGATAAATCAACTCCAAACTTCATGTCAGGTAATGTATCGACCCCCTTGGATCATGGAGCAGACCCTCCCGGAATTGAGCATGGTGTGTGTGGGAACCCTAGAGCTGGCTACGACTACGACGACGATGACGACTATACTGGGATACTCCGTGGGTTTAGCAGCGACGACGACTGTACATGAATCCTCCGTGGGTTCGACGGAGATGACTACTGTTCTTGTATCCTATGTGGGTCCGACATTACATCACTACTATTCTTGTATCCTATGTGGGTCCGACAGTATTTGACTCTGTACTTGTATCCAACGTGGGTCTGGCAGAGTAGCTGGTCTTGTATCCTCTGTGGGTCTGACAGCTTATCTGGTCTTGTATCCTATGTGGGTTCGACAACTTAGATGAATCATTGGATACATCTTATCGTCTCTATCGCCTTATGAAGGAGTATAACTGTGTGAGATGAGTCTTAACCTATAATCATTATCATTGATATGATTGTTGTGCTTTCCTTTGTGGATTGGGTTGTGCTTTCTTGTGTGGAATGGGTTGTGAATTCCTATGTGGAATGAGTTATGTTTTCCTGTGTGGACTGGGTTGTACATGGGATCATGTGTTGGAGCCAATCGGGAATTGATGACTTAGGAATACGTATGGGAACATACCTAAGTAGAGTTGGTTGTTACTTCGTGATTGTATCTTTCCTTTGTGGTTTATCCTTCGTGGATTTTGGGAGACCTTCAGGGGTCTCGGGGTCCCTAGTGAGTAGCATATACTCACCCCTGCATGGGCTATGCCTGCACTACGTTGTGTTGGATGCAGACGATGGATAACGCTGATCAAGGTAGGATCTCGTGGAGCTGGACAGTACATGTAGGTGGATCACTGGATGGGGCGTACACGGAGCGCATGGCTGGAGCCGAGGAGTGGAGGAGACTATATGTACTCACCCACTAGGTGGGATTTCCAGAGGAAAGTTCAATGTTGCTACTTTACTTTTCTACCGTTGTACTCTCTTTTCAGTTGAACTTTACTTTCAGTTTGGTTTGTATTCTTGCTCATTTACTTTCCAGTACTTACTTTTGTACTCAGTTTACTTAGTGTTTACTCAGCTTGAGTACTCTGTGGTGTTTGTTTACTTTATAATGGAAATACCTTCCCTTTTTATTGGGAATTACACCTTTGGTGCTAGTCGCCATCCCCTGGCCTATGGAAGGCATGCTTGGGGTAGTACATCACGGGCCCTAAGGATGGGTCGTGAAAAATTGGTATCAGAGGAGTTCGGTTATACCACAGAACTCAGGACTCTGATCTTCCTTCTATGTGAAGCAATAATGTTAAGGGTATTGAGTGTGGTTATCAGTCCAGGGAGTCCAGTGTTGGTGCGGTAGCCAAGATATCCATACACCAGGACCCTGACTTCCGATTTCCAACTCAATACATGAAAAAATTGATTGCATGTGTGTTTCAAAAGTTTTCTTTGTGATTAATTTGCGTCAGCTCACCAGGTATAATGAATTGATCGTGGCACACCTGTCTCTTTTCAGGATGACCCCACGATAGTAGCCATCTAGGGTTCCGAGCTTTGTGCGAGATGACAGCCCACTGAGCGACAAGGCCTTGGTGCATGGCCCTATTAAAGCGGAGGCACCGGCGGTACCACTATCCGCTGAGCCACTTATGCCACCATCCCTATCTGCTGAGAGTGCATGTCGCCTTAGTGCACTGCACGAGTTTCAGCATCAGAGACCGCCCAGGATCCGCGGGGAGATGGACCCTCAGGTAGCCGAGGATTGGAAAGAGGCTGTTGTACGAGTTTTCTGGTTAGTGGGGACACCAACTGACCTCTTGGTGATCCTTTCAGCGAGTCTCATGCACGTGGCAGTAGGTAGATGGTGGAGCCTGATGCTCCAGGTGCCTATCGGGGCATCTCTTCTTTGGACGGACTTCGAGAGCCTCTTCCGCTCAGATTTCATTCCATCCACCCTCCGTACGGTGTGCAATTAGGAGTTACTGCAGCTGGGGAAGGGTAGGATGACAGTAGCCCAGTACTCAGCGAGATTTACCGATCTCTCGCGCTACTCCATGGACATGGTACTAGACCCATTCTTCCGGGCCTGGACCTTCGAGTAGGGACTGAGGCATGAGATCAGGTCATCAATGATCTTCCTCAACATTCTAACACAGACAGGAGTACTGGAGATAGCCCTTCTTGTAGAGACATTTATTGCTGATCCTACACCAGCAGAGAGACCTACTGCAGGGTGGCATGTAGTGGAGTCTTCTGCTGCTGGCAGTCGACGGATGTCAGAGGGGTTCAAGCGGACCAGACTTTCAGGAAGACGACCTCAGGAAACTGGCTCAGATGTGCGCGGAACACGGTGCATAGCCAGCCTTACGAGGATCAGAAAGTGTTATGCATGCGGCGGGCAGGGCCACATGGCTCGTGACTTCCAAGCCCGCCATGCAGAGGAGAAGCAGGCGTTTGATTGACCACCCAGGAAGGGACAGAAGTTCGACCGTGGCGGTCCACAGGGAGTAGGCGGATGAGGCAGAGGAGCTGGCCACGCAGTAGGTGGTGGGAAATGCTTTTAGGCTCTACCACCACCACCACCAGGAGGTCCACCCCGACCACATGGAGCTGGCGGATAGAGGCAGGATCAGCTTCAGGCTGTGGAGGCCTACGACCATGACACACCTGCGATGACTCGAGGTACTATCTGTGTCAACTCCACCCTTTATGCAGTTCTTATAGACACATGACCGAGTCATTCTTTCATTACCGCTACCCTTGTTTGGAGCTCGGAGATTTCGACGGAGCTGTTGGCTTGATCCTTACAACTAGAGACTCTTACGGGAGCATACTCGACGATTACACACTAGTTCCGGCAGTGTGTGCTTACTTTAGGAGGTGAGAGCTTCAGTTGGGATCATCTTGTAGCGTCATCGAGGCCTTACAATGTCATCTTGGGCATGGATTGGTTATTTATAGTTCATGCCCAGATCGACTGTATTAGGCGCAAGGTGCGGTGTGTCCGCACCGATGGGAGCAGGTTCACCTTGATCGAAGAGAAGGGAACCTTTGCAGTGTAGTATGTACTCACGCAGTGGAGAGGACATCCGATCACTCATTAGTTGGCTAGCCTCGTCCTAGGAGTAGTAAATGTGCAGAGTCCGAGTTTTCCTGTTGTGGTGGATCAGTATGCGCACGTTTTTCCTGATGACATTCTTGGACTACCTCCTCGTAGAGAGGTAGACTTCTATATTGACCTGTACCCCGAGACAACCCCGATATCTACTCCAGCATGTCGGATGGCTCCAGATGAGCTTTGAGAGCTACAGGTACAACTGGAGGACTTGCAGGGCACGAGTTTCATCCGACCTAGTGTTTCACCCTGGGCTTCCCCGATTTGGTTCTCCAAGAAGGTGGATGGGAGCTTGCGACTGTCTGTCAATTACCGTAGCCTGAACAAGGTGACTGTGAAGAACAAGTATCTACTTCCGATGATTGAAGATTTCTTCGATCAGCTCAAGGGAGCATGGTGGTTTTCGATAATAGACCTCAGGTCAGGCTATCATCTGCTCAGAGTTCGAGACAAGGATGTGCAGAAGACGGCCTTCAGATGTCGGTATGGCCACAATGAGTTCTTGGTTATGCCTTTCGGTGTAAACAATGCTCCAGCAGTGTTTATGAGTCTCATGAAAAAGATCTTCCAGCATTATCTCAATCGATTTTTCGTGGTCTTCATCGAAGACATATTGATATACTCAACAATTGAGGAGGATCACGCCTACCACTTGTGGGTTGTACTGGACACACTCTGCGAGAACCATCATTATGGTATGCTCTCGAAGTGTTAGTTCTAGATATTTGAGGTCCACTTCTTGGAACACGTCATCTCTGAGGTGGGATTTGCAGTGGATCCTGTGAAGATTGAGGAAGTGCTAGCTTGGGAGCCACCCAGGAGTGTGACGGAGGTGCGGAGTTTTCTAGGTTTGGTTGGGTTCTACAAGAGATTTGTGTCTGACTTCTCCAGAGTTGAAGCACCGCTTACCGATTTAAGGAAGAAGGGGAAACCCTTTGTATGGTCTGATAGATGTCAGTAGTGCTTCTAGGAGGTGAGATTGACCAGTGCACCCATTTTGAGGCTACCAGAGGAGGGAGTAGGGTAAGTTATCTACTGCGACACATCAGGGAAAGGACTCGGGTGTGTTCTGATGTAGGAATAGGCATTGGTCAATTAAGGATCACGACAGTTGAGGTAGCATGAGCAGAACTACGCTACGCATGACCTGGAGTTAGCAGCCGTGGTCTTCGCTCTGAAGATATGGTGGAAATATTTGATGGGCGAGCGATTTACAGTAAACACTGACCACCAGAGTCTCAGGTAAATATTCTCGCATAAGGACCTGAACATCAGATAGAGGCTATGGGTCGAGTTCCTCCAGGACTATGAATTTGAGATAGTCTATAATCCTGGGAAGGGGAACGTAGTAGCCGATGCTCTCAGCAAGGTGATGTGCATTTAACTTCTTGGAGAGGCGACAGAGCAGTAAGCCGCTTTGCATATATCCTTCATGGATAGAGATGAGGAAGCCTTCCATCAGTCACTCACAGTCACACCTCTACTTCTTCAGTGGGTCAGAGAGGCACAGCGTGGGGACGTTGACTATGAGACGTGGCGTGCACAGATTTCCACAGGACATGCACCTGATGGATTCTATTTAGGAGGAGAGCATGTCTTCCTTTTCAGAGGATGTACCATTATACCAGCTACATTACAGGAGGAGGTGCTGAGATAGTTCCACACTTCCCCTTTAGCGGTACATCATTGAGTGGCAAAGATTTACCCGGATCTCAGACGATAGCACTGGTGGCCGGGTATGAAGAAGGATGTGTTAGAGTTCAGTTCTCGACGCCTCACCTGCCAGTAAGTGAAGGCGGAGCATCAGGTACCAGTAGGCTTGGTATAGAGCTTGGAGGTCCCAGAGTGGAAGTGGGATGGGATATCTATGGATTTCATGACTGGACATCCACGTACTTCCAGAGGACACGACTACATTAGGGTGATCGTCGACCGAATCACCAAGTCGGCCCACTTTCTACCCATCAGAGAATAGGGCTTAGTGGAGAGCTTAGGACGCCTCTACGTTTAGAAGATTGTATGACTTCATGGTGTTCCATCATCTATCATCTCTGATCGAGATGCTCTCTTTACTTCCCGACATTGGAAGGGGTTACAGGATGCATTCTGGAAGCAGTTACGCCTGGGCACCGCCTTTCACCCTCAGAAGGATGGATAGATGGAGAGGACCATTCATGCTCTTGAGGACATGGTCTGTGCATGTGTCCTCGACTTTGGTCACAACTGGAAGGATCACCTACCCTTGGATTAGTTTGAGTACAACAACAGCTACCACTCCACCATATGGATGGCACAATATGAGGCATTTTACGGCTGACCTTGCAGGTCACCTCTATGCTGGAAGGACCCTGGGGAGTCAGCACTTGTGGGACCAGAGCTGGTCCAGGCCACGATAGAGAAGGTCCAGGTCATCCAGGAGTAGATGAGGACAACTCAGAGCTGATAGAAGTCTTATGCTGATAGGAGGCAGAGACCCCTAGAGTTCATGGATGGCGACCATGTTTTCTTGCAGGTCTCACCTCGACGTGGATTACGGAGAGTTGGTCGGGGTGGTAAGTTATCATCACGCTTCATAGGACCATTCTAGGTTTTTAGCAGGATAGGTGAGGTGTCTTATCATCTATCTCTACCAACTCAGTTGCACCAGGTGCACGATGTATTCCACGTATCTCAGCTGAGGAGATAAAAGCACGAACCGATGCATATCATCGACCATGGAGAGTTGGACATAGATGACGGGGTGACTTTTGTAGAGGTCCCGGTGGAGATCGTGGATCAATAGGATTTGGTCCTACGTGGGTGGTCGATTCCTCTAGTGCGCATCAGGTGGCAGCACAGGATCCTCCAGGAGGGCACTTCAGAGTGGGAGGCTTAGATGCGTGCTCAGTACCCTCATTTGTTTACCTAGTTTGTGATGCATCTTAATGGGGATGTAAAGCCCGGAGGTGGGACTAATGTAAAGACTTGTAAATTTAAAGGAACATTTTTTCTTAAATTATTTGGGATTTTCTGAGTGTGCAGTTTCTGACGGTACCTGATTCTGAGGCCCGGTGTGCCTGGAATAATTTTTCAATGTTTAGCTCGTGTATATTCAGTGAAAGAACGAGAAAGTTTTTTTTATAACTTTTGATCCGGTGCTCAAAATTGAAATCTGAGGGCACCAATGAAACCGCAGCGCCGGTAATTTCTTAATAAGACCTTTACTGGAGTTGCGTTTTCTTGGGAGGAGTTGTTAAAAATTAGGGAATTAAATGTTAGGTAAAATAAATTGTGTGCAAATTTATTTTATCCATGGTAGTTTAATTCTCTCATGGGAAGTTGTTGGTGGGGCACACAACCACCCAACTTCCCATGTGAGGTTATGAGGGCGGTGGGGCCCACACGAGCCCCAATCTTCTCATATTACCTAACTCCTCTAATCTCCCTCTTAAGTGTGTAACCCTTAAAACTTCACATTAATTTGTGACTTTCCCTCTCCCCATAATTATTCAATGCCAACTCTTTAATTTAATTAAGTGAGTTATGTATTTTGAAATTTGTAATTTTGAAAGGCATGACATAAGATAATAAAATGGGAGGGATATTATTTTATTAGGTTGGCTTGTGGTGTAAGGGGATTGGGAGAAGAAACCTCTATGTCTGAAGAACTTCATCTTCCTCGTTGAAAAACGCGATGAACTCCGGAGCACTAAGGAGAGACGACTTGTCGTTCTTTCCCTTCTCCGAAGCCGGTGTGAGGCGTCATCCTCTTCTTGGACGGTCGGCAATGCTGTCATCAAACAACCCCGCGATGATATTTTTTCATGACGCGAACTTCCTCAAACATCATTGAGGTAGGGGTTAAATACAAATTTAATCATTTTAATTTGCACTTTAATTGTCGCTGTGATTACTCGTTCTTGGCCACTTGCTATCGGTATAACGGGAGGAGGTCGGACCACACAAACATGGCCGACCCTCCTCCCCGTTGTTATTTTACTTCATTATGAGGTGACATAGTGTCGTCGCACCATGCGGGAATGAGGGAACTACAACCGATGCGGGCGGCGGCAAAGGAGTGTGGCACCATCGCGCCTCGCCGTTGAGACCGAAAGAGGATGTGATGGAGGGGAGCGGCATTGTCTCACCACGCCAAAGCACCATGGAGGGCCGCGGCGCCGTCGTGTCGTGTCTATTGGACAAGGGCCACGACCTAAGGCCACGGCGGTGCAGAGGAGGGCGGCCGGATCTGCCGGTGCTCTAGGAGGTGGGAGCAGCTGGTCTCGCGGCGGCACACCGGCCATCCATTACAGCCGGCCCGATTTTGGGATGTCCGGGGGTTGTAACCCCGGGAGAGTGGCAATGGGAGGGCCCCTCCACGTGGGGCCGCCATTTCAAAACAAGGGGGGCATCACCCCCCCCTTTCCGCGTCCGCTCAGCGCGCGGGCGCCCGCGCCGGGCCGGACCCCCGTGTCGGGCCAGGCCGCAATGGCTGTGCTAGGCCACACCAGTCGGGCCGGACCCGGACCCGGGTCAGGTCGACCCGGTTTGGGACGACCCAGGGGGTATTTGGCCGGGTCAGACCGGGCCCAAACCCCCTGTTTCCAGACAGATCCGTTCAAACGCCCATATCTTGGGGTACGAACCTCTGATTGACACACCGTCAGTTGCATAGAGATCCTAGGATCGAGGTGGTTGTTTCAGTATATTACACTCAAGGTTTAGGAGAACTTTGTGTATGTCCGGGTTGGTTCGAACATGAAACCAATCGGGCCCTCTGAATGGAAATGCTTATAACTCGAGCTCCGAACGTCCGATTGACGTGCCGTTGACTTTGTTGGATTCCTTTTAATGAGATGGTTCTTTTGGCTTACTGCTCTTGAGGTTTGGACACAGATGGAGTACAGTCGGTTTGGTTTTAGCTTAAAAACCAACCGGGACCCTAGGACTAAAAAGCGAATAACTCTCTTACCGGGTGTTCGATTGATGCGTCGTCTATCACATTGAGTTCCTATTGACGATACAGAACTTTGGGATACAACAACTCTATAATTCATGTAAGTTGATGTATCGAACCCCTTGGATCATGGGGCAGACCCTCCCAGAATCGATCTTGCTGTGTGCGGGAACCCTATAGCTGGCTGCGACTACGACGCCGATGCCGACTATACTAGGATCCTCCGTGGGTTCGGAAGCGACGGTGACCGTACTGGAATCCTCCGTGGGTTCAACGGCGATGAATAATGTTCTCATATCCTATGTGGGTCTGTAAGTACTTGACTACTGTTCTTGTATCTTATGTGGGTCCGACAGTATTTGACTCTGTACTTGTATCCTACGTGGGTCCGGCAGAGTAGCTGATATTGTATCCTTTGTGGGTCTGAAAACATAGCTATTCTTGTATCCTCTGTGGGTCTGATAGCTTAGATGAATCAGTGGCTACATATTATCATCTCTATCGTCTCATGAAGAAGTATACCTGTGTGATCTGAGTCTTAACTTACAATCATTATCATCGATATGATTGTTGTGCTTTCCTATGTGGATTGGGTTGTGCTTTCCTGTGTGGAATGGGTTGTGAATTCCTAGGTGGAATGAGTTATGTTTTCTTGTGTGGACTGGGTTGTACATGGGATCGTGTACTAGAGACAAGCTGTAATTGATTACTTAGGAATACATATGGGCACATACCTAAGTAGTGTAGGTTGTTACATCGTGATTGTAACTTTCCTTTGTGGTTTATCATTCGTGGATTCTGTGAGACCTTCGGGGGTCTCGAGGTCCCTACTGAGTAGCGTATACTCACCCCTACATGGGCTATGCCCACACTATGTTGTGTTGGATGCAGAAGACGAACAACGCAGATCGAGGTAGGAGCTCATGGAGCTGGACGGTACCTTGAGGTGGATCACTGGACGGGATGTACACGGAGCTGACAGCTGGAGACGGGGAGCGGAGGAGACTATCTGTACTCACCCTTCAGGTGGTATTTCCAGAGGACGGCTCGGTGTTGATACTTTACTTTTCGGCCGCTGTACTCTATTTTCAGTTGAACTTTACTTTCAGTTGGGTTTGTATTCTGGACCCTTTACTTTCCAGCACTTACTTTTGTACTCAGTTTACTTAGTGTTTATTCATCTTGCGTACTCTGTGGTGTTTGTTTACTTTTTAAAGTCAATGCCTTCCCTTTTTATCAGGATTTAAGCCTCTTGTGCTAGTCTCCAGCCCCTGGCCTATCGAAGGCGGGTTTTGGGTAGTCATGGAAAGGGCCCCGAGGATAGGTCGTGATAGTTTCCATATAGTTTAATGTCATGTGGTCAGGACGAGGTCCATACAGTTTAACGTTATGTCATCAGGATGAGGGCTATACATTTTAACATCATGTGATCAAGACGATTAGGTAAGAGATACCTAGAAATGGTTCGTGTGGGACTTACGCAATAGAGGCCATTTCTGGATGAACCTAGAAAAAGGATCTAGGAAATGGGGTTATAGGAGAGTCATGAGGAGTAGCTCGACTCATAACATGTATAGGACGGATGTTGGGGCATTCCGCGTAGGAGTTGGCCGTGAGGAGCTGGCCGCGAGGGACTGGCCTCATGTGGTTCACGGTTTGGTTGTCCACAAAGGGTGTCTATGGAGGAGCTGGTCGTGAGGGAGATGGCCGTGAAGGACTTGCCCGCGGAGGATGGCCATGGAGGAGGCTTTCTGCTGAGGAGGTTGTCTGCGAGGGAGCAGCCGCGTAGGAGTAGGCCACAAAGCAGCTGTCCACGAAGGACTGTCCGTGGAGGAGTGAGCCGTAAAGGATCAAGCCGCGAAGGAGCTGTCTGCAAAGGAGATAGCGCCCATCCTACTTTGCACCCGTAGAGGGGTTCCAGCCTCCATTTCATGAACGACCCTGGTCCGCAGAGGGGGTGATTAACGGAAGGACTATCCATGAAGGATAAGGCCGCATGTGGTTTGCGGTTTGGTTTCTCCTCTATGCGGAAGAGTGCATCCATGGACGATATGGAGTCCGCAGATGATCACAGAACTTTACCGCTGTGAGCGATTTCTCCAGCGTCTCCCCATGGGTTTTCACCCATCCTTACTCCCTTTTTATTTGGTGCCCCTCAGTGAATATTTATAGAGTCACTAATGGGATATGGCACACGTCACTTTTTTCAGAATCCCATAAAGGAATCCCCACCCGCAGACGGCTCGGTCAACCGTAGATTTTTGTAATAGAGTTTTGTGGAGTTTCTCCGCAGCCCTGCACCCCTCCGCCTCTATCCCGCGAAGGACATTAGTCCGTGGAGGCGGAGGCTCGCGGCGGTGGACTGGCCTAACGTTCTGTGGTCTTCCTGGTTCGTGCCCGTGTAGGCGCTCTACTCCTATTTCGCGAACAGCAGCATCCGCGGGAAGGCGGTTCACCGAACCGGCCGCGTACTATTGCATAGAGTCGGTACGCAGACCGGTTCGGTCATTTTCCATGTTTTGGGGTAATTAGATTCCCCCCTTGTGGAATTTTCAGGACCCTACAAATACTCATTTAATGATTTGATTTTTTAATAATGTTATCTCAAAATATTAAAATGATTTCCATAATATGTTTTTATCTTCCCCTCCACATTTCCATCATATAACTACAATGATTATTTCATTACTCAATTTTATGGTTGTTTTTAGAATTTAATTTTTTTTAATTTCCTCTTCATCATTTTAAAAAGGGATTTTTAATGTGATGTGTAACTTTTTCCTTGGTATAGTGTTAAAAATATTCTGTAAAATTTCTTTTATGAGTTGACTTATATCTTCCTCTTATTCACTAAATTTGTTAGTTTCTTGAAAATTATATATATAGATTAAACATAGAAATGTTATTAAAAAATAATTTTTTTTGGGTGATGAAATTTTTAGAAACAATAGTTTACACTGTTGAGGTCAATTTTGGGGATGCCACTTGGAAATTTAATAAAATAAATTTTATTACCGTGTGTATTTGTGGTTTGTTGAAATAAACTAATTTTTTGTTAACTGGGTTATTTTTGATATATTGAGTGATTGATTTCATGTTTCACACACATTAATAGATGATTTATCAGTGGAGTATTATATCTTCCTCTAATGGATTGGTTAAATGTTTTCAACTCATGAGATATGTATATGTGTGTATAATTAAGTTTGACAATCATGTATGAGTGCATGCAGTGACTCAAAAAGGAACGATTGTGTGTACTAGATCATGAATAAATGAATATGGTTAGTGAATCATGATGGTTTGGGTGTGAGTATTTAATATCCCTAGTAATGATATCTTGTTCTTAGGGTTTTTTCAAAGTTATATGTTATTCCATGTTTCAAGGGAATATTTCATTTCCATTCATGTGGATATGAATATGTTAAGTGAATGATGTTTATTATCTCATGATTATGTACTATTTTTACCATGTTATATGTTTTTTACCTTAATATCACATGACTTCATATGATTAATTATATCAAGATCTTATTTTCTATGTTATTTTTGATAAGATATTTCTCACCTATTCAAGTTTTACTATATGATTATTATATAACTCTTGATGACATGTTGACGTGTTTTTCTCTTACATAGAATTTGATCTAACACTATTATTATGTATAAATTGACAACGATGATTTTAGATTATAGGAATACTATAATAGAGGGTAGTGAAACTAAATTATATTGAAATATTCTCATGTATTGTAAAATTAGTTTCTTATGAATATATTTCTGAAGACACTAAACCTTTAATTATTGGGATTGTGTAATTATTTGTGGGGTGTAATGTTTAACCTATAGAAATCATGGAAAACAAATATACGTTTATCTTGGTTCATCTCACTTTATATCAAATACAATTTTTCAAGAAAATGTATTGGTAAAAGTCCCAGGAGTGTGGGTCTGGGGCACCTCAAACATCCTTTATATGATGGAAGGATGAAGAAAAGTCACCCCAACTTTTAAGATCATAAAAATTAGGATTATCCCTTCTAAAAAATAAGATATATTATTTTCATCACTTCCCTATAGATGAATTTGGTTAAAATTCTTGAGATCATGAGTCTCAATTATTATATTATGAATGATCACCCCGATTATTTCCATTTTCACTAGATTTTATTTTTAATTCTCAAGAATAAATCATATTCAAGTATATAATTCTGAAGATGACTAAATATGAGCTGTTAATGTTTGTTAAACCCCAATAACTGGTGAAATATGACTCTAACATTTCACCATAGAGAGAAGAAGAGTGGTGTGAATTTTCCAAAAAATAATAGTAACGATTAAATGATTTAATTGAAAGGAAAAGAGTAATTTTAGAATATGTAGTTCTAAATTAATGATATAATCATCCATTAACAACCCAAATTATCTTTATGGTATTATAAGTGACATATTCATTGTCAGATTATTCCAAGAGTCAGAATAATCATTTCCCTATAAAACAAGGAACATAATGATGTTCCTTTATTAACACCTATGATGATCTAGACTCTCCGCTATTTATTTCTCCCATTAAAGGGTGGATGGGAACCACTATGATAAAAATAACCATCATCTAATATAGTTTTAAAATATTAATCTATGATTGAAATCCAATTATTATACGCCATTAGTATTAAGATGTACCCATATGAACTTGAGTACCCTTATGGTAATTAAGAAAGAGGTCACATAATTCAGGGAGATATAGGAAGATTATGTTTTGGTACACCCATATCTTCCTAGAATACATTATAAAAAGAAGTATATATAGCCAAAAATTGGATACAAACACTCAAACAACCTCAAAATAAACATCAATTTAATATTTATCCCTATTTTAATTTTTTCATCTAGTAACATTGGAAGTTCAACTAGAGAAGATATAATTGTCAATTCAACATCAAAAAATTGTAATACTAGTTCAGTCCAACCCATTAATTATATATATGTCACTTTAATCTAGTCTCTAAAAGGATTCATAAGAATAACTAGGTTCATCCCCCAGACCCTATACTTGGGTGTGACATTATGAAAAGAGACATATATACCAATTTTTTAAATATGAAAATTTTAGGTGTCATGTTATCATTAATTTATCATATCAATAGTGGGAACCATTTATATTTCAAAAACATATGGAATCCATTTTAGAATAACACCATGTTTTTGATTGTTTATGTATGAAGTTGTTGCGGTCATGAAATATCATTCAGAGACTAGTTCCGCTGATTTTCACACTATTATTGCATTCATAGGAATATATAAGGATGATTCTATACATGGTTACATCATTCCATTGTACCTATATCGCATTTTGAAAAATATTGAAATCCATTTATCCATAGTAAACAATGGATGTAAAATCAACATTAACCCAATTTTTACCCTTTCATTTCTATCCAATAGTGAAATTGACTTGTCACCCTCCAACCTAAAAGTTAAGGGGAATAAAAATTGTGAACAAATAGAACTTGAGAAAATAAATCAACGAACCTAATTGGGAGATGTTTTTTATAACTCTGAATTCATGGTGGTCCACAAAAACACGATTTTCAATGTTCTTACGAATACCATGGCTCTAAATGAACATGGTAGTTCTCTGTTCATATCATTAGTTCCTAAAATATTCTATTTATGGAAATTTTATGGAATTTTATGATGATAAATTGCATTTTTATTCCAGTGTATCCAAAAACATGGTAAAAATATATCTTAAAAGGAAGGGAAAATAAATAATAAGAAATAATTTAGTACAAACTACTTTCCCTAAAATCTTGTAAATCACTCATATTTTTCCATAGAAAAACATGGGTATTATTTCATGTTTCCCATAAACTGGATTAAGGTGAAAAATGATGATATTAGTATTTATTAGGTCATATGGGTCACATTGGAAATAAATTAAGACCCCCAATCACTTCCTTCTCAAATGATAACCATGAGGGTGATTACATTGAGAAACCACCACTAATATTGGATGTAACCACAATGTTATACATTTGGATCAATCTGGTCATATAATATATTTATCACAATACACATTTGATAAATATTTATTCAAACCTATAATGACTCTTTGACTGACTAGATGTGACCTCTAGAATAAGAGAACTTTGTCTAGGAACATTTACTTTCATTATAATTGTTTTATCCACAAAAGATGAACCCAAATATTATGAGGGAGGATATGATATGGTTGTAGGTAAAAATGAACCTATATTTTCTTCTAGTTCATAAGGTTTCATTATGCTTCAACTCTTGATAACGTCAAAGAGGATGAGGAAAAAATCATGTATGATCCTCAAAAATTTTATGAAGGTATTTCTCCCATCATTGAGGAAATCATAAAGGATAATTTGGGAATGATGGAACATTCATGGACTATATTAATTAATTCCACCATGAATCCTAATGAACTGTAAAATTACATCTAATTATAGTCGGATCATCAATATTTAAATTCCTAGAATTATATAAAAATGCTACAATTTGATACCTAAGTGGTTACCCATTCATTGATTTTTTTTAATAACCCGCATAGTAATATATATATATATAGGAATCAAAATAAACTTGATTTATACTTCCATTGTGGAAACCTATGTTTAGAATTTTTTCAAGGTAAATTTAATTTTGGAATTTTAATACCTGATGTGGATTTCCAACATTCATTTGATTGGGAAAAATATTAAACATATCTAGTTCTATATTAATTTGTGGGATTTATACTACAAACTCCATAATGATAAATTATTAGTCTTGGTCATGGAATTACTAATTTATGAGAAAAACTACTTCAAATACTTCTATATTATGGATAGATATTCTGAAAAAAAAACTGATGTGGATTTCCCCTAAAAAAGTTTGAATAAAATATGATGGGAAACCTAAGGGGTATATTATTACCATGTGACTACATGTTGATTTAAAAATGTTGGAACTATAAAAAATGTTATATACATAATATTTTTATGTCATTTACAGGGAATGTATATAATACCAGATGGATGATCCCAATGTTAACTCTCAATAATCATGTGATCATATTACAAATATTGAGGCATTATTTAACCAATCATATCAATATATATTAAATATGAACCTTTGGAAATATAATTTTGTCCTAACATTGGGGAATTTCCTTGACTTAATGGTATACTATCATGAAATCAAAGATATTCCAAAATACAAAGGTGATACAAAAAATTTCTCCACCTAGAAACCTCAAGTAATTCAGTGGAATTCAAGGATTTATCTCGTATATCATGTCCTTTAAAAATAACCACACTGATAAGTGTTTTCCCTTTATCAAGTAGATAAAAAAGGGGTCCCCTACTACTAGGATGAATACTATTATAGATACTTTGATGATCATAATATGTATCTTCTACACCCACCAATATTGATTATTCATGTAAAAATAAATCTTATCATCCTCTATGAGGAAACATTTGTATGATCACTTAGAACTCTTAATGCTCATAATAATTCTATTATCATGGAGAAAATTCTATATTATCATGTTATAACAATGTTGTATATCAAGATATAATATTTTTTTAATTTAAAATAACTTCCTCACATTGTTTTTCTAATTATAGAAGTTGAGACACTATTTTCAATAAAACAAGTTTAACCTAATCTCTCAGGTAAACTCACTCAAATATATCCTCTGTCATTCAATGAAATATTGAAGCTTAACATGATGGGTAGTAATTATATATAAACTTGACAACCAATTTGTGTCCCACTAATTCAAAATTAAATGTTTTTATTACAAGGATGTAATAATGCATGATCAATGTCATAATAGCGTTAAGTTCCAAAGCCAAATGGGTTAATCACATAAAACATCATTAAATTCATGTGTAAGAGAAAAAATATAGTAAAATATCATCAAAGACTCATCTTATGTTCCCTTAAAAGAAATAATTTTGGGTCCTCAGTTTCCCTCCCTCTATTTGGGAAAAATATCCATTTTGTTTTAATATATATCCAATAATCCCTAATCTGATAAAAAAAAGTACTAGTGGGATAGGAAAATCCATAAAAATTTGATCAAGAAAAACAGTAATAGATCTCCTCATAGTACACCCTATCACAGGAAGAGTTCTATAAGACATAGATCTCCCTGCTGAGGAATTATTCTCCATCCTTGGAATATAAAAAACATGAGAAATGTATTTTAATAGTAATTCTAGAAGTCTAATAGGTAGGAAATAGGAAAAATCATAGATAAAAAGGTTGCCTTTGGGATGTTATTCTTCTCATAAATAAAATTAATTTCCCTCATCATTTATTGTGTCAGAAGGATGCACTATAAGAGAGGTATAATACTGTACCGTCATTCCATTATTGGAATTGGAATTGTTAATGCCAGTGACATAATTGAATGTCAACAGTAATTGAAAATTTATTATTAACAAATTAATGGATACTAAGACATCATGACAGAATATTTTATTCCCTTTCATTAATATATAAGAGGTTTTATAGAAAAATTTCCCTCGGATACAACAATATATCCATGCCTATAGTCAATGAAAATGCAAAAATATGAACCTTACAATGAAACTATGGGCCTATATGATCTAAAATATGATGAGATAGTCATCTATATTTTATATCACATGTTTATCTCTCTATTAATATGTATTGGAAAAATGAAATCAATTAGATCAATGTCACCACAGACAAGTGTCAGCCTTTACCCTCATTTATGAATTCCAAGATTTATTTGATGTATCCTAATGTAAAGAATTTTTTAAATGGGTTTATATCACCAAATAAGGAAAATAAGGAATAAATAAATAAATTATAAAAAATATAAACCTTTATAAAAGGCCAAATTTACATATGGTCATTTATATGAAAAAATTGCTAATGTCCTCCATCTGTTCATCTCATAAATTTACTTTTTCTATAATAAAATATACACATGTTAGATACTACAGTTAACACTAGCTATGACCCATGATATTACATCATATTATGAAAAATTTATGATTTGTTCCCTTGAGGATTCCAGATTCTATAAGGTTCTCAAATAAATTCCATGTCTTGTATGTATATTTAAATATCATCCATCAACTCCTATTATTTTTTTCAAACCTTCAAATAATATGGTGCATTTTTTGTATGGGTGGTAGATTTCATGATTCTGTAAAATCTATTAAATAATGATTTGATGTATGGGAAATATATTTCAGGGGTTAATACCCTCATGTTCATCCATAGAGCCACCAATTTCTTCTGTAATACCTCAAAGAGGTTAGAATGAATGCATTTACCCATTTCTTGAATTAGAATATCATCCCAGGTTTGATATCCCTCACACAATACTGACAAAAAATGAAACCAATTTATGTTCCACTAAATAAAAGATATTGTACCTTGAGTAAAACCTCTCATCTAACCATTCATCCCACTCTTACAAATCGACTGAGGAATATATATATATATATTCCTTCAATAAAACTCTATCTAACATCTTTCATAAGATTCTAGATAAATAATAAAAGTCCTAGCTACAAAATATCATAAATACTTTAGGAAATTATTACACCCCAACCAATACTAATGTCTATAAAATCCCATATTTTCATGTGTATGAGACTAATAAATATATGTTTTGGACTGGTTTCCCTCACTTCACAATAGTATTTACATAATGTGATTTTAGATGACAAGTCTTGGATTCATATGGACGATTAAGAGTGACCAGTGAGAGAAGGTTATTGGCATAGCGCAACCTAGAGGTTAATCAAGGTTTCACCACAAATTACATTAATAATAATATTCCTCTAAACCCATTTATTCATTTAGTGTTGGTATTGGATCTGAAACTCCTATAAACTAAAGAGGAAACTTTAAAGCTCAACCTGAAGTAGAAAGGACCTTACACTATAAATAAGTTATACTGTAATGGTGAATACTCCTCGATTTAAATTTATTGAGGTAATATAATTCCTTCCACCAATGTAATAATTCCCATAAAATAATTTCCATATATTCATGTTGGGTCCATGTAAGTTCAATATGCATGAATCTAAAATTCTTGGGGATGGTAAAAATATTGTGATCTTAAACTATAAGGAATTCAATTCCTTACTTGAATAA
Source organism: Viscum album (assembly GCA_963277665.1). Classification (NCBI taxonomy): domain Eukaryota; kingdom Viridiplantae; phylum Streptophyta; class Magnoliopsida; order Santalales; family Viscaceae; genus Viscum; species Viscum album. The sequence continues at coordinate 1,571,983,196 of OY728148.1, read as the reverse complement.
TTTAATCTAAAAATCATATAATATATTCTTTATGATTAAAAAATAATTGAAAATATTCCTTTTCATATGAACTTTTACTATGAGACATGATGATCTAATTCATATGAAAGAAAAATGAAAGTCAATCAAGTCTTTATCATATAAAGTTAAACTACATGGAAAAAAGTCCACCCCAAATGACTTAAAAGTATTTCAAGAATTCCATATATCATCAATATAAACTACATAGAGAGTAATCTTCCATGTATCCTCAAATTATAAATTAATCCTCTATAAGAGCTCAGTCTATATAATTGGTTTTTATTTCATCTGATATTTTATGGTTATAGATAAAAATTTTATCCCTACATTTATAGTTAATCCAACATGTGATAAAAATGTACCTTACTAGAGTTATGTGTTTCTTGATTACTATTACAATAGTACACATAGTGACTCTATGATTTCCTATCATAGGTCTATCTACAACATTAATTTTGATTGTTGATAATTCTTTGGTGATGATACCTTACTTCATTTATATCATGTATCACCCTTCTCTGTCACAAGGGAACCCATTTATGGATTTCTCTTTAGTATATGAGATAAATATTTATAGGGAGATCCTATATCATGTACTATATGTTTGTGTATTACCATTATAATGGGATCTTAATTTTTTCCAAGGTCTCTCATCGCAGTCCCAACCATAGATTACATCTTAATGCATGACCTCTACCAATGGATGAAACCATCAATAGCATATGTTAGGTATTACCATGGTAATTTATTAGGATTAAACTTTATTCAAATTGTGTTTCCTCCCACATTTCACTAGTGTAGCCATTCATTTCATTACCATTTCCCTTTTTTATGAGTAATATATTAATAAAGAGGTATTTTTAAATAGTTACCTATGTCTTGATTCTTGTTCATATTGGATATGTTGTGACACACAAACCACCTATCATGATCCTAAATACAAAAAATCAACTTTACTTCATTTATAGTAATGGGGCCTTAACTTAATAGTATTCAATATTTTTATAGCATGTCCCACAATTGGATAAATTTTTAAAAACTGTTTGTTCCTTTATTCTTGTTACCATTGGGTCTATTGGGATGAATGAATATCTTATCGAAGACCCAACCAAAAAAATTTACATACAATTATCAATCAAATATTTATTCCATCAAACTTAGTTCCTCAATTTTAGTCCATATATTAAGACATTAAACCAAAAAAGGAATATACATCAAGCCTTGTCTAGTTTAAAACCCAAAATCGTAGCCCAATAAAAAGTTAATTAATTACCTACTAAGACTAAACTTTAATTTATTTGGGAAATATTATTGCCAAAATTTAGACAGTAAAAATCATATAAATACTAAAATTGGGATATAAAAAAATTCATGAAAGAATATCGAAGCTCACTAGTCGAGGAAGAACATTGATCATATCTTTTAACAACCCCAAATGAGTATGTTTGAAGTTTTATATGTGTATATTGATCTTAATGGAAAGTACACTTTTTTAATTGGAAACATCCCTCATACTCAGATGATGACACACTCAATAAAATTCTTTTTATATTTATTTTCCATGATAATTTGTTTAATACATGATATTGTAACCTTTAACGTACTTGAAACCTTCTTGGAAATATTTTTCTCCATGAACATACATAATTACTCTATTATCTAAATCATTACTAACCCATAACATTAAGTCGAAGTTACCCCTTTTGAATTCCAATTTCAATAAGAGTATCCTCATGATTCCCTATTAATATAAATTGGTAATGATTTTACTAAAATCTAAAAAAGGAAACCTGTAATTTTTAATGATATAGATGTAACTATATATAACCTTCCAACAAATGTAATTATTTAATCATGGGGATTAGATCCTCTAATCAAATGTTCGGTTTATTTATAATGAATTGGTAGTATCTATGTTGCTATTGATTAAATTTGTCCTATATATCCCTATTTTCTATTGAATCATTTATTTTTATGTTATGATTTACACATTCTTCAATTCACCTATTTAATTTTATTTAAATACATTTGATGTTATTAAATCATGGATCATATCTTTTTCTAATGAATTACTATGAAATGTAACTTTTTTACACTTTCATTCTTAGTTATGAATTTTATATGATGAAAAAAAATCCTTGGGTCAAGATACTCTTATTGGAAATCTCACAACCTTGAGTTAAAATTATCCACTTAGAAAATTTGAAGTACAAATACTATTAGTCGTAAAACCTTAAAAAATATGAAATTGGGTCTTAATAATGTATCCTTAAACTACATGAAATAGTCTCCTAGTCATTGTATCTCAACCAACATTACATTGTATTAGAGTAACCTTACCATAAACTACATGAAATATGGTCCTTATTATATGAACATAAACTGCATTTGCCCCATTTCCACTTCGTATGAATCATAACCTGTTGAAACTAGTCCTCATCATATGACTTCAAACTAAATGCATGATAATACTTGTTATCTTACATTATGATATATGGCATATCATCAATCTCATGTGACCAATAATATTATATGATTAGTATGTTTTCTATTTCCTAATCTTGTTTGGTGATAGTTATATCTATTTTAGAGTCCCTATTGTATGGCCCAGAATCTGTAAGGCTACACTAGGGTACAATTTACCTCTAATAATGAGAATGGAAGTACTAAATATGTTCATTTCTTAATTCAAATTTCAATTTCCTCTCCATACATTTATTCTAACACAAGATTATAATATATCATCCCTAAAAATAGTATGATCTTAGTAGGGATCATATAAGGATTACATCAGGATTTATTTTCTATACTTTGAGATACATAATGACATTTATGTCACTTATGTTAGACCTAGCTGTGAATTTAACCTTTATTTAAATTGTGTTAGTATTTTTTACCCACATTTACTCTTGGTTTTGTACCTTATGTATACTTGATGAAAATACTTCCAAAGACCTAGATCTTCTATCTTGATTACAACCATAGTTTCTCTAAAAGTACATAACAAAATATTAAAAAATAAATATACCAAATATTATAACTATGTGTGGATTTATTCTTATTATCTCAAGATATATAGTTACAATCAAATATTTTATCTTAGGTCTATCAATAAGGTCTCGCCAGTTCATTCCACCACTCTATTGTTGTGTATGGTTTCTCTCAATTCGTTTCATGTGTTCTCAAGTAGCCTTGAATTAGGATGACACCATTATAAATTCTATTCTAAATTATTTATATTTGTGAAAAAACCTTTCAAAACAAAATAATCCCATATTTATATTTCTTTAGGATACCTATAGATATCCAAATTTCAAACACAATACTTCACTATATGTTTTGAAACAATTAAATCCTTACATCATGTTAGCATCTAAGGATTCACTAATTCTGTAGAATTACTTGATGGGTTTAATATTAATGTTATTCCATTTAAATTTTTCACTTTATCTAAATTCATATTTGTTTTATGAACATAAACTGCAAGACATATGGGTCACATACACATGATTATAATCTAAATTACATTACTCAAAACATATAACCCTTAAACTACATGGGTTAGTCAATTTTATATTAATTATCCTCCTAGAATTAATTATAGATTTGTATAAGAATTCTAAACATGTGATTCCTTATCTATGAATACGTTCTTCGAAAAATGGACCCTCTTAAAAACTATATTTTTATTGATTCCAATTATTTCATGTTACATAGTGACATCAAAACCATATATCGTGGACCCATCCATGGATTATTTTCTACTATTATTCCACATATATATCCCATAACAACCCAACATTTGTTAGTTTTGGATGGAATATTCCAATATATTTTTCATATCCTCTTCCCATACCCCATACTTCATAACATATGTGGTATAATTATAATAAATCCCTAATTGATATTGCTAATGATTGAATGATTCTATAAAGTGACATATCTTTTTGGTAAAAATATCCATGATGCCATATTTGACTTAAAAAATAGATGAATTTTTTATCCAAAGGAGGAGGCCCTCTAAAACCATGTTCGTATAACAATACTATAGTGGAACCTTCCATTTGAATTTGGAAATCCATCATCTCTAGAATCCTTATTATTTTTTATCACTTCCCTACCAATATACTTCTTGTTTTTATTTGCAATAATTTTATTCCTTCTTCTAACATTTTAGATAACTACATTCTATTGATCCCTATTTTTGTTGCAATTTCAAACCATTTAATCATTGTCTAAGAACCAAGAACATAAACATCTTGAACCCATATATGAGTTGTTCTATTTTCTGCATTGGGATCTCATTAAATTGTGTTTTCACCTTTACCTTTATATATAAAATGTATCATATATTTAAGAAATTTTTATGCCATTAATACCCGAATAATGTTTAGTCCATGAAACATGAACGTAAATTTTATACATATTTTGGAGTATGTCGGTACTAATAGAGGCCCTAAATCGTTCACTTTGGGCCAACCTTGCCTCTATATCAAACATTGAACCTCACCCTTCATATTTTGTGATATTTATGTGACCTTGAACTCAAAAGACTCTTGTTATGAGAATAATGAACTTAAACTACATATATATGTCCTTTAAGTGGCCTATATTAGTGTCAATCTCCTACCCAATGTTATTGTATAATTCCATTATTTATATATATAAAATTTCACGAATTGGAAAAGGTTTAATAATCACTAGGTTAATCAATTTTTTTCCCACAATATCTCGTACTAAAAATTCCTAAGAAAAATGATTCAATACTTGATAGGTTAAAAGAACCCAAAGGGAGACCCATGAAATTTTCTGTTCACCGCTCTCTAGACATATACCTCACATATAGTATGCATTTAGTTAGAATTTAAAATGGGGAATGATGCTAAATTTATTAGGTTGAAAACCCATAAAATGAGGCCTAATTTTTTTTTGTTCCATACTAAATTGGATTCTCTACATCCATGGATAGGAAAAATGTCATGGAATAGATAAAAATACTTAAGGGTTGTAGGTGCCACCATTCAGAATAGGTAAATGTTATATTGTGATCACTAGGTCCATTAACCAAGGAAAAAGTAATTAAACCCATTTGATCAGAACCTATATTTATTCAGATGATTTGTGTGACATGCATAAAGGATTGATTTAATGATTTATAGCCTTTTTAATAATTTAAACTAACATGAGAAACATGAAATCATTATTTTTTGCTACTAATTAATTCACCTATATCATATCAAAATGGAATAACAATGGATTATGGTGATGATATATGTTCTATTATATCCAACTAAGGATATAAGTTTTAGAGGAAATGAATATATTTGGACATTTATCATATGAAATTTCCATATATTATGAGGATTGATTATGTCATTCCATATTTTTACCACATATATCCTTTTAGGGAACATGTTTAAATTATAATGGTTTGATTTGTACATTTCATAACTGGATCAAATTTTTAGAACTTTTAATGATACATTCCAATTCGATGTTTAAGTGGATATAGTTCTGATAATTATGCACTTTGTTATATTTATAGATTGTAATTATTTAATTGATCATGAAACATGGGATATTGAAAAATTAATTATTTTACATGATAGAAACTTTTTTATCCATTACAGAATAGAGGAAAATCAATAGATTGTGTGACTTTTTCTGAAGGATTACAAAATAATTAGTGTGTATAATATTTTTAGGCCATTACCATATGAATTATATTTAATCTTAGAGTTTTATTACAGATCAAACTAAATTTTCAATAACTCAATGAAGTCTTGGAAGCCGCATGGTTCCTTCCTTATCCTCTATTAATAGCATTTGGGATATAATTCAAATATTTTTTACTAAATTCTCATCTCTATCCACAAGACTAAGATGCTCTTTAATTTTATTTTCTACTTTGGATAGCTACTACTAGGCCACTTTCACATAAATTTGAGGTATCTACTACTGTAAAATGTTTGAAATCCCAACAACGAGAAGAAGATCCTCAATTAGATAAAGATATTATTGGGTATTCTCTACCTTTTCACACCAAATAATAGTTTTCTTTATGATGATAAAGATTTTGTTGGAACCAGGTTCTTCAAAGCATGATTTGGTGTATGGTTTGTGTTTGTTGTCAATCCTCAGTGGAAGTTCAGGGTGTGAACCAACAAAGCGATCATACCGTTCAGGAAGAAAACAGTAGTGAAGGTGGCGCTGTTTCCCAGTGTTTGCCAAATTTTTGGGCCTGAAAATCCGTAAATAAAGTAAAGTGTTTTTGGCAAAGATACTTGCGCGCCGAACTCTTGGAGGATGAAAGACTTGCGCGCCTTATGTTTTTGAGGATCAGAACATCAAAATTTGGCTAAGGAAAGAAGGTCGCGCAAGTGTTGGTTGGGTCGCGCAAGTAACTTGCGCGACAGAGGATCTGGAGACAGGACTTGCGCGCCGTCGAGGGACTTGCGCGCCGCCGCGCAGGGTGTCCAGTTTGCCTATAAATACTGGACCACCCCTCCTCATTTCCAACGGAGTTCAAGGCCGAGAGATTGTTCGAGCTCTCGTCGCGCAGGTGGTAGAGTCGCGCAGGTGGTTGTTTTGTCGCGCAAGTAGAGTTTGCGCGCTGGTGTTTGGCTGTTCTCCCAAGGCAGTTTGGAAGAGAAAGGAAGTGGATCGCGCAAGTATTTAGTTCAAGAAGGCAGTGTCGCGCAGGTGCTTCAGTGACACTTGCGCGCCAGTTTAGTCTTGCGCACCTGAGACTTGCGCGCCGCCGGGAGACTTGCGCGCCACCGGGAGACTTGCGCGCCGGGCTTGAAAAGGGGACCTAGACACTATTGAAGCACGCCTACCTTGCTGGAGCTGCACGAAAGCCGAGAAACTACTCGGTTCATTCGAGGAAAAGTGATATTCTTCTTCTGGTGAGAATCGGACTTCAATAGAGCATCTACATTCAACAAAGGATGCACTCTTATGCAAATGAAGAAGAGACCTACACGTCTATAAACTGAGTGGGACTTCACCAACGGCAGGGAGCCAGGGGGAGTCAACGGGAGTGACCCGAGGGACGCAGTGAGTTATCCCTGAACTTTTGTAAAGGCAGTGAGCCTGGGATAGGGTGTCTGTACCCGAACTTTTGTATCCGCAGCTAGTGAAGCATAGTGGATTTAGGTACGACCGGCAACCTGTCGGCGTATGCTCCTTGGACGTAGCCCTTAGTGGTGAACCAAGTAAAAATGATTGTGTCTTCTCTGTGCGTGTGAATGTTTCCTTTTTGATTGTAATCATCATACAGGTTCAACAAGTTCCTACCAACGTGGGAACAAGATCCAACAAATTAAAAGAAAAAGTGGTCACCCTGATTCACCCCTCCCCTCTCAGGGTGTCCCGGGGTCCTTCAAGTGGTATCAGAGGGTAAAGGTTGCGGGCGTTGAATCTGACCTTCTTCGTCATGGAAAACGCGATCAATGTCAGGGGAGTCCCTCACTTCGATGGAAGCAATTTCCAGATCTGGAAGAACAGAATGAGATCTCATCTAAGATCTCTTGGAATGGAAGTTCTTTTTTCTACTGTTCAAGGAATACATGTCACTGATCCAACAGGTCTGGCTATGACTGAAACAGACAGGAAACTTCTTGATGCAGATGCCAAAGCACAGAATGCTCTCACTGCTGCCCTTTCTGATCAGATTTACCTGAAGGTGATGAATTGCACCTCAGCAAAATCTATGTGGGATAAACTTGAGAATATTTATGAAGGTGATAGCAAAGTGAAGGAGGCGAAACTACAAGTGCTACACAATCGGTTTGATGATCTGAAGATGCATCCAGACGAGAATGCAGACTCTTTCTTCAATCGAATTACTGAAGTGGTTGGAGCAATTCGGGGTCTAGGCGAAGAAATCAAAGATATTGATATTGTAAAGAAAATATTAAGAAGACTTCCACCTCTGTATAATGCGAAGGTGTCAGCTCTTGAGGAAAGAGGTCTTTCCAAACTTTCTCTTGATGACTTACTGAGCAGTTTGGTAGCATATGAAATGAGAGTCAAACCAGAAGATGCTACGACTCGGGTGAGCAAGGAAATGGCATTCAAGGCCATGGATAAATTGAAAATCTCAAAGGATAGTAGCGGTGATGATGACGAAGAGAAAGAAATTCTTTCTCTCATTGCAAAGAAGTTCCAGAAGGGGAAAGGGAAATTCAAAGGGAAGTTACCTCTCACATGCTTCCGTTGTGGAAAAGTTGGGCATATTGCCTCTCAGTGCTTGAAGAATATCAATGATGATGACAGTGAAGATGAAAACTTCAAGAAGCCTCAAAGAAGGTTCTTCAAAAAGGGAGACTTCAAATCTGGTAAGAAAATGCAAAGAAAGAGTTTTGTCTGTGAAGAGGAAGAAGATGACAATGAATTCTGTGATGAAGAAGAACCAGAATTCAAAACTGGGAACCATGCTTCTATGATGGCCACTGTTGAAAAGTCAGAAGATACTGATGGTGAAAAACAACTGAGAACTTGTGTAGATCCTGAGGTGAAACTTAAGGATGCAGTTAGTAAGCTTAAGATTAAATGTAAGAGCTGCAATAAGTGGAAATCAATTGTAGAAGAATCAACTGAATATGTTGATCAACTTGAAGCTGAAATTGAACGACTGGAAGAATTTGTGAAGGTACAGTCTAAAATAATTGAAAGCAATGATGATGCAGTTGATCTGAAGCTGAGAATTGAAGAGCAAGCAAAGGTCATCAATGACCTCACATCCAGACTGGATGAAAAATCCAAGACTGTTGAGGGTCTTGAGGAGGAAGTAGTTACTCTGAGGAGTAAAATGGAGACAGAATCAGTTCCAAAAGAATCGAGGAAGAAAATACAGTTCGGAAGATTCTCAGATACAGAATTACTTGCAAGAGCCAAGTGTGGTTCAGATGGGGTTGGAAAAGTCTTGAGTGATCAAAGACCTGCTTGCATGGGAAAGAGTGGAATTGGCTGTGAGGCTGAGTCATCAATTGCTGGAAGTGCAAAGATCCAAAAGACAGATAAGATGAAAGTTGAACATGTTGAAATGTTACCTAGAGTGCTGAAAAAGGAACCCTCAATCCAAACTAAAAGGAGACCTGAAAATTATCCTCAAACTTTCAAAAATGGCAGACAGTCTTACTATTCTCCCAAAGAAGAAGCTATAAGGAAAAATTCAAGTGAGAAGACATTTCTTCTCATGAAGTGTCAGTTCTGTGGCTATCTGGGCCATACCATGTCCTATTGTGAAGAGGCAAGAAGCTATCTGAATGGAGAAGATATAGATGCTCAGCAAAGGAGAACAATTTCATATCCTAATTCTTATAGAAGAAATAGTTTTTATGGATATTGTTTTCATTGTTCTAACTTTGGTCATAAGGCCATTAATTGCAGGCAGAGAAGGGACATTGACACCTCATACAGAAGTTCCAGACATGTCAAGTCTCGTCAGCAAGACGATGTTTCTCTTTCAAACAGGTTCTCATCTCTTAAAGAAGACTTTGACTATGAAGAACCTGGGTTTGCAGAAGAGATAGTTGAAAGGCCATCAGTTCTATATACTCAATCTAATGTCTCGTGGAAGGAAAGGAGGAAGATTGAGAAATCAAACCTTGCAGAGGTAGCTCTCAAAGCTACAAAGAACAACAGTACCTGGATTCTAGATAGCGGTTGCTCATCTCATATGACAGGTAATGCCGGTCTACTAACAAATATCATAAAGAATGTTGATGGTACAGTAAGATTTGGTAATGATGGGGCTCTGAAAATCAAAGGGAGTGGAAGTACCAAATTAGCTAATGGAGAACTAAAGAAGACTGAAGTCCTTTACGTAGATGGCCTACGTCATAATCTCCTCAGCGTGAGTCAACTCTGTGACTCAGGACTTGTTGTTACTTTTAATCAGAAAGGCTGCACTATCAAGGGAAAAACTGGCAATTCTCTCATGAAGGGATGCAGAACAGAAGGAAACTTGTATCAGGTTGATAGTGAAGAGAATGTATGTTACATGACTGTTGAAGAAGAAAACAATCTGTGGCATCGGAGATTGGGACACATCAATCAACAAGACATGGAGAAAATATCAAAATTGAGAATTGTCATGGACATTCCCAACCTGAAGCGTGAGCGTGAAAAATCCTGTGATGCTTGTATTCGTGGGAAGTTGGTCTGCAGTTCATATCGGCCAAAGAAGAAAAAGGCATCTCACCTTCTTGATCTGATTCATACAGATGTTTGTGGTCCAATAAATGTTGCCGGAACTCATGGAGAAAGGTACTTTGTCCTTTTCATAGATGATTACAGTCGAATGGCATGTGTGATGGTCATTCACCGGAAACGACAGGTCCTTGACTGCATGAAAACATATCGGCGAATCGCCGAGAATGATACTGGACGAACAATCAAAGTGTTGCGATCTGACAATGGAGGAGAATACACGTCCATTGAATTTGAAAATTATCTGGAGAAGCATGGGATACAACATGAGGTAGCTGCTGTGAGAACTCCCCAACAAAATGGAGTTGTTGAACGAAGGAATCGACAGGTGAACAACATGGAACGAACTATGCTGATTGAGAGTCGTATTCCACGACATTACTGGAAAGAGGTTGTTCAAGCTACAGTGTACATTCAGAATCGAACAGGACTTTATATGGGTGAGACGAAGACACCATATGAATTGTGGCATGGACGGAAGCCTTCTCTAAAATACTTTCGTGTTTTTGGAAGTAAGTGCTTCATCAGGAACAAAGAAGGAAATCAGGGGAAATATGGTGACAACGCAGATGAAGGAATCTTCCTCGGTTACTCAATGAACAGCAAAGCCTACAAATGTTTCAATAATCATTTGGGAAGGATTGTGGAAAGTAATGATGTTAAGATAATTGAAGAGAAAACCACAAATGCTTCACGGACGTCATATGCTGATGTGATAGAAAGTCATGAAGAATGTGGACATGAAGAAACTACAAATGCAGAAATAGAGGAAGCTGTTCAAAACACTCATCAATCACATAATGATGTTGACTCAGAAGAAGAATCTGAAGAAGAAACTATGGCTGAAGAGAATACTACTGAACCTCGCAGGAGAAATCGAAGAGCTGAGATTGATCCATCCAACATAATTGGGGATAGGAGTGCACCCACACAAACCAGAAGGATGAGGAATACCACGCAATCTGCATTTCTATCAGTTGTAGAGCCATCCTCATTCGAAGAAGCTGCAAAGGATGAATCTTGGGTGGAAGCCATGAATGATGAATTAGATCAGATTGATAAGAATCAGACATGGGATCTTGTCCAGAGACCTAAAGGTCACAATGTGATTGGTACCAAATGGATTTTCAAAAATAAGTTTGATGAGCATGGAAGTGTTATCAGAAACAAGGCACGACTGGTATGTAAAGGATACTCCCAGATTGAAGGTATTGATGTTGAAGAAACCTTTGCTCCAGTTGCTAGACTGGAATCAATCAGGCTTTTCCTTGCCATGGCACTCCAAAGAGGATATAAAGTATATCAAATGGATGTTAAGACAGCATTCTTGAATGGTGTACTCGAAGAAGAAGTCTACATTGAACAACCGGTGGGGTTTGTCTTGGGTACCGACGAAACAAAGGTCTGCAAACTAAAGAAAGCTCTATATGGTTTGAAGCAGGCACCACGGGCATGGTACTCACGGCTAGATTCATATCTCAAGAAGTTGGAATTCAATAGAGGAGGAGTTGATCAAAATCTCGATGTGAAGAATTCTCCAAAAGATCAGTTCATGGTTCTTGTCTACGTTGATGATATCATTTTTGGTGGCAGCAGGCAGAAATCAGTGGATGAATTTGCCAACCACATGAAATCAGAATTTGAAATGTCTATGATTGGGGAGCTCACATATTTCTTGGGGTTGCAAGTAATTCAAAAGAAGGAATACACTTTCATTTCTCAGGAAAAATATGCAAGAGAGTTGCTGAAGAAGTTCAATATGCAAGACTCCAAACCAATGTCAACTCCGATTCCTGTTGGAACTAAACTTGGAAAGCATGAGGATGGGAACTCTATTGATCCCACCATGTACAGGAGGATCATTGGAAGCCTACTGTATCTGACAGCGACAAGGCCAGATATTGTCTTTGCAACATGCCTTGCGGCCCGCTTCCAGAGTAATCCAAAGGAGGAACATATGTCAGCAGTAAAAAGAATCATGAGGTATATTCAAGGCACACATAACTTCGGGTTATTTTTTGCTGCAGGCAGGGACAATGAATTATCAGCGTTTTCTGATGCTGACTGGGCTGGGGATGTAGTAGACAGAAAGTCCACTAGTGGTGGAGCTTTCTATATTGGGCATAAATGTGTTGGCTGGTTAAGCAAGAAGCAAGAAAGTACTTCTCTTAGTACTGCTGAAGCTGAATATATCTCCGCCACAAAAGCATGCACTCAACTTCTTTGGATGAAGCAGCAGCTAACAGATATTGGTGATAAGGTGCAGCAACCAATGGTGATTTATTGTGATAACAAAAGTGCAATTGATCTTACGAAGAATCCGGTTCAGCATTCTCGTACAAAACATATTGAAATACGGTATCATTTTATCAAAGAAAAGGTTGAACAAGGCGTGATTAAAATGGATCATGTTGGAACTAATGAGCAAGTGGCTGATATCCTAACCAAGCCATTGTCCGCGGCTGTGTTCGAGAAGCATCGGTTGAACCTCGGTGTTCGACCACCTCCTACTGCATAAGGAGGCTCCGGAAGTCCCCTCTCCCCGTTTGTTTTAACTGTTTTTATCTATTTATGGCTGTGATGCAGGCTTTTGGGGGAGATACTATCCAGGGGGAGTATGGCTTGAGCTGAATGTTGAACAAACTTTTCTGTCTTTGGTTTTATTGTCAATGGGGGAGAAAGGAATAAATTCAAGGCAAGAAATTCTTCTGTGATGAGAAGTGTAAGCTTGTGATGAGAAGTTTAATAAGGATAACATCGGGATGGAGGATTTTGTGTACGATTTCAACACACTAAGACCCAATTCAAGCTTTCTCTCTTGTTTTCTACACCGAGCATTGCTCACGTAGACTTAGAGTGTTAGCTGAGTTGATTCTTGCGTTTTGGATTTGCTCATGGTTGAAGATCTATTGAATTTATTCTGATTGCCAACAAACCCAAAGGGGGAGATTGTTGGAACCAGGTTCTTCAAAGCATGATTTGGTGTATGGTTTGTGTTTGTTGTCAATCCTCAGTGGAAGTTCAGGGTGTGAACCAACAAAGCGATCATACCGTTCAGGAAGAAAACAGTAGTGAAGGTGGCGCTGTTTCCCAGTGTTTGCCAAATTTTTGGGCCTGAAAATCCGTAAATAAAGTAAAGTGTTTTTGGCAAAGATACTTGCGCGCCGAACTCTTGGAGGATGAAAGACTTGCGCGCCTTATGTTTTTGAGGATCAGAACATCAAAATTTGGCTAAGGAAAGAAGGTCGCGCAAGTGTTGGTTGGGTCGCGCAAGTAACTTGCGCGACAGAGGATCTGGAGACAGGACTTGCGCGCCGTCGAGGGACTTGTGCGCCGCCGCGCAGGGTGTCCAGTTTGCCTATAAATACTGGACCACCCCTCCTCATTTCCAACGGAGTTCAAGGCCGAGAGATTGTTCGAGCTCTCGTCGCGCAGGTGGTAGAGTCGCGCAGGTGGTTGTTTTGTCGCGCAAGTAGAGTTTGCGCGCTGGTGTTTGGCTGTTCTCCCAAGGCAGTTTGGAAGAGAAAGGAAGTGGATCGCGCAAGTATTTAGTTCAAGAAGGCAGTGTCGCGCAGGTGCTTCAGTGACACTTGCGCGCCAGTTTAGTCTTGCGCGCCTGAGACTTGCGCGCCGCCGGGAGACTTGCGCGCCACCGGGAGACTTGCGCGCCGGGCTTGAAAAGGGGACCTAGACACTATTGAAGCACGCCTACCTTGCTGGAGCTGCACGAAAGCCGAGAAACTACTCGGTTCATTCGAGGAAAAGTGATATTCTTCTTCTGGTGAGAATCGGACTTCAATAGAGCATCTACATTCAACAAAGGATGCACTCTTATGCAAATGAAGAAGAGACCTACACGTCTATAAACTGAGTGGGACTTCACCAACGGCAGGGAGCCAGGGGGAGTCAACGGGAGTGACCCGAGGGACGCAGTGAGTTATCCCTGAACTTTTGTAAAGGCAGTGAGCCTGGGATAGGGTGTCTGTACCCGAACTTTTGTATCCGCAGCTAGTGAAGCATAGTGGATTTAGGTACGACCGGCAACCTGTCGGCGTATGCTCCTTGGACGTAGCCCTTAGTGGTGAACCAAGTAAAAATGACTGTGTCTTCTCTGTGCGTTTGAATGTTTCCTTTTTGATTGTAATCATCATACAGGTTCAACAAGTTCCTACCAACGTGGGAACAAGATCCAACAAATTAAAAGAAAAAGTGGTCACCCTGATTCACCCCTCCCCTCTCAGGGTGTCCCGGGGTCCTTCAGATTTTTCTATAAAGAATTATCTATAACCAGATGTGATGAACATGTATTCATTATTGGGTAGATTATATTTCACTTATCTAATGGTAATCTCAGGGACTAGTTACTGGATATACTTCCACACCATCTGTCTTATAGACTTCATAAGCACAGGGGAATATGGGTTTAAATGAGAGCCCACCAGGGAGAAAAGAATATATTCCTGAATTAAGATAAATGTATTAGAAATTATATTAATGATTTCAATTCCATAAAACTTCACCAATAAAGAGTATATTATAGTTTAGGCCTAGTCTATTCGGTACTCTATGGACACTATTGGTGGTTTAGTTATGACTGATCATAGGGAATATATATATCAATCAATAGATATTATAAAAAAGATGATAAAAGGTAGTGATTACCTCAATTTTCAAGAATATATGTTTCTCCTATTTCTAATTCCACATTATAGGGCCCAACATGAGCATCCTCTTCTATATGCGGATCCTCCAAATCCGCTACATTAACTTAGTAAAGGGTGATGATCTCCATCTCACCTTACACAATCTCTAAAAGCCTCAAGATATATCAGGACCTATTATTGGAAGGAGGCTAATTCTATAATAATGAATCATTGGTAATTCTAAATAGAATACCAAGATAGATTACTTCTTAATTACTAAGGATGATTGGTAAATCCTCCATAAGTGTCGTCTCTATTTTAACTATAGGCTCAGAATGATTTCTGAGTAACTCCACAAGCAAGGAATTCATCATAGTAATTAAAAATTCAGTCAATATGACCCAAAAATATTTTTTGATAGTGAGTTATTTTCATTAAGAAATAGGGATTTACTTTCATATAGTTGTGGGCTCCATAACATCACATAGAAGCCTCACCATGTTCTAGTGCAATTGCAAATCTTCAAATTTTCCATTGGATGTGTATGGAATCTATGTAAAAATTAACAATTTCCATTTATAATATAAAAAATTTAGTTAAATTCCAAATCAGAGATGAGGATATAACATATAGAAAAATAGTTTATTATTCATGGAGACGGATTACTTTTCCTTTCCAAGAAGGCTTTCTTCACAAGTCCCCTTCTCTATGAAAAGAAAAACTATATTTGAAAGATGTGGTTTATTAAAATTTGAATGTAATATAAAAGGATATTTTTGAGGATATACATATTTAATCCTTTTAATTATAATTTTCCAATAACTTAACACTTCATGGGAATATAATTATGGAAAAATGGGTATCTAGCCTCACCTTTGGGGAATATGATCCTAATATTGGGAACATATTGGGAAGGTCTCATCACCCTGACTCCATCACCATCCTATGTCTATGTGCATGTTGTAGTTCTTCTAGAATGGACAATCCCACAATGCTACCTATGAAGGTGTCACCTTCATCATATGAGGGAGACTCTACCAGTAAATATATCTCTTCTATCTTATCTAAATATAGAATAGAGTTGAACATGTCAGAAGTGATTTGATAAGTATAGAAAAACATTAAGGTTATCAATATCATACATATTTGGTGTCAATGTATTTATACAACACTTCATTAATAGATTAGTTAATAACCCCTTAGATGTTCCCATTGTCACGAATTTCTCATATATAATAGGGGAGGTGAACTCTATCATCAATAGTGTGAACTAGCATTTCCAACTCACTGATGTATATACTAACCATCTATATTTTGTTTCCAACATGATACCCAGGGTAACATTCAAATTCTCTATATATTTGGATTCTTATGACACGATAAATGTTTAACCCATAGGTCCTCATCCAACTATGTGATTAAAAAACAACTCAATAACTTGAATGATTGATATGTATAACTCAGAGAGATTGAATAACCCTTAATATTTAAATTATAACTCAACATGCAATCTTATGATACCGAATTAAATTTCCAGTTCCTATTTTTATTTTCTTACTGCCATCTCAAGTTGTATTAGATCCTTAATAATTAGCTATTGGGAGGTCTGGTTGCATCACTAAATTTAAAAATAAAATAATTCCACCATGGTCTTCCCATTTTAGTTATTAATAGTTTCATGATTCCACTTATATGTGGAATCAGAGGTGCTAACCTTAGTTATGTTCTAGGATAATATATTATGAGGATAAAATGAAATACATTAACTAGCATATTCAGAAGTTATCCTAAAAAGAGTATGAGGAAGGAATTTTGAGTTTGAAACAGGTTTCCCCTTTGTTCATAATTGACCAGAGTTCTTAGACATGATAGGATATAATTGTATTTTAAAATTCATAAAATGTGATGGGACCAATCACTAAATACACCCATAATGAGTATAAAATTTGGTAGGGTCCATAGACCTCTTAGATGATGTAATAGTTAATCTGAAAAAGAAATATGGAGTCACAAATAGATATAATATATGATTACTATTTATAAACCCTATGACCATCATTTGTGAATTTTTATACCAATAATTCACCATAAAGAAATAATTTAAACTCTAAGTATATCCCTATTGTATTGAAAACTATAAAAAATGTCCATGGGTAGTTCCCTGATGGAAGTGATGACCTGAATGGATGGATTAAAGGTACACCTCACAATCTAAAACATGTTATGAAATTAATAAGTTCTTATAAATGATGCTACATACCTATATGTCACATGGAAGGATCAGAAGATATAAAACATGGACTTATCCTAATATATACATAGTATATGATTTTATATATTAGACAGAAAAGGTACCACTAAGATGATAGTGTAGCTGAGAAGACCGGGTTAACCTATCCTATCATCCAACCCAACATGAAACAATGCCCAAATCTCATTCTTTATCACCACTAGCTAGAATCAATAACCAAGTTATCACATATAATAATTTGAAATGGATTTTCCCATGAATATATGGCAAGGAACCCCCTTTAATTTCATGATCACACTAACTAAATAAGTAGTAACAACATATAATAGATTAAACCCATAAATTATTAAAATAATATATCATAAAATCATCACATCATAATACATTTAAATACATATTAAAATGATATTGATAATCAAAATACAGAAATATTTAATAAGACTAGATGGACCATACCTCACATGGAAAAGAACAAAATCCAAAACTGCACCATAATAGCTATACTCTTTGAGATAAAATCTCTACCATTCCAAAACAAAATCTAACATCCATAATCAATAAGGACCATCAATATTCTAGGGTCCCTTTCACTTACCCAGATCCTATAAAAAAATTTATATATTCTTAATGGAATTAGTAGGGTGTTTATCACAAATCATAGTAGGAAACCGCCATGAAACAATGTAAGGCCTTTGTACAATTAAACCATTAATAATATTTTAATTTTTTTGAAAAACCAAGTCCAATTTGAAATAAAGATCAATTTAAATACTCATTTTAGAGACCCCATTTGTTATTCTAAAAACAATTCCTTATTTTTCAATTTTTTGTAAAAAAATCAATTAAAAAGATAAACCCACCCAGTATTGGAATGCTCAACTCAATTAAACATGGAATAAACATGAGCATAGACAGGAACACCATCATATAACTGAATAATGGGAGATTTTTATAAGAATAAAATAATTCACCACCGAAAAAGGTATTAGATTCGTGAAAATGATTATAAAATAAAATTGGGTATAATTAGTACGCATCTTGGGCTCTAACCAATAAGGTCTTGTGTAACCTAATCAAATCCACCATTTATTTATATGGATAAGCCTTTCCAATAAGTTTAGAATATATCTCATACTTCCATGGAACCAAAGTATTTCCATGGGAACTATCGGTTGACCCGGACACATTTTGGAAGGTCCCTCAATTCCCCTCCCAAAGGATCCCTTAGTCCCCTATGTAACATTTCCTTGCTACTCCAAGATATATGCCAAGGTTTCTTTTTCATATGTCATGAAAAAAAACAAAGACACACTAAGTTTATCTCTTATGTTATAAAATAGAAAACACATAACTTAAACATGTTCCAATAACATAATCCATTTATAACCCAATTTCTAAAAACTTCCATTCCCATGATAAGATATATAGGGACCTAAGATATTCATACACACATAATACATTGATTTCTTGATTTAAATAATACATTCCACTTATATTTTCGAAAAACAAGGACTAAATGTTTTAGTTTCGTGGATACTTAAAATACAAAAATCTTATTTTACAACACTTATGAACTCTTCTCCATTACTATTGTCATCTAGACCCTCTTTTAGACATATTATATGACACAATCATGTTCATAACATGAGGAATGTAAACATGATAAGGGGTGATATAAAATTATTGTTTTGGAAAACATATCATCCAATGAGGATGGTTAGATCATAAATACGATTTAAAACATGAGTAATGGATTAATATAAGTTATAAATATCATGAGATCATATGTGATTAATTAATTTGGTTCATCATTAAATATCATGACATTATATTATAAACCAAATTAATGGTAATAAAAATGTTCCTAAGAAACATATAATTAACCTGAAATCAATACATAATAATGAAAAATATCTTTAGAACATGTAATATAAAAAACATTTACCATAGTTTGAAAATAAGTAACTTTTAAAATAAGTAGTGGAAAATATATAATTATAGGAAAACATTGTGAAAAAATCCATGTATGTTCACAGTTTAATTTAATGAAAAATTTAAAGTATGTCCACCAATTAATTTCTTGAAAATCCATGTATATCCACGCATCATGATTTTATAGTATATACAACCATAAAGAATTTATTTGGGGTGATATTAGAGCTCACTTTTCATTATCCTTACATATGAGTACCCCATGAAATAAAATTATTCATATTATAATAAATAGACCATGGGAAAAAATGGGTTTCATATATTTTCTAAATGGTATCACATAAAAACATGGTCATTGATACCAAAAACTGTATCACCCCAAATGATGATACTTTACGTAACTTATAAACCATTACATTACTGAGAAAATCATTTAAAAATGAATTTTAACTAAAAAAAGTATTTTTCTAATAACAATTATATAAATATCATATTAAAATCACGAAACTTTTGAGACACATTCCACAAAATATATTGTTTTTTAAAATTAAGCAAAATCATTCTAAAATGTTTCATTTAAAACAAATTCTAATAAATATACCTTGACAATTAATAAATCATATGTCCACATGTGGTGTAGTAGGATATAAAATATTACCATTTAAAGGGTAATCCCTTGAAATATTGTGAAATGAATTTATTGAAAAACCCACCTCATTAAAAATATATTTGGTCTTTGGTTTTAAAATGATGGGGATTATAAGGTTCATTAGTGACAAAAACGTTATTCCGCACTAGGGAAAGTAGAACATTACCATGAAGTAAAAACATGGAAATGAAGGATAATTCCATTAAAATAGATGCGATTTATTCCTAGGGATGTTTCATTTCTAAAATAAATTAGATTCACCATGAAATAAGGATTTGGTGGGAAATATTAATTCCCAAAAAAAAGAATCTGGAAATACAACTGGAGAATATCATTGGTCAGATATAATCATACATTAAAAGGTTCTATATAAATAGATGTGATTATGACACAATGAAAGGATTTGATTCTAAAAAACCCCTTACATCCATTGTAACTACTAAATCAAAATCCCATGAGAAGTATAACAATAAATTGAACATTATATATAATGAAATATAAGATTACCATTATAAAAAAATCACAATTGGATAGTAAGTATATTATACCAACGTAAAAACATGGTGTATAATATATGAATGTTTAAATGAAATTAAATTTAGTTTAAAACCATTAACATTACTAATTGTAATCTGAATTCACTCTAAATTAGTTTTTTACTGTTAGTTATCATATATTTTTACAAATGTGTGTCAGAAATCATGATCATTTTAAAATAAATTTTTAATTTAGGTTTTGTTATTAAGTATTATCCCAAATTTAAGAATTAAAATATCATAATTATTAATTTATAATATATTTTGAAATAAAATATAATTGTATAATTTCATATATTAAGTGTTTTGGTAACATTTCTTGATGAAGAAATTGAAGACGAGCTCATTTGGGCGAGTTTAATGTATAAAAGTGATATATTATTAAAATGAATAGATATTAATATTATCACTCTTGAATATTTTTTAAATGATGAATAAATTATTATTAAATGTTTTTACTATAATATAGCATTCCTTAATCATCCATGATATTAAAATTACAATATCACTCATGTAGGTGGTAAAACTGACCTAAATTAGAATGTGTTATAATTAATGAGCGAGTAAGAGACCATTTTATAAAATATAGAACACATAATAAGTGTTATTTATATTCATTAAACTCATTCTTAGAACAATATATGATGGGTGGTTACATCAAATTAATTTCATTTTTAGGTGGTAGTCGGCACATACGCTTAATAATCCCATTTCTCAATGTATGGTATGAATGAATGTTTATGAAATAGTGATCATTTCAGAATATTATTTGTCTCAATTAAAATATATTATTCATAAAATTAATCGTTACTATAGTCCTTTGTAGTCTTTTATTGAAAATTAAATGCATCACATCTTGGAGGCGGTAGTCTTCATGTATGCACAATCAGAATTATTTTGTTTTCATTGTTGATGGGAATGATTTAATATTTGTTGTATAAGAAATATATTGAAATTTAAATATACTAAGTATAATAATTTTGTTATATTAAGACGTTTACAAGTTTTCTATGATGCAGGAGAATAAAATAATAGACTAATAGAATGAAATAATCACATTTTAAGATTGAATTTTCACATGGAAAACTCCTTTTAAGTGAAGCCCTCAAGAAAAAATAAGTTGAGAAGAATATTCGGTATGTAGGGTAGTGTTATGGGAGGATGAAATATTCAATGTATGAAGGAGTAATTTGAATATTAAGAGAAATTTTTATGTGGTGGAGGTGTTATCCTTTTGTATAAGAAGAAATGTGTGCTTTTTGGAAACATACATCATTTAAAAAAAATACATAACATCATTAAAATTCCAATTTCTCAAAGTGGATGGAGAGTTGGTTTGGGGGAAGATAACATCTAAATACCTCTAAAAATGTATTTTTGGATAATGAAAAATTTACTTAAGGATTTTTTTACCTTTAACCTTATACCCACAATAAAGTTTTCCGTAGAAATAAATTTTAAACCATAGTAACTAAAATTAATGATAAAATCAAGAATGGATAATTTTGACTAATTTGAAAACCTTTATTTAAAATTTGAAAATAATTTTAACACATAAAATTTCTAAAGTAATGATAAGTTAATTTCAGAATAAACACACTTATTTATATAAAAACAGTATTTAGAAAAAATTATTTTTTAAATTTAAATTTATACATAGGATATAATTATCTTAGGTAATTTATTTATTAGAATTAAATAATTTCTTATAAAAAATAACATTTAAAACGATTTTATTGAAATAAAAAACCAAATTTCACCATATAAATAAATGATTTATCGTAAAAGTTTTTCATTTTTTGAAAATAATAAGATTTTAAAGATCTAGTGGCATAAAATCAAGTTTTGTAAAAAATTATGAACAAATCATATCACTTCCACCATTTAATTTTGTGAATAAATCCATGTATATGAACACTTTAGTCCTGTGAAGAAAACTAATTACATCAACACAAACTTATCTCATGAGAAATAAAAACATAATCCATGCATTTAGTGGATATATAATACCGCACCCAATAGCATACATATACATGTTAAACTTAAAATAAAACCATTTAAATTATTATACAAAAACAATGGGAAGAAAAATGGGTTTTATAACATTTCTAAATGGTATAATAAAAAAAGTTACTTTGATACCAAAATAATTAACACCCAAATTTATTATATATATGGTTTTTTATGAACCATTTCTTTATTATATAACAACCCTATAAAACGAAAAAGAAATTAAAAATAATAATATCTCTAATTTTTTTCATCATATCAACATAAATAAAGTAAATTTACTAAACTTATTATAAGAACTATTTTTTTCAAAAACAAAGTTGAAACCTGTTAAAAATTTTCTTCAATTATTTTTAAATAATTATATCTTGAAAAAAAAATTATATGAAAAAATGTTATGTATAGGGGAATAATATATGATCATATAATGGAAAATCCATTTAAATATATGAAAATTATTTTGCTGAAAAAACAATATCATTGAAAGTTTATAAAACATTGGTTTCAAAATAATTTGAAATATTTGGCTCATTGGAGATAAAAAATTGAGTTTCAAGTAGGGACAGGTGAACTTTGTGGGGGGAGTAAATATATTGACATAGAGGAAAATTCAATTAAAATATATGTCAATTTTTTTCAACAAAATTTTATATCCACAAAATAAACTATTCATCAGGGAAGAAGTCATTAGTTTGAAAGAAGATTTACCCATAAAATAAGTTATAAGTAAAACATAACATTATCAAATGTTAGATACAATCAAACATGAAATTGTTTTAGACATAAAGAGTTTATTATTAACTAAGGTAAGTATTTGAGTCATGAAAACCACATAAAAACATTATAATTCTTGAATAAAGACCCCATGAAAAAACAACATGAAACTAAAATTTTATTATCATTAAATGTAATATAGCCATGATATAAAATTAAAATGGTGTGGTAGATACACAATTACAGTGTAAACATGGTTTCTAATATAAACTTATGTCAATGAAATGAAATTGATAATTAAACTCTTACCATTACTCCTATTTAGTTAAACGTGCTCTAGCATCCTCTATCAGAAAAAATATAATTTTAAACTATTTTTTCACATTATTAATTTCAATAACCTTTTATAATATTCCATAATATGTATTACAAACATGTTTCATTGTTAATTATCATTTTTTAGAAGCAGGTGTTTGAAAACAACGTCATTTTAAAAAAAATAGTTATTTTGTTCCTCATTATTGTCAAATATTTTATCATTCATAAATTATGTAAAGTTATTTAAATGATTTATTAAAATAATTTATAATTTATATGTTCATTTCATAAGTTTTTTTTCAATGTTTTGTGATTATAAAATCAAATACTAACTCATTTTGGTGATTTTAAGGAATAAAAGGTTATATATTAATAACGTAATTATATAAAATACTATGATTCCCAAATCATTTTACATATTGAATAAATTATTATTCCATGTTTTTTCTATAATATAAAATTCCTTAATCATCCTTGACATTATTAGTAAAACATCACTCATTTAGATGGTAGAAGAGACCTAAATAAGAGTTTGTGATACTGAATAAACATGTAAGAGAACATTATTATATAAAATTAGTATAAAATTTACTAAATATATACAATGTAAAAAGTATAATATATTATAACTAAACTAATTTTTATAACTATAATTTATGAGTGGTGATGAAAAATAAAATTAATTATTCATTGAAGTGGTAGTCTTCATATATGGAATATTAACTATCCCATTTCACTGTGAATGAGAATACTAATGGTATATGTAAAATAAACAATTAAAAATTATATTTGTGAAATATAATTCATATTTATTCATAAAATACATCTTATTTACCAGCCAAGATTGTGGTTATGGGATTGCACTTGCATCACATCATGGAGGCTGTATTCCACACATACACACAATCAATGTCATTTTTTAGTATATAGAAAGGATTGAGAATTTGTTTTATGATTAATATAAATACATATGATTATTATAGTTATAATCATTTTATTATATTAAAAAGGTTATAAATTATTTATTAAAGGAGTATATTGAAATAAAATACTAAGAGAATGTAACACTCATGTTGGAATCTTGAGTTTTGTCTTGAAAAATCACTGGATGTTAAGGATATATGAAAACTTATGGTTAATATAAGGTTATTTTGTAGGGATAGATTTTTTTGAGGATAAAAAGGAAGATTTTCATGTTATATTTTGATTGTTAAGTGTGACATTGAAATTTTGTGAGTAGTATCCTTTTATACTAAAAGTAATGAGAACTCCTAGAAACTCACCTCATTTTCTAATAATACCATGACACAATTCATGAGTGAATGTGAAAAATGTGAAAAAATAATTGGTTTGTGACAAGATAAGGTTTAAAAACCTCAAATATGTTCATTTTTAGAGAAGGTAATATTGATTTAATGGGTTTTTTCACTAACATTTAACCCAAATTAACTTATACCTTGGTAATTTGTTTTTAACCTTAGTAATTAACAGGCTAGAGGTAGCCAACTACACCATCATCCTCATGCCCTCGGGTGATGAGGTAATGGTGGATATAGGACTACAACATTAGACAGGCCTCAACGGTGAAATGGATGATAAATCTATAGAAATTATGGCATTGAAGAAGATGGAGGAGGCCCCTCTCATGGAGACATGGTAAGTTATTATCCATTCCGAGGAATCAATTTTTATAAATTGAATCCTTTCAATGCCTCAAAGGAGGATCGGGCTAAGATTTATGAGAGATCTCTTGAACTGGAAACTAGTTGGATGCAGACGGAGTGGATTGACAAATAAGATAGTATTTTTGAAAGAGGGTTTAATATAGGGAAGTTAAGCAGTGAAGAGTTTATACAGACATGGGACAAGATTTCTATTTGGTTCAAGGACCTCATTAAAGATTATCTAGAGTTATAGGTAAATGGACTTCTCTGGAAACTACTTAGGAATAATGCATTTAATATTCTTAAACTTGATTTCAATGGTTCATCAGTTTCTTTCACTGTTCAATGATTTCTTTTTCTATTTGGGCTTGGTTTCTCACTTTCCTTTAAAAGTTTTAGAAATAAAAAAGTAATTTAAGATGATGATATTCATTTTAATGTCATAAATTTAATTATAATGAAAATAATAATAGGATACAATGATTTCATGAAAATCCAAAATTTCATTTCAAAATTTAAACACCTTATTATATGAAAGGATTGAGAACTATTTATTTAAGATACATTTTAATATTGTTTCCAAAATATAGGATTTAGGATTATATGATTAATGAATACTTTAAAATGAATAATTTTATTAATTAATTACATATTTTGTAACTTAAATGGTTTTTTAATATTCTAGGATAATATTATATAATTATAAATTCATACACATTATAACTTTTTCAAAATAATATTTCTGAATGAAAATAAACCTTTATTGAAAGAATTAAAAAAATTCATACAAAGTAAATTTTGATGTGAGGAATTGAAAAATTAATTTAATTTTCTAAAATTATAATTATAAATTTTTTAAATTTATATTAAAAAATACATAATAAAAATAAAAATAAATTTTATTGAAAACAGTCCTTTTAGTATTGACATTGATTAATTATTTACTTTATAAATGTTTAATGGATTACCATCTTAGTCTTTATTTTATATATACTAATAATTTTCTCTTAATATGTGTTTTTTTGTTAGGTGTAGAGTGTATCACAATTTTTTGAATTCCAATATGGAATGAGATTTGTAAATATCCATTTACAGATTAATTTATCCATAATGATCATAGAATATTCATTTGGTACTAAAACATGCCATGTGTCTGGAAGAGGTTAGTGGGAAAACCATTTTCTTCCAAGTGTAATTTATTTTAAAACATATCAAAAATTATTATACTTACAGTTAGTTAATATTGGTCTGAAAATAAATCAATAAATACTAACATAATGTTTCGAACTATGTTCTATGGAATAAGATCTACATAGGTTTATGTATGGATTTTTTAGATGAATTATAAGTACATATAATGACATGTTTTTAAAATTTCAGTTGGAACAATTGGATAAATAATTTTTACTACTTTTACAAAGAATAAATTTATTCAATAAAACACGTGTGATATCTATAAGGAAATTTAAATATAATGTAGAACTCAAAAATAGTTGTAATTGGATCAATCAAATATATTTTGTTGTATACAAGATTAAATATCCACCATGTACTTGAGAATGTACAAGGGATATCTACCTCGTCACCGAAGATATTGGAATGATAGTATCAAGTAGAAAAACTACTCAATCACAAGATCAGTATGATATAATACCATATCTAGACTGAGGAAATGATTAATATAATCTCATTTATGTTAGTTTTATCCATATCAAATAATATTGAGTACTTTGTGGCTTCTAATGTAGCTAAAAATAATGAAATGCATAATGTTTTTTTTCAATTATTCCAATCATACCAAAGGTAAAAAATAATGTGTGAAGATTACGAAAGAGGATAAAAACTTTATGTTTGGGAATATCATCTCTTGTGAGGTTTTATTTATGGATGGGAATTCATGTATAGAAGAATAACTATCTATCCAAATGTGGAAGTCCTAAAAACTAAATCCATAACTCAGAATAAACATGATCTTTTCATGTGATAGCCAACATATCGATTTGTTATGAAGTTGGATCTAGTGAATGTTTTTGTTTTTTACATACAGGTTCCCTAGAAATGACCTGAAATATACATTTAGAGTGACAAATCATGTATACATAGAGTTAAATGTAATTCATACTTACCAAAATATGTAAACACATTTTCATTAACTATTTAAATTGATGTTTCTTTATATTATCTATCTTATTAATATCTTATAGTAGTTCTTAGCCATAATGAGAACCTCAAGAAACTAAGACATTAATCTAAAACATATGGATTATTTTCTAGATACATAAAACTTACTAGACATAGATGATATCAAACTATTAGCTTTTCGGGTATCACAAGCATTGTTAGGTGTTATCATGAGGTTTGAACATGGTGATGTCATGTAGATAACATTTTGAGGAATGGCCCAACAATAGGAACACCAAATGTTTCATGTGTCATTGGATGTTCCTATATATGAGAATATGTATTGGTCTCTAAAATTCTTATCATTATTAATGAGTACCATTTGATTGCGTGCATCGATTATAGATAACATCATTAAATTTATATTGTGGGGTTATAGCTTGCATTTGGTGTATCATTGATGGTATGACATTGGTTGAATGTTTAAGAAATATTTTTTCACATTTGAATGGATTAGATATCTTACACCTAGTTCACCAATATTCTAGTACTTTTATTAAATCTATTACCATCTTTATTAAACGTAATTATATCTAGTATGTTGATTAATATATAAATTAAGACATGATGAATCCATGAAGTGTATGTACTACATTATGAGATATCACAAGACAAAAAGAAAATATTCCACAGTGTTTGTTCATAGGAGGTTGATGTTTATACCACTGAACCATATCTACGTAGGGGAATTGATGGGTTTCTGGAATCTTCTATAGGTCTATGAGTATCACTAAATGCTATCAAGACAAGATCCTTGAGGCTATCACACAATTCATAATTAGAAGCTTAAAAAATGCAATTAAATTGTAGTTTGAGACATGGTGGGCTACACAATGGTGGCTGTGTAATGTTCGAATAAATTTAAACAAAAGGTAATAGATAAATTAAATATTATGAAAGATTATAAAAATGACCATGTAATTTATTTACTTATTATATTCACAATTATTCATTGAACATAATGAAAAATAAATTCAATGAATATTGCATATTGAATATTCATTCTTTTTATAACAATTATGGTAGATATGAATTTATTAAATGATTTTATTTATGTAATATATTTTTGTTTTTATAATCATTTAATAAAATATACATGAAATTTTGGTATGTTTTATGTGTCTTTTGTGTCATTTTTGGGTACCTTTATACTGTTAACATTGATAAGAACCAATATGAAATGTATTGAAGTTATGAGTAATGTATTATAGAATTTTAAAAAAAATAATTGGTGAGAATGTTTTGTGAAATTATTTATCCTAAACACATCCCTCTCATGTCCTATTAAGAGAAAGTGTAGGTATGATAAAGAATCATTCAATCTGAGTTTGAGGATTGTTCATTTTATTTCCCATGATCCTGGTGAAATTGATGAGCCCTTGATTATCCATGTTATCTCCCCTATTTATTAAGATGGTAATTTATCAAGTAGTCATAATTCATGTGGATAATATATGGGGTTCTACGATTTTTTCTATTTAGTGAAGGTCGGAAAATTTACATGTAAACATTTTTTGAATGAAATATAAGAGGTGTAATTTTTATTTAATTTTCTATATTAGTTCTTTGTGCTTAATAAATCTTCACATGACCTTTGATTGAATATATGTGGGGGTATACAAGATTTTATTTACTAACATAAATTCAGACCTAAATGGTTTAAAATATCATTTACATTCTTATCTTAAATATTTAGTTTCCTCATCTACAACATCACATAAAAGATTAGTTAATAACCCCTTAGATGTTCCCATTGTCATGAATTTCTCATATATAATAGGGGAGGTGAACTCTATCATCAATAGTGTGAACTAGCATTTCCATCTCACTGATGTCTATACTAACCATCTATATTTTGTTTCCAACATGATACCCAGGGTAACATTCAAATTCTTTATATATTTGGATTCTTATGACACGATAAATGTTTAACCCATAGGTCCTCGTCTAACTATGTGATTAAAAAACAACTCAATAACTTGAATTATTGATATGTATAACTCAGAGAGATTGAATAACCCTTAATATTTAAATTATAACTCAACATGAAATCTTATGATACCGAATTATATTTCCAGTTCCTTTTTTTTTCTTACTGCCATCTCATGTTGTATTAGATCCTTAATAATTAGCTATTGGGAGGTCTGGTTGCACCACGAAATTTAAAAATAAAATAATTCCACCATGGTCTTCCCATTTTAGTTATTAATAGTTTCATGATTCCACTTATATGTGGAATCTAAGGTGCTAACCTTAGTTATGTTCTAGGATAATATATTATGAGGATAAAATGAAATACATTAACTAGCATATTCAGAAGTTATCCTAAAAAGAGTATGAGGAAGGAATGTTGAGTTTGAAACAGGTTTCCCCTTTGTTCATAATTGACCACAGTTCTTAGACATGATAGGATATAAATGTATTTTAAAATTCATAAAATGTGATGGGACCAATCACTAAATACACCCATAATGAGTATAAAATTTGGTAGGGTTCATAGACCTCTTAGATGACGTAATAGTTAATCTGAAAAAGAAATATGGAGTCACAAATAGATATAATATATGAATACTATTTATAAACCCTATGACCATCATTTGTGAATTTTTATACCAATAATTAATCATAAAGAAATAATTTAAACTCTAAGTATATCCCTATTGTATTGAAAACTATAAAAAATGTCCATGGGTAGTTCCCTGATGGAAGTAATGACCTGAATGGATGGATTAAAGGTACACCTCACAATCTAAAACATGTTATGAAATTAATAAGTTCTTATAAATGATGATACATACCTATATGTCACATGGAAGGATCAGAATATATAAAACATGGACTTATCCTAATATATACATAGTATATGATTTTATATATTAGACAGAAAAGGTACCACTAAGATGATAGTATAGCTGAGAAGACCGGGTTAACCTATCCTATCATCCAACCCAGCATGACACAATGCCCAAATCTCATTCTTTATCACCACTAGCTAGAATCAATAACCAAGTTATCACATATAATAATTTGAAATGGATTTTCCCTTGAATATATGGCAAGGAACCTCCTTTAATTTCATGATCACACTAACTAAATAAGTAGTAACAACATATAATAGATTAAACCCATAAATTATTAAAATAATATATCATAAAATCATCACATCATAATACATTTAAATACATATTAAAATGATATTGATAATCAAAATACAGAAATATTTAATAAGACTAGATGGACCATAACTCACATGGAAAAGAACAAAATCCAAAACTGCACCATAATAGCTATACTCTTTGAGACAAAATCTCTACCATTCCAAAACAAAATCTAACATCCATAATCAATAAGGACGATCAATATTCTAGGGTCCCTTTCATTACCCAGATCCTATAAAAAATTTATATATTCTTAATGGAATTAGTAGGGTGTTTATCACAAATCATAGTAGGAAACCGCCATGAAACAATGTAAGGCCTTTGTACAATTAAACCATTAATAATATTTTAATTTTTTTGAAAACCCAAGTCCAATTTGAAATAAAGATCAATTTAAATCCTCATTTTAGAGACCCCATTTGTTATTCTAAAAACAATTCCTTATTTTTCAATTTTTTGTAAAAAAATCAATTAAAAAGATAAACCCACCCAGTATTGGAATGCTCAACTCAATTAAACATGGAATAAACATGAGAATAGACATGAACACCATCATATAACTGAATAATGGGAGATTTTCATAAGAATAAAATAAATCACCACCAAAAAAGGTATTAGATTCATGAAAAAGATTATAAAATAAAATTGGGTAGAATTAGTACGCATCTTGGGCTCTAACCAATAAGGTCTTGTGTAACTTAATCAAATACACCATTTATTTATATGGATATGCCTTTCCAATAAGTTTAGAATATATCTCATACTTCCATGGAACCAAAATATTTCCATGGGAACTATCGGTTGACACGGACACATTTTGGAAGGTCCCTCAGTTCCCCTCCCAAAGGATCCCTTAGTCCCTTATGTAACATTTCCTTGCTACTCCAAGATATATGCCAAGGTTTCTTTTTCATATGTCATGAAAAAAAAACAAAGACACACTAAGGTTATCTCTTATGATATAAAATAGAAAACACATAACTTAAACATGTTCCAATAACATAATCCATTTATAACCCAATTTCTAAAAACATCCATTCCCATAATAAGACATATAGGGACCTAATATATTCATACACACATAATACATTGATTTCTTGATTTAAATAATACATTCCACTTATATTTTCGAAAAAAAGGACTAAATGTTTTAGTTTCGTGGATACTTAAAATACAAAAATCTTATTTTACAACACTTATGAACTCTTCTCCATTACTATTGTCATCTAGAACCTCTTTTAGACATATTATATGACACAATCATGTTCATAACATGAGGAATGTAAACATGATAAGGGGTGATATAAAATTATTGTTTTGGAAAACATATCATCCAATGAGGATGGTTAGATCATAAATACGATTTAAAACATGAGTAATGGATTAATATAAGTTATAAATATCATGAGTCATATGTGATAAATTAATTTGGTTCATCATTAAATATCATGACATTATATTATAAACCAAATTAATGGTAATAAAAATGTTCCTAAGAAACATATAATTAACCTGAAATCAATACATAATAATGAAAAATATCTTTAGAACATGGAATATAAAAAACATCTACCATAGTTTGAAAATAAGTAACTTTTAAAATAAGTAGTGGAAAATACATAATTATAGGAAAACATTGTGAAAAAATCCATGTATGTTCACAGTTTAATTTAGTGAAAAATTTAAAGTATGTCCACCAATTAATTTCTTGAAAAATCCATGTATATCCACGCATCATGATTTTATAGTATATACAACCATAAAGAATTTATTTGGGGTGATATTAGAGCTCACTTTTCATTATCCTTACATATGAGTACCCCATGAAATAAAATTATTCATATTAAAATAAATAGACCATGGGAAAAAATGGGTTTCATATATTTTCTAAATGGTATCACATAAAAACATGGTCATTGATACCAAAAACTGTATCACCCCAAATGATGATACTTTAAGTAACTTATAAACCATTACATTATTGAGAAAATCATTTTAAAATGAATTTTAACTTAAAAAAGTATTTTTCTAATAACAATTATCTAAATATCATATTAAAATCACGAAACTTTTGAGACACATTCCACAAAATATATTGTTTTTTAAAATTAAGAAAAATCATTCTAAAATGTTTCATTTAAAAAAATTCTAATAAATATACCTTGACAATTAATAAATCATATGTCCACATGTGGTGTAGTAGGATATAAAATATTAGCATTTAAAG
This sequence comes from Viscum album, assembly GCA_963277665.1. Taxonomy (NCBI): domain Eukaryota; kingdom Viridiplantae; phylum Streptophyta; class Magnoliopsida; order Santalales; family Viscaceae; genus Viscum; species Viscum album. Next base: position 1,571,950,674 of record OY728148.1, on the reverse strand, counting down.
GGTAATCCCTTGAAATATTGTGAAATGAATTTATTGAAAAACCCACCTCATTAAAAATATATTTGGTCTTTGGTTTTAAAATGATGGGGATTATAAGGTTCATTAGTGACAAAAATGTTATTCCTCACTAGGGAAAGTAGAACATTACGATGAAGTAAAAACATGGAAATGAAGGAAAATTCCATTAAAATAGATGCGATTTATTCCTAGGGAAGTTTCATTTCTAAAATAAATTAGATTCACCATGAAATAAGGATTTGGTGGGAAATATTAATTCCAAAAAAAAAGAATCTGGAAATACAACTGGAGAATATCATTGGTCAGATATAATCATACATTAAAAGGGTCTATATAAATAGATGTGATTATGACACAATGAAAGGATTTGATTCTAAAAAACCCCTTACATCCATTGTAACTACTAAATCAAAATCCCATGAGAAGTATAACAATAAATTGAACATTATATATAATGAAATATAAGATTACCATTATAACAAAATCACAATTGGATAGTAAGTATAATATACCAACGTAAAAACATGGTGTATAATATATGAATGTTTAAATGAAATTAAATTTAGTTTAAAACCATTAACATTACTAATTGTAATCTGAATTCACTCTAAATTAGTTTTTTACTGTTAGTTATCATATATTTTTACAAATGTGTGTCAGAAATCTTGATCATTTTAAAATAAATTTTTTATTTAGGTTTTGTTATTAAGTATTATCCCAAATTTAAGAATTAAAATATCATAATTATTAATTTATAATATATTTTGAAATAAAATATAATTGTATAATTTCATATATTAAGTGTTTTGGTAACATTTCATGATGAAGAAATTGAAGACGAGCTCATTTGGGCGAGTTTAATGTATAAAGGTGATATATTATTAAAATGAACAGATATTAATATTATCACTCTGGAATATTTTTTAAATGATGAATAAATTATTATTAAATGTTTTTTACTATAATATAGCATTCCTTAATCATCCATGATATTAAAATTACAATATCACTCATGTAGGTGGTAAAACTGACCTAAATTAGAATGTGTTATAATTATTGAGCGAGTAAGAGACCATTTTATAAAATATAGAACACATCATAAGTGTTATTTATATTCATTAAACTCATTCTTAGAACAATATATGATGGGTGGTTACATCAAATTAATTTCATTTTTAGGTGGTAGTCGGCACATACGCTTAATAATCCCATTTCTCAATGTATGGTATGAATGAATGTTTATGAAATAGTGATCATTTCAGAATATTATTTGTCTCAATTAAAATATATTATTCATAAAATTAATCGTTACTATAGTCCTTTATAGTCTTTTATTGAAAATTAAATGCATCACATCTTGGAGGCGGTAGTCTTCATGTATGCACAATCAGAATTATTTGGGTTTCATTGTTGATGGGAATGATTTAATATTTGTTGTATAAGTAATATATTGAAATTTAAATATACTAAGTATAATAATTTTGTTATATTAAGACGTTTATAAGTTTTTTATGATGCAGGAGAATAAAATAATAGACTAATAGAATGAAATAATCACATTTCAAGATTGAATTTTCACATGGAAAACTCCTTTTAAGTGAAGCCCTCAAGAAAAAATAAGTTGAGAAGAATATTCGGTATGTAGGTTAGTGTTATGGGAGGATGAAATATTCAATGTATGAAGGAGTAATTTGAATATTAAGTGAAATTTTTAAGTGGTGGAGGTGGTAGCCTTTTGTATAAGAAGAAATGTGTGCTTTTTGGAAACATACATCATTTAAAAAAAATACATAACATCATTAAAATGCCAATTTCTCAAAGTGGATGGAGAGTTGGTTTGGGGGAAGATAACATCTAAATACCTCTAAAAATGTATTTTTGGATAATGAAAAATTTACTTAAGGATTTTTTTACCTTTAACCTTATACCCACAATAAATTTTTCCGTAGAAATAAATTTTAAACCATAGTAACTAAAATTAATGATAAAATTAAGAATGGATAATTTTGAATAATTTGAAAACCTTTATTTTAAATTTGAAAATAATTTTAACACATAAAATTTCTAAAGTAATGATAAGTTAATTTCAGAATAAACACACTTATTTATATAAAAACAGTATTTAGAAAAAATTATTTCTTAAATTTAAATTTATACATAGGATATAATTATCTTAGGTAATTTATTTATTAGAATAAAATAATTTCTTATAAAAAATAACATTTAAAACGATTTTATTGAAATAAAAAACCAAATTTCACCATATAAATAAATGATTTATCAAAAAAAAATTTCATTTTTCAAAAATAATAAGATTTTAAAGATCTAGTGGCATAAAAACAAGTTTTGTAAAAAATTATGAACAAATCATGTCATGTCCACCATTTAATTTTGTGAATAAATCCATGTATATGAACACTTTAGTCCTGTGAAGAAAACTAATTACATCAACACAAACTTATCTCATGAGATATAAAAACATAATCCATGCATTTAGTGGATATATAATACCGCACCCAATAGCATACATATACATGTTAAACTTAAAATAAAACCATTCAAATTATTATACAAAAACAATGGGAAGAAAAATGGGTTTTATAACATTTCTAAATGGTATAATAAAAAAAGTTACTTTGATACCAAAATAATTAACACCCAAATTTATTATATATATGATTTTTTATGAACCATTTCTTTATTATATAACAATCCTATAAAACGAAAAAGAAATTAAAAATAATAATATCTCTAATTTTTTTCATCATATCAACATAAAAAAACTTAATTTACTAGAGTTATTATAAGAACTATTTTTTTCAAAAACAAAGTTGAAACATGTTAAAAATTTTCTTCAATTATTTTTAAATAATTATATCTTGAAAAAAAATAAATTATATGAAAAAATGTTATGTATAGGAGAAGAATATATGATCATATAATGGAAAATCCATTTAAATATATGAAAATTAATTTGCTGAAAAAACAACATCATAGAAAGTTTATAAAACATTGGTTTCAAAATAATTTGAAATATTTGGGTCATTGGAGATAAAAAATTGAGTTTCAAGTAGGGACAGGTGAACTTTGTGGGGGGAGTAAATATATTGATATAGAGGAAAATTCAATTAAAATATATGTCAATTTTTTTCAACAAAATTTTATTTCCACAAAATAAACTATTCATCATAGAAGAAGTCATTAGTTTGAAAGAAGATTTACCCATAAAATAAGTTATAAGTAAAACATAACATTATCAAATGTTAGATACAATCAAAATTGAAATTGTTTTAGACATAGAGAGTTTATTATTAACTAAGGTAAGTATTTGAGTCATGAAAACCACATAAAAACATTATAATTCTTGAATAAAGACCCCATGAAAAAACAACATGAAACTAAAATTTTATTATCATTAAATGTAATATAGCCATGATATAAAATTAAAATGGTGTGGTAGATACACTATTACAGTGTAAACATGGTTTCTAATATAAACTTATGTCAATGAAATGAAATTGATAATTAAACTCTTACCATTACTCCTATTTAGTTAAACGTGCTCTAGCATCCTCTATCAGAAAAAATATAATTTTAAACTATTTTTTCACATTATTAATTTCAATAACCTTTTATAATATTCCATAATATGTATTACAAACATGTTTCATTGTTAATTATCATTTTTTAGAAGCAGGTGTTTGAAAACAACGTCATTTTAAAAAAAATGGTGATTTTGTTCCTCATTATTGTCAAATATTTTATCATTCATAGATTATGTAAAGTTATTTAAATGATTTATTAAAATAATTTATAATTTATATGTTAATTTCATAAGTTTTTTTCAATGTTTTGTGATTATAAAATCAAATACTAACTCATTTTGGTGAGTTTAAGGAATAAAAGGATATATATTAATAACGTAATTATATAACAATACTATGATTCCCAAATCATTTTACATATTGAATAAATTATTATTCCATGTTTTTTCTATAATATAAAATTCCTTAATCATCCGTGACATTATTAGTAAAACATCACTCATTTAGGTGGTAGAAGAGACCTAAATAAGAGTTTGTGATACTGAATAAACATGTAAGAGAACATTATTATATAAAATTAGTATAAAATTTACTAAATATATACAATGTAAAAAGTATAATATATTATAACTAAACTAATTTTTATAACTATAATTTATGAGTGGTGATGAAAAATAAAATTAATTATTCATTGAAGTGGTAGTCTTCATATATGGAATATTAACTATCCCATTTCACTGTGAATGAGAATACTAATGGTATATGTAAAATAAACAATTAAAAATTATATTTGTGAAATATAATTCATATTTATTCATAAAATACATCTTATTTACAAGCCAAGATTGTGGTTATGGAATTGCAATTGCATCACATCATGGAGGCTGTATTCCACACATACACACAATCAATGTCATTTTTTTAGTATATAGAAAGGATTGAGAATTTGTTTTATGATTAATATAAATACATATGATTATAATAGTTATAAACATTTTATTATATTAAAAAGGTTATAAATTATTTATTGATGGAGTATATTGAAATAAAATACAAAGAGAATGTAACACTCATGTTGGAATCTTGAGTTTTGTCTTGAAAAATCACTGGAAGTTAAGGCTATATGAAAAATTATGGTTAATATAAGGTTACTTTTTAGGGATAGATTTTTTTGAGGATAAAAAGGAAGATTTTCATGAAATATTTTGATGGTTAAGTGTGACATTGAAATTTTGTGAGTAGTATACTTTTATACTAAAAGTAATGAGAACTCCTAGAAACTCACCTCATTTTCTAATAATACCATGACACAATTCATGAGTGAATGTGAAAAATGTGAAAAAATATTTGGTTTGTGACAAGATAAGGTTTAAAAACCTCAAATATGTTCATTTTTAGAGAAGGTAATATTGATTTAATGGGTTTTTTCACTAACATTTTACCCAAATTAACTTATACCTTGGTAATTTTTTTTTAACCTTAGTAATTAACAGGCTAGAGGTAGCCAACTACACCATCATCCTCATGCCCTCGGTTGATGAGGTAATGGTGTATATAGGACTACAACATTAGACAGTCCTCAACGGTGAAATGGATGATAAATCTATAGAAATTATGGCATTGAAGAAGATGGAGGAGGCCCCTCTCATGGAGACATGGTAAGTTATCATCCATTCTGAGGAATCAATTTGTATAAATTGAATCCTTTCAATGCCTCGAAGGAGGATCGGGATAAGATTAATGAGAGATCTCTTGAACTGGAAACTAGTTGGATGCAGACTGAGTGGATTGACAAATAAGATCGTATTTTTGAAAGAGGGTTTAATGTATGGAAGTTAAGCAGGGAAGAGTTTATACAGACATGGGACAAGATTTTTATTTGGTTCAAGGACCTCATTAAAGATTATCTAGAGTTAGAGGTAAATGGACTTCTCTGGAAACTACTTAGGAATAATGCATTTAATATTCTTAAACTTGATTTCAATGGTTCATCAGTTTCTTTCACTGTTCAATGATTTATTTTTCTATTTGGGCTTGGTTTCTCACTTTCCTTTAAAAGTTTTAGAAATAAAAAAGTAATTTAAGATGATGATATTCATTTTAATGTCATAAATTTAATTATAATGTAAATCATAATAGGATACAATGATTTCATGAAAATCCAAAATTTTATTTCAAAATTTAAACACCTTATTATATGAAAGGATTGAGAACTATTTATTTAGGATACATTTTAATATTGTTTCCAAAATATAGAATTAAGGATTATATGATTAATGAATACTTTAAAATGAATAATTTTATTAATTAATTACATATTTTGTAACTTAAATGGTTTTTTAATATTCTAGGATAATATTATATAATTATAAATTCATACACATTATAACTTTTTCAAAATAATATTTCTGAATGAAAATAAACCTTTATTGAAAGAATTAAAAAAATTCATACAAAGTAAATTTTGATGTGAGGAATTGAAAAATTAATTTAATTTTGTAAAATTAAAATTATAATTTTTTTAAAATTATATTAAAAAATACATAATAAAAATAAAAATAAATTTTATTGAAAACAATCCTTTTAGTATTGACATTGATTAATTATTTACTTTATAAATGTTTAATGGATTACCATCTTAGTCTTTATTTTATATATATTAATAATTTTCTCTTAATATGTGTTTTTTTGTTAGGTGTAGAGTGTATCACAATTTTTTGAATTCCAATATGGAATGAGATTTGTAAATATCCATTTACAGATTAATTTATCCATAATGATCATAGAATATTCATTTGGTACTAAAACATGCCATGTGTCTGGAAGAGGTTAGTGGGAAAACCATTTTCTTCCAAGTGTAATTTATTTTAAAACATATCAAAAATTATTGTACTTACAGTTAGTTAATATTGGTATGAAAATAAATCAATAAATACTGACATAATGTTTCGAACTATGTTCTATGGAAGAAGATCTACATAGGTTTATGTATGGATTTTTTGGATGAATTATAAGTACATATAATGACATGTTTTTAAAATTTCAGTTGGAACAATTGGATAAATAATTTTTACTACTTTTACAAAGAATAAATTTATTCAATAAAACACGTGTGATATCTATAAGGAAATTTAAATATAATGTAGAACTCCAAAATAGTTGTAATTGGATCAATCAAATATATTTTGTTGTATACAAGATTAAATATCCACCAAGTACTTGAGAATGTACAAGGGATATCTACCTCGTCACCGAAGATATTGGAATGATAGTATCAAGTAGAAAAACTACTCAATCACAAGATCAGTATGATATAATACCATATCTAGACTGAGGAAATGATTAATATAATCTCATTTATGTTAGTTTTATCCATATCAAATAATATTGAGTACTTTGTGGCTTCTAATGTAGCTAAAAATAATTAAATTCATAATGTTTTTTTCAATTATTCCAATCATACCAAAGGTAAACAATAATGTGTGAAGATTACGAAAGAGGATAAAAACTTTATGTTTGGGAATATCATCTCTTGTGAGGTTTTCTTTATGGATTGGAATTCATGTATAGAAGAATAGATATCTATCCAAATGTGGAAGTCCTAAAAACTAAATCCATAACTCAGAATAAACATGATATTTTCATGTGATAGCCAACATATCGATTTGTTATGAAGTTGGATCTAGTGAATGTTTTTGTTTTTTACATACAGGTTCCCTAGAAATGACCTGAAATATACATTTAGAGTGACAAATCATGTATACATAGAGTTAAATGTAATTCATACTTACCAAAATATGTAAACACATTTTCATTAACTATTTAAATTGAAGTTTCTTTATATTAGCTATCTTATTAATATCTTATAGTAGTTCTTAGCCATAATGAGAACCTCAAGAAACTATGACATTAATCTAAAACATATGGATTATTTTCTAGATACATAAAACTTACTACACATAGAAGATATCAAACTATTAGGTTTTCGGGTATCACAAGCATTGTTAGGTGTTATCATGAGGTTTGAACTTGGTGATGTCATGTAGATAATATTTTGAGGAATGGCCCAACAATAGGAACACCAAATGTTTCATGTGTCATTGGATGTTCCTATATATGAGAATATGTATTGGTCTCTAAAATTCATATCATTATTAATGTGTACCATTTGATTGCGTGCATCGATTATAGATAACATCATTAAATTTATATTGTGGGGTTATAGCTTGCATTTGGTGTATCATTGATGGTATGACATTGGTTGAATGTTTAAGAAATATTTTTTCACATTTGAACGGATTAGATATCTTGGACCTAGTTAACCAAGATTCTAGTACTTTTATTAAATATATTACCATCTTTATTAAACGTAATTATATCTAGTATGTTGATTAATATATAAATTAAGACATGATGAATCCATGAAGTGTATGTACTACATTATGAGATATCACAAGACAAAAAGAAAATATTCCACAGTGTTTGTTCATAGGAGGTTGATGTTTATATCACTGAACCATATCTACGTAGGGGAATTGATGGGTTTCTTGAATATTCTATAGGTCTATGAGTATCACTAAATGCTATCAAGACAAGCTCCTTGAGGCTATCACACAATTCATAATTAGAAGCTTAAAAAATGCAATTAAATTGTAGTTTGAGATATGGTGGGCTACACAACGGTGGCTGTGTAATGTTCGAATAAATTTAAACAAAAGGTAATAGATAAATTAAATATTATGAAAGATTATAAAAATGACCATGTAATTTATTTACTTATTATATTCACAATTATTCATTGAACATAATGAAAAATAAATTCAATGAATATTGCATATTGAATATTCATGCTTTTGATAACAATTATGGTAGATATGAATTTATTAAATTATTTTATTTATGTAATATATTTTTGTTTTTATAATTATTTAATAAAATATACATGAAATTTTGGTATGTTTTGTGTGTCTTTTGTGTCATTTTTGGGTACCTTTATACTGTTAACATTGATAAGAACCAATATGAAATGTATTGAAGTTATGAGTAATGTATTATAGAATTTAAAAAAAAAAATTGGTGAGAATGTTTTGTGAAATTATTTATCCTAAACACATCCCTCTCATGTCCTATTAAGAGAAAGTGTAGGTATGATAAAGAATCATTCAATCTGAGTTTGAGGATTGTTCATTTTATTTCCCATGATCCTGGTGAAATTGATGAGCCCTTGATTATCCATGTTATCTCCCATATTTATTAAGATGGTAATTTATCAAGTAGTCATAATTCATGTGGATAATATATGGGGTTCTACGATTTTTTCTATTTAGTGAAGGTCGGAAAATTTACATGTAAACATTTTTTGAATGAAATATAAGAGGTGTAATTTTTATTTAATTTTCTATATTAGTTCTTTGTGCTTAATAAATCTTCACATGAACTTTGATTGAATATATGCAGGGGTATACAAGATTTTATTTACTAACATAAATTCAGACCTGAAAGGTTTAAAATATCATTTACATTCTTATCTTAAATATTTAGTTTCCTCATCTACAACATCACATAACAGATTTCATAATTGATATGAAATTGATCAAAAATCTGGGGAAATGATTCCTTCCCTCCCAAAACTGGGATCCCACACACTCTAGAATATATGATTGCTCTTATAAGGAGGTAAAAATAAATTCTTGTGATGATAAAATTTAATCTAAACTTATAAATTGATAATTTAATTGATTCCAAAAAATTGGTCTAACATGAGGAAGTACAACACCACCTCTATGTTATTGACTAAAAAAGAACATGGGAACTTACAACATTATTCAATTTTCTATCCCAATGGGGTAAGTAGATTAATCAATTATGTTATCAACTCTACAAACATTCCAAAAAAACATAATGATATAAACAATTAAGAATAATCTATATCAAATAAGGAAAAATATTCTGAAAAAGAGATAAACATCGTCGCTCTTATGGTGTCCAACCTAGATTCAGAGTATTCTAGTCACATATCTTTTTAATTAATTAATCTTGAATCTATCACACCTTGATACTTATTAACTATCTAATAATACTCTCTAGACTATAGGTGATATCCTAAATAATTTTAAGAATATGATTTCACCAGAAAAACATTATAAAAAAAGAACTAACTTTACTTCTCTAGGATAGTCCATGTAAGAATAAATTAATATTTCTAGGACACCCATAATAGTGGAAAATTCTCAAATACTTTTAGAAATTAGGTCTATCATGGATAGAAATCCCACACTAATAAAAAGTTAGAGGCTTTTGTCTAGAAGAAATACCTGATGTTGATCCTAATGAATATAGATCACTCATTCCACAACTCTATTGAGGCTTCTCCAATTTTTTTATTCTACCATATAAAGAACTCTAGAATCATCCCAGTACTAAATAATCCCCATTGAGGATTGTATTTTTTTGATAGTCCTCCATAGAAAAAATTTATTTATCCACCACCTATGAAAAAGTCAATAGGAAAATGAGAATTAGAGTAGATATGATCAAATCCTTCATTCCCATTTCAAAGTAGATTTCCTCAAGATAGTCATTTCAGATGTGATGTAGAGAAAATGGACTAAATTAGAAAAAATGATTATTTTATTTGATTAATAAAATGTGTCCCTTATCCTACATCATGAACTCATTTTACATTACCATATATTGTGTATTAGGATAAAAAGTTTTATTTGATTTCATTTTTGAAAGTAGTCCTGGTGAGATCCACATAGTAAAATAATATTTCTTGTTTGTGGTGGTCTAAACCACTATCAAATGTTTCAGAGATGGTTTCAAAAAACCACCGCTAAAGTTAGTGTTGGAATCTCTCACAAGTAATTTTTTTTAAATTTACTAGCAGTTTCTAGAAAATCTTGAAGAACTTATATTAATTAGTGGATTTTTTAATTTTTACATTGGTTTTCCATCCAAAAAATGGAAAGGATTTATCAGATGTTTAAACCACATTCCTATCCCCAATATTTTTTGACAATAAGATAATAAAAAAACTATAAAACAGCACATAATAAAAATTACTTTTTGTTGAGGTGATTCTAATCTACTTTAAAAAGAAACATTATATACTCGTGGATTAAAATTCAACTAAACAATAACATACCATATATAGTTGTAGTTTAAATTATTGCAAAATTATTCTTTTAATAAAATGTAGCTACAAAATTTGTAGCCCCAGAATAATAGACAACCATGAATGAAAATAAACAACAAAGCACTATTATACTATAGGGAGTTCTAGAATATCATATGCATATCATCACACAAATACCCCATAGGGCTGAAAAGTAAAAAACATTAAAAAAAAATATGATCGTTCCAAACTTGACCCATTTTATCATATGCTACATCATGATGGGAGAACATAGAAGAGGTAGAATTAGATATCAATTCCCTCACCAACCTATATTTTAAGGGAAAACTATAAACACCATAATGATGGGAATAATTTTTTTTCCAAATATATGATGATTGTATATAAAAATCCTATAAAAATAAAATTGTAGTTATAGAAACACAAAATCATATCATTGTAGTTTTACACAAAAATATCACTATATTTACCCACCATCATAAATATGATAACATTTCCACTCACCACTCACCACCATCACTATCAATAAATAAACCACAAAACTATCCCTATATTTCATGAAAATCATGAATAAATAATGATAATTATTCCCCACGAAACAAGTAATATAACTCATGAACAAAATTTCCATTATTAATTATGTTTCATTCATCAAGTCCTTTAATTCTATATTTAATGAATACTCACTAAAGAGATTACTCATATTTATTTCATCAATTATATGATCATTTTATATATCCTTAATTTCATATCCTAGTAATATAATTTCATTTTAGCCACATCCATATAAAATTCTAGATTTCTGAGTATATTCCACTACCACTAGGTAACTACAAAAAAACCAATGTCAACTAGACGCAACATTATCTCACTAGAATCTATATATTATCTTTTATTATCTTGGATTAGGTCACTAAATCTCCAACGTATAACTCTTAAACATTTATTATATCATAAAATGACAGGCATTTCATTTTTGTGTGTAACCCACTTCCCTAAACGACACTAACATACCCAACATTATTTACCAAGTGAAAACCAACCAAAAATGCATCTAAAGTTATCCATCACAGGCCTACTACCCAACACATTCCAAAAAATGAATCTAAAACTATCCATAGAAATCAATTTTTAATAACATAAAGATTATCCTAATGATGAACGATACAAAAATAAGAAATTCAATAACACACAACAATATATATCACCACCCAACAATTACCATTTTCACTATTATAAAAAATTAATTCATTTTTATCCCATTTTCCCACAAAATTTTATCCTTATAGTATTTATGTTATTAAAAAAATATGATAGGTGAAACCAAAACCAAATCATAGAAATGATACACAAGTCTAAGCAACATCAATGACTTTCACTTTTAAAAGTATCGTTTATCAAGAACATTGGTAATAATAATGAAAAAAATTAACAAATGAGACTCACCCCATTCCTTCAATTTCATTACATCTAATTATTTTACTTTACTGAGGAAATCAATGTTATTCACACAATTAAGAAAAAAAATTTATCAAATAATTACATGAGGAAGGGAGAGTTTTCAAATCACCTACCTGAACCATAGTATTACAAATACCGCATAGGAATAAAGTGTGAAAGAGATTATCATAAGAACAAACACATGTGATGGAAACTGAAATAAAAAAATATCACAAATAATATTCATTAAAATAACATCTAAAACATTCCTTAATTTTAAGAATCTCCACCTCTAATGAGAACACCAATCAATACCCTATGAACTATTCTCAACACCCACTCCATCTTCATCTCCACTTCCTAATATTAGCACCTGCATGGAAATTATATTTATAATTAAACATTGTTGAATATTTATATGTAAACTTAAAACAAAAAAAAATTAACTAATTATTTTTAAGTTTTTTTATTTACCTTCTCCCCACCATCCAATAATAATACATCACTGGCGATAGATCCAATCGTCTTATGATATAAATCAATCAATGATTTCTGTAAAGTGGATATATGTTCCCCCTATCCTTGAATTGTGTTGTTAATAGAAAAAACTCCCTATGAGAATATATATGTAGTGAGTCACTAAAAACTATAGTAGATGTAGTTTTAATTCCTTATTTCCATCCAAATACTCCATATGGTAATGGTATCAAACCCATCCTACGCACTCAACTAGGATTTTCCTTCCAAATGACCCGACCAAGTGGGTCATCCAAGATGACTAAGAAGGACTAAACGGGATTTTAATCCCATAATTCAATTATTTTTACATATAAATCAAATATAATTCATATTTTAAGTGATAAATATTAACATAGTGACAACATACAATAAGTTATTTCAATAGAAAATGAATTCATACCCCCATATTATTTGGAAGGCTCATTAACATAACTCCCATCAGATTTTGTATCAATATTCAAAAACATTTCTATTTAAAAGACATGGTGCCCTAAATTTTCTGACTACATAAAAAACTGGTAAATCAACAATTTAATATAAGAAACATATAATGTTGTCTCATAAATTTTTAAACTAATGAAAGGGTTATATGTGTTGATCGATTTCTGGAAAATATTTTGGACCTGATAGTGTGAGGGATGATTTTCTTAGCTCAACTCAATGCATTCTTCCTTGAAACATCCAAAAATAAATAACAAGTAATTTAGTATAAATATATGAAGTTTTATATTATTTTCATATTCATATAAAAATGTAAAATGAGACTAATATAATAATATATAATTGAATACCATGTGCTTTTAATCATGATATCTATCAAGAAAAACCTTTCACTTCTCTCTTTGTACCCAATCAGGTACCTTATAATATAGTTGATGGGTTCTCAAAGAAGTATCGTTGAATTTATTCAATAATATCCTTTTAAAATCCTATTATTTCTTACCCAAAATGATCAATATCCACTTTTATGATATAAGATCAGTAATGGTAAAGTGAAAGAACATATGTACAAAATGAATCATTATTAAAATATTATAAATTAATAACATAATGGCATATATTTACACCAAAATGTATTAAAATTAGATTTATATGTTAATTAATAATTTCATTTTTTCAAGATGGAGGCATATTCCTCTAATCAAACTATGTAATCAAAAGGGTAACTAGCACCACCACCTACTAGCCTATAATCTAGAAAAAAAAACTTATGGCATCATCCATAGGGATCCCATTATAGTTTTATATGTAAACTATAATTAGTCCATTTTTATTCTAGACATCTTAAATTTTCATATTTCTCACTATAGTATCAATGATTTAATCTTTTATGAAAAAAAATTAGTATTATAAAATATGTAAAATAAAATTTTACATATGAAAAATTATATATATAAATATCACCCTTAAACATCCCTATGAAGAAAAAGAAGTGGCGACCCTCTCCCTCTCTAATGAGCCTTTTGAATGGGGAGGTGATTGTTGGAATGATGATGAGACAATAAAGGACGGTATACTAATAATTGAAAAAATAGAGGGAGTGAGAGATGGTGTAGGGGGGAAAGTGGTGGGTTTCTTGAATTCTATAGGGAGGGAGACCGATGGATAATCATCTATTTGTATGATCAAGGGAATGTCGACTAAGAGTCATCTGGGATTTGTAAAATGTTTTTTATCTTATCATTCCTATCATTTAATAAAATAAAATTGAATTTAGAACATATATTACAAAAAATTGATGCAGAAAAAAATTATAAATGAAAAATGACATATAGTACTAAAAAATATAAATAGAAATGACAATGAATTGTTGCACAAATAACCAAATTGGTTGATAAATGAATGGATGACTTCACATACTATCATTTTATCCTTCAATCATGTCATTTTACAACTTAATAATTACTTCATCTTCTTCATCCACCCTTACAAGACTAATATTTTCAATATCATGATTGAAAAATAAGTTCACTTCTTGTTTTTTATAGGATTCAATGTCAGAGTTCAAATCTTACACTACATCACCCCTATCATACAAATCTCTTTGTTTTTTGTGTGAAACTACACTCCAACATTCATCAAAAAAATCTTCCACATACTCAACCATTTTTTCTTGTGATGATGAGATATATGGAACATGTAATTCATGGTCACTAGAATCCATCAAGAGAGAGAAGTTCACATAACTAAATTTCATGGAGTCTCTTTTAACATCCCAGATAATATCAACCCAATTGAAATTGAATAAAATAAATGAAAAATGACCATGGAAGTTTAATTATATAACATCATTTAATGTTCCATGTTATCCCATTTCATAAACTATAAATATTCTATTATTCTATATTTTCAAACCTTTTTCTCGACTGACTGCACTAAATTTAAATCAATTCACATTATAACCATCAAATATTCAAGCATATTTTAGAGTACCACGAGCATGCAACTATAAATCTTCATGAAACTAATCTCAAGTATTATTATTTATGATTGAAAAAAAGTAATATAGATTATTATATTTAAACAATATATCTTTCAACCTAATATATATATTGATTTCAATATTTATGAACAAACACATTTTTCAAACCATTATAGAAGCTCTTTATAAATAGCTTCTATAATATCATTCTCATTTTTTGTTCATACTATCTTTTGTATCTTTGTTTCGATCTTGATATCTTTAATAAATTGATCTAAAATATCACTATCTAGTGGCACATATATATGTGCCTATAATAATTCCATTTTAGTCACTCTATCATTCCAGCTACTTCCAACTGATCAGCCAATAGAAGGAAATATTTTTTATTTCCCATGTAGTTGAGATTGAGTCGATGTGTTGTCAACATTTCAAACTCGATTAAATATTTTCTCAATATCATCCCAGTATCATGAACTAAAGGTAAGAAACACCTCTTCCAAATAGCCTTATGAAGTAGAGCCTTCAGGTTGATATTTATTTTCATGTATGATTTCAAATATCCCAGATATCTGTGATATAAACTAAATAAAACATCATTTTTTATTTGATTAAGTATCATAAATTATTTACTAAAAATGAAAAATATATAAATAATGTACCTATAAATTGGATACATCCATCGATAATGTATGGGGACACCTAATTTATTTTCCACTACCGAATACATATAAAAATTTATCATGTTAATAAAAATGACGGAGGAATGATCCTTTCTATTCCACCATGTGTCAATAAAAATCTCTCTTGAAGGTTATCAAGATAAAATGATTTTAGAGTTTTCTCAGATTTTTGTCTGAATAATTTTGTATACTATAGTATAGAAGAATTAACCTTTTTAGGTAATAATATGTAATTCCAATGGTAGTAATTTTTGAAACAAAATGTGTTAATCATGACTTTTCACTCCATGTAACCTACAATGAATTAAGTCAAAAAACCTTGAGATGTCACTGGAATACCCATCATATGCCCTAAAATGTTTTAAAATTCAATTGAATGTATCTTTATATATATACTTCATTGAATAAAATTTTGGATCATATATTTTATTCTCATTTGTTTGGATATCATGCTTAATGTTCATTATTTTTAAGTGTTTCCATGAATTGAGATGGTCTTTTGTTTTTTCATGCTCATTAATCAATCAAAATATTAAATTTCCACAAAGATTCTTCTCAATATGAATAACATCCAGTTTACTCCTCAAAAAATTATATTCCCAATATAGATGTTCGAATAATAGAGTTTTTTACTTCGATTATTTCATTCCTATTTCACTTGATGATGTACTTCAAACTCATTTTCCACTATCATTTAAATAATTCACCTTCCAAAATTCTATTTCAACATTTACAATTTATGCCAAAATTTTAGAATCTATAAAAAACATTGGAGGCGGTCGATGACCAATAAAACCATTATTTTTTATTTAGTCAACATAAATATATTTGATACATCGAGAAATGTTCAATGAAACAAGATGCACAATTGTTTACTGTGAGGTAGTCTTTTGGGTTCAAAATAAAAGTTAAAAATAGGATAATCCAAACCCATGTTAGTGTTCTAACAAGATAAATTCCCAAATTTAGGGAAGTATCTAATGGTCTACATTAGATTATATTCTATTTCGATCACTATCCTAGAAGTTGCATGATATTTCTCAATACCATTTCTCTATAACTCATGTAATGATTTAATTATAGGCTTCAAGCATATATCAATATCATTTACAGAAAAAAAAATCATGAATAACCATTAAAATGATAAATTAAGGTTGTTTCATATACATCCATGAAATTATATTTTATGGGATCAAAACAACTAGTCAAACGCAATAATTGGTGCTCAAATTTCAAAATTGGCTCAATCCATCGACATCCAACCCCAATCACACTTTCCTAGGACCATATGATAAATCTCAATTTAATGATTCAAATGTATTCTGGGATTGTGAATCAATTTTTTATCACATTATCCCATCATTTTTATTATCTTAATTTTCCACTTCATGTTCCTAGTGGTTATAGATGACATGAATAATATTTTCAAATTGATTATTTAAAGAAAATTTCAAAAAACCACTATAGGTGTGTTCCCTTTCTTCTTCTTCATAGTATTATGTTGATATAGTCTTCCTACATTACCCATTAACTTACATCTATAAGAAGAACATTTTTTTCAATACTTTTATCATGAATACTCTCTCTAATAAATCATACAATCATTTGGGAATGAATTTTTTTTTAATTCAGACCAAGCCCATTAATTTTTTTTCCATATCATTAGAAGGTTCAGGGATATTTGCATCTTGAAATATATCTTGTAACAATTCAAATTTCATGGACATCACCTTATTTTTAATTCCACATAGTCATTTAATATGGCTCAAATTCAGAAAAAAAATAATTTTTTACATATTAGAAACATACACTATAACAATATTGATTTTCGTCATCAACTAAAACATTAAACACATTTTTCTTCTCAATGAAGTTATCTCTTACACTAATATCCTAAAAATCTAGATTGGGATCCAATTATATGTTACAATATTTATTTGGTTATCCTATAGTCCCCAAAAAATCACATATCATGTTTTTATTTGTATCACCCTCAACTAGTTGTTCTGGTATGTTTTGAAGTTTATGTTGTTGTCTTGTAATAATGAATGCAATATTTATAAGGTTTTGCATTCCATTTTCCATTGTCGATGAATTTGGGAGATATTTTTTCGGTTGACATAAGTGATCAAACATTCTAAAATGTTTGAATCTCAATGCCAAATCCAACACAAAACTGGAATAGGGAATTGCTTCAATATCAAATGTTAATTATAAGGACCCAGCCATAAAAAATTACATAATATTGAATTAAATGAATAATTCACTTTGAGGATCTTTTCTAGTTTATAGTTTTAGAGAATTTAGACATAACTATTACATCTCAAAAGATTACAATGTATACACTTATACACAATTTCAATTTTTTTACAAAACATGAACTATTGAAAAAAAGAGTCACGTCTAGTTCCATGTTTAAGACATAATGACTTTTCTTTGATCCCATCCTTGACCCTATTCCACATTACGTACTGTGAAAAACATTTAAAAAACATGGGATGAATATAAAAAGCTTGGTAAGGTATACCAAGAAGGAAAACTCTTAGTTTTTTTCAAAACAACAAGTAAACCATGAATACTTTAATGTAAGTAATACTTCTCACCTTTAAGAAGTAGTCAATACTCTTCACTGAAGAAAAGATCATTACTTACCATTTTTGTAACCAAAAGATTACCATAAAACCCATATAAAGAACACGTTACATATAAAGGTAACTTGGGACATAAAAATACTTAAATTGAATAACCATACGGTCGACTTCCACACATATCACTAACTGGAATAGCCATACGACCAACTTCCATACCCAATGCATTTGAGGTTATAATGTAACCACCCATCCTGGTATTCACGATACCACCCATCATTTGGTTTATCATGCAACCACCCATCAAATGTCTAAGTACCATTATAAAATCATAAGAATAAAAACAAATATAAAGGAAAGAAAACATTTCCACATTTCTATCACAATATATCACATAAATATATTGACATAACTAATCCATTATCAAAACCATTTTAAATACCAAAATACATAAAAGTGTATATAGTATTTATTTTCTTTTAAAAACATTATGGATTGTTGAAGAAACCAAATATCAAATAATACTCACGGTGGCGGAAAAGGTCATTGTCACCGCTTATGTTAAAAGGAACACTATTTTTTTCATTTAGTAAAACACTTTGTAGAAAAATATTCCCTTTGAAATGTCAAGGGTGTTTATAAATAGTATAAAAGAAAGTCATGTATTAAAAAAAATATGCTTCAATGAAAGGATATTGAGATGAAGTCCCTTACCTTGTGTCCCACTTGACTCTATTGTTCTTTAATCTCTTTTAATTTGCGTAACTTCCTTTGGTTTGAACCAAAAGGACTTCTTGAAGTACCTTATGCCTAAGGTAAGGCTTCTAGGGGGAGTATAGGGATGTAGGGTGCTTAATTGGGCAGAGTTTGGACAAGTAAAATGGCATGAGAGGTGTGAGGAATTGGTTAAAAGTGGTCTCTTTTCATAAGGGAGATGAGGGGATCATTAAGAAAGTGTGAAAACATTATTTTATTATATAATAATATTCGGTTTCTAATGGTCCAAAAATCATTAAGGTCAAATATATGATGACTCATGTTCTAAATAAAGTCATCCAATCAACATTGGACATGTTTTGGAAAATATTTTAATCATTATAATCTTATTTATTTAAATAATTTATTAATGAGGTAAATACTGTATCATTATTGGGTCATAAATAATTTTAATTTATTTGGTGTCTAAAAATTATAAAACAAATACTATCATGTAGAAAATTCTTTTAGCTTTCTAATGAATATTTATATAGAAAATGATAATTTATATAACCCCTTATAAAAATTAATTTACTAAAAGATATTTTCTTTTGTCATTTTTGCCATTACTTTAAGTTAATTAATCTAAATTGTCATTATCACTCCCAAGTGGCTCAATGGGGTCCCAAAATCGACCCAATGATACCCATGGTCATTAATGACTCAACCAATAAGTTTTGGACCAGTGTTAATGTAATTTTGAATTATTATAATATTCTTTTAACCTTGAATTATCATATTTACCTTTAATTGCGGTAAATAAGTCAAAAGTTACTATTCACCAAAAATTATTTTCATCTTAATGGACCACATTTTACATCTTCATAACAACCATGTTTGTCAGATTTTTGAAATTCAACTCACATATGTGGTAAAATTTCATTTAAATGAAAAATCCATTTTTTTAACTACCTCTAAGTTGTTTCACTATTCACCAAAAATTGAATTTTTCAGAAAAATACCCAAAATTCAACATAAGCTATATTTGATATTCTGAATTCAAAAATGATATCTATTTTACCAAATTCAAAACATATAAGTTGAATTAGTTAATTTTAAAATTAATTCCTGTTATCAAAACAAATAACATGTTTTTAAGAAACAACAACTATCAAAAGATTGATACTTGTTTATGTCCAATTTAAAAGTGAAATTAATTCTAATGACCACCATTGGATTAAATTGTAAAAATATATTTAAATATCACTTTAAAACGAATTAAAAAGATAATTTACCCATTTAAATAAATTACATTAAAATGTACTTTTGAATTAAAATACAATATTTTTCGCTATTCATTAAAAAATGAACTTTATCCGTAAAATTCCAAAAAATTACAAAAAGTAAATTTTGATGTCCACATTCTGAAGAAGGATTTTTTTGGTCAATTGTAATGTATTAATCTGACCAGAACTATATTTGAATAGGGTTCTCTATTAAAAGGCGGTAAATCGGCCTTTTAATGTAAATTATGCTTAAAATTATATTCATTCATATTTTAAGCCTCTAACTTTTTATTGGATAAATCTAAATATATTTAACAAACATGTATAATCATATTCTATTTAGTTTCGTTCATTCCCTCCAATACAACGGCTAGGAGTTAACTACCATTTAAAATTATAATATTATATTATTAGTGTGCAATGTAAGATTTCAAAGAAACCTGTAGTTGCGTATCAAGCACGCTATCAAACATAGAAACCCATTTAAATTAAAATTAATACTTAATTCAAAATTATTAATAAATATAAAATATGTATTATTCTTTATTTACCTAGGATGCTACATCTTTCACCCCTTTTGGGAATTGAGACCGCACAATTTTTATTCACTTATCAAAATAAGTGGGGGTTTTTATCCCTCATAGCATTTTCATATTTTCACGTTTCCTCTTCAACCATATGGTTTTTTCTACAAAACCTTTACCTGGTGAATTAACTTATTCTGCACAACTTTCTCTCTATGGTCAAGAATCTGGATTGGTTGTTCTTCATAAGAGAGATTCTCTTCCAACTGAACTACCTTTGGGCTCAAAACATGAGATTGATCTGGCATATATTTTCTCAACATTGAAACATGAAAAACATATTGTATTTGAGATAAAATTTGAGGTAAAGACACTCTATACACAACTGATCGAACATCTTCCAGAATTTCATAAGGTCCAATGAACCTTGGACTCCACTTTCCCTTCTTACCAAAACATATCACACTTTTCCATGGAGAAACGTTGAGAAACATATGGTCACCTACCTCCAAAGAAATATCCTTCATATGGTTATCTGAGTAACTTTTTTGTCTACTCTAAGATATTCTCATGTGCTTCTAAATAAACTAAACTTTCTCTGCCATCTCTTTTACCGATTCTGGTCCCATCAGCTTCCTTTCACCTACATCATCCCGTAATGCTGGAGTTCAACAATGCTTTCCATATAAATCCTTAAATTGAGCCATCTGTATACTGGAATGAAAACTGTTATTATATGAAAATTCAACCAAAGAAAGATGTTAGTCCCAAAATCCCTGGTAATCCATCGAGCAAGCGTGTAAAAAATCCTCCAAGGTCTGAATTGTTCATTCTGACTTTCCATCTGATTGAGGATGAAAAGCTATACTAAAATTTAATTCAGCCAATGACTTCTGAAGGCCTTTCCAAAAGTTAAAAGTAAACCTGGGATCACGATCAGATACAATGGAGAGGGGAACTCCATGTAA
This sequence comes from Viscum album, assembly GCA_963277665.1. Lineage (NCBI taxonomy): Eukaryota > Viridiplantae > Streptophyta > Magnoliopsida > Santalales > Viscaceae > Viscum > Viscum album. The sequence goes on along the minus strand of OY728148.1, from coordinate 1,571,928,847 downwards.
CCTAACTATCTCTTTAACATACAACCGAGATAGTTGACCTAGAGATAAAGTATCTCGAATAGGAAGGAAATGATTAGATTTAGTCAATCGATCAACAATAACCCATATTGCATTATTACCTCGAGATATATTTGGTAATGCCACAAAAAATTACATTGATATATTTTCTCATTTCCACTCTCGCACCGGTAGAGGATGAAGCATCCCTTTCGGTAAATTCCGCACTGCTTTAACCTGCTGACAAGTCAAACACTTCATAGTAAAATCAGCAATATCTCTTTTCATTCCAACCCATCAGAAATACTCCTGATGATCTTTTTACATCTTAGTACTACCAGGATAAACTGAAAACAGAGAACTATGAGCATCACCTAATAACTAATTCTTCAAATTTTAATCACAAGGAACAGATAATCTCTTCCCAAATCTCAAAACGCATTCATTATCAATGTTAAATTCAGCCAACTTACCCTTCTAAACCAACTCTACCTTTCTCTGCAACTCACTGTCTTCTTTTTACGCTTTCTTTATTCTGTCTAATGGAGATGATCTCACTGACACCTGATACAAAACAGAATAATTTCCTGCACCAAAAATTTCTATGCCAAAGTTCGTCAAATTAAAAACCAAAGGATCTCATTCCAAATGTAACATGGCTAATGAGACGTTACTTTTTCGACTCAAAGTATCTGCCACTTTATTTTCTTCTCCCGGATGGTAATGGATCATGCAATCATAATACTTGATTAATTCTAGACATCTCCTATGTCTCATGTTCAATTATTTTTGAGTGAATATATACTTTAAACTTTTGTGATTAGTATATATTTCACACTTCACTTCATACAAATGATGCCTCCAAATTTTTAAAGAAAAAACAACAGCAGCTAATTCCAAATCATTTGTAGGGTAATTTAACTCAGGTGGTTTTAGTTGACATGAAGCATAAGCAATTACCTGATAATTATGCATTAGGACACAACCCAGTCCTTTCAATAGAGCATCACTGTAGATAACAAACTAACCATTTCTAGATGGCAGTTCTAAAACCAGAGCATTCACCAATCTCTTTTTCAATTCCTGAAAACAACCATCACATTATTTTGTCCAAATGAACTTAATACCCTTTCGAGTTAACTTAGTCATTAGACTAGATAAATGAGAAAATTTTCAACAAACCATCGATAATAACCAAAGTCAACTAAGCCATCACTGTAAAAACTATTCAATTCTGATTCTGACCATCTTAGGATGCTGATTTGGAAGGTCATTTCCCTCTGTATGCCTTCCCAAAAAAGCTGCTCTATTTCCTCTACAAAAAACCATTCTTAACACAGAAATATATTGGGCGAAGCAACATGGAAATCTGTAAATGCTATATCATTTCAATATTAACATAAATTAATTTATTTAAAAATACCCTAACTCCTAAAGTTATCTACACCGACCTCTGATACCAACTATAATGACCCGGCCTTAAAAAATTACATAATATTGAATTAAATGAATAATTCACATTGAGGCCCTTTTCAAGTTTAGAGTTTTAGAGAATTAGGACATAACTATTACATCTCAAAAGATTACAAAGTAGACACTTCTACACAGTTTCCATTTTTTTACAAAACATGAACTCTTGAAAAAAGGGTCATGTTTAGTTCCATGTTTAAGACATCATGACTTTTCCTTAATCCCATCCTTGAACCTATTCCAAATTATGTCCTGTGAAAAACATTTCAAAAACTTGGTATGAGCATAAAAATCTCAATAAGGGATACAAAGAAGGAACACTATTACTTTTTTTTCAAAACAACAAGTAAACCATGAATACTTTAACGTAAGTAACACTTTTCACCTTTATGAAGTAGTAAATACTCTTCAATGAATAAATGATCATTACATACCGTTTTTTAACCAAAAGATTACCATAAAACCCATATAAATAACACATAACATATAAAGTTATCTTGAGACATAAACATACATAAAAGGAATATCCATACGGTTGACTTCCACACATATCACAAAATGGAATAGCCATACAGCCGACTTCCATACCCAATGCATTGACGGTTATTACGTAACCACCCGTCATGGTATTCACAGCACCACCCATCATTTGGTTTACCACGTAACAACCCATCAAATGTCCATTTACCATTATAAAATCATAAGAATGAAGACAAATATAAAGGAAAGAAAACATTTCCATATTTCAATCACAATATATCACTTTAATATATTGACATAACTAATCCATTATCAAAACCATTTTCAATACCAAAATACATAAAAGAGTATATGGTATTTCTTTTCTCTTAAAAACATTACGACTTTTTGAGTAAGCCAAAGATCAAATAATACTCGTGGTGGTGGAAAAGGTCATTGTCACCGCTTACATTAAAAGGAACATTATTTTTATTGTTTAGTAAAACACTTTGTAGAAAAAGATTCCCTTTGATAAGTCAAGGGTGTTTATACACTGTATAAAAGAAAGTCGTGTATTAAAACAAAATATTCATCAATGAAATTAGATTGAGACGAAGTCCCTTACCTTGTGGCCGACTTGACTCAATAATTCTTTAATCTCCCTTAATTTTGGTAACTTCCTTTGGATTGAACCAAAAGAACTTCTTGAAGTGCATTATGACTAAGGTAAGGCTTCTAAGGGGAGGAAAGAGATGTATGGAACTTAATTGGGCAGAGGTTGGATAAGCCAAATTGCTTGAGAGGTGTGAGGAATTGGTTATAAGTGGTCTCCTTTTATAAGGGAGAGGAGGGGCTCTTTAGGAAAGTGTGAAAACATTATTTTATTATATAATGATATTCAGTTTCTAATGGTCCAAAGATCATTAAGTTCAAAGATATGATGACTCATGTTCAAAATAAAATCATCCAATAAAAATTGGACATGTTTTTGATAATATTCTAAACATTATAATCTTATTTATTTAAATCGTTTATTAATGATATAAATACTACATCATTATTGTGTCATAGATAATTTAATTTATTTGATGTATAAAAATTATATAACAAATACTATCATATAGGAAATATTTTTAGAGTTCTAATGAATATTTATAGACAAAAAGAAAATTTATATAACCCCTTTTAAAAATTAATTTACTAAAAGATATTTGCTTTTGTCATTTTTGCCTTTACTTTAAGTTAATTAATCTAAATTGTCATTATCACTCCCAACTGGCTCAATGGGGTTCAAAAATCGACCCAAAGATACCCATGGACGTTAGTGACTCAACCAATAAGGTTTGGACTCGTGTTAAGGTAAATTTGAATTATTATAATAATCTTTTAATCTTGAATTACCCTATTTACCTTTAACAGCAGTAAATAAAAGTCAAAAGTTACTATTCACAAACAATTATTTTCATCTTAATGAACCAAATTTTACATCTTGATAACAACCATGTATGTCATATTTTTGAAATTCAATTCACAGATGTGGTAAAATATAATTTAAATGAAAAATTAAGTTTTTTAACTACCATTAAGTGGTTTCACTATTCATCAAAAATTGATGTTTTTCAGAAAAATAGCAAAAATTCAGCCTAAGCTATATTTGATATTCCAAATTCAGAAATGATGTCTATTTTTTCAAATTTAAAACATAAAAGTGGAATTACTTAATTTTAAAATTAATTCCTGTTATCAAAACGAATAGCCTGTTTTCAAGAAACAATAACTATCAAAAGATTGATACTTGTTTATGTCCAATTTCAAAGTGAAATTAATTCCAATGACCAACATTGGATTAAATGGTAAAAATATATTTTAATTTCACTTTAAAACAAATTAAAAATATAATCTACCAATTTAAATAAATTATATTAAAAGGCACTTTCGAATTAAAATACAATATTTTTCACTATTTATTAAAAATGAACCTTATCGAAAAAATTCCAAAAAATTACGCAAAGTAAATTTTACTGTCCCCATTATAAAAAGGATTTTATTTGGTCAATTATAATGTATTAAAGTGACCAAAACTATATTTAAAGAGGTTTCTCCATTAAAAGGCGGTAAATTGTCCTTTTAATGTAAATTATGTTTAAATTAGATTCATCCAGATTTTAAGCCTCTAACATTTTATTGGATAAATGTAATACATTTAACAAACATGTATAATAATATTGTAGTTAGTTTCATTAATTCATTCAAATACAATGGCTAGGAGTTAACTACCATTTAAAATAATAATATTATATTATTAGTGTGCAACGTAAGACTTCAAAGAAACCAGTTGTTGCGTATCGGGTAAGCTATAAAACATAGCAACCCCTTTAAAGAAAAATTAATATTTAATTCACAAATATTAATAAATATGAAATATGTATTATTCTTCATTTACTTGGGATGTAACATTAATAAAAATTATCTCTATTCAACCATCTTCTAAATTGAAATTTACAATATGGAAATATTATTCCCTTGTAAACAAATCGATTGGAAATTGAAAATTTTAAAAACTCCTCAAGACCCTTAGAATTATAAGGTGTGTTCCATAGTAATGGGAATCGTATTTTATCCATATATATCATAATGTGACTGTACATTATTAAACATACATAAACAGATAACTATTACAAATTTGAAAAAGAGATAGTGGTAAAATATAGTATAGTGGAATTAGTTGTAATAAAATACATTCAAGATTTAATTAAAATGTATATTATTTGAATGAATAGTTAATAAATGGGAATATAAAGGGATGTTGGATAGTGATTAGTTTCCCTTGTATAGACAAAGTGTTTCCCATGTTCAAACAATAATGATCAAGCCTTATCTTATCCATCACCATACATTGATGCTTGAGGAAAAATAGTCTAACAAAGATGAATGAGATCCACCCTGAATTATCATAATGAATAAGGAACAACCCAAGAGAATAACAAGACACACACCATGCCGAAGTCAACTCAAAAGCCTAATTATTCATAAATCTAAAATGACAACCATATCGAATACTAATTATCCCCCTTATAAAACCTATAGAAATGGTCTAAATACTATACAAAGTAAAATTCATTGGGATAACAGTTGGAAACAATACCACTAAGAATTGAATTTAACATATGGAGAAGATCACCAACTATAGTATCATATTCAAGATCTGGGTAGAGTAAAACACTAGAAAGTATAAACCAAAATAATGAAAGGATTTACTCTTAGAGTCTTACTTTATACCTTCATCAAGACCTTTTTGGGAGATATAACATATAGAACTTAAAAATTAGTGAAACAATTTCATGCATCACAGATCAAATAAAACAATCCCCATAAAACAGAGATCACACCAAAATGAAAATTTAATCAGCTAAAAAATGAATTTTTGAATCATTAAAAAAAATTCCCTCATTCAAAACCCTAAATTACTAATCAATACCCTAAAACTGATTTTATAAAATTACACACAATTGAAAATAAGACATCATTTAAGCTTTTCATTTCTTTTAATTTAGATAACTAATTCAATTTTCCCCATTTTTCTTTCACTAAAAATAAATAACTCACTTGAACAATTAAAATAAAATGAATTTCCTTATTAAATTTAAGAACACTTTATATATTTAACTTTAGAACCAAATAAATTGGTAAAACAAGGACCATTTCACCAAAACACCATTTAAATCCAAACATGTTATATAATTTTACATTTTACAAAGAAAACATCGTAATACACATGAAAAAATAATGGGAATACCAAAAAAATAAACCATAATACATCCAAAAATAATTAACACAACAAGTGAAACTCCACCCAATTACACCTAAAATGATGATCATAATAATTAGAATCAAATTGAGAGTGAATGGAGGTCAAATTAATAACATCGTAGTGAAGCAGAATTAGGAACAGTAGGGAGAGGGCATGGGAAAAGGCAATGATAAAAAGATTGATCTGGTGGGGGAGAAATCAATCCTAAATGACCTAACATCTATTATGTGATTGAGAAAAGGAAATGATAGGGATAGGTATTAGAAAAGGATGCAAAATATGGAGAGGGATAGGGAGGCAAATACGGGTTAGGGGATTGTGACCCCTTTGCTGGAAAGGGCTCAGGGGCATAAGAATAGAGGGAATGGGATGAAAAATGATGAGGGGGAAAGTGGTGGTTCTAGGGTTCAGGGTTCGGGGTGGGGAGGGGATATAAGGGGAGAAGGGAGGGTCACATGTAAAAGGGATTTTTTTAATAAAAGAATAACATTTAGAATCAATTTATAAAAAATTCAATGAAATAAGTTTCATTTTTAGGGGTAGTTTAGTAAACATCCACTAAACAAAAAATATGTTTTAGTGACATGCCTCTTAGCTTGCACCATGGACTCTAACCATTTCGCACCCAACCATTCTAACAAGTAAATGTATAATCCCAATTTTTGGGGTCTATAGGGCCTATAAAATTGGAATATATACTCTATCCCCACTATACATTTCCTAGGATCAGGGGTATCTCTGTCACCAAATACGACTAGAATATTCCATATAGAAAACACCTTATCATGGTCCACTACTCGGTCCTGACTTATTAATCCACCCCATCAGAAGTATTAAATTATATGGATCGCCAATTACACTATAAAGGGATCAGTGGGATGGATTTCTTTTGTTTCTTGATCCATAGCGCCCTCTCTATTCCTAGAAGAAGTCCCTTTTGGAGGCATTGTCTAAAAAATATGATACAAATTAATCAATACATAATTAAATCTCAAAAAATATAAAATCGACCATAATAAAACATTATAGTAGGTATGGAACACACAAAATTTATTTAAAACATTTTCAAATGATGTAGGATTGAATACCGAAATATTTTAAATATTATTCCATTGGGAGGTTTTTGGCCACATAGTTATAAAATTCATTCAAAAACTATGAAAAAGTCCCTGGATGATTATTGATTTCACCATATAGGATTAATATTGTTACAAAAAATTGTGTTCTTAAACTATCCAATTGTTCTTTTCATTACTGTTCTACTATAAAACATAATGTTTATCAAATACAACCATCATTTCTTACCCAAACATTCAATCGATAATGAAAAACATCAAATATTATCATAAAAACCCAAAATGGGTCCAAATCAGAAATAAAAACCACATGGTAACTTATGGTTCGGTGTAAGGAATAGTTTTCCAATTGGTACTTCATTTCTACATATAGATCATCTAAAATTTTAACTTATGTATCCCACTAACCCCAAAATAAAAAGGGGGCCATATGACCATTTTTTAGTAACCCAATCCATTATTCAACAAGGCTGAATGTGTGATCCCAAACACGATAGGTTGGTGAATGGAACTATGGAATCATATATAGCCATTTGAGAATAGAGTCTCTGTTGAAAATCGGTCATGGCCCATCCATGAATTGGATAACCTCACTTACTGAATATGAAATAAAAACATCTGAAAATATAAAATAAAGTAAAAAAAACAATGACTAAAAGAGTATGTCATAACATCATCACATCCAATGTCTAAATAATGAAATAATGAAATGATATCGATCATTAAAAGATAAAAAATGGAATTAGACCAAAATTCCCATATATGATATCTCAATGGTTGAAATACAAAAAATATATTCCATAATAGCTAAACTCGATGAGACCACACATCCGCCATCATAAATTGTCCTTAGACTTTAGTAATAGAGATGGGTGATAAGAAACAAATATACCCTTTTCCATACATGTGTTATTAAAAACAAGTCTACATTCACCCAATGGAATATATAGGGTTCCGGGAACAAAGCCCGGTAGGTTACCACCATGAATCTATATAATTCATTTTCTCGAAAAACTATTACGTGTTGTATAGAAACTCATTTTAAAAGAATATTTCACTTTCATAAAAAGTTAACATGAAGAACATAATTTTATAAGTTCTATTAAAAAAATTCAAAGATTAGTAAACTTGGATCAGTTGAGGAAGACAAATTCACCCAATATTGGCATGGTTAAATCACCCACATTTGGAATAAACATTAAAATCATCATAAAATCAAATAACTGAAAAATGGAACTAATAAAAAAATATGTTAAATCAAAACAAGGAACTAGAATCATTAATAAATAATATAAAATCCAAATTCTAAGTGGTATTATACAAAATGGGCTCTAACCAATATTATTATAGTGATTTATTATAAGAAATAGTTTTTCAAGATGGGAAAAACATTCAACATGTGAAGAAGACCAAACAGTCATCCCTGATCCCAAATATATTTCCATGGGAACTCTTAGTCCCCATTTACACATCTGGAAGATCCCCCAGTCTCCCTAGAAAGGGATCCCTCAGTCCCATGGATAAAATTTCTTATCTATTCCAATTCATGGAATAATGTTCCATTTTTCAATGTTTTTACACACACACACACCAATGTTCTCCCATGCTCTACACAACTCCAATCATATTACATCAATATGTTTCAATGACATAATACATTTAAAATAAATTTCATAAACTATCCATTATCATAAAAAGTAAACCAATCGTCAAAAAAACAAATGTTTAAATCCCATCTCAACAACCCATTGGAAAGCATAAAACATAATTGATTCATCTTAATAATCATATGACGTGCATCATAGCCATTTCACTTTCAAAAGAAACTTTAAAACCTTAATTTTCAATCCCATCCTAGAAATCATAATAATATTGGATGAAATGTCAATAATGACTCAAATTATGGTAAATTTAATAAAAACCCCAAAATAATCAATAATAATTAGAAATCCATGAAAAATATCCCTTAAATAGGTACACCAATCTCGATACAAAACCATAGTATGTCCTTCAATGAAGATCACATGAATTGAGTAGGTAGGATCCTCACAGAACTATGGAATAATAAAAAAACAAAAAACACATTATAAACCTTATTTTTGGCCAAACCACAGTCTATGGATTCCACACTCCTTGAAAATTGGAGAAAAAGTGATATATAGTTCAATAGGGAATAAATCATGAAGAAATCATGATTTCTTTGAAAAAAATCTATAAACGAATCATGAAATCCCGTAAAACCCAATGGTTGAGAGTGAAAAGATATATTAGAGATACTAAAAATGAATGATGAAGGAAATGGGGGAGAAGGAATATTGTCATTTAATGAAAAAGTGATAAAAATCTATTTTTAATGACCTAGAAAGACTATAGAGTTGGTTCAAATATTTAGACAGACTATGAACCAACTATTTGGGGGTTACTATCATCCAACAATATATCTTACACTGTGTCAATAAATCCATATATTATTAGAAAAACCTTATCATTCTATAAAAAACTCTATTATCCCCAAAATTTCCCTCTTTAAAATTTATACACACAGTTTTACTAGGTGTCAGAGAACATGTTCACAAAAATAGTCATTTTCAAACTCAAACAATGAAGATATCACATAATTAATAAATTAATAATGCTCAAAAAAACATAATAGTGAAAAAAAATTGGTGTTATAAATATAAATCATGTTCTCTTCCTCTGAACTCATTTTTTCATGAATTAACTTATTCTCACACTCATATAAAAATCTTGGAAATGAATTATATACTTACTAAATCGCATGGTTCATAAAACAGTAATAAAGAATCATGTTTTTATGTCTATATTAACTTTATAACCCCTTCCTTTTGGAACTCAATTATGTGTGGGATAGTACATACCCCAGGATCTAATATTCATATAGTATGTCACAATATGAGGAATTGTTAGGTTATTCAATCACCATGCTTCACCAGTATTATGATAATCCACTTATTGAGTTTGATTTTAGTTAGGGGATAAGGGTCCTTCCTAGTGATTATATCAAATTCTTTTCACAAGGCCTAACCTAGTAGTGGAATATCTTCGATGTTCCCCCATGAAACATTAGGTTGGAGGATCTCGATCAACATATCATTAATAATTACTTCTCTAGAATGCATGTACACATCCCCTTTGATGATCCATACCTCTTGATGTACCAAATGGAAGGTTCTTTTCTATGGTCTCCATTTACTGGGGTGATCTTGGATGATGTTCTCATTTATAAAGATATAAATTTTCAAAATCCAAATACACATATATATATATATATGCATCTTAAATCCAATTATCAAACTTTGTGTATTTTTCTGAACTCTATGATCCCACATTTATTTGGGTTTGAATATTCTATTGAAATTAAATGAATTGTTTTGATTGAAAAAATCATATAGGTATTGGTTTTCATCTAGAGATGAAATATTGAGCATGTTAATGTGGGTGTGATTCTCGTGTTGTTTTTTATCAAAACACCAAACACATTTACAAAATTGGTATTATTTGAGAGCCTATATTACATAAATTAATACGTAAGTCTAAGTGGAATTAGAGACACTATTTAAAACATTTTATATTTGTTTTTGAGTTATTTGAGGAAGTATGAAGATATTTCGAGAGGCATTGGTTTAAAGGGAATAAGTTTGAAATTTTCACACTCTACATGAGTGGCCATTCATAGACCTTTACGTATAGTTGGTTCATAGCTTCTGACAAAAACATATATCTGAATCTGACCGACTAAATATTTCTTCATTCTGTTGATTTTATATATCGATGTGCTCGATATCACTCTGAATCCATCTTTTTGGTATTTTCTAAGAATCCACATTATGTATAAGTGGGAACCTCACATTCAAGTTGTTCATCCATCCGACCGTGACATCCCAAATTTAAAATTCAAACCCTCACATCCCAAATTTGAAATTTAAAATAAATCCATGAAACAGATTTGAAATTCAAAATGATATGACTTAAAATAATCACCATCAGACCACCACGAGTCACCATGTCTCTAGAAGCGGTCTGCCTCGAGCCACGCCCTTGACTGAAAAATCAACATATTCAATAAAAAACCACCACTACCTGAAAATATCACAAAAAGATATTTCCACTGAAGATACATACCATGAACACTGAAGACACCAACAACCTTTCCCTCATCCAATCACCTTCTTAACAAACCAAAATCCATACTAGAGACATCTTTCAGAAATAGACCCATTCGAGACAAACATTTCACAAAAATGGAAAAAATACAGATTCATTGAAAACATGCCCAACAGAGACCCTAATGCAGGGAAGAATCCTTCATAAAAAAACCTCCTAGAATGTCGTTGAATGCTAGAACTACACATCCCAAAACACCATGAAACCCATCACCCAAGTCCAACAGGGAGAAGAGTTTTGGGATCCTGGTGCCACAGTAGCAGACAAGCACCAACAATAAGCCACAAAATTTCACCATGAGTAGAATCCTCCATCATCAGAACAATATGAAAAAAAATCAAAAAAATGAAGAGAAACCACCAAGGGAACCTAGAGAAAGGATGCCCTCTGCAAAACATGCCTCCTAAAGCACCCACCGATAACACAAACACATCCCCGAACCTCCTCTGAATCCTTACACTCAACCAACCTGGAAAAGAGTAAGGTATCTGGAAGCTAGAGTAGAGTAAGACATATCATACCTCCATAAAAAGCCTTGAAGAAACAAACACCATAAACACTATAGAAAACATCATTGATGAACCATCATTTCCATAAAAGAGAGTGTGACTCCATTTGAAATCTCCATCAAATGACCAAAGCACAATCATCTTCAACGGGATTAGTAAGTTGGAAACTGTAACCCGAACCATCAGATTTATGAGAATAAGACTAAGAAGGAGAAATCATGGTCATTAAATAAGATATAACAATTCGAGAAGGTCAAAACATCCTTAGAGAGAAGAAAAAGAGAATCGCGAAGATGAGAAATGAGATAGAGATGTGAGCTGCTCCAAGACCAAGAGATGAACCCTAGATGGAGTTGAAGCACTCTCAGGAGAGCACTCTGGGAGAAAATGGAGCCATATATGTGATCGATATGACACTTAGAATGATATGGATAATGTTTTCTCATGGTTTACATATACGGTGTCTTACCAAGAAAGGTCATTTCATACATTTAATTGGGTAATAAACCTATTTTATTACAAGGAATATACCCTTTATTTTTTCATCTAATTATTTGGTTTTGACTTAAAATGGATGTATATTGAGTAAATAGAAGAAAACTATTTTTTGGACTTATTCCGAGCTTGGAACCCCAATAAGTGTAAGAAAGAACTAGGTTGTGTAATTAGAAAATATTATGCCACCTAGACCCCATGTTTTCCTATTTCCATGGGAGGAATTTCATAGGAGAAAGTAGGGTGCATGGTTTTCCCTAACCATGAACCAAGATCCACACAGCATTGAAAAACCTCTTAAATTTTTAGAAGAGGCATATGTAATGGTTGGCACATGGGTTCTCAAAATTTGTGACCTAACCATGTGGGTTCACTTCTTGTATAGAAAAGGGTGCACAGTTTGTGTAAGGTTCGGCTAACTGTGCATACAAACTGTGTGGCCTAGAATTTTTTGTAAAATTTCAAAAAATTCCATTAAATTCTATTTAACATACACACCCTATTATTTCCCCTCTGGCTAAGAGAATGAGTTTCTCCCTATCATTGAAGAGCTCTAAAGGATTTGAAGCTTGGATCTTCAATATCTAATCATTCCAAACTATGATTGAGTCATCATTAGGCTTATTGAATATCCATTAGTGAGTAATCAATTCATCTTGTGCCATTCAAAAAATTTCATCCATTGGAAAGTGTTATTTAGGTTTGGGCTCTTATGCCGTATTTCCAAGGCATTCATCTATTTTTCCATTTTCTTCAAATCTTGACCAAATAAAAAGCCAATGAATGAAGAGTGCTCTTATACTAGAATAGTGTATGTTGCCTAGTTCTTACCCTTAAATGTGAGATGTTTTATAATATGCGACATTGTTCCAAATGTCGGTTTCATCATGTGTTTTCCATAAATTGAATCATCCTTAAATTGGTTCATCCTTTAAGGAACCTAATGTCCTAATTATATCTCAGGATACACATGAGGGTTTCAACTCAATGTATTCTACCCCCATGGGTGTTCTCATTAAATTTCTAGTTATCTGTAATGATATTATTTCCAAAACACCAATTAGTCTGTTTGGATTTATTTCTGGATAGATATATCATAAATGAAATGAATAAATCTTGTGGTATAGCATGGCTAGAACATGTATCAATATATTTTCAATTGAATAATGTTAAGTTCTATGACCAAATTATCCAATTGAATGGAACTATGGTTACACAATTATTATTATAGAACATTAAAGGGTGATGAATTATCAATTTTCTCATCTAAAATCCAATTATTACTTCACCGTTTTAAATGTATAGAAATGATGACCATTGCTAGTTTTAGTAAATTGGAATGACAACCACTATTAATCATGTATATAAATATTGGAATAGACAAACATACTCTAATTTGACATGGGAATGGAAACCACTTATGAATGTTATATGGTCATAGTTTCCCAATATAATGATATGTCCATAGTGACCCAATTCTATGATACAAGGAAGAGAGTACCTATACTGTGACACTTGGGAATGGAAACCCCTTATGAATGTTATATGGTCAAAGGGTCCCTATACAATGATATGTGCATAGTGACCAAATTATATGATACAAGCCATGCAGTCCCTATACTGTGACACATGGGAATTGAAATCCTATGATATGATATTGGGAATGAATACCCTTATTTAATATTATATATGGGCATGAAAATCTTAAGTATAAGAAATGGGAATGGAAACACATTTTTATATATTATAAGGGAATAGAAATCCATATTGTTATATATGATTATGTCAACCCTATTACTTTAATATTGGGCAGGGCATCTCTTGATACTTATGTTACTAATGCTACAACTTATGGATGTCTGAGTTACTCCTATGGTCCAGCCTGAAGTCCTTCTTTTTATTGATTTTTTATAACCCCCCTTTTAGGGGATGAATGGGAACCCTTATGAGGCCTGTAGGCTTAGAGATTATATGAATTATATATATTAGGGAAATATACAGACTATAACTACATGGAACTGGTCCTCCCCAGCTTCTTCATCGTGATTTTTATCTCTCCACCTTCGCATGGCTTGTTTGGCTAGGATTCCCATGCATGCACATGTTGGTAGTTATGTCAACGCCATACCCTCTCTTTCTAGAAAATCCGCTTAGCTTCTACTCATGTGAATGTGCATGCTATGAATCCTTTTCTGGAGTCCACTCCTTATAGATTTTGTCTACTCGTTAAGAATAATTTTAGGTGCCCCAAAGGCCTTGAGGTGGCCCGAAGGCCATGAGGTGGCCCGAAGGCCTTGAGGTGGCCTGAAATCCTTACTGTCTCAAAGGCCTTGGGTGGACCGAAGGCCTTAAACGGCCTGATGCCCAAACTGGTGTCCCGAAATCCCAAACAGATGAATTTTTCTAGCTACTACATTAATAAAAAGTACCTACTACAGTGCTACTATAGTGATCCTACAGTACATTCTAGAGTAACCAGAAAATTATTTCTCTACCCGGTTTTGAACTCGGGTGTCTTGGATTCACATGGTTACTTGTTTAGATATATTTCGGCACAATATAATGAAGGTATTTTTTTTATTATTTTCCTCATAGAACTAAAGCTGATAAATTTACAAATGTATTACTACTTTTCATTATTATATCTGCATACTGCCATGTTATATACAAGGGCTGGTTATTTATAGAAGCTATTGGTGGTAGCCTACTATGTTTATCTCACACCACATATAGGCCACTGATGTTACTCAGAAAAAATATATGCTCATAGGAGTAGATATGGGTAATAATCCTCTTATTGATGCTTGACATCTCATATGACTTAGGATTAGATCTTTGTAGCAGATGATTGGGCCAGATCATGGGATTCTTTTATAGATTTTGGCCTTTCATTTCTTTTTGTATATCATGTACTATATTTAATATCCCCTTCCATGTACACATGTTATCCCTAATTTTTAGATACATGACATCGTCATATTTTTTATTGGATTTAGATTACCATTTTTTATTATTTAGTGCCTCGATATTTATATTTTCTTCTCTTCTCTTTTACATTATTGATATGGTTCTTCTATTTGCATATTGATTATACCAATGTGCTACTCCGACCAAAGGGAATATTCACTCCATGGAAACACCATAGGACCATACTACTATTTAGAAACTATGGAATATGGGGACTTGTTCTTGAGGACATGTGTCCCTTTGTTTAGGGAACCTTTTAGAGGCATCTAGTTCGGGACATCACAAAAGTGGTATTAGATAATATTTCATTTATTTTGAATTACTATTTAGTAATATTAGACATGAGATTAGTAATGTATTGGAATTAAGTAAAGAGTTTTTCCAGGGAGAGGTTATCCCACATAGCGGGAAAGTCCAAATTACATGGGATGAGGAATGATGTTCTATATTCCTCTTATTACTATTGATTTAATTCCACCATTGGTTGATTCACTTGAATTAAGATGTTCTAATCGCTATAAATAATAATTTTTTATCATGGACCAATAAAATGTGGTAATTCTATATCATCAATCATTTTAGGCACCTAGTATAATTCAGATTCCATGAATTATGTCATGCCATGTAGGATGAATCACTTGATAGCATGGCATTTATTAAGTATGCATTGAGTGGTATACATGTTATCTGAAAAAATAGGGGATTAAGATACATAGTTGGTACATTGAGTTCATACCATAAACAACATTGTATTTTCCATCATTGGGAACAACATACACCCTAAACAACCAACTATGAATCTTTTAGTCATGGACCATTGGATACCTAGACTTGAATCTGTTATGGTAGGGATTAATGTGGATGCTACACTTTGGCTCAACAGGTGTATCATCTCTTATAGATTGGATGTGGGGACCCATTTGGTTCAACAATTCATGGATGAATTTAATAGAAATAAAAATTTAAAAGGAAATGAAATTTGTGAAACATAGATCCTTACCTAGACTCGAACATAGTAGTGGTATGTATGTAGTGTCTCTTATGTCCAAATAAATGATTATTTCAACCAGACCTGGATCATTGAGAAGGAAGAGGAGGTTTTTTATCATATAATGGATATTTACATGTTCTTTAACTATTTATGTGGATTATTTTGTTATTAAATCTTATCATAGGCATGTGTTGGGTATTTGTGGATAAATTACACCACAATGTACTCCATTCATACACCAGGAGGGTAGTGATGACCATGCTCCAGAGGAGGTGGACCCAGACGTACCAGTCATATCTCTAGTAGTTCTACTTGTGGAACTTCATCCTATTTCTGAAATGAGAAATGATATATATTTTTGATGAGATATTCTTTGTCTTATATAGACTATCCAGGGAGATCCTCACTCTGCCACTTCTATGGGAGAGTTGACTTGGTAGTTTTTGTAGCAGCATCTTCCCACATTTTTGAGGAATAGAATACCACATGCTGAAAAGATATGGATAGATATCATTATTTATATTTTTTTTAATCTTGAGGAACATTCTTAGAAAAAAGTGAAAATCACTACATATATGTTTCATGGATCTTCTATGTTCTAGTGGGATATTATTACCTAGGTAGGTCAAAATTAAAAAGTGATATGGAGGGATTTCATATCATGATTCTATGAATATTTTACCCTAAGACTCTAATGTCTATTCATTCTAGAGAATTCATGAACCTATAGTAGGGTACTCATACAATTATGGAGAAATCAACTCATTTTATAGAGCTCCAGTTCTTTGTTCCCATATATACAAATGATGAGCCAATAAAAGCGAGAGGATTTCCGGATGGCCTGAGGAATCCTATTCATTATTAGTTAAACGTAATCAAGTTTAATACCATATCTAATATAGTTAAATATGAAATTTTCATTTAGTGAAACCAAATGGAAGAATATGGTGTGAGATAGAGAGGTTCATAACCAAAAAAGTCTATTATGCCAACAATTGGTTGGAAGCGATGTTTTGGGACTGTGCATATGTGCAGAAACCGCCAATTGAAAACCACATATTCTTACATGGTTTCTCACTAGTGTGTTAAGATTGAGAATAATAATCCCTAGTGTCCTAGACACCCTAATAAGAGTAGAGGCAATGCAATATTGGTTCATCTTTATCATTCCTACAAGACCTTACCATCTATCTGGAGTGAGAGAGGATCTGTATCAGCTCCACCTTCAAAAGAAGGATCTATAGAACCCCACCAAGAAGGTAGTTGGAGTACTCCAACCGTAAAAGAAGAAGAGGAGGTCATATAAGTTTTATCCATGATTTAGATATACATTACCATTAGATACGACATGATCAAGGTAGTCAGGGTGTAGCACATAGTCAGGCTTCACTCCATATCTATTCAGTGGAGCAGGGTTATAAGTCATTTAATTTTAGAGGTACTATTCTAGTAGCCTCTACTATTTAATCTTCCTTATTAAATATATGTGCATAACATTCCTTTATCTTTATAGCTATTTTAGAGAGTCATAGGCTTCATATTGAGTACACTTATGGAATTATGAAACTTGTAACGCCTTCAGGATTACATTTAAAAATTTTATAATGGTTCAAGAAATCCCCCAATGATGTAGGCAATCATTGTTTATCATGGGACCTCTTTTTCCTTGAAATGATGGGTCTCGATGTCATTCTCAAGATGTATTGGTTGGTTCCCTGTCATGGATTTTTATATTTTTATCGTAGAAGGGTGTCATTTACAAAACTATAGGGTGGTACATATACTAACAATGGAGAGTGGATTTCTAGGATGGTAAATCTATGACCAGAGCATCATGGGCTAGGTGGAGTGACAACCCAGATTGCAAAAAGTTTTATGGAAGATTCGGGATTACATCAGATTGAGTTCCCTCATGTAGTTGATTGGCCATGGATGTGTTCACGTAACCACTTTCATGGACTACCTTCAGAGAAAGAGATATATATATTCTACTATCAATATATCTCCTAGAGATAAAACAATATCCATTCCTCCTTATATGAATCCTACCATTTAGTTGCATGAGATCAAACGGTATCTAGTGGATTTAGAGCCTAAGGGTTTTATATGGTCAAGTACATCTTCATGGGATTCACTGGTCCATTTCCCTAAGAATAAATATAACCCTCAGGCTTAGCATAGATTAATGGAAATTGAATCAGTTGACTATGATGAAATAGTATCTATTAACTCATATTTATGATTTCTTCTACTAGCTCTGAGAAGAAAGTGTATTCTTGAAGATCAACATCAGATCAAGATATCATTAGGTTTGAGTCATACCATCAGATATTCCATAGAAGTCAATCCATAGTTGGTACACTATATATGAGAATATTGTTATTTCATTCAGCCAACCGAACAATCCATCCATATAAATGTGTTTTATGAATAGGGTTTTCCACCATATCAGGATTCATGTGTGCTATTCTTCGTAGATGACATCTTGGTGCACTCGCATACATGAAGATACCATGCCACACATCTCAATGACATTTTGAATACCCTAATAGATCACCATTTGTATGAAATGATTTGTAAATGTCACTTATGGATCAATTAGGTAATCATATTGTTAAATATTATCTCAGAAGTAGGAGTGTCAGTATAACTAGAGAAAGTGAGATATGTAGTCAACTAGGATAATCCTATGAACATATTAGTTATATAATGTTTATTATGGAATTATGGTTATTATATGTGTTTTATTCAAAACTAATCTTTCATAAAATAACCTCCTATAATCTTGACTAAATTGTTTTGAAATTTATATTGCTAAATCCTACGAGACAGCCTTTTAGGAGCCGAAATTGAGATTTACTACAGTGAAAATTCTGATTTTTCCAAATCGAGGAAAAATATTTATAGTTTATTTTGATGCATCCAGTATTGGGATAGGATGCGTTATAATGTATGCTGATCAATTAATTTCATATGGGTCATGACAATGGAGGCCTCAGGGAATAATTACCCGAAACATGATCTTTTGTGAATAGTTAGTGTTTATGTATTGCATTGTTAGAGGCATTACCTATTGGGAGAGAATTTTTGGTGTTTATGGACCAATAAAACCCCATGTATATTTTCATCAGGAGTGACATAGATATCAAGAAACAAATATTGGTTTTATTTCAATATTCCATTGACATAGACGTATCCAATATTCTTGGGGAGGGAAATGTTATTTCTGAAGCTCTGAGTAGAAGGTACTAAACACAAGAATTTTAGGAAGCTAGTAGAGAGTGGAATCTTATAGATATATTTTATATGATGAAAATGAGGTTTTGGATAGTTTTGTAGATTCATTAGATTCATTAGTTTCATTTATACCAATGGACACTTGAATTCGGGAGAGAGTGGATATGAAGTAGTTTTATGTCCCAGAAGACTAGGTTCTATGAGAGAGTAACTATAATGTTGACTTTCAATTAGACCATTCTATCAATGGTGACATAATCCTTTATATACATGGGAATATATGGGATCCCATGGATATGAGAGGGGAACTGATGTGAGATTCACATGCTTCTTATTGGGTTGTACACCCATGTATCTACAAGATGTATTATGATATTCGATGATAGTATTTGTGGCTATATATAAAGTGTTAAATATATTTTTTTATCACTAGGTGTTCAACCTTTCTAAAAGTGAAGTCAGATCCCAAGTGGCCCCTAGATTGTTAAGTAAATCACCAGTCCCAGAATGGAAATGGTATTAAGTTATGTTGTATTTTTTTATCGACTTACTGTGGTCACCTCGAGATATCAATGACGTTTTGGTATTCTTGGACTGAGTGACTAAATTAGCCCAATTCCTTCTTATATGGGAGAATTTATTAGTTAATTATATGGTATGATTGTATGTATTTTATATAATATGGTTTCATGAGTTCCCTTGTACTATCATTTCAAATAGGGACTCTCACTCTACATCAATATTCTGGAGGGGGTTTGCAAAGGTTATGGGTAGACAGGTGCTTCTGAGCTTTTCCTTTCACCTGCATACTGATGGATAGTTAGAACATAAGCTATAGGTGCAGGTGGACATGATATGTGAATGCATCCATCATTTCAATAGTTCTTGGGAGAAACATAGTAATCTCATCAATATATCTTATAATAATATATTTTATGAAATGACACAGAAGGCTGCTTTGTACGCTCTAAACAGTAGGTTGTGTCATTCACCCTTCTTCTGGTTAGAGAAAGGATGGGAAATACTACTAGGTCCTCACCTCATTCAAGAGACATCATATCATGTTTTGATTTTTGGGAACATGATATCAACTGACCACTCTAGACATAAATCTTATTGTACCTAAAATATATCACATTTGGAGATTGAGGTCGGGGATCATGTTTTCTAACAAGTATCACCCAAACATGGTCATAGATGGATTCAATAAAAAGGGAAAATATCACCACATTAATTCAGAATATTTGAGTTCTTGGAGATATCTGGGTCGGTAGCCTATCATTTGCTGTTACCTCAAAGTTATCATGCCTTGCAGGACAACTTCCATATTTCATAGGTCCACCATTATCATGCCTACCCATCTTATACTTTTGATCTAGAGGATGTTTAGTTTTATGATTATTATTATTTTAAGGAGTATCTAATTTGAATCATTGAGCAAAGAACAAAGGATATAATAGGCCAATGTATCCCTTCAGTATTGGTTTTATTGTAGGATGACAGCATACTGGATGAGGCATGGGAGAGCGAGGTCGATGTTCATTCTCAGTGGTTTGAGTTTTTTTAAACAACATTTCTCCATAATTTGAAAGACAATTTGGGGATGAATTGATTTAAGGGGGATGATTATAAGAACTCTATATTTCTACAAGGTAAAAACACATTAGTTTTCTGTATTATTATTGGGGTTGAACCTAATATTGATAGATAGTGAGGATATGGGGGAAATGAGGGTGTATGGGGCATTTTTAGAGGGTGGAACCCTAGTCAATGGATGAATGAAATGAACTTCATCGTTAGTATAAACCACGAGTAACATCCCACACATTTTCTCCAAATAGAGTAGGGAATTTTAGAGGGAAATGTGAGGTGCATAGTTTTTCATAACCGTGAGGCAGGTTTGCATGACCACGAAAAACCTCTTCAGTTTCTCACAGAGGCATATGGTATGGTTGGAGTATGGTTTCTCAAACCATGATTATTAACCATGGGGGTTCCATCCATGGACATTTAAGGGAACACAATTAGTGAATGGTTTGGACAATCATGTGGCCAAACCATATGACCCAATAAAATGAGAAAAACTTCCAAAATGACCTTAAACCTTATTTAACTTACCCACCCTCTTATTTTTCCGCTAGTGGAAAGAATGAGAATCTCCTTATAATTGATGGGATCCAACGCCTCTTATGACAGGTTCCTGAATATCACTTCCTTACAAACTCTAATTTGACTGTTGTCAATCACATTGGATATCCATTATTGAGTACTATATTCAGTTTGTTCATTTCCACATTTTTATTTCTCTTGATGGAGTTATTAAGGTGCAGACTCATGTGACATTTTTCTAGGGAATTTATCTATTTTTTGGATTTCTCCAAATCTGGACCAAACCAAAGGATGATGTTGGATGAGTAATCCACTATACGAATAATGTAAGTGATTTAGTTTTTATCCCTGAATAACAAGATGTTTTATAATATGTTTCATTGTTCATCATGTCATTTTTTCTATTCATTTTCGATAAATTTCTCTTCAATAAATTGGTTCCACATTTTATGAAACTATTGACCATATTAGATCCCAAGAAACATGTGAGGTTTTAAAACTCAATATATGCCTCCCCTATCAGTTTTATCTTGAATTACTTAATTTTATTTAAATATCATATATCCAAAACACCTAATGTTGTGTTTGGATTTTGTTCTATATAGAGGTGTCATAAATGAAAAGAATAATTGTTGTGGTATAGCACGAGTAACACAATTATCAATTTTTTATGAATTGAATAAATGTATGTGGTAATCCAATGTTTCCAAAATAAATAAAATATTGACTACACCATTTTTATTATCGAACATTAAGAAGTTGTGAATTATCTCTTTGGTAATATTAAATACAATGATTACTAACCAATGTTATAAGTTTTTTGGCATGATAACCCTTTTTATATTTCATAACTACAGACATGACCTTTAATAAAATTATAAAATTCCTTTAACATCATTAAGAAAGAATTGCTATCCTGAAAATCATTATAGGGGGTCACTTTATCAGTGTTAAAAAAACTAATAATGGACACCCTTTATTACTATAATAAATAGATCTGATAAAGGCCCAACCTGTTGTAGTGTTCTGTCTGTATAACAGTAGATGATAGTAAAATACCTATAACTTGATTAAAAAATATATAATTTTATTTAAATGAAATTTATCTCATTAATATAAATAAAACTCTACTAGATAAATTTCGAATAATGTTTTTTATAATTACATTTACAATTAATATCTAAAACAATTTAGAAACATTATTGTTTCATCATCTTTGAAGCATATAGTCCCCTCTCCAAAAAGCCTACCCATGATATCAGTTTCCAAACAAATCACCTCAACCCATGTAAAAGAGTCCACCTATATAAAAAAAAATATATTATGTTACTAATACTATAAATAAATAATTTAAAAATCAATATGAAAGAATAAATTTATAAAATGTTAATTTTAAATAATAATACACACTTGGAGTTTACTCAGTGACACAATGCTTCGTATATAGTTAGGGTTGATTTATACACATATAAAAAGAGTTATGGATCATTTTCCTTAAGTATCAATACATTATAAATGAGTTTTCTAAATTCTTAGTATTTCACTTGTTCTTTTTTCTAAAAGTAATGTCAATTTTAAATAGAGACACACTTGGTGTTATACTAGCCAAATCATCCGTTAGATTTAGGTGAATATAATTCTTAAATGTTATAAAGTACTAATGGATCATTTCATAAGGTATCAAACTAATTTGAATGTGTTTTCTTGGTTTTACTATGTCAATTTATTTTTTTACTAAAATTTCATTTCAAACTGGAAACACACATTCTGATTCATACCTGTTACATTACATGTCAGTTTGACATGAGACTACTTCATACACATTATAAAGGACTTATGAATCATTTTACTCAATTATTAATGAAATATGATAATATTATATTGGTTTTTTGTGAGTGGCATTCATTTTGAACTAAAATTTGAAATTTAAATGAAAACATACTCTTTGAGTCATATTGGTCACATTGCAGATCAGATTGAGGTGCAGTTGATTCCTAAACGTCCCAAATGAATCATGGGTCATCTTCCTAAAGTATAAATAAAATAAAAATGAGATTACATGGTTTTTAGTATGTCACTTTTTCCTTTTACAAAATTTATTATCAATTCTAAATAAAAAGACACACATGGATTCATATCAATTGCACCGTGTGTCAGATTGAGGTGTGATTGATTCCTAATCATTGAAAATGATATTTATATCTTTTACCTAAATTATCAAAAATAATTATAATATATTTTCTTGGGTTTTAGTATGTCACCTATTCATTTTACTAAAATTAATGTTAATTTTTTTAAAATAAAGACGCACATTATATTATACTAATCACACCATGCATCATATTTATGTGAAGTTGTTTCCTAGACATTGAAAATGACTTATAGATCATTTTAATTATGTATTAATACAATCTGAATAAATTTTATCCATTTTTAGTATGCCACTTTTCTTTTTGTTCAAATTAATTTCAATTTTAAATAAATAGACACACTTAAAATTATATTTGTCACAATTTTTGTTGGATTATGGTGAGTATGATTTCTACACATCGAAAATGTCTTATGGATAATTCTACTAAAGTATCCAAACAATCTAAATGTGCCTTCTTGGATTTGAGTATGTTACTTGTTTTTTTATTAAAATGTCTTTTGAAAATGAAAATATGAACTTTGAGTCATATCTATCATATCATGTGTTAGTTTGACTTTAGTATGATTACTGCATGCTAAAATTGTCTTATGAATCTTTTTCCTCAATTATCAAGACAATCGGAGCATGTTTTATCAATTTTTAATTAGTTATATGTTTCGAACTAAAATGAAAATATTGAAATGATAATAGATATTAGGATTCATACCAGTCACAAAGTGCCTCATATTGAGGTTTTGTTGAATCATAAATGTCACAAATGAATTATGTATTATTTTCCTAATGTATAAAAACAATAGGAATTTGTTTGCTTTGTTTTTACTATGTCACTTTTAATTTTTACTAAAATTAATATCAATCTTAAATGATAAGACACAATGAGAGTTATACCAGTCACACATTACATTGGATTGAAGTGTGGTTAATTCCTACACATTAGTAATAACCTACCAATCATTTTCCTCAAGTATAAAAATAATCCAAATGTGTTGTGTCAATTTTTAGTATGTATCTTGTTCTTTTTACAGAAATTAATGATAATTTTAAATAAATACACACACAAGGAATTTTACCAGTCACACTGTGCATTAGATTGAGGAGCAGATACTTACTAAATGTCAAAAATTAATTATATATCATTTTACCAAATTATCAAAACAATCTTGACTTTTTTTACTTAGTTTTTAGTATGTCAATTTTTTATTAGCTTGTAATATGAAATTGGAAACACGAAATTTGAGTCATAATAGTCACATCGTGTGTTAATAAGATTTGATTATACTTCTTTCACATAAAAAAATTCCTTATGAATAGTATTCTTAAATTATCAACACAATTGGAGTGTTTTTTCTATGTTTTCAGATAGTGACACACATTTTGACCTAAAATGTAAATTTTAAATTGATAATAGACAATTTGAGTCATACTAGTCACATCGTTAATCAGATTGATGTGCAGTTTATTCCTACATGTAAACAATGACTAATCGGTTGTTTTCATAAATTATCAAATCAATATGAATGAATTTTCTTGGTTTTCAGTGAGCCACTTGTTCTTTTTACTAAAATTAATGCCAATTTTAAATAAAAAGACACACATAGGGTCATATCGGTCACACCATGCATTGGATTCAGGAAACATTGATCCCTATGATTAAAAATGACATATTTTTATTTTTCATCAATTATAAAAATATTTTGAATATGTTTTCTTGGTTTTCACTATGTCACTTTTCTTTTTACTAAAATTAATGTCAATTTTAAATTAAAATACACAGTTGGAGTTATACTGTAGACATCATGCATCATATTGAGACGTGGTTGATTAAAACACAACAAAAATTAATTATGGATAATTTTAATAAAGTATAAAAATAATAAAGATGAATTCCCTCAATTTTTAGTATGTCACTTCTTCTTTTTACTACAATTAATGTCAATTTTAAATAAATGAAAACGATTGGAATTATTCCAGTCACATCTTGCGTCAGATTGAGGTGTGGATGATTCCTACCTGCCAAAAATAACACATGGATCAATTTACTTTTCTATCAAAACAAATTTAATGCATTTTCCCATTTTGGAGTTTTTTGGTTGTCATTTTTAATTAAATTAATGTCAATTTTAAATAAAATTATTCACCTACTGTCATATCGGTCACACCATCCTATTTACTTTCATTGTCTTAATTCCAACACCACATATTGTTTCGATGTTTATAGCCAAAAAAACATCCTATACTCTTCTTTCATTCAATAACGATAAGGATTTTTTCCTAAAAACATTGAATTAATGTGAATTTTTAGCAGTTCAAAAATAAAGGAAATGAGTGTTGTGGTAACATTGGAAAAAAGGATAATGTTTTTTATTTTCATGTTTTTTTACATATTGAGATGAAAATATGACATCTTAAAAGATCAATGAAAAAGGATAAATAATTATTAAATAAAATGATATGGAAATTAACTTTCAAATAGTGGGAAAATTATGTAAAAGTAATTAAATAAGCAGTATTAATGGATCTTTTCATGGTGGTTGAATAATTTTTTCATATATTTCTTTATTTTCATTATCTTAGTTGCTTCATCAAATTCCATTCTCTCATGATCATGTGTAGTTTCAAAAAAATCACCCCAACTGGAACCAAAACATCCAAATGTATAAGAAAAAGAATCTTAAGTGAGTAACAATACATAGAAATATATTAAACATAAATATGAAACACCATATTAATTCTATGAAATTCATATACTCATAATATATGTGTACATTCAACCATAATATTTTCTTTCCATTCATTTCTAAACAAATCTATGTCATCTTGTGAATATGATAATTATTTATAGTAAAATTAGTACTTGAAAAATATAAATACAAAAATATTGAAAAATATTTTAAATGAAATAGTATTTATTTTAGAAAATATCACATCAGGGATACTAGTTTGTTGATGAAATATGATGTATCTCATAAATTTTCAAAACATAATAACCATAATATATTCTATTTTTTGTTTCAAAAACTCTACAAACAATGAGAAAAATAATTTTTTTTGTTTATGTGTTTGGATATTGAAATTTTGTTATATATACCATGATACTTTTCTACTTGTTATGATTCTCAGGCTCCTTGTGTGCATGGTATGTCTTTATTCCATGATTTTCATAAAATTTATTCATATTTGTTTCATAACCAATTCTCATTAAAACATAATATATAATATATAACAGGATGTTTAGTTCTAAATAAGTGGATGTGGTGTATTACAAAGTGGAAAGCTTCATTATTTTGGTTAGGTTTGTTGGGTATTCATGCAATGAATCCAAGAAATAAACCTTTATAGTTTCCAAATTGACCTCAATGAGCATCTAATACTGCCTAAAAACACAAAAAAGAATAATTATAGAATTAAATGAAAATATATTTTATATTATTATGTTTTAGATATTTACTTCTATATCATTGGGATTTAGAAGTGTCTTTCATCTGTATGTTTTCTTCCAAACAAGTTGTCCAATATTTTCACTATTTCATTGATTTTTTTAATCTATTTATTTGTGTTATGTAGAGGTGAATTGAGGTCTGATGGGTCCAAATTTATTTTCATGTGGTAATCCCTTCCATTGGTATTGATATACATACCAACAAAAAATATGAAATGTATTTATTCATAATTAACATAGTATATCAGCTATTGAAAGAAAAAATCATGAAATAACAAGTCATGAATACATTTACAACTGAGACTCCTATCTATTCATAGTTGAGTATTTAATTTACATTCTCAAGATCAATGTTTTCTATAATATCCTCTTCATACTTTTGTTCTTCAAAATAAACTATGTGATTACAACCACTTTGTAACTTTGTATCCACATGAACCCTTAATATTTGTAAATGTGGATATTGAATGGGTAGGGTAAATGTGATTTATGATGATATTTTCGATCAGTTGGTTGATCCTTTAGATGTTTTTGATTTTACCTTTAATTTCACCCATCCCTTTGTTTATCCGTTTTATCATTAATAGGTTCCAAACTTTTATCAATAATTGTTAAAATTTTATCATGAAACATAATTTCTAAATGAATACCAACTTTTCCAAATGTTTTTATAAGATATTATGACCATGATATGAATGTTCGAATATCTTGGTTGACCTTATGAATATCTGCATCATCAAGTGGAACATGTGTCTCGGTACTCAGCTTATGATCTATGATAATTTCCACTCTCACATGACATGTTTTATGTGGTATACTGTGTAGAGTATCTTTTTAGACATTGAACTTGAAATCCATCACAATAAGGATATGGGTGGGAATTTATAGAAATAAACCCTCATTATTTTTACCCTATATAATATCTATAAATCAAATTTATCCATGTCTATCTGAATCAAATTTCACAAAAAATATTATTATAATGTTGATTACCTCATCTAAGACATTTCTTTTAGGGGAATGGATCAGGTCAACATTGTTAGGGGTGGGGGATCTTCATGCAATGGTTGTTCGTGAGTTGTTTATTCTCTTTAAATTGTAACACCCGAGACTTTTCTGTTATATAAATCATCAAAGGAATCTTTTTCTACACACAACACTTTCTTGGCTTTCTTTACACGAAATCACAACCTTCCTCGATAGCTTGCGTCGTACGCAATACCGAGTTTCACTAAACAATGATATGCTAATAAAATATTATTAAAACTAGCCATTATGAATAGTAATAACCACTTTTTGAAATTTTATAAATTTAATTTTTCAAAATGGACTTCGTTTTTGGATTCGGAATATTGAAATTATCCTGGGGTGAAATTTTGGTATTTTTCTAAAAAGTTTCAATTTTTGATGAATAGTGAAACCACTAAGTGGTAGTTAAAAAACTGAATTTTTCATAAAACTTAATTTTACCGCTTCTTTGAGTGGAATTTCAAAAATCTGAGAGACATGGTTGATGCCAGCAAGTAAAATGTGGTTCAATGAAATGAAAATAATTTTTGGTGAATAGTAACTTTTTACTTTTATTTACCACGGTTAAAAGTAAATAGGGTAATTAAGGGTAAAAATGATATTATTATTACCCTAACACATGTCCTAATTCTATTGGACAGGTGTAATCCGACCAGAAACAACCTTAGGAATAAATTATGACCATTTAGGCCCACTTGGATTAGATTAGGACATTAATTATAAATTTATTTAAAAAAGGTTAAAATAGTTAAAATCAAAGTTTAATAAGTAAATCAGTTTTAATATGGGGTTATAAATAAGTTAAATTCAACTATAAATATTCATTAGAAAGATAAAATGATTTCATACATAATGGTATTTTATTTGTAATTTTTAGACATTAAATAATGTAATTTATTTATGACACAAAGATGATGCATTAGTTATCTTATTAATGAAATATTGACATAATTGATGTTATAAATAGCAAAATAAATGTAATTTGAGACTTTTTATGAATTCAACTAATTTTATAGATTAATATGACATGTTAGTATTGATTTAATTAACTTTTTTGGAACTAATAATTCTGTTATGATATTCCCAAAAATTAATTACTAAATAGTGTCAAAATTGACATAAAATAGTTTTTAAAACAAATATTATATTAGTAATTTTTACTTTATTCCTAAAAATATGAGGTTTGGCCAAATGACTTAGATAAGGTTATATATATTATTTATAAACAACTTGGGGTTCATTTTACTTCTTATAGTAAGTTTATTAACCTTATAGTATAAGAATAGAAGAAGACGCGGTAAAAGTAAAATTATTTAACTTAATGTTAAATCTAAATGATAAGGTTAAAATAGGAACCTAAACTTGTCTAAATTCTATTGGATGAGAGGATTTAGACCCCTCCCCACCTTACCTTCGAAATAAGTCAATTTTGAGCTATCTAAAACCGAACATGACTTTATAATAAAATAATATTTTTAGTTTTTTCCAAAGGAGCCCCTCTCCTCCCTTATAAAAGGGCACCTCCTCCCCCTCTTCCTCACACCACTTTGAGCCTTCCAGATCGGCCAAACCCTGACAATTTCTTCTCTCCACTTCCCTAGAAACATCATAGAGGTTCTGGTCCTCTTCAAAGACCTATTTTAGTTCCCTAAAAGGAGGTCTCAAAGAAGTACTTCAAAGAAGAGGTAATGTCCGTTACCGATTCTTTCATCTTTATTTCTTCTTCCACTTCTTCTTCTTTAGTTGTTTCATTATTAAGTAATAAAATCAGTATCACTAATACACTGATATGTTATTATAAGAATGAAACAACCCTATTTCACTATATATCCATCCTACGGAAAAAGAAATCACCGCGCGTGCGTACGCACAGAATATCGTCTCCACGCCGTGGTGTAATCTATTTTCCACCACCACCATACATTAATGGGTATAATGGTGTAAATAATGACTATATATGACTATTATAAAGTTATAACGATTCTGAAATAGTATACATACACTCCAATACAATTCCACGGTCATAGGAACAATATGATCACTCATGCGTACGTACGGAATACCGTCTCCACGATGTGATGCGACTCGTTCTACATGATATTCATTTCATAATGATTATATAAATGAATTGAATGAATGAATATGATATATATTACACTAATACCATTCTGTAAATGAGGTATCTATAACCTAAAGAGAATAATAAGAATTTATTCGACAACACACGCATAAGAACAAAAAGTTATAAACACCGAATAACAAGTAGCAATGAAATATTACTACTAAGAAGATAAGAATATGATCATATATGATATCATAAAAATAATTATTATTCTTTAATAAGTCAATAACATTATTTAAATCATTATACAGGAGGTTCGGACATGTACAAGGCATATTGGACCTATGGTAAGGGAAATATCACAATCTCATTTTTATCCGAGATTGTTTATATGTTGGCATTTACTGGGGTGTATTTTATCATCCACATCCATGTTTCCTCGATATGTAATATTATTTCCATTCACATACAATTGTTTAAATCTTATTTTACCCTTCAGTGAGTTTTTAGTAAAAGATATGAAAGGAATTTTTTGTCATCTTTCGTACGAGGTACTTTTGGACTTTTCCAACAAAAGTAGGAGAAGAATATTTTTATTAACTTATAAGGCATGAATGGATTTTTAAAACATTATTTCCAAGAAGCATCCATTAAAAGTTTTCAAGTTTATTTTTAATCAACTTCTTTTAGTTTAAAATTGTATGAAATGTTAAGAAAGGAAAATGTTTTTGAAGTAGAAAGGATATTTTCCTCAAGAATGGAGTTCAAGTGTTTTATCAAAAATTATTTTCCATCTAAGATAATAAAGGGTTCTGTTTATATCCATATTATTACATGGATTTGATTATGTTGTGATGGAAATATTTTTATGAATTCTTTTATCTTATATGAATTATTTTATGATGTCACGATGTTTAAAGATTCCCATTTTTATTACATGGGTTATGTTATGACGTATGGTTTATGATTTTGTGGCACACATAAGAATGGTATCATTATGAGATGGGTGGGACCTATATATCCCTCTAATGCATTCAGTAAAAATTTTATATCTCATGAGATAGACATTGCTGGAATGGTAGGTTATACCAGTTCAGTGAAACAGGACTGAAATGAGGAGTGAACTCAGTTCAGAAATGGACTTTGTCCACTAAGATAGTCTTGGAAATGAGTCTTGACTAATAAGAAATGATTCTCTATGATTATGTGTGTATGCCACAAAGTTTCATTTTTTATGTTATGATTATTGGGATTACATTTCACTAGAATGATTTATCCCATGTTATGAAATTATGATCTCTTTTACAGGTTAAGATTTATAAAAGTTATGTGCTTATGTATATGATGAGATTGATATTTATTTTGTTTACCCTTACTGAGAATTTGAGCTCACCCTTTTGTATGATTTATTTCCCCAGGTCAGGAAGAAGGTTATTAAGTAGAATATGCCAAAAAGGGACTCTAGTTATGATAAAATAAATGGGAGGCAAAGTAGATGCTTTATGAACCAGTTGTTTATGTTTCCTAGTTTCTAAAGACACTATACCTATACGGTCCTTTCGTGGTTTTGTTATATGTTGTAATAAGTATGCTTCAATTTTGATGTATTAATAATGTATGTAAAGAATGGGTCGTTATAGTTGGTATTAGTGGAAAGGTATAATAAACCTTTGGAAACTAGGATGTGAAAGCCTTAGTAAGAACCCTAAGGATAAGTCTAAGAATAGAACACAATCTTAGTGTTTTAGAAATGGCCATGAATAACCTAGTATAAGACCTTGAGTGTGAAATTTTATTCTTGATTATGTGGTTTTCCTATTATAATTAGTGTTGCTCACACTATTCTTCTTGGTTTAAGTCAATGGCTGGAACCCGAAGGAAAATTGTTAATGCGGAATGCGATGGGCAATGCAATGATTGTCCCCCTGAGCTTCCAAACATTATGGGATCTGGAATGAAAAATCTTCTAGCCATGATCACACAACTTTCTCAAGCTATGAATCATGCAGGACTTCCAAACGAGCAAAGGAAGGAGAAAAATTCTGTTAAATCCTTCATGAGACAGCGTCCACCTTCATTCAGCGGGTCTACTGATCCATTAGTTTCTGAACAATGGATTAGTACTACTGAAAAGGTATTTTCAGTTCTTCAATGTTCTGAGCATGATAAAGTCATCTTAGCAGTGTATCATCTGGAAGGTGATGTTGATCAATGGTGGGATCTTATTAAGAATACGAGGAAAAGGGATGAAATTGAGTCCATGGAATGGGATGAGTTCAAGAACATATTTTTCAATAAGTACTTCCCTCATATTCTCCGAACAATGATGGAGAAAGAGTTTCTTGAACTGAAGCAAAAGGATGATGAATCTGTTAGTACATATGAAGCCAATTTTACAAGACTTTCATGGTACGCTTCTGGTATGATTATCCAACCTGAGAGTAAGATCGATCAATTCTTTAGTGCCTTAAAACCAAGTCTTCGAAGGGCCTTAGCCAAAAGGGACTTCAATAGCTACGAGGAAATCGTTCAATGTGCTCTAAAAGTTGAGATGGAGATTGCAGTAACCCATCAGTCATATGGGTTTGATAAGAAGAGGAAAATGGAATTCAAAGGAAAATCTAAAGGGCACACCGAAAAGAAGCTGATCTTTCCCTTATGCTCAAAGTGTGGAAAGAAACATGGAGGGAGTTGTCTTAAAGGGACAAGTAAATGTTTAAAATGTGGAAAGGAAGGTCATCGGGCATTTGAATGCCGCGATGATGGGAAGAAGATGTCTGATGATGCAAACAAAGGATGGAATACACAAAATGAAACTACTACACTTCAATGTTTCAAGTGCAAGGAGATGGGAGATTATGCCAATAAATTCCCTAATCCAAGGGTTGATGATGATGGTCGACGTCAAAAAACTCTTAAGGCTAAAGACAAAGGAAGGTCACATGCAATTTCTATCAGCGATGTGGAGTACGATAACGATGTGGTGAAAGGTACACTTACCATCCACTCTAAAGTAGAAAATGTTTTATTTGATTCTAGATCCACCCACTCCTTTATTTCTGAAGAATTTTCTAAAGGTATCACCCTATTACCTCAACAATTAGATGTTGAGTTAGCTATGACGTAACCTAATGGCACAAGAGTCGCATCAAAAGTTTATAATTCTTCTCCGATTGAAGTTTATGGGAAAGTGCTTCCTGTAAATCTTGTGATCCTTCCTATAGTAGAATTTTATGTGATTCATGGCATGGATTGGCTTTCTCTACATGGATCTCATATCAATTTACAAGGAAGGGATGTCACATTTCATATTCCAGATCAATCTATGATCGTCTATCGATGCAAGGATGAACATAACCTTCCAGTGGAAATTTCATCCATTTTATGGGTATTGATTCCACTAAATGAAAGTTATTTATCTCAAATGGTTGGTGAGAAACTCACGATTAAGAATATACCCATTGTACGGGAGTTTGATGATGCCTTTTCGGAGGAATTATCGGGTCTTCAACCGAATCGTGAAGTTGAGTTTTCAATAGA
This sequence comes from Viscum album, assembly GCA_963277665.1. Lineage (NCBI taxonomy): Eukaryota > Viridiplantae > Streptophyta > Magnoliopsida > Santalales > Viscaceae > Viscum > Viscum album. The sequence goes on along the minus strand of OY728148.1, from coordinate 1,571,895,319 downwards.
ACTCAGACCGGGTGCTATGCCTATTTCAAAGACACCTTATAGAATGGCCCCAATTGAGTTGCAGGAATTTAAGAAGCAACTCCAAGAGAATCTTGATAATGGGTTCATACGCCCTAGGGCGCCACCTTAGGGGGAACCTGTTCTGTTTGTTAAGAAGAAAGATGGATCAATGAGAATCTGCATTGATTATCGAGAACCTAACAAGATCACTATCAAGAACAAATATCCTCTCTCGCGCATTGATGACCTATTTGACCAACTACACGGAGCTCAATACTTTTCCAAGATTGATCTCCATTCAGGTTATCATAAATTAAGGGTCAAAAGGGAAGATATACCAAAGACGGCTTTCTGTATAAGGTATGGACACTATGAATTTATAGTGATGCCATTTGGTCTTACTAATGCCCCGGCTATCTTCATGGATCTAATGAATAGAGTGTTTAGAGACTATCTTGATCAGTTTGTAGTAGTCTTTATAGACGATATTCTTGTCTATTCAAAGATTAGGGAAGAACATGAAGATCACTTGAGAATTATATTGAAGACCCTGAGAAAGGATAAGCTCTATGCGAAATTTAACAAGTGTGAATTTTGGCTTCAAAATGTTTCATTTTTGGGTCACATAATCTCAAAATAGGGGATATCTGTGGATCCAGAAAAAGCAGAGGATATCCAAAGATGGTCGAGACCAACAACAGTAATCGAGATCCGAAGTTTTCTTGGTTTGGCTGGATATTATCGACGTTTTGCGAAATATTTTTCACGATTATCTAATCCACTCACCAAGTTTACTCGGAAAGGAGTTAAGTTTTTTTGGACGGAGGAATGTGAAGATAATTTCAAGGAGTTGAAAAGAAGGTTATCCAGTGCACCTGTGCTCACACTGCCTTGTAGTGGAGAAGGGTCTGTGATCTACCGTGATGCATCCAAGAAGGGATTGGGGTGTGTTCTTATGCAAAATGATATAGTGATAGCTTATGCCTCACGACAGTTGAAAATACATGAGCAAAATTACCCAACTCAAGATTTGGAGTTAGTTGTGGTAATCTTTGCATTAAAGATTTGGAGGCATTACCTTTATGGTGAAAGGTGTGATATTTATACTGATCATAAAAGTATAAAGTATATTTTCACACAAAAGGAGCTGAATATGCACCAAAGAAGATGGTTGGAGCTGATTAAAGATTACGACTACTCAATCCATTACCACCCTGGGAAAGCAAACAAGGTTGCAGATGCATTAAGTCGACAAGACCATGCAAGTTTATCCATGATGAGGATCTCAAAAGATACAATATTTATGGATTTACAAAGGATGGATGTTGGAATTATAATGAAAGTGGAAAATTCATATCTTTCTCAAATTAATGTTCAACCATCTATACATGTGATGATTAAAGAAGCATAGAAAGAAGATGTCGAGTTACAAAAGAAGGTGAGAAATGTTCCTGAATTCAACCTTGATTGTGATGGGATAATAAAGTTCAGGAATCGGGTTTTTGTTCCTCCCATCCCCGAATTAAAGAAGGATCTGCTGGATGAGGCTCATAGTTCATCATTCTCTATTCATCCTGGAAGCACGAAGATGTATAGGGACCTAAAGAGTACTTCTGGTGGGATGACATGAAAAGAGATGTTGCTGAATATGTACCTCGGTTGAGAGACAGAAGTCTAAGGGGATGTTACAACCATTACCCATACCCGAATGGAAATGGGAAAACATCACTATGGACTTTGTCACAGGACTTCCTAAAACATCCAAAGGCAATAATGATATCTGGGTCGTAGTTGATCGTCTTACAAAGTCTACACACTTCATTTCTATTAGAGAGGATTTCTCTCTGGATCAGCTTGCCAGGATATATGTAAAGGAAGTGGTAAGATTGCATGGAGGACCACTTTCTATTATATCTGATCGGGATCCGAGATTTACCTCGAAGTTCTGGCGAATTCTTCAGCATACTCTGGATACAGAGTTGAGTTTCAGCACTGCTTATCATCCTCAGACAGACGGTCAGTCTGAGAGAACAATTCAAACTCTAGAAGATATGTTGAGAGCCCGCTCTATGGATTTCAAAGGTGGTTGGGATCAACACCTACCTTTGGTGGAATTTTCTTATAAAAATAGCTTTCACTCCAGTATTCATATGGCTCCTTATGAAGCTTTCTATGGAAAGAAATGAAGGACTCCAACTTGCTGGGATGAAGTTGGGGAACGAAAGTTATTATGACCCAATCTCAGTGATGAAATGGCAGAAAAGGTCAGATCTATTCAACAACACATAAGAGCAGCTCAGAGTCGACAGAAAAGTTATGCTGATAACCTAAGAAAAGACCTAGAGTTTGAAGTGGGTGATAAAGTTTTCTTACGAATATCTCCCTGGAAGAGGGTTATGAGATTTGGAAAGAAGGGGAAGTTGAGCCCTAGATATATCGGTCCTTTCAAAATACTGGATCATGTTGGGAAGGTAACTTATCGATTGGCGCTTCCACCGAATCTCTCTCAAGTTCACGATGTGTTCCATGTATCTCTCCTGACAAAATACATACCTGATCCTTCACATGTAGTCAGCTCAGAAGTTGTACCACTGGAGAAAGATCTTTCTTATGAAAAAAAAACCGATAGAGATTATGGATCGTAGTGAAAAATTAATACGAAACAAGACCACTCGATTGGTGAAAGTTTTATGGAGGAACCACCAATTAGAGGAAGCTACATGAGAGCTTGAGGATATGATTAGGGAGAGGTATCCTCATCTGTTTGTTACAAAGTGACGAATTTTCAGGGCGAAATTAATTTCAAGGGGGGTAGAATGTAACACCCGAAACTTTTATGTTATATAAATCATCAAAGGAATCTTTTTCTACACACAACACTTGCTTGGATTTGTTTACACGAAATTACAACCTTCCTCGATAGCTTGCATCGTACGCAATACCGAGTTTCACTAAACAATCTTATGCTAATAAAATATTATTAAAACTAGCCGTTATGAATAGTAATAACCACTTTTTAAAATTTTATAAATTTTATTTTTCAAAATGGACTTCATTTTTGGATTCAGAATATCGAAATTATCCTAGGGTGATATTTTGGTATTTTTCAGAAAATATTCAATTTTTTATGAATAGTGAAACCACTAAGTGGTAGTTAAAAAACTGAATTTTTTATAAAACATAATTTTACCGATTTTTTGAGTGGAATTTCAAAAATCCAAGAGACACAGTTGATTTCAGTAAGTAAAATGTGGTTCAATGAAATGAAAATAATGTTTGGTGAATAGTAACTTTTTACTTTTCTTTACCACGGTTAAAAGTAAATAGGGTAATTAAGGGTAAAAATGATATTATTATTACCCTAACACATGTCCTAATTCTATTGGACAAGTTTAATTCGACCAAAAACAACCTTAGTAATAAATTATGACCATTTATGCCCACTTGGATTAGATTAGGACATTAATTATTAATTTATTTAAAGAAAGGTTAAAATAGTTAAAATCAAAGTTTAATAAGTAAATCAGCTTTAATATGGGGTTATACATAAGTTAAATTAGACTATAAATATTAATTAGAATTCTAAAAATCTTTCCTACATAATGGTATTTTATTTGTAATTTTTAGACATTAAATAATTTAATTTATTTATGTCACAAAGATGATGCATTTGTTATCTTATTAAAGAAATATTGACATACTTGATGTTATAAACACCAAAATAAATGTAATTTGAGACTTTTTATGAATTCTAATAATTTTATAGATCAATATGACATGTTTTTATTGATTTAATTAACTTTTTTCGAACTAATAATTCTGTTATGATTTTCACAAAAATTAATTACTAAATACTGTCAAAATTGACAAAAAATAGTTTTTAAAACGAATATTATATTAGTAATTGTTATTTTATTCCTAAAAATCTCAGGATCGGACAAATGACTTAGATAAGGTCATATATATTAATAATAAACAACTTGGGGTTCGTTTGGATTCTTATAGTATGTTTATTAACCTTATAGTATAAGAACACAAGAAGACGCGGTAAAAGTAAAATTATTTAACTTGATGTTAAATCTAAATGATAAGTTTAAAATAGGAACCTAAACTTGTCTAAATTCTATTGGATGAGAGGATTTCGACCCATACCCACCTTATCTTCGAAATAAATCAATTTTGAGCTATTTAATACTGAATTTGACTTTATAATAAAATAATATTTTCAGTTTTTCCAAAGGAGCCCCTCTCCTCCCTTTTAAAAGGGCACCTCCTCCCCCTCTTCCTCACACCACTTTGATCCTTCCAGCTCGGCCAAACCCTGCCAATTTCTTCTCTCCACTTCTCTAGAAACATCATAGAGGTTCTGGTCCTCTTCAAAGACCTATTTTAGTTCCCTAAAAGGAGGTCTCAAAGAAGCACTTCAAAGAAGAGGTAATGTCCGTTACCGATTCTTTCAACTTTATTTCTTCTTCAACTTCTTCTTCTTTAGTTTTTTCATTATGAACTAATAAAATCAGTATCACTCATATACCGATATGTTATTATAAGAATTAAACAACCCTATTTCACCATATATCCATCCTACAGAAAAAGAAATCACCGCACGTGCGTACGTACAGAATACCGTCTCCACGCCGTGGTGTAATCTATTTTCCACCACCACCTTACTTGGATGGGTATAATGGTGTAAATAATGACTATATATGACTATTATAAAGTTATACTGATTCTAAAATAGTATACATACACTCCAATACAATTCCACGATCATAGGAATGATATCATCACTCGGGCGTACGTACGGAATACCGTCTCCACGATGTGATGCGACTCGTTCTACATGATCTTCCTTTTATAATGATTATATTAATTAATTGAATGAATGAATATGATATATGTTACACTAATAACATTCTGGAAATGAGGTATCTATAACCTAAAGATAATAATAAGAATTTATTCGACAACACACACATAAGAACAAAAAGTTATAAACACCCGAATAACAAGTAGCAATGAAATATTACTACTAATAAGATAAGAATATGACCATATATGATATCATAAAAATAATTATTATTCTATAATAACTCAATAACATTATTTATATCATTATACAGGAGGTTCGGACATGTAAAAGGCATATCAGACCAAAGGTAAGGGAAATATCACAATCCCTTTTTTATCCGAGATTGTTTATACGTTGGCATTTACTGGGGTGTATTTTATCATCCACATTCATGTTTCCTCAATATGTAATATTATTTCCATTCACCTATAATCTTTTAAATCTTATTTTACCCTTCGGTGAGTTTTGAGTAAAAGATATGAAAGGAATTTTTTGTCGTCTTTCGTACGACGTACTTTTGGACTTTTCCAACAAAAGTACGAGAAAAATATTTTTTTAAACTTATACAGCATGAATGGATTTTTAAAACATTATTTCCGAGAAGCTTCCATTAAATGTTTTCATGTTTATTTTTAATCAACTTCTTTTAGTTTAAAATTGTATGGCATGTTAAGAAAGGAAAATGTTTTTGAAGTAGAAAGGATATTTTCCACAAGAATGGAGTTCAAGTGTTTTATCAAAAATTATTTTCCATCTAAGATAATAAAGGGTTCTTCTTATATCCCTATTATTACATGGATTTGATTATGTTGTGATAGAAATATTTTTATGAATTCTTTTATCTTATATGAATTGCTTTATGTTGTCATGATGTTTAAAGATTCCCATTTTTATTACATGGGTTATGTTATGATGTATGGTTTATGATTTTGTGGCACACATAAGAATGGTATCATTATGAGATGGGTGAGACCTATATCTCCCTCCAATGCATTGGGTAAAGATTTTATATCTCATGAGATAGACATTGCTGGAATGGTAGGTTATACCGGTTTAGTGAAACAGGACTGAAACGAGGTGTGAACTCAGTTCAGAAATGGACTTTGCCCACTAAGATAGTCTTGTCAATGAGTCTTGACTAATTAGAAATGATTCTCTATGATTATGTGTGTATGCCACAAAGTTTCATGTTTTAATTTATGATTATTGGGATTACATTTCACTACTATGATTTTTCCCATGTTATGAAATTATGATCTCTTTTACAGGTTAAGATTTCCAAAAGTTATGTGCTCATGTATATGATGTGATTGATATTTCTTTTATTTACCATTACTGAGAATTTGAGCTCACCCTATTGTATGTTTTATTTCCCTAGGTCAGCAAGAAGGTTATTAAGTAGAATATTCCAAAAAGGGACTCTATATATGATAAAATAAATGGGAGGAAAAGTAGATGTTTTATGAACCAGTTGTTTATGTTTCCTAGTTTCTAAAGACACTATACCTATATGTTCCTTTCGTGGTTTTGTTATATTTTGTAATAAGTATGATTCAATTTTGAAGTATTAATAATGTATGTAAAGTATGGGTCGTTATAGTTTATTTCAGTGGAAAGGTATAGTCAACCTTAGGAAACTAGGATGTGAAAGCCTTATTAAGAACCCTAAGGATATGTCTAATCATAGAACACAATATAAGTGTTTTAGAAATGGCCATGACTAACCTAGGATAAGAACTTGAGTGTGAAATTTTATTCTTGATTATGTGGTTTTCCTATTATAATTATTGTTTCTCACACTATTCTTCTTGGTTTTAGTCAATGGATGGAACCCGAAGGAAATGTGTTAATGAGGAATGCGATGGGCAATGCAATGATTGTCCCCCTGAGCAACCAAACATTATGGGAGCTGGAATGCAAAATCTTGTAGACATGATCACCCAACTTTCTCAAGCTATGAATCATGCAGGACTTCCAAACGAGCAAATGAAGGAGCAACATTCTGTTGAATCCTTCATGAGACAGCATCCACCTTCATTCAGCGGGTCTACTGATCCATTAGTTGCTGAACAATGGATTAGTACTACTAATAAGATATTTTCAGTTCATCAATGTTCTGAGAATGATAATGTCATCTTAGCAGTGTATCGTTTGGAAGTTGATACTGATCAATGGTGGAATATTATTAAGAGTACGATGCAAAGGTATGAAATTGAGTCCATGGAATGGGACGAGTTCAAGAACTTATTTTTCAATAAGTACTTCCCTCATATTCTCTGAACAAAGATGGAGAAATAGTTTCTTGAACTGAAGCAAAAGGATTATGAATCTGTTAGTAACTTTGAAGAAAATTTTACAATACTTGCAAGGTATGCTTCTGGTATGATTATCCAACCTGAGAGTAAGATCGATCGAATCTTTAGTGGCTTAAAACCAAGTCTTCTAAGGGCCTTAGCCATAAGGGACTTCAATAGCTACGAGGAAATAGTTTGATGTGCTCTCAAAGTTGAGATGGAGATTGCAGTAACCCATCAGTCATATGGGTTTGATAAGAAGAGGAAAATGGAATTCAAAGGAAAATCTAAAGAGAACACCGAAAAGAATATGAGATTTCCCTTATGCTCAAAGTGTGGAAAGAAACATGGAGGGAGTTGTCTTAAAGGGACATGTAAATGTTTCAAATGTAGAAAGGAAGGTCACCGGGCATTTGAATGCCGCGATGATGGGAAGAAGATTTCTAATGATGCAAACAAAGGAAGGAATACACAAAATGAAACTACTACACTTCAATGTTTCAAGTGCAAGGAGATGAAACATTATTCCAATAAATTCCCTAATCCAAGGGTTGAGGATGATGGTCGACGTCAACAAACTATTAAGGCTAAAGACAAAGGATGGTCACATGCAATTTCTATCAGCGATGTGGAGTATGATAACGACATGGTGAAAGGTACACTTACCATCCACTCTAAAGTAGAAAATGTTTTATTTGATTCTAGATCCACCCACTCCTTTATTTATGTAGAATTTTCTAAGGGTATCACCGTATTACCTCAAAAATTAGATGTTGAGTTAGCTGTGACAACACCTAATGGAACAACAGTCGCATCAAAAGTTTATAATTCTTCTCCGATTGAATTTTGTGGGAAAGTGCTTCCTGCAAATCTTGTGATCCTTCCTATAGTGTAATTGGATGTGATTCTTGGCATGGATTGGCTTTCTATACATGGATATCATATCAATTTCCAAAGAAGGGTTGTCACATTTCATATTCCAGATCAATCTATGATCGTCTAGCGATGCAAGGATGAACATATCCTTCCAATGGAAATTTCTTCCATTTTATGGGTATTGATTCCACTAAATGAAGGTTATTTATCTCAAATGGTTGGTGAGAAACTCATGATTAAGAATATTCCCATTGTATGGGTGTTTGATGATGTCTTTTCGGAGGAATTACCAGGTCTTCCCCCGAATCATGAAGTTTAGTTTTCAATAGAACTCAGACAAGGTTCTTTGCCTATTTCAAAGACACCTTATAGAATGGCCCCAATTGAGTTGCAGGAATTGAAGAAGAAACTCCAAGAGAATCTTGATAAGGGGTTCATATTCCCTAGTGTGTCACCTTGGGGAGCACCTGTTCTGTTTGTTAAGAAGAAAGATGGATCAATGAGACTCTGCATTGATTATCGAGAACTTAACAAGATCACTATCAAGAACAAATATCCTATCCCGCGCATTGATGACCTATTTGACCAACTACGCGGAGCTCAATACTTTTCCAAGATTGATCTTCATTCAGGGTATCATCAATTAAGGGTCAAAAGGGAGGATATACCAATGATGGCTTTCCGTACAAGGTATGAACACTATGAATTTATAGTGATGCCATTTGGTCTTACTAATGCCCCTGCTATCTCATGGATCTAATGAATAGAGTGTTTAGAGACTATCTTGATCAGTTTGTAGTAGTCTTTATAGACGATATTCTTGTCTATTAAAAGAGAAAGGAAGAACATGAAGATCACTTGAGAATTATATTGAAGACCCTGAGAAAGGATAAGCTTTATGCCAAATTTAACAAGTGTGAATTTTGGCTTCAAAATGTTTCATTTTTGGGTCACATAATCTCAAAAGAGGGGATATATGTGGATCCGGAAAAAATAGAGGTTATCCAAAGATGGTTGAGACCAACAACAGTAACCGAGATCCGAAGATTTCTTGGTTTGGCTGGATATTATCAACGTTTTGTGAAAGATTGTTCACGATTATCTAATCCACTCACCAAGTTGACTCGGAAAGGAGTTAAGTTTATTTGGACGGAGGAATGTGAAGAGAATTTCAAGGAGTTGAAAAGAAGGTTATCCAGTGCACCTCTGCTCACACTACCTTGTAGTGGAGAAGGGTTTGTGATCTACAGTGATGCATCCAAGAAGGGATTGTGGTGTGTTCTTATGCAAAATGATATGGTGATAGCTTATGCCTCACGACAGTTGAAAATACATGAGCAAAATTACCCAACTCATGATTTTGAGTTATCTGCGGTAATCATTGCATTAAAGATTTGGAGGAATTACCTTTATTGTGAAAGGTGTAATATTTATACTAATCATAAAAGTTTAAAGTATATTTTCACACAAAAGGAGCTGAATATGCGCCAAAGAAGATGGTTGGAGCTGATTAAGGATTACGACTACTCAATCCATTACCACCCTGGGAAAGAAAACAAGGTTGCAGATGCATTAAGTCGACAAGACCATGCTAGTTTATCCATGATGAGGATCACAAAAGATCGAATATTTATGGATTTACAAAGGATGGATGTTGGAATTATAATGAAGGGAGAAAATCGTATCTTTCTCAAATGAATGTTCAACCATCTTTACATGTGATGATTAAAGAGGCACAAAAAGAAGATGTCAAGTTACAAAAGAAGGTGATAAATGTTCCTGAATTCAACCTTGATTGTGATGGGATAATAAAGTTCAGGAATCGGGTTTGTGTTCCTCCCATCCCCGAATTAAAGAAGGAGCTGCTGGATGAGGCTGATAGTTCTTCATTCTCTATTCATCCTGGAAGCACGAAGATGTATAGGGACCTAAAAGAGTACTTCTGGGGGGATGGCATGAAAAGAGATGTTGCTGAATATTTCTCTCGATGCTTGGTTTGTCAACAAGTTAAAGCTGAGAGACAGAAGTCTAACGGGATGTTACAACCATTACCCATACCTGAATGGAAATGGGAAAACATCACTATGGACTTTGTCACAGGACTTCCTAAAACATCCAAAGGTAATAATGCTATCTGGGTCATAGTTGATCGTCTTATAAAGTCGGCACACTTCATTGCTATTAGAGAGGATTTCTCTCTGGATCAGCTTGCCAGGATATATGTAAAGGAAGTGGTAATATTGCATGGAGTACCACTTTCTATTATATCTGATCGGGATCCGAGATTTACCTCGAAGTTCTGGCGAAGTCTTCAGCATACTCTGGATACAGAGTTGAGTTTCAACACTGCTTATCATCCTCAGACAGACGGTCAGTCTGAGAGAACAATTCAAACTCTAGAAGATATGTTGATAGCATGCTCTATAGATTTCAAAGGTGGTTGGGATCAACACCTACCTTTGGTGGAATTTTCTTATAATAATAGCTTTCAGTCCAGTATTCAGATGGCTCCTTATGAAGCTCTCTATGGAAAGAAATGAAGGACTCCAACTTACTGGGATAAAGTTGGGGAACGAAAGCTATTAGGACCCGATCTCGTTGATGAAATGGCAGAAATGGTCAGATCTATTCAACAACACATAAGAGAAGCTCAGAGTCGACAGAAAAGTTATTCCGACAACCGAAGAAAAGACCTAGAGTTTGAAGTGGGTGATAACGTGTTCTTACGAATATCTCCATAGAAGAGGGTTATGAGATTTGGAAAGAAGGGGATGTTGAGCCCTAGATATATCAGTCCTTTCGAAATACTGGATCATGTTGGGAAGGTAGCTTACCGATTGGCGCTTCCACCGAATCTCTCTCAAGTTCACGATGTGTTCCATGTATCTCTCCTGAGAAAGTACATACCTGATCCTTCACATGTACTCAGCTCAGAAGTTGTATCACTGGAGAAAGATCTTTATTATGAAGAACAACTGATAGAGATTCTGGATCTTAGCGAAAAATTCTTACGAAACAAGACCACTCGATTAATGAAAGTGTTATGGAGGAACCACCAATTAGAGGAAGCTACATGAGAGCTTGAGGATATGATGAGGGAGAGGTATCCTCATCTGTTTGTTACAAAGTGACGAATTTTGAGGGAGAAATTAATTTTAAGGGGGGTAGAATGTAACACTTGAGACTTTTATGTTATATAAATCATCAAATGAATCTTTTCTACACACAACACTTTCTTGGCTTTCTTTACACGAAATCGCAACCTTCCTCGATAGTTTGCGTCGTACACAATACCGAGTTTCAGTAAACAATGATATGCTAATAAAATATTATTAAAACTAGCCGTTATGAATAGTAATAACAACTTTTTGAAATTTTAAAAATTTTATTTTTCAAAATGGACTTCATTTTTGGATTCGGAATATCAAAATTATCCTAGGGTGAGATTTTGGTATTTTTTTTGAAAACTTTAAATTTTTGATTAATAGTGAAACCACTAAGTGGTAGTTAAAAAACTAAATTTTTCATAATACTTAATTTTACCGCTTCTGTGAGTGGAATTTCAAAAATCTGAGAGACACGGTTGATTTCAGTAAGTAAAATGTTTTTCAATGAAATGAAAATATTTTTTGGTGAATAGTAACTTTTTACTTTTATTTACCACGGTTAAAAGTAAATAGGGTAATTAAGGATAAAAAAGTTATTATTATTACCCTAACACATGTCCTAATTCTATTGGAAAAGTGTAATTCGACGAAAAACAACCTTAGGAATAACATATGACCATTTTGTCCCACTTGGATTAGATTAGGACATTTATTATTAATTTATTTAAAGAAGGGTTAAAATAGTTAAAATCAATGTTTAATAAGTAAATCAGTTTTAATATGGGGTTATACATATGATAAATTCAACTATAAATATTCATTAGAAAGCTAATAATATTTCCTACATAATGGTATTTTATTTGTAATTTTTATACATTAAATGATTTAATTTATTTATGACACAAAGATGATGTAGTAGTTATCTTATTAATGAAATATTGACATAATTGATGTTATAAACACTAAAATAAATGTAATTTGAGAATTTTTATGAATTACACTAATTTTCTATATTACTGTGCCATGTTAGTATTGATATAATTTACTTTGTTCGAACTAATCATTCTGTTATTATTTTCAAAAAAATTAATTACTAAATAGTGTCAAAATTGACATAAAATAGTATTTAAAACAAATATTATATTAGTAATTGTTATTTTATTCCTAAAAATCTATGGTTTGGCCAAATGACTTAGATACGGTAATATATATTAATAATAAACAACTTGGGGTTCGTTTGGCTTCTTATTGTAAGTTTATTAAACTTATATTATAAGAACACAAGAAGACGCAGTAAAAGTAAAATTATTTAACTTAATGTTAAATCTAAATGATAAGGTTAAAATAGGAACCTAAACATGTCTAAATTCTATTGGATGAGAGGATTTAGACCCATCCCCACCTTAGCTTAGAAATAAATCAATTTGGAGCTATTTAAAACCGAACTTGACTTTATAATAAAATAATATTTTTAGTTTTTCCAAAGGAGCCCCTCTCCTCCCTTATAAAAGGGCACCTCCTCCCCCTCTTCCTCACACCACATTGAGCTTTCAAGATCTGCCAACCCCTACCAATTTCTTCTCTCCACTTACCTAGAAACATCATAGAGGTTCTTGTCTTCTTCAAAGACCTATTTTAGTTCCCTAAAAGGAGGTCTCAAAGAATCACTTCAAAGGAGAGGTAATGTCCGTTACCGATTCTTTCATCTTTATTTCTTCTTCCACTTCTTCTTCTTTAGTTGTTTCATTATGAAGTAATAACATCAGTATCACTCATATACTGATATGTTATTATAAGTATGAAATAACCCTATTTCACCATATATCCATCCTATGGAAACAGAAATCACCGCGAGTGTGTATGTACGGAATACCGTCTCCACGCCGTGGTGTAATCTATTTTCCACCACCACCTTACATGGATGGGTATAATGGTGTAAATAATGACTATATATGACTATTATAAATTTATATGGATTATGAAATAGTATACATACATTCCAATACAATTCCACGATCATAGGAACGATATCATCACTCGTGCGTACGTACGTAATACTGTCTCCACGATGTGATGCGACTCGTTCTACATGATCTTAATTTCATAATGATTATATAAATGAATTGAATGAATGTATATGATATATATTACACTAATAACATTCTGTAAATGAGGTATCTATAACCTAAATAGAAGAATAAGAATTTATTCGACAACACACGCATAAGAACAAAAAGTTATAAACACCCGAATAACAAGTAGCAATGAAATATTACTACTAAGAAGATAAGAATATGACCATATATAATATCATAAAAATATGTATGATTCTGTAATAAGTCAATAACATTATTTAAATCATTATACTTGAGGTTCAGACACGTACAAGGCATATCGGACCTAAGGTAAGGGAAATATCACAATCTCATTTTTATCTGAGATTGTTTATACTTTGGCATTTACTGGAGAGTATTTTATCATCCACATCCATGTTTCTTCAATATGTAATATTATTTCCATTCACCTACAATTTTTTAAATCCTATTTTACCCTTATTTGAGTTTTTAGTAAAAGATATGAGAGGAATCTTTTGTCGTCTTTCGTATGAGGTACTTTTTGACTTTTCCGACAAAAGTACGAGAATAATGTTTTTTTAACTTATACGACATGAATGGATTTTTAAAAAATTATTTCCAAGAAGATTCCATTAAAAGTTTTCAAGTTTATTTTTAATCAACTTCTTTTAGTTTAAAATTGTATGACATGTTAAGAAAGGAAAATGATTTTGAAGTAGAAAGGATATTTTACTCAAGAATGGAGTTCAAGTGTTTTATCAAAAATTATTTTCCATCTATGATAATAAAGGTTTCTGTTTCTATCCCTATTATTACATGGATTTTATTATGTTGTGATGGAAATATTTTTATGAATTCTTTTATCTTATATGAATTGTTTTATGATGTCACGATGTTTAAAGATTACCATTTTTATTACATGGGTTATGTTATGATGTATGGTTTATGATTTTGTGGCCCAAATATGAATGGTATCATTATGATATGGGTGGGACCTATATCTCCCTCCAATGAATTGGGTAAATATTTTGTATCTCATGAGATAGACATGGCTGGAATTGTAGGTTATACCGGTTCAGTGAAACAGGACTGAAACGAGGAGTGAACTCGGTTCAGAAATGGACTTTGTCCACTAAGATAGTCTTGGCAATGAGTCTTGACTAAAAAGAAATGATTCTCTATGATTATGTGTGTATTCCACAAAGTTTCATGTTTTAAGTTATGATTATTGGGATTACATTTCACTAATATGATTTATCCCATGTTATGAAATTATGATCTCTTTTGTAGGTTAAGATTTCCAAAAGTTATGTGCTTATGTATATGATGTGATTGATATTTCTTTTGTTTACCCTTACTGAGCATTTGAGCTCACCCTTTTGTATGTTTTATTTCCCCAGGTCAGGAAGAAGGTTATTAAGTAGAATATTCCAAAAAGGGACTCTAGATATGATGAAATAAATGGGAGGCAAAGTAGATTCTTTATGAACCAGTTGTTTATGTTTCCCAGTTTCTAAAGACACTATACCTATAAGGTCCTTTTGTGGTTTTGTTATATGTTGTAATAACTATGCTTCAATTTTAAATTATTAATAATGTATGTAAATTATGGGTCGTTATATACATCCCCACATAAAATTTTCTAGAAATATGGATTACCAATGACTTTTTTAAAGGTAAGCTAATCTTTCTTTAGTCTCTTAAATTTATTCATCTTTATCCTCATATAGTTTATTTTCTCAAAATATGTGTGGGTTGTCACCCCAAAACCTGCACTTCTAAAGCGAACACGCCGTTATGCCCTCTTAAAGGCCACCTATATTAGTTGTCCATCTGGTACATTTGTGCATTATTCATGTGTCTAATTCGGATAGAATATATAGGGAAAAATTAATCATTTTTATGTAATAGGGACATAAAGAAAAATAATTTTCTTATTACATGATACTTATGAATGAATACCACACATTGTGTGTGTTTTTATCTATTAGTAACCAATATTTGTATACACTTGCCATTTTCTATATCACATGATGTAGTATGGATGTGGCATTGGATATGGATTCATCAATCTGTATATAAATAGGGAATCAGAATTATGTTATTGTTTCATGTCACATAAACATATTAAAATAGATTAAAAATAATTATGAGCTTTTTTCAACTTAAGCATACCCCATACTTTCTTTATGTAAAGTGTATGTTGGTTTTATTACCCATTCCTTATTTTCAGCTCTATGTTAAAGATTCATAAATAAAAAAATTCAATAAAAGTGATGAATACATATATTTCCAAACAATATATTACCTACCACAATGTACCTGAAATGATATCTTCACAATATTGTTAGTAAAGTCATCCCATGTTGTTTGGCTTTTGAGGTGTGCTTACATAAGAGGTGGTGCAGGTTAATTATACATTCATCATATTTAATATGAAATATATCAACAATTGTGTGAAAGACTCTATGATTCCTTATATAAAGACTCAAAACGTATTTTTTATGGGGTTTATCACCTATAAATGTACTCTACAAGAAATGATGAATAATAATTCAATGTTTCATTATTTTATTTTTTTGTAAAATAATGAAAAGATGTCATAATTTTACCTTAATCTCTTTCGAAATAAGTGATTTCATAATGGGAAAAACATTGTTTTGTGTTTCTACATCAGTCAGCATGTGTTTCTGAGTGATGATCCCAATGTAAATACTAAACATGGAATTTTTTTTGGGTAATAGGCTGGCTAGACACATTCCATCTGACCATGAATTGGATTCCTTTTCTTCTCCCTTTAATAATTCTTTCTAACACCATCACACTATTTCCCTCCTCTTTTTTCTATATCATTGCTTCTTCACAATTTACCATTTATTAATATTAAACTTTGTCAATATGTTGTTCCATTGGATTAGTTTCATCGACATATGTATAAGGTTTTTGTTCCTCTGAACTAGGAGGAGCAGCAGGTTGTGAAACCTATTGTTCCTTAGTATTGGGATCATTAGAACATAAAAAAGGCATTATCTGAAGAAGTGGTATAATGCATAATTTAGATTTCATAAATTCATCATTGAAAAAAATAATAACATGAGGTAACAAAATTAATATTACAATGAATAATCTTTTAATTGAATTTTTTTATTTTTTATAGGATTTTACCACTCTATACAGTTTCCAAATACCTTCATTGTGGTCTCCTTTGACATAAAATCCCATGTTTACGTTTAGACCTAAGCATAATGATTACGACATCCCAATGAAATTATCATTCTCAGTTGAATTTTTGTCTGGATCTTTAGTGGTTTTGGTCAATAATAGAACAATTAACTACTTTCAGTTTTCATGATTTAGAACATAGAATACAAGAACTTTTTGTGATTCCATTATAAATAGTTTCTCATTGTACCCTTCCTTACTAAAATCACCTTTCATGATTCCCAATTCATATATTTTAATCAAAATCCTATTATAAACCAATTTATATTGAAAATTAGGCACTTGGAATACTATATAATCCAACACCCATGTTTTTTTATGATTCCAATGTATGACATATTCACATAAATTGGATTTCATTCCCATGTACCAGAAAAACTATTCACATTATCTACAAGTGTAACTCCACTATTTTATATGGTGCTTCATATATCATTTTCATTTGTATAGAAAATATAACCACTATTTAAATAACTGTTGTATGTCAATACATACACACATGGTCCTCTGTCTATACATCGAAGTCCTTATGAAATTGAATTTGTATTTTTATATGGCTCTTTATAAATATGGTCTCAAAACCATTCTATAAGTTGTTGACTATATTTATTTGGTATCCATATTTTATCCATTAATGGTTTCAAATTCCAAGGAAGTTACTTGCGTGTTTCAACATATGTAGAAACCTCTAAACTGAAATGAAAAATGTAATGGTTGTCCTGATCTTGACCAAAAATATTTATTATGACAACATCTCTTCCAAAAAATCCTTCTCCCGCAATCCACCTTGTGTGACATGATTTTAGAAGACCCATTCATTCCACACTGGATAGGTATTGGGTACAATATTCAATAGCAGACTCAAAAATATATTTCTCTATAATAAAAACCATTGGTTGAATTCTGTTTTTGATATACCTTTTAAAAATATTCATATACAAATCAATGGGGTATGTCCTTCTATAATGTATAAGACCACATAGTAAAATTTATGTCACCATGTGAACCATCATGGGAAACATTATATCAATGAATATTGAAGAGAAGAATAATATTATTTCACATAATACAAGGACAATTTTATTTTCCCTAGATGGAATTTTTTTTGGTATATGACTTTACTACATAGACCATTGAAAATGAAACAGATCATTGTTAATATATGACATTATTTCTTATAAAAAATGAAATGAAAATCTATTAGAATTAAATCTTTCATCAAACTATGAAAATCATGTAATTTCAGACCCTTTAAATTTACATGATATGATTTATATTCAATGATTACCCCTCTAGAACCTTTACATTATTCATGAAGTTGTAAAACTGTTTTCTCTCCTAGTTGGAATGAGAGTTATTAGTGGAGGAAGAAACTTTATTTTAACCCTTCACTAGTGTCAACCCTCCTCATATTCCCATGTTAATCATGTCCATCCTTGCCTTATATTCATCCTTTCACAGGGTGAATTTAGTAACAGTTACACTATCTCATACATTTTTTTTCATTATGAAAAACATCAAGATAATCTATGTTGTACAAACAATTTTAGTATAGTAATTCAAAAAAATACAGATCTCATTATCCAATCTATTTTCATTAGGTTTTTTTAAAAGTCTTACCAAAATAAGTGACCACATATTTTAGTTTCTCGAATATTTGATCACCTGTTAGTGGAGATGGTGTTGTACATTCCTCAGAACTTCCATTGAATGATTTCGTTCTAGATTGATACTTATGTCATCAAGCTAGAAATATATGATGTCCAAGAAATATAGTCTTAGATTAATGTCTCAAAAAATTGACTACGTGCCGTATTCAAAAAATTGGACACCCTTGAGTTCCATTAATTCCATATCCTAAAAAATTTCCATAATTAGGAATGTCTTTTATTTTCTCATAAAACTTGGATCTCAATGTGAAATCCAAATTTCTATAATCATTATACAACATAACAATTGAATCCCATAATAATTTTAAATCCTTTGATAAATGTTTCGAGATAAACATTAATATCATTACATAGTTGTTTTGGTGATGATACAAGCATATATGACATAATGTATTTTCGTTTCGGGAATAACCACATTGGAAAGTTATAATTTTATAACTTAATGCGCAATGTTCTGTGACTACTGCTTTAAAAATGAAAAGGATTTACTCCATTAATAGATAATACACGACGAAGGATTCTCATCTCATATCTGAATTCAAGATACTCATAATAAATTCACTTTTACTCAAGAAAGTGTGCTTTGTGACGAATATTACCATCATTATTTCTTTTATTTTTGGACCACATCAATTTCATTGTACTATCCTCACTTACATATAGGCACCTAAACCTTATAATCATTGGAGATTACTACAAAAAATAGGAAAAGTTCATCATTATTTTATCAATAATCACCATACTTTGTGCATTTATTAAGTGATTTGTGGTCCTTGAAAATAGTATAGAGTAATTTGGACATGCATGTATTCTTTTAGATATCACAGCCATTGAAAATATCATTCTTTTAGAATCCTATATTTGGATAGGGATCTAATTATCTTTGGAGATACTATCATTCAAGAGAAAAAGTAGTTCAATAAAACTAGTGTCACTCCATCTATATCCTGTATTTAAATTACACAAAATCAATACGGCAGACAATATTGTATATTTAGTGAAACCATCATACAATGGAATCTTTTAACAACTCATTAACTTCTCAAAATTTCTTGGATAATCATGATGTTCATCTTCAATTATTATTTTCATTTCCTCAATATGATCTTCATCATCATTCACACCTATAATCACATTCTCGATACAATATAATTTATTTTCTTTACATGTAATCATATCAGATGATCCCTAAAATGCATGTTATCATAGTCACTAGATTCATTCACTTTAACCCAAGTTTATTCCATCAATTCTTTGACATATCGAGTGTTCTTCCAACTCTTATAGACTAATTATTATTGATTAAAAAAATAATAAACATGGAAAAATAATTTGAGAAGGGTCATATACATGATTTTTTTCCAACATGTTGAATTCATTCAACCTATATTCATACTCTGTTGTCATATGATTGGAATAAATCCATTATCTACTAATATCAATCTATTTGATTTAGTAATAATAATATTTAATAAAATACACAACTAGAAACCAAAGCAATACCAACGCTTCTATAACAATGGTTTAGAAAAACCATTAGTATAACATCCAAATAAATACTATATAACAACGGTTTTTCAAAAAAAAATCCTTTATGTATTACCCAATACCATCTTTTTTGAAAAAACCATTGGTATAGGTTCTTTATTAAAAACCTATACCAACCATTTTTAACCATTGGTATAGGTAAACTTATTTTTTATGAATTATTTTATAAAATATCATAAAATAAATCAATATATCAAATTATATTCACAAAAATAATTGTGTCATAGTGATTAGGTCTTTGATATATAAGCATGTGGTTGTGGGTTCAAATCTTGGGTGGATCTTTTATTTTACATTACCTATCCCAATGGTTTGAAAACCAATGGTATAGGTCTATGAAAACGAGAAATCATCCAACGACTCTCCAAACCGTTGGTATAGGATATACCTAAGGTTTGGGGACCTATACCAATGGTTCTAAACAACTGGTATAGGCTACTTTTCTAGTAGTTATAAATACAAAAACTATTTTCAATTGAATATAGATCTCTTGAATTTCTTGAAAGAAAATGGAAGGATTTAAAAGTGGTTTATCATACAACATGATAAAAAAACAGATTAATAGAAATTTATAAATATAATGAAGAATATTTCACTTTTAGAAACTATTTTCACTTTAATAAAAAGTTTAGGAATCACTAAAATTATGGTGAAGAATTTTGGATCAAATGATGTTCTCTTTGTTGATGGATTGAGGCACACTACCTTGATCATTTCTCAAGCTTTTGATAATTGGAATGAAAATATTTCCTTACACATCCCATTTCATACTATAAACTTATTGATTTTTCATCATATTCAAAATCAACACCAACCATATTTCTACTTCACATTCCAAATTCTAAATGGCTATCCATTTTATCAAAAATATTAGATCAAAGGAACCAAAATGGTTATAGGGCATTGCCACATGACTGAATCCATGTTGATTTTTTTATCCTTAGTATGTTTGGGAGTTTGAACTCATTCAAATCGTTATTCATTTTTTGATAATATTGATTATGTATTATCATGATATTTTCTCACCCATCTCCCTTTCCCATAATTGATCAATCATAAAAACTCTTTTCCCAATGTGGATCGAGCTTCACAATAGGATTCCCATTATAATATCATGAGATATTATACTCCGCTCAATACATTATAAGGGTATATAGGTACCACTCATCATATAATGATAAACCATACATATGCATGCCATATGATATTAATTATATATCACATTATAAAAAACCCCACAATAAATGGGATACATAACGTTTTCAAATGACAACAAGAATTAGATAGTTTGATAGAAAAATCAAAATTCCCAAGAAGAATTATATCACATAATCAATTTTATGGATAAATCGTGAATCAAAACTACATATGGGATATATCCTTTAAATATTGAGTGGATAATTAAATTTAAATCATAAGAAAAGTATTCATAAAACATTTTGAACATTGTCATAGAAAGACAATGTTCTGAATAACTTTTAAAAATCATTTTTTCAAATCATGATGAGTAAAAATGCACATAATTTGTAAATGTATATAAATTTTGAAGCAATATACATAATTTATATATGTATATAAATTTATAAAACCATATAAAATTTCATATTTGCTATAAAATTATACATAATTTATAGAGGTATATATTTTTACAAATTTAAAAATGTATAAAATTATAACAAATAGTTTTATATTTATGAAAGTATAAAAGCATAATAATTTATAATGAATAAAGTATTATTGCACAATAATTTATAAATATAGAAAACTATAAAAGTTTATATAATTAATAAAATTTTATATTTAAACTCTATATTAATAATATGATATACTATAAAATTTATAATTCTGTATAAATTTAAAAATGAATAAAACTATATAACATTAAATATTATACAAAAAATTGTTATTAAATTATATTAGTATAATACAATAGACTATAAAGTATATAAAAGTATATAAATTTTAAAAATTATAAACAATATAGTTATAAGCTTGAAACAATTTGAATATGTAAAAATACAATTACATTCCATGCATTTTTATTACATACAATAATTGTTTGAAAAAACAATATCTGATATAAGGTCTAGAAACTAATTATTATTATTTTTTCATATAAAATGAATATATAATACTTTAGTAGAAAATTTAATTTCTTTAAAATGCTATGATGAAATTTAGTCTAAAAAACAAGTATCTCCTTACACACCACATTCCACAGTTGACAAAAAAATAGGTTGGATCAGGTTTAAGACAAGAAAAACTAGATCTAAAGTGGAGATGGTCCTGCACACCACTATAGAAGACCTAAAAATCCCACCATAAGAACAAAATCATCACCCATATATCTCTGAGATGTAAAAGAAAACCCTCTCCAACTATGAACATGACACAAACGATCGAATACAAAAGGAGGTCACACTTGTTGGACGCAAATGTGTAGATTTCTGGTGTGAAATGAAAGAGTGAAACTACATAGGGTTCAACTTGTTGTGGGGTTGGAGTTCAGGTGGGTGGGATGTGATGTTCACAATATACATTCAAGGGAGTCTAATAAAGAGCTGATGATGTCAGGAAGCCCAGGTTTATGGTGAGAAACAATTGGATGTATGGAGGATGGTATTGTTGTGATGCACATATGGTGGAAGCTGAAGAACACCGTTGTAAGCACTCATATGAAAAACCCATACATACCTTTGATTCGTTATCGATAATGTATAACAGAGGTAGCATTTAAAACAATGATAGAGTTCTCATGCCACAAAATCTTGAGAGGTGAGTGGTGGATGTGTTCTATTAAGGTTCAATTTATAAGAACCCCTAAGGCTTTTTTCTATGCATTTCGTAAAGAATTAATATAGGCCAGTTCTATCAGCTCTAAAATAGAATGCAAAAATATAACTGACTGTTATTAGTGCTAAAAACCCAATGGTTAAACATCTATGAGTGCCAAAAATTCTAGTGACAATAAAGTTGTAATATTAATAAATTATTTATATTATTAAATTGATTTTTAGAATTATAATATATATATATGTATGTATGTATGTATATAAGTTTAAAGTTATACTCAAGAAGGTTAGAGTACACTGGAGTAATTATTAATGAAATAAAGTACAAAATGCAGTCAATAAAAGTGCAGCGAAACAAACACCTCCAAACCATGAAAGTGATTGACAACACTATCCAAAAGTAAAAAAAAGGTCCCAGCGACACACAGACCATGGCTTGTAGACGAGCATAATATGTAACCCCAGAATCCTAGACAAAAAGACATCCGGTCGGGATTCATCACTGCTCTCCCTGTTTAAGTCGACAACCACTGCGTACCAAGGATCTGCATTCATCGCTGCTCTCCCGGGAAAACCCCACGTGACACTCCCAAAGTGTCGCTGGTAGACTGCTAGGATCCTACTCTCACCAAAAAACACTCCTATCACCTGCATGTTCTGAACACTAGACACTCCACCTGAAACTGCAGGCTCTAAAAAGACGTCTGGTCGGGATTATATAGCTGAAGCCTTTGTGCCTGAATTTGTCCACCGCCAGGGAACACCATCCAGGATCGACGCATCATGAGACATCTCCGTATAAACTGCACATCATCACCAACTCCATGCCTAAGTCATCTCTGACACCAAACATGCCAGCATGCATCCAACACCAACCTCGCACACTGGTAAGCCCCACCAAGGGCGACTTGCTTTTCGTCCCTAACAAGTGGCGTAACTCCTTGATGAACAACTATTTGGCAAGAACCCCTCTGTGAGACTTTACAAGGGTTATAAATATTTCTATATATATAATTATAATAAATATATTTATTGTAATTTTAATTTTTTTAAATAAATATAAATATATATATATAATTATAATTATCAATAAATATATATTTATATATTTAAATATAATTATAATTATAAATAAAAATACCTTTTTATAAATATATATAAAGTAAATATATTTATAAATATACAAATATGTATATTTATATATTGATAATTATTTCTATATGTAATTATATTTGTAAATATATTTATATGATTATATGTATTTATAAAATTATAAATATAATAAATATATTTGTTTTAATTTTATAATCATTTAAATATATGTATTAATTTATATTTATAAATAAATTTTTTATATTTTTATAAATATTTTTATATAATTATATATATATATTAATATGAAAATATAAAATTATAAAATTATAATGAATGTATTGATTGTAATATTATATTTATTAAAATAAATGTATTTATTTATAATTATAAATATAAATAAATATTTAAATATTTAAATTTATATATATAATAACTATGTTTATAATTATTTCTCTATATTTATAGATATATATATTTATATAACTATATATATTTATAAAATTATAAATATAATAATAATAATTATTATAATATTATAATTATTTAAATATATATAATTAAAATTACAATTATAAATATATTTATTCAAAAACATGTGTATACATATGTAAATATATATCAATATAAAAATATATATGTATTTATAAAATTATAATAAATGTATTTATAGTAATTTGATAAATATATAAAAATATATATATGTATTTAACATTATAATTATAAATATCTTAGTTTAATAATATATATTTATAATTATTAATATATTAATATATGTATTTTTTAAATTTTAGTAAATGTATCTATTTTAATTTTATAGTTATTGAATTATATATTTATTTATTAATAATTATAAATACAAATAAATATATTTAAAAATTATATATATATAACTAAAAAAGTTATAATTATAAATATAATAATTATATTAATTATTTAAATATATTTATTGTAATTTTATAATTTTTTAGGAGAACATAAATAAGTTCATGGGTATAACATAAATGAAATGTATAGATCCTAAAAATTGAGTCATCATATATATGGTGGCATAAATAATAACAGTGTCAACGTATAGATGAACATTTCATGAGTCAGGAATACATAACATATGCATGTGTCATCATACGAATAAGTAATCTAACATTTTTTACATATATAGCAAAAGAATCAAGTAAACAAATAAACTTAGGATAATAAGGACTGCTAATTATACTCACGCTTATCAATATGTGAACATAAACATGTTCATGAATATCATCATTATCTTATGATATATATATATATAATTAATTCATTGGAGAAAACACACGCACACACATATATAATTATAATTATAATTAAATATATTTAAAATGTCATATATATATATATATATAATTATAAATATATAATTAAAAATACAACAAATATATTTATTATTTTAAAATTTTGATTATAATTTTATAATTATATATATATTTCAATTTATAATATTATAAATGATTTTTTTATGAAATATATATATATATATATAAATTATTTTAAAAAATATTAATATATCAAATTTTTAATAATTCTAATCATGTGTTTTTTAATTAAAGTATTCAAGTAAACATTATTTTTTAATATAAATATAATAAAATAATATATATTAAAAAAATTTCTCATTAAAATGTTATATCAGTGCTAAGAATAGAAATGATAAAGGATACTCATTTATCAAAGCTTTTTCTAGCATTAATATAGGTTATGATTTTATCAACATTTACTATTTATCACTAAAAAAGATAGTGCATCGCATGAGCCATTATGTGGTATTGTTTGGTAAATGGGCATGTTGACTGTTATTCATTTTTTATATACATATTGGAAATGGAGACCATTTTTTAATGTGATGTGAGCATGGATACCCTTTATAAATGTAATGTGGGAATGGAATCCCTATACTATGATATGGTCATGGAGACCCTATAGTGTGATATCAAGCATGGATTCCCTATATTGTGACACATGGGCATGACAACCCTATAATATTATATTGGGCATGGTGATGATTTTTATTATGATACATGGGCATGGATACCTTACAATAATGATATGGAAATGGAAACACCATTTTATATGTTACAAAATCATGGAAACCAATACTGGTATGTATGGGCTTAGCAACCCTATTATTATGATACTGGGCATGAGGTACCTAGATCTTTATGATATTCGTGCTAAAACTTATGGATTTCTGAGTTATTCCTCGAGTCCATGCTAGTTGTAGTAGCCATATATATAGTTGTAGAAATCCCTATTCATATAATCTGTAGATGTGTATACACACTGTAACTTGTTCAGAGATACTCTGGCACGGGCCAAAGTAAGTAGTGTCATCATGGAATTTTTTAGGAACCAGAGACCCATTTACAGTCACATTACTAATTTTCATTATTATTTATGCACACTACCATTTTATATAAAAATATTGGATATTTATAGAATCCATTAGTCGTGGCCTAATAAGCTTATCTCACAACCTATTTGGGTCGTCGATGGTACCCGGGTAGACTATATGCTTGCATGAGAAGATAAGGGGAATTGTCCTCTTATAGATGTGTGGATTCCCATATTAATTATGATGAGAGATTGGTTGAAGGTAGTTGGGACAGAGCATGGGATGCTTGGATAGATTTTTTTGTTCTTTTGATATTCCATGTATTATATTAACTTCCAGATACCATGTATACATGTTTTCCCACTTTGTAGAGACATGAAAAAATCATCTTTTGTTTGTGATTTATATTATTGTGTCTGATTATTATCCAGTGCTTGTATGGTTATGTGTGACACCTCTAACCTTTCAATCATTTATATGCCTTTGCAATTTATTTTCTAATTATACCATGGTGTTACTCGGACCAGAGGGAATAGTTTCCCCATTGACACACTATATGTCCTCACTATTAGTCGACAACCATTGGAGTATGAGGATGCGTGATTAAGGCCATGTGGCCCATCAATTTTGGGTACCATTGAGTATAACCAATGTCGGGACGTCCCTAGTTGATTTTATCATCTAACTGACTAATTTGGTAAATTTTCTATAATTAATGACCATTACATTAAGTCATTATTTCTTATGGTTGATCTTCCTTATGGTTGGATCCATACATAGGATTTTTTATGAAAATTTTTGTGAAATATTGATGTTTTCCATATTTAAAAATTTGATATGAAATTTTGTGACATGAATCTATTTTCACATTTGATTTATTAAAATGTAATAAATATAGTCTAATACATTCTAGATGATGTCAACAAGAAGAATAATATCTTTTGGGATAATTGGTAGCACACAAGAGGAATCCATGACTATACAGGCTGCATGAATTTATATATTTATATACACATATTTTTGTTTTATTTTATTTAATGTGCATTATGATGGAGGGAAAATAAGAATTCTGTGATTCAAAAGTGAGAAGAACTGAAGGGGATTATTCCACAAATGGTGAATCCATATCTTTCTAGGTGATTATAATTATCTTACAAGCCTGAATAAATTCAAACCCATGCATTGTGGAGGAAATATTTTTTTGATGGTAAAAATAAATAAGAATTATAATATTTTGTGGAAGTTATTACCTATAGTAATTTCATTAGTTATGATGTGGAGAAACAAGGGGTTTTAAGATCTGTTAATCGAGTATTTAGAAAAATTTATATTCAAATATCTATTTGTATATTATTACATGTGGTTGACCAAAAAACGAGTGAGATATTTTAGAATATTATTCGAGTGATATTTCATGAATATATATAAATTTATTAATAAAAAACCCATTATTGTGTGATTTTTTTTAAAAAAACTGGGCGAGATAGTCTTGATGTTCATCTAGAGAGAGAGAGGAAGAAGAAGTCATTATTTTCATCTAAATATTCTGAAATTTTCATATTATGATGATGATGCAAACAATGGTAATTTTTTCTAGTGCAATAAATTTTTTAAGGAGTGTTGTATTGCTATTGTGTGAGAATGGAATAAATAGAAGATACCATCACATGAAAAACTCGGTAGTTGTCATTGGTGGATAACACTTCATTTTCCTCACATTTGATGTTATTATATTTGGGAACGGCACAAAAACTTTGTGGGATGCACCCTAATAATTTAGAGCCTCAAAATTTTAAATCTAATTATTTTACCAACTCACAATGGTTCATTATATTTTACTACTAGATTGTGTGATCATGGGTTTTAATAGATCTTGCCAATGTCTAGCTATTGAAACTTTGTAGTGAACCTTGAAAATCTATTGTTCCTTGTCTGTGTGTGCTTGTGTGTGGTTATAGAACAAATAAATTCACTCTAAAATTTAATGACATTTGTCTAAAAAGAAAATAATAATATCGATACATCTGTTATTCACACCCCTCTTAGAGGTAAAACTGATCCCACGGTTCTACAATTATTATCAAATCCATGATATTCCCATTTTTGTTTGGAAGTTTGATTTACTAGATTTTGAAGTCCCTCATAGATTTAAGGTGTAATTATTTTCTATTATAATCCTTGGATAATTTATATTTAATTCATAGTAAATTTATTTTCATTTTTTTAAGAATGTTTTTTAGATATGGAAGGATATAATGTTGAATTATGTATTGCCTATCAGTTATGTATACTTGGAAGTAACAACTAATGCATTTGTATCTCATTTGAATGGTTCTTATTTGAAAATTTTGGATATGAATAATTTGAAAAATTATGGTTCTATAATGAATTTTTTTATCTACTCTTTCTAATAGATAATTTGTAAATTTTAGAGGATGAAAAAAATGTCAGATATAATCATTAGAATTTCTGTGAAGGAAAAGATGAAATGAAGTACGAAATGTCAAAATTTTAGATATTTTATTATGAATATATATGAATTCATGTTGATGAGACTATTTATATTTTATTCAAAATGGAAAAATAATTTTAGAGTACAATTAGTGGTTATGGTGAGAGTTTATTAGATTCTATTTTATTTGAAAAAATATATTTATTACATGATATATTTGAAGCTAAAGTCTTTGCATTAGATGAAAATTATCTAGGTGATATTCCTATTGAATATTTTCTTGTTATTTTAATATCTATTGAAATTAGTAATGAGGATACTACAAATAAAAATGTTTACATTGAATAATAAAATTATTCTAAATCTATAAAATCTTTTTAAAATATAAAAGTTGTATGTGATTATGGTTATTTTGGGTCTTCAAATTCATTTTTATAAGTAAATGTGATGTTTGATAAAATTATTTCTCTCATCTATATAATTCTGAAAGGATGAAAGTGTATGTTTAATGAGAAGAAACAACTTAACTGCTTCTATTGTGGGGTTATTGTACATTTATGAGTAAAATTACAAAAATTGAAAGAAGTAGTAGCAGATGATGAAGAAGATGAAGGATCTATAATATTGAAAAAAGATGAAATAATCAAGGTAAAAATCACTTTCCAGTTTAAATGGTAATAATTTATCAAATAATAAATATATTATTATTTTATTGAAATTGGAGGAAGGATGAAGTTGTGATAACCAAGAATAAGTTGATACTAATAATTACATTGATTAATAAAAATTCATTTTTAATGTTAATGATAATGATTTCACAAGTGATGGATGTATCATTTATGGAAGTGAAGATGAATAAAATAAAATTATGTTCATACTGAGAGATAACTAGGGGAATGGATGTCAAAATTTTCAAACCATTAAAAGTATAATTGGAAGTTGACTAAAGATGATCAATCTATTAATAGTATGTAATCAATTCATGAAGAATAAAAATCACTGATTTTGAATGAGTGCAATGATCTAAAAAATATTCTCAATGATTAAAAGACCACATGTTTTAAGATTGAAGGAATGGTTAATGATTTGGATAATGAGATTGATCTTATTCATTTAAAACATGTTAAAGTAAAATTAAAACTAAACCCATCTAGAATAATTTTTAAAAAACATTATTTAGGAATCTTGAAAACTTTAAAAGAATAATAAATTGAAATAAATCAACAAAATTCATCTTCCCATAATATTTTTATTTTGAAAATATTATTTTAACAGTATGATAAAATAAATCAATTCTAAATAACCATCTTGTGGATAAATAATATGTGTCTCAAGAATATGTATATTTGGTGAATTTAAACAATGATTTCAAAATTGATACAAATGGTGACTCTAAAAATATAAAACTAATCCTATTATGAAGAAGATTATGTTAGGATTTTATAAAAAAATTCATAAAAAGGATCCCATATTGATTATCAAATAAGGATTGAAGTCATAGAAAAAATCTAGGCAACAATTATTTTATAATGATAAATATTTTTTTATAGTTATTTATTTCACTCTGGTGGATTTCAAAATATGGATATGATGTTATAGATTAGTTACCAATATGAAATTCAGTTCATAAAAATTTAAAGGAAAACTACGAGGGGGATTCAACCTAATCAAAAGATTTATATTTTGAAGGAATATTGAAAATTTGTATTAAAAGTTGAAAACAAATTTTATCTATTGAAAAATATATATAAAAGATGATGTTTGATGAGTCCCCTTAATAAATAATATCTTAAAATGGTTCCATCCTAAAAAGTAAATAAGTACAAAGAGAGAGATATATAGGTAATAAAGGTAAATAAAAACCTCTTTTTATAGAAGTTGAATAGAAATAATCAAATGAGGGGAGTCCATGGATATTCGATAGTGAGTGATCTCTATATATGTCATAAGAAATTAAGAAATTAAATGATCTTAAAAATAATAAATAGGTATTTGTAACTTCGGAGTTTATGATATAGTCATGATAAAGGGTTTAGTTCATATAAAATTGGAAAACAAAAGTTAAAATCCAAGAATACCCTCTATGTTGATTGTATAAAACACAAATTATTGAGTTTTTCTAATCTCTATGAAAAATCAAATGAGTGTAGGATTGAAAGAGTAAGTAATTACACTATAAGAGGGAGGGTGGGGGTAGAATTATAGTCTAAAAAATAAAATTTCTAATTTGCATATCCTCTTAATAAAGGTTGTTAAATGAACATTCTATTGGATTTGTAAAAGATATTGGATAATCCTTAAATTAACAATTTATATTTTTAGAGCAAGGAAATGATTATTACATAAGAAAAATATCCTTATTTAATGACCAATATAATAAATATTAATGTAAAAATAACTTATAACATTTCATATAAGTAAGGAAAGTTTGTCTTATAAAATATTTATGAAATATTTCCACACCTTAACCTTATGTGCAAATAAAGTCGTAAAACATAAATTTGGGTATGCATGGTTTTCACATAACCATAAGGTCAACCATTCTTACAATAAAATAACTCTACAATAATAATGAGGAAAACCTATCATCATATCCCTAGAATCCCTCCATCACATGATCAGACACACTTATAACATTCTATCCATGGAAGCCCTCAATTAGCAATATCAAATATACAATCCCATAAAAAAAATTCATATAAAATTTTAAAAAATATCATTAAAAAAATTCTATATGAAGAATAATCTAAACAATATTAAATTGCTCCATTGTTATAGTAAAAAGTTATTACAAAATATTTATAGAATTTTTATATTGTATTTTTTTTGGAAAATCTCCCTCCTCTTTGAATTTTGCATCATTTTGTTTTCGATAGTTCCCAATGATAATATCTTCAAATATCAGTTTTGGTTTCAATGATCTCTGAGAAAATCCTTCTTTACATGAAAAGAATCAGCTCACCATGTTCATCTAAGACTCATAATTTTCTACACCATTAAAGTGTATATGTAATCATTATAATTAGAATATAATTTTTTCTTCCAGTAAAATAATATTTTGTCAATGAATGATTTCTTCAAATGGTTACCTAATAGTGTTGATATAGCATCAGTTGATAGCATATATTTTAATTCAATTTTAAATAAATTAGTAAATATTAAACTAATTAAATAATTAATCAATAATTTGGTGTTCCAAAACATGTATGTTTGAATATTGAAATTAACTCCATTTGATAAACAATATTTATCCATCCATAAAAATAGTTTCTCTACAACACCATAATTAGAGCACGAATAATACAAAAGTTATTAAAATATATTCATTTAGGGAAATATATTATAGTTTTTCAAGTAAGGTTATAATGTTGTGAAAGATACTCATTCAAAATAGTATCCTCCATTTTAAAATTCAAAAAACATAAATTTTTAAAGAAAAACAATACTTAGTGAAAGAAAACCATACTCTCCAAGTCTTATATAACATCCCATTTTACCTATATGTTCTTGGAATTTTTCTCCCATATTTGTTTGAATTTATAACCATACATTGGATATATTTAAACATTTTTTTGAAAAGTATCAATATATTACTCCCCCTATGTGATTTTTTAAAATAAGGATTTTTAGGTTGAAGAAAGTGTACGTGAAATTATGGGGAAATAAAATATATATGAAACTAAATATATAAAATCATCCAAAAAATTAATAAATAAACTCAATAATTATAAATATAATTATATTCAAACTATGTAAACATCCATCCAAAAATATAATAGAGTTATTATAAAAGTTTATCTAGGTTTGAAAAAAATTAATTCCTTTTTCATGAGCCTTTTTATGATCATATAATTTTCTTCACATCTTATTGATATTTTATGACCCACCTAATGCTGAATTTAACTTTGTAACATCTCCTCTACAAACTGAAATATTCTAATTTTAATTTTTCAGATTTTATATTTATTTTTCTATGGATTGGTCATTAAAACATTCACTGTAATTTTAGTGTAAAATAGGCTTAGTCATTTTCAGATTTAAGAATTATTCTTGGAGAGCTCACACTTTAGTACTTTATCCTTGATCAACTTCTTGAAAAAACATAAATTTGATTAGGTTATCACACTCATCTATCAACTATTTAAACTTATTTCTTTGTTTCAAAAACAGATCATCTGGATTCATAATAAGAAATTTTAAATTTTGAACTTCGGTTTAGTTTTTATAAACTTCTGCAATCATAATTATTAATATCCTTGATGCTGATTTATATAATAAATGATTTTCATATATTTATTGATCATAAAATTTCTAATATCTTTCTGTGTTCCTTATCAAATGTATATATTATTTCAACTTTATTATATCATATTTGATCATTTCTTTTAAATATGTCAATTAATCCTCACTTTGAATAAAAAAATTATTTAGATGTTTCACTAAATTCAAATTTTCCAACAAATAAAATTTCTATTTAAAATAATTTCACAAAAATAGAAAATTAGGCAAAATATGAATGCTTTTATCTAGTCAATTTATTAACTCACTAAGGTAATTTATGATCATTTCTATCTTATTTGGGCTCCTTCTAGGAGGATAATTTGTAGAATCGAAAGAATAAATTAATAGATATAGACATGGTGGCCAATAATATCATGTACTTTCAGAAACATCATTACCATACAAAATATAAAAAGAATTATCATCATTTTCACCTTCATTAGACATAGTTGTTTTGATATCTAGGATTTGGAAAGATTTTCATTTTATTCTTATGATGGTTCTTCTTTTTAATAATTATCTAAATAACCAATTTTCATATATTTCATAGATAAATATAAGGATGATGATTCTAATAAATCAATAGGATATAAAATCTCTTTTATATCTTCATGAATTGTTTTTCATAATCATTAATCTCTTCTTTAATAGACAATGTTTCAAATATATTTGAGCAGAAGACTATGAAATGCCATCCCATTATTTTTTAGCTTATTCTTGAGGTAAAAATAAAACATTCATTATTTTATCCATGACTAACAATTCAGTATATTTGGGAACAAATAGTATATCCAAATATTTAGATATAGGTTCTTATTTAATATTGTATAAAAATCTGTTTCTCTTGGTTGTGAATTCAACCCTTGATTAAATTATCTTTAATTGTTTAAATACGAAAGTAGCAAATTTTTTACCTTTTCATATTTTATATTATTCATGTTTTCCAATCAAATATGTTGATAAATTTTTTACGTAAGAAATATTGATATATCTTATCTTAACTAAAAGGAAGGCCATCTATATTATTGTATCCCTACTTCTTTATAAAATCCAAAAAGGCATCATATAACATTTTCATTGGCTTCTTACATTGAAAAAATGAGGATAAATTTCAATATGTTTCTCTAATGATATATAAGTCCCTAGCAGTAAAAATTTCATAATATTGAGTTTAACTCATGAATCAACATTGAGGACCTTTTCAGGTCTAGAGTTTTAAAGAATTAGGACATAACTAATACAAAATAATTCAAATTTATACAAAAGTGAATACCACTAAAACATTATCCATTTCTTCAAAAATATAAAACTTTTATAAGTAATCATTATATATTATTGTTGATAAAAATATTCTTGACTTCTTCTGTTCTATTAACCATACTTATACCTTGGGAAAACATTTTAAAAACCCGGGATGATCACAAAAAGCTCAGTAAGTGATATAAAATAAGGAAATTAAATGTTAGTCAATGAATATTTATAAACCCATGAAATCATAAGAATCCTGAAAAACATCATAGAAATCATATATAATATAGGTTACCTGTGTCATCCATATCATACATACATTTTAGCTTTCACACCTATATAGGGAGTAACACTCATGGTTATATTTGGAATACCCATCATTATACATTTTCTAAATCTCTTTGGAGAAACCATATTGTTTAACTCCGTATCATTAACCAAAGAATTAAAGAGATATTATAGGCTCACCCTACATATTTGTATCATGGAACCACCCATATACATTAACAATCCTTAGGAACCATAACATAATCATAACACTTAAAATAAGGAAAAAGGGAAAATTACATTTCTACATTGTAATAATAACATATCATTTCATGATATTGACATAATAATAACATTATCAAAACCATTTTCAATACCAAAATACATTAAGAGGAAATATTTTATTTACTTTTCTTTTAAAAAAAATTTTCCTGTAGAGAAAGAAAAATATCAAATAATGGACACAATGATTGAAATGACCATGTCGCTGTGAACTTAAAAAAAAATTCTTATGTGATTTATTAAAATGATTCATTTAAAACATATTATTTTGAAAATAGTTGAATAAAATTAAAAATAAATAGAGTTTTATTATAGACTGTATAAATGAATGTGGTGTATATTATCGAAATACACCTTAATGAAAGGATATTGAGGCAAAGTCCCTTATAAAGATCGTATAATTAGATTAAGGATAAATCAATTTCCTAATTATGTTTGAAAATTATAAATACACTCAATATAAGTGAATATTCTATGTAAAACAACCAGATGACATATACACATACTCTTGTAAAAACAAAACCAATGGCATTAGTATTGAAATCAATAAATGGAGATTGAGTTAATATTTCTCTTACATTGAGTCTGACTTGTCAAGTTAAAACGTTATGTTCCTGAATAATGCACTTATATTAATTTATACATTATTTATAACCTTCTCCATTTTTATTATCTATTTTTAATCACTTATTACCATGTTATAGAAATGACATAATTATTTAAGTCTATATCAGATGTTTTATCGATATTTGATACTTGAGTCAAAAATGAACATGGTTTTCATGTCACTAGTCCTTGTGGTAATATGTCCATAATATCTAGAGTATTGTTAATTACATAATGATATATTTATACATTAGTAATATTTTTTAAATAAAACCATTAATTATGATTATTAAAAATGAACAATGTTTGATTCATATAGATGGAAGGTAGTACGTACGCATGAGTACTATTTTCATTTTTCATTGATCATTATGAAAATATAGTATTTATTATTCTATATTTCTATAATGATAATAATATTATCAAAATAATAATAATCATTTAAATATATTTATATATATCATATAAGTGATGTGGTGAATAAAAACGATTCACATTGCTTCGTGGAGGTGATTGTTCACAGATAAGCATGAACGATGTTATTGTTTTTATGTACATGGAAAGCAAGAACATAATTGAAATATTAATATTTGATGATGATAAATATGTCATTAATATAACATATTATTATTAATTTCATCATTATAACCAATCTTGATAGACTATAATGGAAAATGAACTAAATTGGTTCGTGGAGGTGATAATTCACACGTACGCATGAATGACTAATTCCTTTCCCATATTATGGAAGTTGATATGGTTTTAGGGGTTGAGATTAAATCAATAACAAATAATTATCTTTAGTATACTTGGGTTATTATTTAATCTTGTAGTATAAATATTTAGAGGAAGTGAAATATTATATAAAATAGAAACTCTTTAAAAAATGATATCCCTTCTTCAGTTGATCACAATTAAAGAACACCTTAAAACCTCTATAAATGGTATTCTACCAAAAATAAGGCGTAAAAAATATGGGGGATGGATTATAGAAATATTTTTGTTTAGAGGTTGGCCAATCAAAATGCATTTGGATGTGTGAGTATTAGAGAAGAGGAGGGGGACCTTTTTATAGGAGGGGGGGGGGTAGCTTTGGAAATTCATAAAATAATAAAATAATATAAATTAATTTTTGGATAAAATTGATTAAAAATTGAAATATTTAGAATATAAGATAATTATAGTTTGAAATCCTACTATCTAATAATTTTTATAAATGTATTGATTTTATTTTAAACCATATCTTTTCGCTTTACCCTTAATTATTCTTATAATTTTAAAAGTGGTAATAACATTTTGATTATTATGAGCCTATTAATTTTACTTATATGAGATAAATTTCCTATAATTAGACACATAATGAATATTTAGACATTATCATGTTAACTTTGGTAATGTAAATTATTTATAGTATTTTTAAATAGTTTAGTAAATTACTATTTTTATAAAACATCAATTATTCCATTTTTTAGAAGTTCCATTTTATTAAATTTAAATAAAATATAAAAAGAGAGATAAATTCAAAACAAACCATTTAATAGTATTATAACATAGAATATTCACCTAGAAAAATCTAGGATGACATAAATTATTTAATATATTATTTATATTATCATTTATTGGATTCCTTCATTAAAAAAGAAATCAATGCATCATCATTGTGTCATAATTAAATATAATTATTTAATATCTAAAAATTATAAATAAACTACCATGATGTAGGAAATATTTTATGTTTATAATTACTATTTACAGTTTAACCAATCTAAAATATAAACCAATATTAAATTTGTATTAGTTATAAGATATATGTTTATAACATATTTTCCTTTACTTTAAATTAAAATTTATAAGTGTCATAATCACACTCAAGTCACTTCCAAAGGACAAAATTTCTTCCCAATAGTTTTCTTGTTTGTCCCTATCTAATTTAATAGGATTATAACAACTGTTAGGTCAGTTTTATATTATTATAATATTTTTTACCCTTATTTACCCTTTAACCATGATAAATAATAATAATTACTGATGTTTCTTTTCATAATGTCCATAAATAAAAGGTATCTATTTACATAATATAGACCTTATGAGTAAATATATGGAATCAATTTTTCCAATTTCAAAACATAGAAGTGACAATAATTAATTTAAAATTAATCCCCATTTTCAAAACAAAAAATGTGTTTTTTAAAAGTAAAAAACCATCAAAAGATTGACATGCGTTTATATTTAATTTCGATTTGAAATTACATCCAATGACCCAAAATGGATTAAATAATTAAAGCATCATGTAATTATATTTAAAAATAAACTAAAACGATAATCTAACTTCATAATTAAATTAGATGAAAGGATATTTTTTAATTTAAATGCCGTATTTTTCACTATTTATTAAAAAAATGAATTTTATCAATAAAATACCAAAAAATCAATAAAATTAAATATTTATGCCCCGATTCTAAATAATATGTTTTTATGACAAATATAACATAGAAAAGTGAAAAAATTATACTTAAAAAGGGTTCTCCCTTAAAAGGTGGTAAAACTACCTTTTAAAAATATTAAAGTATGTTATGCATAAATTTGGATTGATTCTCATTTTAAGCATCTAAAATTTAATAAAAATGTTTAAAAATAATATAATTAGCCTTTATAAATCCATCAAATACAACAGATATGAAATAAATACCATTTAAAATAATAATTCTAATTATATATTATTTTTTTGTATGACATGGTCTTATGTGAAATATAATATTTCCAAGAAACCTGTTGTTGCGTGTTGAGTATGCTATCATACATAGTGTCCCCTTTTATGTAAAATTTATATCTAATTCATAAATATTAATAGATATGAAAATGTCTTCATTTACAATTACCTAGGATGATACATGAAATTTCTAGTTGTGTTCATGAACATAATAATGTGATGCAAATAATTCTAAATTTTAAGAAAATTTTATTTAGGATAAATCATAGACCAGTTTAAACTTATTTATAGTATCCTATTTAATAATAGAAATCTTATATTTCATATTTTTTTGTAAATTATTTATATTTCAACTTCAATAAAATTTATCAACAATTGTTTTTATAAAATTTGGATAAAGAAGAATCATACCTTTTATCTTTCCATTCGTAGCCTCAACTACATTGGTCACATACTTCACCAAATTAAACTTTTCCATGTTTCAAAAAAAGTACAAGAAATATACATCTTTCTCATTAAAGGTGTCCATGTCTCCAATTCTAGGGATGAGAAATATTTTCACCCAAATTAAATCAATTCTATTTTATAGAATGACATGAAAAAAATCCCAAATATTTCAAAATATGATAAAATAGATGTTTTATATTTAGATATTTCTAAAGATCCAAACTTATGTATCAAAATATAAGTTACTATGTAAGATTATATTTCAAGTATAATTTGAACTAACTCCAAAATTATCTTGAAATTAATTTTGTATAAATTACCAAATAACCTCAGTGAAACAATTTTGCGACCATAATCCTCACCAAATTATTTAGAGATATAGTAATATCTTCCCATCTCAATATAGTGAAAATAAAATTCTTATTTTTTCTAGACATAAGGATTACCATCCTTGGAAAACTATCACTTGTTTTTGTAAAGATTCATACATTTTAAACTATAATTTCTCTATCACACTTTCCTTAACTATAATAGTGAAGGATAATCCATTGGAGGAATCCATTCATCATGAATTGGATTAACTAAGGATAAAATAAACTAAAAACTTTTAGATTGAGAAGAAATAAAAATCTAAGAGATCTTATAAGAACAAAAAACTAGTGAGAAATGAGATGGACCAATACTCTAACATATAGTACTCACTAATGAGATGTTTCATATTTCTCAAATATAATTACTTTCAATGAAACCAATATTCAGATCAAGGCCTCATATAAATCATTGATGATAAGAAAAAAAATTACTCTTGAATCTTTATTATATTTTATATATGATTAATCTATCAAATATTCAGTATGCATTTTTTTTTTAAAAACAATATAGGAATTAAAAAAAATATAAAGAAATTATAAAATATGATAGATATATATAGAATATATATAAATTTCCTTTAAAAAAATATTTAAAAACATTATTTTGAGAGATATTTTGGAAATATGAACTTATTAATTTCATAAAACTTTTATAAATAATAATTTTTTTTGAGAAATTTTTTTTTTCATAATAATTTTTTTATTAAAATAGGTCTAATCTAAAAAAAAATTTCATTGCAAATAATATCAAAATATAGGACTTTAAAGAAAATAAATTAACTATGAAATATGTAATCCCCATTTTAAATAGATTATTTCTACATGAAGTTGGTTTAAATAAGAAGTTGATATATATGTTTTTTTATATTAACCATTGGTAGTTTCTTTGTAATTTATTCAAATCTATTATAATTTAGGGATTTTGTGAAAATATCAGCAAGTTATTCTTTATTTATTTTTAATTATAAAATTATATATTCCTTTTGTGTGTTATAATGAATGAAATAGTGTCTTATATATACATTCGGATCTTGTGAGTGATTTTTGGGGTTTCAAATAATTCTACAGCACCTTTGTTAATATAAAAAATTGGTTTTTTACTAAATCTCCAACCAACATCAGTGAGAATGTGTTTATTTCACAATAGTTGAGCCCAAGAACATCAAGCCACCACATATTCATCCAAAAAATTGAATATGAAAAAAGAAATTTTTACCTTCAAGACCAATACATTAAATCCTGTATTAATAATTAAAAAGCTCTAAAATTATATTTTTATCCATTTTATAACAATAAAAATCCATGTATGATAAACCTTTTAAATCAAAATCACTTCCAAATGAATAAAATATTCCATAATCTATATACCCTTTATGATAATAAAAAAACCATTTTGCCACTTTATTATCAGCCTCTTGTTTTTATTGATATCTTTCACATTGGGTTACAGAAAAAATTAAATTTGATTGACTAGTAGTGAGATATTTTAAACTACCAATCATTACTATATAAATATTTTGATAAACTGGATTCCTAGATTCCTCAAGATTAATGGGTTTTTACATCTCAATAAGAGTACCAATACTCTTATTATTTTCCAAAATAAAATTTTTAGGAATATATTTTATATAAAATTGACGAGATATAAATTTAACATCAAATTTTTGAGAAATATGAAGACAAATTAAGAAAAGATAATTATATAAATATGATAATATTAGACTCATATTTCATAATATTTCTATAGGAATAAATAAATTATTATTTATTTGAAAAAAAATCATTAAATTTTTTTTGAATAGTGATAGTATCATTAATATATTTATAATAAAATGATTTAGATCCATAGTTCCATTAACGATGTTTTTTGTAATAAAATCCCAGTAAATATATAATACTTATTTATTTGGGATTGTTTAAGTAAATAAATTTCCATAGTATGAAAACATGTTCCAAATATTTTTTGTTTTCAAAACATAGTTGATTATATAGATAAACATCCTCTTATATATATCCCTTAAGGAAAGCACACCTCAAATCCATTTAAAAAAGAGTGAAATTTAGAAACGTTGAATATGATAAAATTATATAAAATAATTCATGTGTAGATATTGTACTATAATATTATTTATAATATAATTTATCCTGTTAGTTATAACACTTTTCAATAATTCTAGGAATATTTTTAAAGATTACACTATTTTCATAACATATATTTTAGAAAAACAATTTTACACTAACTATAGAAAAATAATTATTAAGTTAAACCAAAGTCCTAACATGACTCCACATAAAATCATTGAGTTCATCCTATAATGATTATATACAATCATAATCATATAAACCTCATCATGAGTATTTGGATTTAATTGTAATAAAAATTCTCAATGACCACCTTCGTTTGTTAAAGAACCTCTTATTTTAACTGGTTGATCTACATCACCAATGATATTATCACAGGGAATATTCCTAAGGATTTTTAAATTTGTTTGGTTCATAAAAAAAATTCTCCAACAAAAGGTTGATCTAGTTTTTAGATAAACTATCATATTATAGTTGTTTAGTTTTTCTCTCATAAGAAGATATTTCCAAAATGAGTTGAAAATAGTTTTTGAGGTCGCATTAAAAGATGTGGATTGGGATTCTTGAAAATAAAAGGTTTAATGTCAAAACAAAATTATACAAACTTTTACTTCAATATTAAATTTATTTTCAAATATATATATATAATCCTTACTGTAGAATACAATAGAAAAATTTCATCATCCTAATTTGGATATAATTTAGGAAAATTATCTTCATTATTCTGGATAAATACATTGCATCCAAAATCATTCATGTAATAAATATCACCTTATTCATATCTAAACTCATATGGTGAATTATTATGAAATGTTTTACCTAAAACTAGATGTATAGTATAGCTATTAGTAATTTATACTTCATCTATAAAATGTTTATCAACTGAGTATTCACTCATTATGGTTCTAGTAATCTCCCAAAGAACTCTACTGATTATTTCACCTTCCAAATTGTTCTGAGATATGCTAGGGGTTTATAAGTTAAGTATTATACAATTTTTAATAAAAACGTTTAAAAATAATTATATAAAAATTCTCCATCATTGGAACTCTAAATAGTTACTAAATGATTTTTTTTAATTTTTAACACGAGTTACAAAATTTTTTAAACAGAAACATTATTTTAACTTTATTCCTAGAAAACATGCATGCATCTATGTAGTGTAATAATCAACTAAAAATATATATATATAACATTTTTACCAATAATTATATCTTTTATAGACAAAATAAGTGCATTTTCACAATATCTAAAGCACACTATGTTGAAACACCACTAATATATTTGAAACACGAATTGTGTTGATTTCACTATTGATAAAGATTAGAAACATTTGAAGAATTAAACCTAAAAATCAATATATATCTAACTAGTCCTTTCATATATGTTTCGGAAACATTTATTTTGTTATATTCTCCAATACATGTATTCTATAACAATGATTTATCTTCCATTTCACTAAGGCAAGGTAGACCTTGGATGCAAAGGACTTCTATGTTTAGACTATATACATTCTCATTCCATTCAGTAAAAATCAATGAATTCACCGATTGGACTTCAAATGGTACAGTTTTTATACCTGAACCTCACAAGGTAACCATAATAAAATAATTTATTTATTCTTATAATATTTTTATTTAGTCATAAAAAACAAAACATTTAAAGTTAATTGGTTTCAAAGAAAATCAATATTACATATTCCATAAATTTTTCCTAGAGTATTATCAGTAAAATGAATTTTCCACATTTAATCTGTATAATTTTATAGATGAATTCATTTTTTCTTATTATATGATGATAACAGAAAATATCTATATACCAAATGTTTTTCTTGTTGTTACCCTTCTTATTTTACTACAAATATAAGATTTTATACTATGGGAACCCATAATTTATTGGGTCCATCATTGTTAGAAAATAAAATATTTAGGATCTATATAGGTCCAAATATTTTGTGTTATATTGTTTTACATTATTTTGAAAATAATATTTATAAAAACCAAAATATTTTACATTATTTAAAGAACATTTATTTTTCTAATTTCCATAACTTTGAAATTCAGTATAAAATGGTGTACTTTTTGGAATAGAATAATTATTATGAAAAAGGGAGGTTTCATTTTATAAATCCCATCCTTATGGTATTTTTATGTGTTCTTTTTTTTTTCTATACATATTATAAAAATATTCTTTTTTTTAACTAAAATTTTATACTATATTTTCTTGAATTATAATTTCAAATTTTAGATAATAAACTAAATCTTAATTGTCACAATTTATTTTGGAATTATATTTATATAACTCTTCCTTAATATTTGAGATATTTGTTGAAATTATTCAGTTTTAATTAGAAAATTTATCCTTATAATTATAATGTTTGTATAAAAATATATAATTTTTTTCCCAATAATTTAAAAAATCTATAATCCCTTTTAATACTAGGTAATGAACTAACTTCTTTAGTTAAAATTGACC
The DNA here is from genome assembly GCA_963277665.1 of Viscum album. NCBI lineage: Eukaryota > Viridiplantae > Streptophyta > Magnoliopsida > Santalales > Viscaceae > Viscum > Viscum album. The sequence goes on along the minus strand of OY728148.1, from coordinate 1,571,852,205 downwards.
TTTAATATTTAGAACATATAGAATCATTATAATTATTATAATTAGGGAAATTTTAATTTAATTTATGATTTTTATAGGATAAATAAGATTTATTTTCCAGGAAGAATTAATTTTTATTTTTCATTTATGAAAACAATCCAATAAGTTTTTCATTATAAATATTAATTTAAAAATAATTATTTGAAGAGACATCACCTCCAATTACACTCTAAATATTATAGTATCTTAAAATTTTATTGCCTTTATATATATAAAATGTCTAAGAATTTATTTCCTTCTTATTGTTTGTTTTTATATTAGTAAAATATTTCCTTACATGTCAATGTTTCTGGGATTGATTATAAATTATCTTGCAAGAACCCTTTTTTATCATTTCAATCAATAGTTTTTTTCTTATATCTATAATGTGAATATTTTTTTCTGAAAAATTTATTTTCTATATTTGAATGTATAGAATGTTCATTATCACTTTTTTGATGAATTTTATTCTATATAAACCTTAAATTTGTTCTTTTTAGATGATTTAGAAACATTCTATGAGGGTATATTTTTACCCTAAGTAGTTTAAGTTGAAGAAAAAGATACTTTATTCTCATTTTTATCCTTGTCAACATATATTTTTAGTGTACCTTAACATTACATAAGTTATCCAATCCTATATTCCAAACATATATTTTTTATATAATTAATAATATCAATATTTATCATCTTAGATTCCCATTCAATTTGAATAATATTAATAATCATTACAACTAAATTTTTATCTATCAGATCATTTTCTCGAAGGTATTGTAATTTATTTGTAATTTTCCTAAATATTGGATGCATCAATGCAACAGGTTCTTGAGGTAGAAAAAAATAACATAATAATAGCATCTTAGAATTGATATTTTAGTTTAGTAACAGTGGTTGTTACAATGTGCGTGACCTTCACATTTTTCAAAATAATATTCACAATATCACAAGAAGAAATCTTGTTATAGAGGATTCATGTTATTGTGTATAAAAAAGTGTTCCTAACTTGATATGTAAGTTGATAATCATAATTTTAATAAATTTTAATAGAAGGAACCTATTTCACATTATCTAATATCTACAGGTTATAATTGTATAATTATCAACTGTTGTGATAAAAATAAAAGTTTTCATATGATATCTCCAATACTCATAATGAACACAATCAATGTTTGTTGTCTTGATTGGATTGAGATTTTATATAGTATAAATATTGAAAAATTTCATGTTTACTAAAATAAGAAATAATTTTTTCTACTGAAAAATGGGTGTAAAAAGTTTATAAAAAATAAAAGAAATGATATAAAATATATCTATTTATAAAAAAACAATCTTTAAAAATTTATAAAACATCCCCTAAAATTAAATATAGGTTATAATTGGTAAGTAATTACACTACCAAACGTGGGGATGAATTTTAGTTTATGAAATAAATATATTAACATACACATCCTTCTAAAATTGGTCATCAAGATATCTTTTTTTATAAATAAGAAAATATATCTTACATACAATCTATCAATAATTTATATATAAAAAATTAATAAAATCTTGTTACCTATAAAAACATTTCTTATGTAATGCACAATTAATAATTAATATTGTTAAAGAAATATATTTCAAAGAATATAAAGAAATTAGTAATGACTTGAAAAATATTTATAAAATATTTCCACACTTTATCCTTAAGTGTAAATGAAGTCACAAACTCCAAATTCCGATATCCAATTATTTCACATAACCATAGGTTTTGATTTTATTACAATAGTAAAACTCTTGGTTCTAATTTCAAAAAAAACTCTATCTTCATATCCCTAGAATCCCTCAATCAATAAGATCTGACACACCTCCAAAATCATATCTAATGAATCCATCGATCAGTAAGATTAGATAGACAAGTTCAAATACCTAGATTTTTATGAAATATACAAAATATCCTCCCACATATTCTATAAAACAAATTACGTAAAAAATATTAGAGTTAAGTGCTTAAAATGCAAGAAAGATGTTATAAAACCCTCACAACTAATTTATATAATATTGGATGGAAATGTTTCATCCTCCTTTACCATTGTTTCTATTTATATGAATATTCCCAACAATTATATCATCAAATGTCGGAGGTGGGTGAAATGGTATCAGAAAAAATCCTTTACTTGAATAAAGTCATATTAGCATATTCATATGATACTTGTATCTCCCTATACAGTTATAGTGTATCTGGATGATTTCTAGTTAGAATGGAAACTAGTCATCTAGAAAAACATGATTTATTTATTTAATGACTTTAACAAATGTTTGTTGATAATATCAATATGACTTTAACTGATGTAATAATTTATAATTTCAATTTATTTTATTTTATAAAACATTATCTAATGAATTATATAATCATATGTTAAATGTTCCAAAAAAATGATCATCATATTGTGGAAAATAATTTTATCCAATAAACAATATTTCATAGTTTATAAAAATAATTTTTTCATAAAAACTTTAAATAAGAAAATGATATTTAAAAATTTAGTGTTATATAAAATTATAATGAAATGTAGTGTGATTTTGAAAACAATGATAGAAATTGTTAAAAGATATTTCTATAACTCAACAATGAGGTGCTCCTTGAGAAAGATAATTTTAATGAAAAAATATTGATGATTTATTAGTTTTGAATAGAGGACATAAAACAAATAGAAACTTCTTATAGGTTATAGATACAAGAAATACATGTTATTTTTTTGAAATCAGAAAATGAAATTTGGAATATAACGATTTTCCATCTTATGTAATGGAATATATGAAATTTTAACCAAATAGAAATTGTTTGTGATATTTATATTACGGAAAGGTAAATTGAAAAAACTTTCTCTACATGTCATATGGGTGATGCTACTAACTAGTTTTACATAGGGATTAAGATTCACTCTTCTCTTCCTTTAGAGGGAATCCATTCTAAAATTTGTGGGTCCATGATTACTAAATCAAAGAATGGAGAAAATAATTTCACTAATTTTATTGATAAATTTTGACACATTATAATAATTATGTTTATAAAACCTAAAATTACTAGATCTAATAATGTTATATAGTTTCTATATAAGTACTGACAATGATTTTTGTTATTCCATGGAGAAATTTTATAAAGATAATGGGGAAAGTTCACACTATTTTTTTTGAAATATCTTAAAATGAGTATAATTAATCATGATCTCTATGTACCATAAATAAAAAACATTAATGTATCCAAATTGTATAATTATATCTAGGTAGAGATGGATAAAATAATGTGGATTGAGAATAAAAACTCTTAGTACTTTTGGAAGTAAGATACAAGAAACATAGATCATGATAAATATTACTGGTTTTATAGAATTTTTTTATTATAAAACTATATATAAGAAATAATAAAATAATACTTCATGTTTTTGATATATTAGAGTCTTTGGATATCCCTCCATCATCCAAATAAAAGGGTAAAATATTTTAAAAATTGATCTAAGAGGACTTAATAAAGTTTTTATTTATTATCCTCTAAATCAAAGTGAATATTTGTATTATAATAAATAAACTAAAATAATTTATGATTCATCTAGTGTAAATATCCTAGAATATATAATGTAGGATTTTTATTGGTGATGAAGCAGGTTATAAAAGTGATTTTGATGCTGCTTTTTTTTAAAAAAAATAGAATAAATTCTTGATAGAGATGACAATGTGGAGGAATTATAGGTTTCGTAAGAAGATACCACAATTTCAAGTGGATAGAAACAATCAAAATCACAACATCCAAGTATAAGAAGATCAATAAATTTCAAAATATCATTTTTAATTACAATTTCTAGGAACAAATTTGGAGAAATATAAGGATAGAATTGCATCCTTTATTTCTCCCTCAAGTTGATCCTAAAGATGATGAATAATATTTGGAGAATCATTTGTGGGTTCAACTATGAATGTAAAATTAAACCAAATTTAGAATAATTAACCATATGCGTTTGTTTCCAAACCTAACGATGACAATTTTATTGGATGAAGATGGGTGTTATAAACAATTTGAATGAAAAGAGAGAAGTATGGATAAATAAATCATGATCAGTGTGTAAATTCGATTCATAGGTTGAAACGGTTTAGAGTGATGATACCTTTTCATCAGTTTAATGGATTAAACTATTAGAGTTTTTATTATTATTATATGACTAATTCAATAAAAGGTTTTCCAAATAAAATTTAAGCCTTCTTTAAAAAATTGTGTGATTGAAGAGCAGTTTTTCATTGAGAAACCATGAGGGAAATTAATTGATTAAGATAAGAGTTATGTTTTAGGATAAATAAGACAATATATATATATAATTAAAAGATCCCAGATATATTTTTATTCAAAGTTTGACAACTTTTTAAAGTGGATTAATTTCAAAAAGGGAAGAGTGGAGAGGGATCTCTTTCTAAAATATGAAAAATAACTATCTATATTGGTTATTGTTTATATTAAGGACATCATCTTTTTGTGAAATAATATTTAAATGGGTGAGAACATATCTAAGGAGATGAATATACTAATTGATATTTCTATGATGGGGGTGATGAGTTACTTTCAATTCTTATAAATCCCTCAAGAGAAAGAAAAAATTATTATTTATTCATAGAAAATTGGTAAGAAACTATTGAAAAAATTATCCATAGAAGATTAGAAGTATGTTTTCATAACAATTTAATTGGTTACAAAGAGATCCAATTATGTATTGGAAAAATGTGTTCATACAAGGAATTTCAAAACATTAATCATAGATCTATTATACCACAGACATTTAAGAACACATTTAATATATTTTGGAACTCTTTGTACATGAAATAAACGTGAACTTAAATAGTACATATTTATAGAAGGGAAATATTATTGTTAGGTACATATAATGTACCATAAATTTTGGGTTGAAATATGAAAAAAAATTAATTTTCATTATATTTAGTTATGCAGATGAAGATTGGGTAGGCTGTATTGAGGATGGAATAACCACATGTAGTGGAGTTTACTCTCATAGTGATAAGTGTATTTATTGGTACTCTATAATGAATATTTCAATGATTTTAATCACTACTGAGGGTGAATATGTGGCTATAACTTAGGATAGAACTTATTTAATTTGGATGATTACATAATTGGAATAATTGATGGGTGAATTAAGGATGTTACTCTTTCATTGATGTGATAATAAAAGTGAAATTGATTTTTCTAATAATCCTTTCCAACATTATAGTAGTGACCAAACTAATATTAAATGTCAATTTATAAAAGAGAATGTGGAGATTAAGGAATCAAATATAACATTTATTCCTATAAAGGATCATATAAATGACGTTTTCACATAGTCATTTTTTAAATATTCTTGTCAGGATCCATTTTTGATATTTTATGTTCATCTTCATCCATATAAAGGCTACGGTACGGTGAACTATCTTCTATCTCATCTTACATTTAGATATTTTTCTCAATGGGGTTGAAAATAAATTACAATATAAAACATTCATTGTGTATACATCTAAATAAATATATATCATATGCGGAAAATACTTTTGCATGTAGTTTTCATTGATATGTGGTTATCATAATAGTAACTATATATTTAGATAGAGTTTCTCAAAATGGTTAAGCTCTTATTTCAAAAAAGTTTTCTTGTCTGAATTGAATAATTAGTATTTTAAAGTTTTTGTAGGAATTTTTTGAAAAAAGATTCAATTAGTAATTTAAAGAGGTTAATGGTTGATAAATTAAAATTTTAAAAAAACTATTTTCTTATAAGAAACATGATTTATTTCTAATGTTTTTGGTTTCTACAACATGTTTTATCATGTAGGATTAGAATTAAGGAATGATAATTCATTTTTTTATGTTATGAGATTGAATATGATTTATGTTTCTTGGTTATCAATTAAATAAAGAGGTGTAGACTGTCAAGGCCTTGTATTATTATTTGATAAGTTCCTCTATATTAAGTTCTTCATCTAAAGAAAATTGATTAAAGTGTTTGCTTTTATTCTTAAATTGTCTTTTCTATTAATATATATATCATGTTAATTATTTTTAATTATTTATGAACTATTATTAATAAAAATTAGTATAATTTTATGGTGCATATAGAGACATTTTATACAATATGTTAGAAGTTATTTTCAAATTCTTATAGAAGAATGGAGTTAGTTTTGGGAGGTACTAGATTGAAGAGAATCAAGAATAGAATTTAGAAACTGATTTTTTCACAGTTGGTCAATGATTTTTATGTGAGGTACATCCAAGGACTGAGCTTTACATAGTCACTTAGCTTTGTGGATGATTTAATGTCTAATGATTCACATGGTTTTCTATATTTTTACATGTGGCTGATTAAAAAATTAATAAAATTTAGAATTATTCCTCATGATTGATTCAGACAGTATATTTTGAAGAATGGTTAATCCATATGATTAATTGATTATTCATGTGGTCAATTGATATTGTATCTAGTCTAAAAAAGTAAATAATTATGTTGTTTTATAACTTCTTACAAATTATTAATCTAATAGGAAGTTACATACTTTATGAAAATTTCATGACACTTAAGGTGAAAAATAAAAAATTTCTAAATGGGAATATTTTAAAGGATAATTTATAATATGATGCTTAGATCATATTCTAGTTATTAGAATATCAAAAATTAAATGTGAGTCAATCTAGATGATTTCATAAAGCCAAATTAGATCTTGTGAGATTATTAGCACCACATAGGAGGAAGACATGAATTCTGGTTATACAAGAATTTATATAAATTTATGTTCATTTTTAATTCATGTTAATTATCATGGATAAAAGAGGAATAACTCCAAGATTGAAGAAGTAGGAAGAACTTGTCACTTTTCATCCATGGATAGTGAACCCATGTATTTACATATGAATTTAAATATTATTCATTCATGAATAAATTATAATGTCTGTGTCATGGATGAAATATAGTTATTATGGTATTAATAAGAAAAAAATCCAAGAATAAATGGATGTTATTACTTGATGTTGTATCATCATTTATGAAGAAAATTGGTAGGATTTTTTGAAATTTGAGATATGGGGTATTAGGGTAATTTCAATTCAAATATCTATAATTATTTTAGTATAGTTACTTGACTGAAAAAGAAGTGGGATATTATAGAATATTATACATAATAAATTTTATGAATATGAATTAATCAATGAAAAAAGTTTTGTTGTGAGATTTGTAAAAAACCAACTATGAAATTTGATCATGAAGTTACATAGAGAGAGAGAGGAATCAAAAGTCACTACTACCATCAACATGTTCTGAAGATATATTTACCTAATGAATATACATTATTGTAGTTATTTTATGAATCACTATGGATGTGATTTTAATTTTTGTCTTGATACTATAGAATAACATAAAAATAAAAAGAATAAAATATGAACACATGAAAAAATTTATAGCAGTTTTTATGAAGTCTATTTAATTAATAACATTTTTTATATTATCATATCCATATATGATAAATTAACTCGATAGGATAAACATGATAATTTTAAATACTTGTAAATTGAGTTCTAATTATTTTCCCTTCTCACAATAATTCAAAATATTTTACTAGTTGATCATGTGATAAAGGGTTTTACAAGATCAGGACATAGAATAGATACACCAATCAAAGAACTTTAATAAGTGATTTTAACTTGTTTGTGTGAGCTTGTGTATGTTAGGGTAACAAATAAATTCACTCAAACAAGTTAAGATGATTGTATAATGGGATAAATTAAAATTGATAAATATTTTGTTCACTCCCTTTCTCAGAAAATACACTGTTCTTGTGGTTCTACATCCACCATAAGAGTGAAGGTCTTAAAATTAATTAGTCCCTTATAAATGGTCAGTAGATAATTAGAAATAGAAAAACCATTATTAGTAAATTTGAGTACATGGTTAAGGTATTAAATTATTAAGAGTAGACTTTATATACCAAATTATATAAGTTGGGTCCACCAAAAGCCTCTTGGATTAATACTACATTTATAAATAAATTCACTCACTCCAAGTATGGGTACTGTGTGAACAAGGATGATGGAAAGTTGTGGTATGGATTTGGGTTGTTATAATAACTCAACATCATGTTTCAACACATGAGGAGGAATTTTGGATGTGGTGATTACTGAGTATTCATTATTAGGGTCTATATGAGAGCTAATCGTTATTTTCAACATTACCATATCTTACCAAACTTGATGTTTTCAGTCATCTACTTGATGTGAGTAGCTACTACTTCTGAAGTTATTTTAAATAATGTTTTAGCCTTTTCATGTAAGATAATTAAATGCTGTTAGATCCTAGTGATATAGAAAGATAGAAAAGTGAAATCAATAATAAGGGTGTGAGCCAAGGAATAAAAATACGTGGATGTTTTTTTCTATGTATTCATTTTTTCTAAACTCCACATTCTCTTACCATGAATTCTTCATTATAAAACTGAGTTATTCAAACCCAAAAACATTATAATAAAATTATATTCCTTATCATATATTCTTATTATTCCCACAAAGGATACAAAAACCAGGTTAAACAAAATTAATTTCTTTCATTATATTTCCATGCTCAAGAACATTCACTTTGAACCAAAATTAACATGGAGGTCATTACCTACTAAGATCTTATCACACGAATTGATAACAAATGGAGTTCTTTGTCTATTTTTTTCACCCATGACAGAATATTGAATTTATCGAGATGATAACCTCATATTTATAAATGATGAGTGTATCCCACATTGGATACGACATGCTAAACAACACATATACACTAGACTTAGTCGTTATAATAAGATAATTTAGATACTCCTTCCATTTGAGAACACATTTTGATCCAAGATCATTCCTAGGTTCTATTTTCCTCATGATGTGATTATATTTTTTAAAATAAGATTTAATAAAAGGGGAATTTTTTGGAACATGAATTTTAATAATGGATGAATTACACCAGGGATTTTGGAAGATTGTATCCAAAGGATGTAGGGAATTTTTTTGCTGCTCAATTCCTTTATCCCATATCTAGACATATTCCTTATATGTCACCATGAAACCTTATCACCCATATGTTGTCACACACTCATCCCTATCGATTACTATGTCACATTCCCTCTTCAAAAGAGTTGTGAGACGTAATGTGTTAACATAATGATTTTGGAATCTTTGCTCTCGTTGCCTATATAATTACCCCTAAAGCCCCAAAATTGACACCAAAATCACATTAGGTTGAACTAAGTGTGAATAATATGCCTTGATAGAGTTTTATTACATGGAATCCTTTCCTAGCTCCACTAACCTCCCCTTAAGGTGATTTTAGACCCAAATTATGGGGAAAATGAATGAGGAAATGGGTATTAGTGTGTTTTATTGGAAATAAGAATTAAAAGATAACTTCACCCTTATCATCACTAGGAGAAAGTTTAAATAACCTCTGTAAGGCGTTCTTGAATGAAATTAGGGCCTGCCATATCATTTTACAATTCTCTAAAAAGGGGTCACATCTAATGTGTTCTTAAAATACCACTCTAAGATCCTAAAGGATGCCCAATTGAGGGATTATTTTTATTAGGACTCTATTAAATAAGGGTCTCATACCCCTAATCCATCCTATACATAATTATTTGGTCATCCTATGTCGACCCTTGTCCAGTACCACATAGAGGGTATACATATATGTGACCTATCTAGGTTCACATTCACCAAGGTCATATATCTAGGCCCCCCTATTCCCCATGGTCACATTTATGGGTACCAAAATTATAACGATCCATACATTACATATATTTTTTTACTTAAAAATTGAAGCACACTTATTACAACATATAACAAAACCATGAAAGGACCATATAGGTATAATGTCTTTAGAATCTATAAAATACAAACAATTGGTTCATAAATCATCTACACTGTCTCCCTTTTATTTTATCATATCTAAAGTCCATTTTGGAATATCTTACTTAATACCCTTCTTCCAGATCTGGGGAATAGAAAACATACAAAAGGGTGAGCTCAAATGCTCAGTAAGTGTAAACAAAAGAAATATCAATCATAACATATTCATAAGAATATAACATTTTGAAAATCTTAACCTGCAAAAGGGATCATAATATCATAACATTGGATAAATCATGGTAGTGAAATGTAATCCAAATAATCATAACATGAAAATTTTTGGAATACAATAATAATCATAGAGAATCATTTCTTAGTAGTCAAGACTCATTTCCAAGACTATCCTAGCGGACAAAGTCCATTTCTGAGCCGAGTTCACTCCTCATTTCAGTCCTGTATCACTAAATTAGATTAACCTATCGTTCCATCCATATCTATCTCATGAGATATAAATCATTACCAAATGAATTGGAGGGATATATATGTCCCACCCATCTCATAATGATACCATTATTATGTGTGCCACAAGACCATAAATCATACATCATAGCATAACCCTTGTAATAAAAATGGGATTCTTAAACATCATTCCATGATAACATAATCCATATAAGATAAAACAAAATCATAAAAATAATTACATCATAACATAATCAAATCAATGTAAAAATAGGAATAGAAATTGGACCCTATATTATCTTAGATGGAAAATAATTTTGATAAAACGATTGAACTCCATTCTTGAATAAAATATCCTTTCTAATTTAAAAACATTTTTTTCTTTCTTAACATGTCATACAATTTTAAACTAAAATAAGTTGATTAAAAAAATGTGAAAACATGTAAAGGAAGCTTCATGGAAATAATTTTCTATGAAATCATAAAATCCATTCATGTCATATAAGTTAAAAAAACCTTTTTCTCGTACTTTGGCCGGAAAAGTCAAAAAGTACCTCGTACTAAAAATGATAAAATATTCCTTTCATATGTTTAACTAAAAACTCAACAATGAGTAATATTGGATTTAAACAATTTTAGGAGGATATAAATAATATTACATATTGAGGAAAAATGGAATTGGATGATAAATACACCCTAGTAAATACCAAATTATAAACAATCTCGGATAAAAATGAGACTGTGAGATTTTCCCTTACCATAGGTCCGATATGCTTCATATGTATCTGAACCTCCTGTATAATGATATAAATAATGTCATTGATTTATTAAATAATAATATTCATTGTTAGGATATCATATATGGTCATATTCTTATATTCGTATTAGTAATATTTCATTGCTACTTGTTATTTAGGTGTTCATTGCTTTATGTTCTTATGCTTGTCTTGTCGAATAAATTATTATTCCTATTTTTAGGTTATAGATAAATTATTTACATAATTGTATTAGTTTAATATGTATAATATTTATACATTCAATTCATTTATATTATAATTATTCAATGAAGATCATGTAGAATGAGTCGTATGACATCGTGGAGACGGTAGGTCGTACGTATGCATTAGCGATGATATCGTTCCCATAACTAATGAATGGTTTTGGAGTGGAAGATGGAATGTCTCAGAATTAGTATCATTTTATAATAATCATATATAGTTATTATTTATAGTTATTCTTTACACCATTATACCCATCCAAGTAAGGTGGTGGTGGAAAACAGATTACACCACGGCATGGAGACGGTATTCCGTACGTACGCATGCGCGGTGATTTCATTTTCCGTAGGATGGATATAAGGTGAAATAGGTTTGTTTCATATTTATAATAACATATCAGTATATTAATGATACTTATGTAATTAATTTATGATGAAAAAAATAAATAAGAAGAAGTAGAAGAAGAAATAATTTTGAAAGAATCGGTAAAGGACATTACCTCTTCTTTGAAGAGCCTCTTCTTAACCTCTTCTTAGGGAACTAAAGATGGTGTTTTAAGAAGACCAGAAAATCTAGGATGTTTCTAGGGAAGTGTAGAAGACAAATTTTCAGGGTTTTCTGAGCTTTAATGCTCAAAGTGGTGTGATGAAGAGAGGGAGGAGGTACCCTATTATAAGGGAGGAGAGGGGAACCTTAGAAAAAACTTAAAATATTATTTTATAATAAAGTAATATTTGGTTTTTAATAGCTCGAAATTGATTTATTTCTAATATACAGTGTGTATGGGTCCAAATCCTCTCAAAAAATAGGTTTTAGACAAGTTTAGGTTACTATTATAACCTTATCATCTAGATTTAACTCTAAGTTAAATAATTTAACTTTTACCGCGTCTTCTTGTTTTCTTACAATATATGGTTAATAAACTTACTATAACGAACCAAAAGAGACCCAAGTGGTTTATTATTAATATATATGACCTCATCTATGTACTTTGGCCGAACCTTAGTTTTTTAGGAATAAAATATCATCTAATAATATAATATTTGTTTTAAAAACTATTTTATGTCAATTTTGACACTATTTTGTAATTGACTTTTTGTGAAAATCGTAACAGAATGATTAGTTCTAAAAAAGTTAATTAGATAAATTCTAACAAGCCATATTTAGTTATAAATTTCTTGTAATTCATAAAAAGTCTCAAATTACATTTATTTGGGTATTTATAATATCAATTATGTTAATATTTCATTAATAAGGTAACTACTCCATCATCATTGTGTCATTAATAAATTAAATTATTTTATGTCTAAAAATTATAAATAAAATACCATTATATAGGAAATATTTTTATATTTCTAATGAATATTTATAGTCTAATTTATCTTATGTATAACCCTATATTAAAAATGTTTTAATTATTAAACATTGATTTTAACCCTTTTAATTATTCTTTAAATAAAATAATAATAAATGTCCTAATGTAATCCAAGTGGACCTAAAGGGTAATATTTTATCCCGAAGGTTTTTTTTGGTCGAATTACACTTATCAAATAGAATCAGGGCATGTGTTAGGGTAATAATAATATCATTTTTACCCTTAATTATCCTATTTACTTTTAACTGTGGTAAATAAAAGTAAAAAGTTACTATTCAACAAAAATTATTTTTTCTTATTGAACAAAATTTTACTCCTTGATATTTACCGGGTCTTTTGGATTTTCTAAATTCAACTCACAGAAGTAGTAAAAGTTAGTTTTATGTACAATTACAAATTCTCCTAAGAGGTGGGTAAAAGACGGTTAACAAATTTCAATAAAAATTTTATGTATCTAAATTATTATAAAATTACTCCAAGGAATTACATTGAACTTATTTAAGTATTATTTATCTATTTTGACCTAAAATTAATTTAAATAAAAAACTTTTTTTTAAATAAAAAGTCGGTTTTAAACAATAACTCAGTGTTTTCGCTATTCATCAGAAATTGAATGTTTTCAGAAAAATACCAAAAATTTACCCTAGGCTAATTTTGATATTCCAAATCCAAAAATGAAGTCCATTTTGATTGATAAAATTTATAAAATTTAAATAAGTTCGTATTACTATTTATAACGGTTAGTTTATATAATATTTTAATAATATATCGTTATTTAGTGAAACTCGGTATTGCCTACAATGCAAACTATCGAGGAAGGTTGCTCTTGCGTCTAACACAAGCCAAGATAGTGTTGTGCATAGTGAAAGATTCCTTTGTTGATTCATATAATGTAATAAAAATATTTCTCATAAAATCTCAGGTGTTAAATTCTACCCTCCTTAAAATGAATTTCACCCTTGAAATTCGTCACTTTTTAACAAAAAGATGATGATACCTATCCCTCATCAAATCCTCAAGTTACCATGTAGCTTCTTCTAATTGGTGGTTCCTCCATGAAACATTCACCAAGTGATTGGTCTTATTCTGTAGGAAGTTTTCGCTACGATCCATAATCTCTATCGGTTGTTCTTCATAAGAAAGATCTTGCTCCAGCAATACAACATCTGAGCTGAGTACATGTGAAGGATCGGGTATGTACTTTCTCAAGAGAGATAAATAGAACACATCATGAACATGAGAAAGATTTGGTGGAAGTGCCAATTATTAAGATACCTTCCCAACACGATCCATTTTTTCAAAAGGACCAATATGCCTAGGGCTTAGCTTTCTCTTCTTTCCTGAAGTGCCCAGATCAGTGTGAATCACTGAGAGGGGGAGGGGGTGAATCAGTGATCCCTTAAAACTTTTTACTAATTGATTCTTATCAATTAAACCTCTATGGCTGGTTAAAGCCTCGATCCACTCTTCTTGTATCTCTCAACCTTTCCCGGATAATGCAGTAATGAAAAGGCACAGGACACAAGGATTTACAAGGTTCGGCACCAAAGGTCTACATCCTTGCCATGCTCTCAAAGCATGGATTCTCCATTATAACCTGTTAAAATTACAATGGTCGATACAGAGTCCCACTGTATCTCTCCTGAGTCCCACATGAGGGTCTTTATACTGCGTCCCACAGTGTTACCAAAGTCCCACTGGCCTGCTCCAGAATCCCACTGAAGACTTCTTTTCCCTGAGTCCCACAGGGTCTTCTTCTGGCTCCTCGAGTCACACGAGTAGCTCTTCTTCACTTTAAGTTTCTTCAAGTATCCTCAGCAGCCTGGGATAAAGGCTGCTGGCCTTGCTCTTCTTCTGATCACTTGTGGTGAACAGGTCTTCTCGTCTTGCTCGGGCTTTATCACCTTCTTCTAAGGATGCCCCGGCTTCTCTCCAATTACTGGATGCTCAGACAAATAATATCTTTATCTTCGGTCTGATCCAGTCTCAGATCACTTCAACTTCATGCACTGAATGCATGGCACCACAATATCTTCAAGATCACCTGGTCTTGGATTTCTCAAATGCACACCACTGATTTAGCACTGTTCACGTGTGCACGTGCATGCATGCATGCATGCACTTTCCCTTTCCTTCCTCTTGGTGCAGTAGACCCACAAAGGGTGTAGTTACTTTAAGCACACACCTTCACTGAACTTCACACACTTTATCCAATTTGTTTACACACTTAGAGTGTGTTCTACTTTTGTGTGGGTCACCCCTTATTCTTCTTCTAATGTGTATACACTTTCAGTGCACACACCTAGGTTCGGCCACTTCTTTAATTTGCACACAATTGTTTCACTTTAGCACACACATGAGTTGGCCTCTTCCTCTTCTTGTTGCACACACAACTTGTTTCTTCCTCTTGCACACACACACAATATGTGTTCTTCTTTGTTGTGGTCTTCACTTGGTGCACACAAGGCACTAAGGCCCTGGTCTTCTTTGGTTGCACAAGGCTACGGGCTTTCTCCTTCACTTTGCACACAAGGCATGCAAGTCTCGGCCTTCACTTGAATTGCACACACACACAAATGTGTGGTCTTTACTTCACCCACTTGCACACACAAGGCATGCTCTTCAATTGTTCATTCACACAAAGTGTGCCCTCGGCCTTGCTTTCCCACTTCCACAAACAACCAAGCCTCGAGTTCTTCCTCACTTAGCACACAACCCGTAGGTATGTAATGCACTCCATCTTCATATTGCACTAAGCACACACATGAGACTTGGGCTATTCTCCTTCTCTTCTTGCACACACACGGCTTCTTCTTCAATTGCACACACACAGTGTATGTCTCGGACAAGGTGTGTTCAACCCGAACACAAACAAGGCGCGCAAGGGTCTGCTTGAGCCGCGGCCAACTTCTTCTCCAATAGCTGCACAAGGTATGAACCACGACCTCTCTTCCTCAACACTGCCGCGCAAGCCTCACACCACACGGGCCGCGCAAGCCACGGGTGCAAGGCACCTCGGGCTTCAACCGTGGGCGCGCAAGATGTTGCGGCCACGGGTCTTCCTGTCGCGCAAGGGAGGCGCGCAGGGGACCTCTAATTCTTCTTTCGCGCAAGAGGTGCGCAAAAGGAACCTCTCGGAGCAAGGAATGCTCCGGGCTTCACTGCCGCGCAAGTGTGCGCGCAGGGCTGTTCTTCGCGAGGCAGAGCTCTCACGGGACTCGGATTTTCAAGAATACTTCAGCGCATCGGCAAGTTTCTCGAGGGCTCGGCCTCTCTTTATATAGGCAAAGGAATACCCCATGTCTTCCGCGTGATTTAACTTCAAGATCCCGAAGTTTTCGGTTCTTTAAAATCTTCCAAATATTTATATTTATCCTCTGTTTCACGCGGGATCTTTCTTCTTCGGTTTCCTCCACATGCATGCGATTTATAACGCATGCATGGCCTTCGTTAAACCTCATCCATGCAAAGGCACGAACACCGAATGGCCTCGCACCTCCGGTTGCTTCGGCCTTGCTCGAAATCCTCCTTTCATCGCATGCATGCTTATTTTATTGCATGGTTATGTTTAGTAGGCACAGACGATCACAATGGAGGTTTCAGATTCGGAAATGGTGGCCGAGAGCTCGAGATAGGTCGTCGGGATGCCTCTGGTTCAGCGGCTGCTCGCGGGAGACTTCGGCTCGAGCTCGACGAAGGAGATGATCTCGCAGCCATTGGATCGTCGATTCAATTGATTTCGGACGGCCTAGATCAGATCGCCTCGCCGCGGATGAATCGTGCGGCGCAGATCAAGCGCGCGATGGCTCGGACGGCCAAGATCTCTTCTGCGGGAAAAATGCGCGTCCCACATCGAATCCGCGGCCGGTTTTTCCGCGCTTTATAAGCCTGGCGCTCCCATGAGCGGCCAGTTGAATTCTCTCCCTCCACGGTGCCGCCCCGCACCGTGTTCTCCCTGCGGGCGCGCTCTGCGCCCACTCTTGCTCCCGCGGGCGCGCTCCTAGCGCCCACTATGCTCTTCCGGTGCGCGGATTTCACCACCGCGTGCCCTCGGGGGCTTATACACGGCCCCCTGCGCTCCTCCGGGCGTGCCCCAGGCGCCCATGCGGTGTCCTTGGGTGCACCCCATGCCTCAAGGATGCTGCCCTGGCCTTGAGGGTTCCCCATGGGCGTGGTGACCTTGAGTCCCACATGTGCCTTGGGTGATGACCCTCGGCTGGCCTCCTTGGTGGCCCAATTTTTTGGCAAAGTAAATATAGGGTACTTTGTATAAAAACAAAGTAACCACATACATAATGTGAAATGCCAAATGCCAAATGCCTCCTCCTCTATTCTTCTTATTTCTTCTCTTCTAATACATATTCTCCATCTTCTTCATTAGAATCCACAAACCCTCCTTAACATATATTCTAGACTTAGGAGGTGGAATTCCCGAAGGGTCTTCATCTTCAACCGAGCTCCTTAATCACATAAATTCTTCAATAATCTTCATTGATCTAATCAGAGATCAAATTGGATCACTTCCAATTCACATGCACTAAGAGTTAGTACATGGACTTCATTAGTGCACATCATCCACTTAGTAGTTGTGGATGGAACATCTTGCTTCTTCAACTCCTCATGCATTGTGAAGACAATGCATGGTCTTCAATCAATGTTGTGACTTTGTATCATCTTGATACAAGTTTTTAGAACTTAAAGATCAGTTCAGCAATCGTCAGATTTCCATGGAGAATGTTTCAACCATATTCTCCAATGCCACTTAGTGAATCTCCTAAGTGACATTCCTCTAAGTTCCATGGCCATTATCCATTCTTTACCAACACCATTACACCCTTTGTCATTCACATTTGACATTCCCTGACTTCCATTCATTCCAAGACAACTTCATGTCTCATTGACAACAAATGCAACACAGTGCACTTCAATCTCCCCCTTTGTATTTGTTTTCAATACACTCCTTCAGCACATATGAATGGGTCAATATGTGTGCCAATATTTTCTCCCCCTTATTGGCAATCAAATGCAAAGGTGTGGTGTGGTTCTCTTCCAGAAATATCATCCTCCCTTTGAATAGCATATTCTTGAAAATCACTAAGAGAGGGATGATGCCACATGTTCTCTTTAGCAAAGAACCTTTAGTAAATCAGCTCTAAGTCTACTTGGGCTAACCCGGTGTAGAAAACAAGAGTGATGTAACCAAGGAATTCAAAGCTGTCCAAAATTCACTGTACATGTGAGATCATGCTTAGGGGTTTGAAAATTTTTCAGATATAACACTTAATTGCTAAATCCTGCACATACTTCACAAAACTCATTAGAAAGTTCAGTGCAATGATAAAGCTCCCCCTTTCATCCATTTGTCTTCAATCCATACTCCCCCTTAATTGACAAGATAAACTCAATTAAGAAACAAGGGATGAAAGCATGATTGGAATACCTTCACTTTTCTCAAGATGATATTAATTTTAGAACATCATCTTCTCCAGATTGGCTCCCCCTCAAGGGGTGCATTCCATTCCTTCCAAACCATTCTCCAGCTGAGAATGATCATCATCTTCAATTCCCTGCAATGTTAGCACATGTAAATACCAATGTATAAGGGAATAAGATGGAACCTCCTTGGTTCATCAGTGTGAACAACAAGGTTGAGAAGATTCTCTCAACCGAGATGTCCCATTTTCACCATTCTTCACACTTGCACATTTGATCTTCAATGATGTTTGTGCTGGTGTGGTTCTCAAAACATCTTCATGTGAAACCTTCTTCTTCCCTTCTGCCTTAGCAATTGCCAGAACTTCATCTTCAGCTCTTTGTAGATCTCTGGCAAGTTGCAACTGATTTGGCCATATGACTAGTAAATCATTTGGAAGAGTGGCCTCAGTCTTGGAAGTTACACATGGTTCCTTAGATACTGTCAAACTACCTCTCTTAGGCAACTTGTTTTCAATCAATCCCTTCTTCTTCTGGATTGATTGTCTTTTGAAGTTCAGTCTGCTTCTATTTAGTTTCATGGCTTCTTTACAAAGGTCCATGATGTGTCCTTTCTTTCCACAGTAGAAGCATGTTTTCTTGGTGGTCCTTCTGGATGCATCACCCTTCTTGGTTTTAGAATCCAAGGACTTCTCTTCCTTTTTCAAACTCTTCTTGGGAGCATCTTCCACTTTCTTCTGCTTGCTTCCCAAGGATTCATTTTTAGCCAGGTTCAGTGATCTTCTCTTCTTTTGAGCTCTGGATACAGTTGGAGATTGACATGTATCTTTTTGACCACTTTTGCAAACATCCCAGATGTTGTCAAGTAATCCAAATCTGTTAGCAGTAAACAGATGTCTCTGGACCTGTGGATGCTGCTTCTTGTCTTCTGGATTGCTCCCCCTAGGCATGGGCTTCCTCTGTGCTTTGGCATTTAGTGGATTGTACCAACAATCCTTTGCACAATGCCCATACTTGTTACAACGCCAGCATTGTCCCACGAATCTTGACTTCTTCAGTCCTTCTGATTGTAGGGTACTTTTCTTGACCTGTTGTGCTGCTTCAGGAGAGCTCTGCTTCTTCATTTTCTTCATCCATACTTGTTTGGAATTATTTTTCCATCCTGCACTTTTTGTGGAAACACTTTTAGAAGCATGGGTACAAGATGGTATGGATGGTACCTTCTTTTTAGAAGATGTTGCACTTTTATTGGAGGATGTCTTTCTCTTAGAATCATTCTGCTCAAGGTTCACTTGAGTAGCAACATTTCTTCTTTCAGCTGACTGGGAGGATTCAGCTTTGGGTGATTCCAGATTTTTCAATATCACCTCTAGTTCTAGACATTTCATGTTAAGGGAGTTCTTCTCATCCTCAACAGTTCTTAGCCTTCCTTCCCAATTTTCTTCCAGCTGTTTCATCTGATCTTCATGCACTTGCTTCATTTCAAGCAATGAGTTGTCAAGCTCCTTCACCCTTTTGACTTTGTCTTCTAGTTGAGCATCTCTGACAACCATTGACACTTTGTGCCTCTTTTCCAGTGCATGGAAAACATCTTTGACTAATATCATAAAGAATTCTTTCTCAGAAAGGCTTCTTTTCAATTCTTCACAAGTGACTTCATATCTTTCATTGCAAAGAGATACTGTTTCATCTTTGGCATTTACCAGCTTTCTGAGAGTGTTGGTTATGCCAACCCTTTTAGCCAGCTGATCTTCCATAGCATTGGCTTCTTCTTCTAACTGTGATTTTTCTTCATGAAGATCATGGATGCCTGTAGCTATACACTTTTCCACTTCCATGGGAACTGTCTTCTGAAGATATTTGAGTGCACTCTGAAGATCAGTCATTGTTTCAACTTCATCACAGCTAGGACAGGCTTTCTTCATCTTCTTGGCCTGTTTCTTCTTTCTATTTTTCTGAGTCTTGGCAGATATCTCCATTTGAGCCTGGTCACTCATTTCCTCAAATCTGCACTTCATAAAGACTCCCTTGGATCTTTTAGAGGTAACCTCGCTCTGATACCAATTGAAGTGCCCAGATCAGTGTGAATCACTGAGAGGGGGAGGGGGTGAATCAGTGATCCCTTAAAACTTTTTACTAATTGATTCTTATCAATTAAACCTCTATGGCTGGTTAAAGCCTCGATCCACTCTTCTTGTATCTCTCAACCTTTCCCGGATAATGCAGTAATGAAAAGGCACATGACACAAGGATTTACAAGGTTCGGCACCAAAGGCCTACATCCTTGCCATGCTCTCCAAGCATGGATTCTCCATTATAACCTGTTAAAATTACAATGGTCGATACAGAGTCCCACTGTATCTCTCCTGAGTCCCACAGGAGGGTCTTTATACTGCGTCCCACAGTGTTACCAGAGTCCCACTGGCCTGCTCCAGAATCCCACTGAAGACTTCTTTTCCCTGAGTCCCACAGGGTCTTCTTCTGGCTCCTCGAGTCACACGAGTAGCTCTTCTTCACTTTAAGTTTCTTCAAGTATCCTCAGCAGCCTGGGATAAAGGCTGGTGGCCTTGCTCTTCTTCTGATCACTTGTGGTGAACATGTCTTCTCGTCTTGCTCGGGCTTTATCACCTTCTTCTAAGGATGCCCCGGCTTCTCTCCAATTACTGGATGCTCAGACAAATAATATCTTTATCTTCGGTCTGATCCAGTCTCAGATCACTTCAACTTCATGCACTGAATGCATGGCACCACAATATCTTCAAGATCACCTGGTCTTGGATTTCTCAAATGCACACCACTGATTTAGCACTGTTCACGTGTGCACGTGCATGCATGCATGCATGCACTTTCCCTTTCCTTCCTCTTGGTGCAGTAGACCCACAAAGGGTGTAGTTACTTTAAGCACACACCTTCACTGAACTTCACACACTTTATCCAATTTGTTTACACACTTAGAGTGTGTTCTACTTTTGTGTGGGTCACCCCTTATTCTTCTTCTAATGTGTATACACTTTCAGTGCACAGACCTAGGTTCGGCCACTTCTTTAATTTGCACACAATTGTTTCACTTTAGCACACACATGAGTTGGCCTCTTCCTCTTCTTGTTGCACACACAACTTGTTTCTTCCTCTTGCACACACACACAATATGTGTTCTTCTTTGTTGTGGTCTTCACTTGGTGCACACAAGGCACTAAGGCCCGGGTCTTCTTTGGTTGCACAAGGCTACGGGCTTTCTCCTTCACTTTGCACACAAGGCATGCAAGTCTCGGACTTCACTTGAATTGCACACACACACAAATGTGTGGTCTTCACTTCACCCACTTGCACACACAAGGCATGCTCTTAAATTGTTCATTCACACAAAGTGTGCCCTCGGCCTTGCTTTCCCACTTCCACAAACAACCAAGCCTCGGGTTCTTCCTCACTTAGCACACAACCCGTAGGTATGTAATGCACTCCATCTTCATATTGCACTAAGCACACACATGAGACTTGGGCTATTCTCCTTCTCTTCTTGCACACACACGGCTTCTTCTTCAATTGCACACACACAATGTATGTCTCGGACAAGGTGTGTTCAACCCGAACACAAACAAGGCGCGCAAGGGTCTGCTTGAGCCGCGGCCAACTTCTTCTCCAACAGCTGCACAAGGTATGAACCACGACCTCTCTTCCTCAACACTGCCGCGCAAGCCTCACACCACACGGGCCGCGCAAGCCACGGGTGCAAGGCACCTCGGGCTTCAACCGTGGGCGCGCAAGATGTTGCGGCCACGGGTCTTCCTGTCGCGCAAGGGAGGCGCACAGGGGACCTCTAATTCTTCTTTCGCGCAAGAGGTGCGCAAAAGGAACCTCTCGGAGAAAGGAATGCTCCGGGCTTCACTGCCGCGCAAGTGTGCGCGCAGGGCTGTTCTTCGCGAGGCAGAGCTCTCACGGGACTCGGATTTTCAAGAATACTTCAGCGCATCGGCATGTTTCTCGAGGGCTCGGCCTCTCTTTATATAGGCGGAGGAATACCCCATGTCTTCCGCGTGATTTAACTTCAAGATCCCGAAGTTTTCGGTTCTTTAAAATCTTCCAAATATTTATATTTATCCTCTGTTTCACGCGGGATCTTTCTTCTTCGGTTTCCTCCACATGCATGCGATTTATAACGCATGCATGGCCTTCGTTAAACCTCATCCATGCAAAGGCACGAACACCGAATGGCCTCGCACCTCCGGTTGCTTCGGCCTTGCTCGAAATCCTCCTTTCATCGCATGCATGCTTATTTTATTGCATGGTTATGTTCAGTAGGCACAGACGATCACAATGGAGGTTTCAGATTCGGAAATGGTGGCCGAGAGCTCGAGATAGGTCGTCGGGATGCCTCTGGTTCAGCGGCTGCTCGCGGGAGACTCCGGCTCGAGCTCGACGAAGGAGATGATGTCGCAGCCATTGGATCGTCGATTCAATTGATTTCGGACGGCCTAGATCAGATCGCCTCGCCGCGGATGAATCGTGCGGCGCAGATCAAGCGCGTGATGGCTCGGACGGCCAGGATCTCTTCCGCGGGAAAAATGCGCGTCCCACATCGAATCCGCGGCCGGTTTTTCCGCGCTTTATAAGCCTGGCGCTCCCATGAGCGGCCAGTTGAATTCTCTCCCTCCACGGTGCCGCCCCGCACCGTGTTCTCCCTGCGGGCGCGCTCTGCGCCCACTCTTGCTCCCACGGGCGCGCTCCTAGCGCCCACTATGCTCTTCCGGTGCGCGGATTTCACCACCGCGTGCCCTCGGGGGCTTATACACGGCCCCCTGAGCTCCTCCGGGCGTGCCCCAGGCGCCCATGCGGTGTCCTTGGGTGCGCCCCATGCCTCAAGGATGCTGCCCTGGCCTTGAGGGTTCCCCATGGGCGTGGTGACCTTGAGTCCCACATGTGCCTTGGGTGATGACCCTCGGCTGGCCTCCTTGATGGCCCAATTTTTTGGCAAAGTAAATATAGGGTACTTTGTATAAAAACAAAGTAACCACATACATAATGTGAAATGCCAAATGCCAAATGCCTCCTCCTCTATTCTTCTTATTTCTTCTCTTCTAACACATATTCTCCATCTTCTTCATTAGAATCCACAAACCCTCCTTAACATATATTCTAGACTTAGGAGGTGGAATTCCCGAAGGGTCTTCATCTTCAACCGAGCTCCTTAATCACATAAATTCTTCAATAATCTTCATTGATCTAATCGGAGATCAAATTGGATCGCTTCCAATTCACATGCACTAAGAGTTAGTACATGGACTTCATTAGTGCACATCATCCACTTAGTAGTTGTGGATGGAACATCTTGCTTCTTCAACTCCTCATGCATTGTGAATACAATGCATGGTCTTCAATCAATGTTGTGACTTTGTATCATCTTGATACAAGTTTTTAGAACTTAAAGATCAGTTCAGCAATCGTCAGATTTCCATGGAGAATGTTTCAACCATATTCTCCAATGCCACTTAGTGAATCTCCTAAGTGACATTCCTCTAAGTTCCATGGCCATTCTCCATTCTTTACCAACACCATTACACCCTTTGTCATTCACATTTGACATTCCCTGACTTCCATTCATTCCAAGACAACTTCATGTCTCATTGACAACAAAAGCAACACAGTGCACTTCATTTCCAAATCTCATTACTCTCTTCCAGGGAGATATTCGTAATAACAATTTATCACCCACTTCAAACTCTAGGTATTTTCATCGGTTATCGGCATTACTTTTTTGTCGACTCTGAGCTGCTCTTATGTGTTGTTGAATAGATCTTACCTTTTTTTCCATCTCATCCACAAGATCATGTCCTAATAGCTTTTTTACCCAACTTCATCCTAGCAAGTTGGAGTTCTGCATTTCTTTCCATAGGGAGCCTCATAAGGATCCATCTGAATACTGGAGTTAAAGGTATTATTATAAGAAAATTTCACCAAATGTCGGTGTTGATCCCAATCACCTCTAAAATCCATAGAGCAAGATCTCAACATATCTTCTAGAGTTTGAATTGTCCTCTCAGACTGACCATCTGTCTGAGGATGATAAGCAGTGCTGAAACTCATCTCTGTATCTGGATTATGCTGAAGAATTCGCCAAAAATTCGAGGTAAACCTCAAATCACGATCAGATATAAGGGAAAGTGGTACTCCATGAAATATTACCACTTCCTTCACATATTTCCTGGAAAGTTGATCAAGAGAGAAATCGTCTCTAATAGAAATGAAGTGTTCCGACTTCATAAGACGATCAACTATAACCTAGATAGCATTATTGCATTTGGATGTTTTAGGAAACTCAGTGACAAAGTCTATAGTGATGTTTTCCCATTTCTATTCTGGTATGGTTAATGGTTGTACATCCCCTTAGACTTCTATCTCTCAGCTTTAGCTTGATATGAAACCACGCATCGAGAGACATATTCAGCAACATCTCTTTTCATTCCATCCCACCAGAAGTACTCCTTCAGGTCCCTATACATCTTCATGCTTCCAGGATTAATAGAGAATGATGAAATATGTGCTTCATATAGCATTTCCTTCTTTAATTCGGGAATGGGACGAACAAAAACACGATTCCTGAACCTTATTATTTCATCATAATCAAAGTGAAATTCAGGAACATTTCTCATCTCCCTTTATAAATCTACATCTTCTTTATGTGCCTCTTTAATCTTTGCATGTATAGATGGTTGAACATTCACTTGAGAAAGATAAGATTTTTCCCCTTACATTATAATTCCATGATCCATCCTTCGTAAATCCATAAATATTGGATATTTTGTGATCCTCATCATGGATAAGCTAGCATGGTCTTGTCAACTTAATGCATCTGCCACCTTGTTTACTTTCCCATGATGATAATGAATTGAGCAGTCATAATCCATAATCTTCTACAACCATCTTCTTTGGCGTATATTCAACTCCTTTTGTGTGAAAATATACTTTCAACTTTTATGATCAGTATAAATATTACACCATTCACCATAAAGATAATACCTCCAAATACTTAATTCAATGATTACCGTAGCTAATTCCAAATCATGAGTTGGGTAATTTTGTTCATAGATTTTCAACTGTCGTGTGGCATAAGCTATCACCATATCATTTTCCATGATAACACACCCCAATCCCTTCTTGGATGTATCAGTGTAGATCACAAACCTTACTCCACTACAAGGTAGTGTGAGTACAGGTATACAAGATTACCTTCTTTTTAACTCCTTGAAATTCTCTTCACACTCCTCCTTCCAAATGAATTTAACTCCTTTTCGAGTCAACCTGGTGAGAGGATTAGATAATCATGAAAAATATTTCACAAAACGTCGGTAATATCCAGCCAAACCAAGAAAAATGCGGATCTCAGTTACTGTTGTTCATCTCGACCATCTTTCGATAACCTCAGTTATTGTTGGATCAACAAATATCCCCTTTTTTGATATTATATGACCCAAAAATGAATCTTTTTGAATCCAAAATTCACACTTGGTAAATTTGGCATAAATATTCTCCTTTCATAGGGTCTTTAATGCAATTCTCAAGTGTTCTTCATGTTCTTCCTTTCTCTTTGAATAGATAAGAATATAGTCTATAAAGACTACCACAAATTGATAAATATAGTCACTAAAGACTCTATTCATCATATCCATGAGATTGTAGGGGAATTAGTAAGTCCAAATGGCATCACTATAAATTCATAGTGTCCATACCTTGTACGGAAAGCCGTCTTTGGTATATCATCCCTTTTGACCCTTAATTGATGATAACTTGAAAGAAGATCAATCTTGGAAAAGTATTATGCTCTGCGTAGTTTCTCAAATAAGTCATCAATGCGTGGGAGAGGATATTTTTTCATGATAGGGATCTTGTTATGTTCTTGATAATCAATGCAGAGTCTCATTGATCCATCTTTCTTCTTAACAAATAGAACAGGTGCACCCCAAGGTGATGCACTAGGGTGTATGAATCCCTTATCAAGATTCTCTTGGAGTTTCTTCTTTAATTACTGCAACTAAATTGGGGCCATTCTATAAGGTGTCTTTGAAATAGGCAAAGCACTCGGTACGAGTTCTATAGAAAACTCAACATCACGATTGGTAGAAGACCTGGAAATTCCTCCGGAAATACATCATCAAACTCTCGTACAATGGGAATATTCTTAATCATGAGTTTCTATCCAATAATTTGAGATAAATAACCGTCATTTATTGGAATCAAGACCCATAAGATGGAAGAAATTTCCACTGGATGGTTATATTCATCCTTGCATCGATAGGTGATCATAGATTGATCAGGAATATAAAATGTGACTTCTCTTATTTGGAAATCGATATGAGCTCCATATAAGGAAAGACAATCCATGCCCAGAATCACATCAAATTACACTATAGGAAGGATCACAAGATTCTCAGGAAGAACTTTCCCACAAATATCAATTGGAGAAGAATTATAATCTTTTGATGCAACTGTTGTGCCATTAGGAGTTGTCGCAGCTATCTCAATAGCTAATTGTTGATGTAGTACATCGATACCCTTATAAAATTATTCAGAAATAAAAGAGTGGGTGGATACAGAATCAAATAAAACATTTTCAACATTAGAGTGGATGGTAAGTGTACATTTCACCAATTCGTTATCGTACTCCACATCACCTATAGAAATTACATATGACTTTCCTTTATATTTGGCCTTGAGATTTTTTTGACGTCTATCATCATCAACAACCCTTGGATTAGGGATTTGATTAGCATAATGACCCATTTCCTTGCACTTGTAACATTGAAGTGTAGGAGGTAAATTCTATGTAGCCCTTTATTTGTTCGCATCACTAGACATCTTTTTCCCATCATTACGACATTCAAATGCCCTATGACCTTCTTTTCCACATTTGAAACATTTACTTGTCCATTTAAT
Organism: Viscum album; assembly: GCA_963277665.1. NCBI lineage: Eukaryota > Viridiplantae > Streptophyta > Magnoliopsida > Santalales > Viscaceae > Viscum > Viscum album. The sequence continues at coordinate 1,571,825,111 of OY728148.1, read as the reverse complement.
AAAATTTTGTCCATGATTCTTTCCACACTTTGAGCATAAGGGAAAAATCATCTTCTTTTTAGTGTGGTCTTTATATTTCCCTTGGAATTCCATTTTCATCTTTTTATTAAACCCATATGACTGATGAGTTACTCCAATATCCATCTCAAACTTAAGATCACATCGAAGAATTTCCTCGTAGCTATTGATTTCCCGTTATGTCAAACACCCTTCAAAGATGTGGTTTTAAGCCACTAAAGAATCGATCAATCTTTCTCTCAGGTTGGATAATAATTCTGAAAGCGTACCTTGCAAGTCTTGTAAAATTTGCTTCGTAGGTACCAACTGATTCATCATCCTTTTTCTCTAGTTCAAGAACTCCATCTCCATCTTTGTTCAAATAATATGAGGGATTTAATTATTGAAAAATAAGTTCATGAACCTGTCCCATTACATGGACTCAATTTCATCCCTTTGCCTCGTATTATTGATAAGATTCCACCATTGATCAGTTTCACCTTCCAAATGATATATTGCTATGATGACTTTATAATGTTTAGAACATTGAAGAACTAAAAATATCTTTTTAGTAGTACTGATCCATTGTTCATCAACTAATGGATCAGTAGACCTGCTGAATGAGGGTGGACGCTGCCTCATGAACGATTCAACAGAATGTTGCTCCTTTATTTGCTTGTTTGGATGTCCTGCATGATTCATATCTTCAAAAATTTGTTTTATCATCACTACAAGATTTTTCATTCGATCTCCAATAAATATTGGTTGCTTAGGGGGACAATCATTGCATTTCCCGTAACATTCAACATTAACATGGTTCCTTCAGGTTCCAGTCATTGACTAAATCCAAAAATCATAGTGTGAGAAACAATAATCATAATAGGAAACATTATAATCAATAATAAAATATTACACTTAAGGTATTATCATAGGTTATTCAGGGCCATTTCTAAAAAACTAAGATTGTCTTGTATGCTTAGACTTATCCTTAGGGATCTTACTAAGGCTTTCACATCCTCGTTTCCAAAGGTTAACTATACCTTTTCTCTGATACCAACTATAACAAACCATACATTACATACATTGTTATTACTTCAAAATTGAAGCACACTTAGTACAACAAATAAAAAACCATGAAAGGACCATATAGGTATAGTGTCTTTAGAAACTGGGAAATATAAACAACTGGTTCATAAATCATCTACACTGTCTCCCTTTTATTTTATCATATCTAGAGTCCCTTTTGGCATATCTTACATAATACCCTTCTTCCTAACCTGGGGAAAAGAAAACATACAAAAGGGTGAGCTCAAATTCTCAGTAAGGTTAAACAAAAAAAATATCAATCATATCATATTCCTAAGAACATAACATTTTGAAAATCTTAACCTACAAAATAGATCATAATATCATAACATGGGATAAATCATGGTAGTGAAATGTAATCCCAATAATCATAATATGAAACTTTTTTGCCTATACACATAATCATATAGAATCATTTCATAGTAGTCAAGACTCATTTCCAAGACTATGCTAGTGGACAAAGTCCATTTCTGAACCGAGTTTACTCCTCGTTTCAGTCATCTATCACTGAACCGGATTAACTTTCCATTCCAGCCATATCTATATCAAGATATATATATCTTTACCCAATGAATTGGAGGGTGATATATGTCCCACCCATCTAATAATGATACCATTCTTATGTGTGCTACAAGATCATAAATCATACATCAAAGCATAACACATGTAATAAAAATGGGATTCTTAAACATCATGCCACCATAACATAATCCATATAATATAAAAGGGCATCGTAAAAATAATTCCATCATAACATAATCAAATAAATGTAAAAATAGGGAAAAAAACAGAACCCTATATTATCTTAGATGGAAAATAATTTTGATAAAATGCTTGAACTCCATTTATGAGGAAAATATCCTTTCTACTCCAAGAACATTTTTTCTTTCTTAACATGTTATACAATTTTAAACTAAAAGAAGTTGATTAAAAATAAACTTGAATACTTGAAAAGGAAGCTTCATGGAAATAATGTTCTATGAAATCATAAAATCCATTCATGCCGTATAAGTTAAAAAAACATTTTTCTTGTACCATGGCTGTAAAAGTCATAAAGTACCTCGTACTAAAAACCACAAAAGATTCCTTTCATATCTTTTACTAAACACTCACCAATGAGTAATATTGGATTTAAAAAATTGTAGGAGGATAGAAATAATATTACATATTCAGGAAACATGGACTTGGATAATAAATACACCCCAGTAAATACCAAAGTATAAACAATCTAGGATAAAAATGAGATTGTGAGATTTTCCCTTACCATAAGTCCGATATGATTCGTACGTATCCAAACCTCCTGTATAATGATTTAAATAATATCATTGTATTATTACAGAATAATATTAATTTTTATGATATCACATATGGGCATATTCTTATATTCTTATTAGTAATATTTCATTGCTACTTGTTATTTAGGTGTTCATTTCTTTATGTTCTTATGCATGTCTTGTCGAATAATTTTTTATTCCTCTTTTAGGTTATAGATACATTATTTAAAGAATAGTATTAGTGTATTATATATCATATTTATTCATTAAATTCATTTATATAATCATTATTCAATGAAGATCATGTAGAACGAGTCGCATGTCATCGTGGAGACGGTAGATTGTACGTACGCACGAGCGATGATATCGTTCCCATAACTATTGAATGGTATTGGAGTGGAAGATGGAATGTGTCATAATTGTATCATGTTATAATAATCATATATAGTTATTATTTACGGTTATTTTTTACACCATTATACCCATCCAAGAATGGTGGTGGTGGCAAACAGATTACACCACGGCGTGGAGACAGTAATCCGTACGGACGCACGCGTGGTGATTTCATTTTCCATAGGATGGATAAAAGGTGAAATAGGTTTGTTTCATATTTATAATAACATATCAGTATATGAGTGATACTTATGTTATTAATTTATGATGAAACAAATAAAGAAGAAGACGTATAAGATGAAATAAATTGGAAAGAATCGGTAAAAGACATTACCTCTTCTTTGAAGCGCCTCTTCTTAACCTCCTCTTAGGGCACTAAAGATGGTCTTTGATGAATACCAAAACCTGTATAACGTTTCTAGGGAAGTTTAGAAGATAAAATTTCAGGGTTTTTCAAAGCTTGAAGGCTCAACGTGGTGTGGGGAGGAGAGGGAGATGGTGCCCTTTTATAAGAGAGGAGAGGGGCACCTTAGAAAAAACTTAAAATATTATTTTATAATAAAGTAATATTCGGTTTTTAATAGATCCAAATTGATTTATTTCGAAGATAAGGTGGGTATGGGTCTACATAACCTTATTTAAGTCATTTGGAAAATCCATAGATTTTTAGAAATAAAATAACAACTAATAATAAGATATTTGTTTAAAAAACTATTTTATGTAAATTTTAAAACTATTTGGTAATTGATTTTTGTGAAAATAATAACAGAATTATTAGTTCAAAAAAATTAAATTACATCAATACTAACATGTCTTTTTTACCTATTAAATTAGTTTAATTCATTAAAAGTCTCAAATAGAATTTATTTGGGTATTTATAATATCAATTCTGTTAATATTTCATTAATAAGGTAATTACTCCATCATCATTGTGTCATAAATAAATTACATTATTTAATGTTTAAAAATTATAAATAAAATACAATTATGTAAGAAATCTTTTTATATTTCTAATGAATATTTATAGTCTAATTTATCTTATGTATAACCCTATATTAAAAATGTTTTAATTATTCAAAATTGATTTTAACTCTTTTAACTCTTCTTTAAATAAAATAATATTAAATGTCCTATTCTAATACATGTGGACCTAAAGGGTAATATTTAATCCCTAAGGTTGTTTCTGGTCAAATTACACTTATCCAATATAATTAGTATATGTGTTAGGGTAATAAAAATATCATTTTTACCCTTAATTACCATATTTACTTTTAACCATGGTAAATAAAAGTAAAAAGTTACTATTCACCAAAAATTGTTTTTATCTTATTTAACCAAATTTTAATCCTTGATATAAACCATGTCTCTCAAATTTTTGAAATCAAACTAATAGAAGCAGTAAAATTAAGTTTTCTGTACAATTACAAATGCTCCTAGGAGGTGGGTAAAAGACAATCAAAAAGTTCAATAAAATTTTTATGTATCAATATTATTATAAAATTACTACAATTAATTACATTGAACTTATATGGGTATTATTAATATATTTTGACCTAAAATTAATTTAAATAAAAAAATTATTATTTAAATAAAAATTCGGTTTTAACCAATAACTTAGTGTTTTCACTATTCATCAAAAATTGAATGTTTTCAGAAAAATACCAAAAATTCATCCTAGGCTAATTTTGATATTCTGAATCAAAAAATGAAGTCTATTTTGAAAGTTAAATTTTAAAAAATTTGAAAAATTGCTTATTACTATTTATAACGGCTAGTTTATATAATATTTTAATAACATATCATTGTTTATTGAAACTCGGTATTGCGTACAATGAAAACTATCGAGGAAGGTTTCTCTTGTGTATAACGAAAGACAAGACAGTGTTGTGTGTATTGAAAGATTACTTTAGTGATGTATTTAAAATAATAGAAAAATATTTCTCATAAAATCTCAGGTGTTACAAAAATTCCCCAAGTCACCCATCTAAGTGCCTATCTAATTAGGCCTCCTCCTCAACCTCTTGAAAAACATGACTTGGTTATTCAGACTAGAGTGTTCTCCATTGATCAAGTATTCCATTTACAATGTAGATCATCCATCCCATGAAAAGGAAACAAATTTTTTTTATCCAATACAAATAGAAACCTTGTGTTTAAACATCATTTATTTTCATGGTAATAAGGGTATATTTTTTATCCCAATTTTGAAACCCCAGGGTAAATATTCTCATTATCAACCCCCAAACTAGCTTCAATAACTTTCATGAATCCACTTGGGATTCTATGTTCCACCTGATGTTCTATAAATATATATATGGATATTATATTTGGTGTAATCCCCAACCATTCTATATTAAGAAATATCCTCCCTGATTCTAGTCTTCTGCATATAGTTAACAATATAAAATAGAAAGGTAATCCTATATAGTCCTCAAATTAGGTATAATCCCCCAACATTACTCATTTGGTTATATAACACATGAGTTTAGTTTTCCACATCTATCCACCAACAAGAGGGGAGTAGGCATTTATATATAAACCTCTTATTCGGTAAATGTCTCAACCCTTCATCATTGGTCCATATCCAAAACAACTCTAGTTTTCCTCATATAATTACCAATAGGATAGGGTTAAATATCCAAATAGGGGACTCCTATTTGGTATACTTCCCAACACATCCCCATTCAACTATATCCCATGTGACTCTAGTATTCCTCAACTACTTACCCAAAATAGGGGGTAGGAATCCACATATGGGAATCCTATTATGTGTAATCTTCAACCCTTTATCAATAGAAAACATGTTCTAGGAATATAGCATTTCTTCCCCATATAGTTTCCAATATATATGTGGTGGACATGAATATTTTTTCTTCAAATTAAAAATAAACTCAAAAACCAAACTTTAATGGAGTCACCTTCTTGGTTAAACTATAAATGGACATTCATGCTTAAGTCCCACACAAAAAATTACTATTTATATTTCTCTTAGAAGTCCATGTTACAAGATATTAAACATTATAAAATATATTCCATTCCACAAAATGTTAAACTTTATATAATAATCCAAATATGCATAACCAAAAGTGTAACCTCAAATGGTTATGAATATACAACATTAAACTTCACCTCCCTGGCCCTTTTCGTATGACTATTAGTGACATGATCTTTCCCATGAAGTGGATCTGAACTATATGGGTTTTAATTACCTTCATAGTGATATATAGGAAGACCCTCAAAACTGATGATGCTAAACTCCCAAATATCTACCATCTACCTGGATAGAGAAAAAATTTATAGTGCACAATTAAATGGTTTAAAAACAAATTATAGTTAACTAGTAATATATATGGAGAACATATGATACAAATATATTTTCAATTAAAGGGGTATTTTAATCAATCACACTGGGGAACAAGTTATGTATTATTTTTAATTATTAATATTTCACAATTATGATTTAAATCATTATGATAGTCCCAGACTAGGAAGAAAGACCTATTAATAGAAGATTCAACCTATATCCTATTAACCAATGCACAATCCAAGGTGCCACTATTATTTCCTGAAGACAACATGCCATTAAAAAGATGGTATGTGCTAACTCAAAACACATATGAACAAGGGAACATCATAGATATGTTTAAAAATAATCTAAGGAAATTACCTTGAAAATTTGGTAAATAGAAGTAGTAACACAATTATGGTAAGAAACAATCATGCATAACTCTCTATATACATGAAATAGTAATCAAAAAGTTCTATTAATGTGGGATATTCGGAACTCACTATCATAAAAAGAATAATAGTTGACCCCACGATTCATTGTGCTACGTTGTCTTGGGATCCACCCAAGATCATTACCATAGTGTATATAATCGTTAGGATATTGGGATATTACTAAAACAAATTGTCAGTATTATCCTATATTTTGGATCTCATAATTGCCCTTACCCTAAATGGGGTTCCTTTCATCAGGTATAATCTATGATACACGTATTTGGAGAAGTTTTAGTAGTGGATGAATAGTGATCTTGTAATATGGATGTTGGAGGATTCTCTTGAGTACTTATTGATATAAAATGCCTTTAGAGGTGGGCTTAGTTGTGTACATATGTAGATGTAAGTGTTGATTTCTTGAAGTTATAGGGTGATAATACTCTATAAGAATAACTATTTAACCCATGATTTGGATCTTAAAACGACAGTTTATTCCTTGAAGACCTATAGAAAATACCTTATTTATGAATGATTAATGATTTATATTGATTACAAGAGTATCAAATATTAATTTTCTTAGTGTTATGTTATCTATCTATAGAGGCACTACTTATATTTCTTATAATATTATGAATTTTGTTTAGTCTATACTCTCATTAATTAAAATTGGATGGATTATGACCTTAGTAGGAAATCCAGTTATTGTTTGGAACACGAGGTGATTGAGGAGCTATCCTAAAAGTCATTGGTCTTGGTGTGGAAATAAGACATTACATACATTGGATCGTTGTTTTCGGATCCCTAGATTCTACATAGAGTGATGGATTCCTAGCATAGTGACATCTATAAAGATGATTTTTTAGAATTTATATTCATAGAATAGTCATGTGAGAGATTTTTAAGTGTTAGGATCATATAATTCTCTTCCATGCGAGAAAAACGGTTCCATTTGGGCTACTTTAGGATTAATTGAATGTGTTTCATGTTGTATGAATGAATATAACAATGGATATATGGGGGGATATAGTTTCATTGAAACTAGAACTGATAAAATAATTTACCTCTATTTTTGGTTTATCAAATGGGAAATTTTTCTGATCTTTTCAAATTTTTAATCAGTTGAAATTCATTCTGATAAAATTTCTATAGAAAATTTTATAAGCAATTTATATTACAAAAAACATTCCATATATAAAATTATGGAGAAAAATAAACTTGTATAAAAAATAAAATAAAAACATTACATGGTTCAAAAGTAAAACATATGAAATAAAATGAACAATTTAACCTCAAGTGTAATATAATTAAAAAAAATGAATTATTGTTTCCATGTATTAAAATAACCATATAGTTTTTATATTTATTCAAGAAGAAATCCCTTGACCATAAAGATCAGAGTAGCTGTTTATTCTTTGTTCTAGAATCCCATGACTATAATGATCAAAATCCGTAGTTTTCCTATCCCCAAAATACCTCGATCATAACTAATAAGAAACAATAAATAAAATCATAGAAAATATCTAATGGAATTTAAATTCCTCACATAGATTCCTTAAATATGATTTTTTTTAATTACAATGAGTTTTCTAGAAATAATATTCCATAAAAACACACAAATAATCTCTAGAGATATTGAGTTGAAAAGTATCAAACCCCTCATCCTCAAATGCACATATACTTGTTAGAAAAACTGAAATGGTCATATTTCATCACTCTTAGAGTTGGTTGTAATTTCCTTGGGAAATATACAACTTGAAATATCACTATTTTCGATAAAGACTTCATCTGATGTTCACAATGGTAGCATCAACACAATGCTTTAATTATTTCCATTGGATAAAGTAATCTTTGATTATCTGGTAAGATAATTATTTAATCATCGGTTAGATAAAAAATCAACATCTAATAATTTTTTACAAGGATTAATCTAGAATAAATGTTTACCTCTATCTAATGAAAATATATCCAATAAACAAAATGAATCTTTTTTCAGTTAATAATTACATAAACATTATATTAGAGGAATTTGAAAAAATTTATTTCAAAAAACAGGAAATACTTATTCCAATATATAAAGTATATTTATTTCTGATTATAAATTTTTTTCCAATTATAATGATTTTCTAATACTGTTGGGAATCTAAATTTAATGATTCATCCAGTTATGAAGATCAACCAATTATAAAGTTTCATTTGAATAAAAAATATTTTTTGATTAATAAATTTATAAAAATTCAGTAATACATATATATTTTCTTAAATAATTTCTAAAAACTCTTTGAAGATTATAATGTTAGTAAGTATTTTTAACAAATTGTGTTTTTATTTTAAAAACAAGGGTCACATATTGTTTAAAGTATAACATTCAACTCAAGACTTCATACCTCCACACTATTGGTGAATCTAAACATGGAAAATGTATAATAGGATCGTATGCATCAATTTTGGTGGCCATGTATAAATTAGATTGTTTTTTTAGGTTGTGGTGCCTCAACAACCCACTAGTAAAGGATTAGTACCAATTATAGAATGGATTGAGTTAACACCTTTAGAATATAGAGAGAAAGTGGTGTAATATATTGATGGATTTCATTATTATAATTCCCTGTACAATAAAGGGTCATGATGTTATCTGGGTGATAATTGAATGAGTGAACAAATACAATATTTTCAATCCATTAAATATAATATTTAGGATTAAATATTAGGATACCTATAAATTGAAGAGATCTTATAGTTTAATTTAGTGAATTTGATTATCATATTTAAACATTATGATCAATTCATGAACTAGTTTGAAATTATCATATATGTGGGATTCCAAACATAGTAACTATTTAGTAAGATATTCTATCCTTTGTAATATTTCCAAATTGAGATTATAATTTAGGTTATTATGGATATATATTCATCTTTCATGATCTATATTGTAATTAGATGGAATGACCTCATATCCTTATTGAAGTTTTCATTAAAACAATTACAACTCCAATATCGACATGTTACCTTTTGTTGAATTATTTGGGAGACCCTATGGTTCAAAACAGTATTGAACAGATATTCAAAAGTCATCTATTATTGGATCCATGTTGGTGTGGTTTACTATAGAGATGGTATAGGTGATTTATAAGTATATAAATAATTCTTAGAGAAATCATTATTCCTAGATGGAAAGAGGATAGAGAATATAAGAATTAAGTGAAGGACACTATTTGTTAAAAAAGTTCTCTTCCTAACATGGTTTAAGGAGATCTATTTGGGGAAGAATTATATCCCTGATTTTCTTTAGGACATTATATTTTTTTCAAGGCATGAGAGGTTTCATACCACCTAAAGTTACACTCACAATTAGATGAGGTGAATTTTTTTTTACATGTGTTTATGTTGAGGATATATATATATATATGATTGTTTTATGTTATTTAATAGTATGAGATAGAAATTAAGGATGATTCCACCTTTTGGGATTAACTGATGGTGATCACTGACCGATCAGGGTTTAATGATTTCATTTGTTCATGTGTTGTTGTATCCTGGGGAGCCTTAAAATAATTTATTATACTGTGTAAATCAATTGCAAGCTTAGTGGCCTCACCTATTTTAGAGTTGTTTTATCATGAGATAAAAATACAAGAAGTTAAGTAAGATATGGTGACCCAAAATTGATTATTTGGGATTCTTTAAACATTATATATAATATTTATTAATGTTTCCTCATGGATATATTATTTTTAGAAGAATCCTATTTCTTCATAAAATAATCAATATAATAAAAACATTTTTCTATCCCATGTATTCATGAATTTAGTAAATATTTTATATAATCAAAAATGAACCCTTTATGAAAATTATAACATGTCGGGTGTGTTAAAATGGATGGGTAATAATTTACAATAGTTGTAATATTAATATTTGGGATTCAACCCCCAACTGATATTTTTAGGAATCTAATCTTATCATCTAGTTTTCATAGTTGGATCATATAAATAGCTCATTAATAGCTCACATTTATGGATTTAACATCGGTGAAAAACCTAAATACGTTGTGTTATTTTGAGTATTTTTCTTTAGTGAGAAATCAACGAAATTGTAGTATCAATTTTGAAACAATAATGTGGTAAAAAATTCCATTTTAGTTGAAAATATGCTTTTCACAAAACTTCTAAATTTTATGAATTTATCATTATATAAGAAATAAGTAAAATTTTAAAAACTGATTAATTAAAAAAATTTGAATTTAAGGGATAATAATTTTCATTTTAAAATATTATTTGTAAAAAACTATCTTAAGTAAAATATTTTTAGAACGAATTAAAATGTCACATTAATAATGAAACCTCCTTTTGTATTTTTATTGTATCAATTATTTTTAATAGAGAATCAGTTTCCGATTTCCTGGAAAGAATAAAATCATTTAATTATTTTATAATAAACCAATTTATATAATTAAAATCTATATCCATGATAGTTATATATTATATATAAATTTAAAGGTTAAAAATATTTTTTCTTATGGAATTGGGGATGATCTCTTTGATTTAAGATTCAAACATTTCAAGCAGTTTCTAACGGGTTTTTTCATAGAACCGAAAACATCCAATGATTCCATATCCATTTGAATCTACATTCCAAAGGTAGGTGATCATTAGTTGTGAACTAATGAGACTTAGGAATTTTCATTTGTCGAGAGGATGGGAGGTCAGACTCATCACACCTTTTTGAGGGGAATTATTGTATACTCCGAGTCTCTATTTGTATATTTATGTTATGTTCATGAATCCTTATTACATTAACAAGTATAAAATGAGTTTCCCTTTAAATCTAACAATCAATGATTGATATGTAAGAAATTTAGAGAATCTTTTATATGTATTCTAGGTTCTTCATCGATAGATAATCATCAATATTTGTTAGAGATTCATAGTCACTGGTATCCTACAATACATATAAGTTACTTGGTCATTATGATAACCATAATGGTTTGAAATCCACTCAGTGGGGCACTTGAAGTTTATTTTCATTCAAAAGGACATGGATTATTTCAGAGTTGCGATCATACCCACAAATGGGCTACCTATGTATCCTTTGTTTTGGAAAATGAATCAGAACCCACGTCGTTCGATTAAGGGGGTATGATATTTATGATTGATGGCTCAAAGAAAGATTTCATAATTACTTTTACACTCTAAGCTCCGGTGAGTCATGCTCAGTGTGATAAACAAAAGGTATTGGTAAATCCAGACAATTGTGCCATGAAAGGTGCAATTTTAAGAAATGATGTGGGGATTATGTATGTATGACTGCCCAACCAGATAAAGATTAATATTTACTTCAGGGAAGAAATCCAGGATCAGGGTCCATAAAGGTTTATGTAATTTATGGCGATTTGAATACTCTAATATTGGGACTTACTCCTATGGAAGAATCCCAAGTTAGGAGAGGACTTATGATTGGATTTTACTCCTGAGAAGGATGCCCGGATCAAAAGTAAATTAGGACTGGTTAAGAGAATATTAAGACTAGGTTTTATTCCTGAAAAGGAATCCCAGGTTAAAGGAATTATGGTTGGGGCTTACTCTTGAGGAGGATGCCCAAATTTGGGGACTTGGGGCTTTCTCCTCAAGAGGATTCCTAATTAAGAGAACATGGACTAGGGCTCACTCCTCAAAAGTAGGCCCAGGTTAAGGGAAATTATGACTGGGGCTTACTATTGAAAAGGAGGCCCAGGAATAGGGTTCTCTCATCTTAAAGGATGAGGTTGAATGAATGAATTCCCTAACTTTAGTGACATAAAGATGTGTAAATCACTAGGTTTTGAGAGATTTTCCATGGAATTCCTTTCATATAAGGAAGTCAATCAATAAAAGATGCCATAAATGGATTTGAAGAGTGTCTTGAAGACTGAATCTTGAATAGGAAATGTGGAATGGCATAAGAGAGGTGAAATGGGCAGGAAGGGCACCCAAAAATAGAAGGGCACACAAGTCCTGGGGGGTCGCACAAGTACTGCATGGGCACACAAGTCTTGGTCGTGCAAGTATACTTGAGTGACACGTATATACTTAGGTGATCCCTGACCAATAGAGTAATACTTGGGTGATACTTGACCAAAGCCTTTAGAATTATCATGTGGTACTTCGAGAAGAGTGGCATGCAAGTTTCAATGAGCAGGTAAGGAGGCACGCAAGTGTGTCCATTTCCCTTAAGGGTAAAACACTTAGGCGCACAAGTGTTAGTGAATTCTAACACATAGACCATATTAATCTTGTTTAGACCTTTAATTCTAGGTAAATAATTACCTTATAAGTGTTTGGAAGACTTGAAGAAGAGACTTGGGAGTTCAGAGCTCTGTATCTGAATTCTGGAAAAAATACTCCTCAAATGGGGGGCCCATCGTGGGTATTTATAGGCTGCAGAAGACCCTAGGCGATTTTAAAAGATGGCTTGGAAGTCACCTATGTGACCATTTTGGTGGCATGCAAGTATACTTGCGTGACCATGATGGATCTTGCACGACCTATGGGAAATGTTCACCTTGTTCATCCCTTTCTATTTTTTTTATGTTTATTCAAAGGATGAATCTTCATTGTTTGAGGTATTTCCCGTTTCATTTATTTTAGACTCTATGATGAAAAAGGAGTGTCAAAAAAAGTCACCCCACAGAGTTGGATCCAAAAAGGAATGAGGATTTGACTCTGAGGAAAACAAGAAATAAAATGAAATTAGGGCACGCATGGTATGCCGCACAAATGGGATTCGGGTGCGCAGGGTTCGGTGCGCAGGGGTACGACCTCGTCTATAAATAGATGGCCCCACTTTGCACAAAGCACCTGGATCTCTCTTTTTTGTTTGATCTTGGCGCGCAAGTGGACTCCCAGCTGTCATCCCTATTCGTCATATTGGGACTTGGCGGCTTTGGATAGGAAAAGATCCATGCCGCGGTGAAACAAGTCATTTTAAGAAGGGAACATGAGAAAAAGTGTCGTGAAGATCTGACCAGGGTGAAACTGTCAGCCAACATCAGTGAATTTGAGGCTTCGATATACCGAGCTGAGGCTGATTATGCTGCCAAGATGAAGGAGCTAAAGCACAAGATCAAAGATAAATTCGTCCAGCAAATGCATCTTCAGCAACAGTTAAATAGTGTTACTAGGGTACTTGACCAACTCAATAATTCACTGGAGGGAGCTCAAACGAATGGTATGAAAACCATTGCGAATGCCATGAAATCTCTCCATCAGGATAAAAAGAGTGATGTTGGTCGAGTTCATGAGCTTCAAGTAGCTGCTGATGATGCTCGAGATGTTGTATATCAAGTAAAGACTCATTTTGACATCCTCTTGTATTTTTTTTGAAAAGAGAGGAGAATCCAATCTATGGATGTCCTTCTATTTCTTGTGCATCAAATGGAAAGAACACTTTCATTTTCAATCATATGTGCACACATTTTTCATTGATACCTGCTTTAGATTTTTACCTATGCCAATGGGCCTAGTAGGCATAGTTTGATTTTTACTAGGATTATTATAAAATAAATAACCCAACAAACTTTGAATCATTTAATTGCTCAATATTACCTAAATCATACAAAATATATGTTTAGGGAGTTGGAACTTAACTTTTGTGCATAGTTCCTTTGTATTTTTTGGATGTTTAATGTCATGCACGTCGGACATAAAAAGGATAATTTTGAAGGTCGAAATAGCTTTGACTTAATGGATTAACATTGACTCAATTCCTTGATAATTTATCTGAAAACATATTATCATGATCAAGTATGAGGGAAAAAATGTAAACAATGACTTAAGAAATTTGGAATCTAAGGAATGATATGAAAAAGAGCTAAAATGCATTAGAAGAAGTATTTCCCAAGAATGAAGTTACCATTATCTGAGAAACCTGTTAGGGGGTTGAATTATGTAGAGCTGCCTAAGGGAATTGACTATATAGTCAAATAATAGTATATTTTGGCTAACAAGTCTGTTATGTAGACTGTTTATGCAAGGTTTCCTAAGGGCATGTGCTGCATAGTCAGGAAAAAGAACTCTCATAAATTTACTTTTTCTATTGGTAAAAAGCCAGTGGAAGTTTATGGAGATTAATATTTTCCAAAGCATAGAGTTTGATGTATGAAGAGAGGTACTTCAATATGGAAAAGATATTTCCAAACAAGATTGTTTAAGAACTGGATGAATGTCACTCCTACGAAGGTCTGACCCAAATGTAGGGAAGGGAAAATATAAACCATAGACTTGAATATTTTCAGATCAAGAAAGATTATGAGACAAATATGTAAAGAATGGCAATTTTTGCGGATCCCTACATATCATCTTTAAGACAACTAAGGAAAAAAGTGATTTTTGTCCAAATAATGAAGTTAACATTATCAAACAAACCTGTTAGGTGGTTGAATTATGCAGGGCCGCCTAATGGAATTGGCTGCATAGTCAAATAATAGCATTTTTTGGCTGACAGGTCTGTTATGTAGACTGTTTATGCAATGCCGGCTAAGGGCACGTGGTGCATGGTCGGCAAAAGAATTCTCATAATTTAGACATTTTGTGATTATAAGTTCGGAAAAATGGTTATGAAGATCTGAAAATATTTAGGTTAGGATCATGAAACATAAAAATGGGTATTGTTCAATGTATGTAAAGATACATAGATCAATTCTAACCATAATCACGTTGTGGCTGAGTCTTAAATTGAAATATTATACTTCACTATGTATCCCATAAGGATGGGAATAAATCCATACATAGTTCTTGAAATACAGTTTAATGTCATGTGGGACTAGAGTATGGGAGATTTTAGTTTAGGGTCATAGAGCTCGGACCATTATAAGAAATACATAGAGTGTGTTTTCATGGGGACTTTTCAGCCAAGGGACTGAAAGTGGAATTTGGGGTTAGGCCCAAAGACATGGGGTTGGATTCGAGGGACACTCGAACATTCCTACGAATCCCATAAGTATGAGAATCAAGCTCACGTAGTTCTTGAAATACCCTCTGTACAGATTTGGTTCGTACACGTGAAGGGTGAAAGGGGACTTTAGTTCCATGATGGTTTGACCCAAAATAAAAGGTTCGAGCATTGCCATGTATGCACGTAGTCTTTGGAATAAAACATGAATGAAAATCAATGTAAATGACGATTCTCCCTCAGGTGAGGGTATCAAAGAATATTTTAGTTTATTTTCATACATGACAGAAATGTTGTACAGTTTAACGTCGTATAGAAAGGACAAAGGTGAAACCATGTAAAGATATTGATTCTAGGGGTGGTTTCATAAATCAACATCATATGAGATGGAGGTGAACCGATGTGAAGAAATTGGTTTTGGTCTTGAACCATGGGAGGTTTCCTACGTACCCAGCCTGGAAGGCAAGGATCAAAGTCCACATAGTTCAATTAAAGAATGAATTAGTGATCAAGTTGTTTTTGGGGACAATGACCTAAAAAATGATGTTGGGACTTACACGTGGTTAGCGGCCCAGAGAGGGTGTTATGGTTAAAGTTTTCTCTAAGCTCACATGATTCATACTCTGTGTGAGAAATAAGAGGTAACAACAACCTTAACTATGCACAGTTTAATGTCATGTAGGACATATGATGGGATTATGCAGTTTAAATTCTTGGAGTTAGGAATATTGGTGCTGTACAGTTTTGTGTCATGTACCAGGGACAAAATAAAGTTTACCATCGTGTAGGATGTATTAAGGGATTTCTATACAGTTTATCTTCATGTAGTTAGGATGATGGGGACAATACAGTTTAATGTCATGTTGGACAAAAAGAGGATTTTAGAGTATAATGACATGCAGTAAGGACAAAAGAGAACACATTTTAATGTCATGTTGGACGTATTAGGGATTTTTTCACAGTTTAGCGTCATGTTGGAAGAAAGTGTAAATAGTTTAAGGTCATATGCATGGACCATTGGTTATGCAGTTTAACGCCTTTCTAGATGTATGGGACTTCTGTACAGTATAGCGTCATGTAGTCTGGATGTTACAGTTTAACGTCATGTTGGACGTAAGTGCTAATAGTTTAAAGTCATATGCATGGACCCTGGATGGTGCAGTTTAACGTCGTGCTGGACGTAAGGGACATGAAAATAGTTTAAGGTCATAGGCATGGACCATTGATGATGCATTTTAACATCGTATCTAGACATAAGGGACATGCAAAGAGTTTATGTTCATATGCATGGACCGTTGATGATGTATTTTGTGTTTATACAAAATAATTCTTTAGAAATATAGCATTGGTTGGAGTAGTGATGAGTTCTCCATCCATTGAGATTAAAGAATAAGCTCCATTGGAATAGACCTTATGTATTGAATAAGGTCCTTCCAACTTTGGTTTACGCTTGGGAGGTTTCATTCCTGGTATCATTGGAGTTCTGAGGACTAATACCAATTCTCCCTTAAGGAATGAACAAAGATGAACTTTTTGGTTGAAATCTCATGCTATTCGATTCTGATAGACTTCCATGTGGTGCAGAGTGCACAATCTTTTCTCATCTAACCATTCCAATGCATTCAATCTATTTTGAGATTGTTCATCTATAGATGATTGATCACAAATGGCTACTCTAAGCGAAGGTAATTGAACTTCAATGGGAAATACTGCTTCAGTTTCATATACCAGTGAATATGGAATTGACCGCATTGCAGTGCGGGTGGTAGTTTAATAAGCCCATAAAGCATGAAAGATTTTATCAGGCCATGAATTCTTATATTTATCCACCATCTTTTTCATTATGTTTGAAAGAGTCTTTTTGAAGGATTCTATCTAGTCATTGGCCTCTACATGATACCGAGATGAATGATTGGATCTGTTGTTTTATTCTTGATACAACTTCTTCACCTCGGATGAACAAAAGTTGGTGCCATTGTCTGTCAATATGGTATGAGGGACACCAAATCTGGTAATGATTTTAGACTTGATGAAGCTAACAATGCTTTTAGAACTAACTTCTTTGAGAGGTATTTCCTCTTCCCATTTGGAAAAGAAGTCAGTAGCAGTAAAAATATACTTAAACCTCTTGGCTGTAGCTGAAGGATAAGGTCCCACCACATCCATTCTCCATGTGGAAAATGGCCATGAGTATTTAAATGTATGAAGCAATTCTGGGGGTTGATGAATGAAGTTGGCATGTACTTGTAATGAATGACACTTATTTGTGAAATCAAAACAATCTTGTATCATTGAAGGCCAAAAGTATCCAATCCTTCGAATCTGATCAGACAGTCTATGTCCAGACTGGTGGGCACCACAGACTCCTGCATGCACTTCTTTCATGACTGCCATTATCTCTTCACCATCAATGAATCTGAAGAGAACTCCATCAAAACCACCCTTGAAGAAAATTTTCTCTAGGTGATCTGGGCTATCATAATGAGTAAAATTGATCACACATCACAAGATTTGTTCTTTCCTGGCTCTATCAGGAGGAAGTGCTCCATTTTGAATGAATTCCCTGATAGGTGCCATCCATCCTATAGTATGACCATATGGTTCAGGAGTGGGACTAATTTCATTGATCTCTTCTGTTCTGGTTCGAAGCTAAGGTGAAATTGTATGTCAGTGGGCAATACTCATGGTTGTTAGGCCCGATTTGGATCTTCCAGAGTTGTGGCTATATTAGCCAGTGCATTAGCTTGAGCATTTTGTGATCGCGGGACATAAGAAAATGTTGGTTCCGTAGGAAATTATGCCATTAACTCTATGACGTAATCATACAAAGGGATCAATTATTCTTGATTGATTACATAATCCCCATTGAGTTGTTTGATTACCAGGTCGGAATCACCTTTCACCCTTATGTGATTCACTTGTGCTTGAAGCGCCAACTCTAATCCTGCGATGAGGGCCTCCTATTCTGCTTCATTATTGGTACCACCTTTCCATAATAAGAATGAATAAGGTAACACTGCCTTTTTGGGAGAAATGATCACAATTACTAAGCCGACATTGTTGAATTTAGGATCTTCCATTTTCCTCCCTGTAGGACTTCTGGAAGCACCATCAAAGTACATTTCCCATGTTTGGAGACGTTCTTGAATAGAGAAGACTTCCTCATTAGGGAGATCAATATCTAAAGATGTGTCTTCCACTAAAGGATGTTCAGCCAGGAAATCAACCAAAGCCTAGCCCTTTATTGCCTTTTGAGACACATACTGAATGTCAAACTGCAGCAAAATAACTACCCACCTTTCCAGACATCCTATAAGCATTGGACATCTAAGGATGAATTTGAGCGGGTTATTGCGAGATAATAATTGGACCTCATGATGTTGCAGGTAGTGTCTCAACATCTGAACTACAATGATTAATGCTAGACAGCACTTCTCAATATTTGAATATCGGGTTTTCACTTCAAGCATAGTCCGACTAAGATATTAGAGGTTGATTTCATACCCACTGTCATTCTTCTGAGCAAGAACGGAACCCAATGATCGCTCTAGAGCTGTCACAAAGAGGATAAGTTGTCTTCTTTCAATAGGTGAAATTAATACCGGTGGACTCAAGAGATACTTCATGAGAATATTGAATGCTTCTTGAAATTCTTCAATCCACTGGTAAGTGACTCCCTACTTCATCAATTTGGTGAAGGATAGACTTTTTCCTAACAAATTGGCGATGAAATACCGAATATAGGATAATTTTCCTTGAAGTCCTCTAAATTAGTTCAAATTTTGAGGAGGTGACATACCAAGGATTGACTTGGTCTTTTCAATATTGACTTCAACACCATGATGGCGTACAACAAAGCCAAGAAATTTTCTTGAGGTTACCCCAAAATATCATTTTAAGGGGTTCATCTTCAAAGTATGTTGTCAAAGATTGAGGAATATGACTTCAAAATCAGCCAAGTAATTAGAACTTTGTTTGTATTTGACCACCAAATCGTCCACATAACATTCAAAAAATTTCCCTAAAAAGGGTTTGAAGATACGATGCATGGAATGCTGATATGTTGGGCCTGCATTCTTTAAGCCAAAGGGCATTACCCGATAACAAACACACCCTGAGGGGCCCTGAAAGCTATAGATTCTTTATCTTCTGGAGCCATTAGGATTTGATTCTAACCGGAATATCCATCCATGAAGGAAAGTTCTTCATAGCCAGCTGTTTCATCGATTAAAAGTTCTGTGATCAGAACTGGAAAATCATCCTTAGGACAATGCCGATTAAAATCACTGAAATCAATGCAAACACTAATTTTTCCATTCTTAGTTTTCACAGGGACAATATTAGCCAACAACTTGGGATATTGAACTTCTCTGATGAAGTTAGATTTGACAAGATTATCCACTTCAGCATCAATTTTGGAAGCATAAGTTGGGTGTGTTCTTCTTGAATCTTTCTTAAATCCTTGATGTTCTTCTGGTAAACCCAATTGATGGGTAGAAACATCAGGATCAAGCCCGGGCATCTCTGTATAGTTCCAAGAAAATATGTCTTGATTTTTCTTTAAAAAGGAAATATACATCTCTTGTTCTTCTAGAGTCATGGCCGGACTGATTAAAGTGGGGCATGGATCTTCTTTTTACCCGGATTGATTTCTCTGAGTTCATCCACAGTGGTAGAGATACCCTCTTCAAATGCTGGAGGATCATCTCTGAGATCTTCCTATTCTTATTCAACATGTGTTAATTTTTCTATTTCTACTTTCATAGTAGATGATGAAGCAGAATTTCCACGATCAGAAGAGATGTTAAAATTTCAACATCTTGAAGAAGATGATGTATTGAGAATCAACATCATCGTTCACCTATAGTATTGTTATAACTTCTTCTGCCCTGGTTGGAAAATTATAAACTTGCTGTATTTCAGCAGATAAAATGAAGACATATCCATTTGAGATTTCATCATTGCCTGGTGGATCACCATTTTCTCCCATGTTGTCTGGCTTGATTACCATAATTGACATTATGGATCATTCTATAAGAGTATTTTGATTTGGGTCTATCCTGCCAATTTGACTAATAGGCAACACATAATCTTTAATCACATGCGCAAATGGATTTACTAGAATCTTTTCCAAACCATACATAGTATTAACTTTGGTAATAACCTTTGTTATAGATTCCTCCTTTACCTTCATGTGGTATAATTCCACCTCAATGTATTGATATTCACATATCTTGAATGGGGCCTTATCACCATATAATTTCCCAACTTGACCATCAAAACAAAACTTGAGACATTGATGGTATGATGAAGGGATATCCACATGTTGATGTAGCCAGGGTCTTCCAAGCAAGATGTTGAAGGCTGAGTCTTGATCAACAACCATGAAATCTGAATTAGATACAAGATCACCAAATTGAGTTCTGAGTGCAATCTTGCCCAATGGTTATTTTTTATTTTTATAATATCCTTGTAACATCATAGATGAAGGAGATAAATTAGATTCCATGAGGCTCAATCGATGAAGTGTACGAATGGGCATGAGGTTGACTCCTGAACCATTATCAATGAAATCTATTCGGATGTCTACGCCATTGACCTTTCCGGATAAGTACAAAGGTCTAATATTTCCATGAATGACATCATCCTCATCTTTATCAGAAAAAGATATTACTACATGTAATTCTATAGGATTATTCTCTACATGGTAGACTTCAGCTGCCGCAATTTCAGTCTCAAAATCTTGAGGACTTGACGGAGCATCAATGAGTGCCTCACGAAGATCATTTGATAAATTCAATGAATCCAGAATTAATAACATGGCCAGTACTTGGGACAGGTGTTTCAATATATCATACTTTTGATCCAAAGGTCTGCATTTCCAAACATGAACATGTGGTTTAACAGGTTCCTTGGAAGTTGATGCGTTAGAAGTTGATGCATCTTGTATCGGGATATGAGTTGGCAATATTCATGGATTTGGAAGATTAGACCGATTAGATCCATTTACTTGTTGATAGGAATAAGATGGAACCTTTAACCGATTGTCCAGAATAATTATTCCACGACTGAGTCTACCTTGTGTGGAAGAACATTCTTGTTTTTGTTGAGCTCGCTGAAGGGATCTTCCACAAGTTTCTACTGCATACACATTTCTAGCAGGGGTAGAAATGGAATAGTGGCTTCTTGGATATCTATGTCTTCCTCTATATTCTGAGCCTCTGGAACTTCCTCTGATTCCTCTATCTGATACCAGGAACTCAGGCTCATCAAAATTGAAACTGTGATTGGAATATGGATCTGTTAATTGAATAATATTATCCAAACCGAAGATCAACTATTCATCCGAAGAAGAATCTACCAGATTATCTTGTTTAGGCTATGCCGTTTGGTGGGACGGTGCCCAATGCTTTGAAGTAGATGACATAAAATCTGCCAATGTCAAAGAAAACTTAGGCTTGGACACATACTCATATTCTTCTGATTGTTCCTCTTTCTTGGAATTATGCCGCCCTTTTGAGGATTTTCCCTCTGAAGAAGATTTTGTTGTGGCATCCATAGGAGAAGACATTATTGGTTTCTTCAATTGTGTTCACAAAATGGCATGAGTTCGGTTGATCATTTTCCTGACCATCCATTCATCATATTTCTATGCATTTTTTCTTTTGACTTTATTCCATTCGCCTTATTCCTCTGGAACTGTAGCAGTAACACATGCTACCTGGGCTGAAGAGCCTTTTAGTTTGACTTGTCCCGAGTTGACCATCTTTTCCAGGAGGTCATTGAATACAAAACACTCCTGAATGGGATTTCCTACCATTTGATAAATGGGGAAATAATTGGGATGATCTGTATCTCCTTCCTTGTTTGGCCTTTTGGGCCGTGGAAACAGAACCAAATTATTTTCTAGAGAGGAAATGAAGTATCCAGGAACTTTTTCATTTCGGAAAGAGTAAACTTTTCTCTTTAGAACCACTAATTGTTTCTTTCTTTGATATCTTTGATCATCTTGACGAAAAAAACTTTGTTGTTGGCACTGAGGTGGTGGAGCCCTTCGAGAAGATGAAGGTTTTGAAGTAGAACTAGGTACAGGTGTTTGTTTAAGCATAAATGTAGTAGTTTCTGATTTACCCATTATCCTTCCTGGATCTGATGGAATTATACGAGCTTTAGCCTTAGTCTGTATAAAGGAATCTTCAATCTGCTGAGCGATAGAAGTATGGTCTCAAAACCCTCTTGTGTATTTCACAGGGATCAACGGCGTGCGTAATTCATCATACAGATTTTCCACAAAATTGGCAACAGTTCTTCTTGAAGGAGTGATATGTTTAGGAAATATGTTAATCCCTTCCAGCGAGAAATAAAATCTAAAACCCTTTCATTCTCACTTTGTTTATAGTTTTTAAGATCAAAAACTTTTGTCTTTGGCAACATTGAACTGAATTGAAAAAGAAATTTATGACGAAGATCCTCCCACCTGTTAATTGACCGAGATTGCAAGCTTGTGTTCTAGACAAAATCTGGTCCTTGTAAGGTTCACATGAAGCATCTGAGTTTCACTGCTTCTTGTTGTTCCTGAGTTCGCATCATAGGATCGCAAAAAGACACATAATGCGTCAAATGCTATTTAGGATCGCATGATCCATTGAAAATAGGGAATACAGGGTTCCCAAAACATTGTGGGGGAGGGATTGAATCTACCCATTCAGGGTAAACTATCTTTTCTTGTTGAACATGCGCACGCTTCCCTTCCATAGTCTCTAACTAAGATGTTAATGACTCAATGGTAGTTATTATCTTTTGAAAAACATCTCTTTGAACTTGGACTTGGGCAAGTGCAATAATTGGAGTCTGGACAGGTACGGTGGCTGGTACTACAACTGATGGTAGCACCACCGATAGAAGTTGCACTTGACCCGTAAGATTAGACCTGTGAGGGTGTACTGATAGAGGAGGATATTCTTGATCCATCTCAGTAAATGAAACAAACTCCCTTGGTTGACTGACTCCAGCACGCTTAGGAGGAAGAGTACCATGAAGTAGTTCTGCATTCATCTTCCATAACATCTTCATTTCTTCCTCTTGTTGTGAAAATCTTTTCTCTAGTGGGAGCGATTGGACTTCTCCAGAGGAAGGATATGTAACCTGATTCTTTCCTTTCCCCTTATTGCGCACCTTTCGGATAGGTGTAAGTGGATTACTTGAAGAACTATCTAGGTTCTGAGTAATCCTTTGATTTCGTGTACGCGCACCTTCTTCATTTGTGTCTGTGAGTACACCTTCTTGAGCAGGAACCTCTTCATCTGAGTCCCCTGAGTGAGCATCATGTTCTGGAGGATCAGCAAAAAAGGCATTAATGGCATTAATTGATGCATAACGCATCACATCCATTCTATCAGCATTTTTGTGATATTGTCTTCATCCATGTCTTTGCTAAGACATTGCCTTTTGTTGATTCAATCCCTCAGGAACTTCTTGATGAACCGTAATTTAGAGGGAATCTCTTGATAATTTGGCTCTTCTTTCCTATTGAGGCTTATTCCCCAATCGAGAGAAGACTGACTTTCTCAGAGGGAGGGTTTTAGGATTTGAAAAAGTCCTCAGTCCAGTGTATTGGGGTTATTTCTGCTGTCTTTGATCAACTCCTCGAATCCTATTTTTTGATTCTGAGGGTTGGTTAAATAGAGTCCCCAGTTTGGCAAGCTGGGGTGGCTCTTGACATGCTATATCTGAGACCTTCTTGAAATCTCTCCTGATCATGTAGACCTTAGTCTAGAAATTAGCTGGATGCATCAACCAGCATCCAATTTTATCACCCGGCTCAAAAGACCATAGGATGATTTCTGACATTTCTGTCACTTGGTGATGTGCTTGCTCCAAATTAGAGGCATGTTCAATACTCTTGTTTTCTTGATGTAGAATTAATTCATCAACTTGTTCTCTGTATTCTTGTTTTTTAGAAGAACTAGTTGAGGCCTGTTCTTGGGATAGCTTTTGATTACAAACAAAACCCATTGACTATGGCCGGCCACAAGCAATAAAATTACATGAGACCATTTTCGACAGGCATTGCTGACTGGAGAGCACAGTGAAATGTAGTGCTCCATTAAAACCCCTTCCTCTGACATGAATAATTGATGGGGCATTCGTAATTAACTGGTGTAATCTTCTTAGTGCACCAAGGCATGAACGTTGAAGGGTTCTCTACTTCTTTTCAGCCTTTGGATATCGAGAGACTGATAGAGATGCCAAATCAATATAACTTTCTAACCCTTCTATTATCTTAACATGATTTTCATATTCATCATAAGACAATAATATTTTTTCAACTAACAAAGAGTATTCCATATGTTGAGACAAATATCATGAATACCATCTTCCATCAACATCTCTGGAATGTCATACTAAGAGTCAACCAGATGCCAAAACATGACTAGAACTTCACCTTTTGCCAGTTGTTTTCTCATATTCAACATTTCCTCTTTATCATTTAATGAATATTCTTCTACCATTTTAGACCAGATCTGGTTCTTCCTTGTTGCTTCATCGGATTCAACAAGACTAGTAGAAAATCCACTGATTAAACTGGAATATGAATGACCCAGGGGTGGTTTGGAGAATGAACTACACCCTGGTCTATCTTCTGATTGAGAAAGTATTTCACTTGCTCATGGTAAAGCATAAGACATGACTGGATTTACTTTTGAAAGTGCCTCAAGATAAGAGGGATTTCTCGGCACTACATTTTCCACTGAAGCATTTTCCAGGAAATGTGCATCACTACTGCAGAGAAGAATATCGCAGAAAAATTCATCATCATGGGGAGGACCACCATGGTGGGTTACATCAAAAGATGAGATCTCTTTCTCCTTGGTATTTTAGCCACACAAAGGTTTATTGTAGCTCTCATCTAAAGATGAAACTTCAAGATCGATCGAACTATCATGAAGCAAGACTTCATGAGGGAGTTAAATCTTGGATTCTAATAGATAACAGTCGGAGGGCTTCAAGAACACCAATATCAAGCATGGCCTTGTTACAGATTGGTTCTTGATTTCATGACTGTGCTGGGCGTGTCTTCTTATTATAATCCTTCATACTCGCCATGGAAACCACTTGTTGACAAATGTGGCTACTCTGAGCAGGTGTATGTGCCCTATCAGGAGAGATGGACAGGTTAGGATGACGATCTCCACTCAAATCAGGTGTATGTGCCTGATCAGGAGAGATGGACATGTTAGGCTGATGATCTCCAATCAAACCAGGTGTATGTGCCTGAATTGGTTATCCATATGATATGGGGGAGTACACCCCACAACCCTCTTGGACAGGAACATAGTTGTGTATCTGCTCCGGAGTGATCTGTTGATGAGTCACTCTATTGATAGGGATAGATTTTCATTTCTTTTCCTGTGATGCTGCTGAAGATGTTATAATATCCTGGCAGGCATCGAGAATATGAGAATGGATTTTCTTATGCTCTTTCAACATTGATAGAATGTTCTTGGTGACATCAGCTGTCGGAACTGGGATATACATCCATTCCATGCTTGGAGTAGGTGTGTGTTCCTACTCTTGTCCTCCTTTTCCTATCAGTAAATCCTGACAGTACTCAAGTGTGGGGGAAGAGAGTTGAGTTTTCCTCTTTTTTGTCCCCGGAGCTTTCCTACTGACTTCTCTGAGTGCTATCAAATGAGACTATTGTTAATATTGATGAATACTAGCAGGTGTATGTGCCTGCAGATTTCACTTCACCGAACGTGGTTAACGAGCTCCATCATATGTAGTCAGACGAGCCTGCTGACTAGATGATTATTTATAAACAGGTGTATGTTCCTGTCTATAATACTCTGCTGGAATTGCCTGGTGGGATTGGCGCGCTGCTTCCAGACGAGTCTGCTTGAGAGATGAATTAAAATGGATGGGTGTATGTGCCCGCTCTTTTCTTACCACCATGTTAGGTTGGTGGACTTCTCTGGAGATGGAAGAGATGAGAACCTGCTCACTATTGACTAGATTTCACCTCTGGCGATTCGTCTTGCCTGCTCGGGTTCGAGGAACCTGAGCCGAACGCCTGAATTTGATACCCTCATCATGTTGAGGGCGCACTTCTTCATGAGTCTGGTGGTGATTGTTGATGGGATCCCTTGGGAAGGACTCCTGTATCCTAGAATTCAGGACCTGAGGGGCCTGCTCATTCACCTCCCCAGAATATGGGAGGTACTGGTGATTGCGTTCCGGGGATAACAAACTGAAACTATTGGAGACGGTGGTTGGCACCACATGCTTCTTGATCGCTGGTCTTCGCTGTCCGGACGACCTGGGTGAGTTGTTCACTTAGAGGGCTTGTCGAGCATCCTCCAAAGTTGGAATGGTACCATGTGGATGGTAATCCTTAACCAGTTCATTTGATACACAACGTTGAAGACGTTGAGTAGGTGATGTCATCCTCAGAGCGGATGATGATCCAGTAGGATTAGCAGCAGTGGCATTCGCAGCAGAGGTATTCACAAATGTGGACATAACAAAATCCATTCTCGTAATGCATAAGATCTTAGAAAAGAGTGTCTGTTTGATATAACAGACATAATCAAGATACGTCCAGACACTACATCTTTTGGATGAGAAAATATGTTATTGATTGCTTTGTTGGCCCTCTCATTGAGTTTAAATAGGTGCCTAACAAATAAGGAAAGCATCATTTTAACTTGGTTAAAAATTTACTTCGGGTTCACCATTTTTTTCTTCTAGAATTGGGGATGATATTATTGATTTAATATTCCAATATTCCAAGCAGTTTCTAATGGGTTTGTTCGTAGAACCAGAAACATCTAATGATTCCATATCCATTTGAACCTAATTTCCAAAGGTAGGTTCACATTAGTTGTGGACTGACGAGACTTAGGAATTTCCATTGGTCGAGAGGATGGGAGGTCAGAATCCTCACACCTTTTTGATGAGAATTATTGTCTACTCCGGGACGCTCTTTATATATTTATGTTTTGTTCGTGAATCCTTATTACATTACCATGTATAAAATGAGCATTCCTTTAAATCTAACAATCAATGATTGATATGCAGGAAATTTAGAGAATCTTTTATATATATTCGAAGTTCTTCATCGATAGAGAATCATCTGTATTTGTTAGTGATTCTTAGTCAATGGTATCCTTCAATACATAAAAGTCTCTTGGTCATTATGATAACCATACTGGTTTTAAATCCACTCAATGGGGAAATTGAAGATTATTGTCATTCAGAAGGACATGGATTATTTTAGAGTTGGGATCAAACCCACAGATGGGCTACCTATGTATCCTTTAATTTGGAAAAGGAATCAGAACCCATGTAGTTTGAGTAAGGGAGTATGATGTTTATGATTGATGGCTCAAAGAAAGATGTCATAATTACTTTTACACTCTAAGCTCACGTGAGTCATACTCGGTGTGAGAAAAAAGAGGTATTGGTAAAACCAGACAATTGTGCCATGAAAGGTACAATCATAAGAAACGATGTGGGGCTTATGTATGTATGACTGCCCAAACAGATGAAGATTAAGATTTACTTCAGGGAACAAATCCTGGATCAGGATCCATAAAGGTATATGTACTTTATAGAGATTTGAATACTCTAATATTGGGACTTACTCCTAAGGAAGAAGCCCAAGTTAGGAGAGTAATTATGATTGGGTTTTACTGTTGAGAAGGAATCCCAGATCAAAAGTAAATTAGGACAGGTTAAGAGAAATTTATGATTGGGATTTACTCCTGAGATGGAAGCCCAAGCTATTGGATATTAAAAAATTAAGGGACTTGGGGCTTACTCCTAAGGAGGATGCCTACATTTGTAGATTTTAAACTGGGTTTTATTCTTGAAAATCAATCCTTGGTTAAATGAATTATGGTTGGGGATTACTCCTGTGTAGGATGCCCAAATTAGGGGACTTGGGGATTACTCATAAAGAGAATGCCCAATTAAGAGAATTTGGACTAGGGATTACTCCTGAAAAGGAGGCCCAGGTTAAGGGAAATTGTGACTGGGGCTTACTCCTAAAAAGGAGGCCCATGAGTGGGGTTACCTCATTTAAAGGATGAGTTTTAATGAATGAAATCTCTAACATTAGTGACATAAATATGTGTAAATCACTATGTTTTGAGAGATGTTCCATGGAATTTCTTTCAGATAAGGATGTCAATCATGAAAACATGCGATAAATGGAATTAAAGATTTTCTGGAAGACTGAATCTTGTATAGGAAAGGTGGAATGGCATAAGAGAGGTGAAATGGGCACGAAGGGCACCCAAAAATAGAAGGGCACACAAGTCCTGGGGGGTCGAAAAAGTAATGTATGGGTGCACAAGTCTTGGTCGCGCATGTATACTTGCGTGACACATATATACTTGGGAGATCCCTGACCAGAAGAGTAATACTTGGGAAATCCTTGGCCAATGCCTTTATAATTATCCTGAGGTTCTTCCTGAAGATTGGTGCGCAAGATTCAATGACTAAGTAAGGAGGCGTGCAAGTGTGTCCATTTCCCTTAAGGGTAAAACACATAGGCGCACAAGTGTTAGTAAATTCTAACACTTAGACCTTATTCCTCTTGTTTAGACATTACATTCTAGGTAAAAAAATTCCTTAGAAGTGTTCAGAAGACTTGAAGAAGAGACATGGGAGTTCAGAGATCTGTATCTAAATTCTGGAAAAATTCCTCCTCAAATGGGGGGCCCACCAGGGGTATTTATAGGCTGGAGAAGACCTTGGGTGATTTGAAAAGAGGGCGCGCAAGTCACCTGCAAGACCATTTTGGCAGCTCGGAAGTGTACATGCGCGACCATGCTGGAACTTGCGCGACCTGTGGTAAATGTTCTCCTTGTTAATCCCTTTCTCTTTTTTTATGTTTATTCAAAGGATGAATCTTCTTTGTTTGAGGTATTTCCATTTTCATTTCGTTTAGACTATGTGACGAAAAAGGAGCATCAACAAACATTATATCTCTTATAACTATTTTTACAAAATTAAGTGTATTTATTTTAAAATTAAATTATCACCATGTTAGAAATATTTCTTAATAAAATTACCAACATATATAAAATTAGTAGTATCAAATTTGGTAAAAATTTCAATTTTAATACATTTCATTAAAATTAATTATTAATTTTTGAAATTAATTTCTATGTTAAAAGTAAATAAGGATAAAATTTAAGAAGATAAAAAATCCATAAAACACTCAAATCTATTAATAAAAGACAATTTGAAGTTATTTTCTAAACAAAATCATTTTCCTATACTATTTTTTATATTTTTTTACTTTGACAGTTGAGTAGTGACATGGAATTATTGAAAATGTAATGGTTACTCCCAAACCCATCCTTCCCTTCAAGTCTAAAAGGGTAACCGTTTCACCACATCAAGACTCACTAATTATTTGAATTTTTACTTCATATTATTATATTTATATTCTCATATAACACTATCCCAATTTCAATATCTTACAGTCACATGTTTCTAGTGTAACTCAATTATTACCAAGAATACTTCCGAGAAATGTTCAAGTCCTCAGTTTGTGTATTTTCAAATACATAGTTGTTCTACATAAACATATTATTTTAAATTTATTCTAGATATATCAAAATAATGATATTATTATAATTTATATTCTATAATGTTACTATGTAAGGAATATTATAATTGTATATTCATATACCCGACCCATTAATAAAATAAAAACTATTGTTTGTGCATTGTGTAGACTACTTCCATCACAACACAACATGCTTCGTTTTCCATAATCCACAAAAATAATTGATCTAAGGATGATACTAATGTATAAATATTGTTTTTATAATATCATTAATGTTTTGGAATTTTTTAACCCATTAACGATATGAACAACAAATTTTTTTCACTAATTTAATAGTTAAATATAATCATAATAAGATGATAATCATTTAATCATATTATGTAATGTTTTCATATCCATTAATTGTTCTTATAATTCCCAAAAATTATTATATATAAAAATATTAAATACTAAAATAGATCATTATTCTTCGGGTATAATGTTATTATAACAATCCCACCTCAATCAAGGTATGCTCATGTTTGGGTTGATTTAACTACCCACATGAACAATAATGTGAATATATATCATTGCAGAAAATGAAAACATATTTAAAGTTATAATATGATATAATTATGTAAATAATGGGTTTTTTTCATATGGTATGTAAATACCTAATTCAATAATAAAGGAAACACCCATTGTTCATAAAATATCACCAAAACATACTTATTATCGACCTAATCATCATGGATAGATTCTAAATCACACATTAATGGAATTTGAATCATCATAAATTATTATCAATAAAATAAAATGTAATGACCTGGTAATAATTAACTTTATAATAATAATTAAAATGAACACCACTATTATGAAACTAGTCCAAATGATAATAATATAAACACCGATGTTGAAAATCAAAAGAATTCATCTAGAGACAATCTATTTTTTGATGATAATTGATGAAAATGGATACGAGTAAGGTTATGAATTAAAATTTTAAGATATATATGATTATTATATTAGAGGGTAAAACATATTCATCACATTTAATTAAAACATTAATTTTTTTCCATCTCAATTTTCACTATATCAGAAATTTTTTTGTATTATCCTCTAAATTTACATAATGCGGTGTATATAATACCTATTTTGAGAAGTTATATTATAAAGAAAATTAATTCATGGTATTTTAATATCTTTCTTAATCCCCAAATTTCAATATATTATTGTTAAATTTATTCCCAAGCCAAATTTGTGGGGTTTCCATCTAAATTTTATTTCATTGTGACTCATGTTATATTTACCAAAAGTTTTATTTTATGGGGTGTGAGCATTTCTAGAGAAGAATGTTTTCAATAATAATTTCTGGGAATTATATGTCTATATTTTTGTCCCTATAATGAGTTATTTTGATTCAAGAGTTACCCTTTCCATGTGTAAAACCATCATATGTTTTGGTGAATTAAAAGTGTCTATAATTTCATAAAAATAGGTTACAATTTGGATACTGGAATGTGGATACGACTGTAGAATAGATTCATGTAGTGGTAATCACCCAAAAATCTATTGTGTGAGAATTGACTCAATCATCACCTAGATGCATGTTAAATGGGCTTAATAATAGACACCTAGTGAGACACTCCCATTGGATTCAATTTAGAATATTCACACATTCATAATGAAACATAATAACTAATTTTTCCTATCATTTCGTTGGTCTCATAAAAATAAAAAATATTGAACACAATGACTATCATACATGGATAACATATCACCTTGAAATTACACCCCACAAATATTTCCTTGATGAGGGTACTTCATGTTACATTGATTATACACAAAAAATTATATATTGATCAAGGGATACTCACCTATATATCAAATTTATTCTATTGAATGGGAAAATACTTGATTTATGTAAATCTCATTATATAGATAACTATGTTTTATTGAATATGAGGATCCATATAGATTGGTATGAACGGTTTTGATAACTCTTATGGGGAATATATTAGACATTATTAGGTTATAGGTGGGGATCATAATTATATGTCCCCTTGATGCACCAACAGGTTCCATGAGATAGAAGATGTTGGATTTTTGCAAATAACT
This sequence comes from Viscum album, assembly GCA_963277665.1. Classification (NCBI taxonomy): domain Eukaryota; kingdom Viridiplantae; phylum Streptophyta; class Magnoliopsida; order Santalales; family Viscaceae; genus Viscum; species Viscum album. The sequence goes on along the minus strand of OY728148.1, from coordinate 1,571,793,038 downwards.
CTTCCCATAATAAAAATGATTCATAGCACAAGGCGCTTAATTCTTGTTTTAATATTCAAAATTATGAATTCCATCGTTATGAAATGTATTATGATTTATATCCATGTTTTCATTTATTTTAGTGGATATATAATTCCCTTAGTTTTAGATTATTATGGATTATTTTTTACTATTTTTTATTACCGTATTTTCTATTTCATGTTATTTTGTTAAATATTCTACCACATGTATCCTATTACTAGGAATTTTATCTCACCCTTTTATGTTTTCTTTTCACTTATAAAATTATAGTAGATCAATGTTTAATTTTCATATACATTGACATAAGGGATAATAATGTTCTCTCAATGTCTTAATGTTGTATCATATTTTTTCAAATATCATGTATTTATGTGTCTAGTGTTCCATGACAACAAAGATATTAAAAATTGTAGTTACTCGTGTATTGTGTACCAATACTGTAATATAATTTCCATATTTGGGGTTCTAGGGTCTAGGGTGCTATAGTTTATATCATTACAAAGACTTATAGAAACATTTGTAAGTATATTTAATGGAACCAAGATACATATCACAACTTATATGAGAAACCCGCCATATTTATATGGAGCACTCATGAAAATGTAATGGGAATTATATTTTACAATTCAACATAATGAGATAATTATATATATTCCTTTATATAAGTATGGAAACTAATGTTATAAATAGGAACCATCCCAACAACCATAGTTAATATAAGGATATTACCATAAAAAATTTAATAATTAAAGAGTTGAGGCTAATAATTTCATGTATATTTTGGGAAAGTTGACCCATGTTTTGAAAAATATTCTCACCCACATAGAGTGAACGACTGATCTACAACATGTTGTAACTATGTTGGACTGTTTCATGTGAAATAAGATATCTATAATTTGGTGGAAACCATAATCCATTTGTAGATGAGAAATGTATCAAGTCACGAGAGTAGTACTTTATCACTTTGGAATTTAGTGAACATAAAAATTAAATCACATAAGTATATCATCTAAAGGTAGTGGGATACCAGTTATAGTCACTAATTAAAAAAACTAATGAGGAAAATGATATCAAGTCCTTGAAATGTGGAACTTTTAAAGATGTATTCAATGAAAAATAAATTCATCAAGATTTGATGGTAGAAATGGAAAGGAAGCTCCTCATTATTAGAAAAATGAAGGAAAAAATATTGATGAATACAAGAACAACTTCACAAGGTCAGATAGGTAGGATGTAAATTGGTACACAGACCAGAATGGATGAATGATCATTTATTTGATGGGTTAAATATAATCATTTGATGGTAATCGATCTCACAATCCATTTCATCATATGAGGATATAAACAGTAGAATAATTAAGAAAGAAAAAGAGTTATCCATGATGGATGTATTCAATGGGAAATCATGAGAATATGATTCCATATGAGAATCATGAGATGAAAAATGAAACAAATAGGTATATTGGAATTGTGGGATTTACCCCATGTGATAACCATGTGAAGAAACACCTCGTTCCTTCCAAAAAGGGATCTAGACTGTGTTATAGGTATGGAGAAAAAGTAGTTTAAGTTCAAAAATTAATGGTAATGGAATAATTAGTTGATTCTTGATGATTTATCTATAGGGAGAAAAGAAATTTTGTGAACCAATTTTCCAAAATTCAAGGGATATACCTTTGAAATTGATAAGATAGAAAGGATAATCATATGTGATCACTATATCAGAATGAACAGTTCTTATTGATGCGGGGGATGGAACTTTGATCATAGACTCAATGTTAACTAATTTCTTTTATAATTTTGTATCTTTACTTTATTTTATATCATCCATGTTTTACAAAATCATTATATATTTCCTTATAAACCTATCAATAGAATTATCTGTTAATAAAAAATACGATGTATTATCACAACAATGATGTGTTACGATATACACATTATGATTCATGGGGTGACCTATTCAAAGACTTGGTTATTATTACTATAGTAGAATTTGAAATGATCCATTGAATGGTTTTTGATGAAAAATATAATGAATAAATTTATTTATAAGAGAATGAGATTCTTATTTTTGATGGTGAGGTTGAGATTCTTATATTTATAGGGGAATGTTTATCATTTATATAATGACTAAAAATTTTCACACATAGATTTAACATCTTATTAAAGTAACATTCATTACATAACATAACCATCCATGCTAGAGTCGTATAGGTATAGTGCATTAGGAAACTTGGACACAAACAAAACCGGTTCATTAAATATCCACATCTTCTCCCACTAAGTTCTTCATAAATAGATATCTTCTTAGATATATCATACTTATTACCTTTCTTCATTACCTAAGGAAGGGAAACACAAGAGAGGATGATACTAGATTCTAAATAATGGTAAATAATGGATATATCAATGATCAATTAAGTAAAATATAAACATAATTTTATTTAAATATGAGAATATCATATGAAAATCATAACATCTATATCATAGAAAACAATCTAGATTAATGGATTAAAATATAGATGTTCATAAGAAATGAATCATGAATTAATCAAAGAACCTGATCCATAAGAGCATAAAATTGGAATAAGAAATAAGTTTGTCACATACACATAATAACATAAAATTATTTCCTTAGTACTCATGGCTCATTTGTAATACTATCATAGTGGAATTGGATAACTCCCCAAAACATCATAGTAGTCATGGTTCACTCCCAATAATATCATAGTGGATATACTCCCATAATGAATGAGGTTTAATCATAATTATTTTTATATTTATCTCATGAGATATAAATCTACAACCAATTCATTAGTAGGATATATTGGTCCCACATATCCTCGGCTATAACATACCACCATCATTGATTATAATGTAACAACCTCCCTTTATTATAATGTAACCACCGTACTTAGTGAAAATGTAACCACCATTATATAATTAAAACTATACACATGTTTTAAAGAATGTAATAAATCACTCATCATATAATAATCAATGAAAATAAATGGGTTTCGTAGATATTTCATTATAGAAAAAAACATGAAAAGTAATAGGTTTCAAAAACATTTCATCATTTCATCATTAAATATCCCAGAGAAAATAATTGGGTTTCATAAATAAATTATCACCATAAACATAAAAAATAAATATATATTTTATATATTTTATTCCCAGAGCATATTACTAGAAAATAATAATTTAAATGAATATTTTTTGTTGTTTATTAATAGAAATACCATTAAAAGACCATTAAAACATATTTAAGGAAAATAACCATTGCATTTTGAAAACACATCCATATAATTACAAAAAATCTAATAAACATTTTATTTTAAAATAAAATTTTTAACTTTTGATGTAATAATAAAATAATTAAATTTCCACGATGGTAATTGTAGAGAACCGAAGCTTGACGTACATGGACATTACATTACTTTTGTGGAATACTTAATACATAACAAAAATAGACACACAAGGACCGTATTAGTTTAGTGTCTTTGGAAACTAGGAATAAAATCTTCTAATCATGGTGAAAGATCTTCAACATCTCCCATAAAGATCTTCCCCTTTATTTCTTACCTAAAACCTTTCTTTATATCATGGGGAAAAGAAAACATAAAAAGGGTGAGCTCAAATTCTCAGTAAGGGTAAGCATGGATAAAATAAAACATACTATATACATTTGAACTTAAAAACACGAACGTAATGTTTAAACATCAAAAGCCTGAGCAATGACAAAAAACATGGAAATACGTAAGGCATAGATCATAAAGAAACATTAAGAATGATAAAATAGCATGGGAATAAAACATGTAATTGTGGAAACCATTAATCACATGATATGATTTCCATATTAGCCAAGGCATTGCTGCCAAGACCATCTTAGTGGACAAAGTCCCTTTCTGAATCGAGTTCACTCCTCATTCCAGTCTTGTATTACTAAACCGGTTTAACTTTCCATTCCAGCCATGTCTATCTCATGAGATATAAATCTTTACCCAATGCATTGGAGGGAGATATAGGTCCCACCCATCTCATAATGAAATCATTCTTAGTTGTGCCACAAAATAAACATACATCATTCATAAAAACCTAATAAATAAAATGGGTTTCATAAACATCATCCCATCATCACATAATCCATATAAAAGAAATGGATATCATTTAATAATAACAAAAGTGAAACCATATAAATCATAGAGACATTATACTTGAAACATACACATATGAAATAATTTCATTTTAGATGGAAAATGGTTTTAATTAAACACTTGAAATGAATTCTTGAGGAAAATAACCTTTCTTCTTTAAAATCATTTTCTTTTCACAAAATGTCATGAATTTTTAAAAGAAAAGTATTTTGTTGAAAATAGTCTTGAAATATTTTGGAGGAATCTTCATGAAAATAAGGCTTTATAAAACCATAAAAATCCTTTCATGCCGTATCCGTTAAAAAAACATTCTTCTCGTACTTTTGTCAGAAAAGTCAAAAAGTACCTCGTAACGTAAACAAAAGAAAGATTCCTTACATACCATGTAGTAAAAGTAAAAAGTGGGTAAAAAAGACTTTAAACATACATGAATATAATTTTATAAAACATGGACATGTATGATAGCAATAACCCCAGTAAATACGTACGAATAAGCAATCTCAGATAAAAATGAGATTCGCAAATTTATCCCTTACCTTAGGTCTGATTTGCTTCGTAAGTGTCCAAACATCCTATGTAATGACTGAAATAATGTCATTTACTTATTATATAATCATAATCATTGTTATGATATCATATATGGTTCACTTATGACTTTATTTTACCCGTTCTTTTGTAAATTTCATGTTAAAGAGCGTTTTGGGTAAAATCGTTTCATTTGTCGTCCGTGTTTTGACTTGTAATAATTCGTATTATTACTTAGATCATGATTACTTAATTCCAGAATATAAAACATTATTTATATATAATATATATTCCGAATATACATATATATAATAGATCAGTAAATGGAAAGAAATACACCGTTCATGGAGACAGTAGGTCGTACGTACGCATGAACACTATTTTTGTTTCCTTATTGAGTTGAATGGAATTGAGTAGATGACATACATATATATACACATAAATCCAGTATCATTATAATTTCATATATTTCATGATTACTTATTATACATACTTTATAATCATTCATGAATGATTAACATGAAGAATGAATCTCTTCGCGTCATGGAGACGGTAGTCCGTACGTACGCACGAGCGATGATATCGTTATCATGATCATGTAATTGTATTGGAGTGTATATATACTATTAAAGAATCAATATCACATTACAATAATAGTTATTATGTACATAATTATACCCATCCAAGTAAGGTGGTGGTGGAAAATAGATTACACCACGACGTGGAGACAGTATTCCGTACGTACGCACGCCCGGTGATTTAGTTTTCCGTAGGATGGATAGATGGTGAAATAGGGTTGTTTCATACTTATAATAACATATCAGTATATGAGTGATACAGATGTTATTACTTCATAATGAAACAACATATGAAGAAGAATTGGAAGAAGAAATAAAGTTGAAAGAATCGGTAACAGACATTACCTCTTCTTTGAAGCGCCTCTTTAAGATCTCCTTTTACGGCACTAAAATTGGTCTTTAAAGAAGACCAGAACCTCATGGATGTTTCTAGGGAAGTGGAGATGAAAATTTCTCAGGGGTTTTCCGAGCTTTAAGGCTCAAAGTGGTGTGAGGAAGAGAGGGAGGAGGTGCTCTTTTATAAGGGAGGAGAGGGACACCTTTGGAATAACTAAAAATATTATTTTATTATAAAGCCAAATTCGGTTTTAAATAGCTCAAAATTGATTTATTTCAAAGCTAAGGTCGGTATGGGTCTAAATCCTCTAATCCAATAGAATTTAGACAAGTTTAGGTTCTTATTTTATCCTTATCATTTATGTTTAACTTTATGTTAGATAATTTTACTTTTACCGTGCCTTTTTGTGTTCTTACACTATAAGGTTAATAAACATAGTATAAGAATCCAAACAAACCCCATGTTGTTTATTATTAATATATATAACCTTATCTAAGTCATTTGGCCGAACCATAGATTTTTAAGACTAAAATAACAATTAATAATATAATATTTGTTTTAAATACTATTTTATGTCAATTTTGATACTATTTCGTAATTGAATTTTTTGAAACTCATAACAGAATTATTAGTTCTAAAAACGTTAATTAAATCAATAATAACATGTCATATTAACCTATAAAATTAGTGTAATTCATAAAAATTCTCAAATTACATTTATTTGGGTATTTATAACATTGATTATGTCAATATTTCATTAATAAGATAATTACTACATCATCTTTGTGTCATAAATATATTAACTTATTTAAAGTCTAAAAATTAAAAATAAAATATCATTATGTGGGAAATCTTTTTATATTTCTAATGAATATTTATAGTCGAATTGATCTTATGTATAACCATATATTAAAAATTATTTAATTATTAAACTTTGATTTTAACTATTTTAACCCTTCTTTAAATAAATTAATAATAAATGTCCTAATCTAATCCAATTGGGCCTAAATGGTCATATTTTATTTCTAAGGTTGTTTCTGGTCGAATTACACTTATCCATTAGAATTAGGACATGTTTTAGGGTAATAATAAAATCATTTTTACCCTTAATTACCCTATTTACTTTTAACCATGGTAAAAAAAAGTAAAAGGTTACTATTCACCAAGAATTATTTTCATCTCATTGAACCACATTTTACTTACTGACATCAACCGTGTCTCTCAGATTTTTGAAATTCCATTCACAGAAGCGGTAAAATTAAGTTTTATGAAAAGTTCATTTTTTTAACTACCACTTAGTGGTTTCACTATTCATCAAAAAATGAAATTTCCAGAAAAATACCAAAATTTAGGCCTATGCTATATTTGATATTATGAACTCAAAAATGATTTCTATTTTACCAAATTCAAAACATATCAGTTGCATTAATTAATTTAAAAATTAATTCCCATCGTCAAAACAAATAGCATGTTCTTAAGAGATATAACTATCTAAAGATTGACACTTGTTTATGTCTGGTTTAAATGAGAAATTACATCCAATGACCAACATTGTATTAAATTGTAAAAATATATTCTAAATATACTTTAAAACCACTCAAATTAATAATTTATCACTATTAATTATTTCTATTAAAAAGGTTGTTTTTAAATAAAATTTAGTAATTTTAACTATTCATCAGAAAATGAAAGTTATCTGAAAAGTACCAAAATTTCACTGTAAGATAATTTTGATATTACGAATCCAAAAATGAAGTCCATTTTGAAAAATAAAATTTACAAAATTTCAAAAAGTGGTTATTACTATTCATAATATTTTAATAGCATATCGTTGTTTAGTAAAACTCGGTATTGCGTACTACACGCGCTATCAAAGAAGGTCGTGATTGCGTGTAATGCAAGGAAATTCAACGATGCGTGTTGTGTAAGATCCTTTTTGTGTATCATACAACACAAGACATTAATGAAATTAAAAAATAATATTTTTCATAAAATCTCAGGGAGTTACATTATAACCCCCTTAAAATGAATTTTTCCCTCGAAATTTGTCGGGGTTATAAATGGTTAACTACTCGAAAGTTTCTTTAATAGAAACCCACATCATAAAAAGGAATACCAAAACCAATATTCAAAAACAAAAGTATGAAACGTAATGGTTACCCAAATAAACTAATCACTGGGTTTCCACATAGGTGAAAATATGGATTTGGAAGAGAAATCTAACCATCATGTTCTGATAGAGTGTGGTAGAAAACATGGCTATAGAAAAGCCAGCAATCACAAAGCCATAAATTTGTGATGATCTAAGGCACCATCTAATTCATCAGATATAAGAGCACTAGGACAACATTTTTGGTTTTCAAGATCATTTCCCTAAAGTTGATGAAATTGGAATTAGAATAAATACATTCTTGATTTTGGTATAGTCTCACTATTAGTCATTCTTTGGACAATTTCCACTTCATCTCTTAAATAAATTAAGTTGAATTTGTCATTAGTGATGTGTTATCAGATCAAGTGATAGAATGATGGGTCATTCCATCTTTCTCAAACAAAAGGTTAGAAAAGTTATCAAAAAATACATAAGTCCATCTATAGTGAGATTAATCATATATGGTTCCTAAAATGCACTTATACTTCATATATCATACTTATTAATATTATAAAACTAGTTTCTACTAAACAGGGACTTCCTGTATGCCAGTGGTAGGTGATAAAAGCCAGTCGTACTTCGGTTGTGGGTTCGATTCCAACAGCCTTGTCCGGTGCGATGGGTTGTCACCCATCCTGCATGTTGTCCTTTTTCTAAAGCTATATTACTATAACATCCCATCAATAATATCAAAAAAATATCTATCCTAACTTATGTCCAACATAATCCATCCCAATCATTAGGATTATCTAAAATACTTCGGTCCAAGCTCATAGTATAAAGAAAATGATTACTTGAAATGTCACATAACAATCATGTGAATGCCATCATTTATCCCCCATATATCATAAGATATATCTTGTTGGTCAAATTACAAACATGTGAATACCTTAATCATGTATTCTCTTGAAGAATGAATACCCATTGAACCTTAGTGAAAACATGAATTCAGTTAAAAGTTAACACTTTCCACAAACAAAAATCCTCAAAATTATTTATACTCAAACCATGATATGACTTATCCCTTATATCAATCATGAGCTCATGAATACAATAAAACATCTCATTATCTTCTTATCCCTTCATTATGCGCATATCATCTGCTTACCAAAAATATCTCAATCACTTTCCATGGTTATCAGTACCATAAAATTATTGAAAACCACAATATACCAATACATAAATATTCCAATATTCCACGATACTATATAGAACATTATTTTGGAATACCATTACATAAACACTTAATCATTCAACCACATCGTTTTCATATTCAACATCGCCAATTGTGATCATATGTGACTTCGCTTTGTCCTTTTCCTTAAGTGGTTGCTCAATGTCTATCATCACTAACCCTTGGATTAGGGCATTTATTAGCATAATTCCCCATTTAATTTCACTTGAAGCATTGAAGTGTTGGTGGTGCGTTCTCTGTAGTATTTTCTTTATTCACATCATTAGAAACCCTTTTTCCATTACTTCGACACTCAGCTGCTTGATGACCTTCTTTTCCACACTTAAAACATTTTCTAGTCCCTTTAAGACAATCTCCACCATGCTTCTTTCCACACTTTGAGCATAAGGAAACATTCATCTTCTTTTCACCATTATTCTGAGATTTCTCCTTGAACTCCATCTTTCATTTCTTGTCAAAACTATGAGATGGATAAGTAACACCAACTTTCATGTCTACCTTGATAGAACAATGCACCATATCTTCATAGCTACTGAAGTATCTTATAGCTAATGCCCTTCAAATATTTGGTTTTAAGACACTGAAGAATAGATCAACTTTACTTTCAGGTTGGATGATAAAGCTAGATGCATACCTTGCAAGCCATGTAAAATTCGCTTCGTATATACCAACAGATTCATCATCCTTTTTCTTTAGTTTAAGAAACTCATTCTCCATCTTTGTTCGAAGAATACGAGGGAAGTACTTATTAAAAAATAAGTTCTTGAACTCGTCCCATTACATGGACTCAATTTCATCTCTTGGCCTCGTATTCTGGATAAGATTCCACCATAGATCAGCATCACCTTCCAAACGATATACTGCTAAGATGAATTTATCATATTCAGAACATTGAAGAACTAAAAATATTTTTTCAGTGGTAATGATCCATTGTTCATCAACAAGTGCATCAGAAGACCCACTGAAAGAAGGTGGACGTTGCCTCATTAAGGACTCAATAGAATATTGTTCCCTTCTCTGCTCATTTGGAAGTCCAGAATGATTCATAGCTTGTGTAAGTATATCAATAGGATTTTGCACTCCATCTCCCATAACATTTTTTTGTTCAGGAGGACAATCATTGCATTGTCCATTACATTGATCAACACGGTTCCTTCGGGTTCCAGCCATCGTCTAAAACCCAAAAAGAAGAGTGTGAGAGGAAAAAATCACGCTAGGGAAAACAATATTATAAAGGGGGAGTAACTTCAATATCTAACATCTTGGGTTACCGTAATTCTAGTACTATAACCTATACTTATACATAACCTTAGTGACATCCCTAGACATACCTTAGAAATATCTCTAGGGATCTCACTAAAGTTCTCACATCCTAGTTTCCAAAGGTTGACTAAACCCTTCCTCTGATACCAACTGTAGAGACCCAAAGCTTGACGTACATGGACATTAAATTACTTTTTCGGAATACTTAATACAAAACAAAAATAGACACACAAGGACCGTAATAGTTTAGTTTCTTTGGAAACTCGGAATAAAATCTTCTAATCATGGTGAAAGATCTTCAACATCTCCCATAAAGATCTTCCCATTTTTTTCTTACCTAAAACCTTTCTTTATATCCTGGGGGAAAGAAAACATAAAAAGGGTGAGCTCAAATGCTCAGTAAGGGTAAGCATGGATAAAATAAAACATACTATATACATTTCAATTTAAAAACATGAACATAATGTTTAAAAATCAAAAGCTTGAGCAATGACATAAAACATGGAAGTATGTAAGGCATAGATCATAAAGAAATATTAAGAATGATAAAATAGCATGGGAATAAAACCTTTAATAATGGAAACCATTAAGCACATGATATGATTTCCATATTAGCCAAGTCATTGCTGCCAAGACCATCTAAGTGGACAAAGCCCCTTTCTGAATCGAGTTCACTCCTCATTCCATTACTGTATTACTGAACCGGTTTAACTTTCCATTCCAGCCATGTCTATCACATGAGATATAAATCTTTACCCAATGCATTGGAGGGAGATATATGTCCCACCGATCTCATAATTAAATCATTCTTACTTGTGCCACAAAATAAACATACGTCATTCATAAAAACCCAATAAATAAAATGGGATTCATAAACATCATCCCATCATCACATAATCCATATAAAAGAAATGGATATCATTTCATAATAACAAAAGTGAAACCATGTAAGTCCTAGTGAAATTATACTTGAAACATACACACATGAAATAATTTCATTTTAGATGGAAAATGGTTTTAATAAAACACTTGAAATGAATTCTTGAGGAAAATAACCTTTCTTCTTTAATATCATTTTCTTTTCACAAAATGTCATGCATTTTAAAAATAAAAGTATTTTGTTGAAAATAGTTTTGAAATATTTTGGAGGAAGCTTCATGAAAATAAGGCTTTATAGAACCGTAAAAATCCTTTCATGTCGTATACGTTAAAAAAACATTCTTCTCGTACTTTTGTCAGAAAAGTCAGAAAGTACCTCATAATGTAAGAAAAATAAATATTCTTTATATACCATGTAGTAAAAGTCAAAATTTGGTAAAAAGGAATTTAAACATACATGAATACACTTTTATAAAGCAGGGACATGGATGATAGCAATAACCCCAGTAAATACTTACGAATAAGCAATCATGGATAAAAATGAGATTCGCAAATTTATCCCTTACCTTAGGACCGATTTGCTTCATAAGTGTCCGAACCTCTTGTATAATGACTTAAATAATGTCATTGACTTATTCCAGAATCATACTCATTGTTATGATATCATATATGGTTCACTTATGACTTTATTTTACCCGTTCCTTTGTAAATTTCGTGTTAAAGAGCGTTTTGGGTAAAATCGTTTCATTTGTCGTCTGTGTTTTAACCAGTAATTATTCGTATGATTACTTAGATCATGATTAATTAATTTCAGAATATAAAAAATTATTTATATATAATATATATTCATAATATATATATATATAATAGATCAGTAAATGGAAATAAATATACCGTTCATGGAGACAGTAGGTCGTACGTACACATGAACCCTGTTTTCGTTTCCTTATTGAGATGAATGGAATTAATTAGATGAACTACATATATATACAAATATATCCAGTAACATTATAATGTCATATATTTCATGATTACTTATTATACATACTTTATAATCATTCAGGAATGGTTATTGTGGAGAATGAATCTCATCGCGTCGTGGAGACGGTAGTCCGTACGTACGCACAATCGATGATATCCTTATCATGATCGTGGAATTGTATTGGAGTGTATGCATACTATTTCAGAATAAATATCACTTTAAAATAATAGTTATTATGTACACCATTATACCCATCCAAGTAAGGTGGTGTTGGAAAATAGATTACACCACAACGTGGAGACGGTATTCCGTACGTACGCCCGTGCGGTGAATTTGTTTTCCGTAGGATGGATAGATAGTGAAATAGGGTTGTTTCATACATATAATAACATATCAGTATATTAGTGATACTTATGTTATTACTTCATAATTAAACAACCTATGAAGAAGAAGTGGAAGAAGGAATAAAGATGAAAGAATCGGTAACGGACATTACCTCTTCTTTGAAGCGCCTCTTTGAGATCTCCTTTTAGGGCACTAAAATTGGTATTTGAAGAAGACCAGAACCTCTAGGATGTTTCTAGGGAAGTGGAGAAAATAATTTGGCAGGGTTTGGCCGAGCTTGAAGGATCAAAGTAGTGTGAGGAAGAGAGGGAGGAGGTGCCCTTTTATAAGGGAGGAGAGGGGCACCTTTGGAATAACTAAAAATATTATTTTATTATAAAGCCATATTCGGTTTCAAATAGCTCCAAATTGATTTATTTCAAAGCTAAGGTGGGGATGGGTCGAAATCCTCTCATCCAAAAGAATTTATACAAGTTTAGGTTCCTATTGTAACCTTATCATTTATATTTAACTTTAAGATAGATAATTTTACTTTTACCGTGTCTTTTTGTGTTCTTACACTACAAGGTTAATAAACTTACTATAAGAAGCCAAACGAACCCCAAGTTGTTTTTTTGTAATATATATAACATTAGATAAGTAATTTGGCCGAACTGTAGATTTTTAGGAATAAAATAACAATTAATAATATAATATTTGTTGTAAATACTATTTTATGTCAATTTTGACACTATTTAGTAATTGATTTTTGTGAAACTCATAATAGAATTATTAGTTCAAAAAAAGTTAATTAAATCAATAATAACATGTCATATTAACTTAGAAAATTATTGTAATTCATAAAAAGTCTCAAATTACATTTATTTGGGTATTTATAACATCAAATATTTCAATATTTCATTAATATTATAATTACTACATCATCTTTGTGTCATAAATAAATTAACTTATATAAAGGCTAAAAATTACAAATAAAATATAATTATGTAGGAAATCGTTTTATATTTATAATGAATATTTATAGTTGAATTTATCTTATGTATAACCCTATATTAAAAATGATTTATTTATTAAACTTTGATTTTTACTATTTTAACCCTTCTTTAAATAAATTAATAATAAATGACCTAATCTAATCCAAGTGGGCCTAAATGGTCATATTGTATTCCTAAGGTTGTTTTTGGTCGAATTACACTTATCCAATAGAATTAGGACATGTTTTAGGGTAATAATAATATCATTTTTACCCTTAATTACCCTATTTACTTTTAACCGTGGTAAAAAAAGTAAAAAGTTACTATTCACCAAAAATTATTTTCATCTCATTGAACCAAATTTTACTTACTGACATCAACCTTGTCTCTCGGAGTTTTGAAATTCCATTCACAGAAGCGGTAAAATCACGTTTTATGAAAAATTCATTTTTTAACTACCACTTAGTGGTTTCACTATTCATCAAAAAATGAAAGTTTCCAGAAAAATACAAAATATTAGGCCTAAGATATATTTGATATTATTAACTAAAAAATAATGTCTATTTTACCAAATTCAAAACATATCAGTTGCATTAATTAATTTAAAAATTATTTCTCGTCGTCAAAACAAATAGCGTGTTCTTAAGAGATAATAACTATTAAAAGATTTACATTTGTTTATGTCTGGTTTAAATGTTAAATTACATCCAATGACCAACATTGTATTTATTTGTAAAAATATATTCTAAATATAATTTTAAACAACTAAAATTTATAATTTATCACTATTAATTATTTCGATTAAAAAGGTTGTTTTTAATTAAAATTTAGTAATTTTCACTATTCATCAGAAAATGAAAGTTATCCGAAAAGTACCAAAATTTCACCCTAAGCTAATTTTGATATTCCGAATCCAAAAATGAAGTCCATTTTGAAAAATAAAATTTACAAAATTTCAAAAAAGTGGTTATTACTATTCATAATATTTTAATAGCATATCATTGTTTAGTGAAACTCGGTATTGCGTACTACACATGCTATCGAGGAAGGTCGCGATTGCATGTAATGCAAGGAAAGTTAAGGATGTGTTTTGTGTAAGCTCCTTTTGGTGTAGCATACAACACAAGACATTAATGAAATTCAAAAGAATATTTTTCATAAAATCTTGGGGTGTTACAATAATAAATTTCACCCATTCCATATAAGTTAAAATAAAAAATTTATTTTTCACTTCTAAAAAAATTGAAACATGTTCAAAAATGGAAAAGATGATTCATTTGGGAACATTTATTAAGATGTAAAACATTGGTAAAGTATACTTTCAATAATCATAATATAATCATAAAAATATGATGTAATGTAGTTTTACAAAACATTAATTTGGAAGAAAATGGGTTTTCGAGCAAAGAGAGAAATAAAGACGATTTTCCTTATAAACATTATTTTCGTGTCCTAGATTCATGAAGTGAATCAAATTAAAGAAAAAGTTTTATTTTCTAGAAATAAAAAAATTGGAATAAAATTAATTATTTCATTTTGTGTTACATTATAATAGTTAATCATCAGAAACATAATCATAAAAAATCTTGAAAATCAATGAGATTGTAACATAAAACTCTTACCACATGGATAATAGTTAAATCATATTCCCAATGAAATAAAGAAACAAAAATATATATATAAATCCAATTATTTTATTATAATAATAATAGAACACATTAATTTTAATTATATACACTACACCCAATAAATAAGTGGTGTATAAGACATGTCTCCCACATAAATAAAAATGATACGAAAATCCATTACTTTGGTCCAAATTCCATTGTACCTATTGAAATCATTGTTATAATAAATATTAATTTATTATAAGCCTATAATATAACCATAATATTATATATAATACTATATTTTATGTACTTATATCTTTTTATCACCCATTTATTATCACTTGGACAATTAAATCACTATTCTGGTTGGTATCTTCTTTGTTTTTCATGTATGTTTAGGTTATGTAGTTTTTGTCCTTATATTATGATCATAGAACAACAATATATAGAATAGTAATAAATATATTAATATAATATTAACTAATTGTATATTTTTTAGAGTCATTCACAAAAGTGGATATAGAAAAATGAATTGCACCGTTCATAGAGATGGTAGGTCATAAGTATATATGAGTTTTGTTTTCATTTTTTTTGAATGATATAAAGAATGGAAGATAAAGAATAAGTCACCATTATTGAATAATTATTCTATCTTATATATCATATATATTAAATAAATCTATCCTTATAACATATAAATAAAATTGAAATTAAAAATGAATAACATCGCTTTGTGGATGTGGTAGTCCACACGTATGCAAAATTGGCATTCTCATTTTTGAATGGTTTGGAATATAAGAAGGTAGATATGATATTATCATTATTTGATTATAGTTATGTTACTATTATTATATATAATCATTAAATATATCAAAATACGGATCTAAAAATTATGTTTATTTGAAATGAATTTTATCTCTATGTGGAGATTGTGTGTTGTATGTACACACTGGTGATATTTTCACTTTATATATGATGTAATGATGTTTAATAAAGGTGGTTTAGTAATAATAATTACATTTTACTATATTACATATAATTAAAGTGTTATTTTATGAATAATAAATAAACTATATAATAAAAATAATCATTAAAACAGTGATCAATTAGAGTGATTACATATTCTTCAAAATAACTCCTCTAAATGTCATCTTATGGTATATAGGGATGGATTTTTGGGAATAGTAGGACATATATAATGTGTTTAGGAGAGTTTATAAGAGAAATAGGATTATTTTTATTAATCTATAATCCAAAAAATGTGTTAAGAAGAGAAAGGATGGGTGATGGTTTTTAATTGAGGGGAGGGAACCCTTGTAATTACACAATATAATAAATTATTATTAATGAATTATGTTTCAAAGATAACTTAAATCAATAATATTCAAGTATAAGTAGAGGATAAATGAAAATTACCTCATACAATAAAATATGGAAAATTATGGATCATATTTATACCATTATTTTTGGTATTAACACATCGTTAACCTTTTTCAAAATTCCTATAATAAAAATGATTTCAATCACTTATGTGTTAATAATGTTACTATAAAATTCCAAATGACTGATAAATGGATAATTAATGATTTTTATAACCATTAACCATTCATATGAAAGAATATAATATTTTTATTAATTTTTTTCATTTAAAAAAATTATATGGTTTATAAAATATCATTAATGTCATTTTTAACACTATCTCAAAAGCTAATTGTTCAGGTAGTACAGAAATACCCTTAGAAAATTCTTCAGAAATAAATGAGTGGGTGGATCCAGAATCAAAATAAAAAAATTTCTATTTTAGAGAAGATGGTAAGTGTACCATTCACCACTAATTTATTTTACTTCACATCGCAGATAGAAATTGAATGTGAATTTCCTTTGTCTTTGGCATTAAGAGTTTGTTGACGTCAAACATCATCAACAACCCTTGGATTAGGTCATTGATTAGCATAATGACCCATTTCCTTGAACATGTAACAATGAAGTGTACGAGGTGAATCTTGTGTAGACCTTTTTTTGTTCACATCAGTAGACATCTTTTTCCCATCATTATGGCATTCAAATTCCTGATGAATTTCTTTCCCACATTTGAAACATTTACTTGTCCCTTTAAGACAATCCCTTCCTAGTTTCTTTCGACACTTTGAGCATAAGGAAAAACTCATCTTCTTTTTAGTGTGGTCTTTAGATTTCCCTTTGAATTCCATTTTCCTCTTCTTATCAAACCCATATGACTGATGGGTTACTCTAATCTCCATCTCAACCTTGAGAGCACATCGAACAATTTCCTCGTAGCTAATGAAGTCCCTTATGGATAACGCCCTTTGAAGACTTGGTTTTAAGACACTAAAGAATCGATCGATCTTACTCTCAGGTTAGATAATAATTCCAGAAGCGTACCTTGAAAGTCTTGTAAACTTTTATTTGTAGGTACCAACCGATTCATCATCCATTTGCTTCAGTTCAAGAAACTCCTTATCCATCTTTTTTAGAAGAATACGAGGGAAGTACTTATTGAAAAATAAGTTCTTGAACCCATCCAATTCCATGGATTCAATTTCATCCCTTTACCTCATATACTTGATATGATTCCACCATTTATCAACTTCACCTTCAAAATGATATAATACTAAGATGACTTTATCATGTTCAGAACATTGAAGAACTAAAAATATATTTTCAGTAGTACTGATCCACTTTTCAGCAACTAATGGATCAGTAGACTTGCTGAATGAGGGTGGATGTTGCCTCATGAAGGATTCAACAGAATGTTGCTCCTTCCTTTGCTCGTTTGAATGTCTTTCATGATTAATTTCTTGAGAAATTTGTGTTATCATTGCTACTAGATTTCACATTCCATATCCCAAAACGTTTGGTTACACATGGGGACAATCATTTCATTGCCCGTCACATTCAGCATTAACACGGTTCCTTTGGGTTCCAGCCATTGACTAAAACCAATAAGCATAGTGTGAGAAACACTAATCATAATAGGAAAACCACATAATCAAGAATAAGATTTCACACTTAAGGTCTTATCATAGGTTATTCATGGCCATTTCTAAAACACTAACATTGTGTTGTATGCTTAGACTTATCCTTAGGGTTCTTACTAAGGCTTTCACATCCTAGTTTCCAAAGGTTGACCATACCTTTCCTCTGATACCAACTATAATGAAACATACATTATATAAATTATTATTACTTCAAAATTGAATCACACTAAGTACAACATATAATAAAACTATGAATGGACCGTATAGGTATAGTGTCTTTAGAAATAGGTAAATATAAACAACTGGTTCATAAATCATCTACAATATCTCCCTTTTATTTTTTCATTACTAGAGTTTCTTTTGGAATATTTTACATAATACCCTTCTTCCTGACCTGGGGAAAAGAAAACATACAAAAGTGTGATCTCAAATGCTCAGTAAGGGTAAACAAAATAAATATCAATCATATCATATTCATAAGATCATAACAATTTGAAAATCTTAACCTACAAAAGAGATCATAATATCATAACATGCGATAAATCATGGTAGTGAAATGTAATCCCAATAATCATAAAATGAAACTTTTTTCCATACACACATAATCATAGAGAATCATTTCTTAGTAGTCAAGACTCATTGCCAAGACTATACTCGTGGACAATGTCCATTTCTGAACCGAGTTCACTCCTTGTTTCAGTCCTGTATCACTGAACAAGATTAACCTGCCATTCCAGCCATGTCTATCTCATGAGATATATATCTTTACCCAATGAATTGTAGGGAGATATATGTCCCACTAATCTCATAATTATACCATTCTTAGGTGTGCTACAAGATTATAAATCATATATCATAGCATAACCCATGTAATAAAAATGGGATTCTTAAACATCATGCCATCATAACATAATCTATATAAGATAAACGGACATCATAAAAATAATTCCATGATAACATAATCAAATAAATGTAAAAATATGGATAGAAATAGAACCCTATATTGTCTTAGATGGAAAATAATTTTGATAAAATGTTTGAACTCCATTCTTGAGGAAAATATCCTTTAAACTTCAAAAACATTTTTCCTTTCTTAACATGTCATACAATTTAAAACTAAAAGATGTTGATTAAAAATAAAATTGAAGAATTGTAATGGAAACTTCATTTAAATAATGTTATATGAAATCATAAAATCCATTCATGCATTATAATTTAAAAAACATTTTTCTCGTATTATGGCCAGAAAAGTCAAAAAGTACCTCGTATTAAAAATGACAAAAGATTACATTCATATCCTTTACTAAAAACTCACCAAGGAGTAATATTGGATTTAAAAACTTTTAGGAGGATAGAAATAATATAACATATTGAGGAAACATGGATGTGGATGATAAATACACCCCATTAAATACCAAAGTATAAACAGTATAGGATAAAAATGAGATTGTGAGATTTTCCCTTACCTTAGGTCTGATATACTTCATACGTATCCGAACCTCATATATAATGATTTAAATAATTTAATTGACTTATTAAAGAATAATATTAATTATTATGATATCATATATGGTCATATTCGTATATTCTTATTAGTAATATTTCATTATTACTTGTTATTCGGGTGTTCACTGCTTTATGTTCTTATGCATGTCTTGTCGAATAAATTTTTATTCCTCTTTTTAGGTTATAGATAACTTATTTACATAATGGTATTAGTGTAATATATATCATATTTATTCATTCAATTCTTTTATATAATCATTATTCAATAAAGATCAGGTAGAACGAGTCGCATCACATCGTGGAGACGGTAGGTCATACGTACGCACGAGTGAAGATACCGTTCCCATAACTATTGAATGGTATTGGAGTGGAAGATGGAATGTATTAGAATTAGTATCATGTAATAATAATCATATATAGTTATTCTTTACAGTTATTATTTACACCATTACACCCATCCAAGTAAGGTGGTGGTGGAAAACAGATTACACCACGGCGTGGAGACGAAATTCCGTACTTCCGCATGCGTGGTGATTTCATTTTCCGTAGGATGGATAGAATGTGAAATAGGTTTGTTTCATATTTATAATAACATATCATTATATTATTGATACTGATGTTATTAATTTATTATTAAACAAATAAATAAGAAGAAGTACAAGAAGAAATAAATTGGAAAAAATCAGTAAAGGACATTACCTCTTCTTTGAAGAACCTCTTCTTAAACTCCTCTTAGGGAAATAAAAATGGTCTGTGAAGAATACCAGGTCCTCTAGGATGTTTCTAGGGAAGTTTATAAGAGAAATTGGTAGGGTTTTTCCAAGCTTGAAGGCTTAAAGTGGTGTGGGGAGAAGAGGGAGAAGGTTCCCTTTTATAAGGGAGGAGAGGGGCGCCTTAAGAAAAACCATAAAATATTAATTTATAATAAAGTTATATTCGGTTTTTAATAGCTCCAAATTGATTTATTTCTAAGATAATGTGGGTATGGGTCTAAATCATTTCAACCAATTGGTTTTAGACAATTTTAGGTTACTATTTTAACCTTATCATTTAGATTTAACTCTAAGTTAAATAATTTAACTTTTACCGTGTCTTTTTGTTTTCTTACACTATATGGTTAATAAACATACTATAACAATCCAAAAAAACCCAAGTGGTTTAGTATTAATATATATAGCCTTATATATGTCATTTGGATGAAAAATATATTTTTAAGAATAAAATTACATCTAATAATATGATTTTTTTAAAAACTATTTTATGTAAATTTTGACACTATTTGGTAATTGATTTTTGTGAAAATCATAACAGCATGATTATTTAGAAAAAAGTTAGTTAAATCAATAATAACATGTCATATTAAACTATAAAATTAGTTTAATTCATAAAAAGTCTCAAATTACATTTATTTGGGTATTTATAATATAAATTATGTTAATATTTCTTTAATAAGGTAATTACTGCATCATCATTGTGTCACAAATAAATTAACTTATTTAATGTCTAAAAATTATAAATAAAATACCATTATGTATGAAATATTTTTATATTTCTAATGAATATTTATAGTCGAATTTATCTTATGTATAACACTATACTAAAATAGTTTTAATTATTAAACATTGATTTTAACTCTTTTAACTCTTCTTTAAATAAAATAATAATAAATGTCCAAATCTAATCCAAGTGGACCTAAAGGGTAATATTTTATCCCTAAGGTTGTTTTTGGTATAATTAAACTTATCCAATAGAATTAGTACAAGTTTTAGGGTAATAATCATATCATTTTAACCCTTAATTACCCTATTTACTTTTAACCATGGTAAATAAAAGTAAAAAGATACTATTAACCAAAAATTATTTTTATCTTATTGAACCACATTTTACTCCTTGATATTAACCATGTCTCTCATATTTTCGAAATTCAACTCACAGAAGAGGAAAATTATGTTTTATGTACAATTATAAATTCTCCTAGGAGGTAGGAAAAGACGGTCAAAAAGTTCAATAATATTTTTATGTATCGATATTATTATAAAATTAATCCAATGAATTACATTGAACTTATATGGGTATTATTTATCTATTTTTACCTAAAATTAATTTAAATAAAAAAATATTATTTAAATAAAAATTCAGTTTAACCAATAACTCAGTGTTTTTACTATTCATCAAAAATTGAATGTTTTCAGAAAAATACCAAAAATTCACCCTAGGATAATTTCGATATTTCAAATCCAAAAATGATGTATATTTTGAAAGGTAAAATTTATAAAATTTCAAAAAGTGGGTATTAATATTTATAATGGATAGTTTATATAATATTTTAATAACATATCGTTGTTTTGTGAAACTCAGTATTGCGTACAATGCAAGCTACCGAGGAAGGTTTATCTTGAGTATAACGCCAGCCAAGTCATTGTTGTGTGAAGTGAATGATTCCTTTTGTGATGCATATAACATAAAAAAAATATTTCTCATAAAATCTCAGGTGTTACAAAAATTCCACAAGTCACCCATCTAAGTGCCTATCTAATTAGGTCTCCCCCTCAACCTCTTGAAAAACATGACTTGGTTATTGACACTAGAGTGTTATCCTTTGATCTGGTAATCCATTTACAATAAAGATCATCCATCCCATGAGAAAGAAGCAAAATTTTTTATCCAATACTAATAGAAACCTTGGGTATAAACATCATTTATTTTCATGGTAATAAGGGTATATTTTTTATCCCACTTTTGAAACCCCCAGGGTAAATATTCTCATTATCAACCTCCAAACTAGCTTCAATAACATTCATGAATCTACTTGCGATTCCATGTTCCACCTGATGTACTCTAAATATATATATAGATATCATATTTGGTGTAATCCCCAACCGTTCTATATAAAAAAATATCCTCCCTGATTCTAGTCTTCTGCATATAGTTAACAATATAAAAAATAAAGGTAATCATATATAGTCCTAAAATTAGGTATAAGCCCCCACCATTTCTCATTAGTTTATATACCACATGATTTTAGTTTTCCTCATCTATCCATAAACAAGAGGGGAGTATCCATCCATATATAAACCTCTTATTAGGTAAAAGTCTTAGCCCTTCATCATTGGTACATATCCAAAACAAATCTAGTTTTCATCATATAATTACCAATAGGAAGGGGTTAAAGATCCTTATTGGGGCCTCCTATTTGGTATACTTCCCAACACACCCTCGTCCAACTATATCCCATGTGATTCTAGTATTCCTCAACTAGTTACCCAAAATAGGGGGTGGGAATCCACATATGGGAATCCTATTAGGTGTAATATTCAACCATTTATCACTAGACAACATGTTCTAGGAATATAGAATTTATTCACCATATAGTTACCAATATATATGTGGAGGACATGAATATTTTTTCCTCACAATAAATATAAACTCAAAAACCTACATTTACTTGAGTCACCTTCTAGGACAAACTATAAATAGACATTCATGCTTAAGTCCCACACCAAAAATTACTATTTATATTTCTCTTAGAACTCCATGTTACGAGAAATTAAACATTATAGAATATATTCCATTCTACAAAATGTTAAACTATATAGAATAATCCAAAAATTCATAACCAAAAGAGTAATCTCAAATGGTTATGAATATACAACATTAAACTTCACCTCCCTGGTCCTTTTCATATGACTATTAGTGATATGATCTTTCCCATTAAGTGGATCTGAACTATATGGGTATTAATTACCTTCACAGTGATATATAGGGAGCACCTCAAAACTGATGATGCTAAATTCCCCAATATCTACCATCTACCTGGATGGAGAAAAATTTTATAGTCCACAATTATGTGTATTGAAAACATATTATAGTTAACTAGTTATATATATGTAGATCATATGATACAAATATATTTTCAATTAATGAGATTATTTTAATCGATCACACTGGTGAACAGGTTATTTATTATTTTAAATTGTTAATATTTCACAATTATGATTTAAATCATTATTTTAGTCTCAGACTAGGAAGAAAGACCTATTAATAGAAGAGACGACATGTATACTATTAACCAATTCATAGTCCAAGGTGCCACTATTATGTCCATGAGACAACATGCCATTAAAAATATGGTATGTACTAACTCCAAACACATATGAACAAGGAAACATCATAGATAAGTATAAAAATAATCTATGAACATTACCTTGTAAATTTCGTAAATAGAAGTAGTAACCCAATTATGGTAAGAAAAAATCATGCATAAATCTCTATATACAAGAAATGATAATAAAAAAGTACTATTTATGTTGGATATTGGGAACTCACTATCATAAATAGAATAATAGTTGACCCCAAGATTCTTTAGGCCATGTTGTCTTGGGATCCAGCCTAGATCATGACCATAGTGTATAAAATCTTTATGATATTGGGATATTACTAGAAATTATTGTCAGTATTATCCAATATTTTGTATCTCATAATAGCCCTTACCCAAAATGGGTTTACTTTCATCAGGTATTATCTATGATACATGTATTTTGAGAAGTTTTAGTAGTGGATGAATAATGATCTTATAATATGGATGTTGGAGGATTCACTTGAGTACTTATTGTTATAAAATTTCTTTAGAGCTGGTCTTGGGTGTGTACACATGTAGATGTATGTGATGATTTCTTGAAGTTATAGAGTGATAATACTCTATAAGAATAACTATTTAACCAACGACTTGGATCTTAAAACGATACTTTATTCCTTAAAGACCTATAGAAACTACCTTATTTATGAATGATTAATTATTTATATTGTTTACAAGAGTATAAAATATTAATTTTCTCAGTGTTATATTATATAACTATAGAGGCACTAGTTATATTTCATATAAGATTATGAATTTTGGTTAGTCTATACTCTCTAGAATTAAAATTGGATGGATTATGACCTTAGTAGGAAATCCAGTGATTGTTTGGAACACGAGGTGATTGAGGACATATCCTCAAAGTTGTTGTTCTTAGTGGGAAATTAAGACATTATATACATAGTATTGTTGTTGTTGGATCCCTATATTCTTCATCGAGTGATGTATTCCTAACATAGTGACATCTATATAGTGGATTTTTGAGAATTTATATTCATAGAACATTCATGTGAGATATTTTTAACTGTTGGGATCATATAATTCTCTTTATGAGAGAAAAATGGTTCCATTTGGGATACTTTAGGATGAATTGAAAGAGTTTCATGTTTTATGAATGAATATAACAATGGATATATGGGGGGATATAGTTTCATTGAAACTAGAATTGATAAAAACATTAACCTCTATTTTTGGTTTATCAAATGTGAAATTTTTCTGATCTTTTCAAATTTTTAATCAGATGAAATTCATTCTGATACAATTTCTATAGACAATGTTATATGAAATTTTTGTTAAAAAAACATTCATTATATAAAATCATAGTTAAAAATTAACTTGTATAAAAAATAAAATAAAAACATTACATGGTTCAAAAGTAAAACATATGAAAGAAAATGAAAAATTTATCCTCAAGTGTAATAGAATTAAAAAAACAGGAATTAAGGTTTCCATGTATTAAAATAACCATATAGTTTTTATATTTCTTCAAGAAGAAGTCCCTTGAACATAAATATCAGAGTATCTATTTATTCTTGGTCACAGAATCCCAGGACTATAATGATCAAAATCAGTAGTTTTCCTATCCCCAAAATCCCTCGATTAGACCTAATAAGACAAAATAAATAAAGTCATAGAAAATATCTAAAGGAATTAAAAATACATACATAGATTCCTTCAATATGAAAAATTTATTAAAATTACAAGGAGTTTACTGGAAATAATATTCCATAAAAACACACAAATAATCTCTAGAGATATTTAGTTGAAAAGTATCAAACCCCACATCCTCAAATGCATATATACTTGTTAGAAAAACTACAATGGTCATATTTCATGACTCTTTGAGTTGGTTTTAATTTCCTTGGGAAAACTACATCTTGAAATATCAATATTTTCTATAAAAACTTCATCTGATGTTCATATTGGTATCATCAACACAATGCTTTAATTATTTATATTGGATAGAGTAATCTTAGATTATTGGGTAAGATAAAAATTTAATCATCGGTTACATAAAAAATCATCATATAATAATTTTTTACACGGATTAATCTAGAATATATGTTTACCTCTATCTAATGAAAATGTATCCAATAAACAAAATGAAACTTTTTTAAGTTAACAATTACTTATACATTATATTATAGGAATTAGAAAAAATATATTTCAAAAAATTTGAAATACTTATTCCAATATATAAAGTATATTTACTTCTGATTATAAATTTTTTTCCAATTATAAAGATTTTCTAAAACTGTTGGTCATCTAAATTTAGGGATTCATCCAGTTATGAAGATCAACAAACTATAAAGTTTCATGCGAATAAAAAATATTTTCTGATTAGTAAATTTATAAACATTCAGTAATACATATATAATTTCTAAATGAATTTCTAAAAACTCTTTGAAAATTATAATGTTAGTAATTTTTTTAATAAATTGTGTTTTGATTTTAAAAACAAAGGTCATATATTGTTTAAAGTACAACATTCAACTCAAAACATCATTCCTCCACATTATTGGTGAATCTAAACATGGATAATGTATAATAGGATCGTATGCATCAATTTTGGGGGCCATGTATAAATTATATTATTTTTATTTTTTGGTTGTGGTGCCTCAACAACCCACAAGTAAAGGATTAGTACCAATTATAGAATGGATTGAGTTAACACTTTTAGAATCTACAGAGAAAGTGGGATAATATTTTGATGGATTTCATTATTATAATTCCCTGCAATAAAGGGTCATAATGTTATCTGGGTGATCATTGAATGACTAAAAAAATACTATATTTTCAATCCATTAAATAGAATATTTAGGAATAAATATTAGGATACCTATAAATGGAAGTGATATTATAGTTTAATTGATTTAATTTTTTTATTATATTTAAACATGATGATCAATTCATGAACTAGTTTGAAATTATCATATATGTGGGATTCAAAACTCAGTTACTATTTCGTAAGATATTCCATCCTTTGAAATATTTCCAAATAGAGATTATAATTTAAGTTATTAAGGATATATATTCATCTTTCATGATCTGTATTGTAAGTACTTGGAATGACCTCATATTCTTAGGGAAGTTTTCATTAAAAAAATTACCACTCCAATATCAACATGTTACCTTTTGTTGAATTATTTGGGAGACCCTATGGTTAAAAACATTATTTAAAAAAGATTTAAAGGTCATATATTATTGGATCCATGTTGGTATGGTTTACTATAAAGATGGTATATGTGTTCTATAAGTATATGAATAATTCTTAGAGAAATCATTATTCTTAGATAGAAAGAGGATAGAGATTTTAAGAATCGAGTGAGGGACACTATATGTTCAAAAATTTCTCTTCCTAACATTATTTAAGGAGATATATTTGGGGAAGAATTCTATCCCTGATTTTCTTTAGGACATTATATTTTTTTAAGGCATGAGAGGTTTCATACCACCTAAAGTTACACTCACAATTAGATGAGGTGAAAAATATTTTACATGTGTTTATGCTGAGGATATATATAAATATACATATATGATTGTTTTATGTTATTAAATAGGATGAGATGGAAATTAAGGATGATTCCACCTTTTTTGATTACCTGATGTTGATCATTGACCGATCATGGTTTAGTGATTTCATTTTTTCATTTGTTACTGTATCCTGGGAAGCCTTAGGATAATTCATTATACTGTGTAAATCAAATGCGAGTTTAGTAACCTCACCTATCTTAACGTTTTTTATCATCAGATAAAAATACATGAAGTAAAGTAAGATATTGTGACCCAAAATTGATTATTTATGATTCTTTAAACATTATATATAATATTTATTAATTTTTCCTCATGGATAAATTATTTTTAGAAGAATCATATGTCTTCATAAAATAAACAATATAATAAAAACATTTTTCTATCCCATGTATGCATGAATTTAGTAAATATTTTGTATATTAAAAAATAAACCCATAATGAAAATTATAACATGATGGGTGTGTTAAAATGGATGGGTAATAATTTAATTTGTTTCAACATGATAAAATTGGTATGAATTATACTATTAGTGGTGATAAAGTATGTGAATTTCATAATTTATATTTTTATTTTTAAAAAATTATGTTTGTTTTAAAAACATTTCAAATCCTAGAACATGATAAAACAATGGTTTATTTAATTGAAAATATAACCATTATAAAAATGGTCAGGACAATGTTTTTTGAATATAACATTCCTAGAAATTTTGATGATGTGAAATTTTTCATCATGTAATATTTAAAATAGAATTAATTTTTGTTATTTAAAAAAACATATGAATTATTTAAAAATTATAAAACAAATTTCTACTATTTTTTAGTTTTTTCTTATAATGTTTTCTTTATAAATTCAATAGATAATTTAGATACATTTTATGCTAAAAGTGATGAATATTTTTTTCATGGTTATTATAAATAGTATTGATTTTCGAGTTTATAAAAAAACTAAAATTATTTATGAATATCTTCATGTTATGTTTGAATAAATTAATGCGAAATTAAAGAATGATTCCAGTTTTTCTTTGATAATGAGTTTATAGATTTTAGTTTTGGTAAAGAAAATACTCTAGGTCAGAATGAATTAATTGAGGGGGAGAAAACTATTTCTTTACATGATCTGGGAACATAGAATATTTAAAGAAATCATCATGTTAAAAATATTACAGGTATTATTGGTTATAATGTTAAATTTAGAAAATCTATTGTAATTTTTTGTTGATTCTACTTTTATTTACGATTTTATTCTTAATAAAATTAATGAATATTTAAGAGAATATAGTTGGATTTTTCATTAAACTTTGATAATAATCATGTTTTTATAAAATATATTTGGTCTTTAGTATAATTGTTTTAAGTATAAGAATAAAATTTTAAATTAATAGGTCTTTAGAAACCAAAAGTATGATTCTAGTAATATTTTATAAAATAAAACCAGCATTTTTCCCATAGATACTATCAAGAATTACATATAGGATTTTATGATTCATTTTCATGTCTATCCATCTTAGAGTCTATTATACTATTTTTAAATTTTTCTTGTTTTCAAGGTTTTAAATTTAATAAAATGGATGTAAAAAGTGATCAAAAAAATGGTCTCATCACTAAATAATTTATTTTATTGCAACCCCTTGGTATAAAAATGAATAATGTTCAAATCCTGTTTTTAAATTTTCTAAATATTTTACGGTCTCAATAAAGAACCTAGTTCTTATCCTGAAGGGATTTCTTTTCAAAAAATATATAATGGCCTCATGAATGGTAATATTGATCCTAATTTTTTAAAGAATATAAAATGATGTTTATATTTTGGTAATTTAGGTTGATGATATTGTTTTTTCTTCTTCTAGTGAATATACATGTAATGATGTTTATAATTTTATGTCATTTGAGTTTGGTATGATCTTAAAGGGAGAATTAATTTTCATTATTGGTCTTTAAATTCGTAAAAGGAAAGATGAGCTATTCTTTAATAAAACTACGTTTTCTATAGATTTTTTTAAATATTTAGTCTAGAATCTTCTAAAAAAAATAAAGAAACCTTTGAGAACTAGTTATAAATTATATTATGGTTCTTCTATAAAATATGTTGATATTAAGTTTAATAGAATGATGATAGGTATATTTGATTATTTAACTATATCTAGACCTGATATCCTATTTACTATTTTTCATAGTGTAATATTTCGAGCTAATCATAAAAAGAATCATATTAAATATCTAAGAAGAATAATAATATATGTTAATGGAAATGTAATATTTGATTTTTTTATACTAAATATAAGTCTTTTGAAATAATATCAAATTATGAATCTAATTTTATAGGGTTTATAATTTATTAAAAATTAACATCATTTATGTTTCATATTCATGTAAAAGTTATACTTTCTTTGTGTTATTAGAATCAATTATTTATTTATCTATCAGCTAAAGAAGCTAGGTATATCTAATATTATGCATTATAAAAAACAATAAGTGATTTTAGTATTTATCTTGAAAAAATATCTATTTATTATGATATCACATCTTCAATTTCTCTTTATAAAAATAATGTAACTCATTTTATAAAAAAATTATGATTATTTTTTATTTCTTTTTATTATATATCATGTGAAAAACAGTGGTATTGTTTT
Organism: Viscum album; assembly: GCA_963277665.1. Lineage (NCBI taxonomy): Eukaryota > Viridiplantae > Streptophyta > Magnoliopsida > Santalales > Viscaceae > Viscum > Viscum album. The sequence continues at coordinate 1,571,763,217 of OY728148.1, read as the reverse complement.
ACAATGTATCCATAGTGAGAATTATCTTGCAGACATCATCACAAATCCTTTAGACATTGATTTTTTTGAAAAACACAAATTGGATCATTAGAGGATGAAAGATTAATATCTTTATCATTTCATATGTTTAGGGGAATTTTTTAATATTTTTTATTATTTAAAAAAATATAGAGATCATAAATGATCATTGTTTTTCAATGTTTTTATTTTTTAGTCAAAGAAGCAATGGATATTTTTTATCATGTTATTTCAACTATTTTTTTCTTTATTAAATATTTTTAGTTTATGGTTTTAAACACTATAGAACCTAAACTATTTTTATATGGAAATTAGTTTTTCTATATTATCGTATTTTTATTATAACATTAATTCTAGTTAGTATAATGTTATAATTACTATTTCATATAAAAGTTATTAACACATTCTATATAACACTTCATAATGATAAGGTGCTAAGTTACTAATTGATATGACACATTTTCATGACCCCTCCGTCCAAAGATTCTCCTTGTTGGATGGAAATGAATAAAGGGAGATAATAACCCCTGAGTCCAGCCTCCAATAGGCACTGGTTTGGTAACTAGAACCAAGGGTATACAAATTTCACAAACTGGGAGGCAATAACCTTTGTAGGAATCAAGTTTGGAAGATAAGACCATCCATCTACAAAACAACTCCATGATCTATATATGAAAGGAAAAAAATCTTCTGACATGCATGAATAATGTCGAAATGTTATGAGTACAACAATATCCAAATTAAATACAAAAATTAAAGCTAAGAAGCAACATAACAACTGTCAAGATCTGAGTTAGTAGGGTCCAGCACGGTCCAGAATATTCTCTTAGAAACCTAAAAATAGTTTTATATACATATGGTGAGCATACATGTATACTCAATATGAAAACCAAAGTCTCTCATTGACATGTGATATAAGAATGATAATGCCAATATGAGAAAATAATAGAACCAAAGAGCATATAACAGGTATACTAATAATTCCAACTTTACCAGGGAATGCTCACCAAATAAAAAAAGTAATGTAATGTAATATAAGTATCATTGATGATTATTTACCCCACACAAATTTCCACTCATTATCTTATCTTTCCTAAAAGAAAATTACCTCTCACTCTCACCTATTCCAAAAGTACCACACCACAACCTACCCACATAAAACTAGGCAACAAACCACATACCATCCCGCCTACAGACACCTAGGTCACAAACCACATCACATCCTGCCAACCAATACCTGGGCCGAAAACCACATCCCATCCCTCCCATTGACACATGGTCCACAAAACACATGACATCCCCCCGTAGAAACCTGGGCCAAAAACAACATCATATCCTACCTGCAGACACCAAGGACACAAACCACAACACACCACTAAGACACCTAGGAAATCACAACACATCTTATGCCAAAGACACTTGGGAAAGAACAACTCATCTAATCATGATGTCACCATGCAAAGTACTACTCATCTGTACACAAATGGGCCTCACAAACCTCAATATTCCAAAATAATCTTGGGTTATGACCACTTGGAAGAGGGGGTAGGGAAGTGCTGGTGGCCAACCATCCAACCTCTCACCTAGTTGTTTGAGAATGACGCCCTCCCCCATGACGATGGGGTTGTTCAGCAAATAGTGCGCAACTAGGGTGGGGGTGAGTTTATAAAACTCAAGGAAAATCAAATTATAAACATATATGTAACCAAACACTCAATCCAAAGCTATGGGTTCTTAGATAAACCACCAACTCACAACACTGTAAAATTTGCTGCTACCTCTAAATGCACAATACCACACAACATACTAGGAAACCCGATTCACATTCCCAACCAATTTAATTATCCGTTTTGATTATACTATCCAAACAAACCCAAAACATTCTAGGATTTATTAATCAATTATTTATTTATTCCATCAACTCATGTGAATCCACTAATCACAACACTCCACAAGAAACATATAAAAAATCATTCACAAGGTGACAAGCTTGATAAATTAAGGTGGCTCCACATTACTGACACATCATTCAAAATTCTCCAATTTTAATACCCATTCATCATTTATCATATAACGATCTCATAGATATAGGGGGGATTATTTCATCATGTTACTCATGGACAAACTCCAGGAGAATTACCAAATCCTATCACTATTATCCTTCAAACTCAGCATGCTCGGGACACATACCAATATAACCAACTCCTAACTCCCAAACCCAACCAATAACCCATTACCACACATCCAGTCTCGTAGCCCCATTGTAGAACACTTCTCATCTATTATAGAATATATAAATCTCTCAACCTAATATTTCATTACATATACAGTTTGATGTATTATATATAATTTCATCCGTAACACCACTCCTGACAACCCAGAACACAAAACCATTCTCAAAGACATACCACAACATAAACCAAAGAAAAACCACACATAACAACATAGCCACGTAAAATTACATCAGTCCGATGCATGAAACCACAAAAATTCCACACATCACATCACGGACCATGACGTAACACATTTTTAGAATTATCAATTGGGACACTTATCCAATTCCCCTTCATTATTTATGGTTGTCATCACACAAACCAAATCCCAGGGAATCCTTTCAAAATCTATTTTTACACGATTTAACAATTTCCATATGTAATTGTTTGAGAGGAAACAAAAAATTGTAATGCATTTAGTGCGTAAACAAGGGCTCCAAACCACTACAATTTTTAAGAGGGAATCAAGCACATATAATTCACTATATCACAAATATAATATCAAAACTGTAATGGAATGAAAATCAAATACCCTACCCATTTGAATTTTATTTTTCCTATAATTATATTTGACTATCCTAGAACATCCATGATCCATAGGTGAAAAATGTAGATCCCTCCCACATGATAAAAAATGAATGGGAACAATGGAAATCTTACCTTGAAAGGGTCCTTGCACAAGAAAGAGCCACACAATGGATTTCCAATCTCTTCTCTTAAAAGATCTAAATCCATCCGAGGATGCCATAACAACACCAAACCAAGAAAAGACAAAGCTAATCCCATTTACAACCATGGAATATCATCCTAAATCACATTGAAGGATTAAATGGGATGGGAAAGAGACCAAAACACAAGAAACCACAGAAACAGCAGAAGAACACACCTTAGATTGAAGATTTATCACTATTGATTGAAGGAGGGAATCTAGGAATCAATATATGGAATAAAAATCTTAAAAACCCTGAGGAGGGGTTTCCAGGTCTCTTGGGGTTGAGGAAGGGTCTATGCATATATATGGTTTGTCAACCCAAACAACTAGAAAATTATTAAAATATAAAATAGTTGGATATTACATGAGTTGTAATAACCTTTCATGCTGTGTAATGCCATGTGGTAAAATTTTGTGGAAAAAACACATCGCATGTCAATTTATTTTACTTTTTAGTCCCCAAAAAATTACAAACCATGAAAAAACCTTAATGAAATCATGAAATAGACATTCATGTTGTGTAATAAAGTGTCGTGATGTGTAACTTCTACACTAACTTTATTGTACCCCCAAATCTTACAAAAACTCCCAGAACCCCCTTAGAACACCATTAACACAAAAAACTGATAATTTATTTGAGAAGAAGGACACATACCATTAAATTATAAACCTCTAAAAATGTTACATCCTAGAGAATACAAACCCAACCCCAGAAGGAAACACAGTCTAGAAAGTGACCCTGTGAGATACCTCTAATATTTCTTGACTCTCCCCAAAAACTACCACATGACATATACATCAGCTCAAAACACTAAAACAACATTTTACATAACCACCATGAAAACATCCCACACCCTACATAGCCCAAACCAACAACTACTACAATCAATTAATAGCACTATCATGGACACATGAATCAAGGAATTTATTCCTCCATGTAAAAATACTATCCATTCTGGGCAGCACTGACTCACTGACACACGTTTAATGACTTCATATTTAATTCATATCATTTAGGAATCTGGTCCTACATTATTTTTATGTCATGAATTTATCACATACCACATCAAAAACATCTACAACCAAAGAAAAAAAACTCAATTTATAAAAATAGTTTCAAACATTACATTTTAAAACAAATAGATGAAGGACAAACTAAGAAAAACATCAGGTATTGGGAACACATCTGTGTTTCCCTACCCTATGTACTCTTTTATTGGAAACCATGCCTCCATAAAAAATTGACCAAGGGAATGGTCTACCCACACATCCCCTTCTCTCGATGATCCTAGATCTCCACTGGCCACTCCAGGAAGGTTGCGTCGTCCATGACATCCAAATCTCCCCACTCAAGGATAAGGGATTCATCTTGAAGATATCAAAAAAGATGACAGTCATGTAAGACATGATGGATTCTCTCTAACTTCAGTGGTAATACCAACTTGTATTCCACCTCACGAACTCGCCCCAAAAACTCAAAAGGTCCAACAAACCTCGTAGATATTTTATTTCCTCTACTAAACCTTCGCATAGTATATTATGGGGAAACCTTCAGAAACACATGGACCCCAACCATGAACTCCTATTGCCTCCTCCTATGATCATAATAAGACATCAACCAGTTATAAATTGCTTTTTTTTCTTACATACAAGATAAACACTCTCTATCATTCTCTTCACCACATTAGGACAAATCTTTTTTTCCTCTACAACCTCCACCCAACCAAACGATGAATAACATGATCTCCCATACAAATACACAAATAGAGCCACAAAAATACAAGAGTGGTATCTATTATTATAAGAAAACACTACTAAGGGTAGGTGTCACCCAAAACATCAACCAAATTCCCAGATTCATGCTCTCAATATGTACTCCAATGTCTGGATAGTCCTCCCCTTTTTCCCATCTTTCTAATGGTGGAAAGTAGTGTTGAGGTGCAACTGGGTTCCAAAATTATGATGTAATACCTTCCAAACTCACAATGTGAAACGTTTTTCCCGATCTGAGATAATGGATCTCAGAACTCCATGTAGTCACACAATCTCATATATAAACCTTTTTTCCAAGGGATCCACTATTCCCAATTCCGTGATCACAATGAGCTGATATGATTTCCTTAGTCAATCCAATACTACCAAGATATCATCATAACCTACTTTAGCATTGGGTAACACTATGATGAAATCCATATTGATTTAATCCCACATACACTCAAAATCATCCATGGGCCACAAAAAACCATAGGTAACATGATTCTGGAATGTTACCTACTGGAAGAAAAGGCATCTTACCACAAACTCTGTTACAGCCCGATTTATCCTCGACCACAAAAACTACATCCTCAATCTACAATACATTTTATAAACTCATAGGTGTACCTACAAAGGTGATCTATGGAACTCACAAAGTTCTGCATTCACATTGTCACAAAAAAAGAACATTACATGAAACAACATTGAGTTCTAACCATCCTCAAACCATATATTTGGATAATCACCATGGAGAAGACGATCGTGCAAAACCTTGAACTCCAAGTCTCCCCACTAAAACTCCTCCACCTACTACATAAGATAATATTTCACCACCATATAAAACAAAGAGACTCTACTGCCATCCATTCTAGCATCAATGTTAAAGGATTCTTACTCCTCCCTCACTCTCAAAGCATTAGTAGATTCTTGAAAAACCTCCTTCTACACCTTTCTTCTCAATGAATTGGCCACGAAACTACTATTTATTTAGATGTAGGAGATCTAAAAATTATAGTCATGAAGAAACTCTATCCACCTCTTTATTCAAAAGTTCATATCTATATGAAAAACATTATTCCTGATTCTATAGTTGTCTGTGAAGACTAAAAAGTGCTCCCTAATGAGGCAATGTTGCCTTAACTTCAGTACAAACATAATCTCTGCTAGCTCTAGATCATGGGTAGAATAGTTGAACTCATGTGGATGTAACTATATGTACCCATAAGATATAACTACTCACCTATTTATCAGGATTCATCCTAATCCCAGACATGATGCATCATAGAACACCTCAAATGTTACCCCATCCTCAAAAAACTGAATCACTAGAGATCTATCCAACTCCACTTTAGATAACTTAACGCTGCATGAAATAACTCATTCCACACAAAATATTGCTTCGAAAAGGTCAAATCATTTAATGAGGATTAGAATAGAGTGTAATCAGGTAAAAACCATCGATAATAGACTTCATGATAGAAAATTGGTGAACTTATTCCACATCATTCTATGCTTCCCCAGAAAAAACAACTTCAAAATTTTATGGGTATACTACTACACCATGTTGAGACACCACATGACTATGGAAAAGCACATCTCGTGTTGAAAACATGCCCTTGGAAAACTTCCCATAGAGCAGGTGGTGTCAAAGAACCTGTAAGATAGTTCTAAGATTCTTAGTGTGCTCTTCATATGAATTCGATTACATTAAGATATCATCAATGAACATGGCGATGAAAAGGTCATGTAACTCACAAAAAAATATATCATGGGACTCATGAACATAGCTGGTGTATTCATAACACTGAATAGTATAACCAAAAACATGAATTTTCCATACCTACTTCTGAAGGTAGTCATCATGATGTCACCCTTGTTTACCTTTATGTAGTGATATTTAGACCACATATCAATCTTAGAAACCCAAAATGCCCCTATTAGCTGTATGAAGATTTCATCTATCCTCATAAGAGTGTAATCATTACTGAATGTTACCTAATTCAACTTCTTTTTGTCTATACATGGCCTTAGACTACCATCTGCCTTATTAGTGAACAACATTGGAGCACCCCATGACGACACATTTTCCTAGATAAAACAAATATTCTTCAATTATCTATATAAATTCTAATCTACCACAGATCATAAGGTTCCATATAATAAGGTTCTATCAAAATCTGATAATCCCTAAGATACAATCTATCTCGAACATAACATCATGTTGAGTGGGTTGTGTCACATCCTCCTTGGGGGAAAACAGTCATGGAATCCGAAATAACCTAGGGAACCTGAACCATCCCACTTTCCACTAATTCCACTAAAAAATCATCCAACAAGGATAATAGGGGTTACAAACATTTACTACCTATTTGAAAACTCAACAATCCAATGAAAACTACATGTTGGACATCAATGTTTGCAAACCTGACTCTACTTAGGAAATAATCGTTAATGGAATTAATGGAATATTACCAACTGATGTTGAGAATGAAATTTTATGTTTTCATTTGTATAAGAAAATATCCCTAGGGAACTAATGAATTCTCATCATCAATCTACATCCCTGGAACACATCAAACAAGATAGTTTGGCCTTCGATAGGCGTAATCAATACAAGGGGCACAAGAATCCTCTCTACATCTAGCCGAGGAGCATGGGCTAGAGTGGGTGAAAAAAGGAGTGTGAAGATACTGAATAAAATAAATCAAAAGATATGTTACTATAAATAATAATAATATCTATGATGATATCTGTCCCTTCATGAACTGATGACTCCGCTCTATGCAAACGACCACACCGAGATCCTCTTCCTCTTTGTTGATGACTGCCTCTACGAAAAATTCGGGGTCGAGTCTCCTGAACATGAGGAACATATGCTACTAAGTATGGCACTAAAAATGTCAACCTATACCATACTAATCTCAAAAAAAATTTTAAACTGGTTCTGAATATGTTAGTGAACTCCACATAAGAAACACTTTATCCCCAAGCCCACAGGAAGAGCATGGGAACCACTGGAACTAGAAGGCCAGAAAGTAAGCTGATGAGGTAGACTCCCTACTGGTCGAAACCACAAAGGTACTAGAACTAGAGAACTCATACTAGTAACATTTACTTTTGATGAACTATGCTAGATCCCATATCCTGGTATACTTTACACAATTTCATCTTTTGGATCACCTATTTCTTGTTTTAAACCTCTATATACGTTGGAAACAAAAAAGGAGTAACCACAAACTGGATCAAAGGATGGAGTGCATCCTCAAGACATCTCATAGGAGAATCCTCATCCAGAAAGTGGCATGCTTAAAAAGGAAATTGGTCATTGAATTTTATCCCAAGATCCCACACTAGTATACTCCCTTACTAAAATGAGATTAGATCTGACATCTTCTCAGCCTCATAATCGATGAAAGGAACTCTGCTCAGAAATCATTCTCAAAGTCATCCACAAAGTGTCTTCTTCCTTCCTCTCCCCCAGATAAACCATCCACCACTAAAGCATAGCTCCTTGTATATTACTGACTTCAAAAGGAACGCATTACTACATTAGGTCCCAAATCAAACTAAACGTGATATCAGGATCGTCAAGCTAGTTTTCTATCTCTATGTCTGAAACACCACCCCCACACTTTCCCAAAGCCTTCAATTGGAAGTCACACCATGTCCTATACAGTGGTTATCCTTCTCAACTAGATCAAACCTCCATCAATAAACCAAATCATCATAATAAGACTCGATATCTCAAGCCACACACAGATGATGACTGAGATCCATATATGAAAATGAAACAAAATGTTTATATGCTCAAGTAACATGAAATTTCTTAAGATTAATTTTAAATCTGGTAACTCATTTAATTATTCATTTAAACCTTCCCAATGCTTCCCAATCCAATAATAACAAAAGTTATTATGATTCATTTACCTTTCCTTGGGTTTATACCAAACAAACATTGTAGCCATACATTGACGTTCAGTTGGCTCAGATTCCTTGAATCAGATCATGGGGGCCCTAAAATCCATTTTTCTAGCCAGTCTTCCCTAGCCTATGTCATGCAATAAGATCATCTAACACTATTACCCTACTAACCCATTTCAATCCTCACTATGCTTAAACCCAAACTCCATCCTATCTCTCAAAAATCACTTAGATATGATACAATTCTATCAGGACCACACCCCGCAAAGATTCCCCACATGGGATGTAATTGAAGAATGGGAGATAATGACCATTGATTCCCATCTCTTATAGGCCCTAGGTTAGAGAATATCACTATGGTTATCAAAATCTCAAAAAGTTGGTGGCCTTACCCTTTATTGGATGTAAGAATGAGAGATTGGATGATTGGTCCCCAAAATAACTAAAAGATATATTTATAAATGAAAGATATAAACCATCCCACATGCATGCATATTGTAGAACTATTACAAGTATAAATATCTCTAATGTAAATAACATCTGTAAAGATAAGAAACGACACAACAACTATCAGGGTCTGATCCAGTATGGTCCAACATAGTCCACAAAATCCTCCTAGAAACCTGATTATTATTTTATATTTGCAGGGTAATATTATAGGTATATTAAGTAGGAAAACCAAATTATATCATGCACATGTGAAAGAATCATACTAATGCCCCTAGGAAAAAACTACATAACTAAAAAGGACCTAAAAAGTTTTCTAACCATCCCAAACTCACCAAGGCACACTAACCAAATAATACAATTCGAGTAATTTTAGAAAATACACATCGATGATAGGGTACCCTTCACCACTTCCCAATGATTATCCGCTATTTCCTAAGGAAAAAATTCCCCACACTCTCACCTATTCAAAAATAACCTCATCACAAATTTCCCACACACACCTAGGCTAAAAAACACATCACATTCTAACTGCAGGAACCTAGTCCACAAACCACATCCGATGATGCCCAAGGAATCTTGGTCTGCAAACCAAATTTCATACCACTTGAAGACTCCTGGGAAAAAAACTGAATCACATCCCACCCAAGATACCTAGGAAAAAAACCCAGTCGCATGCCTCCCAGAGACCCCAAAACAACAGACCACATCATATCATAAAGACACCTGGGAAATCACAACACATATCATACCGAAGACACCTATGAAAGAATAACACATCTCATCTCGAAGGCACATGGGAATGAATAACTCACCCATTCACACTTGGGAATCACAAACCATAAAATTCATGATGAATCTTGTTCTATCATCATTGGGAAGATGGATAAGGGAAGAGAGGTTGGTCCGCCATCCATCCTCCCACTAGAATTTTTGAGAAAGACACCCCCCATGACATTGGGGGTGTTCAACACATAGTTCTCGACTAGGGTGGTTGCATATATAAATCACATGGAAAATATAAGTATATACATATATGTTACCAAACACTCAATACCAACCTATGGGTTCTCAAACAAACCACCAAGTCACAACACTACCAACATTTCTTTTACCGCTAAATTAAAAATAACACACAAAAAGCCATGAAACTTGATTCACATTCCCACAAAATTTAATTAAACATTTCCATCTTATTAACCAATCCAAACTAACCCATTCCTTGATTTATTAATCAATTAATTATTCATTACATCACTACACATTAAACCACTAAATGAAACACACCATTGGAAACATAGAAATAATTATTTATAGTGTAATGAGCCTGGTAAATTAAGGAAGATCCAAAATAAAGACACATCGTTCTACATTATCCACATTTAATACCCATTCCTGGTATATCACATATCTATATCATAGATATGTGGTGAATCTTTCTACAAGTTACTCATAGATAAACTCTGGGTGAATTTACCATGCCAATATCTACTTTCCTCCTTCAAACTCATCCTACTCTGGACATGTACCAAATAAACTAACCCCCAACTCACAACCCCAACCGATAACAAATTACTACACAACCAGTCGCATAGCCCCGATGCAAAAAAAATTCTAATACATTCTTCATCAACAATTCTCACAACCAAATATTTAATTACATTTCCATGTTGATGTATTATATACAATATTATCGATAACACCCCCAGGCCAACCCACAACACACAACCATTCTCACATACATACCACAACACAAACCACATTAATCCCACACATCACAACATATCCAATTTATATTAAATCAGTCCCATACACAGAGCCAAAACCATTAAAAACATGTCATCACAAACCATGAAATAGCACATTTTCATATTTAGATGTGAGACACTTTTCTAATTCATCTTCATTATTTAAGTGTGTTATGAGAAAAACCAAATACCAAGGCAATTATTCATTAGTCATGTTTATGTGATTAACCCATATCCATAAGTAATTGTTCAACAAGAAACAAAAAACATGAAACCCATTTAGTGCATAAGTATGGTCCCCCAATGACCATGATTTTTATTAGGGCATCAAGACCATATAATTCAAAATTTCAAAAATCGTAATATTAAAACTTCAAAGGCAAGAAAATCGAATACCCCTACCACTTTCTATAATGACCCAATGTTTAATCAATGGAAATTCTCTTCTGATAATTATATCATATAGTATAATAACATGAAATCAAAACACAATGAACTACTAAGTACTATGTGACCATTAAACATATTATTGTCACTTATGCGATTTTAATTTTGAAAATCTGGAATACACGATTGCAATCCGTAAGATGCTTAAAGTCTGATAAGACAAACATAATATTTGGTTAATAGTAATAGACTCTTAGGAATATAAATTTTACCCTTATGAATAAAATATGAACCTTATGAATAGTAAATTTTACAAGTGAATATTTAACCATACCCATGAAATTATAAAAAAACTATTAATCTTATATGTGATAATATGATATAATAATTGTGTGGGTATTTCTGTATGTCATGAATAATATTATTTTAATAATTTAAAATAAAATAATTTTCATAAAATTTATTAATATATAAGTGTTTTTATGACTTATGATTATTATATAATTTTAAGAGACCTCATTCAATTTTTCAACTTGTTATAAAAGTAGTTTAAATTTAATTTTTTTTTCATTTAAATTATGATTTTAATTATAAATTAAAAATTTCATATTTAGAAAATTATTTTCATAAAATGGGGTTCATATTTTAATTATAAACATTGAAAAGTGGTTGGGGTGAAATTTTTGGATTTTTTTAAAATACATGAATTTTTAGTGGATAGTAAAATACGATAATTTATGATGAATGCTAAAACATGATTTTTTGCATCATGCTTGAGTCATGGATGATGTAATGGAACATTTATTAGAACTCACAGACTCCCTAATTTTTTTGGTCAAAATAATAAATACTATACATAGTCTTGAGGAATAATCTTTAACTGATGATTAAAATAATGGGAAACCTCTACTCTAATCCACTATAAAAACCACCCCACCTCCCTCTTCTCTTCACTTCTCTGAAGCCTTGTTCCTTGTCTAAATTCAGGTAAAATATCTCCCTAGGACCTTATACCATGTCTGTCACCCCTTGGTCTCTTCAAAATACCAAATCCTCTCCCCTAATGATGTTCTAACGGATAATATATTTAAGTGGTTAATTCCTCTTTTCATTTCGTTCATTTTCCTTCAAGTTCATTTCTTTATTTTTCTTTCCTCACCTCTTTTCTTAAAAATGTCATTATAACTACAGTAACATACATGTACTAGAATGTTGTAATTATAACTGAATATTTCATCATCATAGCCCTTCTTTCCTCTTTTTATAAAAGAAATGAAAACAGTATTTGAGATATGATAATTTATCACATTCAGGGACGAAGAGTTTTCATATTATATTACCGTCTCAAATTATGGTCATGAGACCATTTTGATGGTGGAACCAGACTATTAAAAATTTATTATGTAAATTTTATGTTTTTATATTCTTTTTTACACATGACATTAATTTATAAATCAAAATGTGTTAGATGTGATTAAAAACCCACAAATTCGCCAAAACAGATATCATTAATGTTTTATGCAATGATTCATCTTCACTATAAATGAAAAAATGAAGTTTATAAACATGTAATATAATATATGTTCACTAATAAAATATAACTTCAATTCTGGAAAATCATTCTCATATTACATGTATATAAGTAAACCAGTCTTGGAAACCAAGGAAACAAACACTCCAAAACAATAAAATTGAACCTATTAAACCATGAAAAAGGTTTTGAATGAACATAATAAGGATATAAATAATAAATTAAACTAATAAAATTTATATTAATAATATTTACTTAATTTAATTCGATTGTCCAGGTTATTATTATCATGTGAAGGGAAACATAAGACATAACGTAAGGGATTCTACCCGAATCTCGTTTATTCCTTCGGGTTTCTCAATCATTATTAATAACCAAATAAAGGTATATTTTATTTTGATTACATATAATAAAATTTTTTATATTCTAAAAATTCATTTATCAGTATCCATTAATAATTCTCTTTTTGGGATATACATTTTTTTGAATGATTCCCCCCTTAATACATCCCGAGAAGCAAACCTGTTTTAGCAGAACTTCCATAATTCATACTCAAATTAAAGAGAACTCTATAATATCTTTTAATCCACCATTATTTTTATAAAACCAGTTTCTTATTATAAAAACTTTATTTGTTCACTTATAGCTTTATATAAAATGTTATTCCCTTTTCTATTTTAAATACTCTTTAGTATTTTCCTTAAAACCGTGCAAAAATGTTTTAATTCTAAAATTTCATAAATTATTTTCTTGCATGTTTTCACTTCTTATTGACATCAAATACAATTATATAGTCTTATTTTACTTCATTAATGTACATGTATGTAATAATTCCTTTCTTTCATGATCAGTTTTTTCATACGACCAATCATTTTGTGTTATGGCATGATTATGATACCCATTTCTTTCCATGGGTACCCTCATGTTTATGTATGATTGATTATGTTTGATTAATTATGTGTAATGAATATTCATGAACATGTTATGATGGCTGATCCCATATAGCATTCCAATGCATTTTCTAATGTTTAGTATCATGAGACGTTATGTGAAACGGTCTTGGTAGTCAACCTTGACTTGTGCTACCATATGCAATAGTCTTTGTGGTTAACCTTGACTTGTGATCCTCTATGTGCAAAGATCCTTGACTCATGCTAAATTCATGTTTTATTTTTCAGTCACATTACTATGAATCCATGTTGATTTGATCACATATTTATATTTTATGATTCTATTTGTTCCATTCCTTATTATATAATTATATCTTCATTTCTAACCCATGTGCTAAAACAATATTCTTATGTTTATTCCCTTACCGTTCTTTTTAGATCATACCATTTTTCATGTTATTCCCAAGTTATCCAATGAATATGTATGAGAAAACTGGAATCTTGGATCTCTATATGAATAATAAATAAATAAATTATTTATTTATTCCCATATTTTATGTTTTATGTAACTATTCTTCTAAGACACTAGACTTTACAATTCCTATCTTGTAATAGGATGATATATTATTCTTAAAATCATGTAGTTATACATGGAAAAGGATAGGGTCTCTATAGTTTGTATAAACAGATGGTGTAGTTATTTTTAGATATAATAAATAGAGAAGTTTAGAAAGAATCTTAAGGATGAGATTTAGTATAAGAAAACATCCCTAAATATTGATAAGTATAGAGTGAGTTGTTTATCAAGAAAATACATCCCTGTCTAGAAACAAACTAGTGGATGTGGCTCTAACCCAAATATATCTTGAGGTAAAACTTGAAAAAAAATTGAGATAGAATTGAATGGGAACTGGTGCATGAAAATGGGCATTGCTACCCACTTATATTGACACTCCTAAGGGATATGCTTTGGTAAATTGATAAGCATAGTACAAAACATTATTAAGGGGAAAAAATATCTCATAAGATTATACTGTATGTAACAGATCAAGGATAACCTACATTGAAACCTAGTGAATCAAAAGTTAGGATATACTTTTACTTTTAATCTTTTATCATTTTATGATTAAATATTCCTTTTTAGGATTAATATCTAAGTATTAAATACCTCTAATTTTACATTCTTTTTCATTGTTATGAGAGGTAAATTGAATAACATGTTCCCAAAATCAATGTGATATGGAAATTGAAGATTGCCCAAATAATATGAAAATTATGATGGGAACAAGTCCTCAAAACATCATGAAAATACTTTCTTAGCTTGCTCATGTAATGAATAATAACTGGAATCATTTAGAATTCCATCCTCCTCCAAGGAAAAATAAAATTGAAGTGGATTGATTAATGTGGAAAAGGCCTCCCATGTTTACTACATATTCCAATCCCCTCAAAGAGGAACATTGGATTAACTACATTGAAATGAAATTCTCTATCCACATGTTCTTAGAAGAAGAAAAAGTCATACTGTCAGTCTATCATTTTTATGGGGATGCTAATAAGTGGTGGACACTATTCATGACTACGATGTCCCATTAATAATTTGTTTCCATGGATTGGGAGGAAATGAAGAATTTTTTTTCAATAAATATTTTCCCTAAATCCTTCATATCAATATAGATAAGGAATTCCATGGACTCAAGAAGAAGTAAGATAAGTCCATCGGGGGATAAAAATCAAACATCACAAGGCTTCCATGATATACCTCTAGCATTATCATGAACACCAAAATCAAGGTGGATCACTTGTTTTTCAGACTAAAGGTCAGTCTTGGAAAAGTGTTTTAGATTAGTGACTTTGAAAATTATGAGGATATTTTCCATTGTACCCTAATGATTGAAATAGAGATCATATAATCTCAGTTTTATCATGGGATTGGTGAAAAAAATGTATAAGATGGAGTCTAATATGGGTGGTTTGGAAAATAAATCCTGTGATGAAAAGAAGATTGAACATCACAAATGTCAAAATTGTGGGAAGAATCATCCCTAGAATTGTTTAAAAGGAACCATGAATTTCTTCAAATGTAAAAATATGGGAAATATAGAAAAGAAATTCCAGATGGATATAAAGAATTACACTAATACAATATCCACTGTTGGGAAAGGGAGATCACTCTTCAAATCCTGAATCATCCACTAATTCATTACAAGTGTAATGAGGAAGATGAATCTCCCTTCAAATCATTTTATCAAATGCGGATATTACCTCTTTATGAGAAACCATATCTCACTATAATGATTTATACAAAGGTGATAATCATGCTCGAAGAAATTCCCATCGTGAGGGATTACATAGATGTATTCCATGAAGAATTTATAGTCTTCCTCATCATCAAGAGGTTGAGTTATAAATTGAAAATATTCTAGGATCTATGCATATATCAAAGAAAATTTATTGAATGGACATCATAGAGATGGAAGGGATGAATAAACGGTTCTAGGAGAATTTAGAGAACGGGTTTATACACTCTATTGCTTCACTATGGGGTGCTCCAGTCCTCTTCATCAATAAAAAGGATGAATCAAGGTGCCTCTACATTGACTATCACAACCTTAAGAAAATAATGTTGATGAATAGGGATCCCCTACCAATGGAGAGATGTCTTGTTCAATCAGCTTCCTATGGAAAATTATTTCTTTAAGGTGGACATTTGGTCAGGATATCACCAATTAATGGTGAGGAAGGAAGATATTCCTAGGAATTCCTTTCAAACGTGGTATAAAAACTATGAGATCATAGTGATTCCCTTCAAACCCACTAATTCCCCAGAAATATTCATGGATTTAATAAATAGATTCTTTAGGGATTACATTGAAAACATTGTGGTAGTATTTATTGCTGATATTTTAATATACTCTTAGAGAAAGTAGGAAGATGAGGAGAATTTGAATACTATGATAAAGATATTGTGAAGGGATTTCTTTTCAAAGAATAGTAAATGAGATTTATGGATGGAGGAAGTATCATTCATGGGGGATTTTATCACCAGTAAAGGGATATATATAGTGCGTTCCAAGACAAATGAAATTGAAAAGTGGCCCAAGAAAACCTATATAATGGAGATATATAGCTTCCTTGGTCTAGCTCTATATTACCTATTATTTTTTGAGAAAATTTTACTATTTTCAAACACAATGAACAAGATGATTGAGAAGGGAGTAATGTTTCTTTTGGACTCAAGAATGTGAAGAGAGATTTATGGAGTTGAAAAAGGTGGCTCTTCACTGTTCCAAACACACACTCCCAACCAGTGGAGAACTCTTCTTGGTGTATAGTGATGCTTTATAGAATGAATTAGACTTTGTACTGATGAAAAATGAAAAATTGATAGCCTACATAGCAAGGTAGATGAAATCCATCAGAAAAACTATCCCACACATGATCTAGAGTTGGATGTTGTGATCTTTACATTGAAATATGGCGAAATTATCTCTATGGGAAAAGTGTGAGGTATATACATATAACAAGAGTCTAAAATATATATTCACATATATTGAGATTAATATGAACCAATGATTATTGTTTGAGATCATCAAGGATTATGAATGGTCAATCCACTAACATCCTGGTAAGAAAAAAAATGTTGTGGATGCTCTAAGTAGAAAGGATCCTCCATATTTATCAATGATGATAATTAAAAATGGATTCAGTATTCATAGATTTTCTAATGAGGGAAATGTGAATAATTAAGGGAGGAACATCATCAATTGTTTCTCAAATGATTTCTCATCTATCCTTCATAGGGAAAATAAAGGATTCTCAGAGAAATGATGATGAAATTCAGAAAAGGGTGGAAGATATTAGAAATAGAAAATATTATGATTTCAATATTTAAAATGAAGGAGGTGTATGATTTGGGTCACAATTATGTGTAATATCCGATCCAAAGATAAATAAGGCACTTTTCAATGGCCCAAAACACTAAACATTCCCTATTTATCCAGGGAGCACAAAGATGTATTGAGATCTCCAAGAGAGCTTTTGGTGGGAATATATAAAGAAGGAGAATACTGAATATACATCAAAGTTCTTGGTATGTCAATAAGTAAAGGCTAAAACATAGCAGTCTAAAGGGATGATTTGAAAACTACCCATACTGACATATATGTGGTAGAACATCCCCATGGTATTTTTCACTAGACGTTCAAGGACATACAAAGGAATTAATTCTATATTGGTAATTATAAATCATCTTACAAAGATAGATAATGTTAAAAAAATTAGAGGGCTTCTCACTGGATCAAATTACAGAAATATATTTCAAGGATGTGGTAAGGCTGAATGGAGTACCACTATATATTGTATCTGATAGAGATACGAGATTCACCGTGATGTCTGGAAAAGACTCCAACATTCCTTAAGTACTAAATTGAACTTCAGTATGACCTATTATTCTCAAAATGATGGACATTCTAAGAAAACTATTCAGACACTAGAAAATATGTTGAGATATTTTTAAATGGACATCAAAGTTGGTTGGGACCAATATATTCCACTAGTTGAATTATATTACAATAATTTTTTCCTCCCAAGAATCGGAATGACTCCATATAAAGCCCTTTGTGGGAAAAGGTGAAAAACCCTGACATGCTGTGATGAATTCAGTGGGACTAAGCTTCTAGGACATTAAATGGTCATAAAAATGGTGGAAATGTCAAATCCATACACCAAAATATCAATGTATCCGAAATTCGACAGAAACGTTATGTAGATAATCAACGACGGAACCTTGAGTTCAACGTTTGAGACATTGTATTCCTATACATATCTCAATGGAATAAGCTCATGTGGTTTTGGAAGAAAGGAAAGCTATGTCCTAGGTACATAGACACCTTAAATATTATTGATCATGTAGGAGCACTACTGGAAAACTAACCTTTACCAACGGTTTGGAACCGTTGGTATAGGCCTCCAAACTGTTGGTATAGCCTATACCAATGGTTTGGAGAACCGTAGCCAAGTAAGCCGTTGGGATAGGTCTATACCAACGGTTTTCCAAAAACCGTTGGTATAGACCTATACTAACGTTTTTGGAAACCGTTGGTATAGGTAATATGAAATCTATACCAACGGTAATGGAACTGTTGGTATATAAATTCCAAAAATAAAACATCCGCTGGGATTTGATCCCAGGACCCCTCGTTTATAATCGAACGACTTAACCACTAAGCTAACATCACTTTTGTAAACATAATTTCATAAATATATATATGTATTATGATAATTATTTAAATTTTTGATTTATATAATGTTCTCTGGTAGTAAATCTGGAAAAAAATCAATGAACATATCCCAACGGTTGTCAAAACCGTTGGGATAGACCTATCCCAACGGTTCTAAAAACTGTTGGGATAGGTTCTGGGTGGGTGTATTTTTAGTTGTGTGAATGCTGGAGTTTTTACTTCTTTTTCCCAACGGTTCTTGAGAACCGTTGGGAATGGGCCTAAAAACACACCCTTTCCCAACGGTTTTGGTGAACCGTTGGGAAAGGTCACTCTTTCCCAACGGTTCACCAAAACCGTTGGGAAAGGGTGTGTTTTTAGGCCCTTTCCCAACGGTTTTGATGAACCGTTAGGAAAGAGTAGCTATACCAACGGTTTTTACAAACCGTTGGTATAGAAGTGTTGGGAAAGATCATGTTTCCAGTAGTGGAGATATGTTCTATCTACTAAAAATTCTATTTTCCATGTCTAAAGTACCTGATGTCTTCCATGTATCCCTCTTAAAGATGTACATACTAGATCATTCACATGTATAGTATTCACTGATGATACAATTGGAGAGTGATCTTTCATACAAGGACCATCCAATGAAGATATTATATCATATAGATAGTTTTATATTCAACAAAAATACTCACCTAGTCAAAGTTCTATGGAGGAACCTTGAGTACGAAGAGGCAACATGGGAACTAGAGGATGCAATGAATGAAAATTGCCCACACCTATTTACAACTTAGAATGTAAAAGGAAATTTTGAGGGAGAAATTTCATAAAGTTCAAGAATATAATGACCTAAAGATTAATCCATTTAAATACCCTTCATATAATTAGTTTATATAGTAAAAATACAGGAAATCAAAACACAATGAATAACTAAGTATGATGTGACCTTAAAACATAACTTGTATTTCACTCGTGCATTCACATGACACTATAAACCAATTATTATATTAAATAATAGAATACCATTTTTCAAACATAATAATTCATATTAATGTTGGTAATATTTAATACACAAGTGAGTGGTACAATATAATGAAATTGAAGTTACAAGATTAATGTGAGTGGGAAATAAATCCATAAAGAAGCATGGTAGCATAATAGTAGCTCCATAAAGGAGTCGTTAGGAATTTGAACAATTAGAATAATCAGAAATATTAATTCTGATCTTTAAAATAAATACCTTATAGAGGAGGAAAAAAAATATAAAGTCTCCACTATATTAGGTTATGCTAGAACCCAAAACTAGAATCTCTTTTAACATTACAAAAATAATGGCTTCCAGGGATCATTTCCACACATCTCTTCCTCCAATAAAATCCTCAATTTCTACATCAACGCAACCTTGACAGAATTATCATTCATCGGAATATTTCATGCTCAATTTCAAAGTATAACACATAATCATGATCAAAAATTGTCAGTCCCATCTAAATGAAAACTAAAATGCTATCCAGAAAATAATAAAATCAAGAAAGGAGTTGTGGGTGAAAAAAAATAAATCCCATTATCTTACTCCCAAGGACAGTCAATTGGAAACAATTCATTCAATGAAAACCTATTATGAAACCCTTTCCAAAAAAATTATTTAATACCTTAATTCTTGATCAAAGTGGAAGAGAAAAGAAGATATTATCTAACTACAGTTTTACAGCTTTTAGTAATTAGGAATGAGTTCTATTAAAATAAATCCAAATAAAAACTATATAATTAAATATTAAAATATTAATACAAATATAAAATTAACATGAAAGACACTCATTCTAATGACATATTGATAATTAGATGTATAAAACACATAGCCAAAAATAACTAGTTCAACTATTTCATGGGCCACAATAATCAGAAACAATAACTTGAATCCACTCTAAATTACAAATTCATTTAAATCATGATGATAGAAGAAGAACATATCAAATATAATAATTATGATAATTTAAAAAATGATCCAAAATTACATGAAAATAAATTAATCTATATTTTATAAAATGAACATTGTAAAATAATTAAATGATTAAAAAACATGAATAAAGGTATTAAAATTTTAGTGATATTACCTTAAAAACATATTTCATTACATGTATTTGTGACATTAATTTTAAAGAGTATAAAATTAAATAAAATTAAGATATTTACAATATATTTTATTAAAATGATTTTTTCATATGAATCAAATTCATTTAGAATTTTTCCAAAACAAAACAAAATATTATATGTACCTTTTTTATTAATGTTGTCTATAATAGAAAGTGTTGTAGTGATTTTAATTCCATACCATGTCCTGGTACCAAGTCCCATTCCATTTGAAGACACACAATAAAAAACTATTAGGATAGAAACATATGTGAGACCATTTATTCTAATATAACATCAACATGTGATATATGATCTAGTTCTTGAAAAGAATCTAAGAGAAAAAAATAGAATAAATTAATCCACTAATCTAAAAAAAGTCAATTAATATTTAGTTGATGTAATATAATTATCCACTTCTCGAATAATTTAAGCCACATTCTGTGGGTTCACTCGTTTAATTCAAGACACGCACATTTTTTATCTAATTCATAACCTACAATACACTTGAGAGATAATAAAAAATTAATGAGATTAATTTGAAAATCTTTCTAGTCATGAAATACAGCCATGGATGATCAATGGATACATGAAGATAAGCTGCATTAAACTGAGTAGTCATAAACCATGCATGGAACAACAATAATAAAATTGCATGATAACAAAACTTAACAATTGATACCTACTGCAATGTAAATGGAAATGTTTTATTATTCATAACAGAACCTATAAAGGAGCTTCCAACCTTCATCTCTATCTGTTCAAAAGAAACCAATTTACTTATGGGGTTTAAAACAATAAAAATTTATTTGGATATTCCGGTAATAGGATAGATTCATAATAGAAAAATATTATAAATTGAAACCATAGGAGGATACAATGTTATACAAAATGAATCAAGATCAGAGAAGAGTTCGACTATTGTTTTCCAGAAATTAACATGGAATAAATTTTAATCCAAATCATTAAAATAATTAGGAAACACATATATTTTTTTCACATGAAGCACCAAAAGACTATGAAAAAAATCATTAAATGAAAATAGACAAGACAATAAACAACTCATTGCTTATGAACATGAAATAAAATGTGATTATTCTACAAGAAGTTCCCTGCAACCAGAGAAAGCTTCATGCAAGAGAATAAAACAGCATCATGCTTTCCCTTGATGAATAATGAACTTCAAATGAAGAAAAGGGTGGGACTGAAGCCAGATAGAGCATTGTCGAAGACATCCACAACTGATGGGAGATCAGAACCAGAAACTATAGAAATGCCTTCATCTGTGTAGAATCAAAACACAATCTGTTCAGTAGAATATATAAAAAACTATTGCATAGAGTATAAGAAAAATCAATGGAGAATATAAAAACCATCAAAATAGAATCGAATCAAAACTCATTAGGTTAAAAATGAATTATATAATAAATGTAGGTGTATACCTATGTACCAAACGACAACAATATAATAAAAACAAAATCTAATCAAAAAGATATATAAAAACCTATGATAGAGAGTATAAAAAGTGAATAGATTTAGTGTACTACTATTTGATACTAATCAAAACTGTATGCAAATAAGGTCGGAAACTGGATATTGAAAAATCACATATTGTTGACTAAAATATTTAAGGTTTTTTTTAATTGGATTTTAATGTAATTGAACCAGAAATGTATAATATAAAAGAGATTTAGTAATCCATGAAATTTAAAAAAAATTTGTAACTGTTTAATGTGACTATACAATAAATCTATTAAAAATTGTATGAATCGTTATATTAAATCATTAATCTATTTTCCCACAATAGTGACACACATTACATTAACTCCTTAAACTAGGACGTGACATCCAATCCACATTATGTCAACTACTTAACATAATATTAGAAACACAACATATTAATAATGAACAAACAAATAGTGAATGAAATATTCTAAAACTGAATAGAAACACATATATAGTAGAGTCAATTTTAAGTGAATGTATCATATTAATTGTCAATATAATATATAATTCCATCCATGAAAAATTTCTGGACATAAAATACAAACTGGAAACATGTCTACAGTGTATTCCAAATATTAAAAGTACCCAACATACTAGTAGTGAATGGAAACAAATATATAATAAAAAAACCATAGTAAAATAAACAAAAACAATTGAGTAACATATAAAAATGATGATAAAGACAGATTAAATACCCATAAACATTTTAATAGAATCTCTGATACAAAATAAGAGATATAATGAATATTAAAATAGAAATGTAACAAAGAACTCACAGCTCTTAGGAGGAATGGATAAAGGAGATGTTAGGGAACCATTCACTAAAATCATACCTAGTGTCATCCAAGGGAAGTTGTTTTTTAATACAAGAAATCAAATTGAAAAATATATACTTCATCAGACCATAGATCATATCTTACAGGTCTTAAAATAGTTCAATTTCTAAAAATATCAGACACCAAGAGACATGGAGGGAAATAACCAATGCACCAATACATAAGAGCCTCAAAATGCACAATACCATGATCATTAGAGTGGTGTTATCATGGTGAGACCTCACCACATAATATAAAACATTTATATGGAAAATAATTTAAGGATTAAATAAAAGTTTCTCATTTAGTGGTAGTTTAATCAAATAAATGGAAAAAATTTCAAATTTTAACAAATTATAAGATTTTATCTGACCTCCATTTTTGTCAAAAAAAATACGGCATAACCAAATGTAATTCAGACACCTGCATTCTATAGAAACTGAAAAAAAATATTAAATTAAAATAAAAAATAAAATCACATAAAATTACAAAAAAATATTATATGTTTTTTGGAAACCTCTTATTCATAGCTGGATTAAAATTAATGTGGATGGTGCTTCAAAAGGAAATCTAAGACCTACAGGTTATGGTATCATTTATAGAAATATAAATGGCAACATACATGGAAGCTGCTTTGGTTCCTGTGGTCATGCCTCCTCTCTGGAAGCAGAAATGTACAGTGTCATCACTGATGTTGATCTGATTAGACAAAGAGTATGGAAGAACATTTTGATAGAAATTTATCCAAGTACCATTGTCTAAACTCTTAGGCATGGGATGATTCACCATGTCTGTACCCTCAATGCTAAATGGTTTTCTTTCCTTTGACACCTTTAATATCTCAATAATATTATCACTCATTGATATAGAGTGGTGTACAGGGTGGAATATGGTCTTTCTAATAGAGGCGTCTAAAACAATAAAACGTGCATGGAGAATCTTTCGTCTGAATTCACCCCTATCTCGAAATGACTGTAATAAAATCCCTTCAATTAGACTACTAAGACCTTTTAATCTTCATACATCTCAGTGCTTTAGTCTTTTGACCAAAGCATTGTCTTTTAAAAAAAAATTAAAATTAGAAAAAATAATTATCATGCGAAGTTGGTTTTCCATACCTAAAACTATTTAAAAGAAGAATCACTACTTGAAACCACTTATCTAGTTTTAGTTTTAAAAAATAAATAAAAAATAAATTTAGAATTTCAAAAAAATAGATGAATTTATTTTACATACATTTTTGTCATAAAAACTCGCACAAAAATATGGAATTCAGATACATACATTGTAATGAAAATAATAAAAATATTAAATCACAAGAACAAATAAAATTACACAAAATACTACTTGATAAAATTATTATCTGATGAACCACTCAAGATTTACCCTCCCTTTAGATAAATTCATTCTAAAGAAACAAATGATTTTTCAAGATCATTTACGAGAAGGATCCCATGATATTACATTTGTCTTTTGAGGATTAGCATGAATGGAACTACCAGTGGCCACTATCATAGTATCTTATAAATCTAGGGAACCTCCACGACTTTCTTCTAAATAAATAAATGAGAATTAACTAGTATATTGGTAAATTCCATACTCTCAATGACAAAAATGAGTAGTAGTGTCAAGCACACAACTAGAATAGGATTCTAAGGGTGAAAAAGGTACAAATAATGTATAAAAACATTCCAAACCAAGAGTATTATAAGTAATGTGAATCATACAAGAACATTGAGGTGGGGAAACTACCTGAAAAATTATACAGTACCTAGGAAAAATATATGGGTCTTCCCCATTCTTCCTAATAAAGACATGTAATTTAACCAGTAGATCGGTAAATTCCATACTGCCAATGCAAAATAATGAGCAATAGTGTTTAGCACATGGCCAAAAAATTATGATGATGGTGAAAAGGGTACTAATAATGTATCAAAAATTTCCAAACCAAATGTATGATTAATAATGTCTATCATACCAGAACATTGTGAGGGGAGGGAATAATAGGAACATTATGCAATACCAAGGCATAACAACATGTTTCAAATCCCATTGAAGATCCAATTTGGTGATTTCTTTGGATGCCTTCCCTAGAAAAACAACCTTCTAGGCTGCCACATCTGTCCCATTCTACACCTTACTATTCTTCTCCTCTTGACTCATCAATATCCTCCATAATGATATCATAGTTTCTTCAGCCACCATTATTTACCACTCAAGATGTAATCTCCCTTCACAAACTCCATGTCATTTTAATGAAATGTAGTGGTTTCTCACATTATCATTACGGATATGGAACGTTTGAATGATGTCATTTGAAATTTCACAACTCTAGCTTTGGGATTATATACCTGTATAACAATAGGGATTCCATAGAATTTGACAAGATAGAGCAACTTTCAAACTCCTAGGTTTCCCACACATTAATAATCCACCCCACCAAATAATCTATAATGATATTTACATAAGTGTTCTTCATGTGTGACATGCATCATGGAACAAATTTGAGAACGTTTCCTTATAAAAAAGTGGGGAGAGAAAAAAATAGATCCAGAACATAGATACAAAAAATAATGGGAATAGTATTTTCCATGAATTAACTTTGGGATGACTCATAAGAAAGATCCACCTTCTTTCATGTAATAAACACAAGATGAAACAAATCTAGCATAGGCCTTCACTATTTTAAGACCAGTGTCACCATGATACATCAATTTAGTGTTCCAACATTACATTAGGATGTAGAGTGAGGAGAACCCCATCTTTATCATACAATGATCTATGAAAAAATAAAATTTGAGAAAGATGATTTGATAGAATCAATGCATGTAATTCCATACATAAACCACTGAATATCTTAAAGATATTAAAATATTAAATAATTAATGATACTAATAAAAAAATTAAATATATAAATTAATAACACAATCAAAGAACAAGAAGAAACAAAAAATAGTTGGGATGCATTAACAACTACCTTCCATTCTTCATCAAGTTAGTTCCCTAAGTAAAAAGTTATGGTGCTGATATTAAATCACTAGGATTGGGTAGTTGGAATGAAGAATGTCATCAAAAAAATATCATTTATAAACTCATAACACCTTCACTGCGCTCTCCACCAACATCTCAAATGGTTTGGAGTCATAGAAAAATATGTATTTTAGAAAAAATCAGTGGTTTAATTGGAGTTGGATGATTTCAGAGTGACATTATTAGAGGTTGAAGAAGAAATTGAAGTCCAACCAATACAAAATTTAAATAGTATATTTTAGATATCGAATGGGGTGTCTTCCAATACCCTAGCTTGTAGATATCTGAAGAGGTGTAGGTATTGTGTCGAAAATCAGTTACAGTTGTAGATTTTGGAGAATTATCTTGGTGAAGGCATCACACGACGATGAAGAGAAAAAGTCTGAGGTGTTAAAACTAGTGAATCAAAATAGAGAAGTTGTAGTGGGGAGGAGATCCGTAGTCATGGAGCTGATGTAGCGATGGAGCGATGGGGTGGATATTGGAAGAGGGGAATATTTAGTTTCAAGATGTGGCACAATTTTTTGGATTTGAGATGCCGATTTCGGTGGGATCGTATGTTTATGATAAATGTATATCTACTAAGGCCCTAAAATAGTGGTAGTAGAGGAGGGGAGTCATGATGGGGAGGGAGGATAATCTGAGGGAAGAAAGTATGATGGATTATGGAGGTTGGTGAAAATATCTAAGGGAGTGACACGTGGCATAAAAATTCCAACTTTAGTAAATATATAGATATTGTCACTTATGTGATTTTAATTTCAAAAATATGACATACATGGTTGCGATCAGTAAGATGTTTGGATTCTGAAAAGAAAAACATAATTTCATGGTGATTATTAATAGACCCTTATGAATATTAATGTTACTCGTATTAATAGTAATATGACCCTTATGAATAGTAAATCATCCAAGTGGATATGTAACCATACCAATGAAATTATAAATAAAATTTATCCATCTTATAAGTTACAATATGATATCATCATAGTGTATATATTTTTCTGAGTTATGTATATGATTAATTTAATAATTTAAAATAAAATTTATTTTCTTAAAATGTATTCATAAATAAGTATTTTCATGACTTATGATAATAAGATAATTTTAAGAAGACATAGTTAATTTTTCAAAGTGTTTGAAAAGTATTTTTGTTTTTAAATTTTTTATTTTTCAAGTGTATTAGTATTTTAATTAAAAATTGAATCTCTCATATTAAAAAATTATTTTATAAAAATGGGTTTCATTTTGTAGTTATACACATTGAAAAATATTTGTGGTTAATTCTTGGGATTCTTCTAAAATACATGAATTTTTGGTGAATAGTAAAACACTATAATTTATGATAAAAGATAAAACCTAAATTTCTGCACCATGATTGTGTCATGGATGATGTAAATGGCTATTAGTTCGAAGTCACATTGTCTATTTAATTTTTTTGGTCACAATAATCAATACTATTAAAAATCATGATTAAAAATATTAAACTAATGATTAAGATAATGGGAAACCCCTTCTCTCCTCCACTATAAAAACAACCCACACCCCAGTTATCTTCACTCCTTTCAAGCATATTTCCTAGTGAAAATTATACTTAAATATATTCCTAATAACCTCTAACACATAAATATTCTCTTGGTCTCTACATTAGTGAAAATTCTCTTTCTTAAAGAGGTTCTCAATGAAGATCTATTTAAGAGTTAAATCCCTCTTTTCTTTTCATTCATTTTATTTGTAGTTCCTTTCTTTCTTTTTATTTACTCACCTCAGGTCATCCAAATGTTATTATAACTCTATTAAATTATATGTATTGTAATTTTGTTATTATAATATAATATTTTATCATCATATCTTCTTTAACATAATTTTATACTAGAAATGAAAACACCATTTGAGATGGGTTAATTAATCACATTCAAGGATGAAGGGTTTTCAATTTCCATTACCATATTCTATTATGGTCAAAAACCCAATTAATGGTTTCAAAAGTCTATAATATTTTTTAATGTTTCATTTAGGGTTATGGAATATTTTTTACACATGATATTAACTTTTAAATCAAAATGTGTTCTATGTGATCAAAGACATCAAATTAACCAAAACATTTATCATTTAAGAATATATAATGATACATCTTCACTCCAAATGATGAAATGAATTTTAGAACCTTGTAACATATTATATGTTCACTAATAACATATAATTACAATTATAGACAACTATTATCATCTTACATGTTTATCCTTACATGTGTATAAGTAAACTAATCATGAAAACAAAGGAATCAAATGCTCCAAAACAATGAAATTGAACCTCTTAACCTGTAAAAAAGGTCATGAATGAAATTAATATGGATATAATAAATCAAATATATGGTGAATAATTTATAAAAATAATAATTAATTAATTTTATTTTATTATAAAGGAAATTATGTTCATATTAAGGACGCCTTCAAACTTATTGCAAGGTATTCTACTCGAACCTCCTTTATTCCTTTGGTTTTCTCTATCTTTATTTATACCCAAATGAAGTTATATTTTATTTTTATGTACATATACTAAAGAATGTTTATATTCTTAAGAATCATGTATAAATTTCCATTCATCATTCTCTTTCTTGGATATACATGTTTTTAAATGATTCCCTCCTTAATACATCATGATAAGCAAACCCTTGTTTAGGGAACTTCCTGAATTCTTAATCAATTTCAAGATAACTTTATAATTTGTTTTAAGAAATTTTTTTTATAAAACCAATTTTTTTTATTATGAAAACCTTCTTGGTTTACTTATGGTTTAATATAAAATTTTATTCCCTTTTCCATTTTAAATTCTCTTTATCATGTTCCTTAAAATTGTGCTAAAATGTTTTAATGATAAAATTTATTAAATTCCCTTCTTACATTATGTTACATATGATTGAACTCAATTATCATGATATATGATTATTATCAATTATGAGATGTCATGTATTTTTTTGTTCCATTCTTTCACAGACACTTTTATGATACACCAATTCATTATGCTTTATGACATGATTATGATACTCATTTCTTTCCATGGGTACCATTATGATTATGTATGATTGATTTTGTATGAATCATTATAAAGAAATAATATTCATGAAAATTCTATGATGGGTGTTCCCAGAGAGTGATCCAATGAATTGGGTAACATTGAGTCTCAATATACATTATGTGCATCATCATTATCAGTTAGGCTTGACTCGTTCTACCATGTGCAACAGTCTTGGTTTTTATACTTGACTTGTGCTCTTCTATGTGAAATGATCCTTGAATTGTGCTAAAGTCATATTTTACATTACTGCCACATTATTATAAATCCATATTTATATGATCCCATGTTTATATTTTATTTTTCCATATGTTCCATTCTATTTTATATCATTATGTCATGTCTTCTAAACAATGTGATAAAGCATTATTATTGTGTTTATTTCCTTACTGGACTATTTAGCTCATCCCATTGTTCATGTTATTCCCAGGTTATCCTATCATGATGTATTAGTACAATAGATGTTAGGAGTTCTTTATGAAGACTAGAAAAAGAAATTTTTTATTTAGTGCCATTTTATTATGATTTATATACCTATTCATCCAAGGCACAAGATATAATAGTCCCTGTCTTGTAATAAAATGCTTTATTATGCTTAAAATCATGTAGTGATATGTATAAAAGGCTATGGTATCTATAATTTCAGTTTCATTTAACATATTATTTTCTTTGATTATCATGGAACAACTATTATCTATAGGTGAAAAAAATTAGATCACTACTATATGATGGAAAAAATAAGTGAAAAAGGAAATCATCCCTCAAAAGGGTGCCAACGATCCTCACACAATAATGATCCCTAAAATGGATTTCTGATCACCTCTTCCACAAGATTTTCATATATTATAAGATGATGAGGCACCACGGCCATAAAAACCATTAAAGACAATCCTATTTATAGCTATGGGAGATCATCGTCCATCACATTGAAGGAAGAAACAAGTGGGGAAAGATACCAAACCATAAGAAACATCAAGAAAGGAGGAAGAATAGAAAATATATCCAACATGGATTGATACAGATGAAACGAAGGAATCTAGGAATCAATCATTAGTGTAGGAATCCTTAAAACACTTAAGAGGGATCACCGGGTTGTCTGAGGTTGAGTAGGTTCATTGCAGCCATATGGATTGACAACCTGAGTGGATGAAAAAATGCTTAAAAGTTTCACCAACGGGGTATTACCCAATGTGTAATACCCTTTCACACCATGAAAGGCTGCATGATCAACTTACCTTGATGAAAACCATCAACTTTTAATTTTTATATTTTTCATACCTTGAAAAATTTCACAACATGAACCCTCTTTGGATATGTTGTGAAATATAATTTTACATCATGTAATATAGTTACACAATGTGTAACTCCTGAAGCAGCTTTGCTGCACCCCCCAGCTTCTTTAAAAACTCCCGGAACCTCCTCTAAACACCTTCAACACCCCAAAAACTAAAAAAGTAACAGATTTGGAGGACACAAAATATTTCACTCATGTGAAAAAAGAGTAATTTTATTTTCATAAGGATAACTGTTATGAAATCAAAAGCTAGTCATGCTTAGTCTATTATAGTGATCATAATGGGTGACCTTCTAAGATGTTCCTCAAGATGTTTTCATGTGAAGAAAATGCACACTAGAAAATATTATGTGTTTGATTAAGGAATAATTCATTAGTTATATGGCATGTTCAGGCTTGTGGGTGGGTCCTAAGGAAGGGAACATATGTATGTGGGTCAACTATTATTACCTGTTAGGCTAGGATCAGACAACTATGTTATAGAGGGCTGTATGTGTTTTTATGGCTGCCCAGTTATTGTATTGGCATTAGAGTAGTAATCCACCCTTAAGTGTGGTGGAACTATTTTGGTTAATATATAGGGTCCACAATGAAGATGTTGTAATCTTAGGGGGGGTGATTGTAACACCCCAGAATGATAAAGGGGTAAATGACTAAATGATATGACTCATGTCAAAAAGGTGCACCATTATTTTTGGGAGACTACATGGTTAAAAATCCATAGTTAATCATTCTTGGCCTAGAATATTGACAAGGATGAGCTATTATTTGGAATATTTTTGCATGTGTGTAAAAATTAAGAACACTAGAAAGAATCTTTGTAGTCTTGTGGGTACAATCATTAGTTAGATGACCTGTTTGGGTAGGTAGGTGTGTCCCAGGGTGGGGACCAAAAGTCTGTGGGAACTATTGTGGTACTTGGTGGGACAGGACCAGATAACAATGTTAATATGGGGTGTATGTTTTTTCAATGTGTCCCAATTGTCACATTCTATCTTTTATTTAACTATGAATAAGTCTAAATCAATTGATATAATGTTCTAATTTTTTTGTCATACTTTAATTTTCTAGCTTGGACACTGCTCTTCTACTTATAGTACTTCAATGTTTTTTATTTATTCTATTATATTTTTAGTTTTATACTTTTAATTATCATGAAATATTTTTGTTGGATAGAAATTATATTCCATATATTTCATTAAAATATATGGTAGTTTGAAATAGTTGATTTATTTTTCTAAAAAAAATTCATGATCATGCAACAGTTTTATAATTATGGAATTTCTAGAATTAAAAATATTTTTTCTTTTAATGATATAAATTTTTTCATACATCAGAATTAGATATATTTAATTGAATAGGGAGTATAATATGTTTTTATATGTTTCATTAAGATTCATGGAAATTTAAAAATTATGTTTATATTCCCTAATAAATTTCTGAATGTCTACATCATTGTAGTCATTTTTTTAGTTTTTATTTAATGTATTTAAATTTTAATGACTATATCTCATGATATATAACTAATATTGATGGATTATTTAAACTTTTTAAAATGAAACATTTTCTTAATTTTTGTCTTACAGATATTAGGATAATTCTACTATTTCTATGGTCTAAACAATTGGTGATGATTTTGTTGAAAAAGTATAGGCATAAAATGATGAAATACGGTTCATATTCTAAAGACATAATTTAACCTTATCCTTATGCCCACATGGGATTCTTGTAGCCTTCAGGGATATCTCAGTATAAGATCAAATTCATAGTGGTTACTAATATCATTCTTTCATGACACTAGGATTAAAATAACTCATCTATGGTCAAAATAAGCACAGCAGTTCTCCACTGCATTTCATGTTCTCTAGTTCACACTCAACATGATTAAACATAGACTTCAATTATATATTACTCATATAAATCATGTATCTTCAACAATGTCACTACTATTCTCTATGTATGGAATTTTTAATCCCAATGCACAATGGTAGCAATAGCTTGATCCTCAATGCTATTATGGTATATCTTTACAACTTCAGAGGTAACACTATGATTCTTCTTTAGGTGAAATGGTAGATAATCCTTCTAAACTTTAAAAATATATCATCCTTCTTCTATGTTAGGTAAATGTACCATGTTCCTTAATTATCCATGGCAGAATTCTCTCTACTACAATAATACCACTCTATGGTATTACAACTAATACATAGTGGTAGTACCAGCAGATAATGGTAGATGGGAAGCTATAAATGAGCCATGATAGAGAGAAATGGTAGATGATAAGTGGTAGTTGAGAAAATATAAATTAATATTTACAACCATTTATCCATTTTAGAATCACCTTAACACCAACAGTGATGCACAATATATCCCAAGCAGTAGTGGTTTCAGTGCAGTGTATCAGTTGAGCCAATTTTCACTATTAAAAACAAATTCCAACGGTAGTGTCTCACCAAATCATAACTACAACATGAAATGGTTGATACCACGTTTTTCATGTGATAGTATAAGCTTCTTCAACAATTCTTGTATTAACCGCTTTATGTTTCTGGGTAAAAAGATTTGCAACTGTGAATTATGGAAATATGCAACCCCAAGTTGCATTTTTTTCATGCTTTATTTTTTTATTTATAGTTTCTAAATAAAATATCCATATCTTAATTATTTTTATTATTTTTGTTATTGAAAAATTATTAATTAATAATTTTTAGTATATGTAAAATGTTATTAAGTGTTGTAAACATTTTTTAATATTTTTTTAATCTTGTTTTCATTTTTCAAAGAATAATACATCGTATATTAAAAATATTTATTACTACATAAATTATTTATTTATTTATTTATAATTTATTAGTTAACAATGTTAAATATTTTAAATGTTTTTTAATTTACTTAATGAATCACAAATATGTTCATATATTTTATGTATTTATACATATTTTATTCCAATGCTTTCATTAACAGTCAATCAACTTTTGATAATCATGGAATCATTTGAAATAGTTTGAAAAAATTATTTCAAAATATATTTTCATATTTGAAAGTATATTGTATTGAATCTATTCACATTTATTTGATTAACGATCATGACAATTATTTGGGAAACTATTTTTCTCACTCATAAATATTTACTATAATGTTAAATACTTTATATTTCTCTCTGATATTTGAGTAACTATTATTATCGTTATATGTTTTTCATTTTTATACCCTAGGATGGTAATAAATACTATTTATAATTCCTTATTTAATGGGAGTTTAATCATTCATGAAAGACAGTGAATATTATTAATAAAATATTTTACCATATGTTTCTCCATGAGAAAAAATCTTTAAATTTTCAAAGTGTTGTGTAATATGTAAATTATTATTTAATTGCATTTCATCATCTAGATGATCTCAAAAGTTTTAAATTATTTATTCTATGACTTTCACTAACTTCATGAGATTATATGTTCCAATACTGGAGAACTAATACCACTATTTTATAATTATTCTGTCTATTTTAGTGTGGATTCTTGAGTGCATAACAATACATCCCATATTTGACACACTATCTCATTTCATCCTATTATTTTATATACAATATAATTGTTATCTTATTTTATCAGGTTTTGAATCATAGACTATAATTTCAGGACCATTATATATGTGACTTCCTTTGTCAAAATAAAATTTTTTAATTATGTTGTGACTCCCCATACAGTTTTTTTAAGTGTTATTATCCATATACATTATTAAAAAATATTCAGTAATCTAATTATGATTCCAATTCAAAAATTAGAAAAGTTCAGAACTTATCTACTACTAAGTAGAGAGGAAAAAGTGTAGAGTTGGTCCCCATTGGATTGATCTACTATAAAACCATTTGTGTGTCCATTATTTTATTCTTTTTATAATTAAATATAATAAATTATTTTCTTAATTAATTATGATAATTAATCAATTTCATTATATTTTAATATCTAGTGTTCTAACACCCTTCTTGACTATCTACCTACCCAATTTGGGACATAATAGTTGACATCCAATCGTGTTCCATTTTTTCCAATTATTTAATAAATTATATTGATTATAATTTATTTTTCTAACCTATTACTAAACCTCATAGGCTAAGTAAAATGTCATTAAAATGGAAGGAATGAATCCAAATGATTCTGGTATTCCTCATAATCAACCTTACATTAAGGGTAATTGTTATGTCTCTTTGAGATCTATAATGGAGGCATGTCGATCTATAATGGAGGCATGCCTCAAACAACTAAGCGTAGAACACTAGTCGATCCTGAAACAATAGTGCACATGATGAGAGGCTATCCAAAATACTCTAACTAAAATCAATTCCAATCGAAACATTTTAAACTATAAAGTAGTGAATATTTTATATTTCTCTATTAAAATAAGAATTTTTAGTTTTGTGTATTCATGTAAAAAAGGTCATGATATTTGTATGATTCTATAGGTCACACACATTATCTTAGACAAATTGATTTGAAATAATCAATGATTGCTTCAGACTAAGTACTATGACTTCAAAATGGGTGAGTGAGAAAAATTAAACCAAATTTTACACCAATTAATAATCACTATGAATGTAATATACACATTTGGGAATGATTTTGGAAACCGTATACTTTGAGAACAATACCTGCGATCAGTAACTAAGAAAAGGCATTAAAATAATATTTTCAGTGATGAAATAAAAAACATCAAAGTTTACACTCTCAATGAATTTATTAGATAATTTCTTTATTGTAAACTGTAATTGAAGATTCTATCTAAAGAGGAGAAAACAAAAAAGGTGTAACATTTAAATATGTGAATTTTGTTTTAAAAAATTTATAATTATGATATAAAAGATAGTGAAAATGATTATATGGTTTATATTTTATATGGAGTCTCCAAAAAATTAATAATGGTAGGGTTCATGAATGAGTTTAGAAGAAACCATCAAAAGGAAAACAACAAGGGAGATAAGAAATGAAGTATTAATTAAAATGATTATAATTTTACTTGTTTTGAGTGTATAAATAAAGGTCATATCAATCCTAACTATATATAACTAATTAAAAAATATAAATAAGAAAGGAACACAATAAGTCTTTGACAACTAGATGGAGCTATGTATAAGAGTACGATTCTAGTTAAGAATTAGAAAATGAGAAATAATATTCCAACCAGAGCTTTATGGAATTTATGAATGTGGTTAGTGATTCTTGGTTTTATTTTGGATGATATTATTCTAATTATGATGATGAGAATTTGAAGGTTGTGAAGTAAAATAAATAAATTAAGAAATTTAAGAAATGTTTTTTACAAAGAAGTTAGTTTATATAATAAAACTTACACAAAATCAAAAGAAACATTTTTTTGAAACTATTATTCATTTATGGAAGAATGAAAAATTAAAGAATGTTTCTTCTGGTTATCATTATATAGTACCTGATGAATTAATTTTACTCTCAATTTTTTTTTAAATTCAAAGAAATATGTTAAAAGATTTTGAATTCAATTTTATTTTTTTCAAGGCTATGAAAAATACCATAATAATATTTCATTGAATAAACTAATTAAAAATAGTTATCATATTGTATATGATATGTGATTATCTATAATATATAGAAATCATTTTGTTAAAAGTAAAAATGGTTTTACTAGTTTTGTAACACCCCATTTTTTCATGAATTATTTATTTCAACTAAATTAAACATCATCAATAGCTTGTGTTACATTCATTACAGAGTTTTGATATCAATACAAACAACATCATCTTTTAACAAACCATTTTATGTTATTAATAATTTTTTTTAAAGTGACCACTATAACCTAGCTGTTAACATAGTTGTATAAGTAGAAACATAATTATAAATATTGTGTATAATGGTTTTATATAATGAATTTTATATAAAAATTTCTTAATTTTTCAAAAATTTATTATATGTTTCAAAAATACTATTTTCTTAAATAAATATTTCAATTGAAATTTGATAAAAAATATTAAAAACATATTTTACCGCTTTCAGTTTTTTTTAAAAAAATAATGTTCATTTTTGAAATCTAGAAGACAAAGTTATCTTTTATGGAATTATTATAATATTTTGAGAAGATAAATCTTTCAGCAAATATTGAAAAATATTGGTTTTTATTAAGAACTACCTTTTCATTTACTTATTTTTCAAAAATATAAATTTTTTCAATATGTGATAAAATTAAAATTTTGTTCAATTATATATTTTTTAATTATTTTTATTTCATTTAAATAAATTATATATTGAATTGGGATTTTAAAACATTTCATACTTATGAGAACTTCTACTTTGGAAAACTGATTTCTCTTCACTTCTATAGATTTAATTTTAAATTATATTTTACCACTTATGCAAATTAAATTTCGAGAAATGGATCCCATATTTGGGATCATAATTATTTATATGTTATAATTTTCTATGATTATTTATACTAATAATATGTAAAATTAATTACCATGGTTTTTATTAAAAAGTGTTTCTCAGGGGTAGAAAAAAGATAGGAGGTAAAATGGATTTAAAACATTACAACACTGATTTTTTGGACATATTTAGTCATTATTTATTATAGGATTATTAATATTTCATTTTTTATCATTGTTTAATGATACAATTGTAGGCACGCCTTTTTTCCTTTAAAAATATACATGTGCACCACTCACCTCACTTATTAATGGTCCCCACATGTCCCAACATTACATATCCAAAACCCTTCAGATCAACCAATACATAACCAAATAAATAAATTAAATTTTTTTTCTCAACATATATGTGTGGGTTTTATTAAGAAAGTAATCTTATAAAATAATTTGATGTTAACCCAAAAAGGTTACCCAAAAGAAGATGTAAAATTCTACGATGAGCGTTTATTTTTAATTTCTTCCTCTACCTACATAAAATAATATTAAATAATTACAATATAATAGACTATAATATATTAAATATATTGATATGTTATTATTTTATTTTAATTAACAACATAAATCTTCTCTTACCTCAAATGGTAATCAATAACGTTGCTCGTGTGTACAATAGAATATCACCTCATGAATAGACCTGAAACATTTTCTATTAACAATTCTAGTAATTAAGTATGATAATTGATATAGTTTATATAAATAATATTTGTAACATAAATATACTTATGGATTTATTATATCACATATACCTTCTTACTATCCATTAATGGGGACACATGATTACACTGTTCGTTTGTACCAAAAACAACCTTCTCATAAAGAGATGTGATTCATTATTCATGTATGTTTTAAGTGGAATGTAATAAATATTGGTTTAAATTAAAATAATTGGTATATATTTAATAAAAATGATTTTTTATTTTTAATATCTTATTTCCCATGATTTCATTTAATCTACAGAGAATGTGGAAATAACTATCAGTGGTTTGTAAATCTTATTGTCTCAATGAATGGCGTATCTCATTTTCTTTCTCAAAAATAAATTAATTACACTAAATACATATATAATTAATGTATATTATATTAATATAATTTTTAAAATTATATATTTAATTTAACTGTGATCAATTTAATTAGAACAAAAATAAAAAAAATTCAAAACTTACATGAAAAACAACGTAGTTATTACCCAAAAAATTATATTAGTAAGGAACTATATATATATGGGTAATAAATGGTCATAAGATAAATATATATTTTATTATATATATAAATTTATGGTTCTATAATCTATTTATAATAATATTATATTTATTATACAATTTTTTCAAAGTTTTATGAATGATGTTGAGATTTATGGAATGTGATTTCCATCCCACTTTTCACTTCTTTCAGACATGTTCTGTATTCAACACTTTTTATTTTATATAGTTTACATAATACCCATGATTGATTTTTTTTTATATTTAAATTATATTATTTTATATATACATATCAGTTTCATGATATCTCTTTTTTGGGGATTATGTTTCATTGTTACAAAACTAGTACCGTTTTTATGATACAATCTCATCGTCTATTAGGATTGTTTATGTTTATGTTTTCTATGAAGAAATATTTTAACCTATATCTCAAGAAACTCATTAATTTATTCTCTTATTGGGTTTTCATGAGAATTAATTTTTTCTTTCAATATCATCATTTTATGTATTCAAGAGGTCAAAATAACGATTTTACAAAAAACTGACTATATTTCTCTCTTCAGACCAAAAAACCTTTTTCTTCAAATTTTATGTTCTATAAAAATGTTTTCAAAAATTATTTAACATTAAAAAAAGATTTATGAATTATTTTTTACCCATGAGTGAATTTTTTAAATGTTTCAAAATGGAATCACTGTGTTTTTTTATAAAAACATGCGTCATTTGGATTTTATAGAAAATATCAAAGGAGTATTTGTTTTAACATGTACAATATTTTACAGCACCATGAACACTCAATTTTAAAAATTTTACATTATAATTCTCAATTTTTATTATCAAAGAAATTATTTTTTAAAAATATTATATTTTTAAAACTATTAGTTTCATTTTTTATGGTTATTTTCTTCTTGAAATGGACTAAGGATTTTTTGAAAATAAATTTCCATCTAATATGTCATCATTTTATAATATAATAACTTTATTAAGGATATGATACAATGAAACCATATTTATTATTTATTTGGATGGTTTTTATAATGACAAAATTATTATTATTATACAATTTTCTCTCTATATTTAATATTATAATAATGTGTTTACTGAACCAGACACCATTTCATATTTTATGATATAAGAAATGATTTATGATCTTCTGGAACATATATGTATGAATTATGTGACTGGTGGTACTTATATCTCACTCCAATTCATTGGAAAAAATGGATAACTTAAGAGTAAATATGATATGTGTCGTCTTGATTACATGTTCACAATGATATGGGTGAATCAGATGACATGTTCACAATGTTGTATATGAAACTAATTACATGTTCATAGTGTTATGTATGGACTTGTATTTCATGGACATATGGTTATTATTGGACTTGGATATATGTGAGTATTTTTATTCAAGTGAATAATTTTTGGTTATTAACATAAGGAGTGAAACATTCTCTTTTAATAAACTTTCTGAATGTCATAATCTTTTGTGTATACAATAAATCATTGTCATATAAAAATGTTATTTTTCCATGGCTCATTTTATTTGATTCCATTATGAATAATATCTTTATAACTACTAATATTTATTCCATGTGAAAATATTTTAATCTTTATTATGTATGTTATTGGTTTCATATCTTATGATCATGTTATCATACCCTTATACTCACATTATATGTATATATTTCACATGTTTACCCTTAATAAGAATTTTAGTTCACCCCTTCACTAAATAAGAATATTATATACCTATTCTTCAATGACAAAAAACGATTATGGTCATGTGGTGATTATTTTTATAATTTAATGAATATTAATCTCTCAATATGTGATATCTATGTATAAGGACATTACGACCAAATCCATTTTTTTAATATGTCATATCTATGTATGAGGACGTTATGTCTCTAAATATATTG
Source organism: Viscum album (assembly GCA_963277665.1). Taxonomy (NCBI): domain Eukaryota; kingdom Viridiplantae; phylum Streptophyta; class Magnoliopsida; order Santalales; family Viscaceae; genus Viscum; species Viscum album. The sequence continues at coordinate 1,571,722,891 of OY728148.1, read as the reverse complement.
TTAATTGATTTAAAAGTTATATAAAAGGTCACTTTGATATTTACTATTATATTAGATTCAAACAATATTTTGGATTTATGAAGAATGTAATTTTGATATATTTATTATCTGGAGTACCATAAAATAATTGTTTGATACTGTGTGGGTAACTAAAAATTTTATTTCTATTCTGATTGGAACCAATGTTTCTTGGGTACCAAAATTGTCATGTAATTGATTTCTACAATAAAAAAGACATGGATATATTAAGAATGCCATGTTGTACTTGAATAGTGTATGATCTAGGAATATAGATAAATACCTATCAATGATTACCCCTTAAAATTAATTTGATTGAGGTATTTTTGCCTTTCGATATAACTCAAAAAAAATGTAATTTTGTTTGGTAAAGTTGATATTTATAATTTTATATTTATTTATAAAACTGTATTTTTTGAAGGATTAAAACATAATTTATGTAGTATATTTATATTATTTGATGATGAAATGAACATTAAATTTAAAAATGAAATGTTTCTTGTTATTTGGTATGATTCCATAATGTTCCATGCCAAAAAAAGGAAAATATATATACTGCCGATTTTTTTGAACTAAATTTTCACCGTTTTGAGTGTTTGAATATTGTAAAGCATAACAAAATCCTTTTATATCGATGATTAGGTCCTAATATTTTTACAATATTACGTAATCTCTATAAACATGAGAATTTGTTACTGTAAACTACATTCAAGAGAGAAAAACATCATGTTTTTGATTCTTTCATGAAAGGGAAGAAACATAAATTTTATTTTAGAACGAAAAATTAGATAAATACCAATAGACAATTAAAATTAGCACAAATTGATTTATTTGGTCCTACTAATATTCTATCTTTAGAGGAAATAAATATACCTTAGTTTTCATTTCTGATTATAATAGATATACATGTGGTTATTTTCATGCTAATAATAATAATAGTTTATCAAATTATGATTTTTTTTAATATAGTTAAATATGAAATCAGTTGTATAATTTTTTCTATTTATAATGACAATGTATATTAACTCTATAATTTCAATTATGATTTTTTTAAATTAATGATTATTTTAAAAAAATTAATTTCACCTATAACACCATAATAAAACAGGTTTTTATAATAGAAAAAATAGAACTCTCATTGAAATAGTCTGAAATATATCAATTGAATATAATTTTACTAGATATTTTTTATATAAATCTGTTTTTCAAACTTTTTATATTTAAAAATGAGTTCTTGGTTTAACCTTATTAAAGAAAAAATATTATATGTGATTTGAATGTGGAAACCCTAAAGTTGATTATTTATGATTTGTTAGTTGTAATATATTTTTTTAAATATGATGGATAATTTTGATTAATATAATATTATATGTGATGAATGTAATTTTATTGGTTATTATATATATTAAATCATAGTGATTTTAAAATAACATCTCTATGGTTGTTGAAGATTTTTTATGTGTTATGTTAAATTAAGATAATGTGGAAATAAATTTTATTTCTACTTTTTTTGATGATGAGTTTATATATTTTAATTTTGGAAAAAAAATCCTTATGGTAACTGGAAATAAATTGAGGGGAGGAATACTCCATATTGAAAAGATATTGGATCATATAATTTTCATAAATTTTTTTTGTTGAAAATATTATTGTTAATGTTGATTCTGGTGTAAAAAGTAGATTTATTTTGAAATTATACATTTATTTCATGATTTATTCATAATAATGTTAATGATTCATTAAAAGATAATAAATAAATCGTTTCTATGAAATATGAGTTTGATCAATTAATTAAAAATAATGTATGATCTTTAGTACAATTTTCAAAGGATAATAATAAAATGAAATGAAATGGTTCTTCTGAAAAAATACTGGTGAATTTGTGTATATTTTCCACAATAAAACTACACTTTTGTCAAAGGATACTCTCAAGAATAAGGAATATACTTTAGAGACTCGTTTAAATCTGTTTTCATGTTAGAGGCTATTATAATATTTTTATATTTTTCTTGTTTTAAAGGTTTTTAACAATATCAAATGGATGTAAAAAATTTATTATTTTAATTTTTTTATAACTAAATAAGCTTATGTTTTCCAACCCCATGGTTTATGAAAATACAAATTTTCTAATTTTGTATAAAATTTATTTTTATGGTCACAAAAAATCTCCTCATGCTTAGTATGAAAGTATTTATTTATTTATATTTAACAATTGTTTCATGAAAGTTAATTTTGACCCTAAAAATTTTATTAAATTAATTAATAATTTTTTTAAATGTGAAAATTTATATTGATGATATAGTCTTTTGTTCTTCTAGTGAATTATACTATAATAATATTTTTACTATGATTTTATCTAATAATGCAATGAGCTTAATGGGAGAATTAATGTTCATTCGGAGACTTGAAATTTATCAATAGAAATATGAGATCATTATTTAATGAACAAAGTGTGAAAATATATTGGCTAAAATGTTTTTTCTCGATTCTTGTAAATCATTTAAAAATTCAATAAGTTATTATATAAAATTAGATGCTGATTATTTTGGTAAATCTATTGATATTAATGTTTATAGAGGCATTAATGGAAGCTCTATTTATTTAACTATATCTGCACTGATTATAATTTTTAGTGTTTCCCTTTGTGAAAAAATTCATGAAGATCCTCAATATAGTCATATAAAACAAAAAAAAAATTAATAGATAAAAAAATAACTATTATCATGAGATTTTTTTATCCTAAATCAATCTGTTTTTATTTAATAAATTATTATAAATCCTATCTTTTTGTTTGTATAATATATAGAAAATGTAATTCATGTATGTTTAATTTTATTGGAAAAGTATAATTTCTTGTACAAATAAGATTCAATTATCTTTTCCTCTATCAATTGCTGAAGCTGAGCATATAAATGATGCAAGTTATTGTTCTCAATGTTTATGGATTAATAAAACATTATTTAGTTTATGTATTTATCTTGATAAATTTATATATCATTATGATAACATGTATTAAATTTTAATTTCTAAGAAACCCTTACAAGATTCTAGTATAGAGAATAATGAGCATATATTTCATTTTATTAGTGATCATGTGAATATTGGTGGTATTATGTTACAATATAACACTAAAAGTAATCATCATGAAAAAATATTTATTAAGCTTTTATACTCAACTCTATTTAAAAATAAATAAGTTTTATCTTGGTTAATTGGATTATTAAACGTTTTATGTTTCTATATATTAATGGGATGTTTCTATTTTATATTTTTTATTTATAAAATTGGAGAGATAAAAAAAAATTTCATGGATTTAAAATATTTTTTTTTTTAATAAAAAAAGGGTGATATTTTTTGTGAATATTATATCATGTATTTTTGTTTTGTTTGATAACATCTTGTCACATTAGGTTTCTGAATATTCCAATACCACTAAATATTTTATCTGGAAATAAAATTTTTATGACTTTATATTTGTTATAAATTGTTTTTAATTGATTGTAATATTATAATTAATATTACACAAAAAATATGTGTGATTTTGTAATTTTTATTTAACAAAGATGATATATAAAGAGATCCCTATAAAGTTCACATTTTTTATCCAAACAAACCGCATGTTTTTTTTGAACAAAATTTTTCAGTTTATATTGTTTTAATTTTTCTTTTATTAATATATTATATATTTTATTATATAGATCAAATAATAATGAATCATATTCCAATGTATAGACAACAAATTCATTCACATTTAATTAAACTATTTTTATATATAATTTTTTTATTTCTCTAAAAATTTCATTTATTTCATGCTACAATTTTTGGTTTATAGAATTTCAAAATCTATAAGTATTTTTTATTTAAAAAGTACTTATTTTAATAAACATCATAATTAAATTATTCTCTATTATATTCTAAAGATAATAATATCTTATAAAATTCATTTCATTTTATTAAAGTATAAAAATTCTTACTGATGCTTAAAAAAATGGAATACTGTATTTGACATCGTAGTGATTTTTTTGAATATTTTATTCCCTATATTCCACAATTTTTTGATGATATATCATGATATATAAATCGTATTGATGAATTATTTCATAAATTTTTTGGCTATAGAGTCTATCTAAATTTAATTATGATAGAACCCTTTCTAATTCTATTGAATAGATATGACAAAAAAATCACTGAATGTAATGTTGATAAAGCATAAGCCTAAACTAATGAACCACTATTCATCTTTTCATGACATCATTACACCATATCCTTTTCCAAGAATAATATTAATACACCCTTCAATATTATATCAGTAGTGTCTTGGCCTAAAAGTGGGTACTTAGCTTCTTATTGCATGACACCAACATGAAAAAAGGATCCACAATGGTAGATAAGAGAACATGAGTTCTCTGCATCATCACATGGTCTCATGTTCTTGATCAAAATTAACCTGATATAGACTTAAAATACACATACCTCTTGTCTTTCTCATCATTTCCATAGTATAATTTCTTCTCTCCAAACATGTAAATTTGTCTCCCATTGAAATATTATATTAGTGACTTAGTCTTCTCCACTGTGATGGTTGATTTTCTCAAATCTTGTAGTAGCATCATAATTCCTCTTCTAGTGAAATAGTATATGATACATATCAACTAAAATAATATATCACCCTTCATCAACATGTTCTGTTAGTATCACATCCTTTCCTACTCCAAGATAGCATGCTTTGCACAATGACAACAACCATCTTTGGTAGTATCTCTAATCACTAGTTGTAGAACCACCATGAAATTTTAAATGAGAAATGGTAGATGGGAAGAGGTAGATGAGAAATATTAAATGAGAAATTGTATATGAACTAGCCACCCTATTTCATTAGGGTATCAGTGCCTCACCAAAAATAGTAGGGTGGAGCTTCGCACAAGTAGTTGTTGTTTCAGCAGAGTGTATTGGTTTCATTTATTTTCACTAGTAGAAACACATTGCAATGGTATAATCTCAGTAATTTTTAATGGAATAATTCAATAGTAGATCCCATGTTTTCAATTTGATAGTATTATCATATTCATTAGTAGTGGTAGAAACTATTTTCAACTACTGTTTAAATATTTTTTCATACCGTCTGTCATAAGAATAGGTCTCTATAATCTATTTTTTATAGGACACCATTCCAAAAACATTCATGTCATGTTTTTGGTATATATATTTTTTGCTAAATATTTCTTGTTTATAATAATTGTTTTTTAATTTTCCTAATTCTACAATAATTTATTATTTCTTTATAGTTTATTCTAGTAGTTTCAATGTTATGTGAACTTCTTTTATTAGATTTTGAAATATTTTCTTAACTTTATTTATAAAAATACATCATATGTTGAAAATATTTATTACTAATGAAATTATTAAATATATCTATTTCAAATTATTTATTAAATTTTTTAAATATTTGAATTGTTTTTAAGGTATTAAATACAGCATAATTTTGTATTTATATTTTATTTATTTATATATATTGTATTGTAATGTTTTTATTTATAGTAAATGTACATGAGATAATCATTGAATTATTTTAATTAGTTTGACAGGTTTATTTCAAATTATGTATTACCAATAGTTTTGTATATTTTTTGGAATCTATTAAAATGAATTTGAATAAGTACCTTGATGATTGTTTTTGGAAACTATTTATACCTCATGAAGATAATTATTTCAATGATAAATTTTCTCTCTCTCCCGCTATAATATCTTAATTTCTGTTATAATTATTATTGATGTTGAATTATTTTACGCATTGATAGTTTTTGTTACTCTTTTTGGTTCATTATTTAATGGAAGTTCAAACATCCTTAAATGTTATCCAACATAATCGATATCATCTTTTACGATCGATTATCCCTAGATAAATTTTATGAAAACTTTCTAAGTGTTATATAATCTATAAATCTAGGTGTTATCCTTATTTCACCATTTGGACAATCTCGAAAGTTTGAAATTAGATATTATTTGACTTAAACTACATTTAAGAGACAACTTGATCCAATACTCGAGAAAATGTACCTATGTTTTATTTTACATATATCCATTTCATTTTCGTTTCTTGAGATTGTAACACTACATCTCATATTTCATGCACTATCATTTTTTTGGTTAATACATTTTTATAAAAATAATTATTTTTCACTTTATAAAGGTGGTGACATCCAAATTCCAATGTCATGATCATTCAGGTTCTGAATCCCATAGTCTAAATTCATTGTAGTAATAAGGTTGTAACTCCATATATAAACCTCAGTGTTAGAGTGTTTATCCCTGCACCTTGTAAAAAAATATTCTATAATTGAGTTATGATTCCCCTTAAATGATATGATTAGAGCATAAAATATCAGTAACCAAGTAGAGAGGTGTATGGGTAGACTAGGTCGACCTAAGACTTAACTAAAATAAAACAACATTGTGTTCATTATTTTATTCCACTAATAATTGACTTCAATAATTAACATTCATAATTAATCTAAATAATTAATCTATTTCATTAAATTATTTAATATGGCCCATTCCCCCTATATTCTTCATTACATTACCCTTTGGTACATAACATTTGTCACAATTTCTATTTCATAAATTAGTTAATCATATTCATACCCAATAATTTAGTGGCTAGGTAGTATACATAATTTAATAGTATATCATGGTTCTTTTAAACTCAATGTTCTATGTAATGAATTCTATTCAATAAGTTCAATTTATTTGAAAAAATATACGTCATTTATTTTTAGGTAGTTAAATTACACCCCCATAAGATGAATTTATCCCCCCATATTCATTACTCTAATATAATAAAATGAGGATATATTTGTTTCAATAAATCCTTCGGTTCCCATTTTGCTTCTTAGAATTTTGGATTTCTATAGTGAACATTCACCAAGTGAGTAGACTTGTTCTTTATCACTTTTTCCCTTGGTTCTAATATGTATATCTACTTTACATCATAAAAAAGAAAACACTATTGTGTAATAACCTATGAGTTCAGTACATGTGATAAATCTATTATGTACATCCTCAAGGGAGATATATGGAACACATTGTGGACTTCAGAGGGGTTCGGTCAAAGTGACAAGTGATATGATACCATCCCAACTAGTTCAAGAGTATCAAAAGTTAAAATGTACTTAGGGATTATCTTAACCATCTTTCATAACCTCATAACCTTCTTATATAGCTAATTTCATAGAAAAATAAATTCTCCATGTTTAAATTCTATGTCACTCTGACTATTGTCAACATTACATTCTTTTGACTTTAAGCTACCATGATATGTTGTTGAATGAATATAACATTCTAAACCATATACTCAAAAAACATAGGTTATAATATCTTTATTTCCACAATGTTACTCCTTAATGTTATAGTTATACACATCCATACATATATATGTTCCAGAAGAGTCATTTTAATTATCGAGTGAATCCTATTTTTAAAGAAAATTAAACTAGAGGAAGGTGTTGATCCCAACCAATCATTGAAATATATTAAATAATTTTGTATCATATCATGTATGGTTTAAATCATTTAATTAGATTGAACATATATTGTTTGATGATGAGAATCACTAAAACTTAACTCTATAACCATATCCAACTGAAGTGTTTCCAGAACATCAAGGTAAACATCAATTCCCGGTTATATACAATTGAATGTTGTACTCCATGTAAACTTAACACAGACATAATGTATATCATGGTAAGATTATATAGAGAGAAGTATTCACTAATGTTAACGATTTGTGAAGAGATTTTATGGTGATAAACTATAAACAATATACAATTCTGTGATGTTGATTTTTTGTGGAGTTAAGTGACAAAATCCAGGGGGGATGTTTTGTAATTTTCATTCTACTCTAGGTAATGTTTGTAACAAAACTTTATAGTTTTTTCGCATACAAAAATTTATGAAATACAAATCAATGGGATACACACTCAATTATATGACTCTTCATGTTGTCACAATAGAAAAACCATTTTATATCTATATACATAAGTTTACTTCTAAGATAAATTAATAGTGATTAACTTTGTGCCACATCCAATATATCATCATTTAAATATAGTATAAATGGAAATCATACAGGGTTTCCAAAAATTATCATTTCATTATAATAAATTTTTAACTCATGAAAAACATCACATTCTTATATAGATCTATATCTTCCTTATGCACCACATAATTCTTTACATTGATTAATGGTTGAACAGTCATTTGAGAAAGATAATATTTCTCCCCTTCAATGAATTTTTCAAGATCCATAAATTAAAAATCTATAAATATTGGATATTTTGTGATCCTTATTATAGATAATCTTGAATTATCTTTCTATCTAAGAGTATATGACACTTTTTCCCATTCATATGGTGGTAATGTATTGTGTTTCATAATATTTAATCAAATATAACTATGTTCTCTGATTCAGATTCAACTATTTAATGTTAAAATATAATTTAATATTTCATAATAAGTATATATATCACACCTTTATTCATAAATACAATACCTCCATATATTTAATGAAAAAATTACCATAACTAACTCTAAATCTTCAATTGGGTAATTTTTATCTTGAACCTTCATTTGAGATGAGGGATAAGATATCACTATGTCATAATATATGAGACCACATCCCAATACCTTAATTTATGCATAACTATTTATTAAAAAAATTATCCACTACTAGATAATGTATGCAAGGGTTCAATTAATGACATTCTCTTTACTTAAATAAAATATTCTTCACATTACTATGTTCAAAAGATCTTATATCCTTTTTGTTAACATGGTTAGTTTATTAGAAATTATTGTGAAATTATCAACAAAGATACAATAATATATAGAAAAACTATGAAAAATATTTAACTTGGTCATAGTGTTTGGTTTGTTCCAATGTACAATAACTTATTTATTTGAAGGATCTAATAATATACACTCACCAGAGATTATAAGACCCATGAATGAAAAATCTCAAAACCATAATTCAAAAATCGTAACTTTTTTGATATCTTCTCCTTCACCAGGGTTTTCAAAATAATTATAAATTGATCTTCAGTCTTTAACCAAAACTTTTATTATATAATAATATCATTTATAAAGAATAACATAAACTCATAAAGGTAATCTAAAATGACTCTATTTATTAAATCCATGATAGTTATTGTTGAATTAGTAATACCAAAAGGCATCACAATAATTTCTATTGTTTCTATACATTGTAAAAAATGATATCACTGGTATATCATACTATTTGAAACTCAATTTATGATATCCATAAAAAATATCAACCTTAGAAACACATTGGCCTCCACACAGTTGATTAAATAAGTCATGAATACAAGGTATATGATAATTGTTCTGGATAGTGATCATAATAGGTTGTTGATAATTAATTCTGAGCCACAATGGTCCATTATTTTTTAACAAAAAGAACGTTTTCACCCTATGGTGACTCATGTGGATATATGATTCCTTTTAAATTATTTTAATGGAGATTCATCTTTAGTTCTGATAACATAATTATAGAGATTCTATATAGATCCTTTGAAAAAGTTTTTGAACAGGGTACGAGTTCAAACAAGATAATTATTTCACAATTTAGTGGTTGACAAAAAATATCCTTTTAAAATTCATTAACAAAATCACACAAATTATAAATATCATTAATGATTATTTTCTCCCAAACAATATGAGGTAGATACGCCCTTAAAATATGAATAAATACATATAAAATTTATTTTATTTCCAATGGATGTTTATATTTATAGTCACAATGACATAAGATAATAGGTTAGTTTAGAATATCAAATGCGACTTCCCTTAACCAGAAACTGATGTGGGATTTATGTAAATAAAACCAATATATGACTAAGACATCATTAAACACAACAAAATTAATAATAGAAATATTTTTTGGATTAAAATTCTCTAAAACATCAACTAGAGAATAATGATAGACTTATGATTCGATCATTATATCATTAAGTATTTTATATTCTGATTTAGCGTTAATAATTTAGATAGAATATAGATGGACTTATAAAAATATTTAGACTTAAAAGAGTGGGTATAACAAGAGTTAAATAAAAATTTAGTAGTTCTATAGTTGATGGAAAGATTAAATTTTACCACGTTGTTATCACACCTATCAACAGAGATAGTGATTGTGTGAGATTTCACATTGACTCTTGGCTTAAGAGGTTGTAAACATCGATCATAAACATTAACCATCATATTTGGAACTAATTATAATAATTATTATACTCCTTGAATTTAAAACACTAGGGTGTTAGTTGTCTGTTATGTGCTTATATTTCTTTATTCACATAATTAGCTTACTTATCCCCATCATTTCGGCTATCAATTACCCAAAAACTACTTTTTCACACTAAGAAGACATATCAGTCCCCTAAAGACAATTTACTTCTAGTTTCATTTCTCAAGTTGGGTATTAATGAAATATCATATTGTTTTCTCCATGGTTCACAGAGTTACTTAATAATTACAACTTCCTTTTATTATCAAAACCATCAGATCTATGGGGAACTCTAATATATATTTTCAATGTGACAGAACATACAAATATTTAGTCATATATACTATAAATTTTTACGGATAACTCATATAGGAAACATGGCTTTAATCCAAGAAAAAATAACCAACCATACTTTTAGGATGGATGATAATACATCAATAATACCTCACAAGTCTTGTAAAATCTTCCTCATATATACCTACAGATTCATCTGCCTTATAATTTAGAAAAAATTAATTATTAATCTATTATATTATGAATAATGTTTTAATGTTACTTATTAAGAAATAACATATGAAAATCATCTAACATTATAGACTCACATATTTATTGTTTCATGATGTTCTTGATAAATATATACAATTGATATGATCATCCTTTAAAACAGTAAATTGTTGGAATATATTACTCATGTTATGAGAACTAGATAATGGGAAATATTTTCCCAATGCTGCTAATCTGCTTCCTAGAAACTAGTGGATATATGGACCCAATAAAATAAGGTGATTGAGGCCTTATGAAGGACTCAATAAAATTATTTCCCCTCATTTTCATATTTAAAATCTTGGTGTGATTCAAAATTGAGAATGTTTTTTTGGGCATAACAATTAGATTTTTCACTACAACACAAATAAAATTTTCATGGTCAGGAGTAAAATAACTTTATTATCTATCATATTCAACATAAATATGATTAATTCAATTTCAATAAAATTCATACAAACAAAAAATATATTGAGAGCAATAATAATTAATGTGAAAAGCCACATAATCATGAAAAAAAATTATAGGATGTCTAATCCATGAAACCTTATTTTAGGATAAATTTAGTTTAACCATGTTCATTTAAAATAATTACGAAATCTATAAGACTTTATCATATACATTGTCCCACACCGACAATAGAATTTATTTATTTTAAATTATTTTTCAATGATAGATCATTTGGTTGATGTTCAGGTTTGGGTCCCAGTTTAAATTTTTGATTTTTGGAATTGTTGGAATGTTTTAGGCCGATTAATAGGAACCACACAGTTAGAAGAAACTATACAGTTAGCCCTAGTACCCATGAGGCCACATCTAGAAGGGACAAAAGCATCTTTATGGTTCATACACAGTTTCTTGAGCCGTGCGGGGTGACCTTGTAGTTTCCCGACATTGGATATGAAAAAATTTAATGAAAGAAGTAAAAAATAATAAAATAAAATAAAAAATAATTTATTTTGTAATGATAATAATGTTAATATTGGTTTTATTATTATTATTATTAAAAATATTATTATTATTGTTGTTGTTATTATTATTATTTGTTTTCATTTTTAGTTTTCATTTGTTTTATAACTCTAATTTGGTTCCCCCATTCCACTACCCTTCCACATAGTGCACAACTCCCCACTCATTGCTCTGGAGCAGACTCCCTCATTATCACCCTCTCCTACCGGGCCTCCCCTGGTGGCATCCTTTTCATCCACACCTCCCTCACTGATGCCCTCTCCAGCTATACATCCCTCCTCGATGCCCTCTCTAGCCACCATCCTTCACTGGCAGAACCCTCTCTAGTGCACGACCCTACAGGCGTCGACCCCCTCTTTGGTGCAAAAACCCACTGATATCAGTCCCCTCTCTTATTTGGAAACCCACCTCTGTCTCCCTCCTCTGATGGTGGCTTCCCCCTTTGATGTGTTTTCATTAAATATTTTCGGTTTTCTAAACTTTTTTTGAACCATAACTGATAGTTTTTTTTTGTTCAGTTTCTTTTTCATGGATTACAGGGGGTGTGGATTTTTCCTTGGGGTGTACTCTTCCACAAATGAGGATTTTGTTGCATTCACATGCCATTGATATAGGTGAATCCACGTTTTTTATATTCCAATGCATTTTGATGTTGCTTGAGTTTTTATAAATAGTTTTTTAATAAGATTATCTTGTTTTTGGGAACCTTACCTAGCATATTATGATGTTTTGTAATTTATAGATTTGGTTAAAAATGATGTTCAAGTGTTTCTTGAACTATACTAAGAGGATGTTCACTTTATGTGTTCGATTAAATATCAAATTTTGTTTTGATAATTTTTCAAATATGATTCACACCGTGGTAACAAACATAGTTAATTTATTGTGTCATTTTCTCTATAGTATAAATTTTAAAGTATATATTTTTATTTTAATATTCAATTATACTTATCTATGAATGTTTCAAATGTGATTGGTTAAATGTAAATTGGATTTTAATATTAACATTATGTGATTTCTGTGGTGTTTCACCAAATAATTAATATGTTAAAATGGTTGGATTGTGGTTTGGTCATACATATAGAATTAGGTGATTTTGTGGTATGGGTTGTAAGTTACTTTGGAAATCCCTCCTTATCATTAAAATATTCCTTTAGACTTTTGGAGATTGTGTGAAATTATTGGTTTGGATTTGGAAAGCATGGGGTTATTCATGGAAATGGATTTGGCTTTTTTTGGAAACATGGGAGGTATAATTCGATGTTTGTAACATACATGGTTGTGAAAAGTGCACATATGGGTGTGAATTCAAGTGAATATGACTCTTTAAAATGTTGTGAACCTTTAGTATTGGTTCCTTTAATGATTATTTTTTTCTAAAATTATACCTCAATTACTTAAATGAATTTTGGATTATAAAAGGTGTTATTTCCCTATAAAGATTTAAAAAAAATTATTTTTGAATTAAATATTAAAAAAAGTATGCACATTTGGTACTAAGGGTGTTTTTTGGTAAATTTTTGGCACAAGGTCCTGTTATGCATGTTTTATAAGATTGTGAATTTCCTTAAATATAGGAATGAATGTTGTAAAAATTTCTAGATTTAGAAATTTTAAGGGCCGATTTGGGTTTTCAAATATGTAAGCTATATTAGGATGTTTTTGAAATTTTTTCGAGATATTTGAAGATGTATTGGAATGAAAATAATTATAGTTCCAGTTTTCACATTAGGACGTTTTAAATGAATTTGGGTTTTCCATAATAAAAAAAATGTTCGGAATCATTGAATATTATGAGCGTTTTTTTAGAAGCAATGTGACGTGACAGCCCAGTTGGAAATTTTGGTAATTTGTTATATATATATAGGGAACCTCTATAGGGGGGATAGCAATTTATGGGTCATCATATAGGGTGTATGTGTATGGGGTAGGTATGTGCGATGATGATATGTAAGGTGAGTCACGTGTGAGAGGGAGTCCTATATACTTAGTTTATTTATATCTACCATGTTTCTCTTAGCATATTTTAGAGGATCAAGTAAAGGTTGCTGATCAACCCCGATTAGATGGGTTAATACCCCCTGGATTGCAGATTGGCCTAGTGGGATGTGCCACTGGATTTTCTAGTTGATAACAGCTAGTTGGTTATAGAATTAGGGTCTTCACCAAACTATGGAATGTGGTTTTGAGCTGATTATATCCAAGGGTCTTCAAGGGATGTTTATGATCACCCATGGTTTCATTATATACCTTCTTGTTTGAATCTCTCTACACATGGTGTTATGATCACATTGTTAGTTTGTTTTCAGTATCTTCATGTTATTTTTAGTTTTCCTTGTTTATTTATTTCTTATAAGCTAGAATTTCCTAGTTTGGTGTTTTGGTTATTAAAATGGTAAACTTGATTTTTGAGAATATAAAATTACTGGTTGTGTGTTGATTTAAAATGGAATGGCATTTTTATTTTCCAACAAGAGAAAAATGTATTTTTATATATGTATTTTCAATAGTTTACTAATGGATAGTGGTGGAAAAGGAAAATAAATTGATTCTATGGTTTTTATTTAGACTTCCAACTGAGCATTTTGGTGCTCATTCCTACATTATCTTTTCAGTTTCAGGTTCTCCTAGTGTTGGATCTATATTATAATGATCATGCTTCAATTTTTTGTGGTGGCCCATGAAGTCACATGGAGGTATGTTTCGCTGTGAAAATTTGTTCTATTTTCCATTTCTAATTTTTGTTTTTATTGTTCATTTAAATTTTTTTGATTATCTGTTTTTTGGTGGTCTAAATCATTCCCAATGGTTTTATCATGATTCTTGAAACTTTTTTCCAGCCTGTGGGGATCACAAACTACCTTAAAAACATGCTACGAGCTGGCTCGGATGACCAGTTCAGAGTTGACCCATTCTAGTTTGTGACAAAATTTTATTAGAGGAGGCCCTTAATATTTGGGGTGTCCAATAGTTTGATATTATGATTGTTGAGGCTTTATAGGGTGGTCTAGGGCTGGTTCCTGATCATCACCACTCATGATGAAACCTATGTTACCAGGGGTAGTTCAAGTATTGAGTCATTGTCTTGTATTGGTTTGTTTAGGATTGAGGGATGAAAATGGAAGGAATTCAATGTTATTTCATAATTTCACATATATTAGTGACCCTCATGGAGTCCAATTACATAGTTTAATTTCCCCATCGTTTTTGATACATACATTGGGTATGGATCACTATCATGTCTTCGGGTTAAGTATCACTGCTTGTTCCACATTATGGTGGTTATTTGTAAGTTGTTCTCTACTTGGTTCCAATTGGAGTGGGTAACACCCCAAGATTTCATAGTAAGTCATATCTTTAAAGTAAGTCAATATATTATACTACACACAACACTGACTTGGCTGGCGTTATACGCATGGTTGAGTTTCTGCAAAACAACACATTAATATTATAATTTTTAAAAGATATATATATTTATAAATTAAATATTGTGATATGAATAGTGAAAAATAATTTTTTATTGTTATTTATAAAATTTTCGGATAAATTAAACATATTTATAATGAAACCTATATGTTTTCTTAAAATAGTTATATATTTTGTAAAGCTATTTTCTTAAAATAACTACTTTTTATGTCATTTTGTGAATAATAATACAATTAATATTAGGAACTCCTAAAAATTTAATTCGGTATAATATACTTCATTTATTGGTTTAGAATATCAAAATTATCTTAGGGTGAATTTTTTGGTTTTTTTTGAAAACTATCAATTTTGATGAATAGTGAAAAATACTGCATAGTACATAAAAACATAATTTTTATTTAAATAATTATTATTTTAATTTAAATTTATTTTCAAGTCAAAATAGATAAATAATGCTATATTATTCCACTATAATTAATTGGATTCATTTTATAATAAGATTATATATATAATATTTTATTGACGTTTTTAACGTCTTCTTCCCACCTTCTAGGAACATTTGCAAATTTGTATAAAATGTAATTTCACCACTTCCATGAATTGAATTTCAAAAATCAGGGAAACACAGTTGATATCTGTAAGTCAAATTTGGTTCAATAGGATGAAAATTAATTTTGGAGAATAGTAATCTTTGAATCTAATTTACCACGGTTAAAAGTAAATTTGGCAAGTAAAGGTAAAAATGATATTATAAATACCCTAACACATGTCCTAATTCTATTGGATAATATTATTTTTAGTAGAATCAACCTTAGGAATAAAATATGATCATTTTTTATCCACTTTTATTAGATTAGGAAATTTATTATATTTTATTTAAAGAAGAGTTAAAATTATTAAATTCAAATTTTAATAACTAAGACATTATTAATATAGGGTTTTACATAAGATAAATTCGACTATAAAAATTAATTAGAAAGATAAATAAATTTACTACATAATTATATTTTATTTATAATTTTTAGACAATAAATAATTAATCTTATTTATAACACAGTGATGATGCATAAATTTCCTTATTAATGAAAGATTAAAATAATTGATATTTTAAATATTAATATAAATGTTAATTGAGACTTTTTATACATTACAATTTTTTTATAGGTTAATATGACATGTCAGTGTTTATTAAATAATTTTGTTTCAATGAGTTAATGTTGTTATGAGTTTCAAGAAAACGAAAAACCAAATAGGGTCAAAATTGACATATATGAGTTTTTAAAACAAATAATATTTTATTAAATTATATAATAGTCTTAAAAATCTAATTTGTGGCCAAATAAATTATATAATTATAGATATGTCATTATATAACCACTTTATTTTCACTTTTAAATATATCGAATGTTTATTAACCATGTAATATAAAAAACAAGAAGACATGGTAAAAGTTAAACTATTTAACTAAGAGTTAAATTTAAATGATATGGCTAATTTGGTAACCTAAACTTGAATAAAACCTATTATTTGAGAGTATTTCAACCCATAACCACCATATCCTAGAAATAAATCCATTATGATCCATTAGAAACCTAAAATTATTTTATAATAAAATAATATTTCATTATTTTCCTAAAGTGACCCTCACCTCTCTTATAAAAGGGTTCTTCCCATTCTCTTAATTTTACACCTCCAATGCCATTTGGATCGGCCAAAAGCAGCTCAAATATCTTCCCAACTACCCTAAATTCATCCTAGTGGCCTTACATTGATTATAAAGTCAACTTAAAGATCCTGTTTCATCAAATCAAAAGGAACCACCCGAAAAAGAGGTAATTGTTTAATCACCTCTTTCAAAGTTCTTTTCTCCTTGGACTTAATATTTCTTTGTTGTTTCCATACCAAAATAATAACTCTAGTAAATTCTATATACTGTGATGTGATTATAAATATGGTACAACAAAACTCATCATTCTATCCATCCTATGAATGACAAAGTCACCATATGTGCGTACATATGACTTTCCCTGTCTATGTCGTGGTGTAGTTTGTTATTCAACACTTAATTTTATGGATGGGTATAATAATGATTTATAATTTATGTAAATAATAAATATAAAATTTTAATGGTTATTTATATATTATATAATACAATTACATACAATTTTACCACCAATAGAATGATATTATCGCCCGTACATATGTACAGATTAACGTCTCCACGACACACTGTGATTTCATTCCCCATCATAACAATTCAAGAGTAATTTTCATTTGATGATTAAAAATAATTTTTCATAACTTTATATAAGTCTTGATATTAGTCAAAAACATCCTATCCCTAACAAACAAGACTTACATAACAAAACATATAAATAAAATGAATCTGTTAACACCAGAAACAATGCTACTACTAGAATATTATAAAACAAATATTAGATGATCATATATGATATCATATTTATGCATGTGGTTATTTTATAATTTAATAAAAATTATTTCACCATTATACAAGAGGTTAACATACCATAAACTAAGTAAAATTACAAGGTAAGTGTTAATTTTACAATTTCTTTATTATCTAAGGTTATTTGTACATAAGTATCTACTGGAACTTCTTTATCATCCACATCCGTGTTTACTAAAAATGAATTTCAAAACATTTTTAATAACTTTTAGAATATAAGTCAAAGTCATTTAAACCATTTTTTGACTTTTTATAAATTTTTTTGAAATGATTCTTTTCGTCGTTTTCCAAACAAGGTACTTTATGTCCTTTTTGAGTAAATTAAGGAAAGAATGTTTTTTAACTTGTACGGTAGTTGTGGAAATTTTCTGCCATTATAACAACTTCAAATCATCCCTTAAATTCTTTTAAAGAATATTTTAAAAATAAATGATTTATTTAATTTTATATGATTTCAATGTATAAAGAGATATTTCACTCAAACAGTTTTCGTATTGATTTCATCTATGTCAACATCCTTTATGGGATTTTATGCTTGTTTGAAGTTTATATATTATGATACAATATTTCATACCGTATTGAAGGTTTTGTGATATTTTTTACTATGGATGTTCTATTTTTATACCATTCATGGTTTATGGTTAATGTATTAACATTTAGTATTCTAGTTTAATAAGAATGTTTATGTTATATTTCACCCTTTTCATATGATGAATATATTGGACATAGTAAGTGATGGGCGGGGCCTGCTATATCACCTCGATTCATCAGTCGGTCTCATGAGACAAACTCGTGTCTTGGAAGAATGCCTTGAATACATCTTATTTTTAGTATTGGTATGAGGCCTTGACTATGTGGTTATGATGTCCAATATTATACATTCCATAATTTTGAAATTAGCGATTGATTTTACTTGTGATTATTTAACTAATAGAATTTCCATGTAAATAAGTAAGTGGAATTTTTTTATTTATCTTTCCTATATTATACAAATGTTAATGTTTAAAAGGATTTATTTCTTATTATTTTACAATGCCTCAAATGTTTATGCTTATTTATGATATTTTATGCTAAATTTTTATCCTTATTGAGTATCATAACTCGCCCCATTATTATGTCTTATTTTTTTCATGATGTGAAGAAGTATATTAGAATTAACCTGTAGGAATAGGCTAAGAGATATGAGTGTATTCAAAGGGGAAATTTTTTTGTTTTTTTTTCATTTCATAATGTAATGTAAAACTTATGTTTGTATCTTGTACTTCTAAGGATACTAAAATAATTGTTCTTTTAGGTATTGACCTCTTGTGATCATCCCAATGT
The DNA here is from genome assembly GCA_963277665.1 of Viscum album. Classification (NCBI taxonomy): domain Eukaryota; kingdom Viridiplantae; phylum Streptophyta; class Magnoliopsida; order Santalales; family Viscaceae; genus Viscum; species Viscum album. The sequence continues at coordinate 1,571,703,848 of OY728148.1, read as the reverse complement.
TATGTAATAATGCACCAACTCTAGGTAACTCGGGTCGGGGCATTATAGTTGGTATCAGAGGAAATTTAGTAAAAATATTGGTAACTATATTTAGAAAAACTCTTATTATATAACATTACCTTGAGATAAACATTGAGGTTTAGTATAGAAAAACATCTAAAAATTTTAGTAGTGTAAATATTATGAGGGTTTTCTAAGAAAATGCATCCCTATGTGGATAGAAATAGGTAGAGGTGGCTCTACCACAGATGTACCTAGCAGTGAAAACTCCAACAAGGAGTTTCAAGCTTGACCTAGGGTATCCTGGTACCCAATAACGGGCCTTGAAGCACTATTGGTATTGACACTCCTGAGAGATATAACTAGAATAATTTAAATTTTCTTTAAAAACTATTATAAAAGATTTATGATTAAATATTTCCTCGACAAAAACATTTTTATGATTATGGATTATATACATAATCTTTTCAATTTATGTTAGGTATTTTACATGTTTGGTATTATGAAATGTGATTCATAACCTAGTGTATGCCATTGTTTATAAATGGTGCCCTATATAATGAATGAGAACACCAAAAATATGCCTGATCCAAAGAGTAAGAAGGTTCATATCTTTCATAGTCTTAATCCATCATTTAGAAGTGAAATATTTTCCAATGTGTACTCTTCATATGAAGATATATTATCTTCTGTTACTAAGATATGTAACGAATTCATTGGGTCTTAAGGCTTTGAAGGGAATCCAGAGAATAGAAGGATGGTAGAGAGACGGATGGATAAAGGGAATAAGGGAGAGATGTATTTTCTCATATGTTATAATTGTGGAAATAATCAGCATGGAAAATTTTTGAAGGGAATGGGAGTTTGTAATAAGTGTGGAGAAAAAGGACACCAAGTTCATGATTTCAAGGGTAAGAAAAATGTTTCAAATGTACAAGGATTCATCATCAAGGAGTTGGCAGTCTAAAAGAATCGATTTCCCAATCCTTAGAGTGTACCCCAAATGATTCCATTGGATAATAATCATGTTATGATTTTTCTATATATGAAGATGAATAATTAGTGTTCTTATAATTTTATTAATGAATTATGTCATTTTTGTGTTGTATCAACGATGTACTGGTTATATTAATTGTGGAAATAAATAGGAATTGTACTTCAGTATTATTTCATTGAGGATTTAAGATTATATGGTACTAAGAAAAGTTACTCTAGAGAAAGTTAAACTTTTTGTAAAATACATGTTTGGTGGAAAGATAAACCTTAATATGGTCCGGATATTGAGGTAGTGATTTTGGAATAATAGATGGTTAATTTGGATAAATTATATTGGATATTCTTTACAACCTTGGAACTGATTAATGGTTTGTTTATTCCATCATTGTTGGAGTATTTAAAAATTTTGGATATAAGGAATATATCTAGTATTATTTTAGGAATAGGGGATCAGGAATGTAATAAATAAGGTTATATGGTAATTATGGGTGTTATAATGTTTTAAGAGATTACGTGATAAAGGTACTCATATGTTATTTTTTGGAAAAAATAAATCTTTATTATGTTATGTTGACCTTCTATATAAATTTTTGGACTATGAGTTTTTGAAACAAGTATTTTGGAAAAGTTTAAATATTGGAATGGATTAAGTTCGACCCTATATTCTATGGTTTAAGGTTAAAATATTTCATAAGACTATTTTTTATTTTTTATAAAAAGGACAACCCGAAGGTCTGGCAGCACTTTGTCATGTCTGGCAAATCCACGAGACTTGAACCACAACCGAAGGGAGAAAGGGTGCATCACCTACCACTGGCCTATTTGATGTCCTAATTTGTATAATATAGTATTTTTAAATGATATTATATTTGAATTATAAATTCATTTTTATAAAACCCTATACAATTAAGATAAATAGAATTTATTTAATTCTATTATCTTTTGGAGTGAAAGATTATTTTATGGTAAAAATTAGTTAAAGGATAGAACTCTACATGTCAAGTATTTTTTTCTTATTATATGAAAAAATTAATTCATAAACGTTAGGGAAAAGGTCATAAAACTAAAAATGTTTTATACTAATACCTTATGTTTTGATGAAGAAATAATATTTTAAGTCATCATAGATTTATTTCTTTGAGGCTCTCAATTTTCTATTTATTATTTACATGTTTGTGATTGATGACATCAATTACTCCCAATAAATATTAATGTTTTCCCTCCGATTAAGAATCTCAAATTTCCACCAATGATCACCTATTTTAAATCCTAATTTGGTGGTGACTTTTTATTTTCTTTTCGCTTTTATTCAGACTAAATTTTATTAACCCTATTTATAATGTGGATTTTCCACAAAAGTAATTTATATTTTTAAACTTTTTTTTGAAGAAAAAATTCAAATTGCAATGGAGAAATTTAGTTAAGGAGGGGGAAATTTAACACCCCATAAATTCATAGTAAGTTATATCTTAAAATTAAGTCAATAGGTTATACTATACACAACACGAACTTATCTTGCGTTATATGCAAGATTTGGTTTCTATGAAACATCACATTAGTATTATAATTATTTAAATGATATATTTATTTATTAATTAAATTTTGTGATATGAATAGAAAAAAAATAAATCTATATTGTTATTTATATTTTTTTCAGATAAATAAAACATATTTATAATGAAATGTATATGTTTTGTCAAAATAGTTATATATTTAGAAAAACCATTTTCTTAAAAGAACCACTTTTTATGACCTTTTGTAAACAATAATAAAATTAATATTAGACACCCCAAAAAATTTAAATTTGTAAAACAGAATTCATTTTTTATTCAGAATATCAAAATTATCTTAGGGTGATTTTTTTTGTATTTTTCTGAAAAATTTCAATTTTTGATGAATAGTGAAAAATACTACACAGTACATAAAAACTGGCTTTTTATTTAAATAATTATATTATTTTTTAAATTTATTTTAAAGTAAAAATAGATACATAAGATCGATATTAGTATAATTTAATTCATTAGAGTTATTTTATAATAATATTAGATGTATAAAATTTCATTGAATTTTTTAACGTCCTTTGCCCACCATCTTGGAACATTTTCAAATTTTCATAAAATGTAAACTTACATCTTATGTGAATTGAATTTCAAAAATCAAAGAGAAAAAATTGAAATCAGTCTGTAAAATGTGTTTCAATATGTTGAATTTTTTTAGTGAATAGTAACTTTTGATTTTTCATTTACCAGAGTTAAAAGTAAATAAGGTAATTGAAGGTAAAAATGATATTATAATTACCCTAAAATATGTCCTAGTTTTATTGGATATGTGTATTTCGACCAAAATAAACCTTCGGAATAAAATATGATCCTTTTTGATCAACTTAGATTTGATTATGACATTTAGTATATTTTATTTAAAGAAGGGTTAAAAGTCTTAAATTCAGATTTTAATAACTAAAAAAAATTAATGTAGGGTTTTACATAATATAAATTCGACTATAAATATTCATTAGAAATCTAATTTAATTAACATTATTCTAGAATTTTATTTATAATTTTTATACATTAAATAATTTAATTTATTTATGACACAATGATGATGAAGTAAGTACATTATTATGTAAAGATTAAAATAATTTATATTTTAAATATTAAAATTAATATAAATTGGGACTTTTGATGAATTCCGTGAATTTTATTGGTACACATGACATGTTAGGGTTGACTAAATAAATGTTTTTCTAAGTGATAAATTTCTAAGACATTCACAAAAACAAAATACCAAATTGTGTCAAAATTGTCCTTAATGAGTATTTAAAACAAATATTATTTTGTTAAATTATATAATAGACTTAAAAATATATGGTTTAGACAAAGAATATATATAATAATAGATATGTAATTCATTAACCACTTTATGTTCTCTTGGAATTTTATAGTATGTTTATTGACCATATAATATAAAAATACAAGAAGACATGGTAAATGTTAAACTATTTAACTAAGAGTTAAATATATAAGATAAGGTTAATATGGTGACCTAAACATATCTAAAAACAATTGGTTGAGTGGATTTATACCCATACCAACTTTATCCTCAAAATAAATCCATTTGGAGCTGTTAGAAATAGAAAATGATTTTATAATAAAATAATATGTCAAATTCTCTCTAAAGTGAACCTCACATCTATTATAAAAGGGTACTTCCCCTTCTCTTAATTTCTGTAGAGACCCAAATATTGACATACATGGACATTACATTACTTTTTCGTAATACTTAATACATAAAAAAACAGACACACATGGATCATAATAGTTTAGTGTCTTTGGAAACTCAGAATATAAACATCTAATCTTGTTGATATATCTTCAACAACTCCCATAATGATCTTCCCCATTTTGTTTACTTACCTAAAACCATTGTTTATTTTTTGGGGAAAATAAAAAATAAAAAGGGTGAGCTCAAATGCTCAGTAAGGGAAAACATAGATAACATAAAACAATCTAGAAACATTTGGAAGCAAAAACTTGAACATGAAATTTAAACATCAAAATCGTGAGAAAAAACATAAATCATGGAAGTACGTAAGGAATATATCATAATGGAACATCAACCATGATAAACTATAATGGGAATAAAACATGTAATTGTGGCAACCATTCAGCACATGTTATGATTTCCATAGTAGCCAAGACATTGCTTCCAAGACCGTTTTAGTGGACAAAGTCCCTTTCTGAATCGAGTTCACTCCTCATTTCAGTCCTGTAACACCGAATTGGATAAACTTACCATTCAAGCCATGTATATCTCATGAGATATAAACCATTACCCAATGCATTGGTGGGATATATAGGTCCCACCAATCTCATATTGAAATCATTCTTACGTGTGACACAAAACCATCAAAAATCATTCATCATAACCCAAAGAATAAATTGGGTTTCATAAACATCATTCCATCATAACATAATCCATATAAAAAAATAGATATCACTTCATAATAATAAAATTGAAACCATGTAAATCATAGACACATTATACTTGAAACATACACATATGAAATAATTTCATCTTGGATGAAAAAATGGTTTTGATAAAACACTTGAAATGAATTCTTGTGGGAAAAATCCTTTCTTCTTCAAAATCATTTTCCGTTCAAAAAATGCAATGAAATATTAAAATAAAATAATTTTGTTGAAAATAGTCATAAAATCATGTAGAGTAAGCTTCCTGAAAAGGAGGCATTATTAAACTGTAAAAATCCGTTCACGCCGTATAAGTTAAAAATAACATTCTCGTCGTACATTTGTCAGAAAAGTCAAAAAGTACCTCATATGGTAAAAAAATATTCCTTACATACCACATAGTAAAAGTAAAAAATGGTTTAAAAGGACTTTAAAAACACATGAAAATACTTTTATAAAACATGGAAATGGATGATAGAAATAACCCCAGTAAATACTTATGTATAAGCAATCTCAAATAAAAATGAGATTTGCAAAATTATCCCTTACCTGATGTCCGATATGCTTATTATGTATATGAACCTCCTATATAATGATTTAAATAATTTCATTGAATTATTACAGAATCATATTAATTGTAATGATATCATATATGGTTCACTTATGACTTTATATTACCCATTATTTTGTAAATTCCATGTTAAAGTGCGTTTTGGGTAAAATCGTTTCATTTATCGTTTGTTTTTTGACTTTTCGTTCTTGATATTATTACTTATATCCTGATTTGCATAATTCCATAATGTAAAAAATGATTTATATATAATATATATTCATCATATACATATATATTATAAATTGATTAAAGGAATGAAATACACCGTTCATGGAGACGGTAGGCCGTACGTACGCATGAACGCTATTTTCATTTCCTTATTGAATTGAATGTAATTAAGTAGATGACATAAATATATATAACCATAAATCCAGTATAATTATTATGTTATATATTTCATTATTACTTATTGTATATACTTTATAATCAGTCATGAATGGTTAACATGGAGAATGAATCTCATCGCGTTGTGGAGATGGTAGTCCGTACGTACGCACGAGCGATGATATCATTTCCATGATCGTGGAATTGCATTGAAGTGTATGTATAATATTTAAGAATCAATATCACTTTGAAATAATCATATATAGTTATTTATTTACACCATTATACCCATCCAATTAAGGTGGTGGTCGAAAACAGATTACACCACGACGTGGATACAGTATTCCGTACATACGCACGCGCGGTGATTTTGTTTTCCGTAGGATGGGTAGATGGTGAAATAGGGTTGTTTCATACTTATAATAACATATCAGTATTTGAGTGACGCTTATTTTATTACTTCATAATGAAACAACTAAAGAAGAATAAGTAGAAGAATAAATAAAGTTGAAAGAATCGGTAACAGATATTACCTCTTCTTTCGACACGCCTTTTTGAAACCTCTTTTTAGGGCACTAAGATTAGTCTTTTAAGAATACCAGAACCTCTAGTATGTTTCTAGGGAAGTGTAGAAGAGAAATTGGCAGGGGTTGGCCGAGCATGAAGGCTCAATTTGGTTTGAGGAAGAGAGGGATGAAGTGTCCTTTTATAAGGGAGGATAGGGGCACCTTCGGAATAACTAAATATATTATTTTATTATAAAGTCATATTAAGTTTTTAATAGCTCCAAATTGAGTTATTTAGAAGCTAAGGTGGGGATGGGTCTAAATCCTCTCATAAAATAGAATTTAGACAAGTTTAGGTTTCAATTTTAACCTTATCATTTAGATTTAATTTTATGTTAAATAATGTTTCTTTTACCGTGTCTTCTTTTTTTCTTACAAAATAAGGTAATTAAACATACTATAACAAGCCAAAATAACCTCAAGTTGTTTATTATTAATATATATATCCTTATCGACGTCATTTTGAAGAACCTTATATTTTTATTAATAAAATAACAATTAATAATATAATATTTGTTTTAAAAACTATTTTATGTCAATTTTGACACTATTTGGTAATTGATTTTTATGAAAATCATAACAGAATGATTAGTTCGAAAAGAGTTAACTTAATCAATAATAACATTTCATATTAACCTAGAAATTTTTTGGAACTCATAAAAAGTCTCAAATTACATTTATTGGGTATTTATAACATCAATTATGTCAATATTTCATTAATAAGATAATTACTCCATCATCATTGTGTCATAAATAAATTAAATTAGTTAATGTCTAAAAATTACAAATAAAATACCATTATGTATTAAATCATGTTATCTTCCTAATTAATATTTATAGACGAATTTATCTTATTTATAACCCTATTTTAAAAATGATTTAGTTATTAAACTTTGATTTTAACTATTTTAACCCTTTTTTAAATAAATTAATAATAAATATCCTAATCTAATCCAAGTGGGCCTAAATGGTCAAATTTTATGCCTAAGGTTGTTTTTTGTCGAATTAAACTAATCCAATAGAATTAAGACATGTGTTAGGGTAATAATAATATCATTTTTACCCTTAATTACCCTATTTACTTTTGACTGTGGTAAATAAAAAAAAATTTACTATTCAAAAAAACTTATTTTTATCTCATTGAACCAAATTTTACTTACTAACATCAATTTTGTCTCTCGGATTTTTGAAATTCCATTCATAGAAGTGGTAAAATTATGTTTTATGTAAATTTGCAAATTCTCCAAGGAGGTGGGTAAAAGACGGTGAAAAGTTCAATAAAATTTTTATATACCTAAAATTAATATAAAATGACTCCAATGAATTACATTGAACTTATATTGGTATTATGTATCAATTTTTACCTAAAATAAAGTTAAATAAAATAAATAATTATTTAAATAAGAAGTCGGTTTTTAAATAGTAACCCAGTGTTTTCACGATTCATCAAAAATTGGAAGTTTTCAAAAAAAAATACCAAAATTTCACCCTAAGATAATTTCGATATTTCGAATCCAGAAATGAAGTCCATTTTGAAAGATAAAATTTAAAAAATTGGGTATTACTATTCATAATGGCTAGTTCATAATAATATTATAATAACATCTCGTTTAGTGAAACGTTGTATTGCGTACTAAACACGCTATCGAAGAAGGTCTTGATTTCGTGTAATGCATGACAAGTTAGGGCTGCGTGTAGTGAAATCTCCATTTGAAGTTGCATATAACATAATCAAAACTTATTTAATTTATACATTAAACAATATCTATACTTAATGTTGCGGAGAATAATTTCCACAAAACGAACTTCAAATAGTGTGTAACACTAGCCCAGAATAGTGTTGTGTATACTGCAAGCTAAAATGGTGTTGTGTATAGTACAAGCTAATCTTGGTGTAGCATAAAACACAGGACATCAGAGAAATTAAAAATAATATTTCTCATAAAATCTCAGGCTGTTACATTCTACCCCCCTTAAAATGAATTTCGCCCGCGAAATTCGTCGGGGTTGTAAATGGTTTACTACTTGAATGTTTCTTTCATAGAAACCCACATTGTAAAAAAAGAATACTAAAACTTCATTTTAAAAAGGAAAGTTAGAAATGTAACGATTACCTAGATTAACTCGTCACTGGGATTCCACATAGGAGAACATAGGTGAAAATATAGATATGGAAGAGAAATCTAACCATCATGTTCTGATGGAGAGTGGTAGAGAACATGGCTATGAAATAACCAACAATCACAAAGCCATATATTTGCGATTATCTAAGGTACCACTTGATTCATCGGATATAAGTGCACTAGGAAAACATTTTTGGTTTTCAATATCATTTCCCTAAAGTTGAAAATTTTGAATTAGAAGAAATACTTTCTTGATTTTGGTACAATCTCACTGTTCTTCGTGCTTTGAACAATTCCCACTTCATCTCTTAAGGAAATGAAGTTGAATTTGTTATCCGTGAAGTGCTAATAGATTATGTGATAGAATGATGGGTCATTCCATATATCTCAAAGAAAAGGTTAGAAAAAGTTATTGAATACATAAGTCCATATATGGTGAGGTTAATCATATATGATTCCAAACATGGACTTATACTTCATCTATCATACCACTTAATAAAATAAAACTAGTTTCTACTAAGGAGGGACTTCTTGTAGGCCAGTGGTATGTGATAAAGGCCAGTCGCATTTCGGTTGTGGGTTTGATTCCCACAGTCTTGTCTGATGCGACGAGTTGTTTCCCGTCCTGCAGGTTGTCCTTTTTCTAAAATTACATCATCATGACATTCCATCGATAATATCGAAAATAGTTCTAGCCTTAAACTAACTTATGTTCAACATAATCCCTTTCAAATCATTAGGCTTATCCAAAATACTTCTGTCCAAGATGATAGTATAAAGAAAACAATTATTATAAATGTCATCTACCGAGCATGTGAATACCATCATTTATCCCCGATATATCTTGTTGACCACATTCCAATCATGTGAATACCTTAATCATGTATTCTCTTGATAAATGAACACCCATTTAACCTTAGTTAAAACATGAATGCTGCCAAAAGTTAACTCTTTCCACGTACCAAAATCCCAAAATTTCTATATACTCAAAACATGATATCGCTTAGTCCTTATATCAATCATTAGTTCATGAATACTATCAAACATTTCATTTTATCCTTATCCCTTCATTATGCGCATATCATCTGCTTTCCAAAATATTTGAATCACTTTTCATGGTTACCGGTACCATTCAACATATACTTCCAAATACTTTAGGAAAAACAATTGTGTTACAATCCTTAGATGATTCTTTATTCCATAGTACCATACATTATTCTTTATAAACATACAATCATTCCACTAACTTCTTAAACCACTGACTGAGCTTCATCATTTCTTTCATATCATATTTCATTTGTATTCTCATCATCATCATCCACATAAATACTACTCATATTACCATGCTGATTTTCTCCATGAGATTTTTCCTTAGGGAATTGTTTTGCATAATGCCCATACATTCTACATTTAAAACATCTAATCATTGTTGATGTCATAGAAATACCATTATCCTTGTCCATGGTGTTAACTGAACCTTTTCCTTTGCACTTACTAGCTTTGTGTCCTTCTTTTCCACACCCAAAGCATCTTCCAGTTCCTTTGAAACAATCTCCCCGATGCCTCTTCCCACATGATTTACATGAGGGAAATTGAACTTTCTTTCCTCTATGATCATCATGAAACTCCATCTTTCTCTTATTATCTGAGAAAGGAAACTTACCAAAGTGGAGATTATTGATCATATTATGAGATTGCTGATTAGGCATAATAACGATGTTTGGACTTCCAAATCCCATTTCATTTGGTTTCTCATGAAGAATATCATTCCATTGTCCATCATATCCTCCATTATCAAGAATCTTCCAGTTTCCAGCCATTTTCTAAAACCCAAAAAGAATAGTGTGAGAGGAAAAAATCATGCTAGGGAAAACAACATAGTAAAGGGGGATTACCCTCAATATCTAACATCTTAGGTTAAATTCTAAGATCGTTTCCGTAGTTCTAGGACTATATCCTATACGTATACTTATCCTTAGGGACATCCCTAGACATACATTAGAAATATATCGAGGGATCTCACTAACGTTTTTGCATCCTAGTTTCCAAAGGTTGACTAAACCTTTCCTCTGATACCAACTGTAGAGACCCAAAGCTTGACGTACATGGACATTACATTACTTTTGCGGAATACTTAATACATAACAAAAATAGACACACAAGTATCGTAATAGTTTAGTGTCTTTGGAAACATGGAATATAAAATTCAAATCATCTTCAACTCCCATAAGGATCTTCCCCTTTTTGTTTCGTTACCTAAAACCTTTCTTTATTTCCTGGAGAAAATAAAACATAAAAAGGGTGAGCTCAAATTCTCAATAAGGGAAAACATAGATAACATAAAATAATCCATAAACATTTGGAAGAAAAAACTTGATCATGAAATTTAAACATCAAAATCTGGAGAAAAGACATAAATCGTTGAAGTACATAAGGAATATATCATAAGGGAACATCAACCATGATAAAATATAATATGAATAAAACATGTAATTGTGGAAACCATTCAGCACATGTTATGATTTCTATAGTAGACAAGGCATTGCTGCCAAGACCATCTTAGTGGACAAAGTCCCTTTCTGAATCGAATTCACTCCTCGTTTCAGTCCTGTAACACTGAACCGGATTAACTTACCATTCCAGCCATGTCTATATCATGAGATATAAATCTTTACCCAATGAATTTGAGGGAGATATAGGTACCAACCATCTCATATTGAAATCATTCTTACGTGTGCCACAAAATAATCCTAAATCATTCATCATATCCCAAAGAATAAATTGGGTTTCATAAACATCATTCCATCATAACATAATCCATATAAAAAATGGATATTATTTCATCATAAGAAAAGTGAAACCATATAAATCATAGATACATTATACTTGAAACATACACATATGAAATAATTTCATCTTGGATGGAAAAATGGTTTTGATAAAACACATGAAATGAATTCTTGAGGAAAAAATCCTTTCCTCTACAAAATCATTTTCTTTTCAAAAAATTCCATGAACTTTGAAAATAAAATTATTTTATTGAAAATATTTATGAAATAATGTAGAGTAAGCTTCATGAAAATGAGGTGTTATTAAACCGTAAAAATCAGTTCACACCATATAAGTGAAAAATAACATTCTCATCGTACTTTTGTCGGAAAAGTCAAAAAGTACCTCATATGGTAAAAAAATGATTCCTTTCATACCATGTAGTAAAAGTAGAAAATGGTTAAAAAGGACTTTAAACACACATGAAAACACTTTTATAAAACATGGACATGGATGATAGAAATAACCCCAGTAAATACTTACGTATAAGCAATCTCAGATAAAAATGGGATTTGCAAAATTATCCCTTACCTTATGTTTGATATGCTTCGTATGTATTTGAACATCCTATATAATGATTTATATAATGTCATTGACTTATTACAGAATCATATTCATTGTTATGATATCATATATGGTTAACTTATGACTTTATATTACCCGTTATTTTGTAAATTCCATGTTAAAGAGTGTTTTGGGTAAAATCGTTTCATTTATCATATGTGTTTCGACTTTTTGTTCTTGATATTATTACATATATCCTGATTTACATAATTCCAGAATGTAAAACATGATTTATATATAATATATATTCATCATATACATATATATTATAAATTGATAAAAGGAATGAAATACACCATTCATGGAGATGGTAGGCCATACGTATGCATGAACGTTGTTTTCATTTATTTATTGAATTGAATGAAATTCAGTAGATGACATAAATATATATACACATAAATCTAGTATCATTATTATTTCATATATTTCATGATTACTTATTGTATATGCTTTGTAATAATTCATGAATGGTTAACATTGAGAATGAATCTCGTCACGTCGTGGAGACGGTAGTCCGTATGTACGCACGAGCAATGATATCATTTCCAGGATCGTGGAATTGCATTGAAGTGTATGTATAATATTTCAGAATCAATATCACTTTGAAAAAAATCATATATTGTTTTTTATTTACACCATTATACCCATCCAAGTAAGGTGGTGGTTGAAAACAGATTACACCACGGCGTGTAGACGGTATTCCGTACGTACGCACGCGCGGTGATTTCGTTTTCCGTAGGATGGATATATGGTGAAATAGGATTGTTTCATACTTATAATAACATATCATTATATGAGTGATACTGATGTTGTTACTTCATAATGAAACAACTAAAGAATAATAAGTAGAAGAAGAAATAATGTTGAAAGAATCGGTATCGGATATTACCTCTTCTTTCGACATGACTTTTTGAAACCTCCTTTTAGGGCACTAAGATTGGTTTTTGAAGAAGACAAAAACCTCTAGGATGTTTCTAGGGAAGTGGAGAAGAGAAAATTTCAGGGTTTGGACGAGCATGAAGGCTCAATGTGGTGTGAGGAAGAGAGGGAGGAAGTGTCCTTTTATATGGGAGGAGAGGGGCACCTTTGGAATAACTAAAAATATTATTTTATTAAAAAGTCATATTCGGTTTTTAATAGCTTCAAATTGAGTTATATCGAAGATAAGGTGGGGATGGGTCAAAGGCCTCTCATCCAATAGAATTTAGACAAGTTTAGGGTTCTATTTTAACCTTATAATTTAGATTTAACTTTAAGTTAAATAATTTTTCTTTTACCGTGTCTTCTTGTTTTCTTACACTATAAGGTTAACAAACAAACAATAACAAGCCAAACGAACCCCAAGTTGTTTATTATTAATATATATAACCTTATCTAAGTCATTTGTCCAAACCTTATATTTTTACGAATAAAATAACAATTAATAATATAATACATGTTTTAAAACCTATTTTTTGTCAATTTTGACACTATTTGGTAATTGTTTTTTGTAAAAATCATAAAGGAATTATTAATTCGAAAAAAGTTAACTTAATCAATAATAACATGTCATATTAACTTATAAAATTTGTGGAACTCATAAAAAGTCTCAAAATACATTTAGTTGGGTATTTATAACATCAATTATGTCAATATTTCATTAATAAGATAATTACTCCATCATCATTGTGTCATAAATAAATTAGATTAGTTAATGTATAAAATTACAAATAAAATACCATTATGTAGGAAATATTTATATCTTTATAATGATTATTTATAGTCAAATTTATCTAATGTATAACCCTATATTAAAAATTATTTAGTTATTAAACTTTGATTTTAACTATTTTAACCGTTCTTTAAATAATTTAATAATAAATGTCCTAATCTAATCCAATTGGGCCTAAATGGTCATAATTTATGCCTAAGGTTTTTTTTGGTAGAATTAAACTTATCCAATAGAATTATGAAATGTCTTAGGGTAATAATAATATCATTTTTACCCTTAATTACCCTATTTACTTTTAACCGTGGTAAATAAAAGTAAAAAGTTACTGTTCACCAAAAATTATTTTTATCTCATTGAACCAAATTTTACTTACTAACATACCCCATGTCTCTCAGATTTTTGAAATACCATTCACAGAAGCTGTAAAATTATGTTTTATGTAAATTTGCAAATTCTCCTAGGAGGTGGGTAAAAGACGGTGAAAAGTTCAATAAAATTTTTCTATATCTAAAATTATTATAAAATGACTCCAATTAATCACATTGAACATATATTGGTATTATATATCAACTTTTACCTAAAATAAAGTTAAATAAAATAAATAATTATTTAAATAAAAAGTCAGTTTTTAAATAGTAACCTAGTGTTTTCACTATTCATCAAAAATTGAAAGTTTTCAGAAAAATACCAAAATTTTACCCTATGTTAATTTTGATATTTCGAATCCAAAAATGAAGCCCATTTTGAAAGATAAAATTTCAAAAAGTGGGTATTACTATTTAAAACGTCTAGTTCATAATAATATGATAATAATATCTCTTTTAGTGAAACTTGGTATTTCATACTACACACGCTATCGAAGAAGGTCTTGATTGTGTGTAATGAAAGCCATGTTAGGGTTTCATGTAGTGAAATCTCCGTTTGGTGTTGTGTATAACATAATCAAAACTTATTTCATTTATACATTAAACCAAATCTATACTTAATGTTGTGTAGAATAATTTCCACAAAACGAACATCAAATAGTGTTTAACACTAGCCAAGAATAGTGTTGCGTATACTGCAAGCTAATATGGTGTTGTCTATAGTACAATCTAATATTGGTGTAGCGTACAACACAAGACATAAAATTAATTAAAAAAAATATTTCTCATAAAATCTCGGGCTGTTACAATTTCACACGTCCAAATCCATTTGGCAAGGCCAAACCCTGCTAAAATATCCTCCAAATACCCTAAATTCAACCTAGAGGAATTATTTTGATCATAATTCCATCTTAAGGATCCCTTTTGATCTAATCAAAAAACAGTACCCAAATAAGAGGTTATTATTTCATCACCTCTTTCAAAGTTATTTTCTTCTTCAACTTCCTCCTTCTTTGTTATTTCCATAACAAACTAATAAATCCAATAACTTCTATATATTGTAATTTTATAATATATATGTTACCCCAATCATCATTATTCTATCCATCCTATAAATGAAAATGTTACCATAAGTGTGTACGTCCGGCTTACCGTCTCTACGTCGTGGTGTAGTTTGTTATTCAACCCTTCATTATTTGGATGTGTATCCAATTGATTTGTTATTGATATAATTCATAAATATAACATGTTAATGATTCTTTATATATGATATACCATCCAATTACATACGAATTCACCATCAATAGAATGATATTTTCGCTCGTGCGTACTTACAGATTACCATCTCCACGATGTGATGAGATTTCATTCCCCATCATAACCATTCGAGAATAATTTTACTCTTATGATTAAAAATTTTGTCTAAGAACTTAATATAATTATTTATATGAGTCAAATACATCCTATCCATAAAAAATGTCTTACATAACAAAACATATAAAGGAAAACAAATCAGTTAACACCGAAAACAATGATACCACTGAAATATTATTAACAAAGCAATATTAGAAGATCATATATGAAATCATATTTATGTATGTGGTTCTTGAATAATTCAATAACAATGTTTTCACCACTATACATGAGTTTAACATACCATTGAATAAGGAAAAGTACTAGGTAATTGTTAATTTTACAATCACTTTATTATCTGAGGTTGTTTGTACGTAAGTATCCACTAGGACATATTTATCATCAACATCTATGTTTCTTAATAAATGAATTTAAAATAATTTTTAATATATCCTAGAATATTGGTTAAAGACATTTATACCATTTTTTACTTTTATATATAATGTTTTGAAATGAATATTTCCGTAGTTTTCCAAAGAATGTACTTTATGACCATTTCGAGAAAATTAAGAAAAAAGGTTTTTTAACTTATACGGTAGGTGCATCCATTTTCCGCCATTATAAAACCTTCGAAGCTTACCCTCAAGATTATAATAATATTTTAAAAATAATGATTTCTTTAATTTTAAATTATTTATATGTCAGGCGATATATTTCACTTAAATAGTTTTTGGAATCATTTCATCTATGTCAACATACTTTATTAGATTTTATTCTAGTTTGAAGTTGACTTATAAAGTTACAATATTCCTATTTTTATTGAAGGTTTTGTTATATGTTTGACTATGGATGTGATATTTTTATTACATTCATGGTTTATTGTTAATTTATTAACATTTCTTATGCTAGTTTTAATTCGAATGAATATTTTATGTATCACCCTTTTCATAGGAGGAATGCATTGGACGTAGAAAGTGATGGGTGGGGGCCAATATATCCCCTCAATGCATCAGTAGGTCTCATGATAAAATCTAGTCACTTGGAATAAGGCCATGATAAAATCTTATTTTTATTTTTGGATCAAGGCCTTGACTATGTGGTTATGATGTCTGTCATTATGCATTCCATCATTAGAAATTTAGCTATTGATTTTACATGTGATTATTCGACTAGTAGAATATCCATTTAAATATGTAAATGGAATTATTTGATTTATCTTTGCCTTATTATGTTTACGATTATTTTTAAAAGGCTTGTGTTTTATTCTTAAACAATGCCTTAAATGTTTATGCTAATTTATGACAGTTTCCACTATATTTTTATCCTTACAAACCATCTGAGCTATCCCCTTTCTAATTTTTTATTTTTCCCAGGATGCAGAGAAGTATATTATGATTAAACTGTAGGAATAGGATAAGGGATATGAGTGTATTCAATGGGGACACAATGTTGTTGTTTTTCAATTTCATAATGTAATGTAAAACTTATGTATGTATCTAGTACTTCCATGAAAACTAAACTAATCGGTATTTTATGATTTTATATCTTTTGATCATGGAAAAGTTATTTAATAATACACCGAATTTGGGTAACTGTGGTTGGGGCATTACATAGTGACTGTATTTTAAAAATGGAAAGAATTTTGGAATGAGAATTTTTTTTTGGGCGGTTTAAAATTGGTAAGGTGAATTTTAAAATGAAAATGGATTCTAAAAAAGAAAATGGATTATTCCGTGTTGGTTTGAAATTGGTGAAATGGGTTTTAGAGGAAATTTTTTTGGTTTGAAAATTTTGTGCATGTTTGGATATGATAAGAAAAATAGATATGAGACCATTGGTACTCTCTATGGTAGGTCACTTCTATTTAGGGTATGTATTGAAAGTTCATCGAGGAACTTGTTCATTGATGATGTGAGTGGAATTTATGGACACATATGCAACTATTCATAGGATTTCATGGGTGATCCTTCAGAATTTGAAGGTTTTGGAAATTATTTTATGTGTTATGTTGTGGGTTTGGTTTGTGAGTTTTGGATTTTTCTTTTAGGAAGGTATTTTTGAAATTTAAATGAAAACAAGGGTATAAAAAAGGGGTGTTTTTGATTTAATTTTTATTGGTGTGGCTTCTAAGCTAATTTTTCTTGGATCGTGGTGTTGCCTTTAATAGTTTTCTAATTTAATGTTGGTTTTGGTTTGTGCTTTCATGTTGATCAGATAATGCCACCTATAAATGTCTCCAATATTACCATGGATTCATGCCTAATTTTTGTTCATTCTCTGATGTTTCTTGCTCTTCACATGGATAGAGTTCCATTAGAGGAAGTGGAGTGTTTTGAGGAACTGTAGAACATATTTAAAATATTGGAATCTCTCAAAGATATTATCTTTTGTGTTGTTCGAGGACTTTTTGAGAGTCCAAAATTGGAAAATTGGAAGTCAGATGTCCCAACATTGTAGGAATTTGTGTTAAACTGATATTTTTCAAGACCAATTTCATCCAAGGGTTTATAGATGAGAGGGTGAAGTTGGAAAGGTGGGAGAGTTGTGGGATGTTTAATAGGTCCATGGAACCATGAAATAAAATGTTTCTCACTATAGAGATTTGGTTTTTTACTCACCAGATTTGGAGGTAAGGGATCAGTTAAAGTCCCATCTTTTTATTTAGTTCTCTATTTAGATATCATAAAAAAATGTCTCTCATCTGATGAAGTTTTTTTTTGATAAGTTCATGGAAGATACATTTTTAGCAGAGTTGGTCATTTCAGTGCAGTAATTGGTATTTCTCTATAATGAAGGTTCCCCATTTGGAGGGGGGTGTTCTATATGGACCTACTTATCAAAATTCTCATTCATTAGTTTTGAAACCCGATCCATAAGACGATCATCCTATGTTCCACCAGTGTGGCTGATTTGGCATTTAAAGCTGTCATATCAAATTTCTCTGAATATATGACATCATTGCAGTAGTCTGGGTCATCTAGAGATGTTCTTTAAGACTTTTAACCTGAAAAAAGACATTTTTATTGGAGAAAATTAGCACCTGATTGTGAGGTATGAGATGCTTCATCCATTAGGGCTCTAACTTCAGACCTTGGAGTGAAGCTCATGCATAGTCTAGGTTACTAGGGGTATGTGATACCTCGACCCTGTTAATTATATTTTCTTTTGGAATAGAGACTTTTAACTTTTCCATATTCATATTCCCCTACTATTTTAATTTAATCTCTTGTTTTAATAGTGTGATGAACTCGTTCTATCATATACCAAGAGGCTACATCTATTCTGAATATGGTTTTTTGAATGATTAATTTTTCAAAATGATAATTTGGTCCTTTTATGGGCTGGTTCAGGATTAGTGGTGCTTGTTTTAATATGTTTGGGATTTTTGGGATAAGTGAACAATGTTTCTAATCTATTGTTTAGTTGGAGTTTCTTTTCAAGAGTTTTAGCTTAATATTGGGAGTCTTATTTGTATGTGAATAGATTCTAGTTCCAGTGGTGGAGTTGTTTTTCTCATGCTATGGATGTTGGTTTGGATCAGTTGAATGTTCCCACATTGGTCCCATCCCTAGGGTGGTGAGTTTAGTTTTTAATGTTTCCGTGTTAGTTGAGTTATTATGGTGGGGAGAAGTCTCAAGTGTTCTCCCCTCATTTTATATTGTGTTTTTTTCAGGATTGGTTTAGTGTGACTAGTAGAGTGAAATGTCACCCTGAGTTTTTTAGCCCCTCCTAGTTTTTGATCATGCATGGACTCATGTTTTTGTTATCCTTTGGCTTGCTAACTTTCTGAAGGAAGAAAGTGTTTTCGGAGGTGAGAACTATCACACCCAAACCATGGGATTCATTTTTTTAATTATTTTTCAATGATAGATATTTTGGTTGAACATCAGGATTGGTTCCCAATTTAAACTTTTTATGTTTGGAATTGTTGGGGAGTTTTAGGTTGGAACATTGGCAGCACACGGTTTGTGAAAACTATACTGTCATTCCTGGTACCCTTGAGGACCCCTCTAGAATGTAAAAAAGTTATTTCATGGTTTGTGCTTGATTTCATGATCTGTGTGGGGTGACCGTAAGGTTCCCCAACATTGGAAATAAATAAATTTAATGAAATAAGTATAATGAATAAGATGAAATTAAAATAAAATTATATACTAATGATAATACTGATAGAGAGGTCACCGATAGAAAGGTTACCGATAGAAAGGTCACTGATATAAATGTAAATGATGATGGTAACCGATGAAAGGTCACCGATGAAGGTCACCGATGAAAGGTCACTAATGAAGGTAACCGATGAAAGGTCACCACTGAAGGCTACCATTATGAAGGTTACCACTTAAGGCTACCATTGAGAAGGTTAACGCTGAAGGCTACCATTACCAGTCTACTGAGGCTCACTTTCTACTCCATACTTTGTCAAATTCTTAAGATTATTTTAATGGTCATATTTGGTAAATTTAATGATTCGGTCATTATTTAATACTGATTGTAGACATATCAAGAGACCATATCTGAGGACAGTATAAGGTATGAGATGTAACACACGTGGTTTACTTATACCTATTTTCGGACCTCAAATATAAAAGAGAAGACCTACGGTGAAAAGGAGATGCTTACAAGAAGCGTGTGTATAAGAAGAGACAGAGGAATGCATAAGAAAGAAATTACTTGCCAGATCAAAGAGAACAAGGAACAACCATCAACCACTTACACTTTGAATCGAAGAGCCTCAAAATGAACATTCTGGGGAAAAATTTCAAGATTATCCTTGTTCTTAATCAACTCTCTGTCATCTCAAGAAGAATAACACTCAGTACTTAGAAGCTAAAACCTGGAGTTTCTTTAATGGTAATAACTATGCTCAGTGGAAATTAAAAAATATATATCTAGAGAGCATGGGTCCTAAAATCTATGACAAAATTGAGGAACAATATAGTTTTCCTCTTACTGCTAGGGACACATGGTCTATGTTGACTAAAGATAAATATAATAATAATTGTAAAGTAATGAATATAATTTACTATTCTCTAGGAGATGAAGAATTCAATATAAAATCTACCTATAAAATAACATATGATATTTGTGATACATTGGCTATTTCTCATGGGGGAATAACCAATGTTAATGAAATGTTATTAAATACTTATACAATTAAATATGATAGTTTTAAAATGAAGAATGGATAACCTATATCTAAAATATAACTTAGGATCAATGAAATAGTGATTAGCATGAGTCTTCTTGGGAAACCAGTTGTCAACAAGGATTAGATTATGAGATTGCATCAATGCCTACCTGACATATGGAGAAGAAATTATGTTTGTATCTGAGAATCCTATGACATAGGCATGATGCCAATGAAAGAACTAATTAGAAGACTTATTATGTACAAAGAAAAGCTTAAGGTAAATAAAGAAACTGATGATGAACCAATAAAGAAATCTGTAGCATTCAAGACTGCTACCTCAAAGAGAAAATATAAATAAAAATTTCAAGCTCCTGTAGACTCTTCCACCAGTGAAGACTCAGATTTGACATTGATGATGAGATGGATCATCTTGCTATGAGATTCGAGAATTTATACCATAAGAAGAAGTTCTTTAGAAAATAAAACTATAAAGAAATATATGATAGTAAAGGATAGTGAAAAAAGGACAGAAAAAGGAATGGCACCACATATGAGATAGTTTTCTGTGAGTGTAAATGAAAAGGACATGTGAAGGCTAATTACCCCAAGATGGAATTTAAGAATAAATATAAATAAAAGGGAAAGGGATATAAGAAGGCTATAAAAGCTACTTGTTGTGCTTCAGAAGATAGATCCAATGGATCCGACTCTTCTGATACTTAAAAGAACAAACATGAAAACCTGTGTTTCATGATAGAAACATCTAAGGTAACACCAAATTATCTTATACGTAATGCTTATTATTTTGGGAATGAAAGTGAATAAACTAATGAGGAGAATATGACTAAACATGAACTATTTGAATACTATGGAATGCTTGAGGACACATTTCATGAACTCAAGGATAAATATAAATTATTGAAAAGAAAACATGATTTAAATGCTAATTATAAGTCTGATCTGGATATTGAGAAAAAAAATTGATCAACTATTAAAAGAAAATAATAAACATAAATTATCAAATGAGAAATTAAAAATGGATCTTGAGAAGTTTACTGCAGAAAGAGATACCTTAAATTAGTTGTTAGGAAAACAAGTATCTCCAAATTACAAAACTAGTTAAGGATATCAACCAGTATATTGAAGAATTATTAAAAATAAATTTGTTCCAAATTTTGGACAGTTCACTGCTAGTTCATGTTTTGGACCATCTTTTGACAAACAATTTTCTAAAGGCCATAACATAGTGTTCATGTCTCAAAACCTATGTATTTATTATAGGTAACTTGTGATAAATGTATGGGTTAATAAATAATTACTTTCTAACCTCTCTATACCCAAGAAAATTTGGGTACCAAAGTTACCCTACACTTAATATGCTTTGTAGGAAAAAGGTTTGATGAGATCATGCAAGACTCTATGGTACTTGGACAGTGGATTTTCAAGACATATGATAGGAGAATATTTATGATCCAAGAGCTTAATTAAAGTTAATGGTGGAAATGTCACATTTAGTGATAATACCATAGGGAAAATAGTCAGCTTATGCCCAATTGGTTAACCTAATACTATATTAATTTCAAAAGTATATTTTGTTGATCGGTTAAAATACAATCTGCATAGTACATCTTTATTGTGTGATGATGGTTTTAATTTTAAATTTTAAAATGATGCATGCAATGTTTTTAATTCTATAAATTATTTAATATTTACTACACATAGAAATGAAAATGTATACGCTGTTGATTTAAACTCTTTAGCTAATAAAAATGTATCCTTCATAAATTCATTTCATAAGGAATCCTGGTTATGGAATAGATGTTTAAGACACTACAATGTGAACTCACTTAAGAAAATAACTAGGAAATGTTTAGTTAGATACATACATAAACTATAACTCCCACTTAATAAAGTTTAAAATCCTTGCCAAAAAGAAATAAACAAAAAGTTTATTTCAAACCAAAGAAATAAGTTTCCACATCTCAACCAATCGAGTTGGTTCAAATGGATTTGTTTGGACCATCGAGAGTTTCAAGTTTACATGGGAACCACAATGTTTTTGTTCTTATATATGATTTTTATTGATTTACATGGATATATTTTCTAGATCCCAAAAGTGAAGAAAATTATTACTTCATTAAATATTCCATGTTTCTAGAAAATCATAGTGGAATTATAATTAAGACATTGAGAAGTGATCATGTCCATGAATTTAAAAATCAGGAGTTTGAATATTTTTCCCACAAAATGGTTATAATCACAATTTCTCTTCTCATAGAACACCTCAAAAAAATGGATTCGTATAAAGAAGAAATGGGAGACTTCAAGAGATTTTCCAGACTATGATAAATGAATATAATCTACCTATCTATTTTTGTGTTGAAGCTGTTAATATATCTTGTTACATCATCAATAGAGTCTTAATTAGACCAGTTCTTAAGAAAACCCCTAATGAGATCTAGAATAATACAAAGCCTAAGGTTAATTACTTTAGAGTTTATGTTACAAAGTCATTATCCTTAACACAATGTATAATCATGACAAATCTGCTTCCATGAGTGTTGAAGGAATTTTTCTAGGTTACTCATTCACAAGTAATGCTTATAGAGTATTCAATTAGAGAACTAAATGTTTGGAAGAATCAGTTCATGTCAAATTTGATGACATTGATTTACACGAACCCAAAACCTCTATTGAACAATCTGAGGAAGATATATCAATTTTAGACCATAACTATAAAGACAAAAAACCCTTAGTGAAGACAACCAGTTTTGTAAATTTTCCAGAATCTGATCATAGTGAATTTGAACCTTTAGAATACCATGAGGAGTCTAGTACAACTCTTTCTAGAGCTATTAAATCTCTCCAGAATCATCATTTAGATGTTATAGTAGGTGATCTAAATAGAGGAACACAAACTATAGCTTATATGAGAAATAAGGTTGAACATCAAGCTTTTCATTCACATCTTGAACTAGAAAAATATTCATGATACAATCAATGATTATTTTTGGGTGATAGCTCTGCAAGAAGAATTAAATAATTTTCAAATAATCATGTTTTGGGAATTAGTAGAAAGACCTAAAGACACTTTGACCATAGACACTAAATGGTAATTTAAAAATAAAGTTGATGAATCTGGTAACATAATTAGAAACAAGGATAGACTAGTTACACAAGGATATAGTCACTATTGATGCTACTTTTTTGTCACAGATTAGAAACAAATGGAAAGGGAAATGCCTTAGCATAAAGTGATTCGTCTTTTGAAGAAAAAATAATAAATCGACAAAGGTATGAACAAGGAGTCATTTACACCTGGGTCACGCAATTTCCACCAAGGTTGCACAAGTATACATGCGTGACGCACAGTGGTCGCGCAAGTGACTTGCGTGCCCTCTTTGAAATTTCACCTAGGGTCTCTCTAGCCTATAAATACCCCTGATCCCCCCCATTTCGAGGATAAAAAATTCCAGAACCTCATATTTGAGATCCCAATGCCCTAATCTTTTCTCAAGGATTTCGAACACTTCTATGGTAATTTATTACCTAGAACGGAAGATCTAAAGAGTGGGAGGAAGGCCTAAGTGTTGAAACTCGTCTACACTTGCGCACCTAGGCGGCTAGCCCTTAAAGAAAGCGGACACACTTGTGCGTCGCCTTACCCCTTCCACATAACTTGCACGCCTATCTTCTAGAAGTCTATATGGGTAGTACTAAGGGCTTGATCCAAGCCTCGTCCATGTTTTACTCTAAAGATTCACCGGTGCACAAGTACCCATGTGTCGCACAAGTATACTTTCATGACCAAGACTTGTGCACCCACACAGTACTTCCACGCCTACGCAGTACTTGCATGCCAATGTTTTTCGGGGGGGCCCCTTCCTGCCTATGTTACCTCTCTTATGCCTATCCACCTCTCTTATTCATGATTAAGCCTTTAGAACTTTCTCCAAAGCCATTTATGGCTTGATTTCCTTGTTTTCATCTTTATCGGAATGGAATTTTTTGGAACATATCTTAAAACCTCGTGACTTACACATCTTTACATCACTAAATTTAGAGAGTTAATTCATTCAAACTCATCCTTTAATATGAGAGAATTATTAACATGTGAATCCTCTTTAGGAGTAAGACCCAAGTCCTCATAAATTTGGGCATCCTTCTTAGGAGTAAGCCCCAGTCATATTCTCTTATCCTGGGCCTCCTTTTCGAGAGTAAGACCCAGTCCATGTTCCCAAATATGGGCATCCTCCTCAGGAGTAAGCCCCAACAAAATTCTCTTAACCTGGGCCTTCTGTTTAGTAGTAAGCCCTAGTCTATGTCCCGAAATATGGGCATCCTCCTCCGGAGTAAGCCCCAACCAAATTCTCTTAACTTGGGCCTCCTTTTCAGGAGTAGGCCCTAGTCTCAAATATGGGCATCCTCCTTAGGAGTAAGCCCCAAGTCCCTTAATTTCTCAAATCCCCTTCACTTGGGACTCCTTCTCAGGAATAAGCCCTAGTCTTAATTTCTCTTAACCAGCCCTAATTTACTTTTGATATGGGATTCCTTCTCCGGAGTAAAACCCAATCATAAGTCCCCTCCAAACTTGGGAATCTTCCTTAGGAGTAAGCCCCAAGATTAGAGTATCCAAATCAACATAAAGAACATATACCTTTGTGGACCCTGTTCCTGGATTTCTTCCCTAAAGTAAATCTTAATCTTCATCTATTTGGGCAATCATACATACATAATCCCCACATCATTTCTTATGATTTCATCTTTCAGGGCACAATTATCGGGTTTTACCCATACCTCTTGTTTATCACACCGAGCATGAATCACATGAGATTAGAGTGTAAATGTAATTATGACACCTTTCTTTGAGTCATCAATCATAAAAATCATACTCCCTTACTCGAACTACATGGGTTGTGATTCCTTTCCTAAACAAAGGATATGTAGGTAGCCCATCTTCGTGTACGATCCCAACTCTAAAATAATCCATGTCCTTCTGAATGACAATAAACTTCAAGTGCCCCACTGAGTTGATTTAAACCCAGTATGGTCATCATAATGACCAAGAGACTTTTATGTATTGAAGGATACCATTGACTAAGAATCTCTAAAAAATACAGATGATTCTCTATCAATGAAGAACCTCAAATACATATAAAACATTCTCTAAATTTACTACATATTTAATCATTGATTGTCCGATATAAAGGAAAGCTCATTTTATACTTGGTCAGGTAATAAGGATTCATGAACATAACTTAAATCTATAATGAGAGTCCCAGAGTAGACCATAATTCTCCTCAAAAGGTGTGATGAGCCTGACCTCCCATCCTCTCGAATAGTGAAAATTCCTAAGCCTCATCAGTCCACAACTCATGAGCGCCTACCTTGGGAAAGTAGGTCCAAATGGATATGGAATCATTGGATGTTTCTCGTTCTACGAACAAACCCATTAGAAACCAATTGGAATATTTGAACCTTCAATCAATGAGGTCATTCCCAATTCCAGAGGAAACCAAAAATGGTGAACCATACGTGAATCCTTATCCATGTTAAAATGATGTTTTACTTATTTGTTAGGCCCCTATTTAAACTCAACGACAGGGCCAACAGAACAATCAATAACAAATGTGCTCATCCAAAAGATGTAGCAGCTGAATTTATCTTGATTATGTTTTTTATATCAAACATTCACTCTTTTCCAAGATCTTCTACATTACATAAATGGATTTTCTTTAGTTCACATCTGTGAATACCTATGGAATGAAATCATCCGCTCTGAATGCATCTGCTACTACTCCTGCTGGATCATCGTCTGCTCTGAGGATGAAATCACCTACTCAGCATCTTCAACGTTGGGTATCAAATGCGCTGGTTAAGGAGTACCGTCAAAACGGTACTATTCCGACTCTAGAGGCTGCCCGACAAGCCCTCCAAGTCAATAATTCAACCTGGTCATCCGGACAGCGACGACCAATGATCAAGAAGCAGGCGGTGCCAACCACCGTATCCAACCATTTCAGGTCATTATCCCCGGAATGCAATCACCATTCACTCCCATATTCTGAGGAGGTGAATGAGAAGGTCCCTCAGGGCCTTAATTCAAGGAGACATGAGTCCTTCCTGAGGGTTCCCATCAATAATCGCCGCCAGACTCGTGCGGTCGTGCACCCTCAACATGATGAGGGTATCATTTTCAGGCATTCATCTCATGTTCCTCGAACACGAGAAGGGAAGAGGAACCTCAATAGGTGAAATCCGGTTAACAGTGAGTAGGTTCTCATCTCTTCCATCTCTAGAGAAGTCCACCAACCTATATTGGTGGAAAGCAATGAGCGGGCACACACACCCGTCCGTTTTAATTCATCTGTCCAGCAGACTTATTTGGAAGCATCATACCAATCCCTCCAGGCAATTCCAGTAGAGTACTATAGACAGGAACATACACCTGTTTATAAATCATCAGCTAGTCAGCAGGCTCTTCTGACTATATACGATGAATCCCTCCAACCCAATGTGTTGATAACTGGTAAACATGCACATACACCTGCTTACACTCATCAATCCTGCCAGTAGCCTCGTCTCTTAGTATTGAAGGAAGCTCATCAACAATGTTTGGTGGAGTGAAATCAGTAGGCACATACACCTTATAGTATTGATCAAGCCTGCCAATTGTCTCGTTTGGTAGCATTCGGAGAAGTCAGTCGGAATGCTTCAGTGACAAACATGAGGCAGACTCAACTCTCTGCCCCCACAGTTGAGTACTGTCAGGATTCACTGATAGGAAAAGGATGACAGGAGCAGGTATATACACCTACTCCAAGCATGGAATGGACGTATATTCCTGTTCCAGTAGCTAAAGTCACCTTGCATATTCTATCAATGGTGAAAGAGAAGAATCCAATCCCTGCTCATATTCTGGTTGCCTGCCAGGATATTATAACAGCTTCAGTAGCGTCTTAGGGAAAGAAACTTAAATCTATCCCTACCAGTGGATTGACACATCAACAGTTCACTCCAAAATAGACAAACACATCTGTACCAGTCCAAGCGGGGTGTGGGGCATACTCACCCCATATCATATGGACAACCAAGTCATGCACATACACCTGGTTTGAGTGGAGATAATCAGCCTACCCTGATCATTTCTCCTGAGCAGGCACATACACCTACCAAATTGAGTAAGAAGGCATATAAGAAGAAGACCCGCCATCACAGTTAAGAAATCAAAGGCCAATATGTGATAAGGCCTTACTCGATGTTGGAGTTCTTGATGCACACAGGCAATTATCTGTTGCAACTCAAGATTCTACTCCATCAGTTCCCAATAGTGGGAACATTAATTCCGAAGATCTACATTAGATACTTCTTCATGAAGACTTTCTTCATGAAAATTTGCTCGATCTCAATGTTTCATCTTCAGATAAGAGCCACAAGTACCCTCTGTGTGGTCAAAAGACCAATGAGCAAAATGATTCATCTTTTGATGTAACCCACCATGGTGGTCCTCCCCATGATGATAAATTTAGCGGCAAAAATCCTCTCTGTAGTAGTGATTCACATTGCTTCAAAAATTCTCCAACAGAAAATGTAGTGATGAGAAATCCCTCTTTTCTTGAGGAACATGAAAATGTGAATCCAGTCAGGTCTGATGCTTTACCATTATCAGGTGAAACACTTTCTCAGTCAGAATATAGCCTGGGGTGTAGGTCATTCTCCGAACCACCCCTGGGTCATTCATCATCTAGTTTGATCAGTGAATTCTCTACCGATCTTATTGAATCTGATGAAGTAATAATGAAGGTCCAGCTCTAGTCTAATCAGGTAGAAGAATATTCATTAAATGATAAATAGAAAATATTGAACATGACAAAACAACTAGCGAAAGGTGAAGGGCCAGTCATGTTTTGGCCTTTGGCCAACTCTCATTATGATATTCCAGAGATGTTGACCGATGATGGAATTCAGGATATTCATCTCAACATATGGAATCTTATTTGTTATTGGAAAAAGAAAATATTATCTTATGATGAATATGAAAATCATATCAAGATAATAGAAGGGTTACAATGCCAAATTGACATGGAATCTCTCTCAGTTTCACGATATCCGAAGGCTGAAAAGTAGCAGAGAGCCCTTCAGCATTCATGCCTTGGCACAATAAGAAGATTGTGCTAGTTAATTTCCAATTCCCCATCTGGTATTCATATCAGGGGATGGGGTGTTCATGGAGCACTAAATTTCACTGTACTCTCCAGTCAGCAAAGCCTGCCGAAAATGGTCTCATGCAATGTTATTGCCCATGGTCGGCCACAGTTAATGGGTTTTGTTTGTAATCAAAAACTTTTCCAGGAACATGCTTCAACTAGTTCCTCTCAAAATCAAGCATACAGAGAACAAGTTGTTGAATTACTCCAGCACCAATCAAACGAGAATATTGAACATGCCTCTCGTTTGGAGCAAGAACATCATCATGTGACATAAGTGTGAGAAATCATCCAACGGTCTTTTGAGTTGGGTGATAAAAGTGGATGTAGGTTGATGCATCCAGCTAATTTCTAGACTATGTTCCACAAGATCAGGAGAGCTTTCAAGAAATTCTCAGATATAGCATGTTAAGAACCACCCCATCTTACCAGACTGAGGACTCTTTTAACCCAACCGTCAGAATCAACAAATAGGATTTGAGGAGTTGAGAAAAGACACCAGGAACAGCCCCAGTCAACCAAACTGGGGACTTTTTCAAATCCTCAATCCCTCCATCAGATAAATTCAGTCTTCTCTCGGCTGGGGAAGAAACATCAATAGGAACAAAGAGCCAAATTATCAAGAGATTCCCTCCAAATTATGGTTCGTCAAGAAGTTCCTGAGGGATTGAATCAAAAAAAGGCAATGTCTCATCATGGACATGGAAAAAGAAAATATCATTGAAATTCCGATAGAAGAGATGCAATGAGTTGTGCATAAATAAATTTCATTAATGGCGTTGTTGCTGATCCACCATATGAGGTTCACTCAGAGGGATCTGATGAAGAGGTTCCTGATCAAGAATTTGTATGCATAGACACAAATGGAGAAGGTGTGCGTACACGAAATCAAAGGATTACTCAGAACCTAGGTAATCCTTCAAGTAACCCACTTCCCCCTCTCCTAAAGGGATCCAATAAGGGGAAAGGAATGAATCAGGTTATATACCCTTCCTCTGGAGAAGGCCAATAGCTCTCACCAGAGCAAAGATTTGCACAAAAAGAGGAAGAAATGAATGAATTAAGGAGGATGAATGCAGAACTACTTCAGGGTAGTCTTCCTCCTATGTGTGACGGAGTCAGTCAGCCAAGGAAATTTTTTGAGGCTACTTTGATGGATCAAGAATATCCTCCTCTATCAGTACACCCTCATGGGTCTAATCCTACAGGTCAAGTGCAACAACAATTGGTGTTGCTACCATTAGTTGTAGCACCAGTCACCACATCTGTCCAAGCTCCAGTTATTTCACCGGCTTAGGTCCAAGCTCAACCAGATGTTTCTCAAAAGTTAATACCTACTATTGAGGCATTAACAGCTCGTTTGGAAGCTATGGAGGGAGTGTGTGATCAAATTCAACTAGAAAAGAGATATTACCCTATGTGGGTTGATGAAATTCCTCCCCCATCAAATTTTGCAAGTACCACATTCCCAATCATTAATGGTTCGGGGGACCTAGAGCAACACTTAACACATTTTGTTTCGTATTGCGATCCTATGATGGGAACCCTTCAGGAACAAGAAGCAGTTAAGCTCAGGTGTTTTGTACAGTCATTAAAGGACCTGCTTTTGTTTGGTACACAAGCTTACAATCCCGGTCAATTAGCGAATGGGAGGATCTTCCCCAAAAATTCCTTCTTCATTTCATCTCAACATTGGAAAAGACAACAGTTTTGATCTTACAAACTCTAAGCAAAGGGAGAATGAATGGGTCTCAAATTTCATTGCTCGCTAGAAGGGATTACCATATTCCCTAAGATTAGCACTCCCTCAAGATGAATTTTTTCCAATCGATGTGGCAAATTTAAGTGAGAGCTTCACACACCGCTGATCCCTGTGAAATACATAGGAGGGTTTTGAGACCTTACTTCAATAGCGCAACAGATTGAATATTCTCATATAATGACTAAGTATAAAGCTCATGTAATTCCATCAAATCTAGGAAGAAGAATGGTTAAGCTGAGACTGCTACAGTTATGCTTAAACGAGTACCTGTACCTGCTTCTACTTCAAAACCTTCATCTTCCCAAAGGGATCTACCTCATGAACATCAAAAATAGAGGTTGTTTCATCAATATGATCAAAGAGATCAAATATGAAAACAATTTGAGTATTTGAAAAGCAATGTTTACTATTTCCGAAATGAAAAAGTTCCTAGTTACTTCATTTCGACTCTGGAAAATAATTTGGTTCAATTGCAAAGGCCCAAGAAGCCAAACAAGGAAAGAGATGAAGACCGTCCCAACTATTTACCATTTCATCAGATGTTAGGGCATCCCATTCAAGAGTGTTTTTTCTATTAAGGAACTCCTATATAAAATGTTTGACATGGGAAAAGGCAAACTGAAAGGTTCTTCAGTTCAGGTAACATGTGTTACTACTACAGATCTAGAGGAGGAAGGTGAGTGGAAAGAAGTCAAGAAAAAAAATTACAAAAATATGATGATTGGATAGTCAAAAAAATGATCAACCGAACTCATTCTATTTTGCGAACACAGTTGAAGAAACCAATTGAGCCTTTTTCCATGAATTCTGTAGCAAAACCCTCTTTATCAGAGGGAAAATCATCAAAGAAACGACATAATTGAAACAAATAAGAAGAATCAGAAGAAGATGAGTATGTGTCAAAGCCTAATTTTTCTTTGACTCTGGCAGATTTCATGCCATCTACTTCAAAGGAAAGGGCACCGCCCCACCAAACGGTACAACCTAAATTATCTAATCAGGCAGATTCTTCATCAAATGAAGAGTTAATCTTTGGTTTCGATAATATGATTCACTTAACAGATCCTTATACCAGTCAAAGTTTCGAATTTGATGAACCTGAGTTCTTCGTATCAAACAGAGGAATCATAGGAAGTTCTAGTGGCTTAGGATATAGGGGAAGATGTGGATCTTTCAGAGGCCACTATTCCAATTCTACCCCTTCTAGAACTGTGTATGCAGCAGAAACTCGTGGCAGAGCCCTTCAACAATCTCAACAAGAACAAGAAAGTTCTTCCACATAAGGCAAACTCATTCCTGGAACAATTATTATGGAATATCGGTTGAAGGCTCCATCTTCTTCCTCTCAACATGTAAATAGACCTAATCAGTCTAATATTCCAAAGCCAGTAGTCTTACCAACTCTTATCCCGGTACAAGATGCATCTATTTCCAAAGAATCAACTTCCAAGGCACCTACTAAACCACATTTTCACGTTGGGAAACGCAGACATTTGGATCAAAAGTACGATGTATTGAAACACCTGGCCCAAGTACCAGCCAAGTTATTAATTCTGGATGCCTTGAATCTATCAAAGGATCTTTGAGAGGCACTCATTGAGGCTTGGTCAAGTCCCCAAGAGTTTGAAACTAAAATTGCTGCAACTGAAGCCTACCGTGTAGAGAATATTATTGCAGAATGTCATGTGGTGATATCTTTCACAGATGAAGATGAAGATGATGTCGTGCATGGACATATTAGACCTTTGTATTTATCTATAAAGTTCAATAGTGTAGACATCCAAATAGATTTCATTGATAATGGTTCAGGAGTCAACCTCATGCCCATTCATACAATTTTTCGATTGGGCCTCACGAAATCTGATTTATCTCCTTCAAATATGGTGTTACAAGGATATGATAAAAATGAAAAAGAACCACTGGGTAACATTACACTCAGAACTCAGTTTGGATATCTTGTATCCAATTCAGATTTCATGGTTGTTGATCAAGACTCAGCCTTTAACATCTTTCTTGGAAGACACTCACTACATCAACATATGATTATCCCTTCATCATACCATCAATGTCTCAAATATTGTTTTGATGGTCATGTTGGGACATTGTATGGTGATAAGGCCCCATTCAAGAAATGTGAATCTCAATACATTGAGGCAGAATTCTACCACATGAAGGGAAAGGAGGAATCCACAAAAAAGGTGATTACCAAAGTTAATGCTCCATATGGTTTGGAAAAGATTCCAGTAAACCCATTAGCACATGTGAGTATAGATATGTATTTCCTATTAGTCAAATTGATAGGATAGACCCAAATAAAAATACTCTTATGGAAACCTCCATAATGTCAATCACGTCAATCAATCCAGACTGAATGGGAGAAAGTGGTGATCCACCATGCAATGATGAAAGCTCAAATGGAGATGTCTTCATTTCATCTGCTGAAATCCAGCAAGTCTATACTCCGCCAAAAAGGCCAAAAGAAGTTATAGAAATGTTAGAGGTGAATGATGATGTTGATTCTCAATCCATCATCTCCTCTTTATTACCCAAAGAAGACCCTTCATCATCATTTGGGTCGGAAATGTAAGCTTCTTCTTCAAGATGTGCAATTTTTAGTGTCTCTTCTGATCATGAAAATTCTGCTTCATCATCTACTATGAAATTATAAACAGACGAAATAAAACATGTTGAAGAAGAATAGAATGATCTCAGGGATGCTCCTCCAGAATTTGAAGAGGTTATCTCTACTACCGTGGATGAACTCAGAGAAGTAAACCTGGGTTCAAAAGAAGATACACGCCCCACATTAATTATTGCGGCTATGAATCTTGAAGAGAAAGAGATGTATATTTCCTTTCCAAAGAAAAATAGAGATAAATTTGCTTGGAAATATATAGAGATTCTAGGGCTTGATCCTGATGTTTCCACTCATCATTTGGGTTTGCTAGAAGAACATCGAGGATTCAAACAATATGCTAGAAGAACACACCCAACCTATGTTTCCAAAAGTGAGGCTAAAGTGGATAAACTTATCAAAGATAACTTCATCATATAATTTCAATATCCCATGTGGTTGGATAATATTGTCCCAGTTAAAAATAAGATTGGGAAAATTAGAGTTTGCATTGATTTTAGAGATCTTAATCGGCATTTTCCTAAGGATGATTTTCTAGTTCCGATTAGATTACTATTTATTAATGCAACAGTTGGCGATGAAGCACTCTCCTTCATGAATGGATATTATGGGTATAATCAAATCCGAATAGCCTTAGAAGATGGGGAATATACAGCTTTTAGAGCCCCTCAGGGTGTGTTTTATTTTCAGGTAATGCCCTTTGGCCTAAAGAATGCAGGCGTAGCATATCAGTGTTCCATGCATCGTATCTTCAAACCCTTTTTAAGGAAGTCCGTTGAATGTTATGTGGACAATTTGGTGGTCAAATCCAGGCAACGTTCTAATAACTTGGCTGATTTGGAAGTCATATTCCACAAACATCAGCAACATAATTTGAAGATGAACCCCTTAAAATGTTCTTTTGGGGTAACCGCAGGAAACTTTATCAGATTTTTTGTACGCCATTGTGGTATTAAAGTCGATATTGAGAAGAAAAATTCAATCCTTGGTATGTAACCTCCTCTGAATTTTAATGAATTGAGAGGACTTCAAGGACAATTAGCCAATATTCAGCATTTCATCCCCAATTTGGTAGGCAAAAGCTTACCCTTCACCAAATTGATGAAGAAGGGAGTCAATTACTAGTGGACTAAAGAATGTCAAGAAGAATTCAATATTATCAAGAAGTATCTCTTGCGTCCATAGGTGATAATTCCACATATTGAATAAAGACCACCTATCCACTATGTGACAACTTCAGAGCGATCATTGGGTGCCTTTATTGCTTAGAAGAATGTTGCTGGGAATGAGAACAGCCTCTACTATCTCATTCGGACTATGCTTGAAGCAGAAACCCAATATTCAAGTATTGAGAAGTGTTTCCTAGCATTAATATTTGTAGTTCAGAAGTTGAGACACTACCTGCAACATCATGAGGTCCAATTGGTATCTCGCAATAACCTACTCAAATTCATCCTTAGTCGTCCAATGCTTATAGGACGTCTAGCAAGGCGGACTGTTATTTTGCAGCAATTTGATATCCAATATGGGTCTCAAAAGTCAATAAAGGGACAAGCTCTAGATGATTTCCTTACTGAACACCCTTCATTGGAAGACACATCTTCATATATTGAACTCCCTGATGAGGAATACTTCTATATTCAAGAAAGTCATCAAACATGGGAGATGTACTTTGATGGTGCTTCCAGAAATCCAACCGGGAGGAAAATGGAAAATCCTAAATTCAACAAAGCTGGCATAATAATTGTGCTCATTTATCCAGAAAAGGCAGTGTTACCTTATTCCTTCTCATTGTTGGTAGGCGGTACAAATAATGAAGTAGAATACCAAGCTCTCATCAAAGGCTTGGAGTTGGCACTTCAAGCACATGTGAATCACTTAAAGGTGAAAGGTGATTCAGACCTGGTAATCAAACAAGTCAATGGGGATTATGCTATCAGAAAAGAAGAACTAATCCCTTTGTATGATTAAGTCAGAGTGTTAATGGTAGAATTCCCTTCGGAACCGACATTTTCTTATGTCTTGCGGTCACAAAATACTCAAGCTGATGCACTGGATAATATAACCACAACTCTAGCAGATCCAAATCGGGATGAGACAGGCATTGGTATTGCCCACCGTCGTACAATCTAACCTTATTTTCAATCCAGAACAGAGGAAATCAATGAAATTAGTCCCATTCTAGAACCACTTGGTCGTACTATGGGATATATGACACCTATCAGAGAATACCTTCAAAATGGAACACTTCCACCTGATAAAGCCGAGAGGGAACAAATATGGGGATGTGTGGTCAATTTTACTCTTTATGACAGCCCAGATCACCTAGAGAAAATTCTCTACAAGATTGGTTTTGAGGGAGTTCCCTTCATATGCATTGATGGTGAAGAGACAATGGATGTCATGAAAGAAGTGCATGCAGGAGTTTGTGGTGCCCACAAGTCTGTACATAGACTATCTGATCAGATTCGAAGGCTTGGATACTTTTGACCTTCAATGATACAATATTGTGTTGATTTCACAATGAAGTGTCATTCATGAAAAGTAAATTCCAACTTCATTCATCAGCCCCCATAACTGCATCATATAGCTAAATACTCGTGGCATTTTTCCACATGGGGAATGGATGTGGTGGGACCTTATCTTTTAGTTACAGCCAAGTATTTTATGAACATTCTTACTGCTATTGACTTATTTTCCAAATGGGCAGAGGCAATACCTCTCAAGGAAGTTAGTTCTAAATGCATTGATAGCTTCATTAAGTCTAACATCATTACCAGATTTGGTGTCCCACATACCATATTGATGGACAATGGCACTATCATCTGTTCATTCGAGGTGACGAAGTTGTATCAAGAATAGAACATCATATCCAATCATTCGTCTCGGTATCATGCAGCGACCAATGGCAAGATAGAATCCTTCAAAAAGAATATGTCCAATATACTGAAAAAGATGGTGGATAAAGATAAGTGGTCATGACCTGATAAGCTCTTTCATGCTTTATGGGCTTATCGGACCACCACTCGCACTGCAACGCGGTCAACTCCATATTCACTGGTATATGGAACGGAAGAAGTCTTGCCAATTGAGGATCAATTTATTTCGCTCAGAGTATCCATTTTTGATCAGTCATATATAGATGAACAATATCAAAAGCGATTGAGTGAATTGGAATGGTTAGATGAGAAAATAATGTGCACCCTACACCACTTGGAAGTCTATCAGAATCGAATATCACGAGCTTTCAACAAAAAAATTTCCCCTTCATTCATTTGTTCAGGGAGAATTGGTATTAGTTCGCAGAACTCTAATGATACCAGGAAAGAAACCTCCCAAGATTGAGCCAAAATGGGAAGGACCATATTCAATACATAAGGTCTACTCTAATGGAGCTTGTTCTTTAATCTCAATGGATGGAGAACTCATCACTACTCCAACCAATGCCATATTTCTTATGAAATATTTTGTATGAACACAAAATACATCTAGGGTCCATGCATATGACTTTAAATTATTGTCACTTACACCCAACATGATGTTAAACTATGACATCCAAACTACATGATGCTAAACTGTACAAAAGTCCCTTACATCCAGCAAGACATTAAACTACATAACCAATATTCCATGCATACGACCTTAAACTATTCGCACTTTCGTCCAACATGACATTAAACGATGTCCCTTTTATCATCTTGTACGATGTTAAACTATAAATCTAGGATCCATGCATATTTCATTAAACTATAGGCACTTACGTCCAACAAGACGCTAAACTGTGAAAAATTCCCTAATACGTCTAACATGACGTTAAATTGTGTCTTCTTTTGTCCTCAATACATGACATTAAAATGCACAGTCCCCTTTTTCATCCAACATGATGCTAAACTATATTGTCCCCATTGTCTTAGCTACATGATGCTATCCTGTAAAACACCCTTACGTCCAACATGATGTTAAACTGTGTCCCTATATTTTTCCTACATGGCGTTAAACTGTATTTCATCCCTACTACATTACAATAAACTGTGTAGCACCAATTGTCTTAACTGCAAGACATTAAACCGCATAGTCCCTTTATATGTCCTACATGACATTAAACAATGCATAGTTAAGGTTGTTCTTACCTCTTGTTTCTCACACCTAGTATGAATCACGTGAGCTTAAAGAAAATTTCAACCATAATACACTCTCTGGGCCTCTAACCACATGTAAGTCCCAACACCATTTTTAGGTCATTTCCCCTAAGAACAATTTGATAACTAATTTGTTATTTAATTGAACTACGTGAACTTTGATCCTTGCCTTCCAGGCTGGGTATGTAAGAAACCTCCCAAGGTTCAAGCCCAAAACCAATCTCTTAAAATAGGTTCACCTCCATCTCATAAGATGTTGATTTGTGAAACCTCCCCCATAATCAATATCTTTACATTTTTTCACCTTCATCCTTGCTATACGGGGTTAAACTGTACAACACTTTTGTCATGTATGATAATAAACTACAATATTCTTTGATACCCTCACCCGAGAGGGAGAATTATTTACATTGATTTTCAATCATGTTATATTCCAAAGACTGTGTGCATACATGGAAATACTTGAACCTTTAATCTTGGGTTAAACCATCATTACACTAAAGTCCCCTTTCACCCTTCACATGTATGAACCAAATTTGTACAAAGGGTATTTCTAGAAATACATGGGATTGATTCCCATCCTTATGGGATACGTAGGAATGTTCGAGTGTCCCTCGAATCCAGCCCCAAGTCTTTTGGGCCTAACCCCAAATTCCACTTTTAGTCCCCTGGCTAAAAAGTCCCTACGAAAACACACACTAAGTATTTCTTATAATGGTGCGATTTCTATGACCCTAAACTAAGATCTCCTACACTCTTGTCCCACATGATGTTAAACTGTATTTCACGAACTACGTATGGCTTGACTCCCATCCTTATGAGATACGTAGTGAAGTCCAATATTTCAATTTTGTATCCAGCCACAAAATGATTATGGTTAGCACTGATCTGCGTATCTCTGCATACATTGTACAATACCCATCTTTATGTGTCATAATCCTAACCTTAAATATTTTCAGATCTTCATTACCCTTTTTCTCGACTGCTGGTCACAAAATGTCCAGTTTCTGAGAGTTCTTTTGTCTGACTATGCAGCACATGCCCTAAGGCGGCCTTGTATAGACAGTCTACATAACAGACTTGTCAGCCAAAAGATACTATTATATGACAATGCAGCCAATGCCCTTAGGCGGCCCTGCGTAATTCAACCCCCTAATGTGTTTGTTAAATAATGGTAACTTCATTCTTGGGAAGAAAATATCTTTTTCCCTTATTGGTCTTATAAAAAATATGTAAGTATCCGCAAAAAAATATCCATCCTTAACACATTCGTTTCATGTCCTTTTTCATGATATGAAATATTCAGGTCTATGGTTTATATTTCACTTCCCTACATTTGGGTCAGACCTTTGTAGGAATGACATTCATCCAGTTCTTGGTTAATCTTGTTTGGAAATATCTTCTCCATATTCAAGTACCTCTCTCCATACAGGAAACACTATGATTTGGAAAGTTTGAATACCCATAAACTTCCACTGTCTTTTTAGCAATAGAAAAGTAAATTTCTGAGAGTTCTTTTGCCTGACTATGCTACACGTGCCCTTAGGCGGCCTTGCATAAGTAGTCTACATAATGGACCTGTCATCCAAAAGATACCATCATTTGACTATGCAGCCAATGCCCTTAGATAGCCCTTCATAATTCAATCCCCTATCGAGTTTGTTAAATAATGGTAACTTCATTCTTGAGAACTACTTCTTCTAATTCCTTTAAGCCATTTTTCATATAATTCCTCAGATTCAAAATTTCATAAGTCATCGTTTACATATTTTCACTCATAATTGAACATGGTAATATGTTTTCAGATAAATTTTCAAGGAATTGAGTCAGTGTTAATCCATTCAGTCAAAGCTATTTTCACCTCAAACATTATACTTTTTATGTCCGACATGCATGACTTTAAACTACCCATAAAAGACAAGAGAAATCTTAACAAAGCTCAAGTTCCGGCACACTATACATACATTTTGTATGATTTAGGTTATATTGAGAAATTATAAGATTCAAAGTTTGTAGGGTTATTTATAATAATCCTAGTAAAAATCAAACTATGTTCACTAGGCCCATTGGCTTAGGTAAATATGTAAAGAAGATTGGAAAGGATAATGTGTGCACAGATGATTGAAATTGAAAGCATTATTTCCATTTGATGCAGAAGAATTAGATGGACGTCCACATATTGGAGTCTCATCTGTTTTCCAAGAAATTACAAAAGACTGTCAACATAAGTCTTCACTTGATGTACAACATCCCGAGATTCATCAACAGCTACTTGAAGCTCAATCACTTGACCAAATTCAATCTTTTCAGCCTGATGGAGTGGTTTCTTGGCATCTGTGATGGATTTAATACCACTCGTTTGATCTCTCTATAGTGAATTATTGATTTGGTCAAATTCTCCAGTAACAACATCTAACTTTTGCTGAAGGTGCATCTGCTGGATGATTTTATCTTTGATCTTATTCTTTAGTTCCTTAATCTTGGCAGCATAGTCAGCCTCGGCACGGGATACCACAGCCTCATATTCACTAATATTGGCTGACAGATTCACCCTGGTCAGATCTTCATGACACTTTTGCTCCTGCTCCCTCCTTAAGAAGACTTGTTTTACCGTGGCATGGATCTTTTGATATCCAAAACCACCAAGTCCCAGTTTGACAAATAGGGATGACAGTCGAGGGATCTTAAATGATAGCTCTTCTAAAGGAACTGCAGATATGATCTTCCATATGTTTTTCCATTCCTTGCATCAAGAAAATTGTAATACCTTCTATACTTTTGGATCCGACTCAAAATCACTGTCACAGGGGGGGAATGTAATCTGGGATTAATTCACTTAAGGAAGTGACATGTTCTAATCCTTCCCCCTGACATGTGATTCTTCACTTTCAATTACCATTGGGGAGAAGGCTGAGGCTTCACCTCCAGATCTAGCCACTGAAATTGATGGCCCTGCATAATAAATTTAAAGCTTTGGTTAGTTTCAAAGGATAACAAAAGTTAATTGAATGTATTGAAAATTAAGTATAGTAGCAAATATTGTTATACCTTACCCAACGGAAAATCTGCAACATGAGAAGTCTGCTGCCCATCGTTCCTATCTTCGAAAAGATTTTCAGGATGCGTTTGAGGAAGCTCCACTAGGTTCATCTCCACTTGTGATAATGTCTCTATAATAGTAGGATTTTATGTACCCCCTTCAGGCATTTGTAGTTCAGTTGCTTGCTCAGACAGAACTGCACATTTGAACTGATCAGGATTAGACATGTAATAAGATTTTATTTTTAATATGATGAAGGATAGCACTCACATCTATAATCATCTAAATTACATTGTAATTTAACATGATTTATAAAATCATAGAAAGATGTGCCAAGTTGCATCATTTCTTCTAATGTCATCTCAGAATCTTGGTTAATCTCACCAGTGGGAGCATTTGATGTTTCTTCTTCGAAACCTCTATCCTACGGTCCCTGACCCTGGACAACATCTTCAGATAAAATCGCGGCATCAGTTGCAATAGCTTCCAAAAGCTCTAATGTAGGGGTTGAACCTAAAGTATCACAGAATGGAAGTTAGTTAGTGTTTCATTCAACATTTTATGAAAAATTGTTAACTTACCAGAAGCAGGTTCTTCTCTTCTTGCAAGAGTAGCAGGAGGGATACTGGGAACAGATGTTGGCTCTTCTCTAGGAGTAGCCAAGTTAGCCTTAATTTGCAAGTGTTCCACAGCACCCTCTGTGGCCCTCAAAGGAGGATCAATCCTTTTAATTAGAGGGAAAATTAAATAATCCCCTACAATCCCTGGAAATATGAGCAATCTTTCTCATGGTTTAAGACTCATGATTACCCGAAGGACTTACCACTATTAATGAAGCGTTTAGCTGTGGAATTCCTCTTTCGTTGCCTTTGCTTCTTTGGTTTTTTGGGAGTATCAATATTCTCCCGTACAAGCACTTGAATTAGATAATGGATGGCCATGTCCAACTCTTCATTCATAGCCTGTAGGCCTAGAGATATATCGTCCGATTCGCGAGCAGATTCGGTAGCAACACCAATGGCAGTACCACCAGGGCTATATTGTGGCGAAGGAACCTCAGTAGTTCCTTTCTTTGCAAGATGCAGGATGAAGAAAATAATTTCTTTGTGTAACAAAGCTTTGACTGAAATCAAGTTTCAAGTCAAATAAGGAAAGAAAACATACATCTTCAAGGGCCACGTAATCGTTCCACTCCTCATCACTCCCCTCAATAGCACCACGATCTATCATTTCCTTCCCCCGCTTGTTGATAGGAACAGAATCATAGGTGGCATATATGAGTATTTCTAGCTCTCTGATATAAGACTACACTTCATTGGGGTTATCCTTGTAATGAATATCTATAGAAGCCAGAAGAGTCCCTATTCCAGGGAGGTGTAGCCCCTCGCACAAACCTACCCAGGCAGTTTCAGCAACACAGTATAGACTCTGCCATGTCTGGACAGCCTCT
Organism: Viscum album; assembly: GCA_963277665.1. NCBI lineage: Eukaryota > Viridiplantae > Streptophyta > Magnoliopsida > Santalales > Viscaceae > Viscum > Viscum album. The sequence continues at coordinate 1,571,662,072 of OY728148.1, read as the reverse complement.
GGTCATAGATATTCAGTATGTGTACCAAAAGGCTGCGAGAAAGGTCCTACAATCTTGGTCTTCAATTTTTTCCCATCTCCTGCACCTATTGATATAGAATAATAAAATAAGATATATTTCTCTATAAAGTAATGGTTATTAAATTTCCACAATGAAGTAACTCACCAGGAGTTGATGGAGTGGGTCTTTTTATTCTGACCTAAGAATTATATCGAGCACAAGGATACTTTTCCACTTATTGTGCCTCATCATCCCCATCATGGGAATCTGGTAAGTCAGTCCTAGATGAGGAATCTGATGAATCAGCTTCAGGTGGGGAAGCATCACCTTCATGAGGAAGGGTTTCTTTCTTTACAGTCCTATTATTTTTCCCCACCTAATAAACTGGGTGATTCAGCACACCTCTATAATATACTGCTATCCAGTGCTCATCGTACCATGTAGTCAAGTTATATGCCTCTTTTTCAATTGGTAGATCAAACATATCCCCAGTCTTCTCCCTAGATGTCAGCAACCATAGTTTCTGGGAAACCATCAGATGTTTCTCTAATCTTATATGCACAGGGGGAGATACAACAGTCTACTGCAAACACTTGAATTTATGTGCGAATCTATATGGAGCATAGGCCTCACATATAATCTCTCCGTCAATTCTAGCGACTGGTACACCATCTCTCCAGGCCAACATGTATGCCCTCAAATCCAGGATGGTTGTTCCATCGTCAACAAACCACCCAGTTAGCGGATTTACATAAGTAAAGAAGTTGAATTCCTTATACATTCTCAACCTCACCTTCATGTCATAAGCATTGATAACTAATGGAGAAATTCCAAAGAATACCTGCACTAATGTCCTGAAAGAACTTCTTGGAATCTGTATTCCATTATGTACATTATACGTCTTGAAGTGAGTGGTGATCCATCCCCACAAAACATCAAATGGTCCCACTATTCTTAAATGAGACTTACCCATGAATACATGGAGTAATATCCTGTGAATCATTGATAAAAGGGGGGATGCCAACCGAACCATTTTCCCCTCAGACAACTTTTCCGTAATAACAAAGGTCCCTGGCCTGACGCCATCCTTCGAGTACCTGACTGGCAAAATATAAATGCTGAGCCATAATTCCAAGAAGCCTGATAGACGAGTCTTATTTGGGATCCTCTGATTCACCTCATATCCCCCACTTCTCAAATTCTCCTGCTTCCAAAGTCGGCCAGAATGTGGCAGGAGCACCCCTCTTCTCTGTTTTGGGGCAGGTGGTAGGATGAGTGGGCTTCTTCTTCTTGGATACCTTCTCCTTTGATCCCTTCTCCTTCATCCCCTTCTCCTACTTCTTGATAAGATACATATTCATCCATTCCTCTAGATGAATATCCTTTATAGAATGAGTAAAGGAGGTCTCTCAACTCTTGATCTTATAGTAGATTTTATGTAATTCCTGAGCGGAAGCCAGAGTCTTCTCCAAATCATTCCAATTCACCTTGTGAGGGATGAATTCATCTTACATATCACCCAAAATTGGAGCCCCTGAGATTTTGTGGACATCCTACAGACTGATTCCTACTTCTCCATGATTCAGATGGATGGAATTGGTTTCTGGGCTCCAATTGCGGAGTATCTCCGGCATGAAGTTATCATGCCTATATACATATGTCTTTCCAACCCAGACGGCTTCGTATATCGCAACACCTTTCAAATCCTCGACAAACTCTACACAGGTTTGTCGCACACGATATGCCCACATCCAGGTTGGCTTCACACCTCTTCCAAGAAAGAAGTCCCAACTTCTCTTCCAGCATTTGGATTGATCCATCTGAGAGTTTCAAAAAATTAAGGGATAACAATGTTGGTGCAGCTCAGGTTTATGAGGTATTATATCTAGCATACAAGGGCTATGATGCATCATATGGGCCTTCTCCACTGTTCCAACACTTATAAATTCTCCTCCACATGAAATATATGCTGCAACAAAGATGGGGTAGTTCTGAAACCAATAAATTGGAAGATAATTCATTTCCTCTGGAATGGTAACTTCTCGTAGATGACCATATCCATACAAATGCAGATAAATGCTCTGAGATAAGTCGCAATGATACTTCTTCAAATACTTAGACAAATCCGAGAGAGTACTGTCATAGACGGTATATTAATCATGGCCAATGACGCTCATCATATCATCAAGTCGCTTGCTTTCCAATTCATCAGTCATTCCAATTCTCTTGGGAGACATTGAATCTACACAAAATTTGAATAAATTAACTCTTAAGGTGATTTTTCATAAAATTAGTCAAGGAATTCTAAAAAAATGGAAAAGGCATTAAGGCGCAGAAGTCTAATTTTGGCGCGCATGTATGGATGTGTCGCACATGTTTTTGGCGCAAAAGTACCACCGCGCAAGTCCTATTACCTATACAGCAGCGCGACAATAGTGAATCAGCGAAAAATAGAGAAACTTGGGTGGCGAAGGTAACTTGCGTGGAGAGAGCTCGAAAATTTGAAATCAAGGTGCTTTGCACGAGAATGGCCACCTATATATAGGCCAGGACGCACCCCTGCACGTCTAAAGCCAGCGCGCTCAAAACATGCGTGCCTCCCTCTACACTCTCAACACATAGACACCTCCTTTCCTTTGGTTTTCTTCTTTTCCTCAGAGTCACATCCTCATTTCTTTCGGATCCAACTCTAAGGGGGGACTTTTGTTGACTCTCCTTTCTATCACAGAGTCTAAACGAATGGAAAGGGAAATTCCTTAGCATAAAGTGATTCATCCTTTGAAGAAAACATCAAAAATCAATAAAGGCATGAACATGGAGTCATTTACACTTGGGTTGTGCAAGTTCCACCAAGGTGGCACAAGTATACTTGCGCAACGCACAGTGGTCACACAGGTGACTTGCACTCCCTCTTTGAAATTTTGCTCAGGGTCTATCTATCCTATAAATACCCATGTGCCCCCCCCCCATATCGAGGATGAAAAATTCCAGAATCTCATATTTGAGCTCCCGACACCCTAGTCTCTTCTCAAGGCTTCCTAACACTTCTAAGGTAATTTATTACCTAGAATGGAATATCTAAAGAAAGGGAGGAAGGAATAAGTGTTGAAACTCATCAACACTTGCGCGCCTAGGTGACCAGCCCTTAAGGGAAATGGACACACTTGCGCGCCGCCTTACCCCTTCCAGATAACTTGCGCACCTCTCTTCTGGAAGTGTATAGGGGTATTACATAGGGAATGAGCCAAGCCCCGCCCAAGTTTTACTCTAAATATTGACCGGCGCGCAAGTACCCATGTGTCGCGCAAGTATACTTGCGCGACCAGGACTTGCGCGCCCATGCAGTACTTGCACGCCTACACAGTAATTGTGCACCCCTTTTTCTTGGTTCCCCTTCATGCTTATTTCACCTCTCTTATGCCTATCCACCTCTCCTCTTCAGTATTAAGCCTTCAGAACATTCTCTAAAGCCATTTGTGGCCTAATTTCCTTGTTGTCTTCCTTATCTGAATGGAATTCTATGGAACATCTCTTAAAACCTTGTGATTTACACATCTTTACATCACTAAAGTTATAGAGTTCATTCAGTCAACCTCATGCTTTAAGATGGGGGAATTATTAACATAGGAATCCTCCTAAGAAGTAAGCCCCAAGTCCTCTTTAATTTGGGTATCCTCCTTAGTAGTAAGCCCCAGCCATATTCTCTTAACCTGGGCCTCCTTTTCATGAGTAATCCCCAGTCCATGTTCCTAAATATGGGCATCATCCTCAAGAGTAATCCCCAACAAAATTCTCTTAACCTGGGCCTCCTTTTCAGGAGTAAGCCCCAGTCCAAGATCCCAAATATGGGCATCCTCCTCAGGATTAAGCCCCAACCAAATTCTCTCATCCTAGGCCTCCTCTCAGGAGTAATCCCCAGTCTCAAATATGGGAATCCTCTTTAGGAGTAAGCCCCATGTCCTTTAATTTCTCAAATCTCTTTCACCTGGGCCTCCTTTTCAAGAATAATCCCTAGTCTTAATTTCTATTAACAAGTCCTAATTTACTTTTGATATGGGATTACTTATCAGGAGTAAAACCCAATCATAAGTCCCCTCCTAACTTGGGCATCTTCCTTAGGAGTAAGCCCCAAGATTAGAGTATCCAAATCTCCATAAAGCACATATACCTTTTTGGACCATGTTCTTGGATTTCTTCCCTGATGTAAATCTTAATCTCTATCTATTTGGGCAGTCATACATACATGAGCTCCAAATCATTTCTTATGATTGCATCTTTCATGGTACAATTTTCTAGTTTTAACAATACCTCTTGTTTCTCACACTGAGCATGACTCACGTGAGCTTAGAGTGTAAAAGTAATTATGACATATTTCTTTGAGCCATCAATCATAAACATCATACACTCTTACTCGATCTACATGGGTTCTGATTCCTTTTCTAAACAAAGGATACGTAGGTAGCCTATCTGTGGGTATGATCCCAACTCTGAAATAATCCACGTCATTTTGAATGACAATAAACTTCAAATGCCCCACTGAGTGGCTTTAAAACCATTATGGTCATCATAATGACCAAGATAATTTTATGTATTGAAGGATACCATTGAATAAAAATCTCTATCAAATACAGATGATTATCTATCAATGATGAACCTCGAATACATATAAAAGATTCTATAAATTTTATACATATTTAATCATTGATTGTCAAATCTAATGGAAATCTCATTTTATACTTGGTAATGTAATAAGGATTCATGAACATAACTTAAATCTATAAAGAGAGTCCCGGAGTAGACAATAATTCCCCTAAAAAAGGTGTGATGAGTCCGACCTCCCATCCTCTTGACCAATGAAAATTACTAAGCCTCATCAGTCAACAACAAATGAGCTCCTACCTTTGGAATGTAGGTCCAAATGGATATGGAATCATTCGATGTTTCTGGTTCTACGAACAAACCCGTTAAAAATTTATTGGAATGTTTGAACCTTAAATCAACGAGGTCATTCCCAATTACAGAGGAAACAGTCACGAAGAAGGAATATACTACGAGAAAAACTTCTCACCTGTAGGTAGACTAGAAGCCAATAGAATATTACTTGAATATACAACTCATCTGGATTTCAAACATTATCAAATGGATGTCACAAGTGAATTTCTAAATTGGTACATAGTTGAGGATTTATTTCTTAAACAACCCCATAGTTTTACAAATCCAAATTTCTCAAATGATTTATTTAAAATTTATAAAGCCCTAAATGGTCTAAAACAAGCTCCAAGAGCATGATATGATAGACTTAGTTCTTTTCTAATTTCAAAAGTATTTACTAATGGAATAGATGATCATACCATTTTTATTAAAAGGGCTTCAAAAGATATTTTAATAATACAGATTTATATAGATAAAATTATGTTTGGTTCCTATAAAAAAATTTTATGTATTGATTTATCAAAAATGATGCAATATGATTTAGAAATGAGTTTAATGGGGGGAAATTATTTTTCCCTTGGATTTCAAAATTTTCAAAATAAAAATTGTATTATATTAAATCAATGTAAATATACTAAGGATCTTTTAAAACATTTTGGTTTGGATAGTAATAAAGTTAGTGATACACCTATGAGTACCACTTGTAAGTTGGATGCTGATGAAACTAGTAAATCCTTGGATCAAACCAACTACAGAGGTATGATTGGGAGTCTGATAAATCGTACTACTATCAGACCTGATATTATGTTCAGTGTATGCATGTGTGCACATTTTTAATTCAATCCCAAAGAGTCTCATTTAAATACTATTAAAAGGGTTTTTTAATATCTCAAGTACATTACAAACATAAGAAAATATTATCCAAGAGGATAATCATGTGATTTAATAAGTTATTTATTTGGTGACTTTGTTGGTTGCAAGTTATATATAAAGGGATCCTCTAGAACATTTCACATTTTGGGCAAGTCACTAGTATCTTGGTGTAGTAAGAAATGGAATTATGTTGCATTATCTACTTCCAAAGATGAATATATAGCTGCTGGTAGTTGCTGTGCTCAAATTTTATTGATAAGAAACACTTTATTAGACTATGGATATCAATTCAAAATTTTCTCTATAATTGTTATAATAAATGTTCTATTAACATCTCTAAAAATCCAGTATCTCATTCTAGGACAAAGCACATTGATGTGAGACATCACTTCTTGAGAGATCATTATCAGAGAGGTGATATCTGTCTTGAATTCATTAGTATTGAACACCAATTGGATGATATATTCAAAAATCCTTTGAGTTCTAAGAGGTCAAATTATAGAAAAAACAAGTTAGGGATGTTAAAATGTTAGGTTATGAACCTCATCATTGGACCTCATAGTTAGGAACCTCATAGTTGGACCTCAGAGTTAGGAACATCACCATTGGAACTCACAATTAGGAACCTCAATATTGGACCTCACAGTTAGGAACCTCACCATTGGACCTCACAGTTAGAAACATCACCATTGGACCTCACCATTTGGAACCTCGCCATTAGACCTCACAGTTAGGAACCTCACGGTTGGACCTCATAGTTAGAAACCGCACCGTTGGACCTCACAATTAGGAACCTCACCGTTAAGAACAACACAGTGGGACCTCCCAGTTAGGAACCTCATCATTGGACCCCATCATTTGAAACCTCACCATTGGACCTCACTGTTAGGGACCTCACTGTTGTGACCTCATGATTGGAACCTTACAAATAGTCGACTTTTCCTAGACTTTGTATTTTTTCTGCCAAAATCTAAAACGTTTTTAGTATTACTTGTTTCTTTTACATGATTTATTTTTAGTTCCCTAAATAAAAAAAATAAAGAACAAACTACATTTTGATCCACTTCAAACCTCTCCTGAACCTCTTGCACTGATGAAAAACTCAAACTGCTCTAGATTGAAATGGCATGATAAAAGAGACCAATGGTTAGTGATGAAGGAGATACGCCGAACCATAAGAGACCTCGAGCTGAATCATGTAGTTGAATAACGGTAGTGGAAAAGGTAATAAATCCACATATATCCAAGAGTTAAATCGTGTTTGAGAAGGAACTAAGCTCATAATAGCTATTGTTGAGTAGGTTTCTAGTGCTGAAGGCACTTTAAGCTCAATATTGGGTCGAATAATTTACAAATAACAATGGACCCTATTACCTGAAGCGGGTGAAAAAGTTCTATGAGTCAATAATGTTTGAGTAGTCAAAGAATGGGAATAGAATGTCTTCAATGGGAAATGGATTAATTGTGATATTATACTCTCTTGAATATGATGGGTGATTAAGAGTCCCACATGAAGGGATTATTGATTAATACTCAAGAGTGGTACCTCCCACTAGTGAGTTCTTATTTTATGAAGAAGAGTTGGCTGAACTGACATGGAATAAGATCTATAAGAAAGTGATTTCTGCTGAAATGGAAGGAGAAAACAAGTTACTATTTACATTTTTTTTGCATGTCTTGAGTCCCCAGAGAGGGGACATTGCTACCTTTAAGTATCATGACATTTTTCTTTTGTATATGTTGTGGTACAGACAGAATATAAATTTGTGTAGATTTCTGATTATTAAAATAGATGATATGACAAATCCCAGTTCCAAATACAATTCTTTGTTTTATGTGAGATTGATATCCTTGATGCTTAAAGTAAAATGAGTTTCTAGAAATATGGAGGAAACAGTTGTTTTAAGGGATAAACTCTACATTCCCAGATGATCTACAAGTTGATAAAGAAAAACTAAAAACATTGTCAAAGAAAATGGGTGAATGACGAGGCTAATATGTATGAGGAATTGAACATTGTTACTCATCCTACTAGGCCTATGAATCAGAGAGACCCGAGTCTAAATCCTGATGAAGTAGAGCAAGTATACTCAGATGAAGAAGAGGAATCTTTTATTATTCAATGAAGAGAGGATTCTCTTATAGATGACATGAGTGATCCTGAACTTCCCTCAAATCCTTGTGATAATACTATGTCTTTTGGTTCGCCTAGACCACCAAAAATATTCCCTAGAAGGGAGAAAATCCTAAGGGATTGTGATGATGAAAAAAATAGTGAAGAAGAAGGGAACGAAAATGTTTTATAATACATTAGAGAGACGTCATAGGAGGAAGATGACACTGAATCTAGTCATGATTATTTTGAGTCTGGTGCCAATGAAAGTGATGGGGAATGCCTAAGCATCAGTCATCTGATAGTATATACAAACATGGTAAAAAGTGTAGATGATGAAGTTGATGATTCAATTGAATATTGAATTACAATGGTAGTAATTGAAGATCTGCAATGGATGTGGCAGTGGACCCTCCTATTTCTGTAGTTGATCAAGGAGGTATAACAGAGATGGATGTAATTTATCAAGAGAATTCTCCAAGTGAGGGGGAGGAACCTGTTGCCACAGGTTCAATTATTGTAACTCATGGGATAGAAGACTTTTTAGAAGACCCTGGATTCATGGTCCTAGGCTTAGACTACAGAGATTCTGATGATGACAAGCCTAACATAAGCCTTATAATACCTTCTATTTCAGAATCCACCATTATACATGAAGTAGTACTTTTACCTCGAGACAATGTGAAGAAGGATGATTTATAATCCTTGAAATCAGATTTGAAGAGACATTTTGATGAGAGATCTATTCAGATAGAGATATCAATGGCCCTAAATAAAGAAGTTATTTCACCTGCCTTAGAAAGTGTCATTTCTACCACTCACTCAAATCTTCTACATGAAGTGTAGGATTGTCAGAATCAGACCAAAACCTTGGTAGAGTCTATGGAATCTGTGAAACAATATTTTTCCTATTTAGACTCCTATATGGCTTCAAGGTTGAAAATGGATAGAGATCATAGATATGTTAAAAGTGTGGTTCAGAAGATGGTCCATGTGTTTTTGGACATTAAGAAGTCTATGGAGATTCATGTGAGTGTCCAGGAAGATGATGTAAAGAGGCTCATCAGTGGTCTAACCAAATATTTTAGAGAGATAGTGGATTTCACTTTGGAACCTCGGTGTGCATCTGCTTCCTCTTTAGCCTCTCCTCCTGTTTATCTAGAAGCCTTCGGGATGATTATTTGAGAAGAGGTGGAGATGTTCTCTAGTTCAAGAACCTCAGACCCTCAGTCTATGATTTAGGTCATTTCTACTACCAGAGAAATTCATAAGCTTTTGGTAGATTATCTCAGGGAAGTTGCTCAGGATTAGAAGGCCATCAAAGAACAAGTTGATTTCTACTACAAAAGGTTGTACACTAAGAATCATATAGATGGTCATTTTAATCTCTTGTTGGAGAACTTAAGGATCCCACCAGTCACTCAGGAATTTAAGGATCAAGTTAGCAAGCTTAAAGAGTTGACTCTTACCATAGAAAAATTTATGGAGAACAAGGATGCTTTTACCTCATCCATTGAAAGTGGAAGAAGTATTATTATGTATTTCAGAAATCTTCTTGTAGAGACCCGAAGCATGACGTACATGAACATTACATTACTTTTGCGGAATACTTAGTACATAACAAAAACACACACACAAGGATCGTAATAGTTTAGTGTCTTTGGAAACTCGGAATAAAATCTTCTAATCGTGGTGAAAGATCTTCAACATCTCCCATAAAGATCTTCCTTTTTTTTACCTAAAACCTTTCTTTATATCCTGGGGAAAAGAAAACATAAAATGGTGAGCTCAAATGCTCAGTAAGGGTAAACAAAAGAAATATCAATCACATCGTATTCATAAGAACATAACATTTTGGAAATCATAACCTGCAAAAAAGAGCATAATTTCATAACATGGGATAAATCATGGAAGTGAAATGTAATCACAATAATCATAACATAAAACATGAAACTTTGTGTCATACACACATAATCATAGAGAATCATTTCTTGTTAGTCAAGACTCATTGCCAAGACTATCTTAGTGGACAAAGTCCCTTTCTGAATCGAGTAACCCTCGTTTCAGTCCTGTTTCACTGAACCGGTATAACCTACCATTTCCGCCATGTCTATCTCATGAGATATAAAATCTTTACCCAATGCATTGGAGGGAGATATAGGTCCCACCCATATAATGAATCCTTTCTTATGTGTGCCACATAATCATAAACCATACATCATAGCGTAACCCATGTAATAAAAATGGGATTCTTAAACAACATGACATCATAAAACAATTCATATAAGATAAAGGAAGTCATAAAAATATTTCCATCACAACATAATCAAATCCATGTAATAATAGGGATAAAAACAGAACCTTTTTATTATCTTAGATGGAAAATAATTTTGATAAAATACTTGAACTCCATTCTTGAGGAAAATATCCTTTCTACTTCAAAAACATTTTTCCTTTCATAACATGTCATACGTCTTTAAAATAAAAGAAGTTTATTAAAAATAAACTTGAAAACTTGTAAAGGAATCTTCATGGAAATAATGTTTTAAGAATCCATTCATGCCGTATAAGTTAAAAAAACATTCTTCGTACTTTTGTCGGAAAAGTCAAAAAGTACCTCGTACGAAAAACGACAAAAGATTCCTTTCATACATATTACTAAGAACTCACCGAAGGGTAAAAATGGATTTAAACAATTGTAGGTGGATGGAAATAATATTACATATTGATGAAACATGGATGTGGATGATAAAATACACCCCAGTAAATACTTACGAATAAACAATCTCGGATAAAAATGAGATTGTGATATTTTCCCTTACCTTAGGTCCGATTTGCTTCGTATGTGTCCGAACCTCCTGTATAATGATTTAAATAATGTCATTGACTTATTACAGAATCATATTCATTGGTATGATATCATATATGGTTCACTTATGACTTTATCTTACCCGTTCTTTTGTAAATTCCATGTTAAAGAAGCGTTTTGGGTAAAATCGTTTCATTTATCGTTGGTGTTTTGACTTGTTGTTCTTGACATTATTATTACTTATATCATGATTTACATACTTCCAGAATATAAAATATGATTTATATATCATATATATTCAGTATATATATATATATATATATAATAGATAGATAAGTGAAATGAAAAACACCGTTCATGGAGACGGTAGTCCGTACGTACGCATGAACGCTATTTTCCTTTCCTTATTGTCATGAATGGAAGTAAGTAGATGACATACATATATAAATAAATCCAGTAGCTTTATAATGTCCTATATTTCATTTTTATTTCTTATATATACTTCTTAATCATTCTTAAATGGTTAACATGGAGAATGAATCTCATCGCGTCGTGGAGACGGTAGTCCGTACGTACGCACGAACGATGATATCATTTCCATAAATATTGAATTGAATTGGAGTGGATTATACAATATATCAGAATCAATATGATGTTGTAATAAATATTTATAGTTATTCTTTACACCATTATACCCATCCATGTAAGGTGGTGGTGGAAAATAGATTACACCACGGCGTGGAGACGGTATTCCGTACGTACGCACGCGCGGTGATTTCTTTTTCCGTAGGATGGATAGATGGTGAAATAGGGTTGTTTCATACGGGTCTTATTTTGAAGATAAAGTGGGGATGGGTCGAAATACTATCATCCAATAGGATTTAGACAAGTTTAGGGTATTATTTTAACCTTATCAATTAGATTTAACTCTAAGTTAAATAATTTAACTTTTACCGTGTCTTTTTGTTTTCTTTCACTATATGGTTAATACACATACTATAACATGCCAAACGAACCCCAAATTGTTTATTATTAATATATATATCTTTATATAAGTCATTTGGCCGAACCTTAGATTTTTTGGAATAAAATAACAATTAATAATATAATATTTCATTTAAAAACTATTTTGTGTCAATTTTGACACTATTTGATATATGATTTTTGTGAAAGTCATAACAGAATTATATGTTCGAAAACAGTTGATGAAATCAACACTAATATATCATAGTAACCTATAAAATTAGTTTAATTCATAAAAAGTCTCAAATTACATTCATTTGAGCATTTATAACATTAATTATGTTAATATTTCCTTAAAAGGGTAATTACTGCATCATCGTTGTGTCATAAATAAATAAATTAATTTAAATTATAAAAATTATAAATAAAATATAATTATGTAGGAAATCTTTTTATATTTCTAATTAATATTTATAGTCGAATTGATCTTATGTATATCCCCATATTAAATATGTTTTAGTAAATAAACTTTGATTTTAACTCTTTTAACTCTTCTTTGAATTAAATAATAATAAATGTCCTAATCTAATCCAAGTGGGCCTAAATGATAATATTTTACACTTAAGGTTGTTTTTGGTCGAGATACACTTGTCCAATAGAATTAGGACATGTGTTAGGGTAATATTAATATCATTTTTACCCTTAATTACCCTATTTACTTTTAACCGTGGTAAATAAAAGTAAAAAGTTACTATTCACCAAAAATTATTTTCATCTCATTGAACCACATTTTACTTACTGACATCAACCGTGTCTCTCGGATTTTTGATATTCCATTCACAGAAGCGCTAAAATTATGTTTTATGAAAAATTCAGTTTTTTTAACTACCACTTAGTAGTTTCACTATTCATCAAAAATTGATGTTTTTCAGAACAATGCCAAAATTTCATCCTAAGCTATATTTCATATTCCGAATTCAAAAATGAAATCTATTTTACCAAATTCATAACATTGAAGTTGCGTTAATTAATTTTATAATTAAATCCCACTGTTAAAATAAATAGCGTGTTTTTAGGAAACAAAATATATAAAAAGATTGACACTTGATTATGTCTGGTTTAAATGTGAAATTACAACCAATGACCAACATTGTATTAAATTGTAAAAATATATTCTAAATATACTTTAAAACCACTCAAATTAATAATTTATCAGTATTAATTATTTTGATTAAAAAAGTTGTTTTTAATTATAATTTCGTAATTTTCACTATTCATCAGAATATGAAAGTTATCCGAAAAGTAAAAAAATTTCACCTTAGGCTAAATTCGATATTCAGAATCCAAAAATGAAGTCCATTTTGAGAGATAAATTTTCTAAAATTTAAAAAGGTTGTTATTACTATTCGTAACGGCTAGTTATAATAATATTTTAATAGCATATCGTTGTTTAGTGAAACTCGGTATTGCGTACTACACACGCTATCGAGGAAGGTCGCGATTGTGTGTAATGCAAGGCAAGTCAAGGATGCGTGTTGTGAAAGCTCCTTTTGGTGTAGCGTACAACAGAAGACACTAGTGAAATAAAAAAGAATATTTTTCATAAAATCTCGGACTATTACATTCTACCCCCCTTAAAATGAATTTCGCCCTCAAAATTCGTCGGGGTTATAAATGGTTTACTATTTGAAAGTTTCTTTAATTGAAACCCACATCGTAAAAAGGAATAACAAAACTTGGCTTTAAAAACTGAAGTATAAAATGTAACGATTACCCAAATAAACTAATCACTGGGTTTCCACATAGGTGAAAATATGGATATGGAAGAGAAATATAACCATCATGTTCTGATGGAGAGTGGTAGAGAACATGGCTATGGAAAATCCAGTAATCACAAATCCATAAATTTGTGAAGATCTAAGGTACCATCTGATTCATCGGGTATAAGATCACTAGGACAACATTTTTGGTTTTCAAGATCATTTCCCTAAAGTTGAAAATATGAATTAGAATAAATAAATTCTTTATTTTGGTACAATCTCACTGTTGTTCATGCTTTGAACAATTTCCACTTCATCTCTTAAATAAATGAAGTTGAATTTGTTATTCGTGAAGTGTTAGCAGATCATGTGATAGAATGACGGGTCATTCCATCTGTCTTAAACAAAAGGTTAGCAAAAATTATATACATAAGTCGATCTATAGTGAGATTAATCACATATGGTTCCTAAAATGGACTTATACTTCATATATCATACTGCTTAATATAATAAAACTAGTTTCTACTAAACAGGGACATCCTGTAGGCCAGTGGTAGGAGATAAAGGACAGTCGCACTTCGGTTGTGGGTTCGATTCCCACAGCCTTGTCCGAAGCGATGAGATGTCGCCCGTCCTGCAGGTTGTCCTTTTTCTAAAACTACATTAATATAACATCCCATCAATAATATCGAAAAACGTTTTATCCTAACTTATGTCCAACGTAATCCATTCTAATCTTTAGGCTTATCCATAAGACTGTAGTCCACTCTCATAACATAGTGAAAACGATTACCAGAGATTTAATACCATCGTTGATCCCCATATATCATAAGATATGTTTTGTTGGTCACATTCCAAACATTCAAAGTCCTTAATCATGTATTCTTTTGAATACCTTAGTGAAAACATGAATGCAGTTAAAAGTTAACACTTTCCACATACCAAAATCCTCAAAATTCTATATACTCAAACCATGATATCACTTAGTCCTTATATCAATCATGAGCTCATGCATACAATCAAACATCTCATTATCATCTTATCCCTTCATTATGCGCATATCATCTACTTTCCAAAAATATTGGTACCATTCATCACATACTTTCAAAACTTAAGGAAAGACAACAATGTAACAATCCTTAGATGTCTCTTTATCCCATAGTACCATGAGATTACTTATACAACATTACACTTGATAAACATTTAATCATTCCACTACATTCTTAAACCATTGACCGGGCTTCAACAATTCTTTCATATCACATATCATTTGTAGTCTCATCATCATCATCAACATAAATACTACCCATACGACCATACTGATTCTCTTCATGAGACTTTCCCTTAGGGAATTGGTTTGCATAATGCCCGTACATTCCACATTTAGAACATTTAACCATTGTTGATGTCGTAGCAATACCATTATCCTCATCCCTGGTGTTAACTGAACCTTTTCCTTTGCACTTACTGGCTTTGTGTCCTTCTTTTCCACACCCAAAGCATCTTCCAGTTCCTTTGAAACATTCTCCTTGATGCCTCTTCCCACATGATTTACATAGGGGAAATTGAACTTTCTTTCCTCTATGATCATCATGAAACTCTATCTTTCTCTTTTTAGCCAAGTCAGGAAACTTACCAAATTTTACTTTATTGATCATATTATGAGATTGCTGATTCGGCATAATAATGATTTTTGTACTTCCAAATCCCATTTCATTTGGTTTCTCAGGAAGAATATCACTCCATTGTCCATCATATCTTCCATTATCGTGAATCACCTTGTTTCCAGCCATTTTCTAAAACCCAAAAAGAATAGTGTGAGAGGCAAAAATCATAATAAAGGGGGAGTAACTTAAATATCTAACAACTTTGGTTTAATCTAATATCATTACCATAGTTCTAGGACTATATCCTATACGTATACTTATCCTTAGGGGCATCCCTAGACATACCTTAGAAATATCTCTAGGGATCTCACTAACGTTTTCGCATCCTAGTTTCCAAAGGTTGACTAAACCTTTCCTCTGATACAAACTGTAGAGACTCGAATCTTGACGTACATGAACATTACATTACTTTTCCGGAATACGTAGTACATAACAAAAACACACATACAAGGATCGTAAGAGTTTAGTGTCTTTGGAAACTCGGAATAAAATCTTCTAATCGTGGTGAAAGATCTTCAACATCTCCCATAAAGATCTTCCTTTTTTTACCTAAAACCTTTCTTTATATCCTGGGAAAAAGAAAACATAAAAGGGTGAGCTCAAATGCTCAGTAAGGGTAAACAAAAGAAATATCAATCACATCGTATTCATAAGAACATAACATTTTGGAAATCATAACCTGCAAAAGAGAGCATAATTTCATAACATGGGATAAATCATGGCAGTGAAATGTAATCACAATAATCATAACATAAACATGAAACTTTGTGTCATACACACATAATCATAGAGAATCATTTCTTGTTAGTCAAGACTCATTCCCAAGACTATCTTAGTGGACAAAGTCCCTTTCTGAATCGAGTAACCCTCGTTTCAGTCCTGTTTCACTGAACCGGTATAACCTACCATTTCAGCCATGTCTATCTCATGAGATATAAAATCTTTACCCAATGCATTGGAGGGAGATATAGGTCCCACCCATATAATGAATCCTTTCTTATGTGTGCCACATAATCATAAACTATACATCATAGCGTAACCCATGTAATAAAAATGGGATTCTTAAACAACATGACATTATAAAACAATTCATATAAGATAAAGGAAGTCATAAAAATATTTCCATCACAACATAATCAAATCCATGTAATAATAGGGATAAAAACAGAACCCTTTTATTATCTTAGATGGACAATAATTTTGATAAAATACTTGAACTCCATTCTTGAGGAAAATATCTTTTCTACTTCAAAAACATTTTTCCTCTCATAACATGTCATACGACTTTAAAATAAAACAAGTTGATTAAAAATAAACTTGAAAAATTGTAAAGGAAGCTTCTTGGAAATAATGTTTTAAGAATCCATTCATGCCGTATAAGTTAAAAAAAACATTCTTCGTACTTTTGTCGGAAAAGTCAAAAAGTACCTCGTACAAAAAACAACAAAATATTTCTTTCATACATATTACTAAGAACTCACCGAAGGGTAAAAATGGATTTAAACAATTGTAGGTGGATGGAAATAATATTACATATTGAAGAAACATGGATGTGGATGATAAAATACACCCCAGTAAATACTTATGAATAAACAATCTCAGATAAAAATGAGATTGTGATATTTTCCCTTACCTTAGGTCCGATTTGCTTCGTATATGTCCGAACCTCCTGTATAATGATTTAAATAATGTCATTGACTTATTAAAGAATCATATTCATTGTTATGATATCATATATGGTTCACTTATGACTTTATCTTACCCGTTCTTTTGTAAATTCCATGTTAAAGAAGCGTTTTGGGTAAAATCGTTTCATTTATCGTAGGTGTTTTAACTTGTTGTTCTTGACATTATTATTACTTATATCACGATTTACTTACTTACAGAATATAAAATATGATTTATATATCATATATATTCAGTATATATATATATATATAATAGATAGATAAATGAAATGAAAAACACCGTTCATGGAGACGGTAGTCCGTACGTACGCATGAACGCTGTTTTCCTTTCCTTATTGTCTTGAATGGAAGTAAGTAGATGAAATAAATATATACATAAATCCAGTAGTTTTTTAATGTCATATATTTCATTATTATTTCTTATATATACTTCTCAATCATTCTCAAATGGTTAACATGGAGAATGAATCTCATCGCGTCGTGGAGACGGTAGTCCGTACGTACGCACGAACGATGATATCATTTCCATAAATATTGAATTGAATTGGAGTGGATTATACAATATATCAGAATCAATATGATGTTGTAATAACTATGTATAGTTATTCTTTACACCATTATACCCATCCATGTAAGGTGGTGGTGGAAAATAGATTACACCACGGCGTGGAGACGGTATTCCGTACGTACGCACGCGCGGTGATTTCTTTTTCCGTAGGATGGATAGATGGTGAAATAGGGTTGTTTCATACTTATAATAACATATCAGTATATGAGTGATACTGATGTTATTACTTCATAATGAAACAACCTAAGAAGAAGAAGTGGAAGAAGAAATAAAGATGAAAGAATTGGTAACGGTAATTACCTCTTCTTTGAAGCGCCTCTTTGAGACCTCCTCTTAGGGCACTAAAATTGGTCTTTGAGGAAGACCAGAACCTCTAGGATATTTCTAGGGAAGTGGAGAAGAGATTTTGGCAGGGGTTGGCCGAGCTTGAGTGCTCAAATTGGTGTGAGGAGAAGGGGGAGGAGGTGCGCTTTTATAAGGGAGGAGAGGGGCACCTTAGGAATATCTCAAAATATTATTTTATATTAAAGTAAAAATCGGTTTATAATGGTTCCAAAGGGTCTTATTTCGAATCTAAAGTGGTGATGGGTAGAAATCATATCATACAATAGGATTTAGACAATTTTAGGGTATTATTTTAACCTTATCAATTAGATTTAACTCTAAGTTAAATAATTTAACTTTTACCGTGTCTTTTTGTTTTCTTTCACTATATGGTTAATACACTTACTATAACATGCCAAACGAACCCCAAAATGTTTATTAATAATATATATATCCTTATCTAAGTCATTAGGCCGAACCTTAGATTTTTAGGAATAAAATAACAATTAATAATATAATATTTGATTTAAAAACTATTTTGTGTCAATTTTGACACTATTTGATATATGATTTTTGTGAAAGTCATAACAGAATTATATGTTCGAACCAAGTTGATTAAAGAAACACTAATATATCATAGTAACCTAGAAAATTAGTGGAATTCATAAAAAGTCTCAAATTACATTCATTTGAGCATTTATAACATCAATTATGTTATTATTTCCTTAAAAGCGTAATTACTGCATCATCGTTGTGTCATAAATAAATTAATTTATTTAAAGTCTAAAAATTATAAATAAAATATAATTATGTAGGAAATATTTTTAGCTTTCTAATGAATATTTATAGTCGAATTTATCTTATGTATAACCCCATATTAAAAATGTTTTATTAAATAAACTTTGATTTTAACTCTTTTAACTCTTCTTTGAATTAAATAATAATAAATGTCCTAATCTAATCCAAGTGGGCCTAAATGATAATATTTTACACTTAAGGTTGTTTTTGGTCGATATACACCTGTCCAATAGAATTAGGACATGTGTTAGGGTAATATTAATATCATTGTTTTTACCCTTAATTACCCTATTTACTTTTAACCGTGGTAAATAAAATTAAAAAGTTACTATTCACCAAAAATTATTTTCATCTCATTGAACCACATTTTACTTACTGAAATCAACCGTGTCTCTCGGATTTTTGAAATTCCATTCACAGAAGTGCTAAAATTAAGTTTTATGAAAAATTCAGTTTTTTTAACTACAACTTAGTAGTTTCACTATTCATCAAAAATTGATGTTTTTCAGAACAATTCCCAAATTTCATCCTAAGCTATATTTCATATTCCGAATTCAAAAATGAAATCTATTTTACCAAATTCATAACATAGAAGTTTCATTAATTAATTTTATAATTAAATCCCACTGTTAAAATAAATAGCGTGTTTTTAGGAAACAAAATATATCAAAAGATTGACAATTGATTATGTCTGGTTTAAATGTGAAATTACAACCAATGACCAACATTGTATTAAATTGTAAAAATATATTCTAAATATACTTTAAAACCTCTCAAATTAATAATTTATCACTATTAATTATTTTGATTAAAAAAGTTGTTTTTAATTATAATTTAGTAATTTTCACTATTCATCAGAATATGAAAGTTATCCGAAAAGTACCAAAATTTCACCTTAGGCTAAATTCGATACTCCGAATCCAAAAATGAAGTCCATTTTGAGAGCTAAATTTTCTAAAATTTAAAAAGGTGGTTATTACTATTCATAACGGCTAGTTATAATAATATTTTAATATCATATCGTTGTTTAGTGAAACTCGGTATTGCGTACTACACACGCTATCGAGGAAGGTCGTGATTGCGTGTAATGCAAGGCAAGTCAAGGATGCGTGTTGTGCAAGCTCCTTTTGGTGTAGCGTAAAACACAAGACATTAGTGAAATAAAAAAGAATATTTTTCATAAAATCTCGGGCTGTTACATTCTACCCCCCTTAAAATGAATTTCGCCCTCGAAATTCGTCGGGGTTATAAATGGTTTACAATTCAAAAGTTTCTTTAATAGAAACCCACATCGTAAAAAGGAATACCAAAACTTGGCTTTAAAAACTAAAGTATGAAATGTAACGATTACCCAAATAAACTAATCACTGGGTTTCCACATAGGTGAAAATATGTTTATGGAAGAGAAATCTAACCATCATGTTCTGATGGAGAGTGGTAGAGAACACGGCTATGGAAAATCCAGTAATCACAAATCCATAAATTTGTGACGATCTAAGGTACCATCTGATTCATCAGGTATAAGATCACTAGGACAACATTTTTGGTTTTCAAGATCAATTCCCTAAAGTTGAAAATTTGAATTAGAATAAATACTTTCTTTATTTTGGTACAATCTCACTGTTGTTCATGCCTTGAACAATTTCCGCTTCATCTCTTAAATAAATGAAGTTGAATTTGTTATTCGTGAAGTGTTAGCAGATCATGTGATAGAATGACGGGTCATTCCATCAGTTTCAAACAAAAGGTTAGCAAAAATTATATACATAAGTCGATCTATAGTGAGATTAATCACATATGGTTCCTAAAATGGACTTATACTTCATATATCATACTGCTTAATATAATAAAACTAGTTTCTACTAAACAGGGACTTCCTGTAGGCCAGTGGTGGGCGATAAAGGCCAGTCGCACTTCGGTTGTGGGTTCGATTCCCAGATCCTTGTCCGAAGCGATGGGCTGTCGCCCGTCCTGCAGGTTGTCCTTTTTCTAAAACTACATTAATATAACATCCCATCAATAATATCGAAAAAGGTTTTATCCTAACATATGTCCAACATAATCCATTCTAATCTTTAGGCTTATCCATAATACTGTAGTCCACTCTCATAACATAGTGAAAACGATTACCAGAGATTTAATACCATCGTTGATCCCTATATATCATAAGATATGTTTTGTTGGTCACATTCCAAACGTTCAAAGTCCTTAATCATGTATTCTTTTTAATACCTTAATGAAAACATGAATGCAGTTAAAAGTTAACACTTTCCACATACCAAAATCCTCAAAATTCTATATACTCAAACCATGATATCACTTAGTCCTTATATCAATCATGAGCTCATGCATACAATCAAACATCTCATTATCATCTTATCCCTTCATTATGCGCATATCATCTACTTTCCAAAAATACTGGTACCATTCATCACATACTTTCAAAACCTAAGGAAAGACAACAATGTAACAATCCTTAGATGTCTCTTTATCCCATAGTACCATGAGATTACTTATACAACATTACACTTGATAAACATGTAATCATTCCACTACATTCTTAAACCATTGACCGAGCTTCAACAATTCTTTCATCTCACATATCATTTGTAGTCTCATCATCATCATCAACATAAATACTACCCATACGACCATACAGATTCTCTTCATGAGACTTTCCCTTAAGGCATTGGTTTGCATAATGCCTGTACATTCCACATTTAAAACATTTAACCATTGTTGATGTCGTAGCAATACCATTATCCTCATCCCTGGTGTTAACTGAACCTTTTCCTTTGCACTTAATAGCTTTGTGTCCTTATTTTCCACACCCAAAGCATCTTCCAGTTCCTTTGAAACATTCTCCTTGATGCCTCTTCCCACATGATTTACATAGGGGAAATTGAACTTTCTTTCGTCTATGATCATCATGAAACTCCATCTTTCTCTTATTAGCCGAGTCAGGAAACTTACCAAATTTTACTTTATTCATAATATTATGAGATTGCTGATTCGGCATAATAATGATGTTTGGACTTCCAAATCCCATTTCATTTGGTTGCTCATGAAGAATATCATTCCATTGTCCATCATATCCTCCATTATCGTGAATCACCTTGTTTCCAGCCATTTTCTAAAACCCAAAAAGAATAGTGTGAGAGGAAAAAATCATAATAAAGGGGGAGTAACTTAAATATCTAACATCTTTGGTTTAATCTAATATCATTACCATAGTTCTAGGACTATATCCTATACGTATACTTATCCTTAGGGGAATCCCTAGACATACCTTAGAAATATCTCTAGGGATCTCACTAACGTTTTCGCATCCTAGTTTCCAATGGTTGACTAAACCTTTCCTCTGATACCAATTGTAGAGACCCGAAGCTTTACGTACATGAACATTACATTACTTTTGCGGAATACTTAGTACATAACAAAAACACACACACAAGGATCATAATAGTTTAGTGTCTTTGGAAACTCGGAATAAAATCTTCTAATCGTGGTGAAAGATCTTCAACATCTCCCATAAAGATCTTCATTTTTTTACCTAAAACCTTTCTTTATATCTTGGGGAAAAGAAAACATAAAAGGGTGAGCTCAAATGCTCAGTAAGGGTAAACAAAAGAAATATCAATCACATCGTATTCATAAGAACATAACATATTGGAAATCATAACCTGCAAAAGAGAGCATAATTTCATAACATGGGATAAATCATGGCAGTGAAATGTAATCACAATAATCATAACATAAAACATGAAACTTTGTTTCATACACACATAATCATAGAGAATCATTTCTTGTTAGTCAAGACTCATTGCCAAGACTATCTTAGTGGACAAAGTCCCTTTCTGAATTGAGTAACCATCATTTCAGTCCTGTTTCACTGAACCGGTATAACCTACCATTTCAGCCATGTCTATCTCATGAGATATAAAATCTTTACCCAATGCATTGGAGGGAGATATATGTCCCACCCATATAATGAATCCTTTCTTATGTGTGCCACATAATCATAAACCATACATCATAGCGTAACCGATGTAATAAAAAATGGGATTCTTAAACAACATGACATCATAAAAAATTTCATATAAGATAAAGGAAGTCATAAAAATATTTCCATCACAACATAATCAAATCCATGTAATAATAGGGATAAAAACAGAACCCTTTTATTATTTAGATGTAAAATAATTTTGATAAAATACTTGAACTCCATTCTTGAGGAAAATATCCTTTCTACTTCAAAAACATTTTTCCTTTCATAACATGTCATACGAATTTAAAATAAAAGAAGTTGATTAAAAATAAACTTGAAAACTTGTAAAGGAAGCTTCTTGGAAATAATGTTTTAAGAATCCATTCATTCCGTATAAGTTAAAAAAACATTCTTCGTACTTTTGTCGGAAAAGTCAAAAAGTACCTCGTACGAAAAACAACAAAAGATTCATTTCATACATATTACTAAAAACACACCGAAGGGTAAAAATGGATTTAAAAAATTGTAGGTGGATGGAAATAATATTACATATTGATGAAACATGGATGTGGATGATAAAATACACCCGGTAAATACTTATGAATAAACAATCTCGGATAAAAATGAGATTGTGATATTTTCCCTTACCTTAGGTCCGATTTGCTTCGTATGTGTCCGAACCTCCTGTATAATGATTTAAATAATGTCATTGACTTATTACAGAATCATATTCATTGTTATGATATCATATATGGTTCACTTATGACTTTATCATACCCGTTCTTTTGTAAATTCCATGTTAAAGAAGCGTTTTGGGTAAAATCGTTTCATTTATTGTAGGTGTTTTGACTTGTTGTTCTTGAAATTATTATTACTTATATCATTATTTACTTACTTCCAGAATATAAAATATTATTTATATATCATATATATTCAGTATATGTATATATAATAGATAGATAAATGAAATGAAAAACACCGTTCATGGAGACGGTAGTCCGTACGTACGCATGAACGCTGTTTTCCTTTCCTTATTGTCTTGAATGGAAGTAAGTAGATGACATACATATATACATAAATCCAGTAGCTTTATAATGTCATATATTTCATTATTATTTCTTATGTATACTTCTTAATCATTCTTAAATGGTTAACATGGAGAATGAATCTCATCGCGTCGGGGAGACGGTAGTCCGTACGTACGCACGAACAATGATATCATTTCCATAAATATTGAATTGAATTGGAGTGGATTATAAAATATATCAGAATCAATATTATGTTGTAATAACTATGTATAGTTATTCTTTACACCATTATACCCATCCGTGTATGGTGGTGGTGGAAAATAGATTACACCACGGCGTGGAGACGGTATTTCGTACGTACGCACGCGCGGTGATTTCTTTTTCCGTAGGATAGATAGATGGTGAAATAGGGTTGTTTCATACTTATAATAACATATCAGTATATGAGTGATACTGATGTTATTACTTCATAATGAAACAACCTAAGAAGAAGAAGTGGAAGAAGAAATAAAGATGAAAGAATTGGTAACGGTAATTACCTCTTCTTTGAAGCGCCTCTTTGAGACCTCCTCTTAGGGCACTACAATTGGTCTTTGAGGAAGCCCAGAACCTCTAGGATATTTCTAGGGAAGTGGAGAAGAGATTTTGGCAGGGGTTGGCCGAGCTTGAGTGCTCAAATTGGTGTGAGGAGAAGGGGGAGGAGGTGCGCTTTTATAAGGGAGGAGAGGGGCACCTTAGGAATATCTCAAAATATTATTTTATATTAAAGTAAAAATCGGTTTATAATGGTTCAAAAGGGTCTTATTTCGAAGCTAAAGTGTGGATGGGTCGAAATCATATCATACAATAGGATTTAGACAAGTTTAGGGTATTATTTTAACCTTATCAATTAGATTTAACTCTAAGTTAAATAATTTAACTTTTACCGTGTCTTTTTGTTTTCTTTCACTATATGGTTAATACACTTACAATAACATGCCAAACGAACCCCAAATTGTTTATTATTAATATATATATCCTTATATAAGTCATTCGGCCGAACCTTAGATTTTTAGGAATAAAATAACAATTAATAATATAATATTTGATTTAAAAACCATTTTGTGTCAATTTTGACACTATTTGATATATGATTTTTGTGAAAGTCATAACAGAATTATATGTTCGAACCAAGTTGATTAAAGAAACACTAATATATCATAGTAACCTAGAAAATTAGTGTAATTCATAAAAAGTCTCAAATTACATTCATTTGAGCATTTATAACATCAATTATGTTATTATTTCCTTAAAAGGGTAATTACTGCATCATCGTTGTGTCATAAATAAATTAATTTATTTAAAGTCTAAAAATTATAAATAAAATAGAATTATGTAGGAAATCGTTTTATCTTTCTAATGAATATTTATAGTCGAATTTATCTTATGTATAACCCCATATTAAAAATGTTTTAGTAAATAAACATTGATTTTAACTCTTTTAACTCTTCTTTGAATTAAATAATAATAAATGTCCTAATCTAATCCAAGTGGGCCTAAATGATAATATTTTACAATTAAGGTTGTTTTTGGTCGAGATACACTTGTCCAATAGAATTAGGACATGTGTTAGGGTAATATTAATATCATTTTTACCGTTAATTACCCTATTTACTTTTAACCGTGATAAATAAAAGTAAAACGTTACTATTCACCAAAAATTATTTTTATCTCATTGAACCACATTTTACTTACTGACATCAACCGTGTCACTCGGATTTTTGAAATTCCATTCACAGAAGCGGTAAAATTAAGTTTTATGAAAAATTCAGTTTTTTTAACTACCACTTAGTAGTTTCACTATTCATCAAAAATTGATGTTTTTCAGAACAGTGCCAAAATTTCATCCTAAGCTATATTTCATATTCCGAATTCAAAAATGAAATCTATTTTACCAAATTCATAACATAGAAGTTTCATTAATTAATTTTATAATTAAATCCCGCTGTTAAAATAAATAGCGTGTTTTTAGGAAACAAAATATATCAAAATATTGACACTTGATTATGTCTGGTTTAAATGTGAAATTACAACCAATGACCAAAATTGTATTAAATTATAAAAATATATTCTAAATATATTTTAAAACCACTCAAATTAATAATCTATCACTATTAATTATTTCGATTAAAAAAGTTGTTTTTAATTATAATTTAGTAATTTTCACTATTCATCAGAATATGAAAGTTATCCGAAAAGTACCAAAATTTCACCTTAGGCTAAATTCGATACTCCGAATCCAAAAATGAAGTCCATTTTGAGAGCTAAATTTTCTAAAATTTAAAAAGGTGGTTATTACTATTCATAACGTCTAGTTATAATAATATTTTAATAGCATATTGTTGTTTAGTGAAACTCGGTATTGCGTACTACACACGCTATCGAGGAAGGTCGTGATTGCGTGTAATGCAAGGCAAGTCAAGGATGCGTGTTGTGCAAGCTCCTTTTGGTGTAGCGTACAACACAAGACATTAGTGAAATAAAAAAGAATATTTTTCATAAAATCTCGGGCTGTTACACTTCTTTTACCCTTCCTCCCTATGGACTGCACTACCATCATTTTTCCTCCACATTCACCTTATTCCTCAGCTACCACAGGATCTACCAATGTTGTACCATTGATGACTCTTGAACAGGCCATCAAAAGCTTCACCCCTTTGATTCCTAAGAGATCTACTCGCTATAGCTCTACAAATGCCTCTATAGTAGCTCCTCCTATACTACTCACTACCATACCTCGACCTATACCTTCAACTTCTGGATCTAACTCCTCAGCTTCCAATTACAAATATCCCTTGGGAATATTTGATGTGGATTTATTGTGGGGTTTCTTAGTTAACAGGGATCTTTGTAAAATTTTTGTATCTTGCATTCTTGCTTCATTATTAATAAAATCCAATTTGGTCATCTCTTTTTGTCTTCCATTCATTTTGTTAATCACAAAGGGGGAGAAGTTTAAAGGGGAGAAATTTTAAGATTAATGTAGTCCATGCATATATACACTATCTATATTTTTTAAATAATCATGGTTCAATTTTACTGATACAAAACTTTGAAGATATTAGAAAATGTTCTTAACCCTGATTCAATAATACTTAAATATAAATTTTCAATGGCATAATTTGTGATTATCAAAAAGGAGGAGATTGTTGGACTCACTTATTTTGATAATCCCAAATCATGTTTTATTTATATAATAATCATTTTCAATTATATGATAATCAAGTCTCATTATTATTATTATTAGTTTCTATCAAGTGACAACTATGTATCATTAATCTCACTACTCTCTTGTTTAAGCATACAGTGCAATATTTCTCTAAGTATGAAAGGCCACAAATAGAAAGGTCACCGATAGAAAGGTCACCGATAGAAATGTCACCGGTAGAAAGGTCACCGATGAAGGTCAATGATGAAAGGTCACCGATGAAGGTCACCGATGAAAGGTCACCGGTGAAGGTCAATGATGAAAGGTCACCCCTGGAGGCTTCTGTAGAGAAGGTTACCACCGAAGGCTCCCGTTGAGAAGGTTATCGCTGAAGGCTACCATTACCAATCTACTAATGCTCTCTCTTTTACTCCATACTTTTTTGAATTCTTAAGATTATTCTTACAGTCATATTTGGTAAATCTAATTATTCTTATATTATTTAATGCTGATTGTAGACATATCAAGAGACCATATCTAGGTATAGTACGAGGTATGAGGAGGATCGCACGTGGTTTACTTATTCTTATTACCGGACCACAAATATATAAGAGAAGACCCATAAAGAAAAAGAGAAGTGTGCAAGAAGCATGTGTGTGAGAAAAGACATAGGAATGCATAAGAAAGAACTTACTCAATTGATCAAAGAGAATAAGGAAGAACCATCGAGCACTTATACTATGAATCTAATTGCCTCAAGAAGATCATTTTGGGCGAACAAATTCAAGACTGTATTTTTTTCTTTATCAACTCTCTATCAAATCAAGAAGAAGAAAACATAGTACATGGAAGCTAGAATATGGATTTGTGACACTCTGTTTTGGGGACAACTTCTAGAGAAAAACTCAAACTATAAATTCTTCACTCCAAGGAGTCAAGAGATGAAATTTAAACACATAGAGCTTCCTAAACTCAATATTTAATACCATCTCTATTGTGTTATTTTATTTTATATATTTGAAAAGCGTGTGTGTCTGTCTATTACCCACACTATCTCCTATGCTTGAATAAGAGGATACTAAAAATCCTCACATCAAAATCCACTTTCATCTTCTTTTCCATGTGTAAAAGTGGAAGAGACCATGTGTGGTCTGGTTTGGTTGTTTTCCCCACGAAGAACTGTGGTAGAGGGTGTGACCCCTAGAAAATTTGTGAAAACTATTGTAAAGCCCGATATGGGCTATGTATCATGTTTAACATTTATATAATCTTCTTGGTGGCAGGGGATCACCAAGTGGAGACGATTACATCTTACCATAATACTAATCCTCTTGTTTAACTCTACTATGTACTATATTTTGTAAAGCTGTGTTTTTCTATTTTTCATAGCACATAATTTAAAAAAATTAGTTTTTTAAAATTAAAATTGATAGTTAGTTCTGGTTAGTGTGTATATGTTTTAAATTTAGTAAACATGTATAAAATTTTGAAGAAGTGTTTTACACTGATTCGTCTGAGGTCTAATCACCCTTTGAGATACCTATTTACCAAATAATCCTTTATATCTCTACTACCTTAATTAACTAGGCTGTTTCAAAATTTGGGTATCTTTAACATAATGTTTTTAACATAAATTTTAAGTAAGAACTCAATTCCCCCTCTTGAGATTCCACTCTGACCAATATTATTATTTCAAGAAAGTGAAATATATAGAGTTTTTGGTTTTTCATTGGAATTACTGCTAATAATTTATGTTCCCAGGCCTAATTTATGTTTTCAATTTTATGTTCCCCTGGTGTTAGGTCTCTCTTAGAATGAGTGTGGCTATATGTTTTATAGTGACCCATTAAGTCACTTGGATGTTTTTGTTCACTATGAAGCTTTATTCTATTTTCTACTACTAGTTATTTTTGTTATTATTTAGTTTGATTTTATTTTTTTTCATGGGACCAATCATTCCCAGTGGTTTTATATTGACACCCATCACTAGTTTCCAAACTATGGGGATTGGGAATGCCCTTCGAGCCATGAAGCAGGAAGGCTCGAATGACCAGTTCAGGGTCAACCTGGGTTGGATCATGGAGAATTCGTATCAGAGGAGGACCTTGATATTTGGTGTGTTCGGTAGTGGAATATTAGGATTTTCATGGCTTATGAGGTGGGTCATTGTTTGGTATCTGATCACCACCACTCGCGATGAATCGTTAATTACAAGGGGTATTTCAGGAATTGAGTCATCTTCCTTTCTTGTGTTTTTGGATTGAGGGATGATAATAGAGGCAAGCTACTTTTATACCATGACTTCACATGGAGTAGTGACCCGTGTGGAGTTTGAGTACATAGTTTAAGTTCTTTCTATTTATTGATGCTTCCTTGGGGCATGTCTCACTACTATATCATCGGGTTAAGAATAACTGATATTTCCTCATTCTGGTGGTTTGCAGTAAATTTTGCTCTATTTTGTTCATATTGGTGTGAATTTAATTTGAAAATAGAAACAATTTTGGATTGAAAATTCATTCTCTATGGTAGATTCAAATTATTATGTTTCTCTTTAAAAATAAAATGGATTTGGAAAAGGAACATGATTTTTCAATGTGGTTTTGAAATAGGAAAATTGGGTTTTAGAGGAAATTGTTTTGGATTAAAAATTCAGAGAATGCTTGGATTTGATAAGAAATAGAGATATATAACCCTTTGTACTCAATATGGAAGGTCACTTATGGGTAGGGTATGTATGTAATGTGCATGGGAAACTCATTAATAGATGACGTGAGTGAAATGGATTGGCACAGATATGAATGTCCATAAGATTTAATGGATGAGCTTTCAAAATTCCAAGGTTTTGGAAATAGGCTTTATTTTATAAAATGGGTTTTATTTGTGAGTTATAGATGTTTATTTTAAGATGGAAGTTTTGAAACATAAATGTAAATAATTGTTTAAAAAATGGGTTGTTTTAATTTCATTTTTACTAGCGTAGATTCTAAGCTAGTTGTTATTGGGTCACAATGTTTCCTTTGATAGTGTTCAAATTTTTTGTTGGTTTGGGTTTGTTCCTTTATGTTGTTCAGAGAATGCCACCAAGAAAGGGATCCAATGTATCTAATGAGTCATGCATATTTTTTGGTCCTTCTCATATGTCTCATGTTCTTCATGGTTATTGTAGTCCATTAGAGGTAGTGGAGTGTTTTGAGGATGTAGAGCACACATTTAGGAT
This sequence comes from Viscum album, assembly GCA_963277665.1. Lineage (NCBI taxonomy): Eukaryota > Viridiplantae > Streptophyta > Magnoliopsida > Santalales > Viscaceae > Viscum > Viscum album. Next base: position 1,571,632,154 of record OY728148.1, on the reverse strand, counting down.
GTTGGGAACTCGCAAAGCTGTTAGAGTTCTTGTTGTTTTGGGATTTTTTTAGAGTCTATATTTATATAATTTGAAGTTCAAATTCCCATCATCATTTTATTTTTGGATGACATGATATTTTTTAATACCACATTAATCAAAGGGATTATACCGGAGGATGTGAAGTTGAGGATGGTGGCCGAGCAGCGGGATGTTCGGAAGGTCCAGTAGACCGTGAAAGATTATATTGCTCACTTTTGAGGGTTGGTTTCATAATCTCTATATGGGGAGTTAATGTATTAGTTAAAGTCTCATATTCTAATTTGAGTTATCCATTCCTAGATTAAGTAAAAGTCCACTCATCTAGTGAATTTTCATTGATATGATGGTGCAAGAGGCATTTCTAGCAGAGATTGACGTTGTGTTGCATTTCGGGGTAGTTGGATCTAATGAAATTTCTCCATCAAGAGAGATGGGTGTACCAGAGGGTACTATTTCTCAAAAGTATCCATTTTGTCTTGGGAATCCAATTTGTTAAGCCATTTTGTTGTGTGCCACTAGAGTGTCAAATTTGGTCATTAAAAGTCGTCTTGTCATGTTCTTCTAAATACATATCATCATTGTAGCTATCTGAGTCATATAGAAACATTTTGTAGGAATAATTTCTCAGATGAGACATTATGATCAGATAACATGAAAACCTAACTGTGAGGTGAGATTTGATTCAACCATTAGGGTTCAAGCCACAAGAAAAAGAGTGAAGCTCGCACACAGTCAGGGTTGCTAGGGTATGTGTGACCTTGACCAGGTTTATTATCATTCTTTTTCAGAATAGATACATTTATGGTTTCCTAATTCTGGTTCCCCTTTTGTTTTATGTTAAAATATTATTCTAATTGCATGATGAACTCATTCTACCTCAACCCAAGAAGTTTCACCTATTCTGAATATTGATTTCTAAATAGATTGTTTTTTATAGTGTATTCGGTAATTTTATTGGCTGGTTTTAGATTTGTGGTGATTTTTTCCAGATATTTTGGATTTATTTCATTTATGAATGGTTTTTCTAGTCAGTTTTTAGTCATAGATTCTTTTTATGAGTTTTACACTAATATTGGGAGTCTGATTTGTATGTGAAAATATTATTGTTCTAGTGGTGAAGTTATGTACCTCGTGCTATAGAAGTTGGTCTTGAATGGTTGGGAGTTCCTCCATTGGCCCCTTATCTGGGGTGGTTTGTTTGGGTTTTTATGTGTCTCTGGTAGTTGAGTTCATTTAGTGTGGGGAACCCTACATGTTCTCTCAATTTTTTGTGGTTTCTTCTTGATCAGTCAGGTGTGACCTGTGGAGTGAAAAGTCCCCAAGAGGGTTTTAGAAGAAATGTGACATGAAGGTCTGGTTGGAATCTTTTAATGTTTTGAGACATGTTTTAGAAGAAATGTGATGTGATATCCCAGTTGTAACTTTTTATGATTATATATATATATATATATATATATCCTCTATTGGAGGGACACCAATTTATGGGTTATCGTATAGGGTGTCCGTGTTTGGGGTAGGTAAGTATGATGGTGTTAGGTAAGCTATGTCTCACATGCAAGGGCCTCCTACATACACAGTTTATTTATATCTACCATCGGTTCCTGTGCATATTTCAGAGGACCAATTGACAGTTTATGATCAAACTAATTTTACAAGTTGGTAACCCCTGGATTACAAACAGTTCAGGTTGGATGTTCCACTTGACTAGCTAGTTGAGGGCAACTAGTTGGTTATAGACATAGGGGATTCACCTTACACCGAGGGTGTTTCCAAACATAGAATATCTAGGGGTCTTCTAGGGATGTATTGGTTCACCATGGTTACTCTATATATCATCTATTCATATTTCTATGCACTTGGTTTTTTTATCACACTGTTAGTATATTTTCATCATCTTCTAGTTATTTTTAGTTTTCCCTATTTATTTATTTCCAACCTATATGATATTTATTGGATTGGGGTTTTGGTTATTAAAATGGTAAACTCATCTTTGGAGATTGGAAAATTAGAATTATTGTTGGGGTTTATTTAAAAATGAATGGTTGTTTTATTTACCATTGTAATCCAAACCTATTTTTATATATGTATTTTCAAAATAATGTTAATGGATTGTTTTGGTAATGAAAAATATAATATTCCATGGTTTATCTTAAGAATTTATTCTTATCATTTCAGTTGTAATGCCAACTCTATCTTTTTATATTTAGGATCCCCCAGCGTTGTATCATTCTTGGAATGAGCGTGGTATTATGTTTTTTTGGAGACTGATGAATTCACTTGGAGGAGTGTTTTTCTTTGAAGATCGGTTCTATTTTCCACTTTAAGTTTTGGTTTTTATTGATCAGTTAAATTTCCATTTATTTTTTTATGTTTAACTCATGTGAAAAATCAATCCCAATAGTTTTATCTTAATTCCCGACACTAGTTTCCAACCTGTGGGTAATGGGAACAACCTTATGTCCAGGTCATGGTCTGGCTTGGGTGACCGGTTTTGGGTCGGCCAAGGCTATTTTGTGAATTACATAGACTTATCCCCATGGTTCTCACTAATGTTTTCTCATCCATGTTTCAAAATGTTAACAAAATATTTATATGATTCCAAATATAATGACCCATACATTTCATATACAGATAATATATTTTAGTAGATGATTATTCATTTCATAACATATTGATTCTTTCTAGAATAATTTAGTAAGGGTTCATTTGGAATCTTGGATACATAAAATGGTTCATAAAAATATACATTGTCTCCCACTAATTTCTTTATACCTAGAACCCTTCTTAGACACGTCATACATATTAAAATATTTCACAACCTTAGGAATGAAAAAAATATGAAAGGGTGATCTTAGATGGGAAATAAGGGTAAAAGGGAGATATAAATTACAACATTACCATAAAAATAACATAAGGGTATGATAATATGACCATAATATTGGAAAATGATACCCTACATATGATACAACATAATCATGAGTCACGACATAAAATGTGGGAGGTCACGAGAAATGAATCATAAAGGAATCAAATAACCAAATCCATGAAATAAATAATTTAGAATAATACACATGTTTTCGAAGTACACATAAGTATAGAAGATTATTTTCTTATTATTTATGTTTAATTGATATGACTACCATAGTTGAATGAGTTTACTCTTGAAACCATCATATTAGTCAATATTGACACCCTAGATTATCATTATGAAGATAGTCCCTTATTGAAATGGGTTTACTCCCCATTACAATACTATTTATCTCATTTGATATCAATATGTACACAATTTATTGGATGTATATTTTTGTACCACCCATCCTTAGTTATAACAAGACCACCATCCAAGGTTATAATGTAACCATAATCCTTGGTTATAACATGACCACCATCCATGGTTATAATGTAACCAACATCACTTAATGAAAACCAAAAATTTGTGTCCCAAAACATAAAAAACATTTAACCATATAAGATATAATGAAAGTAAATGGGTTTCATAAATATTTCATTATAGTATAAATAGTATAGAAGAATGGATTTTATAAACATTTCATCATTTCCGCATAGCATAACCCATGAAAATGTAATGTGTTTAACAAAAATATTATCTTCATAAAAATAATAAATCTCTCTAGGGAACCAGGATAGTATCCTTTGATAATAATCTATGAAAATAACAATTGAAATCTAGGATAGTGTTCTGTATTGAATAGAAATAAAATTTAAATATCAATTAAATATTCTTCAAAAAAATAATTTCTCCATTTTTAAGACACTTATAATGAAATACCAAAATATTATGGAAAACATTTTATTTGAAATTAAGTATCTAAAATATTAAATTAATCTTATATTAATTGTGCAGTCATGACAAAAAGAAAATTTATTCAATCTGTATAAGTTAAAAGAAAACATTTTCTTTCATTTTTTGTAAAAACAATAAAAAATTACCTCATTCAAAAAATGTCAAGAAGATTCCTTTTTATCCATTATGTAAAAATTAAAACATTTGTAAAATAGAATTTATAAATTCATATAGGAATAGTAAAAATTATCATTAAAACATTTTTTGAAAATAAGTATATCAAATAAAAAAAAATTTATCCAAGATAAAAATAAATTTTATTTTTCATAGAACAATATTTTTACTGTATTGACTACTCAAGGTGAGTAAAATGAATAAAAAAACATATTTTCATGAAATAACCATATGAGAATAAAATTAATGTGTTTTTTGAGAGTTATATCATTTGATTTATCAACCTAAACATATTCATATACAATCTTAACAAACAATGATATTATTTGAAAAACACATACCACTTTGGAAACATTTATTACTAAGTTTCATGAATCAAATAACATTATATGGAAATAAAAATTTTATCACACCAACCTAATAATGTTGGTGATAGAGCATTGTATTATTAAATTATCATGATTTAAAGTATTAAAATACCAAAGGAAAAATAGTTTTAATATTTTCAAAAAAAATATTCCATACATGATATTGATAATGTATTGGGAAAATAGAACAAAGAGTAAAATAATTAAAATTTTAGTATTGTTGAATCTCATTCAAAGTATTCTTCTTTATATCTTTTGGAAAGAAACATAATAATGATGAGAATAAATTATTACTAAGTGTGAGTAAAAAAGAAGTAAAAAGAGTCAATAAGAAAAAGAACCATGTCATGGTAAATAATAGAGAACACATTCCCCTAAAATAACTAGATAAGGCATAATCAATATGGTTATGTAAATATAAAAACTCATTTCATTTAATCAATAAGCTGATAATGAAATGCATTCATAAATTTGATAACATGAAATTATCATATAAAATATCGATAATAATAACTCAAACATCAATGAAGTGAATTATTAAATATTGGAAATCATGTTTGGAGAATATGGAAACTTGTACCATCAAGACATTCCAGAGGAATGTTTAAAACTAAAGGTTGAAACTCATTTAGTTTGGCCAACTGGTCTGTCTCATGAGAACCTAGTGAGTCATTAAGAAGATATATAAATTCCAGGACCCACCCATCACTAGTAGTACAATTAATTCATCATAGAGACTAATAAATGTAATTAATATACAATATTCCTTATCAAATATCTATATTGAATAATGAATATATATTTACTAATATTTTCCCAAATTATCAAATAACTATCAAATTAAACACTGTAACTAAAAATGGTACCCAATTTTAGAAGTAATTATATCCATTGAATGAGAATAAAGATATTTGAGGTAAGTGAAATGTATAATAAAAATTATCATAATTATGTAAATGTTTTAATATAATGTTAACAACGATAAATGAATGTGAAATTAAAAATTTCACTTTTACCATTCAGTAATTTTAAACTCAACCCCATTGGACAAGATAATTCAAAGTGAAACATAAAATACCATTAATAATAATTGAATCATGATATTAATTTAAAAATTGGAAGTATATTCAACCAAAAATATTAAGTGGTTAATGTGAAATTTATCTTGTAGAACTAAAGAGTGAGAAGAAACTCCCTCACTACTTGGAAACATTTGAATTATAACCCCAAAGAAAGAAAAATAATAATAGGAAACATGAATTACCAAAGAGATTAATGTATTATTGACATAGAAAAATAGGGGAATTATATACCTGACACAGAATAAATAATTGGTGAATATAGGGTATGTCTCATATAAGAAAATGTGAGACAAGAATCCCTTAACATGCATTTCATTTTATGGGAACATCTTTTAACATCATATATAATGGTTTTAATAATGTAATTAAATAATAAAATAAAATTAATTATTATTTTATTTTCATATATTATACTTTTATAATATCATATTTCCCATTTTTTGATAATTTGTCATTTGTTCTCTATTTTGGGTGTTAATTTACAATTTTTGACTATGTTTTGACTTGTTATCTTTTCTCTTCTTATGTCAATCATGATTTCATAAACTCTCTAATTTAAAAAATGATTTAAATTTCATTTATATTTATTTTTTATGTATTTGTATTAATATATAAAATTTGGATCAAAAAATTAAATGCACCGTTAATGGAGAGGGTTGGTCATACGTATACATGAATGATACTTTCATTTCCATATAATATTTAAAAATTATATAATATACATGTATATAATATTTGTGGTATCATATTTGTGTTTTATATATTACATATTTTTTAAAACCAATAATAAAACATTTCATGTTATGTTTGACTGAATCACATAGCTTTGAGGAGGCAGTTGTCTACTTGTCTTCAAACGATGTTGTCATATCCCCACAAAAATGTAAAACATAAAGGTATGTGTTATAAAAAAATTATAAAAGAATAAAGAAATTATATATAAAATGTATTTCACATATATAATATCAATATATAATTGTTTTAACCATAATATGTGGTAATGGAAGAGATAATGACATCCATTCATGAAGTGGCAGTCTGTCGTACACACAAATGATGATTGATGAATAATGTTACCTCTTATCCAGGTAACTCTTTTTTGTTTATACATATAGAAATAAATGTTTGTATTTATTACTGAAGTTATGATTCAATGTTAAGGATATAGATATAGGGATCTTATATGGGTAGAGTTTTGGAAATCCAAAGTCCTTCATAGGTGTCAATAAGTGGTAGGGCTGAGTACCTTTTTATGGTAGAGGAGGAGTGACATTCCCATGAATTTTTAATAGAGGGAATTCCAACCATGTTTTCCCCATGAAAAGTGGCTCAAATAATAAAAAAAATCAATAAAAAGGGATATTGGATCTAAATATGACTATAAAATGGATTGGAGACATGTTTCCTGGTTATTCTGGTCCTTAAGTTTAATCTTCAGTCACTTGTTAATTGAATATTTCCCTTAATCACTGTAATTAATTTTAAATTTATTCATTAATATTTATGGTAAAAAATTATGTTTAACTTATTATAAATTATTAATTAATACTATTCCAAATATTGAAACAATTTTTGTAAATTCAAATAACATATGTGGAAGAAATTTATATTAAAGTAATCCTGCAGATAGGATGACAAAGTTGGTTTTTAAATTAAATTTGATAAAATGTTTTCAATGATTTTATATAAAATTTCAAAATGAAATTTATTAAAATGACCTAAATTTAGATAAATGAAATAAAATAGACCTAATTATACATTAAAATAATATCAAAATATAATAGATCATTATAAATAAAATAAATGATTTGTTTTTAATTAAAATCTAGTATTCTTCCCTATCCATCAAAAAATAAAACTTCTTTGAAAAAATAAAAAAAAATCCCCCATAACCTTATTTTTAAATTATTATTTCAAAACTGATGTTTATTTTGACATATAAACTTTACAAATATGTCAAAATTTATGTTTTAAATCGGCACACAATTAAATGGAGGGAAAACTACCTTTATTAAAATATAGATTTTTATGTGTAATATTTGGTTTGTTCTTATGGTATGTATATAAAACTAATTGGATGGATATAAAAAATATTGTATAGAATATATAATATATAAATTACATTAAAACAATCCATTAATTGAAATTAATTTAATTTTTATGATAATATTATTTCTACACATTAAAATAGTTTTTTATAAAAACAATTCCTTTATATTCAATATGGTTCTATATACATTTATAACTATTTGGAAACTAATTAATTCAACCATATATTTTTTTACATAAGTTAATAATATTCATAAACTCCAATTTAATGGTTAATTTATATATTATTATATTAAATAATAATATTTTAATAATATATTTGTATCCAGTAAAACTCAGTCTTGAATGTAAAGAAATCTATCAAACAAATTCAATCTTACATGTAACACAAGATAAATCAGAGTTGTATATATGAAAATATCTCTAATATATTTATATAAAATTTTAACAATATCATAATGTCTTAAGAATATATATTACATATTATGCTTGGTGTTTCATGTCATACACATTACTAAATACAATGTTCTTACATTATTATTTCAGGGTGTTACAAAAATCCCATAATTTTCAAAAAAATAATAATAAATTAAATTCATGGGTACTATATACACCACAAAAAATAGACAAGTGGTGTATAAGATATGTATCCCAGAGAAATAAATTTGAGATGAAAATCCCATACCATAGGTACGAATTCCCTAATACATATTGAAACAACATGTATAAAAAAAATATTTATTATAAATATATTATATAACCATATAAATATATATGATAACATATATTATTTACTCATATACATTTTCCACCCACTTTTTAATCCTTGTTTTATAAAATCAATGTTCATACTGATAAGAGATTTATTTTCCATTTATGTTCTATTGATGTAGTTTTCATTATTTGAAATTAATAATGGTTCCTCAATATCAAAAATATTAATCACGGTTTAAATATCCTACATTTTCATTATATACATATTTATATTCATAAATTAATGTTGAGACATAAAACAAAACTACACCATTCATGGAGATCATATGTTGCTAGTATGGATGAACGTTGTTTTCAGTTTTTTGACAGATGGAACAAAAAAAGGTAAATAATAATTAAAAATTATACAATAATAATTAATATATATATATATATTCATTAAATGTATCTTTATTACCATCCAAGTAAAACCAAAATAAAAAATGAATAATATCACTTTGATGGGGTGGAAGTCCACATGTGCATAGGATCAACATTACCATTTTAATATGGTTTGGTAGGATATATGGTATTTATGATATTAAAATTTTCTAAGTATAAATATGTTATAATTACCATAGACAATAAATAAAAAAATATAGTAATAAACTTTCATAAAATAAAATCCTGAGAAATGAGTTGTATTTTTACTTGAAGGTGGTAGGCCATACGTACACTAGAGAAAAATTTTCATTTCACATTTACTGGAAAGATGGTTAATAATGTGGGTTAATAATTATAATAATTTCTTAATAAATATTTTTTAAATATGTTTTTATTTTATGATGAATAAAACAAATTTATCAAAATTAAAATAATAAATTTAAAGAAAGTGATCGATTAAGGTGATTACCTGTTCTTTGAAATAACTCATTTAGAATTCTTATTATTGGATATATGGTTTCTCTTTGGTAAGTCCAAAAAAATCTATAATATGGATAGGGGAGGTTAAAATAATATTTATTCAGGTATGGTTGACCTGTAAGGTTCAAATTAGTGTGAATTAGATAAAGGATGAGTGACCATTTATAATTGAGGGAAGGAGAACCCTTGGAATTTCATAAAATATTAAATTCATATAAATAAATTTTGATGTTAAAATGTATCCAAATTGATAATACTGCAATATAAGAATATTATGACTCTAAAATATCTTATCCACAAAAATTTGGATATGTTGGGATTACATTTATATGGTTATATTTTTTGTTTTAGCACTTCGTTATTCTTTTTGACAATTAATATAATATTAATTTTTTACACCATTTTGTGGTTAATAATGTTACTATAAAATATTATGCAATCTAAAATATCATTAAGGTCATTTTAAAGACTATTCTTTAATTTGACAATAAATACATATAGAAAAAATCGAAAAGTAGAATATAGTTCCTCAAAATAACACTAATATGTCATATTCGTGTAAAACATCTATGGCACACATTACATCACTGAAATTATGTTAATTTTAATAATCATAAAATCAATTAATATTTGTTTATTAATTGTAGAAAAACTACATTGGTGTTTCATAAGAATTCATTGAAATTATGTACTTACAAAAAATAATATAATAATTTATATTATGAAAATAATTTTATTAATCTCAACATAGACATATACATTTATTTGTAACATGTTTTTCTACCTATGTGGACACATAAGAGATATTTTATAGTAAGAGTGTGACATTTCTTAACATTATTTTTATTAAATATTATATATGTTGTTTTAATGTATAAGTATCCATTTAAATAAATAATTTAGAGCTTATGGTTATAAGGGTAAAAATATTTTCATCCATTGATAGTCAGTATAAATAAATTATGTCCTTATTGCTTTATTTTAACCAATATTAACTTGATTTACCTTTTAACAAGGTGATGCAATTTTCTATAGTTATTATTCACATAAAAGAATATAAGTGAATTATTTTTAAAAAATTGACCCTTTTGATTTCAAATATATATTACATTTTATTAAATTAATTTTCTATAAGTGGTTGAAATTAATTTTAAAATTAGTTCACAACATGCAATGAAAACATCTTTTTAGAAAAATACATTTAAGTATAGAACTATGGTTACACTTATCTTATTCTTAGAAAAAAAAATATAAAATTAATTATAAATTATATGAATTAATATATAATATATGAATTTATATAAATCCAATAAATAATATTGTTTAATTTAATTAACTATGTTAAATATTATTTTCCTAAAAAATGTTTTTCAAAAATATATTTCTTTTAATTCAAAAGGATTTTTATTTCTTTTAATTAATTGATACCAAAATTATTCATTTATAAATATGTAACCATTAATTCTTTCATAATTTAGTTATAATTATAGATGACCACCAATCCAACATTTATGTGATAGCAATACTTTAATAGTATATCATGGCTGTTTTAAACTGAGTTTTGAGTGTAACACATACTAGCAAAGAAATTAATTTTTTCTATGGAAAAAAAATATAAATCATATCTTCATTCTACCATAATATCTCTCCTTTATGAAATCCAATATAAAGAGTAAGATAAATTGAGATATGTGGATGTGGTAGATATCTTAAGAATAGTGACTAAACCTATGGTATAATAATTCATTATTGTTTTTTCAAATGAAATAAATAGTTATCCACCAGTGTCCAAAGTTTAATTTTACCTTGAACTCATTCCTAACGAATGACCTATATCTAAAACATCTTATAAAATGGAACCAGTGTAGTTGTGTAATAAAATAAATAACTATGATATTTGAGAGATAATGGATTTATGTGCCCTAGTGTTTCACCATGGGGAACTCTATTTTATTTTTTAAATAGAATGATGAGCCTCTAAGAATATGAATCATTTAAAATATGTTCCATTAATATGAATAATAATTATCCATTAACATATTAGTATGACTTATTTCATCAAATTTATGGAGGTTCATAATTTTCAAAGATGAATCTTTAATCCGGTTATCATCAATTAATTGTGAAGAAGGATGATATATGGAAAAGGAAATTTGAAATAAGGTATGAACAATATGAGTTTATAGTAATGAATTTTGTATTTATTGATTCACCTTTATCCTTTATAGATCTAAAGTATTTAATATTTTAGGAGAACCTGTATATATTTTTTGGTATTCACTGATCAGATATTCATATACAAGAAGAGATTTCAATGTCATGAGAGTCATATAAAAATAAATCTTTAGACCCTTATGAAAAAGGATTTATACGTAAAATATAATATGTTTTAATTTTGAAATAATAAAGTATATTATCTTAGGCTTATTGTCTCCATGGATGGAATTTATCTTGACCATTCAAAGAAAGAGATAGTCAAATAACTACTTACACTGATGAACAAAAGTGAGATATAAAATTTCCTAGGATTATTGGGATACTATTAGTGGTTTGTTAATGATTTCTCTTGGTTGGAGAACCTATTAAACAAGATAACATGTAATATGGATAAATTCACATGTTTAATGTAATGTGAACAATTTTTGATGGGATGATGTGAAGACAGGTTAATTCCCTAATATAAACTTTACCATTTTGTAAGAAATGATTTGAAATTTATAGTGATGAATAAAAAAAGGATATGGTTGTTACCTTATAAATAATGATAGGTTGAATTAATATTCCTTAAGTAAATTGAAAATTCATGAGTATAACTATCCAAATCACACCTTTTAGTTAGAAGTAGTAATCATTTATTTTAAAATATAGAGACACTACATCTATAGAGAATGGTAGTAGATATATAATAACTACTAGAGTTTATAGTACATTTTCGCTCAGAAGGATATTAACACGAGACAAAGAAGATGGTTGAAACTACCCGAGGACTATGATGGATCAATATACTTCCACTATAGAAAGGTACAAAAGGTGGTTGAGGTATTTATCAAGAGGTACCATGAAATTATTAGAATGATGAGGATTAACTAGGATTATATATATAGAGATATAGTAAATATAGATATGTTTATTTTTAGGTAAGGGGATGAATATTTACTTTTTCAATAAAATTTAAAACTATACGTACTAGATAATATAGTGAAGTCTCAACAAGATGATTAGAACATTCAAATGATGATTAAATTAGTGAATGGTGGGAAATTAATAGTCTTCTTCTATAGAGATGGTTTGTTCGAGTTTGGGAAGAGGTTATATGGTCCATACATACCATAATTAAAGAGGAAACTACTGAATTATGCACATAGCTCAAATTTCTCTGTACACCATGGTATCATAAAGATGAATAGAGATTTAGAATAACATTTCTAGTGGGATTTCGTGAAGCATGAAATTTTAGATTATATATCCAAATGATGATTATGAATATAGGTGAAGCATAAAAGACACAATCTTTATGTATTCATGAATCCTCTTTCTATACTTATACAGTTGTGGGACAATATTAGAATATACATTTTCACTATAATCCCAAAAATTACAAGTAAAAATGATGTTATATGGGTCATCTTTGATTGAATTACTAAAATTTGTCATTTTCATTTTAAGAGAAGATATACCCCTTTAATTCCTTGTTCTACTATATATTAATTAAATATTAAAGATTCATGGGCACCTTTTTCAATATTTTTTTATCATGAACCTCTCATAATATCATAATTCTCGATGTGTATTCAAAGGGATATAAACATTAAGGTACATATAAGCACTGCCTATCATACCTGAACATAATAAAAGATTAAAAATAATATCTTGACTTTGGAATACATGTTTAAAATATTTCAACTTTATGTCAAACATATGTAGGATCAATATCTATCATTAGAAATTTTTTATATAATTGTAGTTTCTATTTCAGTATCAATATTTTAAAATATAGTTTATTTTATGGGTAGAGGTGTTGTACTCCAACCTATTGGGAAGATACTTTTTTTAAAATGAAATTTTCAATGGACCTTATCCTCCGAAAAAAATATTTTTAGCTTGAAGAAGTTAAATAATATTAGTGTTAACTTATAGTAACAAATTATCTTACCCTATATAATTTTCTTACCCTATTGTGATGTTTGATCATCTTACGAGGAAGAGATAATTTATCTTATAAAAGTTATTTAAGGATGAATAATTCTTTCAGTTGGTATCATATGATAATATTTTATTGTATAACATCATGATTACATTGATAATATCTTTATGAGTAATTTAATTTCCATATAGGACATCAAAAAAACATTATACATGTAAGGGGTGACATGAATACGCAAAACATTCCATGAATAGGATGATATGATAAATGAGAATATTTCTTTCGTCACTTTCATAAAAGAAGATCCAATAGGTGGATAGTTTGGCCCCACATTCTTAATATCCAATATTATCAATATTAATATAAAAAATTCCCAACCATTAGGATTATCAGGAACTCATGTTCAATCAATAAATATAAGCATAAGTTAGTCTAAAAAAAGAGAGGATAATGAAAAACAACAGTTGATTGCATCTTAACAAGAAGAAAGATGTTGATTCACTATACATAGGTGAAACTAAATTCTATTTGTGTTTTGATTATCTATTATATAAATTTTACTAAATATCATCCCATGATAAACCATGTACTATATATTTTTGTTTCAAGATGAAACTACATATACTATTAGTTACTTCTACCCCCAGGAACCTCAAAAAAAAATAATATTGTCAAAATTATGTTTAGGGATTTTCATGAAATTGATATGACTAGGTTATGTGAATATAACATACCCACCCATTTCTTTACTGAGGTCCTTAAAAAACATGTACATGATTAATAGAGTAATAAAAAGGAATACCTAAAAGAACACACCCTATAAGTTATAAAATGATAGAATAACCAAGGTAGGATACTTCAATGTATTTTGATGCAATGTTTACATATTGAACACTATGTAAAATATTGTAATGTTTGATCCAAAGATTTAAGAACCATATTTTTTCTATAATAGACTTTGTAATATTCATGGTGTTATTCCAGAGCAGCGCCTTCAGACAACGTACGATTCCGAGCCCCGGTGAGGCCAAAATTTAATTTCCATTGTGTTTACACTGGGCATGCCAAATAACTGAAATAACTCCTAAACAATAATTCAGAACATAAAACTGAGAGTAGGGATGGGTCTGAAATGTTGTTTTTACCCTAGGAACGACATAAAACATGTCGGCGCAGGACATTGGGACCCCTCTCCCGTTAACAGAATGTTAAACGGATAAATAAAATAATTTTTTTATTTTTTTATTTGTTAAACACCGGTGTCTCTTGAACAGTTGATCTGATGGGAAAACCAAGGGCACCGTTGAGTCTGGAGAGTGCTGTTTACTCTAGGAGGGTTGTAATTTTCACGGGCGCAGGCCTTCTGTGAAAAATGTCACCAGGGGCGTTTTCGAAATTTAGCAGCCTTGGGTGTTAGATTTTATATCTTTCGAATGGAACCTCAGATTAAAATTCTGAGACCACCGCTGTGATTGAGAGGGGTTGTTTACCCTAGAGGAGGATTAACCACGATCCTGTCGAGTGTTTCAGATGTGGGTTAATGTGGGAGTGTTTAAAATTAATTAAAATTTTAATAAATGTTTTCTACATAAAACAACCCACCCCTCTCCTTCATGATTTTTTCTCTCTGGAAAAACGAGATCTCATCCAAGGAAACCTCCCCTCTCCTCATGCTTTCCTCTTTAAAACGCTTCTGGTTTTAGCAAGGTTAGATCGACGACAACGCATCAGGCTACGCCCAAAGAGGTAGGAGTTCTTCATTTCAAATTTTAATTCTAAACCTCTCCTTTGATCCTTAATTATGGATCTGAATTTCAGTTTAATTTCCAAGAAAAGATGATGGTTGTGTAGTACTTATTATGAGCATTAAGACGATTATTTTGGATTGAAATTCCGAGTCTCGAGGCCTCTACAGATGTCTGATGAAGATCCACGGGGTTTTTGGGTGGATTCCTGCGGTTCTGCCCGGTCAGGCGGTGGCTCCCCAGGCGGCGACGATAGTTCGTTGAGGGGGAACGGCGAGACCAATGATGGAGCAGGGTGGAGCGGCGGTCGAAAGCAGGGTGGTCTGTCAGTGGCGGCGCAAGCGTCTCATCAGGCGCGGCTGGTGGGGATGCCTCCTCAGGAAGCGTCAAGGAAGAGAGGTCGGCCGACAGGATGCGGGTACCGGGGTCATCGCACGACCCCGAGGTGCGAAGCGGACCTGCAAAGTGTGGGTTGGTGTTGGAGAATCCGGACCAGCTGTGTCGGTTTGGGCGTTGACACGTGGTCCGTGCGGTGAACTGCGAACCGCCAGTTCTGGAAGTCTGTGTGCCGGCCGAACCGGCCTGGCCCACCCCGTTTCGGTCCATTAATATTAAAATGCTTCTAAAATGCAAACCAAGTGTCAGATTCACAAGACATCTACTGTGACATGTTCCTCATATCGAGATGAACATTTGGATATGGTCTTGTGGATTTTTAATTTCCGAGACGAGGGGCTCAGTAGAACGACATGTCGTTAAGTGGTTTTTAACACTTACCTGAGATTCTTGTTTTGAGGGGTACAGACACATCTAGAGTCTGTTCTGAGCACCGGAAGTGGTGTTGCGACCCTGGAGTCGAGGATGTTACTTCCAGAGTGTTTTTGGGCATCAGAGACGGAGTTGAAACATGGGCCCCACAGGCCATCTTTTAAGCTGTTAGCCATGTTTCGCAACTTTTTCATCTGATGTCCATTCGGGGCATGCGAGGAGTTGGATCAAGGTGTTTTTTTGAAGGCATCATAATGGAAAAATCCACTCGCTCTAATTCAACACGGTGGTGCGGGCCCCATGAGGGTCATTTTGGGAGTTGGTGGTGATTTCCATCTTCTTCACCGGGTGTCCGATTTGGACAACTGAATAGTTAATCTTGTGTACTTTTTCGAGAGGATCGCAACTGTACAATCCGTTCATAGCACTTCGAGACCAGGATGTAGGTCCCATAGAGAACTGCTCCTATGCGGTAGGGAGAAATGCATCTTTTTCTCCAGATATCCATTCCATGCAAGTTATCAGTCAATTTGTCTTGTTTTTTCTGAGGGGATAGCAAAGGTGTGATGCACCTGACAATATTCGGGACCGAGGCTCGAGCCCATGGGACGTCGTTCAGGCGTAAAACTGTGTTGAACGACTTTGTCGTCAGATATCCATTTGAGGAAAGTACGTAGTCTATCTCGTGTGTTTTTTTGCGAGGATTATCACAGTATGATTTTTTTAGATGTGTGGAGCCTCATTAGAGACCTCATTTAATATAGAAGCAAGAAAGGTGTACCAGTGGTGGTTCTTCCTGTGGTGTTTGTAGAGAACCCTTGGTGTGTGATCACATTCACTCTTTAGAGTGTGAAGTATCTCCTTAAAAAGATGTTCTAGGCCATGCTAGGGCCGTGGAGGAAGCAGGTTGGAAAAATTACATTTTCACCCTTCGTGCTAATGTTGGGTGTCGTGTGCATGATATCCTCTGGGCTAGATATGTGGTATACTCTGGGATTATATGGGTATTCTTAGAGGTACATGTTTTAGTTTGTACCTAGTTAAGTTTGTGTACTTGTCTTGGAGATAATATAGGGCCACACGTCGTGTGGTCCCCTTATGCGTGATGTGTTCTGCTTTACGTACCTTTGATCTCTCGTGACATAGAGGGTCCCTCTATTCACGATGGTTTAAACCAATAGGGTTGCATGGTTTCCCCTAGTTCTCTTCTTGATGGTTTGATAAGTGGAGTTGTTTGGGTTCCCCTTTTTCCCTAGCAGAGTATCGAGATCATATCCTCCATCTGCGATCAACCGTGATGTGTTTCCATATGCAGAGCTCTAGGTATTGGTGGGATCTAGACTACATGGGCATTGAACCTCTACTAGGTGAATTGTTTTAGAGTTGGGTGGTTGTGTGATACCCACACCATGTTCTATTGGCCAGTGTTGTACCATCCAGTAGGGATAGCCAGAGAAGTTCTGAGTTTACACTCCATCAGGGTTGGCCAGTGGTTTTCACATTGACTTCTTCGAGTTTACCCTTTAGCGGGGCTGGGAAGTGGGTTGTTCATCAAAATTTTCAGGTTTACCCTCTCGTGGGGCTGTGCAGTGGGTTGCTCATTGACTTCTTCATTTTTACCTTCTAGCGGGGCTGGGCACTGGTTTGCTCATCGAATTCTTCAGTTTTACCCTCCAACAGGGCTGGGTAGTGGGTTTATCATCGACTTCTTCTAGTTTACCCTCCAACAGTGATGGGAAGTGGGTTTTCTCGTCAACTTCTTAGGGTTTACCCTCCAATGGGGCTAGGCAGTGGGTTACCCCTTGACTTCTTCGGGTTTACCCTCCAGTAGGGCTGGATAGTGGTTTGCTCATCGACTTCTTAGGGTTTACCCTCCAGCATAGACTGGGTAGTGGGTTACTCGACGACCTATTAAGGTTTACCCTCTAGAAGAGGTTGGGCAGTGGGTTACTCTATGAACTCTTAGGGTTTACCCTCCAACAGAGACTTGGTAGTGGGTTACCCAACAACCTCTTTGGGTTTACCCTTTAGTAGAGACTAGGTAGTGAGTTACCCATTGACCTCTTAGGGTTTACCCTCCAGTGAGGGTAGGCAGTGGGTTACCTGATGACTTCTTTTAGAATCAGTCATTTCTACTAGGCTAGTATGTGGCTTTTCACCGTGACTATCGGAGTAGGACCTTTAGTTGCATGGGTCAGTGTTATGACAGCATTGACATTTAGAAGACCTCTCGACTCTATGACAGTGACATGGTGTGGTTTTACTTTCCCCAGAACTCTCAAGTACGAGTGGTGCTCTCCCCACTAAGATGAGTCCTTGATATGCGACCTAAAACCATGAAGGCGAGTCAGTGCCGCCCAAATCGGATAGTATCGAGGTACGGTGATATGAGCCCATTGACTTGAAGTTCAGGGTAGGCGTAAGAATACTGGGCATCGATGGTGTTTACTTCTAGGACTATTGGTGACTCACTTTCTTGGACTGATCTACGTGATAGATATCCCCTTACGATCTTGTTTGGGCTTTTTTTAGCATATCGATATGTATATACCTTGTTACAGTACCCACTCCTTGGGTTTTGGATACTCTCCTTCCAGGAGGGGTGAATACACGCGGTGTATGGAACGTGCTTTCTATGTCTACCTTCTTGTGTTTGGACGAGTCTACCCTCCTACTATAGGTAGTGAAGAATCGATAAGAAGTTCATCTTCGCAAAGCTTTTAGATCCTTGTGTTTGGACGAGTCTACTTCTTTCCTCATATTGGGTTGAGCTATACTATTTACTGCACTCTCAGTTTTACTCCTTTACTTTTCCCTATTCGATCTACTTCTCACCTCTTCAGTACCTCCTTTATGCTCCCTCGAGCCTTCGAGGCATCCTACAATGTATTTTTATACTCACCCCTACCTGGTATTTTCCTGCACATTGTGTGCCCTTTCAGACAATGGACAAGTTGGTCCTGACTTCAATGGAGCATAGGAGTTCGGGAGCTTGGACCGCGTAAGGTGGTTGTAGTTTGGTTTTAGGTGTGGGACTCTCATAACCGTTTACTTTTGTTTACCTGTTGCTGTGTTGTGGCACTTTTCTAGTTGGGAACGTGTTTTCCCCTTTTATTTTCTATTTACCTTCAGCATTTACATTGTACTATTTAGAGGTCGATGCACTTTTTTGGTTGTTTATAGCAGTTAGTACTTTTATTTTCTTTTTTACTCTGCAATTCTGCATTGAGCGGGCTGCGTATGTGTGTACAGATACTCAAGAAAAGGCCTCCCCATGTTTTTTAGCATTCAGTGCTTGTATCCATCCCCTGGCCTATGGAGGTGGGCTTAGGGTTGTTGCGGCCCGTGCTCGGGTAGGGTTGGGGCATGACAAAGTTGTATCAGATCTGGTTCGTTCCTTGAGATGTTGTTCAGACGTCCCTAAAAAAGAAATTGGTTGGGATCTAGGGCAACAATGTCAATGTATCTCGAGAGCATCTCTCTGGCTAGGGAGTCCAGTGATGGTGCGGTGGCCGACGTATCCATTCACCAGGACCCTGATAACCCTCTTGTTGACTCGGCATGTTGAGACACCCGTTGTAGGGAAAATTGGTTTTTTCATCACATAGGATTGAGTCTTTGACTGTCCTTCTAGAGTTATCTCCCCATTGTTGTTACTTTTATATATATATATATATATGATAATCTGACCACGACACTCCTTGATAACATTCAAGATGTCTCCGTGAAGATAGCCTTCCAGGATACCAGCTTTGGTTCGTGACGACGACCCTATGAGCTACGAGGCCTCATTCCAGGACCCATCATGTGAGTCCCTTTCACCAGGTGGACCGGTAGAAGAACCCCCACCTCGTGAGCATCAAACAACATAAATAGAGCAGACTGAGCTTGATCACGGGTTGAGCGCGCCCTGTGAGTTCCAGCAGCATAGACAGTTGAGGTTCAACGGTGATCCAGACCCTCAGGCAGCAGAGGTTTAGCTAGACATAGTGGTTCGCCTCTTCAATATTTTTCAGATTCCAGAATATCATATGGTGGCTTTAGACACCAGCCTTTTCCACATAGTAGCAGGGTGTTGGTGGAGTCTGGTGGCTCAGTTACATGATGAGTCGTCACTTTCATGGGACGACTTTCAGTTAAATTTTCATGAGGAGTTTTACCGCTTCTGCTTATGCTCCATTCGGATCCAGGAGCTCTTGTAGTATCAGTAGGGTGGGATGATAGTGACTGAGTACATGACTAGGTTCGTGGACTGTGCACGCTTTTACCCGATCATGGTCCATAACGGAATCTTCCAAGCGCAGAATTTTGAGAAGGGTCTCTGCAGAGAGATTTGTGCCATCATCATACCCCTGTGCATCCACACTTATGATGAGGTG
Source organism: Viscum album (assembly GCA_963277665.1). Taxonomy (NCBI): domain Eukaryota; kingdom Viridiplantae; phylum Streptophyta; class Magnoliopsida; order Santalales; family Viscaceae; genus Viscum; species Viscum album. The sequence goes on along the minus strand of OY728148.1, from coordinate 1,571,612,002 downwards.
TGAGAGAAGACACTGTTAATAGGGAGATTTTTGTCACGTTTTGCCATTGGTGGTGGAGGTGGGCATGACAGAGTTGAGATGTCTACCGCAGCTAGCAGGTGCCAGATAACAGAACCTCGATGTAGGTGGTCTTCCCACCGCCAGTTTTGGAGATGTGGTCATGCACCACTATGGCTGCAAAGCGTACGGCCTCAGCCAAGGATACCCTTTTTGAGTGGACTTCGGGCCGTGGTCGTACACCACAATGGCGTCAGAGGGCACTAGGGCAGCCCAGAGGGCACCAGTGCTATTCTTGTGTTGGGTGAGGTCACATTGCACGAGACTGCCCGATTAGGTATGCTGAGAACATCAGGAAGACAGCAGTCACACCACCACGACAGAGGCAGCGCCATGATAGGAATAGTGCCCAGAGAGGTGGTGCTAGTAGAGGAGCATGGGGAGCTGGAAGTGGGTGAAGACATTACGAGGTCTTCCCATCACCCCAGGTGGTCCACGTCTGGCTCCGGGAGATGACAGTTTAGACCATGGACAACTGCGAGCTTTGGATGTCTACGATCCTGCAGAGCACGAGGTGATAGAAGGTATTCTCTACAGCTCTATTACTTTTTTCAGTAGAATTTTTAGACTCTAGGTGAAATTATTTTCTCCATACTCCATGCTTGAGGTGTTACTAGGGTGACGCGGGGCATTGGTGAAACCCTGTGTCAACAGAGAAGAATTTTGGAACCATGACTATTCTTTGCATGAATTTGAGTATGGTTTGGGATTGTTGTCAATCCTCAGTGGAAGTTCAGATTGTGTGCCAGAAAGTGATCATGCAATTCAAGCAGACAACAGTATTGAAGGTGGATCTATTTCCCAGTGTTTTCCAAATTTCTAGGCCTCAAAATTGGAAAATGAAGACATGGATTGTTGGTAAGTTCATGTGCGCGCAAAGAGGAAGTGGTATGCAAAAAATAATGGATGTGCACGAAATACTTGAGTTGGGTGTAAAAAACAGCACGGTGCATGAAATAGTGGATTGAGGTTTTTCACGCAAATAGTGTTTCTGAATCAGAACATCAAAAAATGGCAAAGGAATGTGCTACACGAAAATCTGGAGATGTGCACAAAAAACGATACGGCGCAGAAGATTATGCACTAGATGAGAGGTTTTTCACGCCACAGGGGGTTTTACGCATGGGGGTCTCAGATGCCTATAAATAAGAGGTGAACCCCCTCATTCCAAAAAGGTCGAATACATAGAGAAGGTCCACGGTCTGATTCATGTAAGAGGAATGCGTAAAGGGTCGTGCGCGAAATAGTATGTTTGGCGTGAAATATTATGGGTTGCATGAAAAATTCTGGCATTCATGAAAAAGGAAGAGCTGTACATAAAAATTGGAGCGGCGTGTAAAAGACTTAGTTGCACGAAAAAGGGGGTTGTTGCACAAAATATTTTTCCACAGGAAAAAGGAAATTTTTCGTGCAATAGTAAGGTCTTATGCGCAAAGGGTAGGTGTTGCACACATTTGTCAGTGAGACTTGTTTACTAATTTTTGATTATCCGGATCAGTGGTTCGGTGTGTTCAAGAGAATCAATTCAAAACTTCTATGCAAGAATAGTCTCATATTGAGTAGAGACAAATACTTCAATGAAAATCTTCTGAAGAGACCTTCACGTCTATAAACTGAGTGGGACTTCACCGAAGGCAGTGAGCCAGCAGAAGTCAATGGGAGTGACCTGAGGGATGCAGTGAGCTATCCTTGAACCTCTATAGAGGCAGTGAGCCTGGGACAGAGTGATTGTGCCCAATCCTTTGTAATCCACAGCTACTGAAGATTAGTGAAATTTTCTACGACCGACAACCTTTCTGCATATGCTCCTTGGACGTAGCCCTAGGTGGTGAACCAGGTAAAAATTGTTGTGTATTCTCTCTTCATGTGAATATTTAATTTATGATCATATTCATCATACATGTTTAATAAGTTCCTACCAACATGGGAACAAGATCCATCACCTTAAAAGAAAAATTGGTCACCCTAATTCACCCCTCCCCTCTCAGAGTGTCACGGGGTCCTACACAGAAGGCATAGAACCTTTTCCATTAGACGATGGGGTCGACTCTATCACTTTCTGAACTTGTAAGAGAGCCTTCGTTGTGAGACATCGACTATGAAATCTTCTGTGACCAGATATACTTGGGTGTTTCCCCATATGGATATTCTGAAGGAGGGAATCACCGGGCTTTGTCCCAGGTCCAAACGGTGATTCTAGTCATGGTGGGCAACATAGGGGTTCGATCAGGGAGGCGAGTTACCCCCAAGGTCCTTCGGTCCATTTGAGACCGTGCAAAGGGATGGGGAGGTTCTCTACCGCCTTGCCCTAGCCCAAGGTAGGGAGTGGGTGCACGATGTCTCCTGCATGGAATGTCTGTGGAGATGTGTGCATGCTCCTATGCACGTCATCAACAAGGGAAGACCTCGTGTGAATAGATCAAATTCTTTGGTTTGTGTACGGTAATGTGGATTGTGCAAGAGTTCTTCTAGGTATGGGAGAGCCGGATATGGGCATAGTACCCTGAGTTGTTCTATGGTTTTTCTTATCAGGTATAAAAAGCTTGAAGGAGGGAATGATGTAATAACCATGTTTTTTCTATAAAAGACTTTGTAATATTCTTTATGTTATTCCAGAGTAGCACCTTCAGATGGTGTGCGATTTCGAGCCCCGGTGTGGCCAGAATTAAATTTCAAGGGCGTTCACACTGGGAACGCCAAATAAATTAAATAACTCCTAAAAGGTAATTTGGATCATAAAACTGAGAGTACATATGGGTTCGAAATGGTATTTTTACCCCAGTAATGACATAAAACATGTCGGCTCAGGACATTGGGACCCCTCACCCATTAACGGAATGTTAAATGGATAAATAAAATAATTAATTTATTCGTTTGATTGTTAAACTCAAGTGTCTTTTAATTGGATGATCTGATGGGAAATCCTGGAGGGCACTATTGAGTCCAGAGTGTGGCGTTTACCTGAGGAGGGGTGTAATTTTCGCAGGCGCGGGCCTTCTGTGACAAATGTCACCAGGGGCATTTTCGTAATTTAGCGGCCTACGGAGTTAAATTTTATGTCATTTGAACGAAGCATCAGATTAAAATTATGAGACCACCATTGTGCTCGAGAGGTGGTGTTTACCCTAGTGGAGGCTTAACCTCGACCCTGTTGAGAGTTTCGGATGCGGGTCAATGTGGTGGTGTTTAAAATTAATTAAAATTTTAATAAATGTTTTCCTACATAAACCAACCCACCCCTCTCCTTCCCCATTTATTTCTTTGTAAGAAGAAGATAGAAACCAAGGAACCCTCCCCGCTCCTCAAGCATTCCTCTCTAAGGAATATCTGGTTCCAAAGAAGGCAGATCGACGGTGAAGCTTCGGTGTACGCCCAAAGAGGTAGGAGTTCTTCACTTCAAATTTTAATTCCAAACCTATCCTTTAATCCTGAATTATGATATCTAATTGCTATTTAATTTCTAAGAGAATCCCATGTTTGCATAGTAATTATTCTAAGATTTATGAAACATGTTTTAGATTGAAATTCCATGTCTCAAGGCATCCGCAGCTGTCTGACAAAGATCCACGGGTTTTTTAGGCGGATTTCGGCGGTTCTTGACGGTCCGGCCACGGCTCCCCAGGTGGTGGCGGCGGTTCTTTGAGGCGGCATGGTGAGACGAATGGTGGAGTAGGGAGGCGCAGAGGTTGGTTGAAGGGAGGTCTGTCCGGGGCGGTGCGGGCATCTCCTCTGGCGCGTCTGGCAGGGAGGCCTCCTCAGGCAGCGTCACGGAAGAGAGGCCGGCCGGGCGAGCCGGCCGGCAGGACATGGGTACCGAGGTCGTCGCGCGACCCCGGGTTGCGGAGCGGACCCGAAAAGTGCGGGTCTGTGTTGGAGAAGCAGGACAGGCCGAGCTAGTCACGGCGTTGACTCGTGGTCCTCGCACTGAACCGCGGACCGTCGGTTCAGGCAGTGGGTGGGCCATCCGAACCAGCCTGGCCCACACCGTTTCGGTCAATTAATATTAAAATGCTTCTAAAATGAAAACAATGTGTCAGATTCACGAGGTGTCTCTGGAGATAAGTTCCTTGGATCGATATGAACATTTTGATATGGTCTCAGGTATTTTTAATTCCCGAGACGAGGGGATCGATGGTGCGACATGCCATTAAGTGGTTTTTAACACTTACCCGAGATTTTTGTTCTGAGCGGTGCAGACACATCCGAAGTCCATTTTGAGCCCCGTCAGTGGCTTTGCGACCCTGGAGTCGAGGTAGAGTCTTCCAGAGGGGTTTCGGGAATCAAAGACGGAGTTGAGATGTGGGCCCCATGGGCCGTCTTTTATGCTACGAGCCACGTTTCACAACTTTTTCATCGGACGTCTGTTTGGGGCGTGCGAGCAGTCGATTCGGGGTGTTTTTCCTAGGTCATTGCAATGGTGCAATCCGATCGCTCTAATTAGGTAGGGTGGTGTGGGCCTAACGAAGGTCGTTTTAGGAGTTGGCGGTGATTTCCATCTTCTCACCAGGTGTCCGATTTGGACAAGTGAATTGTCAATCTTGTGTACTTTTTCGAGAGGATCACAATGATGAGATCCATTCGTAGAGCTTCGGGTCTAGAATGTGGGCCCCACATAGCACTGCTCGTGTGCGGTATGACAAAATGCATCTTTTTCTCTAGATATCCATTCCATGCAAGTGATTAGTCAATTTGGCGTGTTTTTATGAGGGGATCGCAATGGTGCGATGTGCCCAACTGTTTTCTGGACCGAGGCTCCGGACCATAGGACGCCATTCGGGCGTAATGTAGTGTTAAACAAATTTGCTGTTGGATATATGTTTGAGGTGAGGAGGTAGTCTATCTCATGTCTTTTTTTCGCAAGGATTACAACGGTATGACCCGTTTGGATGTGCGGATCCTCATTCGAGACCTCATTTAATGTGGAAGCATGAAATTTGTGCCATTGGTGTTTCTTCATGTGGTGTTTGTTGAGAACACTTGGAGTTTGATTGTGTTCCCTCTTGAGAGGGTGATGTGAATGCTTAAAGAGATATGGTTGGCCGTGCTAGGTCAGTGGAGGAAGCAGGTTGGAAAAAATCACATTTTCTCCCTTCGCGATGACATTGGGTGTCATGTGCATGATAGCCTTTGGGCTAGAGATGTGGTTTACTCTGGGAGTATATGGGGATTCCTAGAGGTACATGTTGTAGTTTTTACCTGGTAATGTTCGTGTACTTGGTTTGGAGATGAGATAGGGCCACACATTGTGTGGGCCCCTTGTGCATGTCATATTCGCCTTTACATACCTTTGATCTCTCATGACGTAGAGGGTTCATCTGTTCACCATGGTTTAGACCATCAAGGTTGCGTGGATTCCCCTGTTTCTTTTCTCAATGGTTTGATCAGTGAAGTGTTCTGGGTTCCCCTTTTTCCCTTGCTAAGTATCGAGATCATATCCTCCTTCCGCGATCGACCGTGATGTGTTTCCACAGGAAGAGCTCTGGGTATCAGCGTGACCCACACTACACGAGCGCTGAACCTCTACTAGGTGAATTGTTTTGGAGTTGGTTGGTTTCTCGATACCTACTCCGTGTTCTATTGGCTAATGATGTACCATTTAGTCGGGATGGCCAGAGCAGTTCCAAGTTTACCCTCTAGTAGGGCTTAGCAGTGGGTTTCTCATCAACTTCTTTGGGTTTACCCTCTAGCCAGGCTGGGTAGTAGTTTTCTCATCGAATTCTTTGGGTTTACCCTCCAGTGGGGCTGGGTATTAGGTTGCTCATCGACTTCTTCAATTGTTACCTCTAGCAGGGCTGGGTAGTGGGTTTCTTATCGACTTCATTGGGTTTACCCTCCAACGGGGCTGGGCGGTGCGTTGCTCATCGACTTCGTTAAGTTTACCCTCTAGCGTGGCTGAGCAGTGGGTTGCTCATCAACTTCTTTGGGTTTACCTTCCAGCGGGGCTGGGCAGTGCGTTCCTCATCAACTTCTTAAGGTTTACCATCTAGCAGGGCTGGGCAGTGGGTTTCTCATTGACCTCTTCTGGTTTACCCTCCAATAGGGGCTAGGCAGTGGGTTTCTCGTCGACATGATAGGGTTTACCCTCCAATAGAGACTGGGCAGTGGTTTACCCAACGACCTCTTAGGGTTTACCCTCCAGTACAGACTGGGCAGTGGGTTACCCAAAGACCTCTTAGGGTTTACCCTCCAACGGAGACTGGGCAGTGGGTTACCCGACGACCTCTTAGGGTTTACCCTCCAGCGGGGTTGGGTAGTGGGTTACCTGAAGAATTCTTTTAGACTCAGTCCTTTATACTAGTCTAGTTTGTGGCTTTTATCCATGACTATCAGAGTGGGACCCTTGGTTGTACTGGTCAGTGTTGTGAAAACTTTGACATTGAGTAGACCTCTCGATTGTGTGACAGTGATGAGGTGTGGTTTGAATTTCCCCAGAACTCTCATGTATGAAGGGCGCTTTCCCCACCAAGATGCATCCTTGAGACGCAACCTAAAACTGTGCGGGAGAGTCAGTTTTTCCCAATGAAGATAGTATCGAGGTACGGTGATTTGATCCCCTTGACATGCAGTTCAGGGAAGACGTACGGATATTGGGCATCGATGGTGTTTACTTCTAGGTATGTTGGAGACTCACTTTCTTGGGCTGAGCTACGGGATGGAGATTCCCTTACGATCTTGTTCGGGCTTCTTGTTTGAGCATATGGATATGTATATACCTTGTTCCAGTACCCACTCCGTGGGTTTTGGTTACTCTCCTTCCTAGAGGGGAAAAGACGCGTGGGGTATGCCATGTGCATTCCATGTCTAGCTTCTAATGGTTGGATGATTCTACTCTCCTTCTATAGGTAGCAAATACTCTACGCGAAATTCATCTTCTCACCGCTTTTAGCTCCATATGTTTGGACGAGTCTACTTCCTTAATCTTGTTGGGTTGATCTATACTCTTTACTACACTCTCAGTTGTACTTATTTACTTTTCCCTGTTCGATCTAATTCTCACCTCTTCAGTACATCTTTTGTTGCTCCCTTTAGCCTTTGGGGCACCCTATTGAGTATTATTATACTCACCCCTGCTTGGGCTTTTCCTGCAATTGGTGAGCCCTTACAGACGATGGAAAGTTTGGTCATGACTTCAGCAGAGCATACGAGTTTGGGAGCTTGGACCGCATATGGTTTTCGTAGTCGGGTTCCAGGTGTGGGATCTCCCAGCGGTTTAATTTTGTTTACATGTTGCCGGGTTGTGGAACTTTTCTAGTTGGGAGTGTGTTTTTCCTCTTTTCTTTTCAGTTTACCTTCCGCATTTACATTGTGCTGTTTAGAGGTCGATGCACTTTAGTGGTTTTTTATAGCAGTTAATACTTTTCTTTTCTTTTTTACTCTGCACTTTTTCATTGAGTGGGTTGCGTGTGTGTGTACAGGTACTTAGGAAAAGGCCTCCCCAAGTTGTTTTGTCTTCAGCGCTTGTCAGCAGCCCTCTGGCCTATGGAGGTTGGCTTGGGGTCGTTGCGGCTCGAGTCCGAGTAGGGTCGGGTCATGACCAAAGGCTTATGAAGGTATCAACCATGGGTAATATACTACTTCCATAGATTATATGGTTTTTATTAAAAGTTCACGTATTTTTGAAGAATCAAATAAGACAAAATTTTGATAAAGTGATACGTTTTGTGACAAAATTATTCAAGTTATTGATCAAAATGATTTACTTATAAATATGGGACCTAAACCTCTCTTTACTGAGAAAAAGGATGATTATTTTGTTCATGATTAATTTAAATCAAATCCAATAAGGTTAGTTTCTATTTACCATAAAATGTTGATTCCTAGAATACCTAGAAACCATAAGAACCATCATTTAGAATTGGTTTTAGTAAACTGATATGAAGAATTAATAACTATAACAAACATAAGAAATCTAGTTGAATTATATGCCTTTCTTTCCTAGATGGAACCTAAATCAGTTTAAAAATCATTTTCAGATGAATGTTGGTTCTTAGCAATGAATGAAGGGTTAAATCAATTTAGATGAAATAAAGTATTGTAGTTAGTTGAAATATCCTTAGACTATCTTATTATTACAACCAGTTTTTTTATAACAAATAAAAGATGATAACAGTATAATAAATAGAAATAAAACTGTATTAAATTCCAAAGGATATAATCAAGAATAAAGAATAGACTAAGAAGAGAACTATTCTCTTGTAGTTATGATATATAATACTACAATCCTTCTAGAATATTCATTGTATATGAATTTTAAATTATATCATATGGTCATTAAATCATTGTTTTTAAATGGGTTTTAAGGGAGGGTGTTTACATAGAAAAAACTCATGGTTTCAAAGAAACTCGTTTTAAAATTTTTTGTTCATACTTACAAAAGATCAATATGGACATATAAAAGATCCAATGGAATGGTATGAATGATCAAGTTCATTTCTATTATCTAATGGATTAATAATATAAATAAAAGGCCCTATTGTTTTTAATAAAACATCATATGTTGTATTTTTTGGTAAAAATATATAATGATGGTGTTATTTTTTGATCAAAAAACCAAAAATTGTGCTAGTAAATTTCAAAACATATGAAAAAAATGAAATAATTATGATGGGTGAACTGACCTATTTTATATGATTTTTAGTTCATAAAAAATTGTAAATATTTAAATTCAATGAAATTACAAACATGATTTACTTAAGAACTTTGGACTTGAAAAGATTAAGACCTTCCAAACTCATATAATTTCCAATATCAAAAATGAATTAGATAAAACTAGAAAACCAGTTAATGAAATATTATATAGAGGAATCATTGAATGTTTGTTTTTTACTTATAATAAGTAGATACGAAATTATTTTTTAAACATTCTTTTGTTTAATATTTCAATATAATCCAAAACACTTTCATTTTAATTCTGAAAAATAATTTTAATATATCTAAAAGTGGCTATATATCATTCTCTTTTTTTATCAAATTATTTTAATTTAATTTTATACTCAAATGTTGAATTTATCGTATGTAAATTATATATAAAGAGAACCTAAAGAAATGATCATTTTCTTGGTAAACCCTAGTGTCTTTGTCATGTAGGAAGCAACACCATGTAGCACTATCAGATAATAAAGCTGAATATATTTCTATAGGATGTTGTTGATCCCAACTATTGTGAATGAAATACACCTTAATGGATCTTGGATTTAATTTTAATTATGTTTCCATTAGATTTTATAACAGGAGTGCTATTAACATCCCAAATAATCAAATAAAAATTTCAAGAATGAAGCACATTGAAATGAGACATCATTTCTTGAGATATCTTGCTCAAAAGATTGATATCTCCGTAGATTATTTTTTCATAGAAAATCCTTTCACATACATTTTTACAAAACTGTTTCTTGCTGAAAGAATTGATTAACTTAAATATGAATTATAAATGTTTAATTGTACTAAATATATTTTAGATTATATTTCTCATACTTATTGTAAATTTATTATTTTTTTATTTTTTTATTCTTGTTCCACAATTTTGGTCATTGGATATTTTAAATTGGAAATGTAACCAATAATTTGTATTAATTAACTGTGAACATCACTGTGTGACCCATCAGTTATCATGAATGAAATGGATTATGTAACAACTCTGCATTCAAAATAACTTACATACATTTTAAACCACTATATCCTTTCCCAAAACATTACTAACCTAACCTTAAAAACATTAAACCCTTAAAACCATATGCCAATGGAGAGAAAACAAATAAGCAATGGTGAAATGTATAATAGAAGTAAACAATAAATGATTTAATGTAATTTGATAAGTGGAAAATCTATTAAATTGAAATTGTTTGACAAGAAAAATATATCATTGAATAAATACATCAATAATCAGGGATGGTAGTATAGCTTCGATGATTCACGAACAAATTTGGTGTTCAAGAAGGATGTCCTTGAATTTAAAAAATCTCCAGTCTTTCATTTTAATTATTATGAAGACATGGCCACATTCATGGTCAACCCCCAAAAAATATCTAATTAACCTCAGTCCAGCAAGATAAATTTCTAAAAATCACTCATTAAGGATTCCCATTATTTAGAACAACTTCATGTACCATGGGTGTATCACCCCTCTAGAATTCATGAAGTCACTCTTGGGAACAAAAATCATTAATAAGAAGCAAGTAAAGATTTTAGAGCACAAAAGAAAAGTGTTTATAATGTTCCTTCTATCCAGGATACCACAACGAAATGGTGAGTTCATAAAAATTATCTTTCAAGATACCACTTTTATTTACCTTTTAATTATAGAAAAACTCATGAACCTGTGTCTTTATATTATGTGTTATATGTGTCATGTTAAAAATAAGTCACTAAATTACTATCTTTTAGACTAATTTTTACCTATTTTTTATAACAATGGAGTTGTTTTGGAAGATAGTAACACAACTATTTACCATGGGTTGAGGGCTCTAATTGAAAATGTGTCATGGAAAAGTTGATTGTGTTGGGAATTTTTATTATGTATGTGTCTGAAGAAATGGTGTTAAAGGATAATAATAGATTATGGTATGTGTTTGTTGTCAATATACACATGGATGGACGTGGAGTTTGTAAGTAATGTGGTCATACATTTCAAGATGAAAGTAGTGTTAAAGGTTTCATAATTTCCCAATGATTTCAAATGTTTGGACCTCCTAATCAGGAGTTTAATGGAAGAAAAAGAATAATTTTCACATAAGAATGAATGTTATGAGAACCAGTAAAGAAAATCAGAAAAATAATGTAACCGAATACCTTGGAACATGTATCATATCCCACGTTCTTGGAATGGTTTGTGGTCATATAACATGTAGCGAGAAAGGTACATAGAGTGGTTCGTGGAACCGAAAATGGTTTGTGATAAAGGTTTGTGGAGAAGGTGTGTTGTATGCACAATGATAGAGAATCATGGGATAAGAACAGTTCATGAGATTGGAGCAGTACGTGGTGGAGGATGTACCAAAATCAAAGATTTAATAAATCATGGATTAACATAAATATTGGATCCATTAGTGCCAATATAAGGGGGTGAAATACCATTAATTAATAAATGATATTGAGATTAAAATTTGGGATAAATATGGATATGTTAGAAGTGGTTTGCGGGAAGAAAAATATTTGATGGGAGTTCTAGTTCGTAGAGGAGAAAACCGTATGAGGAGGAAGAAGGCAGCATGCAGACGAATTAAAGAGGTATGTATTGTATGGTATTACATGGATAAGTAGAGTAGTATTCATATTATGGTAGTATGTAGAGAAGGGTATTTAATGGAGGATCCTTAAGGAACACATAAATAGTAGTGATACACAGAGGAGGTGATCCAAAAACCATACCTGTTACTCAGCATTCAGATTAGGTAACGCTGTATGCCGAACACCCATGAGAGCCTAAAAATTAACCAAATTAGTTAGTGAAATTAATTTTTGTAACCTATCATTGTGAGGGAATGTAATATACAATTGTGGGTAAAAATGGGACTTCAAGAGAGCATCAATTTATAATTGAGGATGCATGATTTAATGCTAAGCCATTGAAGTGACCATCATGTTGATAAACTATTTATAGATTCTTATAAGGTAGTGAGATTAGGGAGTCAGAGATGGTGATATGAAGGATGTAGTAGGCTATCCATGTACTTTTGAAAAGGTAGTGTGGTTGGGAAATAATGACTGTCCCCAAAATTTTTTACTCCAAAACTAGTGAAGATTAGTGGATTTCTGTATGACTAACATACTGTCATAATATGATCCTTACACATATCCATTATTGGTGAACTGAGTAATATATATATTCCATTTAATTTTATGTGATTTTTATCCATCTACTCTTTCTTTTTAGATAGGTTTAATTGGTTACTATGAACATTGGAATAAGATCCATCAACTTAAAAGAAAATATCGGTGCCTTGATTCACCCCTCCTCTCTTAGGGTGTTCTGGGGTCCTTCAGTATGTTAGTATAATTTTATATGATTTTATGAGAATATAATACATCAACATGGAAGAAATATTCTTGTTTACAAGAAATAGTAGTGATGGTAGAAGAATCACCTCATAACACTGAGACCATAGAAAGTCACGATGATGTATAAGAACTAGAAGTAAAGCGATGAAAAGTGTGAATTGGAATTTATCCATACCAAAAGACTAGTTTTCATGAGATCACCAATCCTTCTCTGGACTTGCTTCTGTAACATTTTCACAATGAAAAGATACCCCAACTATCTCCTGAATATTTTCAATTTTATTGGACAAAAAAACTTTTCGTAAGACTAAAAATGTATCCACTCACAATCAAGCCTAATTATCAAGAATTGGAAGGTATGAATGAAAGAAGAATTTGTATGAGAGAATTATATTAATAAAATCAAAGGGAAGAAGTGATTTTTTTTGAAAAAAACAATTATATGGATAAGAATGTATAAAAGACCACCAGAAAAGGAGTTTACCAATTATTAAACAACATAGAAATATATAAGAACCATTAATTGATAGAACTTTTTTTCAAAGTGTTGAACCAAGTTACTTGATGTTGTTTTTTGAAATGGATTCTCTAAAATCTAAAGTTGTTGAATCCAGTTAGAAAGTAAGAAATCTTCATAATCATATGGAATCAAAGTATGAGTTTTGGTAAGTGAAGTGGTTTGATGAGTATGTGTTAGAATCATTATCAAAAGAATATAATATAGGAATAAAATATCTTCTCATCAACAATAAAATATAATGGAGTTATATCCAACTGTTTCTATGCTAACTATATGTGTTGAGTCTATGCAATGTGAAATCATTCCATGGGAAAGGATTAATGGTACTTAGAAAAATTTGGAAGATAAAGTTCATAGAATACTAGTTCCACCTAAAGAATCTTTAAAATTATCAATAAAACAACATATGAGATTATTTATTTTCTAACACATATGTTTCCAAAAGTGGAAGAAAATTTAGAACATGTGAAGAATGTTGTAGGTTTCATCATCACATGACTATAAAGGATGGTAGGTTTACTCGATAATAAATTTAATGTTATTAAAAAAGTGGATGACTTGGATGAAGTTGTGGTTAGTACTATGAAGGCAGCTCTATTGGAAGATAAAGATGAGATAGAGGATGATTATTTTGTGGAATTCTTAGAAATAAAAGTTTATACGAAAGGAAATGATGTTTCTTATATCAATGGTATGACAAACTACCATTTTGAATTTTCAAAAAATATGATTGAAAATTGATCAAATAATAAACTTTTGTATAAATGTGTTGGTAGTTTCTCTCAAAATGTGTGTAACAGTTTTACGACCCTTATAGACTATTATAGAAATAACTGGGTGAAAAGAATTGATTCAGTTGAAAATACTCCTTGGCAACTTCATGGAATATGGTTACATGGACAAGAATTTATAGATCGTCACATGTCTACCTCTCAGTTCCTGAATAAAATCCATGATCCTTTAATTGTCCATAAAATGGATAATATATGGTTTTCTAAATAAGTGTTTTATCATTACTTGAACAATCATTTAAAATATTCATTATATGTGAAGATAACCCCTATTTAGTGAGATCCCAACATGATTCCCTCAACATTTAATAAACACTCTTATGATTTTATTATGAATATCAAGAAGGTATTGGCACATACCTATTAATGTTGGGTGATATTTTGGGCCCAACAGTTGATTATCCCCTTCCTTCATCCTCGTTACATCATGACCATCCCTTATCCTTCACGAATCTACCCTTGAAATGTTGGTTCATCCTAAAAATTTGATACACTCACCCTCTTTAGTTTGTGGAATCGTTTGTACAGTAAATGGGCATACCTACATTATTTGAATCATGAAAAATTTATTGAATTATCTCAAAAACATTTAAATCATTACATTTTTAGGGAATTCTCATTGACATTTGAATCGCTTTGTGGTTAACTTTTCCTTAAATGTTTTTAATTAATTTAGTTAATTTAATATTTTTATATATTTTATTTACATTTATGGTCCTATATTTTTAGAACATATTCAACATTCCCATTTTATTATTTATCATTAATATGTAGTTTTGTTGTCCTTTTATGAAAGTTTCTTTTCATATTTCTTTATGAACTCCGTTTAATTCTAAAATCCGGTCTATCAGCTATAGTTTTAACTATTTACTATCATTTTTGTGCAATATAAATTGTATTCCAAATTAAATATATTTTTAATATCACTAAAATGGAAGGAAGGAAAAAAATAAAAAAAATTAATTCTTTTTGTACCACAAAAAGGGTGAGGAAATTTTTTTTTTCAAAAACAAGAATATTAAAAGAGATCTTATTTATTTATGATAATTCACAACAAAATATTTGAAATGTTTTCCATATTAAGGGTTTTGGGAATAACAAAGAGGGATAAATTTTTGGAACGAATATGATGGACCAATATATATATATGCTATGAAATTTGATGAATAACAAAATCCATAATCTTATTCTAATATGTTTATGCTAATTGGTTTAGATCTTATTTATCATACTCTTTGGGTCCATGTTTTTATTTTATGATACGAAAGTGTTTTATCTTACTTGAATTAGAGAACATATTCAGAGTCTAAAGGTTATAATTTTTCAAATTATTTTAAATTACATAATACTTTATCCTATGAAATATGACTATATTTATCAAGATATATTCTTTGGTCAGAATCAAAATTTCAAAGGACCTTATCCTCCGAAAAACATATTCTTATCTAGAATAAGTTGAGGAAGATATGTGTTATGTCATAGTAAAAATTTATTATACATTGGAGAATTATCTTATTCTAAATTGATGTTATTTAATTTTATGAGGAATAGATATGTTATCTCAAGATGTTTATTAGATGATGAACATTTCATTCTATTGATATCTTATGAAAATATTTTATTGCAGAACATCATGATTACTTATCTAATCTCTTGATAAGTCATGTATATCCATTAGAAAAAATCAAAAGGATATTATCCATTTAAGTAAATATCATTATGTAAAAAAAATTCCACGAATTATTCGATCTAAAGAAAACGAATATTTCTTTCATCACTACCAAAAAAAAGTTCCTCTAATTGGAATGTTTTTATGGACATATTTAATATCATGTATTATCATGTTCACTACATAATATTTTTTGATTGTCGAAATTATCTAGCTTTCAAGTTCATATAAGAAATATAAGAACCAGTCTTTATAAAAAAAGAGAGGATTGTAAAATGAATAGTTGATTTCATATTAACCAGATGAAATATGATGAATACCTATGCATAGTTTAAGCTAAAATTTGTTGATGTTGATCGAATATGTTCTATCAATTCCACTGAAGATCATCACGAGGTACACCTCGGAGTATATCTTTTTTCTAAGATTAATATTCATATACTATCAATTTCTACATGTAACTATGTGTCACATACATTCCTCACAATGTTTCATCCTATTTTATTTTGTTTACCCTCAGTATAAGAGTGCTTTTAAGATCTTGGATTGGTCATGTAAATGGATATTCTGTTTGAATTCTCTTGTACATTCATATTAAGTTAGAGTTTATTTTATGCATCAAGGAGCCTTTGGTAAAAGGGAATTCATATTGAAAATAACTAAACTGGTATATTAGAGTTTTGGAGGAGTATACTAAGGTATTTTTCCACAAAACCACTATAAATCCCTATGTTCAATTTTCTTTCTATGTGATTACATATTTCCTCTATATAGATTCTTAATGAAATAATTGAACTCACATATCATGAAGAGGTATGTCTATTAGTCATGAACATTTTATAAAATCAATCCACCCCAATTGAGTTATTAAATTAGTCATTATCTGGGAAAACAATAATATCAATATCATTTTGGTATGAATCTTCTTAAATTATTAGAAAAGGGATGTTTTTTTTTGAAATATATGGTTTTTATGATACATGTATTTTTTATGACAATATCATTAAATGATAATGGATTCTAAATTTAAAAAAATATATGTAATGAAATAAAGTTTTTAGAAATAATAATATTCATTTTTAAATCTAATTTTAGCTTATAAAATCTATGTACAATATTTTTATACTAATTACAAGTTTAAATTAATTAAAAAACATTCAGTATTTTCATTCAATATTGAATTTTCAAATGGGATTAAATTTTATATTTTTTTTGAATGTATGATTTCATTTATTTATTTTTTAATAAATAAATTTATGTTATTGAAAATAGTATTCATGATAATTTTATATAATATATAAATTTTAAGTATGAAAACATTATTTATCTAAAACTAATTTATATATGATTATGTTTATTTATTTTAAACTTAATATTTTACACTATTATAGATATTAATTGAAAATTATTCCCAAATATGAAATTATAAGTATCCAAATTGGTTAAAAAGGCAAATCATGGTTTTTTTATTAAAATTAAGTACTTAGGATAAAAATTAATTATGAAAGTAAATACAAGTTATGGTAATAGTTAAAAACATAAAACAAACATTAAAACACTCCATGTTGTATAAAAATTATTTTATGAGGTGATTTTAGTCACACACTAATTATCCTATACTATTTTTTTTGGGATTATAAACATGAATAATAACCATTTATTATTGAAAATGTATGGGTTACCCCAAAAACTACCCTTACTCCACTTGTGAAAAGTACACATCATCAAAACTTCATGAATCACATATAAAAAGTCTTTAACCTTTAAAATATTCGATTTTTATGGTCATAGAACCCTATCCCATGTTTAAATGATTTTTTTCACTATTAGCCATCATAAGGCCATCATTTCTATAGAGTATTCAAAGGTAAATTCAAGTCCCCCATATGAGTATTAAAAAATACATAGGTTTAATTATTAATTATATTATTATCATTTATATACTAAAATTTCACTATATTATTAGAATATTCATTTTTTATTAACATTCCCCATCCAATAATAAAAATATAATTGTTGTTCTTGTATTGTTCAGACTACTACCTCAATAACAAAACATGATTCATTTTCGATCAATGATTTACAAGGTCAGATATAAGTACGGTGTTAAATGATATATATTATGTTTATAATATAATTAAGGTTATTTTTTAAAAAAATTGGAAAAATATTTCCAATATGGACCAAAAAAACATCATTAATTTAATCATTTAATATAGGAATACTAAGAGTACAATATTTGATTCAAATTGAGAAATATTACAATATAAATTACTTATTCTTATAATTCCTCCAAATTGTTATATTTTGTTGTAATAAACAATAATCCTGATAATTATCCTTTTTTATAATGTTATTATAATAAAATCACCACTTAACTATTCATTAAATTTTCGTATGTTCATGATTGCAGTTGTTTAACAACCTGCATGAAAAATATTATAAATTTAATTAATAGATTACATTGAAATATTATTTACTATTATAATATAATATAAATTTATAAATAATGAGTTTTTTTGGTTTTGTATATGTTATATGAATATTTGTTTCATCAACTCAGGTAACACCCTTCTTTCATAAAAAATCACTAAACATGCTTTTTATTGCCTTCATCTTCACAGATATTGTATAAAACACCCACAAATAGAATTTAAATAATAAAAAATTATTATCCATAATACTAAAAATAATTTTGAATTAAAAATGTACTTTTTATGAAGAATTAATATGAACACTACTATTATGAGACTCTTACAAATGATAAAAGCTTCGAACACCATTGTGGCAAATCAAAATAATTCTTCCAAAGGATAACTATTTATGAAGAGTGTATATTCAAATGAATATTATTAATGATTTAAATTAAGTAATGATGATAAATATTATTTTGATAGTGGATGTAAAATTATGTTTTATGAAGTTAGGGTAATAGATAAGCGGTTTCTATATAAAATTCCACTCTTTCAGATGTATATTTTATTTTGCACCTAATTTACATTATTTAATGTATATACTAATCATTTGAAATGTTATACCGTGAGATTAATTTATCATAGTACTTTATGATCAATTTTAATAAATATATTCCAATATTTTAAAATTAAATTTCTACCAATTCCATATCTGGTTTTTTTCCATCTCAATTTCCATTTTTTCTGACTATTTTTATATTCATTATCTTTTTTATTTTGTGTTCTTTATACATTGACATGGAACGATTTTTTCCAATATTAATCCTGAAATTTATGTGATTCAAAATTCTTTATTATTATCCCTAAATTATATCATTTTGACTCAATATTTACCTTTTCCATAGAAGATAACCATAATTTTTTGGTGATGTAGAAGTTTATATAATTTCATGGAAAATAAATCCATGCTAGGATATCTTTATGTTAACGTTCCTATAAAAAACAATAATCTAATGGGAAATCACCATGAAAAGGTTTGGTTGAGAATTGACTCAATTGCCACCCAAATTCATGAAATGTGGGACTAAGATCACACACCTAGAAAGACTACCCCTAGGGATATGATTTGGAATATTTATATTCTCTTAACGAACAATGATAAAGGATTTTTTTTACTATTTACTTGGTCTCCTATGAATTCAAACTATTGAAACAAATTACTTCATTCTATTGATAAATCAACACATTCAATGTAACCATACCCTATACTTCAATGATTCGAGTACTTCATAATACATTGATGATACCCCACAACTTCTATGATTATTAACCGATGTTCTCTTATACATCCACATTATTCAATTGAATGATTAGGTATTTGAATTACGTATTTATTATTATATTGATAACACTATTTTTTCAATAATAGGTTCATTATTGAATTATATGAACCAATAGGATAAATCTTATAGGAAATTAATTAGACTTAATAAATTGATGCGTTGGGCCCAGAATTATATAGCCCCTCAATGAGTAGATTGCTCACATGATGAAAAAATGTCGGGTTTTGTTTTATAAATATTTCCATAATATAAATGTGTCTTTTCATAAGGAATTGATGATATGTTTTGATGCATAACATTATTCATTCCATTAGTATGATATATATGATTATTTTTAACCATTTTTTCATTAATTTTCATTAATATAACAATTCCTTAGTTTTAGTTGATTATAGATTCATGTTTCTTGTTTATTATTTATATATCACCTATGTTAAACTTATGTTATAAAATCTTCCACTTTTTTACCATTTCTGAGCATATAAACTCACACTTATTTATTTTCCCTTCCCTAGGTAAAGTATAGGAGGTTATGTGTATTTTTTATGTATAGGATGGAATGGATAACAATGTTTTCACAGTGGGTTCATGTTGTATCTTATATTTTAAAATGTCATGTATGCAGGCTTCTACTCTTAGAAGACTAATATGATGTTTCAACGTGTGGTAACTATTGTATTATGTATCAATAATGTAATATAACAAATGAATCTAGGATTATAGAGTTTGTGATATTATAAATTAGATTACTTTTTAGTGATATAGAAATCAAGGTGGTATCCTAGTGAGAGTGTGGAAAAAATCAGTGTGTTATGGAGGTTTCACATGTGATGTTTTCAGTATATATTTACTATAAAGTGATGGAAGGTGATGATATTGGGCTCTTGGAAGACAGTTAGAGGATATATATCTATTAATAAAAAGTACAAGAGATTGAATTAGTCAAGGGAATATATTTATTGATGATGTAAATAGATCTAGATAATATGAAATGATCATATATAGTGAATAGTAATTATGAAAATTCCATGTATCATATCTAATCCATATATACAATTTCTAGATAGTAGTTAAAAAACACATAATATGTATCTTCTGATCACACACCATGAATTACCATGGTATAGTGACTAGGGTATTTTAAGGGATATAAATATCACATGACATGTTATTTCAATGTAAAAACTGTATTTGAATAGGTAACCTGACCTATGGTGTACTGGGGTACATGAACAACATTACCTTAGCTATGGACACTATGTGGTCAAAGGTAAATGATGTATTTGAGTAAATAACATTACTTTTTATATTGGGGTACACACATAGTTATCCCATGAGTGACATAGGTCAAGTCACCCAATGAGAACACCATATAAGTTATCCCCATATAACAAGAATGACAAAAATAAATTCCAGAATTCTTTTTGGAACTTCGATATTTTGTATAGTAGAGTATATACCTGTTAATATGTTTTGATTACATTCATTATTATATTATCACATGGGTTTAAAAAAGGACCATTAAATAGTATATTATAATAATTTTAACAAATAGAGTGCGATGGTTTTATATAATTTTCACTAGAGTACATTTTGAAGGAATTTTGTGTAGGGTGTGGATCATAGCTCTGTATAGAAAATTCAAAGGATCATGTGATGAATTTGTCGTTGACATTGAGTTTCTACTCCCCCATGTGTTGTCATGTGGTATACCATTGGATTTTAGGTACTCCCTTTGGGGAATACTCGTTATAAGGAATAGTCTCAAATATGATAGATGAGTTTTGGTAATCCCCAATGTCTTAGGGAATAATAATATATTATCGGAGTTTGTATGCCCTACCTATAACAGGGCATGTTCCAAAATTTTGGATTTATACTCCCTCTATTGACACTCATATCCAATTATAATTCATGGATCCAAAATATAATTATATAAAGTTTCATTGAATTTATGAAAGGTATGTAGTTTTTTTGAAAAATGTTTTCTAAGATAACATACTTGTGTCATTTCCTTTAATATGAAATGTATAGAGAAAATTTTGAAATGTGTATTCTTTATGTAATATATTTTATTTGTTCATTATGAATTAATATTATTATTCTTGCATTAACACTTCATTATATTTTAAGAAACTTGTCTTTATATCCTCTATTGTGCTTCTAGGGTGTCTTGCTGGGTATTTCTTATACCCATCCTCATATAGGATTTATTCCAAAATTTGTTGTTATGTAAAGATGGTTTATAGTTTGGAGGTTAATTTAATGAATGTGGTACTCATGATGCAAGTGATTCATTGAGACCGATGATACTAGTTTTTTTAGTGTTCATGATGGGAGATACTATGATGAGGGGTTTCACCTTTCAATTTTTTACATTTTATACATATTTTGGGATTTTGTGAAGTTTCATTTTCCCCATCTTCTTGATACCATATTTCCCATAATGTTATGGATATTTAATGTGATTCATATTCTATTTAAATTTTATTACTATATTATGTTTGTTTCAACAATTTTATATTTTATTATAGATATATGTAGCTATATATTGGTTCATTAAGATAATACCACCATATTTATGGGAATCATTCATAAAACCAGCCACTAGCCCCTGACTGATTGGAATTAATATTGGGGTGGAACAAATGGCTTATTTATATCCTAGAAAGGGACGTAGTGTTTTATGTTATAAAAAATCAATTCACTTTTTATGCCTTTTATTCATGATGTATCTCAATATTTATATAATATGTCTAACTCCACCAAAAAAACTAAATGATACTCTACCATTGTAAATTTAATGTAATAAGTTGCACCCATATCAATCAATGTTATGATTATAATAAAAACAACTGGCAATGTACCTTAAAATATTTTTGGTTTAACATTTATATTCCCATTATTCGTGATCTGAAACAGATAAACAAACTTGATCCCTCTGATCATGGCCCTTTTAGGGATTTTCTATGATTCTTACAATGATTTAACCTTGAAGCATATAATTTTCTTTATAGGAAATTATGATCTTAATATGTAACTAGAAACACTAAAACAATTTTTTTTATAAAAGTAGGTGTAAAACATTCTATGGATCCCAAGAATTATATGTATATAAAATTACCTAGGATTATTAGTATAGTCCCATTTTAAGTTGTTATGCAATAATATTGATAACACTAATATTACCTACTCCCATATGATATATATGAGATCATTTTTCACTTTTGGTTACCTGCATACTATGTGAGAATATGTTTACATTTATATTCTCTAGAAGATATCTTCCCTTTATTGGGTCAATGATGAATGGAACTTATGATCTAATCAACTGATAGAAGACATATTTTAATCACATTACTTTCTATTTCAATGAACTAATATCAACCATTTTTATCATTTTATGGAAAATTTCATCATTTATGATTTTTATGAATATTTATTACTTAATTATGGAAATTGATAAAATCCATATTTTTATATTTTATTATTAATTCATGGAATTATTTTTTCAATCCATTCTTTAATTTTCCAAAGCATTCATCTTGGACTGAAAATTAAATTTTAGTTATGTGTTTCTTCATACGAATGATGTGTATAAGAGTGGAATATGAAAATTAATTTCATCATATGAATGATGATATTTTGAATAATATGTATGATACATATTATGTTAATAAAAAAATAAAAATAAGCATCAGTTCCAAATCATAATTATTATCGAAAACATATTATGCATAGAATGAAATTAAAATCTTGGAAAATTGAATCATGTTACATATAATTTGGAGTGAAAATGCATCATAATTTTGAAGCCTAAATTATTTTACAATAAGTGAAATTTTGAAATCTGGATAGGTCATTATTTTTATATATCGAGAACACATATGACATTTTGATGTGAAAATATTACATATTGATGAAAACTAAAAATTTTGAATAGTCTTTCATCAAATGCATATATTAGGCTTCTTGCCCACCTGAATGGCCCGAAGGCATTCATTTATTATTATTATTATGGATAATACCCCTTTTAAGGGCTTAAGGGGAACTCGTACATGACCCGTAGGACCAAGTCACAAGGCCCGACAAACTAGAAATACAAGACCCGAAGGCCTAGAGGCATACCTTGCCCAACACATGACTAGTAGGCCCATCCCACTTGAACTGCCCCTCCCCAGCTTTCTACGTCATTGATCACCTAGCTCCCCACCTTGCAATGCTGATTGTCTAGAATTTCCCCATACAAAGTTGCATGGTTCCTAGTCCCAATAGAAGTTGTCATACCCTCTCATTCTTCCAATCCGGTTAGCTCTGTGGTTAGCTTCTTATATATCCTGTGAATCTGTAATTCTACCATGTTTTACATCTTATATGTCACATAATATATTAAATATTATTATCATTAAAGTTTTTTCATATTGGGAGTTATATATTATTTTTTTTACTTTTTAAATTTTAGAGGAAACCATGTTTACACCACAAAAGAACTATGGTGAATTTGAGTGGCATGAACATTTTTGAAGTTAATGCACTATAACAAATTTAGTTTCATTATGAGATATCCTTTTACAAAATAAATAAATAATAAAACTTTTAGGATAAAAATGATTAAAAACGTGTATTGATCAAGTATTTTAAAAGGATAGTTTTGGGAAAATACTATTAAATAATAAAAAATGATATCTTGGTTTCAATAAGTCAACAAAAAAGGTAATAGAAAAAGTTTTAGGTTTATAAGAAGTTAACTAAAAATTATGATGAAAAAATTAAAATTAAAAGGAAATAAACTCATGATATTGACAAAGATTGATGAAAATAGAAGATAAATTTATGAGAGAGAGAGTGAAACTTTTTTTTGGATGGAATCTTTATAGTTTAATTTTTAATTTTCTACATATATAAATTTTACCTTTCTCCTCTCACTACTTTTATCTCATCAATGGTTGGGTTGAAACATTTAGTTTTTATAGAAGTAAATAATATAAAATTTTAACACATATGTATATCAATTAATAAATAAACAACATCCCTTTTTATGCATTTTATTATTCAAAGGTATATTTTCACTTTGAATGTGATAGTTCTTGAATAAATTACCATGTTTATTATTTACAACATCAATAGTTGATTCTCAACACTCACTCCAATTAATGTAGTCTATATTTAATGGAATAATCTAGGATATTGGGTATGTTTATAATGATTATAAGAATAAATTTGAAGGAAATGAAATAATATTTAATTTTATATAACATCAAATCATAATTGGTAGTTTCTTGAGTAGTTAAGTAATGGTTCACTTTTTTAGTGTCATTAATATATTTTCAAAATCACAAGAAAGAGTACTGACCAGTATTTGAATTCATCTACGTTATTCATCACAATTTACATCAACCTATGATGATTGAAAAAATGATTTTTGAGTATATCAATAATTATTTAATAAAAATAAGAGTGAACTATATTGGGGACTATGATAACATTACAATATCAAATAAAATACTATAACCATCAGTATTCGTCTACTTGATTCTCTAATTTTAATTTTAATTTTTTTAAAAATTCTCTCAAAATAAATTCCACTAAAAATAAATCATTTAAAAAATATATAAAAATAAAATATTTTCAACGCTCTAAGGATAAAACATATGGGTCACAGTATATTATATATTTACTAACAATAATTTTTAAAATAGCATTTTTTACACCCATGAGAATTTTGTGAAGAACATGTTTTTTTTTCTGGGAGGTCATACCAGAATATTTACTCTCAAATTACATTAACTTATATAATAATTATATAATTTTTCTCAATTGATATTAAGATCTATAGAACTATACTAAAAAAATTGAGAAATGAAATTATAAGATAAATTTTAGGAAATATCCACAGTGGACTGTAGTGAAATGTTAAGTGTTCTCTGTGAGCTAGCTATGATGGTAGGAGATACTAACTAATATTTTATGGGAGTTTGTGATCCTTTCATTTTTAAACAAAATAACTAAATAATCATTCCTACCTTGTAAAACAGATATGAAAAAAAATCAATACTGACAAAATTATTACATAGAATTATTATCATGGTGGGAAAAGAAAATAACAAGAATATAATGGGATTTATATTTTTCTTATCAATACTCAGGCACAGAGGAGTGTTAGTTGAGTACGTTATGTGGATGGAATTTTCATTCTCAATCGGAGTGGTAATGAATTATCTATACAATTTATATCACGGAGAGGTAAATGATTGGGATGATTATAGAGGATCTTCCTCTAATAGTTTCCCATATTTAGGTAGCATAATCATTAAAAAGGGATACATATTTCATTTGAATAGTATACTCAGTTACTTTGTATTATAAAAAAAGGGGTTCAAGAGATTATATTCCAATTTCCCCCACCAAGCAATAAAATACCATCACTATAACACCCTAATATATTTATGAAATATTTCAATTTAAATAATTTTATTTCATTAATAACATGTGTTACACAAAATAATTGGATTAGATGAATTGTGTAAAATTATTTAATTATTATGTTTCAATTAACACCTAGTCATTGGATTATAAGGAATGAATTGGGATAAATAAATAATGAAAAATATATTGCCAACACTTTTATACAACAGATTCATTAGATATAACATTATTAGAATCGGAAAAAATAAATAATTTAAAATAAAAGTGAGGTTTTTTCTCATATTATTTTATGCATACAATGTATTTTATATAAACAAATAAGATTTATACATATTAGTGAATGGTTTTAATTAAATTTATATATTATTTATATGATAAAAATTTTTAAACTTAAAATAAATATTTTTTTAATAATAGGATAAAAATAAATCCAGTTTTATACTTTAAATTTTATTTTTATAAAATGGTGTTTTTCTCTACTTATGTGCACATAGTTTAAAATAACTCCATTCCATTTAAAAATATTTAATTTGATGAATTGAGTCACATATTTATAAACATAAGGTTCAAATTTGAAAAATGGACCAATTTTATTTTCGTTTTTTTTGAATTATAACTGTTGTAAAATTTATCACCTCCGTAAAGGATAAATTGGGTTAATCTAGATTAAAAATAAATCGTGTTGCCATAATTATAAATCATAATTACTATTGGATGAATCTAAATTGACCCTTAAGACCATAGGATATAGATTGAATTTAATAATTTATGATTGTTGATTAAAATGACTTTTATATAGTTTAAATCAATAAATGTTACAAAAGTCCATTGTCTTTATTTGTAATATATTTTATGTTCCCAAATAGGAAAAAAGTAATTATTGAACCAATATGAGTGTATATTTTTATATTAATAAAATTATTTTCATGATAAAGATTTATTTATATTTTTTAATTATATAATGACCTCAATTTAATATACAACATTAATGAATTATTTATTCATCTAAAAAAACATTATAAAATATTTTAAAAATATTAAAAGAAATATATGTATGTTGAGTTAATGCGCACCATGAATTTTACTGGCTTATTTGAATTATTTTTAGTGTTTAATAGATTATATTTGCATTTAAATTTTGTATTTTTTCCTTTCACATCAATTAATGTGAATAGTATCTAAATTTAAAATAATGAGATTTTTTTTGAAAAATATTTATTTACATTACTTCTAAATAATAACTATATTTAAAGAGGGAAATAGGAAAAATTGTTTCCTACAATCATATATCATTTCCATTTATAGTCCTTTTATAACCATTTGTAATTAGATTAAACTTCTTATAATTTAATCAGTTAAGAGATTATGAATATGCACCTCACCTCAATTATAAAAGGATGCCTCCTCCCTCATGTATTTACAACAAATTAAGCCTCATAACTCAATTAAACTCTATGAAATTCACTTTTAAACTTCTTTAGAGACATTATATAAAAGTTTGTCTTCCCAAAATACCTTGTTTACCTAAATAGGTAATCACATAAATCAATATATTTATTTTATACTCTTCTTTAACTAATATAAATTAATTGTATTTTTCATAAAATAATAAATTCATAATAATAAATTTAACTAAATTTTATTATGATCATGAAAACACCATTAAACACTGTGACAACCAAGATTTCTATCAATGTAAATTCATTTCAAAAAATTATGTTATACATAATAAAACCCATAAAATTACATTTAAAAAAAACATTATAAATGATGAATAAAATAATTAATAGGTATTCAATCAAATTAATGAATCTATACTGACGGAATAGTAACTCGATTGTTGTAATCGTATTGTGACCATTAAGAATAATGAGCAAGAAAATATAATAGTATCCTCAACTATGAAAGGATAAATATAATTTAGATATTTTATTAATTGAAATATAATATAATTATATCATTGTATAAGTAAATAAATATTTTTAAAAATGAAAAATTAAATATTTTAATTTTTTGTAAAATAGAAATTTCTATTTAGAAGATTATTATAAATATAATGATTTAAATGTTTTTTATAAAATATTATCATTAATTAATACTTTTTTACTTATGACTAAAATATACTTTTAAAATACTATATGTAATTTGTAAAAGTGTTAGATATGCACTTATAATTTTAAAATCAATATTTTTAAAATAAATGGTGATTTTATTTAACAATTAATTTCCTCTTATTTGAAAATTATTTTCATTAAAAGGTGTATATTTTTATATTCTACACTCTCAGTGCAGGTTTGGGTGAATTGTTTAGATTTTTCTAATGTAGTTGATTTTTTGTGAATAGTGAAATATAATAATTTCTGGTGGAAGCTAAATACCTGAATTATTAAGTAATGAATGTTGTGTGGCTGATGTAATCAACATTAGATAGAACATATGTGAACTATTTAATATATTCAGTCACGTAAATCATTTATTCTGATATTCGTGAGCCATAATAATAATAATAAATGAATAAAATAATCACAAAACACCCTATCCTCCAATATAAATTTCATACCTCACCATATCTTCTCCTAACACCCTCTAATCCATGAATCATACTTAAATTATACCCACTCCCTATACCATATATTTTCTCCTATTTATAATTTGTTAGTATCAATAAAATACCATAACCAATTTCCCTAAGGTCGTTATCAAGGAGATGAAATTCAAGAGGTAAAATCCACTTTCCCGCTCATTTAATTTCTCCATCAATTTATATTATTTTCTTATCCTCACCTCACATACCTATCCAAAAGTGTAATGATAAATACAATATGATTTATATATTATATATTTTTATGTTAATGTAATAATCAATCATCAAATATATTTCCTCTAAATTTTATTTTAAAAATGAAAACATTATTCGTGATGTATCAATTTACTACCATCATGGTCAACGTGTTTTCATTTTCCATTAAATCTATAACGACTACTAATAATAACATTTTATGGATAAAAAGGATTATAATACATGTATTACTTATTACTTATTAATTTTTTTACCATTATATATGTATCAAATAAATTAATGAAACTAAACAAGTTCTTGATGATAAAAAATTCATCAAAACAAACTAACATTCACTATTAACATTTAATCTATTGATTCCTCATAATTTTTTTTAAAAAAGTAATTATTTACCAATATATAATTTTTTAGGAGCATAAATATCATATAATTACACTTTGATTGTTTTTATTAAATTTGAAATGAACTCTCATAGTTAAAATCAAGGGAATCAATCATAAAATCATTAAATGAACAGTCCCAGAATGATGAAATTGAATCCTATAACTTATATGAAGGTCATAAATTTACATAATAAAATTTTAAAAAATAAAATAAGTAATTAATACTATATTAATGAATTTTTTGAGGTGTCTAATTTCATTATCAAGACAATAATTATATGCTAAGGATAGTTTCGAACACAAGTTAAGCGATTCTCTCCAAACCTCTAAATTACTTGTGGGTTATGATTTATCCTTATTTACACCAATGTAAATATATGTTCTTATTATAAAAATCTTCCATATTATTTTTCTATGTACAAAAATTATGCATGTATATCCATTTAACATTCTTTAATGAGAAATACACATTTTATTATGTTCTTTTCTCAATTTTTCCAAATAAGCAAGCCCAATAAAAGGGAACATCCAAATTTCTTTTCCATTTTAAAGTAAAATAATTTATATTTTTTATGAAAATTAAATATATAAAAAATTCTTTTATCATAAAAAAACAATTTATGTTCAATTTTGTTTTTATAAAAATAAATATACCATTTACCACTTTAAATACTCTTTAATATATTTCATAAATCCCACTGATGTGTCATATTTCTAAAGTTTCTTAAACACTCCTTGTAAATGATTTACCTTAATTTTAACATCCTTTCTTTTAATATATTCCTATTTTTACTTATTGAATTCCATTTATGATTTAAATACATTATTTCATGGATTTCTTTATGATACACCCATTTATTATTCCTTTTGACAAGATTATGATAAAGATTTCTTTATTTGGGTAACCCTTATGTTTATTCTTTATGTTTGATTAATCATGAGGAATATATATGAATTAACATATTATAATGGGTGCACCCATATAGTGAGAAAATTAATTGTTTAATTTTTAGTCCCATGACATATCATGTAGGGATAGGGAGTAAACATGATTCTTTTATGGGACGATGCCCGCAATGTGTAATGGTATTGATAGTTATCATTAAATCAGGCTTATATCATGTTGTGTATTGGTTCTACATTTCAATTATTCCATGATTACATCATCACATGAGGTACATGTTATGCTTACTTATGTATATTCATTTTATATTCATTCATTTTCTATGCTTTACTTCTTCTTTATTTCCTTACTAGGATTTTTAGCTCATCCATTTTGTTCATGTATTCCATAGTTTATCCTATAAATATGTAAGGGATCAAATGAAATTAGGATATTATTATAAATTATTGATATAAATATGTTTTAATATATTTCCAAACATTCGGTTTTATTTACTAAATCATTCTGAGACACTTGAATTTATGATCCTTTGTTAATAATTCATAGTTATTTATGATTAAAATAATGTAATAATATGTGTAAAAGGATGGGGACATTATTTTTGGTGTTAGAGAATAATCTAGTTATATTTTTTATTAGAATTATGATACCATAGTAAGAAACATTGGGATAATTCTATCACTATGGAAACTTATTATTAGACCTAGGGAATCAAAAGATAGGATAAACTTCCCATTAATATATTTATACTTCTATGGTTAATGTTTCTGTTTTATATTATTATTAGCTAAGTATTCAAGAACCTTAATCATTCTTTATGTTTCTTAGTTAATGGTTAGAAACATGAGAAACTATGTCAACAAATAATGTTATAGGAAATGTGATGATTTCGTTAACGAAATGCCAAATATGATTCGAAAATGAGTTAAAAAATTATAATAGTACTAGAACAACTCAATCACATCAAGAATAAAAACTAATACTGTGTAGAATGACCAACTTCTTCAAACAAATGTCCACTTGTGGTCAAATAATTTATTCGAAAATGGCCTCAAATGTTTATTTGATCTTGTGATCCCATCGTCATGAAAAAATGGATTAACTCCCATGATAAGATATTCTATGTCCTTCAGTGCTCAGAAGAAGAGAGTGTTTTGATGGTTGTCTATCATTTAAATGAGGAATCTGATCAATGGTGGAAATTGATCAAGAATATGAAGTAAAATGAGGAAATTATTTCAATGTAATACTAAAATTTCAGTAAAATATATTTCATAATAAAATTTCCCAGACTCTCCATGTTTAGATAGAAAGTGAGTTCCTTAGGAAAAACATAAATAAATATGGTTCTAATATGGAATATGAACAAAATATCATAAGACATGCAGGATAAACCTATGGCTTTATCATGAAAACAAAATTATGCTCGGATTTCTTCTTTATCTAAATAATTCCAAATTTATATAAAGCATCAGCGATTTATGACTTTGATATCTATGAGGATAATTTACCATGGAATCTTATGGTCGAAATAGAGATTGGAAGCACTATGTTGTCTCGTGGACCTAGAGTCAAAAAGTGGAAAATGGAGCTTAATATGGGAGCATAAAAAGATAAATCAAATTATGTAAATAAAACCCAACGTACCACACATAAAAACAATAGGAATAAGAATTGTTGTAACTATATAAAAGGAACTCAAAGATGATTAAAATGATAAAGTAAGGGTCTTTTAGATAATAATTACTGAATGTAAATGAGGAATCTAGTAAATTTTGAAGAGGAAAGGAGGTTTCATATCAAAACATAACTTATAGTTTAGTGTTTCAACATCAAGGAACATGTGCATATTTGAAATGAATTCACTAAGCCAAGGGGATTCATAGGAAAACTACAACAACAGACACAAAGGAAACAAAGAAGGGATTATTATATCACTAATGATGAGGTGGAACCTGAACTTAAACTAGTGATAGGTACAATGGTTATTCATTAAAAAATAGAATGCACTATTTGATTATGGTCCGACAATTCTTTCATATCATGAATGTTTAGTATAACTATTCAAACACCACCTTAAAATATGAAGGCTGAGTATTTTTTGAGAATAAAAAAGGTGAAATTATTGAATCCAAAATATATAACTCTTACCTAGTTTATATTTGTGGACTGAACCTACCAGAAAACTTTATCTTACCTCATTTGGTTGAGTTTGATGCTATTTTGGGAATGTATTGGATATCATTATACAAATCCAACATCAATTCTGCACAATTTTAAAGAGAAGGATGAAACTAATTTATAATAAATTTTTCAATTGTATATATTATTTCCTTATGAGAATGAATATTTAGTTAAAATGATTTAGAAAATGGAGAATAAAATTATAAAAGAATTTCCCATTTTGAGGTAATATAATAATGTGTTCCATAAAGAACTTCCTGGTCTTCTTCCTTACTGAGACGTTGATTTTTCAACTGATCTTATTCAAGGATATATACCAATATCAATGACTCCATAAATAATGACCAATATGAAGTTAAAGGATCTGAAGAAGAAGTTACCATAGAACTCAGACAAGGGTTTCATGCTCCTGAGTGATTCACCATAGGGTGTTCCATTCCTCTTCGTCATGAAAAAGGATGGATCAATAAACATCTACAATGATTATTGTGAATTGAAAAAAATAATGATAAAGAAAAATAACCTCTTTCCTTAGATATATTAATTATTTGATCAACTAATTGGGTCCATGTAGTTTTCTAAGGTGGCTCTTCAGTTAGGATACCACCAATTAATGGTGAAGAAGGAAGACATTCCTAAGACTACCTTTTGAACAAGGTTTGGAACTATGAGTTCATAGTGATGTCCTTAAAACTCAATAAATATATAAAAAGTTTAATTGAATTAATTAATAGAGTGGTTAGAGATTACCTTGAAACATTTGGTGTTTTCATTATCCATGATATTCTTATATACATCAGAAACATAGTAGTGCATGATAAGGATGTTAATACTATGATTTTTCTATAAAGGGTGAAATTCCATGATTAGTAAAGTAAATGTGACTTGTGGATGGAAAAAGTATCATTCTTGGGGAATATTATCAACAGAAATGGAATATCTATGGACCCTTACAAGTCAATGGAAATCATTATATTCCCCATTCAAACATATATAATGGAGATACGTTGTTTCCTGGGTCTTAAAGGGTATTTATAGTAGTTTATGAAGAAATTATCTCTATTTTCAAACCCACTATCCAAGCTAACTCGGAAGGGTGTATGATCTGAATAGATAAGTGAATATGAATGATTCTTCAAAGAGTTGAGAAAGATTCTTTTCACTACACCAATTTTAACAGTTCCAACAAGGGGAGAAGTATTTTTTGTATACAAGAATTCTTCAAATAATTGATTGTGTTGAGTACTAATAAAAAATTATAAATTGATATCTTCTTCATGGAAGTTTATAATTAATGAGAAAAAATATCCCACACATTATCAGAAGTTTGCGACTATAATGTTCACTTTAAAAATCATGGGGAATTATCTCAATGGAGAAAAGTGCGAGATATATAATGATTATAAGAGCATTTGATATATATTCACATAAAAGGATATTGCTATGCACCAATGAAAATTGTTAAATCTAATCATGTATTATGACTTCTCTATGAAATATCTACATGGTAATGTGAATTATGTGGAAGATTATCAGAGTAGTATGAATCATTCAACATTACAAATTATGGAGATTGAGAATTATCCAATCATATTGTATTTTTAGAGGATATAAATTGGAATCATTAAGGAAGGGACATCATCAATCATTGTGAAAATGTTTTCTCAATCAACCATTACATAGAAAATAAATGATACTAAATGAAATGATGTGGAAATTAAAAAAATGGAGAAGCTATTAGACGTGGGAAATCTTCATAGTTTAAAATTGATGAGGATGGATTCATATAAATTTCATCATGATGATGTGTGTCATGTAATCAATACATAATGAGTGGGCTATTGAATTATTCAAATAGATCAACATTATCTATTCATATAAGAAGCACCAAGATGTATCAAGATCAACAAGATAATTATTTGGGAGAAAATATGAATAATGATATTGATAAATATATATAAAAGTAACTTTTATATCAAAAAGTGAAGGCTGAAGGGCAAAGTCTAAGGGGATGATTCAGAAATTACTCACACTTACACAGAATTGGGAAAAATCACCATTGAATTTGTCAATAAACATCTAAGGACATATATTGCAAAAAATAATATATGGGTGGTTTTATATCATCTCACAAAGGTAGATCAATTTATTTAAATTCAATAGGAATTAACATTGGATTAACAAGCACATATATTCATCAGAGAAATGGTAAGGCTACATGGAGTACCACTATCAATTATTTCTATTTGAGATTTTAGATTAATATACACGTTCTAGAAAAGTCTTTAACATGATCTAAACACTATTTTGAGCTTTAGTATGGCATATCATTATCAAACAGATAGATAATCCAATCCGTGTATTAATACATTAAGAGATATGTTGAGAGAATATTCAATGAACATTAAGGGAGGATGTGGAAAACATCTTCCTCTGGTTGAGTTCCCAAACAAATAACATTTAAACTCGATCATCCAAATGGTTCCATATGAATACCTTTATGATAAAATATTTAGAACCCATTCATTTTGGGATGTTTCAAGTGAACGGAAGATACAAACACCTAAAATTTTCGATGAAATGGTAGAGAATGAGAAATCCAAATCAGCAGCACATCCAGGATTCCAAAAGTCGACAGAAGATATATGTAGAAAATATTCATAAAAACTAGATTTTATGAATAATGAATTGGTATTCCACTACATATCTCTATGTAATATGATCGTGATATTTGGGAAGAAAGGAATGACGAGTCCAAAATACATCAACAACTTAAATATTCCTGATCATGTCAGAGCATTGGCCTATGGACAAGAACTTCCACAAATGATGTATCAAGTACATTAGGTATTCCATGTTTCCATATTGATTTAGTACATACCAGATCCATCCCATGTACTAAATTCAGAAGTGGTATTGGTGCAGAATGATATCTCTTACGAGTTCC
Organism: Viscum album; assembly: GCA_963277665.1. Taxonomy (NCBI): domain Eukaryota; kingdom Viridiplantae; phylum Streptophyta; class Magnoliopsida; order Santalales; family Viscaceae; genus Viscum; species Viscum album. The sequence goes on along the minus strand of OY728148.1, from coordinate 1,571,577,567 downwards.
ATCATGTTAAGATATTGGACTATAGAGAAAAATTTCCATGCAGTAATACTACTAAAATGGTCAATGTGCTATGGTGGAACCATAAGTTCTATAATGAAACATGGGAACAGAGGTAGAGATAAAGGAGATTTAACCACACATTCTTTCACATTAGAATGAAAAATGTGAAATTTTGAGTGAAATATTTCTTAAGTGGGAAGAATTTAACAACCCATAATTCTACTAATGGAAATTCTATTTACTTTATTATTTCAAATATTATAAACCACATAAAATAATATTGATTATAAAAAATAATAGATTATGAATGAATTAATGAATACGTATTCATAGAAATTAAGGAACCTATACCGATGTAATATTAACTTGTTCATTATAATAGTAATGTGAACATTTGGAATAGTAAACTAGAAAATAGAATAATAAACTCACATATGAAAGTATAAATAAAATTTCTATATTTTATAAATCCAAATATGATAAAATTATATCATATTATATGTAAACCCCCCCCCCCCCCTCATCAAGATTGGGTGGCTAATGGGGGAGGGGGTGGGGGATATGGGGCACATGTTGTGGCGATGAGTCCCCGAGTTTTCTTTGTAGAACGGGTTGGTGAATTAATCCACCTTTTATAAGTAAAAAATATTTTAAAAATGATAAAATACAAATAGGTATTTTTGTGAAAAAATATTTTTAGTTATAATTTTATAATTAAAATAATTATATAAACGAAAATAAATTTTCTTAAAACAAGTTCTCAAATTTATATTTTATTTTATTATGATTGTAGGATAATTTTTGGGGACATTAATTAATGTTTCATTGTGTTATAAAATCAATTTTAATTTTAAATTTCCTATTCATACAATAAATGATGATTTTATTTAAAAATTAAAATTTTCATATATAGAAATAATTTTCATAAAATGGAGTCCATTTCTAAAATATACATGTTGAAAAAGAATTAATGTGAATTTTTTTTATGTTTCTAATAGTGTTGAATTTTTTTGTGGTAAGTGAAATATAGTAATTTTTAGTATAACCTAAAAACATGAATTATACTGTCATGAATGTTGTCTGAAAGGTTTAAAAACCGTTTTTTCATAATCACATTCGCTATTTAATAAATTTTTTTAAAAATAATTATTTATATTTATAGTCTTGATCAAAAAAACAAATGAATTAAATAATTAAAAAACACCCCTGTCATTGACTTTAAATACCACTCATCACCACCTATTATCATCACATATTATATTAATTTAATATTTATTAAATTATACCCATTCAAACCGCATTTATATTACCCACATCAAGGATACTTTGGACTCAACAAAATACCAAACACAATTTCCCTAATGATGTTCTTAAGGGGAAGAAGTTCAAGGGAAAAATACTCTTTCATCTTTTTTTAAATTCTTTATCAATTATTTTATTTTAATATCCACTCCTCAACTCACTATCCCAATGTGTCATGAAAACTCTAGTATCAATTATACACTGAAATTGTATTGTGTTAATGGTATAATATATCATTAAAAATCATCCCTCTTCCTTTTGTTAAAAAAAATCAAAACATCATTGATGATGTGTCGATTTACCACCATCATGGTTAACGTGTTTTCATTTTCCATTACCTCATTCATGGTTGGTCATAAAAACATTTTATAGTAAAAATATATTATATTATATTTACTAAATCTTATTTAATATTATGTAACTAGAATATATCTATAAAATTAAATAATAAAAAAACTTGTTTGTGATGATAAAAAATTATCTAAACAATACTAAAGTTCATTAAAATTTAATCTGGTGAATCATTCTCATTTATATAAAAATGTATATATTTAACCATTTCTAGTAATGGAGGATAATAAATATTTTCTAATTCAACTTCTAGATGTTTTTCTCCCATTCGACTTGAACACCCATTTTTAAACTCAAGGGAACTGACCATAAAATCATGAAATGAACACTCTTGTAACAACAGAATTAAATCTTTAAACTCATCAAATCCAATAAATGAAATTATTAAAATTATAATAAGTTAAATACATGTTTAAAATGTTATTAATTAATTTTTTAACTTATATAATTTCATTATCTGAGACTTTATGTACAAGTGAAGAAGAATTTTGGACCTAAGGTATTGGATTCTATTAGAACCTCCCAATTACTATTGGGTTATAATTTCAATCTATTTAAACCATTTTAAATCTATGTTAGTCTTATATAATTCTTCCATATTCTATGTATGTGTTTTAAAATTATGTAATCTAATCCATTCAAACTTATTTTATGGGGAAATACATGGTTAATAATTTCCATATCGTGATTATTCTACAAAAGCCAGCCTAATTAAGGTTAACTTCCCAATTTCATACCAATTTTCAAGAACACTTCATAATATATCATAAGACAGAATTTGTTTTAGAAAAACTATTATTTTTATTAAAAAATATCTATTTCATTTTCTATTTTTATATAAAAAATTATGCCTTTTCCCGCTTTAATCACTCTTTAATATTTTTCATAAACTGCAATAAAGTGACTCATTTATAAATATTCCTAAACATTAATTTTACATGTTATAAAATTTTTTTAGTAGTATTTAACAAGATATATGTTTATTTCCATAATTAATATCAATGTATTATTTAAATCCATTTTTTTATGGACACCCTTATGATACACATATTTATTATGCCATATGACATTATTATGATTCCCATTTCAATCTATGGGTAAACCTTTGTTTATTATTATGTTTTATTATTCATATGGAACAAATATTAAAGAAAATATTATTATATGTTCACCCATATATCACTCTAATAAATTGGTTGAGGTTTAGTCTCATAAGATGGCATGCTGGGAGAGGGAATAAACAAGATTCATTTATGTGTCTTTTTCCCCCATTTGTAGTGGTATTAGAAGTTATCCTTAACTCATGATTATGTAATGTTTTATGTTGTTTCTTAATTTATATAATTTGGTGATTAAAATATCCCATTTTCTACATTTTATGATTCCCTATGTTTTTTAATTATCATTTCCTTTTTATGTCATCATGATATGTCTTGTAACCCGTGTGATATGATTTACTTCAATGTATATTACATTATTAGAATTTTTAGAACATCCCTATTGTTCATGTATTACATATGTTATGATATTCATATGTAAGGGATAAATGGAATATAAGAGCTCATTATGGATGATTAATATAATAATGATTTATTCTATTTTCATATTTTAGTTGCTCTAACTAATTCTCAAAAGACATATGAATTATGATCATTGGATTATATTTAATGGTTAATTATTAAAATATTCATGAAATAAAATATTTAAAAGGATTGTATCATTATATATACCTAATTTTCTACAAAATGAGAAGTGAAAGTATCACTCAAGCATGCATACGACTTCCAGTATCCACATAGTGGAATAAATTATTTCTCGTCAATATATTTTATGGTTGATTATTTTGATGGGTTTAATGTTTATATATGTCACGACCCATCATCGGTGCCCATGTTGTGACTACCCCAAGCCCGCCTTCCATAGGCCAGGGGTGGGGGACTAGCACCAAAGGCGTAAATACCAATAACTAGGAAGGCATTGCCTTTATAAAACACAAACACATCCATCTAGAGTACAAGAGGAAGTAAAACACTAAGTACAAAAGAATGTACTGAAAAGTAAATGGACCGGAATACAAACCCAACTGAAAAGTACAGCTATAACTGAAAAGTACAACAGAAAAGACAACAGCTGGATGGTGTCGAGCTGCTCCTAGAGCGTCCTCCCGAGTTCCAACCTGAAGGGTAGGTACATATGGCCACCTTAACACTCCACATCCATTTCTCACCGCCAGATACTGTCTCGTTGTGTAGTCCACCTCCAGGTACCGTCTCGTCGTGAAGTACACCTCTAGGTACCGTCTCATCGTGAAGTCCACGTCTGGGTACCGTCCAGCTCTACAAGCCTCAACCACGACTAGAGACGTCTGTCGTCTGCAACCGGCACAATGAGATGCGGGCATAGCTCATGCAGGGGTGAGTATAACTATACTCAGTAGGGACCTCAAGACCTTCAAGGTCTCACTAAATCCAACAAGGATAACCAGAAAGAAGGATCTCAACAGATAACCCTTCTTTAGGTATAAGATATTACTTATACCTATGTTATCAAGTAAACCATATCAATCATGAGGAATCAAAAAGGTTATGAATTCAACAGATAACCACTACTTAGGTATATGCCCATACATATACCTAAGTTATCAAGTAACCCATCTCATTCATGAGGTAAACACAAAGGTCATTGACTCAGCTCAAACCAGGATTTTATTCATGATGTCAAAACCACAGCTACTGGAGAACTCCTCCTCTGTCGAGTACAGTGGGCATGCCGCCACAACAAAGCGCTTCCCACTAACCTTGGCCTACTTAAGTACTCCACTTATCGAGTACTGTCACTAGTGATGAAATCGTTATTTACATCACCATTTTTTACGTTGGTTATATATAACCGACATGATAATCTGTGAAACGTTGTTTTTTACGTTGGTTATTTTATAACCGATGTAAAAAATGTGGTGAGTAAATTTTTAACGTCGGTTGTTTGATAACTGAAGTAAAAAACGAGATATCTATGAATTTTTAGGTCAGTTATAAAATAACCAACGTAAAAAAAGCGGCTTTTGAGGACTTTTTGGCGTCGGTTATTTGATAACCAACGTAACAAAACAACCTTCATAATCTTTTACGTCGATTTTAAAATAATCAATTTAAAAACTGTGATTTCTGATCTATTTTTTACATCTGTTATTCTACAACCGACGTAAAAAACCAGCACGTGGATTTTTTTACGTCGGTTCTAAAATAACCAATGTAAAAAATCTGTATCTGATACATTTATAACATCGGTTATTATAATAACTGACGTTATAAATGTAAAAAACAGTTTATAACATCAGTTATTTAATAACAAACGTTATAAAACATTTAAAAAATTAACAAGCCCCGTGGATTGCCATTTACGATTTTTCGATCGATAGTCTAGCGACTCATCTCTCTCGCACGGTAAACCCTAATCGAGTCATCGATCTCATTGCATTAAACTCATTTTGCCATCATCGTTTATGATATTTACTCTCCTCAGATCTACCATCTCAACTCGCAACACTCAAGTAATCCTCCAAACACATGATTTCATTCATTTTTTTCCCGGATAGTCTATATTTTTGTTTTGAATTTTTTTTGTTTAAACTAGGTATGATTCTTTGATTTCGAACCCTCTTACCTCTTTTTTCCATCATCATCTTATTTATCATCCCCAGATCTATTAGATCGACTTGCAATATTCATGTAATCCTCAACTACTTCTATTTAGTTTGTTTTTGTTTCGCGAATGCCCAACATTGATGGTAATTTTTGTTGTCATTGACAACTAATGATCTCATTCACCTATATTACTGTATACAATGGTTATTGATTAATTGTATGAATTCGGAAATGATATTTCATATCTTGTTGTTGCTTATGTTTATCATCTTTTATATGATAATCTATTAGACATATAATGTAATGGCTATTTACCTCTATGGCCCTTTGATGCATCGCCATGTCTCATGATTCCAAATAAAATTTGGTTCTGCTGAGGGCTTACCCTAGTATTTTTTGAGGCCTTGGCCAAGGCCTTGACGATATGTTTGTGATTTCTAGAATTATCCATTACCTCATTATGATATTAGTTATTAAGAAAACTTGTGATCATTTGACTAGTTGAATATCAATGGTTATTTTTAATTATCATACGATAATTTAAGTAGCCATATTTAATAATATTTAATTCCATATATTTCATACTGAAGTATATATTAAATGCATTTGTTTTTAGTTATTCACCATGCCATGTTTATATATGTAAACCATTGTTTGGGGGGTTGTCCGGGGGGTGGGGAATTTCCAGAGGGTTGGGGTGTTCAGGGGGGTGTGCAAGGGGGTCGGTGGGTGTGGGGTGATGTCCAAGGGGGTGGAGGCCTATCCAGAGGGTTTTGGGGGTTGTCCGGGGGGTGGGGGTTGTCCAGAGGGATAAGGGGTGTCTAGGGGTGTCCAAGGGGGTGGGTGGGTGTGGGGGGATGTCCAAGGGGTGGGGGCCTGTTCAGAGGGTTTTGGGGGTTGTCAGGGGGTGGGGGAAGTCTCGAGGGTTGGGGGTGTCCAGGTGGGTGGGGGTGCTGTCTAGAGGGGTGGGGGATGTCCAGGGGGTGGGGGGGGGGCTGTCCAGAGGGATGGCGGGATTCCAGGGGGGTGTCCAAGGGGGTGAGTGGTTATGGGTGGATGTCCAAGGGGGTGGGGCACTATCCAGAGGGTTTTGGGGGTTGTCCGGGGGGTGGGGGGTTGTCCAGATGGTTGGGGGTGTCCAAGGTGGTAGGGGGTGGGGGTGGTGTCTAGGAGGGGTGGAGGGTGCTATCTACAGGGGTGGCGGCTGTCCGGGGGGGGGGGGGCTATCCAGTTGGTTGGTGGGAGTCCGAGGGGGGGGGGGTTTCAAGGGGGTGGGTGGGTGTGGGGGTTGTCCAAGGGGGTGGGGGCCTGCCTAGAGGGTATTGGGGGTTGTTCGGGGGTGGGGTGTGGGGGGCTGTCCAGAGTGTTGGGGGTGTCCAGGAGGGTGTCCAAGGGGGTAGGGCGTGTGGGGTGGTGTCCAGGAGGGGTGGGGGTGCTGTCTAGAGGGGTGGGGGCTGTCCAGGGGGTGGGGGATGTCCAGAGGGTTGGGGGTGTCCGGGGGGGAGGTGTCCCAGTGGGTGGGTGGGTGTGGGTGGTTGTCCATGGGGGTGGGGGCCAGTCCAGAGGGTTTTGGCAGTTGTCAGAGGGTGGGGGGCTATCCACAGAGTTGGGGGGTGTCAAGGGGGATTGACTACTGCATCGTGGTTTTTGATATTATGAGAGAATGATTGTGCCATGATGATTGGCTTTACATTGTGATTTTCTCCATCAGAATTTTTATTTTAAATATGATTTGATTCTCCAGTTTACGCCATTTTCTCCAATTTTCTATCAACCACTGTAGGCCCCATGGTTTTCATTGATTCAATTGAATTTAAAATTGTTATACCTAATTATATTTTGTTTTAAAAATAATATTCAACAATATTTTCTTTAAATACACAAATATTTGTTTTATATTTCAAAATTGTTTTACATTCAAATTATGGTTTTTTCATATAAACATATATTTGTCTTATCTTAAAAATATATATATTTTTTATATTTGTTATAGGTAATAATGAGTCGAAGTTGTGTTATGGCACATCGAACGAGCAATGAATATGAGGAAGGTGTTGATGCCTTTTTGGCATTTTCTAAACAAAATGTTCCAAGTAATGACATTTTTTTCTATCCATGCCTGAAATGTTTGAATATGAAGAAGTGGAGAAGTAGAGAGATAAAAGATCATCTGATTTGTCATGGTTTTAATCCGAGTTACAGCCCTTGGATTTGGCAGGGTGAAACTGGACGGAATGTCACTGATGATGATGATTCACAAGATGGTAACTCCGATGGAATTGTAGAAATGATTCTCGATATTGTAGCAGAACAAATTAAGATAGAACCGACAGTTTCACGTCTATATGGTGATGCTGAAAAACCATTATATCCTAGTTGTACAGATTTAGCGGTTTTTTTGGCAGTGTTATGATTGATTAACCTAAAGGAAAAACATGGATGGAGTGACAGAAGTTTTATAGATCTGCTTCAATTGATGAAATCCTTTCTTCCAAAAGATAACGATCTTCCATATTCACATTACAAGGCCAAAAAAATATTATGCCTGATGGGATTGGGATACAAGAAAATACACAAATATCGGAATGAATGCATTATATATAGGAAGGAATATGAATTTCTATCAGAGTGTCTTAAATGTGGGACATCATGGTATAAGTTGAAAGAAAAATCACAGGCTGATGTAGATATTACAAAGCTCCCTTCAAATGTATTTTGGTATCTTCCTATAATTCATCATTTCAAATGTTTATTTGATAATTCGCATGATGAAAAAAAGGTTAAGATGGCATGCTTATGAGCAGGTATGTGATGGGAAAATACGTCATCCAGCTGATTGTACAAAATGGAAGAAAATTGATGCGCAGTATTCAACATTTGGAAATGAAATTAGAAATCTCAGAATAGGGTTGGGCACAGATGCAATGAATCCATACCGAACCCACAGTAGAACACATAGTTCATGGCCTGTTTTATTGGTAATTTACAGCCTCTCTCTTGAAGTTTGTATGAAGTGCAAATATTCCATGTTGAGTATAATGATATATGGTCCAAATCAACCTGGTCATGATATTGATGTTTACTTGTCACCGTTGATTGATGATTTGAAATTGTTATGGTCTGATGGTATTAGGGTGTATGATTCTTATAAAATAGAATATTTTCAACTGCATTCAGTGCTTCTGTTCACTATAAATGACTTCCCAACGTATGTAAATTGGTCTGGATACAGTGTTAAAGGTAGTAAAGCATGTCCAATTTGCGAACAATAGATGTCATATGGTCAATTGCATCATGGGATGAAAACAATGTACAAGGGTCGTCAGATGTTTTTGCATATGGATCAACCTTATAAAAGACTAAAAAAGGAATTCGATGGCTCACAAGAGTTTGATACTGCTCCAAAACCTTTATCCCCTGATCTGTATTTTGAGTGGGTGAAAAACCTTGATGTGACATTGGGAAAGACATAGATATCTAGAAAAGATAGTCATATTTGGAAGAAAAGTTCAATATTTTTTATCTACTATATTGGAGGTGTCATGAAATTAAACATAATATTGATGTCATCCACGTGGAGAAGAATATATGTGATTGTTTGATTTGATCATTGTTAGATATTAAAGGAAAGACAAAAGATGGGTTGAATGAAAGATTAGACTTACTATCAATGGGAATACGTTTGGTGTTATCTCCCCCTCCTAAAGGAAGAAAAACATTTCTTCCCACGGATTGTCATACATTATCGAAGAGGGAGATAATTAGCTTTTGTAAGTGTCATAATGATATCAAAGTGCCTCAAGGTTATTCTTCAAATTTAAAAACTTTTGTCTCATTGAAGGAGTAGAAGTTGATAGGTATGGAATCACATGATTGTCACGTCATGATGCAACAAATTCTACCAGTTGCATTGTGTGGAATATTTCCCATTCGTTTCAAAAAGACTATAATAAAGTTGTGCTATTTTTTCAATTCAATTTTTAATAAGGCGATTGATGTGAATTCTTTGAACATTTTTGAAAAGGTTGAAATTTTTATACTTTGTCATTAAAAATGTATTTTTCTACAAATTTTTTTGATATAATGGTGCATTTAATGATCCATCCAGTTGAAGAAATAAAACTTTGTGGGCCTGTATAACTTCGTTGGATATATCCTTTTGAAAGGTATATGAAAATATTAAAGGGGTATGTTAAAAATCCATATCGACTTGAAGCCTCCATTATTGAAAATTATATTTCTGAGGAGGTAGTAGAATTTTGTACGAGCTACTTGGCTATGGCGCAACACATAGGTTTGCCTCCATCTCACCATGAACGAGTTAATAATGAGGGAAAGGGGATACGTGGATTGAAAGTCAAATCATTGTTAGCTGAACAGATGAAGAAGTTAGAATCATAAATCTTGAATAACATAGCTGATTCCCAACCATATATCACATTGCATATTATTGAGTTGAAACAATGTCATGCAAAGAAGAAAGAAATGTGGATTTGGAATGAGCACAACAGAATTTTTTTTCATGGATTAAGAAGAACTTTCTTGGTAGATCAGATGTATCAGAGACATTAAAATGGATAGTGGGTGGTCCATGTTTAAATGTGATAACATGGTCCGATTATGACATTAATGTCTATACATTTCATTCGAAATCTCAGGACAACAGAAGTGCAGTTCAAAATAGTGGTGTATTGGTGTTTGTAGAAGCAATGCATTTTTCGAGTGCTAAGGACAAAAACCCAATTTACACATCAAGTGCATATTATGGAGTGATTGAAGACATATGGGAGGTTGATTACTTTAAAATTAAAGTTTCTATTTCTAACTGTAAATGGTTAATCGGTAACAATAGTGTCAGACACAATGAATTTGGAATGACACTTGTTAATCTGAATAGATTAGAAGACACAACTGGTTCTTTTATAATGGAAACACATGCGAAACAAATTTTCTATGTAGTAGATCAATTAGATATGGAGTGGGCTATTGTTTTACAAGGGAAAAAACAATATGTTGGTGAGGATGAACTTGATGAAGATATTGATTTATTTGAGATCCCTAATTCCATGGAATGATTAACTGAACATAATGATGAGCATGTTGAAGACATGGTTTGTGCCATAAGGAACAATAATGATGAAGGAATTTGGGATCACAATCCATTTTTACATTCCAAAGATAACAGGTAACATATGTTCATTTCTTGTTTACATTTATTTGTTTTATAAAATGTTAGATATTGTAAGTTTTTTATTTATTAAAACATGTATTAAAACAAAATAAGTATAAGTTTTTGTTTGTTTTAAGTTTGTTTAGTTTACTTTATCATGTTTACCATTACATGAATTATATATCTATTATTTTTTTCAGTGACTATTACTTTACCATGTTTACTAGGTTTACCCTGTTTACCATGTTTACTATGATTACCATGTTTACCATGTTTACCATCTTGACAATCTTGACCATCATTACCATTGTCTAACATGCTTACCATATTACCAATGTTTACTATTACATAACTTAGTACACTTTTCTATTTTCTGATTACAGTAGTAGAAAAATATATGAATTTGTATATTTGTGAACTAACATATGTATTTTTTGATTTTAAGGATAATGAAAGATTATTCAGCTGATCAATCACATGATTCTGGAGATGAGAATATTGGTCATACCTCTAGGGAGGAACATTCACATGCTCCTATTACAGCAAAGAGTTCAAAGGTTGGTAAACATGGGTGCACACGTTTAACAAAATTATCACTTTCCCATACGCAGGATCAGAGGATACACATTGAGTTTGATGATGATGATATTCTTATAAGTCCAAATGCAAAATCTTTTAAGAGTTTTGTAGCAAATTAGGCTAAGAGAAAAATAAGCATTCTGTATGATGACTAGAGAAGTGTGGATAAAGCTATAATCTCTCAGCTATGGGAGACGATTTTGGTATGATCTTTTTTATTGTTTGATTATTCTTTAAATATTTCTAGTATACATAATATGTTTAACCTTTTCTTTATCAGATGACATTTGATATTCCTGACAATGTAGGAGTCAGGAAGAAATGATTATCGTTGGCTGACAGGAGATGGAGGGATTTTATATCAGCCCTCTCATCTGATTTCATTTATGGTCATAGTTGTCATGACAATACATGTCGTATATATCCTTTGATAGATGAAGATACATGGAGAATATTTTTTGAAAGTAGAAGAAAATAGTCATTTTTGGTAAGGGCAATGTAAACTTTTATAAGCTTTATTATATAAATGATCTTATTAATGTTTTGTTAATGATTTCTTATTCTTAATTTATAGAAAACAAGGAAAGATCATCAGGAATCCAATCTAAAAATGTATACCCCCATAGTTTATCTCAGAGAGGGTATGCATTTTAGGAAGAACAAATGATGGCGGAAAAATTTCAATAACTAAGAGCTGAGTCTTCAAGCTCTAGAGAGGTGGCCCCTCCATCCCCTCCATCTAGACATGAAAAATGGAAGAGAGCTCAGAAGGACAAAAAGGGCAATATATTATGGAATAATGAAGGATCATAGCTAAGAGGATTATAAGATATCTGTTTTATTTATTTAAGTTAACTATTTTCTTCATATAATTTCAATCATTACCGAAATTTTCGATTATTTAATATAGGACTCTATTGAGGAGTAGGGTTCATAGGGGAAATTTATAGCTTCTAGGAGGGAAGATATTTTATCTGTAGCATTGGGAAAGCCTGAACATTCAGGTCATGTAAGAGGATATCCGGAAGGTGTATCGGTAAGAAAAGTGTAGCCATGTTCTTTAACTTCTAACGTTGAGGGGGTTTATAAATAAATAAAATCCTTGGAGGCTAAAGTTCATAATATTAATGCGACGATGGAGGAAAAGATTAGAGCGTCGGTGCAGTCTATGTTAGCAGACATGCAATGACAATTTCAGACTATAGCTCCCACTCCTCCACCTCCCCCTGCAGACCCCATTATTTATCCTCCACCTCCACCAATAGCTCCCACTCCCCCACCTCAGCCTGCAAACCCCATTTTTTATCCTACTCCTCCGCAACATCTTCCTACTTATTGCAGGTTGTAAATTGATGATCCACAACATCATATAGTAGCTTATGGGTTGGTTTACTGTATAGGAGACACATTTCATCATCAACAATTAGAGGTAGAGAATTAAAGGGTAACTGTACAGGATATTATAGATAGATCAGCTCGGGTACCATTACCTATAGATGAGGTGGCGACAGTTGGACATAGTATCAGTCATTTTTTTAATTTGGATATCCAGACTTCTTCGACTCATTACCATAGAGGTATGAATGTTATATCTTTTATTTTATTTTTTTATTAATGTTGTTTTATCATTTGAAAAATAATAAATTTTCCAATTTATTTTTATAGGAATACTTCAAAGGTAATGAAATATTGTATAGACAACCATAAAGACAAATGGCTATGACATCAGATACAGATTCTATTAGTCTTGATAGATTTTCAAGATATTCAAATTTATTGGTGGGTCATTATGAGTTTCCAATTGAAGGTCATGTTTGTGGATGTGAAATATGTGTGGGGATTATAAAAACTGATATCAAGTAGCTTATTACTAGAGATAAGTTGGGCATCAACATGGTACAAAATTTTTCCATGTAAGTCTTAACACCATTTCCTTGCGTTATATTTATTAAACATTTATACTTATTTTGGTTTTGTATTAGGTATCTTCATAAAATTTGTGAGAGGAATGAGCTGACAGATGTATATGGATTCATGGACCCGCAATTGGTTTCCCCTGAAGCATGTGCATTGGATGAGGAGAAAAGAATGCTTTATATTGCTGAAAGACTTGAAAAGAATATAGTCACACAATGTTGGATGATGCCTTTTTGTGAGAGGTATGAAACACATCTCTATCAAAGAGTTAATTATCATTTAATATAAAAAACCACAAATTTTAAATTTCCTTTTATCAGTGATCATTGGAAGTTATGGGTTTTTTCCCAAGGGAAAAACACTTTATTGGATATGCTCTGTACATGATGATGTGTGGGAAAGTTTTAAGAATATATTGGAAAAGTAAGTTTCAATTTCTCAATAGTTTTATATATTATAATGAATTTTAAATTTACCCCATTCATATTATTTTCTAACAGGGCAAGGGCCTACTTTCGAAAAAACACAAAGAAAAGGAGTGCAAAGATAAAATATGTAAATGCGAAGGTAAATATCCATTTATAATTTGTACTTTTTGATTTATTACATAAAAAATATATATTGAATTTACACTCATTCAAACATAATTTTCATGAAAAACAAGGCGTCATCGAATGCGGATATTATATGTTAAGATTTATTTATGAAATAATAACAACTGGGACAGTTGTGAATTTTGACATGGTAAGAATTCCCCTTAAAATTTTCCATAATATTTCAATTTGATTTATTCATTATACACGTTAACTACTATCCTTTTCATTTGTAGCTTTTTGATGACCCTCAGCCCTATACTGCTGAAGACATCAATCACATACAAGTGGAGTGGTCAAATTATTTTACATGTTTGATTGAATTTTAGTTGTTTGTAATGTAAAATGTAATTTTGAATATTTTTGTTGTAATTGTGTATTTGGTAGTCGTTTAGGTTGGATTTAGTTTTTTTCTAATGTTGAGAATGTATGTTTTGAATGTTATATATGTGAATGTTAAATTTTATTCTACTTCTTGTTTTGGTCTACTTATGATGGTTTTTCTGTTATATATTCTGGTCTGGGGGGAGGGGTTCCAAGGGAGTGGGGGTGTTCAGTGGGGTTGGGTGTTGTCCAAGGGTCTGGGAGGGCTGTCTGGTGGGGTGGGGGCAGTCCAAGGGGTGGGAGGGTTGTCCAGCGGTGTGGGAGGGATGTCTAAGGGTGTGGGAGGGCTGGAAGGGGTGTGGAAGTGTTGTCCAGGGGGTGGGGGTATACATGAAGGTGGGGGGGGGGGGTTTCCAGGGGTGTTTGGGGCTGTACAGGGGGTCGGGGGGCAGTCCAGGGGTGTGGTGTGGGATTCAATGGGGTGGGGGAGGGTTGTCCAGGCTGTGGGGGGGGGGGGTATGCATGAGGGTGGGGGGTTGTCCTGGGGTGTTTGGAGTTGTCTAGGGGGTCGGGGGCAGTCCAGGGGTGTGGTGGGGGCTGTCAAGTGGGGTGAGGGGGTACTATTTAGGAGGGTGGGGGTGGGGGGTGTTGTCGTGGGGTGTTTGGGGATGTTCAGGGGGATGAGGGGCAGTCCATGGGTGTGGTGGGGGCTCCAATGGGGTGGGGGCTGTCAAGTGGGGTGAGGGGCAGTCCAGGGGTGTGGTGGGGGCTCCAATGGGGTGGGGGAGGGTGGTCCAGGGTGTGGGGGGTATACATGAGGCTGGGAGGTTGTCCAGGGGTGTTTGGGGATGTCCAGGGGGTCTGGGGGAAGTCCAGGGGTGTGGTGCGGGCTCTAATGGGGTGGTGGAGGGTAGTCCAGGGTGTGGGGGGTATACATGAGGGTGGGGTGGGGGGGGGGTCGTCCCGGGGTTTTTGGAGCTTTCCAGGGGGTCGGGGGCAGTCCAGGGGTGTGGTGGGGGCAGCCAAGTGGGGTGAGGGGGTGCTGTTAAGGAGGGGGGGGGGGTTGTCCTGGGTTTTTTGGAGCTGTCCTGGGGGTCGGGGGCAGTCCAAAGGTATGGTGGGGGATATCAAGTGGCGGTGAGGGGGTGTTGTTCAGGAGGCTGGGGGGTTATCCCGGGGTGTTTGGGGATGTCCTGGGGGTCGGGGGGGCAGTCCAGGGGTGTGGTGGGGGCTCCAAGGGGGTGGGGGCTGTCAAGTGGTGTGAGGGGTGAGGGGTGCTGTTCAAGAGGGTGGGGGGTTGTCCTAGGGTGTTTGGGGCTGTCTAGGGGGTATACATGATGGTGGGGGCTCTCATGTGGGGTATGTTTTATATGTTATCAATGTAAATGCTTTCTTGATTTGGTTTCTAGTGGTTTTTGAGGGAGAGCAGTGGACTGTATTCAATTTTTTTTTTAAAAAAAAAATTTGTCTTCCACGTTCGTTATTTATAACCGACATGATAAAGAAATTGGGAAGGGTTTATCATGTCGGTTTTTTTAATAACTAACGTGATAAACACCTGTGGCATGGTTTATCACGTCGGTTATTTAATAAATGACGTCATAAAAGACCTGGGAAATAGTTTATCACATCGGTTATTTCATAACCGACGTGATAACCCCCTTGGACTGGTTTAGCACATCGGTTATTTAATAACCGATGTGATAAAATGCCTCGTACGTGTTTATAACACCGGTTATTATATATCAGACATGATAAAACCCCCTAGTTTATCACGGCGGTTATATAATAACTGATGTTATAAACACCCCCATGGTTTTTTCACGTCGGTTATTAATTAACCAATGTGATAAACACCACGACGTTATGTTTTTTATAACGTCGTCCGTATTAACGTCGGCTAGAAACTGGCGTAAAAAATGAAAAATAACCGACATAAATAATGCTTTCTACACTAGTGTGTCAGCCTGCTTCTACAACCAATCACTTCTCACCATAGGTATGCCACTACAACCAAGCGCACCCCCTCATATCCAAAAGAGGTACTCCTTCTATTGAGTACTGTGGGTCTGTTGCTACAACCAAGCACTCCTCCACCGTGGGTCTGCCGCTACAACCAAGCACTCCCCACTGGGCTATCTGAATCACTTCGAGTCGATCGATCAGAAGTCGTCCAGTCTTAGCCAGCTACTAGATATCTGCACTCTACTCTCTTGTCACAGGGAGGGTCCTCTCCACAAGCAATTGGTCGATACTACAACTATCACAAAGTCCCACGAAGAAGTATCCCAAAGGGATGCCACGTCATAGGAATCTCAACAGAATAGACGACACGTCAATCGGATGCCCGGTTTGTGTGTTTTTAGGCTTTTCGTCTTCGGGGCCCTATTGGTTTCGTGTACGAACCAACCCGAATGTATCTTGACTTTACACCGAACACTCATAGGGTATACTCATAGGGACAATTTCTCAACATGATTACCAACACCGATGATGGTTCATCAAACGGACGTCCAGTCGGAAAGTTATCAGCTTTTCCGTTATAGGGGCCTGGTTGGATTTCAGGTACAATCCAACCCATCCTTACTCCAACTATGTCCAAACGTCAGGTGAAGTATTCCAAAAGTTCTATCTCATAAAGAGGAAACCAACAATGTCGACGACACGTCAATCAGACGTCCGGAACTCAAGTAATAAGTGTTTCCGCTACGAGGGCCCGGTTGGATTCGTGTTCGGACCAACCCAGATGTACACAGTTTTCATTGAAACGTTGATTTTAATATACTAAAACGACCGTCTGGATCCAAGGAATCTTATGCAACTGACAGTGTATCGATCGGAGGTCGACAACTCATGTTATGGACGTTTCAGTGAAAATGGTCTGAAAATAGGGGGTATGGGACCGGTCCGACCCGACCCAATACCCCATGGGTCGGCCCAAACAGGGTCGACCTGTCCCGGGTCTGGGACTGGTCTACTTTGGCACGGCCCGACCCAGCAAGCACGGCCCGGCCTGCGGTAGGGCGCGGCCTGCGGCCCGGCTCGGAGGCAAGCCGCGGCTCGGCTCACGGCCGCGCGGGGTGCGGGGGGGGGGGGGGGCTGTTCCAAAATGGTGGACCCGTGGGGTCCTCCCTACGTGTCGTCCGGGGGTTTCAAACCCCCGGTCGTCCTTGAAATAGCCGGCCATTACGGCCGGCTGGTTGAACTGTCGTAGGATTGTTCGGGGTCCCGCCTCCCGGATCGCTGGCGGCTGGCTGCACATGGCTGCCCCCTACTGAAGACTGTCGCGGCTTTGGCCCATGACTCCCATCTGATCGGCGGGGCATGATGGCACTGCGGCCCACCCTGGCCGCGGCCTCCCTCGAATTCTCTGGCGCGGCGCGACGGTGCCGTGCACTACCACCACGGCCCACTCCGGCCACGGTTCTTTCGACTCCATCGGCGCGGCGCGACAACACCTTGCACCTCTGCTGCGGCCCGCTCCAGTCGTAGTACTCTTCGATCCGGCGCGATTCTATGGAGCACAGTGCCGCCTTCGCCAAAATTGTCAACTAAGATCAATAATAAAAAGGGGAGGAGGATCGGTCTCATTTCTGTAGTCTGGTCTCTTCCCGTTATGTTGAAAATAAGTGGCAAATTTAATTAACGAAGAACGTTAAATTAATGATGAACGTAAATAAACCCTACCTCGAAGAAGGTTTGTAGTGGTCAAGCGTCACGGGCGTTGGCGTTGTTTTCGTCATCATCAGCATCTCCTTCCTTTTCGCGAAGGAAGAAGAGGATGGAGAAAACCGAAACCGCCGAGTCGAAGTTCTTTGTCGAAGTGGAGACGTTCTTCTAGGAAGATGAAGTTCTTCCAAAGCTGGAGCTCTCTCCTCCCTTTTCTCAACACAACAAAATTGACCCCCAAAAATAAAATAAGCTCCTCTTATTTTATTATAACATACCATGGGTTCAAATTAAAAAATTCATATACTTAATTAAAATACTTAATTCAATTAATTGAAAAAGTGTTGGCATGGTTTAATGATGGGAAGTGGGAAGAGGAAAAGTTACACACTTAATTACAAAGGAGGTTTAATGGGGAGTTTAAGGGGTTATGGGGAATGTGAAGTGGTGGGGATCGTGTGGTCCCCACCTCACAAATATCCTAACAAGAGTATTTAGGAACTAGTGGGTCCCACCCCATCTCCCACTCTTAGTATATAACCAATTAAATATAGAAAATAAAATTATACCACAATTTTATTTACATCACATTTATTCCTCAACTTCTATCAACTCCTCCCGAGAAAGCACACCTCCGAGAAATGTCCTCTTCAGAAATTACCAGCACTGCGGTTCCATCGGTGCCCTCAGATTTCAATTCTGAGCACCGGATCAAATGTTAGAAAAACCCGCTCTTCCGTTCACTGAACGTACCCGAGCTAAACATCATAAAATTATTCTGCGAACACCGGTCCTCAAAATCAGGTGCCGTCAGAAACTGCGTACTTGTAAAACCCCAAAGAAATTAAGAAAAAAATTTCCTTGAAATTTACGGGTCTTTACATTACTCCCACCTCAGGTATTTATGTCCCCGTAAAGATACATCATTAACTAGGGAAACAAAATGAGGTACCAAGCACGGAACTGAGCCTCCCGCTTCCATGTGCTCTTCTGGAGGTTCCCGTGCTGCCAGCAAAAGTGCACAAGAGGAATCGACCATCCTCATAGGACCCACTCCAGTCGATCCTCAATCTCTACTGGGACCTCCACAAATGTATCCCCGTTATCTATGTCCAGCTCCCTGTGATCGATGATATGGGTTGGGTCATGCACGTATCTCCTCAACTGAGATACGTGGAAGAGGTCTTGCACCCGGTGCAACTACGGTGGATGGGTCAAGTGGTAAACAACTTCACCTACCCTATTGAGGACCTAGAAGGGTCTAATGAACCTCAGAGATAACTTGCCACCCGGGCCAAATCTCAATAATCCATGTCGAGGTGAGACTCGTAAGCAAACGTGGTCGCCATCCTGGAACTCTAGTGGTCTGTGTCTCCTATCAAATTAGAACATCTATCTGTATTGTGCAGTCATCATCCACTCTTGGATGAATTGTGCTTCCTCTGTCGTAGTCTGAACCATCTCTGGTCCTACAAGAGCTTCTAAGATTCCTCCTTTGCGGATAAGAGAAATTCGGTCTCATCCCCTGGATGAACCATGTTCTTTGCCTAATACAATCAATCCTAACATGAATGATACTAATCCATGCCATGGATGACATTGTAAGGACTCTATGCTACTACCAAGAGATCCAACCATTACTCTCACCTCAAAGGGTTGAGTCACACTGTCGGTATCAGTGTGTGGTCACTGGGTCTCCTCCAGTATGAATCTCAAAAGTGAGGGTCAAGTCAACAGTTTAAACCAGAACCTCTTAGTTCACAAAAAGGAAGGAAGAAAATGTCACAAGGAAAAGTGTATTTTATTACTTCATCTCGAAGTACATATACATATAACAACTACAAACATCAAAAATGAAAACAAGGAAACCAGAAGAACCAAGATCAAAGGTCCCCATGCTTGGAACTAGTCCCGCTCTTGTCCGCCTGCTTCCAAAGATCTATAGTCGTATGCCTCAGCATCCTGAAGATGAGCTATCCGATGTCCACCTATTCCCTTTGGTCAGGGTGAACCTCCTAGTGGTGGTGGTGGCAACACCTCGAAGCATCATCCACCTCCAACTGCACAGCCAGCTCCCCTGCCTCGGTCTCCTGCTCCTTGCGGTCCGCCTTGATCAAACCTCTCCCTCTACATAGGAGGTCCTTCATTTATCTGCCGATCATCTGTATGGAGGGTTGGACAGTCACGTGCCATGTGACCAGCCCCGCTACAAGAGTAACACTGTCTTCTCTTGGTAAGTTGTTCTCCACCCCGGGTCCCTCAGACACACGATCATGTGTCATGAGGTCGCCACCTATAGGTCTGGTCCTCTTGGACCTTTGCGTCATCGGTCTACTGCCCGATGCAGAAGACTGTACCGTATGCCGGCTAGTGGTGGGTCCTGCTGCTGGAGACTACTCAGCAAAAAAACTCACCACTAAGAGGGCTCGCTCCAACACCCCTGTCTGTTTCGGGATGCTATGAGAAACAACTGATGATCTAATCTCTCGCTTGAGCCCCTGCTCGAAGGTTTGAGCCCTGAAGAATAGGTCCCATACCATATATGTGGAGCAGCGTGAGAGATCGGTGACCCTCGCTGAATATTGCTCCACCGTCATGATACCCTACTGAAGATGAAGTAGCTCCTGTATACGCACCGCTCAAAGGGTGGCTTGTACAAACTCTGCCCAGAACATGCTCTCAAAGTATTCCCACATAAGTGTCACCACATCATGCATCTGGAGCATCAGGGTCCACCATCTGCCTACTGCTGCCTAAAGGAGGCTCGCAGTAAGGATCACCAGGAAGTCTACTAGCGTCCCTACTAGCCTGAAGACTCTCACCACATTCTCCAGCCAATCCTCAGCCGCCTGCGGGTGTATCTCCCCCCTGAACCTAGGTGGCCTCTGGCACTGGAACTCGTGAAGTGCGCTCAATCGATGTGCACTCTCTACTACTGGGGCTAGTGGCATCGTTGGCCCAACGGGTGGTAGTACCGCTGGTGCCTCCGCTGGTGCCTCAACTAGAAGAGGTCCCTGTACAGAGGCCTCGTCGCGTGGTGGGCTGTCCGTACGTACAACTCTTAGGGCTCTAGCTGGTCAGCCGCGAGGAGGCATCCTAAAAGAAATAGATGTGACACTATCAAAGACTATACCTGGTGAGATGAACTTGTTTTAGCTGACTTTAAAACTTTTGGAAACACACATGCAATCAATGTTTTTGTCCACTAAGTCAGAAATCGAAAGTCAGGGTCCTTGTGCATGGATATGTCGGCCGGCGCACAAACACTGGACTCCCTGGACTGATAACCACACTCAATACCCTTAACACTATTGATTCACATGGAAGAATTTATCAGATTTTTGAGTTTTGTGGTAGAACCGACTCCTCTTATACAAATTTGTCAGGACCCATCCTCAGGGCCCATGTCATGACTACCCCAACCCGCCTTTCATAGGCTCAGGGCTGGCGACTAGCACCAAAGGCATAAATCCCAATAACTGGGAAGTAATTGCCTTTAGAAAACACAAGCACATTCATCCAGAGTACAAGCAGAATTAAAACACTTAGTACAAAATAATGTACTAAAAATTAAATGGGCCAAAATACAAACCCAACTGAAATGTACAGCTACAACTGAAAAGTACAATAGAAAAGACAACAGCTGGTTGGTGTCGAGCTACTCCTTGATCATCCTCAAGAGTTCCTACCTGAAGGGTAGGTACAGATGGCCACCTCAGCTCTCCACATCCGTTTATCACCATCGGGTACCATCTTGTCGTGAAGTCCACCTTCAGGTACCATCTCGTCGTAAAGTCCTCCTCTAGGTACCGTCTCGTCATGAAGTCCACCTCTAGGTACCGTCCATCTCTATAGGCCTCAACCATGACCAATGTTGTACGCCGTCTGCAACTAGCTCAACGAGATGCGGGCATAGCCCTTGTAGGGGTGAGTGTAATGATACTTAGTAGGGACCCCGAGACCCTCAAGGTCTCACTAAATCCAACAAGGATAACCACAAAGAAGGATCTCAATAGATAACCCTTACTTAGGTATAAGCTCTTACTTATACCTATGTTATCAAGTAACCCATCTCAATCATGAGGAATCACAAAGGTTATGAATTCATCGAATAACCACAACTTAGGTATATGCCCATACATATACCTAAGTTATCAAGTAACCCATATCATTCATGAGATAAACACAAAGGTCATTGACTCAGCTCAAACCAGGATTTTATTCATGATGTCAGAACCACAGCTACTGGAGAACTCCTCCTCTGTCGAGTACAGTGGGCCTGCCGCTACAACCCAGCACTTCCCACTAACCTTGGACTGCTGAAGTACTCCACCTGTCGAGTACTGTGGGCATTCTGCTACAACCAAGCGCTTCCCACCATAGGTCTACCACTACAACCAAGAACACCCCCTCATAGACTACAGAGGTACTCCTTCTGTCGAGTACCGCGGGTCTGTCTCTACAACCAAGCTATCCTCTGCTATTGGTCTGCCGCTAAACCAATCGCTCCCCACTGGGATATCCGAATCACTCTGAGTCAATTGATCAGCAGTCATCAAGTCTCAGCAAGCTACTAGGTCTCTGCACTCTACTCGCTTATCAACGGTAGGGTCCGCTCCACGAGATATTGGTCGATACTCCATGTATCAAAAAGTCCCATGAAGAAGTAACCCAAAGGACTGCCACAACATAGGAATCTCAACACAACAGACGGTGCGTCAATCGGATGCCCGATCTGTGTGTTATTAGCCTTTTCGTCCCGGGGGGGGGGGTTTCATGTATGAACCAACCCGAACGTATCTCAACTGTACACCAAACACTCATAGGGTATACTCATAGGGACTGTTTCACAATATGATTACCAACACCGCTGACGGTTCGTCAAACGGATGTCCGATCTGAAAGTTATCTTCTTTTCCATTCGAGTGGCCAAGTTGGATTTCGGGTACAATCCAAAAAGGATTTACTCTAAATGCGTCCAAACCCCAGGTGAAGCATGACAAAATTCTTTCTCATCAATATGAATCCAACAATGTTGGCAGCACGCCAATCAGACGTCTGGAACTCAAGTTATAAGCGTTTCCGCTCCGAGGGCCCAGTTGGTTTTGTGTTTGGACCAACCTGGTCGTACACAATGTTTTCTGAAAACATGAGTGTAATATAAAAAAATGAACTTATCGATCAAAGGAATACTACGCAACTGACGGTGCGTCGATTGGAGGTCCACAACTCATGTTATGGCCATTTAAGAGAAAACAGTCTGAAAATAGGGGGTCTGGGCCCATTCAGACAAGTCCTAATACACCCCGGGTCGACCTGACCCGAGTCCAGGTCAGGACCACCTGGGCACGGCCTAGACCACAGCAGGGCGCAGCCTACGGCTCAGTCCGGCTGGGCGCGGCCTTCGGCCTGGCTCGGAGGCCGGTCGCGGCTCGGCTCGTGACTGAGTGGGGAGTGAGGGGGGGGGCGTCCTGTTCCGAAACGGCAGACCCATTGGGTCCGCCCTATGTGGCGGCCGGGTGTTTCAAACCCCCGGTCTTCCTAGAAACGGCCTACCATTAAGGCCTACTAGTTGAGTTGCCGCGGGACCCTTCGAGGTCCCGCCTCCCGCAGCACCGGTGGCCGGCCGAGCCCAGCCGCCCCCTGCTAAAGACACTAGCGGCCTTAGACTGCGGCTCCCATCCGACCAGTACGGAACGGCGGCCCTGCACCCTTCCGCTGCATCCTGCTCTGACCGTGGCCTCCCTCGGGTTCTCCGGCGTTGCGTGATGGTGCCGCACATGACCACCGCGGCCTGCTCCGGCCGCGGTTCCTTCAGCTCCACCAGCACGGCGCGACGACACCGCGCACCTCCGCAGTGGCCCACTCTGGCCGCGGTTCTCTTCGATCCCACGCGGTGCTACGACACCCTGCTGCCATCGCTAAAATTGTCAACGAAGATCAATAATAAAAAGGGGAGGAGGATTGGCCTTGTTTGTTTGGTCTGGTCTCCTCCTGTTATGTCGATAATAAGCGGCCAAATTAATTAACAAATAATGTTACATTAATCATGAAAGTAAATAACCCCTACCTTGAAGAAGTTTTGTAACTTCCATGCTTCACGGACGTTGCAATCGTTTCCGTCATCGTCAGTGTCTCCTTCCCTGTCGCAAAGGAAGAAGAGGATGGAGAAAACTGGAACTGCTGAGTCGACGTTCTTCATCGAAGTGGAGATGTTCTTCCGGGAGGATGAAGTTCTTCCAAATCTAGAGCCCTCTCCTCCCTTTTCTCAACACAAAAAATCTAACCCTGAAAAATAAAATAAGCTCCTCATATATTATTATAACATGCCATGGGTTAAAATTACAAAATTCCAATACTTAATTCAATTACTTAATGCAATTAATTGAATAAGTATTGGTATGGTTTAATGAGGGGATCTAGGAAGAGGAGAAGTTACAGACATAATTACAAAAGAGGTTTAATGGGGAGATTAAGGGTTATGGGTAATGTGATGTGGTGGGGCTCGTGTGTGCCCCACCCCAAAAATATCCTAACAAGAGTAGTTAGGTACTAGTGGGTCCTACCATAACTCCCACACTTAGGATATAACCACTTAGATATAGAAAATAAAAATGTACCACAATTTTATTTACATCACATTTAATCCTCAACTTTCATCAACTCCTCCTGAGAAAATGCACCTCTAGGAAAGGTCCTCTTAAGCAATTACCAGTGTTGTGGTTCCATCAGTACCCTCAGATTTGAATTCCGGGCACCAGATCAAAAGTTAGAAAAACCCACTCGTCCGTTCACTGAACGTACCCGAGCTAAAGTTCGGAAAATTATTCTGGGCACACCGGGCCTCGGAATCAGGTGTCGTCAGAAACTGTGTACTCATAAAATCCCAAAAAAATTAAGAAAAATTATCCTTGAAATTTACGGTTCATTACAGTATATTATAAATATGAGATAATATTTTTTATTATAATATAAAATCTAAATTTTTACCATCTAAACCATTGTAAAATTAAAACTTCTTTTGTGAATATGTGCTGACTACAACTTCCATGAAATGATGTGATTTTTTTCCTTTCCATTTTACATGGATTGTTATAATTATATATTTAATTAATATATTTTGTATATAAAAAAAGATAAATAATATTGACAAGTGATTTTTTATTTATCATTCATTCATAATATCAATCAAAATATGAAAACAGTGTTAATGCATATGTACGACCTACCATCTCCATGAATGGTGTATTTAAATTTTCAATATGTACATCTACAGATGAACTTAAACATTTTTATAGTGAATAAATATTATAATCATATAATTATTAACATTATGGAGGTTATTTAATCAATATAAATTTACATGTATCAAAGTATCTGGGTTGAAATACTCATGACAAATAAAACAATTAACAGCCATAAATTACAATTTTAATGATGAATTATTAATAAAGAGGAGTGAAGAAATGATATATTGGGAAAATATTATATAATAAGTATCAATATGGCCCTATAATATTTTTATAATATATTTAATATTTTATTGTAGTTTAATGTTCTTTTTAATTAATTAAAACTCGAGGTAGGGATTTTTTTTCATTTCATCAATATTTGGGACTCTTTATATTTAAGTATCCAATGGGAAATATTTTTATCCCATATTGATATTTTCTAAAAATATTTCAAAGAAGGGTTTTACCATTTTGTTTTTATTTTTAAACTCTTTTTTACCAAGGATTCACTTTTTTCAACATATATTGAAAGGAATCATTTTGTCGTATTCCAAATGAGGTACACTGTGTCTTTTTTAAAAAAACTAAAGGATTTTTTAAGACATAAAAAACTATTGGATTTTGAAAACATCATGAATAATCATTGATGTGAGTCTCTATTTACGATTTATTATGATTATATTAACATAAAATTTATTTATTTAGAATTACATAGCATTTTTAAGAAAAATTTATCTCCAAATACAAAGTTTATTTTCCTGAAAACATATTCCAAGTAATATTTAAAAAAATCTATATAAGATGACATAATTTGATGTTTAATTAGCTTTAATATGGTATTATCCTAGGATACCATAATTATTATTTGTTGGGATGTTTAATTTTTATGACAAGAAGAATACATTTGTATGAAACTCATTTCTTTTCCACGGTGAAATGTTTAAGAAACAATTTTTAGGTGTTTGGATATGATGAAAACTTTATGATACTGTGGAACACATGTATATAATATTCATTATATCTTGTTTATAACACTTATCTACCTCAAATTCATTGTGTAATTTTTTACATCTCATGAATTAATTATGGGATGCATGTTAATATGCTTGATTTACTATAAATGAAACCCAATGAGCATGATATACTATTAGATTTAGGTAGTAATTCTTGATCTGTTATGGTTTGAGGTCTTATTAGATATTTATAGAATAATAAAAATATATTTTAAACCTATTTTGGTTCCACACTTTTAAGACATGATCTTATGATTCATGACTATTTATGCTATCTTTTTCTTCTTATGATCCATGTATTTTGAAAGGATAAGGTTTTATTCCATGACTCATGTTTATGATCTATGAAATATTGGATATGAACATCATAATTTATTTTCATGATATCATACTATTATGATTTTATTATGATTTTATATGATCATAGATATATATCTCCCATGTTTTACTAGACTATGAATCTAATCTACACCTTTTCATTTGTTTCCTTTCGCTAGGTTATGAAGAATGAAATTATGTTTGACATGACTAATTAGTATTATAGTAATGATGAAATAAGTGAGGGATAATGTAAATATTTTGAGTAACAGTATCTTATGATTCCATTATTTCAATGATTATGTTCCAAATTTTTTTTAGCATGGATCAAAATATTATGAAATGAATATTAAACTATTAAGATGTAATATCTATGTTTGAAAAGTATGATTCATTGTAGTTTGTATGATATAATGTTTCTATTATCCCATTTATACTAGGATGATAAAACATTATTTATAACCTTAGGTATAAGTCTATGTATATGATAAAATGATAAAGTTTTAGTTTTTATTATTAATGAACTCGGTTTAACCTAAGGTGTCATTAAATAATATGTTACAATATATACATTCTATAAATAATGTTTAATGAGTATTTGGTTTCCCAAGACGATTATTATTTCAAAAGCTATGAGTTTTAGTTTTAATCAATTGATGGGTCTTGAAGAAATGAATTTAATTATGAATGTTATGGATTATGTAGTGATCTTCATCCTGAAAAAACAAATTTATTTATTCTGGAATAATCTTCTTATGATCACACATCATTGTGAATATATGAATGACACAGATATTTTGAAGGATCAAAAGAGAGAACAATGGTATGTTGAGTTCTTAATGAGAAAAATCCACATTCCATTAGCGGGTTATAGTATCCACTAGTCATTTATAATTGGTTCAATAAAATTGAAAATATAATTTCAAATATTTTGTGTCTAAAAAAATAGAATTTCATTTTTTATATTTATCATTATGAAGGTGAAACAGATCAATGGGTGAATATTATAAAAAATATGAGGGACCATTATGGAATAGAAATCATGTAGTGTTATTAAATTAATATGGTATGCCTGAATAAGTACATTACTTATATTTATTATAAAATAATTTAGAATTAATTACATGAGATTAAGAAGAAGTATGATGAATCAATTTGTACCTATAAATAAACTTTCAACAGACCTGTGAGGAAAGCTATTGGTATTATCATCCAACATAAATATAAGGATGATCTATTCTTTGTTGGTATAAAAAATAAATCTCTAAAATCCATTATCTATGTAATTATATAGTATCTTGGAATAATTAATTAGATATCCACCCATGGTAGAAATTGTAATAGGATATTTCATGAATTTTCATGATTTTGATAAAAAAGAAAGATCAAGACACATTAAATATAAAATAAATCACATGGTGGAATGTAATATCAGCCATATACTTTCATGAAATGTGGGAAAAACTTTTGGGGAATTTCAGGAATGGAATAATGAGCTTATTTATACATTTAAATGGTGGTTATAAGTCCTATAATTATAGAAATGAAAATAATATAAAAGTAAATGAATAAGAGGAAAATAGTGAGACAACTAAGGCTCCACCTATACTCTAATGATTCAAATTAAAGGAGTGTGGGAATTAATAAAATTAGTGAATGAATACGAAATCCTTTTTTGATCAACATCAATAGTATCCTAAGCTTAAAGAAAAAGTTAAATCTCTTGTACTGATGACCGCCAAAGTGGTATGAAAAAATAACATAGTGAAATATACAATTATCATCTATTATTGTATAGATAATGTATAATTGTATTGTGGAATTACTCACACTTTTTTGTTTAAATAATTAAAAAATAGTAATTAATTAATAGATCAAATTTTAGAAATTGAGTTAGTGGTGAAAAATCATCATACTACAAAGGTCACATATCAAGCCTATATTTCCTCTTTGAATGATGTTTGGGAGAATTTAATTCTTGAAAATATTATGATTCTCCATTTAGTAAAATTTTATGGGATTCTAGGCATGGTAGGGATCACTTTATAAGGATATCATATCATTTTACTAGTGAGGGACGTCTAATTTCAAATACAGTATGAAACTATGATCATTTATTGGTGTGAGGATAAATACTAATCTACAATGGGAACTAATTTAATCTTGTGGATCTTACATCCAATTCATGAAGGGTAATTATCTTATATAGTTATAAAAAAAATCATCATTTAGAGCAAGCCAATTTTTTAGGGAATTTTTGATGTTTTTCCAAAAATAGTTTCTTAGTCTTCCACAAAATTCTGATGTTGAATTTTGAAAATAAAATTTACCTAGAACATCACCTATTTCAAAAAATTATTATATAATAGAACTAAATGAGTTGTATGAATTGAAGAAGGAACTCCACAATAATATTAATATGGTATTTATCTATCCTAGTGAATTAACATGGGGTGAACCTATTCTATTTTAATGAATAAATATGGATCAATTTCACTATGAAATGATTATCAAGAATATATAAATATCTTTAAAAAATAAAATATCCCCCGCCCAATATTTATTACTGGAATAATTTCATGGATATTAATACATTTCTAAGACTGACTTTCATCCTGGATATAATCAATTAGGATTTAATAAGGAGTATATACCCAATCAAATATTTTGTATAAGGTATAAAAAATATAAATTTATAGTTATTATATTTGGTTTACTAATACCCCCACTATCTCAATAGTTTAGTTAATAATGTGTTTATAGATTACCTTGATCAGTTTTTTGTAGTACTTATAAATGAAATTACTTTTTATTGAATGAGAATGTAATACCACGAATATCATATGATAAATTTTTTGGAGGCCCCGAATAATGAGAATCTTTAGAAAAAATGGTCTAATTATTGTCATATAAATATTTCCTTCTTGGTTCATATTGCATTAAGTGAGGGTATATCAGTAGGTATTTTAAGATTAAAATTATTGAACATTGGTAAATACTAAACTTTACGACCCAAGATCCATAATCTTCTTAGTTTTTTAGGATATTATAATTAATTATTGGAGAAATTTTAATGGCCAACAAATCCAATCACCATGTTAAGTTGGAAGGTATCTGAGATACGTTTGATTGATAAATGTGAGGAATGTTTTATGGAACATAATATATGTTTAGTCAGTGAACTTATTCTTACACTACCCTATACATGGTAAGTGTATGTAATATATAATTTCTCATCAATGAAGGTACTAAAATGAATCCTAATGGAGAATTATATGGTAATATCCTATGCCTTGTGAAAATTGAATTTCCTTGAGAAGAATTAACCAAATAATGTTATGAAGTTATCAATGGTAGTTTTTTTCAGTAAAGATATGGTGTAATTATATTTATGGTAAAAGTTTTAGATACATACGGATCATATAATTTTATAGTATATATTCAAATAGGAATTTATAAATATGCACTACAGGAGAAGGCTAGAATTGCCTAATGATTATAAAGTTTCAATACATTACCACCATGTGAAAAAGAACAAGGTATAACATTCTCTCAACCAAAGGATCATGCGAGATTATATATTTTTAGGATCACAAAAGATCCAATATTTCTAGATTATGAAAGTGTGGATCTTGGAATCTTTATGGAATGGGATGAATCCTATCTTTATAAAATGATTGATCAAAGACTAATACAAGTGAATATTGAAGAGGTTCATAAGGAATATAGATAGTTAAAAAATAATGTGATAAATTCTCTAGATTTTAAGCTTGATTATGTTGGAATTTTATGAATTTGTAACCACATACATGTCCCTTCAGTACCATTTTTAATGATGGAGCTAACGGGTGAAGATCAAAGTTCATCATTCCCTACTAACCTTGGATATATGAAGATGTAAATAAAATTAAATGTGTATTCTTGGAGGGATGGATTTGTGAGAGATATTATTTATTATGTTTCTAAGTTCATTGTATATTATAATGTTAAAAATAAAAGGTAGATGTGTAATATGATATCAAAACCATTACCTATACCAGAATGAAAATGGGAAAACATTATCATGTATTTTTTTCACTATACTCCCTAAAACATCCAAAGTGAAAAACTCTATATGTGTAGTATTTTATTTCATTATGAATTCATAATAGTTAATTTCCATTATATATTACCTCTCTCTTTATCAACATACTCGGTTATACATTAATGAGGTGATAATATTCCATGGTGTACCAAAATCAGTTGTATTTGGAAAGGATTTGAGTTTTACCTTGCTATTTTAGAAAATTCTTCAGTAGTATCAATATAAAGAGTTGATTTTCTTCACAACATCTAATCATAAGAAATATGGATATTCTTAGAGGACCATTCAAATGAAATAATTTGTCTTGAGATAATTATATACATATTTCATAGTTGGTTTGGATCAACACCTTTCTTTTGAGTAATTTTCTTTAAACAATATCATTAAATCAAGTATTCTTTTGGCTTATTATGATTCTATCTTTTGTAGGAATTATGGAAATATGAAAAATTGGATTGATGATGGTCAAATAATGATACTATGACCAAATATAATTTAGGAAATGTTATAGATGATTAGATCCACTCAACAACACAGAAGATCATCTTAGTGTTGATAACATATATTCTAACAATTATTGGAATGGTCTAGCATTTAAAGTTGGTGATAAGGTATTCCTATGAATATCACCCTATAAAAGAATGATGAGATTAAAAAAAATTAGGTAAAGGTAATCCCTAGGTATATTAGCCCGATTGAAAATTTTTATCACATTTAGACGGTATCCAATTGATTGGTGCTTCCAGTGAATATCTCTCATGTTCAATATTTTTTCCCTGTATCCTTCTTGATAAAGAATATACATGATCCTTAAAATGTACTAAAAAAAGTGGTCACTCCATAGGGGAAATATCTTATATACAAATAATAATAGATACTGATTCTAGATCATATAGAAAATGTTCCATAAATTAAGACCACTCCTTAGGTTAATGTTTTGTGTCGAAACAACCAATTTAAGGACGCTATGTGGGAACCTAATGATGGGTTGAGAAATAAGTACCATCATCTCATTGAATTAGAGTGACACATTTCATATGAAAAAATTAATTTTAATGGGGTGTTAAGTTAACACCTCAATACATTTAGTAAGTATTCTCTTTAATAATTTAATTTCTTTGATATCTTGCATTACACACGACAACATTTTTACAAGTACTACGTAGCACAATTAAAATAGTATGCCTCAATTATCGCCAAAACATTGGATTGGTGGGACATGAATTGAGATAACTAAATATAAGGACCTGAACTTAAAAATTACATAATATTTAATTCAATGAATATTTCACATTTAGGATCTTTTCAGATTTAGAGTTTTAGAGAATTAGGCCATAACTATTACATTAAATCTCAAAATTACAAAGTAGACACTTCTACCCAGTTTCCATTTTTTCCCAAAATAAAAACACTCTGAAAAAAATGTGTCATGTTTAGTTCCACATTTTAGATATAATGAACTTTCCTTGATCACATCCTTTACCCTATTCATCTTTATGTCCTATGAAAAACATTTCAAAACTTCGAACAACCATAAAAGGATCAGTAAGGGTTATAAAATAATAATACAAATCATTAGTTCATCAACAGATACAAAACATAAACTCTTTTAAATCCCTCATAAATACATAAGATTTATGAATAACACATGGTAATCAGAAATCATAAAGTTAACTTGTGTCATCCATAACATACTTATGCTATATCTTTCATAGCTATGTAGGGAGTCACATTTGGAATACCCATAACATTATATTCCCTAAATATATTAGAAAAAACATTCACATTTACCTTCATCATGTTACCCAATGAATTGGTGAGCTATCTCAGGATCAATTACCCTAGGTTTATCACGGTACCACACATATACAAAAATAATGCCCAAGAACCGTAATATATTCAGTACATATGAAACCAACTTAAAAGAAAGATAACATTTACACATTTCAGTCAAAATATATCATATAAATATATTGAAATAAATAATCCACTATCAAAACCATTTTCAATACCAAAATATCTAAAATATTATATGCTATTTATTTTCCTTTTAAAACATTACGGATCATTAAGGAAGCCAAAGATCAATTAATACTCACCGCGGCGGAAAGGTCGTTGTCCCCACTTACATTAAAAAGAAACATTTTTTTCGTTCAGTAAAAAGCCTCATAGAAAAAGATTCAATTTTAATGGAATGAAAAAATTAAAGGTTATTATACTCTGTATAAAATAAAGTCGCGTATAAAACAAAATATGCCTCAATGAAGGGAGATTGAGACGAAGTCCCTTACCTCATGTCTAACGTGACCTGTTTGTTCATTAATATTATGAATAATAAACTAAAGATAATTTATTATTTCTTAAGAACATTTTTCAAGTTTATCATTACATTTATTTCAATTATAACAATTTTATGAAACATTATGTAATCATTTAAGTTAATAATGGTCATTTTGTCGATATTTGGTACTTGAGTCAAAAATGGAATACTTATAATTACATGTCGTTCATGTGGGGAAAATTTCATTATATCCAAAATTATATTCATGATTTATATGTCTTATATATCGTATATATCTAGTATATTCATGTATTTACTATAGTACATAACATTTGGAGATAAGAAATGAAATGCATCATTCATGGAGACGGTAAGTCATACGTACGCATGAATGAAACTTCCATTTCTATTTTTTATTGTAATGGAATGGAAACATAATGATACATAAGTATATTATTATTATATTATAATATAATATATAATTTTATTATCTCTACCCATTATATGTTCCACATATGGTATGAACGAGTCATATCACTTTGAGGGGGCGGTAGTCCGCACTTCCTCAAATAAAATTATCTCATTTACCCATAATAGAAACAATAAAGAAATGCTATAAATGTAAAACATAGAAGTATAAAGAAAACATAAAAATAATATATATCATATATAAATACAGTTCCATCTTAATGTCCTATATTAGAGGCGGTAGGAGAAAATTGAACAATCATCGTTTCGTGAGGCGTTAGTTTTCCATCTGCAGAAACCGTATGTTCTTTACCCATTAAATGGAGGTGTGTGTAAGTGTAGATTGATTAATTCTAAAAAAACATCCTAGTATATTTTGGATACTGGTTTTTTTATAAAAAAATTGTAATAAAAAGCGTTTATGGTTTAGAGAAGTAAAATAAAATAAAATAAGCTAAGATAAACTGTTACCATTAATTTGGGTAACTTCCTTTGGTTTGAACCAAAAGGACATCTTGATGTGACTTATGCCTAAGGTAAGGATTCAAGGTAAAAGATAGGGATGTTGAGAGATTAATTGGGTAGGGCTTGGATGATCCATGGGGCTTTAGAGGTGTGAGGAATGAGTTAGAAGTGAGATATTTTTATAAGGGGGAGGAGGGGATCTTTAAGAAATTGTGAAAATATTATTTTATTATATAATGACATTCGGTTTCTAAAGGTCCAAAACTAATTAAAGTAGAAGATATGATGAATAATGGTAAGAAAATCATCTAATAAGAATTTAACAAGTTTTTTATATTATTTTAATATTTATAATCTTATTTATTTAAATCATTTCTTAATAAAATAAATACTACATCATTATTGTGTCATAAATAATTTAATTTAATTGATGTATAAAAATTATAAAAAAGCTACCATGATTTAGGATATCTTTATATCTTTTCAATTAATATTTATAGTTGAAATTGTGACTTATATAACCTCATTTAAAAATTAATTTACAAAATTATATTTATTTATGCCTTTTTTGCCTTTACTTTAAGTTAATTAAAATAAAGTGTCATTATCACTCCCAAGTGGCCCCATGGGGTCCCCAAAAAGACCCAAGAATTCACATGGTCAAATGTGTATCAACCAATAGGTTATGAAACCTATTCAGGTAATTTTATATTATTATATTAATACTTGTTTACCCTAATTTACCAGATTTACCCTTTAACCATGGTAAATAAAATATTTTCTAAAGTAAATATTCATAATGTATAAAACTTAAAGTTACCTATTCTTACAATTTGGACATCCTGATTCAAAATATGGAATCCATTTTTCTAAATTCAAAGCATATAAGTGGCAGAAATTTATTTAAAATTAATTCCCGCTCTCTAAATAGAAGGCGTGTTTAAAAAAAATAATAACTAACAAAATATTGAAACTTGTTTATGTCCAATTTAAAAGTTAATTTAATTCTGAGAACCAAAATTATATTAAATGGTATAAATATAATCTAATTAAAATTTAAAACCAATTAAAAATTTAATCTATCTATATAAATAAATTAGATTAAAAGGCAGTTTTGAATTAAAATACAGAAATTTTCACTTTTCATTAAAAATTGAATTTTATCAGAAAAATACTAAAAATTTACCCAAAGTAAATTTGGATGTCCCAATTCTAAAGAAGAATTTTATTTGGTCAAATAGAACATATAATGGTGACCAAAATTATATTTAAAGTGGGTTCTCCATTAAAAGGTGGTAAATCAACCCATTAAAGTAAATTATGCTTAAAATTAGATCCATTAACATTATAAGCCTCTAAGTATTATTGGATAAATGTAGAAACATTTAACAAAAATTTATAATCATTTTTTAGTTTGTTTAGTTCATTCCCTCTAATACAATTTCAAAGCGTTAACTACCATTTAAAATAATAATATTATTGTATTATTGTGCAATGTAAGATTTCAATGAAACCAGTTTTTGCGTATCTGGTACACAATCGAATAAATAAATCCATTAAAAGTAGAATTAACATTTAGTTTAATAATATTAATAAAAATAAAAATGTTTTATTTCCTAATTTACCTAGGATTTTACATCCTTCCCCATTTTAGAAATTACATCCTCGTAATTTTATTCACTTATCAAATAAATGGGGGTATTTATCCCTCCTTGCATTTTCAGATTCCCACATTACCTCTTCTGTCATATGGTTTTTCCACAAAACATTTACCTAGTGAATTACTTTATTCCACAACACTTGATCTCAACGGTCAATAATCGGGACTGGTTGTTTCTCATAAGAGAGATTCTCTTCCAACTGAAATTCCTCTGGGCTCAAAACATGGGATGGATCTTTCATATACTTTCTCAACAATGAAACCTGGAAAAAATTGTGTACCTGGGATAAAAATGGTGGAAAATCCACTCTATATGAAACTGATCCAATTTTATCCAAGATTTCATATAGTCCAATGAACCTCGGACTCAGCATTCCCTTCGTACCAAAACTCATTACACTTTTCAATGGAGAAACATTGAGAAATACATGCTCACCTACCTCAAAAAGAGATCCTTCCTCTGGTTATCCACATAACCTTTCTGCCTACTCTGAGCAGTTCTCATGTTCATCTGAATCAGCTGAACCTTTTCTGCCATCTCTTCTACCAATTCGGGTCCCATCTACTTCCTTTCACGTACTTTATCCCAAAAAACTGAATTTTAACAATGCCTTCCATATAATGCCTTAGATAGAGCCATATGTATACTGGAATGTAAACTGTTATTATATAACAATTCAACCAAAGAAAGATGTTGGTCCCAACTTCCCTCGAAATATAGTGAACAAGCACGTAGAATATCCTCCAAGGTTTGAATATTTCATTCTGACTGCCCATTTTATTAAGGATTAAAAGTTGTACTAAAACATAATTCAGTACCCAACGAATTCTGAAGGCCTTTCCAAAATTTAGAAGTAAACCTAAGATCACGATCAGATACAATGCATAGGGGAACACCATACAACATGAATATCTCTTTAACATAAAACCAATAAAGTTGATCTAGAGGAAAATTATCTCAAATAGGAAGGAAATGGGCAGATTTATTCCACTGATCTACAATAACCCAAATTCTATTATTACCTCAAGATCTCTTCGGTAATCCAACAATGAAGTCCATTGATATATTTTCCCATTTCCACTCTGGAATCAGTAAAGATTGAATCATCCCATTTGGTAACTACCACTCTATTTTAACCAGTTGAAAAGACAAACACATCACAATAAAATCAGAAATATCTATTTTTATTTCATCCCACCAGTAATACTCCTAAAGATATCTATACAAATTAGTACTACCAGGATGAACTGAGAACAGAGAAATATGAGCTTCACTTTATAACTCATTATTTAACTTTAAATCATAGGGAACAGATAATATTTTCCCAAACCTCAAAACACAATCATTATCAAGATTAAAATTTGGAAACCTAACCCTCCAAACTTACTATACCTTTTTCTGTAACTCACTATCTTCATTTTGCACTTTCTTAATTCAGTCTGGTAGAGATTATTTCACTGACACCTAAAACAAAACATAAGAATTTCTAACACCAGCAACTTCTATGCCAAAT
Source organism: Viscum album (assembly GCA_963277665.1). NCBI lineage: Eukaryota > Viridiplantae > Streptophyta > Magnoliopsida > Santalales > Viscaceae > Viscum > Viscum album. Next base: position 1,571,540,983 of record OY728148.1, on the reverse strand, counting down.
TTCATCAAATCAAAAACAAAATGATCTGATTCCAAATATAGCACGGTCACTAAAGAATTACATTATCGAATCAATGAATCATCCACTTTATTTTCCATTACTGGGTGATAATGAATAATGCAATCATAATCTTTGATTAATTATAACCATCTCATTTGTCTCATGTTCAATTATTTATGTGTGAATATATACTTGAAACTTTCGTGGTCAGTATGTATTTCACATTTTACTCCACTAAAATGACGCCTCAAAATTTTTAATGAAAAAACAACATCAGCTAAATCATGTGTAGTGTAATTTAACTCGTGAGGTTTCAACTAAAATGAAGCATAAGAAATTACCTAATCATTATGCATTAGGACACAACCATGTCCTTTCAATGAAGCATCACTTTAGAAAAAAACTCACCATTTCATTATGGTAATGCCAAAACTGGAGCATTCACCAATCTTCTTTTCAATTCATGAAAACATTCATCACATTCTTCTATCCAGAAGAACTTAACACCTTTTCGAGTCAACTTAGTCTTTGGACTTGAAAACCATTAAAAATTATCTACAAACCTCCATTAATAACATTCCAAACAAAGAAAACTACAAATCTCTATTATATTTGTGGGTCTTGGCCATTCATCAACAACTTCTATTTTAGCAGGATCAACAATTATTCTATTTTTTGAAACAATGTGACCAAAGAAAGAATTTTTTTGTAACCAAAACTCACACTTGCTGAATTTCCCAAATAGTTTCCATTATTTTAAGGTTTCCAAGACAATACTTAAATGAATTACATGATCCTCTTTAAATTTACAAAAAACCCAAAATATTATTAATGAACACAACCACGAACTTATCCTAGATGTCATACAAAATTCTATTCATATGATCTGTGAATACAGTAGGTGCATTTGTTAACCCAAAAGGAATAACTAAAAATTTATAACGGCCATATCTAGTATGAACCACAATCTTTAGAATATCTGCTTCCTTTACTTTCAACTAATGGTACCCTGAAATCAAGTCAATCTTTGAAAAATACCATGCTCCCTGGAGCTGATCAAACAAATCATCGATATGAGGCAAAGGATACCGGTTCATAATATTGATTTTATTCAATGCTCTATAATCAATGGAAAGTCTCATTGAACCATCTTTATTTTTAACAAGCATGATAGGATCACCCCATGGTGATGTGCTTGGTTGAATGAATCCTTTATCTAATAACTCATGTAATTTCTTCTTTAACATTAAAAGTTAAATTTGATCTATTCGATAAGGGGGTTTTGAAATTGGCTTATGTAGAGACCCGTATCTTGACGTACATTGACATTACATTACTTTTTCGGAATACTTAGTACATAACAAAAACACACACACAAGGATCGTAATAGTTTAGTGTCTTTGGAAACTCGGAATATAATCTTCTAATTGTGGTGAAAGATCTTCAAAATCTCCCATAAAGATCTTCCTTTTTTTTACCTAAAACCTTTCTTTATATCCTGGGGAAAAGAAAACATAAAAGGGTGAGCTCAAATGCTCAGTAAGGGTATACAAAAGAAATAAAAATCATATCATATCTTTTGGAAAATCATAACCTGCAAAAGAGATCATAATATCTTAACATGGAACAAATCATAGAAGTGAAAATGAGATCACCATAATCATAAAATGAAACTTGAAACTTTGTGGAATGCACACATAATCATGGAAAATCATTTCTTGTTAGTCATGACTCATTGCCAAGACTATCTTAGTGGACAAAGTCCCTTTCTGAATCGAGTAATCCTCGTTTCAGTCCTGTTTCACTGAACCGGTATAACCTACCATTCCAGCCATGTCTATCTCATGAGATATGAAATCTTTACCCAATGCATTGGAGGGAGATATAGGTCCCACCCATCTCTTAATGAATCCTTTCTTATGTGTGCCACAAAATCATAAATCATTAATCATTGCATAACCCATGTAATAAAAATGGGATTCTTAAACAACATGACATCATAAAACCATTCATATAAGATAAAGGAATTCATAAACATAATTCCATCACAACATAGTCAAATCGATGTAAAAATATGGATAGAAACAGAACCCTTTATTATCTTATATGGAAAATAATTTTGATAAAACACTTGAATTGAATTCTTGAGGAAAATATTCTTTCTTCTTCAAAATCAATTTCTTTTCACAAAACATCATGCAATTTTAAAAGAAAGAGATTTTATTGAAAATAGTCATGAAATCTTTTAGAGGAAGCTTCATGAAAATTAGGCTTTATAAAACAGTATAAATCCGTTCGTTCCGTTTAAGTTAAAAAAAACAGTCTTCGTACTTTTGTCGGAAAAGTCAAAAAGTACCTCGTATAAAAAAACGACAAAAGATTCCTTTCATATCTTTTACTAAAAACTCACCGAAGGGTAAAATTGGATTTAAAAAATTGTAGTTAGATGGAAATAATATTACATATTGAAGAAACATGGATGTGGATGATAAAATACACCTCAATAAATACCAAAGTATAAACAATCTCGGATAAAAATGAGATTGTGATATTTCCCTTACCTTAGGTCCGATTTGCTTCGTATGTGTCCGAACCTCCTGTATAATGATTTAAATAATGTCATTGACTTATTACAGAATCATATTAATTGTTATGATATCATATATGGTTCACGTATGACATTATATTACCCGTTCTTTTGTAAATTCCATGTTAAAGAAGCGTTTTGGGTAAAATCGTTTCATTTATCGTAGGTGTTTTGACTTGTTGTTCTTGACATAATTATTACTTATATCATGATTTACTTACTTCCAGAATATAAAATATGATTTATATATCATATATATTCAGTATATATATATATATATATAATAGATAGATAAATAAAATGAAAAACACCGTTCATGGAGACGGTAGTCCGTACGTACGCATGAACGCTGTTTTTCTTTCCTTATTGTCTTGAATGGAAGTAAGTAGATGACATACATATACATATATATACATAAATCCAGTATCATTATTATGTCATATATTTCATTAGTACTTATTATATATACTTTATAATCATTCATGAATGGTTAATCATTAAGAATGAATCTCATCGCGTCGTGGAGACGGTATTCCGTACGTACGCACGCGCGGTGATTTCATTTTTCCGTAGGATGGATAGAAGGTGAATTAGGGTTGTTTCATATTTATAATAACATATCAGTATGTAAGTAATACTGAGGTTATTACTTTATCATGAAACAACTAAAGAAGAAGAAGTTGAAGAAGAAAGAAATTGAAAAGATCGGTAATGGATATTACCTCTTCTTTGGAACGCCTCTTTGAATCCTCCACTTAAAGAACTAAGATTGGTCTTTGGAGAAGACCAGGACCTCTAGGATTATTCTAGGTAAGTGGAGAGGAGAAAATGGCAGGGGTTGGCCGAGCTTGAGTGCTCAAATTGGGGTGAGGAGGAGGGGGAGGAGGTGCCCTTTTATAAGGGAGGAGAGGGGCACCTTAGGAATATCTCAAAATATTATTTTATATTAAAGTCAAAATCAGTTTATAATGGTTCCAAAGGGTCTTATTTCTAAGCTAAAGTGGGGATGGGTCGAAATACTATCCACCAATAGGATTTAGACAAGTTTAGGGTATTACTTTAACCTTATCAATTAGATTTAACTCTAAGTTAATTAATTTAACTTTTACCGTGTCTTTTTGTTTTCTTTCACTATATGGTTAATACACTTACTATAACATGCCAAACGAACACCAAATTGTTTATTATTAATATATATATCCTTATCTAAGTCATTTGGCCGAACCTTAGATTTTTAGGAATAAAATAACAATTAGTAATATAATATTTGATTTAAAAACTCTTTTGTGTCAATTTTGACACTATTTGATATATGTTTTTTGTGAAAGTCATAACAGAATTATATGTTCGAAACAAGTTGATTAAATCAACACTAATATATCATAGTAACCTAGAAAATTAGTTTAAGTCATAAAAAGTCTCAAATTACATTCATTTGAGGATTTATAACATCAATTATGTTAATATTTCCTTAAAAGGGTAATTACTGCATCATCGTTGTGTCATAAATAAATTAATTTATTTAAAGTCTAAAAATTATAAATAAAATATCATTATGTAGGAAATCTTTTTAGCTTTCTAATTAATATTTAAAATTGAATTTATCTTATGTATAACCCCATATTAAAAATGTTTTAGTTATTAAACTTTGATTTTAACTATTTTAACTATTCATTAAATAATATAATATTAAATGTCATAATCTAATCCAAGTGGACCTAAATGGTCATATTATATTCATAAGGTTGTTTTTGGTCGAATTACACTTATCCAATAGAATTAGGACATGTGTTAGGGTAATAGTAATATCATATTTACCCTTAGTTACCCTATTTACTCTTAACCGTGGTAAAAAAAAGTAAAAAGTTACTATTCACCAAAAAATTATTTTTATCTCATTGAACCACATTTTACTTACTGACATCAACCGTGTCTCTCGGATTTTTGAAATTCCATTCACAGAAGTGGTAAAATTAAGATTTATGAAGAAATTAATTTTTTTAACTACCACTTAGTAGTTTCACTATTCATCAAAAATTGATGTTTTTCAGAACAATGCCAAAATTTCATCCTAAGCTATATTTCATATTCCGAATTCAAAAATGAAGTCTATTTTACCAAATTCATATCATAGAATTTGCATTAATTAATTTTATAATTAAATCCCGCTGTTAAAACAAATAGCGTGTTTTTAAGAAACAATATCTATCAAAAGATTGACACTTGATTATGTCTGGTTTAAATGTGAAATTACATCCAATGACCAACATTGTATTAAATTGTAAAAATATATTCTAAATATACTTTAAAACCACTCAAATTAATAATTTATCACTATTAATTATTTCGATTAAAAAAGTTGTTTTTAATTATAATTTAGTAATTTTCACTATTCATCAGAATATGAAAGTTATCCGAAAAGTACCAAAATTTCACCTTAGGCTAAATTCGATACTCCGAATCCAAAAATGAAGTTCATTTTGAAAAATAAGATTTACAGAGTTTTAAAAAGTGGTTATTACTATTCATACCGGCTAGTTTTAATAATATTTTAATAGCATATCGTTGTTTAGTGAAACTCGGTATTGCGTATTACACACGCTATCGAGGAAGGTCGTAATTGCGTGTAATGCAAGGCAAGTCAAGGATGCGTGTTGTGCAAGCTCCTTTTGGTGTAGCGTACAACACAAGACATTAATAAAATTAAAAAGAATATTTTTTTATAAAATCTTGGGATGTTACATTCTACCCCCCTTAAAATGAATTTCGCCCTCGAAATTCGTCGGGGTTATAAATGGTTTACTATTCGAAAGTTTCTTTAATAGAAACCCACATCGTAAAAAGGAATATCAAAACCAATCATTAAAAACAAAAGTATGAAATGTGACAGTTACCCAAATAAACTAATCATTGGGTTTCCACATAGGTGAAAATATGGATATGGAAGAGAAATCTAACCATCATGTTCTGATGGAGAGTGGTAGAGAACATGGCTATGGAAAAGCCAGTAATCACAAATCCATAGATTTGTGATGATATAAGGTACCATCTGATTCATCAGGTATAAGATCACTAGGACAACATTTTTGGTTTTCAAGATCATTTCCCTAAAGTTGAAAATTTGAATTAGAATAAATACTTACTTTATTTTGGTACAATATCACTGTTGTTCGTGCCTTGAACAATTTCCACTTCATCTCTTAAATAAATGAAGTTGAATTTGTTATTCATGAAGTGTTAGCAGATCATGTGATAGAATGACGGGTCATTCCATCTGTCTCAAACAAAAGGTTAGCAAAAATTATATGCATAAGTCGATCTATAGTGTGATTAATCATATATGGTTCCTAAAATGGACTTATACTTCATATATCCTACTGCTTAATATAATAAAACTAGTTTCTACTAAACAGGCACTTCCTGTAGGCCAGTGGTAGGCGATAAAGGCCAGTCGCACTTCGGTTGTGTGTTCGATTCCCACAGCCTTGTCCGAAGCGATGGGTTGTCGCCCGTCCTGCAGGTTGTCCTTTTTCCAAAACTATATTACTATAACATCCCATAAATAATATCGAAAAAACTTCTATCCTTAAACAATACTAACTTATGTCCAACATAATCCATTCCAATCTTTAGTCCTATCCATAATATTGCAGTCCATTCTCATAACATAGTGAAAACGATTACCAGAGATTTAACACCATCGTCAAACCCCATATATCATAAGATATGTTTTGTTGGTCACATTCCAAATATTCAAAGTCCTTAATCATGTATTCTCTTGAATACCTTAGTGAAAACATGAATGCAGTTTAATGTTAACACTTTCCACATACCAAAATCCTCAAAATTCTATATACTCAAACCATGATATCACTTAGTCCTTATATCAATCATGAGCTCATGAATACTGTTAAACATTTCATTTTCTCGTTTTCCCTTCATTATGCGCATAATATCTCAATCACTTTGAATACCACATTAGACCAATACATAAATATTCCAATATTCCATGATACAACATTATTTTGGAATCTCATTACATAAAAACTTAATCATTCCACCACATCGTTGTCATATTCAACATTGCCAATAGTGATCGCATGTGACTTCCCTTTTTCCTTTTCCTTAAGCGGTTGCTCATGTCGATCATCACTAACCCTTGGATTAGGGCATTTATTGGCATAATGTCCCATCTCCTTGCACTTGAAGCATTGAAGTGTTGGTTGTGCGTTCTCTGCAGCATTTGCTTTATTCACTTCATTAGAATCCCTTTTTCCATTACTTCGACACTCAACTGCTCGATGACCTTCTTTTCCACACTTAAAACATTTTCTAGTCCCTTTAAGACAATCTCCACCATGCTTCTTTCCACACTTTGTGCATAAGGAAACATTTATCTTCTTTTCACCATTATTCTGAGATTTCTCCTTGAACTCCATCTTTCGTTTCTTGTCAAAACCATGAGATGGATATGTAACACCAACTTCCATTTCTACCTTGATAGCACAACGCACAATTTCTTCATAGCTATTGAAGTCTCTTATAGCTAATTCCCTTCGAAGACTTGGTTTTAAGCCACTGAAAAATCGATCAACTTTACTTTCAGGTTGGATGATAATGCCAGATGCATACCTTGCAAGTCTTGTAAAATTCTCTTCGTATATACCAACAGATTCATCATCCTTTTGCTTTAGTTCAAGAAACTCCTTCTCCATCTTCGTTCGAAGAATACGAGGGAAGTACTTACTGAAAAACAAGTTCTTGAACTCATCCCATTCCATGGAATCAATTTCATCTCTTTGCCTCGTATTCTTGATAAGATTCCACCATTGATCAGCATCACCTTCTAAACGATATACTGCTAAGATGACTTTATCATGTTCAGGACATTGAAGAACTGAAAATATCTTTTCAGTAGTACTAATCCATTGTTCAGCAACTAATGGATCAGTAGACCCACTGAAAGAAGGCGGACGCTGCCTCATGAAGGATTCAACAGAATGTTGCTCCTTCCTTTGCTCGTTTGGAAGTCCTGCATAATTCATAGCTTGAGAAAGTTGTGTGAGCATGGCTACAAGATTTTGCATTCCAGCTCCCATATCGTTTGGTTGCTCAGGGGGACAATCATTGCATTGTCCATTGCATTGATCAACACGGTTCCTTCGGGTTCCAGCCATCGTCTAAAACCCCAAAAGAATAGTGTGAGAGGCAAAAATCATGCTATGGAAAACAACATAATAAATGGGTAGTACCCTCAATATCTAATATCTTAGGTTAAATTCTAAGATCGTTAGAGCAATTCTAGGACTATAACCTATACGTATACTTAACCTTAGAGACATCCCTAGACATACCTTAGAAATATCTCTAGGGATCTCACTAACGTTTTCGCACCCTAGTTTCCAAAGGTTGACTAAACCTTTCCTCTGATACCAACTGTAGAGACCCGTATCTTGACGTACATTGACATTACATTACTTTTGTGGAATACTTAGTACATAACAAAAACACACACACAAGGATCGTAATAGTTTAGTGTCTTTGGAAACTCGGAATATAATCTTCTAATCGTGGTGAAAGATCTTCAAAATCTCCCATAAAGATCTTCCTTTTTTTTACCTAAAACCTTTCTTTATATCCTGGGGAAAAGAAAACATAAAAGGGTGAGCTCAAATGCTCAGTAAGGGTATACAAAAGAAATAAAAATCATATCATATCTTTTTGAAAATCATAACCTGCAAAAGAGATCATAATATCTTAACATGGAACAAATCATAGAAGTGAAAATGAGATCACCATAATCATAACATGAAACTTGAAACTTTGTGGCATGCACACATAATCATGGAAAATCATTTCTTGTTAGTCATGACTCATTTCCAAGACTATCTTAGTGGACAAAGTCCCTTTCTGAATCGAGTAATCCTCGTTTCAGTCCTGTTTCACTGAACCGGTATAACCTACCAATCCAGCCATGTCTATCTCATGAGATATGAAATATTTACCCAATGCATTGGAGGGAGATATAGGTCCCACCCATCTCTTAATGAATCCTTTCTTATGTGTGCCACAAAATCATAAATCATACATCATTGCATAACCCATGTAATAAAAATGGGATTCTTAAACAACATGACATCATAAAACCATTCATATAAGATAAAGGAATTCATAAACATAATTCCATCACAACATAGTCAAATCGATGTAAAAATATGGATAGAAACAGAACCCTTTATTATCTTATATGGAAAATAATTTTGATAAAACACTTGAATTGAATTCTTGAGGAAAATATCCTTTCTTCTTCAAAATCAATTTCTTTTCACAAAACATCATGCAATTTTAAAAGAAAGAGATTTTATTGAAAATAGTCATGAAATCTTTTAGAGTAAGCTTCATGAAAATAAGGCTTTATAAAACAGTATAAATCCGTTCGTTCCGTATAAGTTAAAAAAAACAGTCTTCGTACTTTTGTCGGAAAAGTCAAAAAGTACCTCGTATAAAAAAACGACAAAAGATTCCTTTCATATCTTTTACTAAAAACTCACCGAAGGGTAAAATTGGATTTAAACAATTGTAGGTGGATGGAAATAATATTACATATTGAAGAAACATGGATGTGGATAATAAAATACACCTCAATAAATACCAAAGTATAAACAATCTCGGATAAAAATGAGATTGTGATATTTCCCTTACCTTAGGTCCGATTTTCTTCGTATGTGTCCGAACCTCCTGTATAATGATTTAAATAATGTCATTGACTTATTACAGAATCATATTCATTATTATGATATCATATATGGTTCACTTATGACATTATATTACCCGTTCATTTGTAAATTCCATGTTAAAGAAGCGTTTTGGGTAAAATCGTTTCATTTATCGTAGGTGTTTTGACTTGTTGTTCTTGACATAATTATTACTTATATCATGATTTACTTAATTCCAGAATATAAAATATGATTTATATATCATATATATTCAGTATATATATATATATAATAGATAGATAAATAAAATGAAAAACACCGTTCATGGAGACGGTAGTCCATACGTACGCATGAACGCTGTTTTTCTTTCCTTATTGTCTTGAATGGAAGTAAGTAGATGACATACATATACATATATATACATAAATCCAGTAACATTATTATGTCATATATTTCATTAGTACTTATTATATATACTTTATAATCATTCATGAATGGTTAATCATTAAGAATGAATCTCATCGCGTCGTGGAGACGGTATTCCGTACGTACGCACGCGCGGTGATTTCATTTTTCCGTAGGATGGATAGAAGGTGAATTAGGGTTGTTTCATATTTATAATAACATATCAGTATGTAAGTAATACTGATGTTATTACTTTATCATGAAACAACTATAGAAGAAGAAGTTGAAGAAGAAAGAAATTGAAAAGATCGGTAATGGATATTACCTCTTCTTTGGAACGCCTCTTTGAATCCTCCACTTAAGGAACTAAGATTGGTCTTTGGAGAAGACCAGGACCTCTAGGATTATTCTAGGGAAGTGGAGAGGAGAAAATGGCAGGTGTTGGCCGAGATTGAGTGCTCAAATTGGGGTGAGGAGGAGGGGGAGGAGGTGCCCTTTTATAAGGGAGGAGAGGGGCACCTTAGGAATATCTCAAAATATTATTTTATATTAAAGTAAAAATCAGTTTATAATGGTTCCAAAGGGTCTTATTTCGAAGCTAAAGTGGGGATGGGTCGAAATACTATCCACCAATAGGATTTAGACATGTTTAGGGTATTATTTTAACCTTATCAATTAGATTTAACTCTAAGTTAATTAATTTATCTTTTACCGTGTCTTTTTGTTTTCTTTCACTATATGGTTAATACACTTACTATAATATGCCAAACGAACCCCAAATTGTTTATTATTAATATATATATCCTTATCTAAGTCATTTGGCCGAACCTTAGATTTTTAGGAATAAAATAACAATTAGTAATATAATATTTGATTTAAAAACTATTTTGTGTCAATTTTGACACTATTTGATATATGATTTTTGTGAAAGTCATAACAGAATTATATGTTCGAAAAAAGTTGATTAAATCAACACTAATATATCATAGTAACCTAGAAAATCAGTTTAAGTCATAAAAAGTTTCAAATTACATTCATTTGAGCATTTATAACATCAATTATGTTAATATTTCCTTAAAAGGGTAATTACTGCATCATCGTTGTGTCATAAATAAATTAATTTATTTAAAGTCTAAAAATTATAAATAAAATATCATTATGTAGGAAATCTTTTTATCTTTCTAATGAATATTTAAAATTGAATGTATCTTATGTATAACCCCATATTAAAAATGTTTTAGTTATTAAACTTTGATTTTAACTATTTTAACTATTCATTAAATAATATAATATTAAATGTCATAATCTAATCCAAGTGGACCTAAATGGTCATATTATATTCATAAGGTTGTTTTTGGTCGAATTACACTTATCCAATAGAATTAGGACATGTGTTAGGGTAATAGTAATATCATATTTACCCTTAGTTACCCTATTTACTCTTAACCGTGGTAAAAAAAAGTAAAAAGTTACTATTCATCAAAAAATTATTTTTATCTCATTGAACCACATTTTACTTACTGACATCAACCGTGTCTCTCGGATTTTTGAAATTCCATTCACAGAAGTGGTAAAATTATGATTTATGAAGAAATTAATTTTTTTAACTACCACTTAGTAGTTTCACTATTCATCAAAAATTGATGTTTTTCAGAACAATGCCAAAATTTCATCCTAAGCTATATTTCATATTCCGAATTCAAAAATGAAGTCTATTTTACCAAATTAATATCATAGAATTTCCATTAATTAATTTTATAATTAAATCCCGCTGTTAAAACAAATAGCGTGTTTTTAAGAAACAATATCTATCAAAAGATTGACACTTGATTATGTCTGGTTTAAATGTGAAATTACATCCAATGACCAACATTGTATTAAATTGTAAAAATATATTCTAAATATACTTTAAAACCACTCAAATTAATAATTTATCACTATTAATTATTTCGATTAAAAAAGTTGTTTTTAATTATAATTTAGTAATTTTCACTATTCATCAGAATATGAAAGTTATCCGAAAAGTACCAAAATTTCACCTTAGGCTAAATTCGATACTCCGAATCCAAAAATGAAGTTCATTTTGAAAAATAAGATTTACAGAGTTTTAAAAAGTGGTTATTACTATTCATAACGGCTAGTTTTAATAATATTTTAATAGCATATCGTTGTTTAGTGAAACTCGGTATTGCGTATTACACACGCTATCAAGGAAGGTCGTGATTGCATGTAATGCAAGGCAAGTCAAGGATGCGTGTTGTGCATGCTCCTTTTGGTGTAGCGTACAACACAAGACATTAATAAAATTAAAAAGAATATTTTTTTATAAAATCTTGGGCTGTTACAGCTTAGCAATATTAACTAAGACAATAATTAATTCAACTTTTTTATTAGGTATAATACCATGAAACTCATCTGAAAAAACATAAAGGTACTCATTTACCATTGTAACATCATTAATCCGAATAGTTACTTTATTTCCAATAATATGTTCAAGGTAACATTCATTTCCATATTTTATTAGTTTCTTAGCTTCCAAATATGTTATCAAAAGTATGAGTTCATTCTTGTATACAAACTGAAAATCAATATGAAAAGAAACATCTTTAGCTCTTCAGTCAATCATAGCATGATAAACATAAATCCAATCCATACCCAAAATAACATCAAACTATACTAGAGAAAAAAATAAGGTTTGAATATATATTCCTCCCGAACACAATGATTGGAAGGTTCTTATGTTTTCTTTTTGTCTCAAAATTTCTTCTATGTGTTTTTACAATAAGTTCCATATACATATATTTAGATGGAATTCTCAATTTAAGTGAAAACTTATCAGAAATAAAAGAGTGTGTACACCCTGAATCAAAAAACACATTGGCATAATCTGAACAACCAAACAATGTACATAACACTACTTCATTTTGATGGAACAACATCTGCTGAAGTAGTTGCAAAGGATTTCACCACCCCTTTCTACTTGTATTATGGTTTCTTTCCCTTAGTTGAGTTCATCATTGGACACTCCTTTTCATAATGACCGATATTATTTCACTTAAAACATTTTAATTATTGTAAATTGGATTTTGTCTTACTATTACCCTACTCTTTTTCAGTGAAATTATGAGATTTATGTCGCATTTTACCACATGAGTAGCACTTACGAGAATTCAAAAGTCATTCCCTAGAATTATTTTTACCACAATTTTTGAAAACTGTAAACTTATGTTTCATACCAGTAGATGTTTTTTATGAGTTCTACTATTTGTTCCTACCACCTTGACCTTTAATTATTCTCTTTTTTCAAGGAACACCTAATCATCAGAAAACTCAATTTCCCCTTTTCTGCAGAACAAACATGTTTTTCAATATTTTTTAACTCACAAGAAGCTAAAGCATACGATACGTTGGCATTAATCCTAAGTAACAATGGTTGATTTTACTATCAAGATCTCGTATGAAATTTGGAGAATACTTTTCCAGTCGAGTGAATTGCTCTTCATAAGTAGCCACTAAGTCATTCTCCTGCCTCAATTATATGAATTGCTTTTCCATCCTATGATAAACCACCTTAGGAAAATATTTCTCAAAAAAATACCTTTGAATTCATCCCAATAAAGAGCATAAATCTCCTCAGTATCCCTGATATTTTTCACCATCGACCACCACAGATCACCTACACCTTCAAAATGATAAACAAAAATACCTACCTTTTGATGTTCTGAATAGCCAATGATATCGAAACTTTTCTGCAGTTCTTTAATCTACCCTTCTAGTAGCACATGGACAAATGATCCTCTAAATGATGGAGGATGTTGCCTCATGAAATGATCCACTACTAACTTGTTCCTCTGTGGTTGATCTGGGAGATCTCGTGGATGGATACCACCACCATTTATAGCCTGTGTCGACTGTGCAATCACTACAACAAACTGTTTAGTTCTGATTCTGACTATCTCAGGTTACTGATTTGGAAGGTTGTCTTCATCCTGTTGTCGTCCCAACATAGCTTCCTTTTTTCCTCTACAGAAAACTATTTTGAACACAGAAATATATTAGTCAAAGCAACATGGTAATCTATAAATGATATATCATTTCAATATTAACAAAATGTAATTTATGGATATTAATTTAACGTTACCCTAACTCCTAATGTTATCTAAACCAAACTCTGATACCAATTATAAGGACCCAGCCTTATACATTACATTATATTGAATAAAATGAATAATTCACATTGAGGGTCTTTTTAGGTTTAGATTTTTAGATAATTAGGCCATAACTATTACAATACATCTCAAAAAATACAAAGTAGACACTTATACTCAGTTTCCATTTTTTTCTCAAAATAAAAACTCTTTGAAAAAAAAGTGTCATATCTAGTTCCATGTTTTAGACACCATGACTTTTCCTTTATCACATCATTGTCTGTATTCATCTTTATGTCATGTGAAAAACATTTCAAAACTTGGGATAAGGATAAAAAGCTCAATAAGGGTTATAAAATAAAGAAGGAAATCAAAACCATCAATACATAAAAAACATAAAATCTTTTACATAACTCATGAAAACATAAGATTTATGAATAACATATGGTAATCACAAATAATAAAGGAAACATGTGTAATCCATAACATACTTACATTGTAGCATTAATAGCTACATATGAAGTCACATTTTGAATACCCATCACAATATATTCACTAAATATCTTAGAGGAAATATTTACATTTACCTCCATCATGTTACTCAATGCATTGGAGAGATATCTTGGGCTCACTATCCCTAGGGTTATCACGGAACCACCCATATACGTAAACAATGCCCAAGAACCATTACATATTCATAACAAATGAAATAAACATAAAGGAAATATAACATTTCCACATTTCAATCACGATATATCATTTAAATATATTGACATAACAAATACATTATAAAAACCATTTTCAATAAAAAAATACATAAAAAATTATATGGTATTAATTTTCTTTTTAAAAAAATTACTTCTTGTTAGGGAAGCCAAAGATCAAATAATTCTCACGGCAGTAAAAAGGTCGTTGTCACTACTTATATTAAAAAGAAACATTAAATTTTGTCATTTAGTAAAAATTATCATAGAAAAGGATTCCATTTGAATGAAATGAAAATTCAATGGTGTTTATATACCGTATAAAATAAATTTTGGTATAAAACAAAATATGCCTCAATGATAGGAGATTGAGATGAAGTCCCTTACCTCATGTCCGACTTGACTCATTTGTTCTTGAATCTCTTGAATTCTGAACTAAAGTTAAATAATACTTGATTAAGAACACTTTTAAAGTTTATTATTCCTTTTATATCAATTATAACCATATTATAAACATTATTTAATCATTTAAGTTAATAATGGTCATTTTTTGATATTTGGTACTGGAGTCAAAAATGGACTTTTTATAATTACAAGTTGTTTATTTGGTAAAAAGATCATTATATCTAGAATAATATTCATTATTTAGATGTCATATATATCATATATATCCATTATATACATATATATACACAATAGTAAATAACTTTTGTTGATAAAAAATGAAATGCACCATTCAGGGAGATGGTAAGTCGTACTTACGCATGAATGCTACCTCCATTTCTATAGTATTGTAATGGAATGGAAACATAATTATACATAAGTATATTATATTTATAGTATAATATCATATATAATTTCATTAAATCTACCCTTTTTATGTTCCACATAATGCATGAATGTGTCATATCACTTTGAGTGGGTAGTAGTCCGCACTTCCTCAAATGAAATTATCTTGTTTACCCACAATGGAAACCATAAATGTATGATATAAATGTAAAACATAGACGCATAAAGTAAACATAAAAATAATATATATCATATATAAATATATTTCCATATTAATGTCCACCATGAGAGGTTGTGGGAGATAATTGAACAATCATCGGTTTGTGAGGCGTTAGTTTTCCATCAACAGAAACAATACGTTCTTCACCCATTAGATGGAGGAGTGTATAACTGTAGTTCAAATAATTCTTATAACAACATCTTACTATATTGAGGTCACTGGTGAGTTATATAATAAATTAATGAAAAGATTTTAGGGTTTGGATAATTAAAATAAAAGAAAAGAAGTTAAGAGAAGATGTTACCGTTAATTTGGGTAACTCCCTTTGGTTTGAACCAAAATGACTTATTGAAGTGACTTCTGTCTAATATAATACTTCTAGGTATAAGATATGGATGATGAGAGTTTATTTGGGTAGTTTTTGGATGATCCAAGGGAGTTTAGAGGTGTAACTAATGAATTAGAAGTGAGATATTTCTATAAGGGGAGGAGGGGATCTTTAAGAATGTTTGAAGATATTATTTTATTAAATAATGATATTCAGTTTATAAAGATTTAAAACTAATTAAAGTATATGATAAGATTAATAATGGTATAAATAAATCCATAAATTAAGAATTGGACAGGTTTTGGATATTTTTTTAAATATTTATAATCTTATTTATTTAAATCATTTATTAATGAGGTAAATACTTCATCATTATAGTGTGATAAACGATTTCATTTATGTGATGTCTAAAAATTATATAAAAAATAACATGAGGTATTAATTCATTTTACACTTCCAATTAATATTTATAGTCAAAACTAAGACTTATATAACCCTATGTAAAAATTAATTTACTAATATATATTTGTTTGTGTCATTTTTTCATTTACATTATGTTAATTAAAATAAAGTGTCATTATCACTTCCATGTGGCCCCATGGGGCCCCAAAATCGACCCAAGTATAATAATGGTCGGATGTGTATCAACCAATATGTTTAGGACACATGTTAGGGTAATTTTATATTATTATAGTAATATTTTATTACCCTTATTTACCTTATTTACCCTTTTTCCAAGGAGAATAAACCATTTTCTGAAGTAAATATTAAGAATGTCTAAAAATTAATGTTACATATTTAAACAACTAATACCTATTAATTCCAAATATGGAATCAATTTTTCCAAATTAAAATCATATAATTGGAAGAAATTAATTTAAAATTAATTCCCACTTTCAAAATAAAAGCATATTTTTATGAAATAATAACTATCAAAAGACTGACAATTGTTTATGTCCAATTTCAAAGTGAAAATAATTCAAATAAAAAAATTCGACTAAATGGTAAAATTAAAATCTTATTACACTTTAAAACCAATTAAGAATATAATCTAACCATGTTAATAAATTAGATTAAAAGGTAGTTTTGAATTAAAATACAGCATTTTTCACTTTTCATTAAAAATTTAATTTAATAATAAAAATAATAAAAATTTACCCAATGTAAATTTTGATGCCCCAATTATAAAGTAAAATTTTATTTGGTCAAATAGAACATATAAAAGTGACCGAAAATAGATTTATAGAGGTTTGACCATTAAAATGTGTTAAACCAACCTTTTAAAGTAAATTATGCTTAAAATTAGATTCATTAACATTTTGAGCATCTAAATTGTATTGGATAAATGTAAAAACATTTAACAAAAATTTACAATCATATCTTAGTTAGTTTAATTTATTCCTTCCAATACAATGTCTAGGCATTAACTATCATTTAAATTAATTATATTATATTATTATTGTGCAATATAAGATTTCAAAGAAACCATTTGTTGCATATCAGGTATGCCATCAAACATAGAAACCCTTTTAAAGTAAAAATAATATTTTATTTATAAATATTAATAAAAATAAAAATGTATTTTCTCTTTATTTTCCTTGTATTTTACACTAAATACTGAAAAATATATGGACTACACATTTATAAAATAAATTCATTGTTTATTAAATGATTTTAATTGAGAAAAAAATTTATTATATAATAAAACTAATTTTTTATAGTTTTTTTATTATCGAAAAGTATTTTATATTTTAAGAAGATAAATTAATTCATATTGGTGAGTTAAATTAATTAATTTTTTTTATTTACTAGATCAAAATTTTTAAACATTCCAAAAGGATTTTTTCTAAGAATAGGATAAGAATAAATCTATCTTTATTCATAAAGATTTGTTGTTTCTAAGATTAAGTGTTTGTATTATTTTATGAACATAAATTAAAATTAATTTATATCATTTATAATTCTTTAATTATATGACATGAACAACATATTTATAACACAGAGGTTCAATTTTTTCAAATAGAGACATTTTATTTTTTGTCAACATGAATTGTAAATGTGGTAAAATTTATGACCTAGGTATAGGGTAAATTAGGTTAATCTAGATTAAAAATAAATGATAAGGGAAAAATTAGTCTACTTAATTATTATTGGATGAATTTAATTTGAAACATATGTCCTCATTTTTGAAATATATTTGATTAGTAAACAATTTTATCATCCTGTTACTATTTATAAGTATTCATAGAACCAGATTTTAACAATTATATGGTTGGGTTTGTTTAAGGGTATTTTAGGTGAAAGTTTTGGAAATTTTGGATGTTTATGGGTTGTGCATGGTTGCTGAATGGTTTTCTAGAAAATTGTTTCCCTCTAAGAAAAAACAATGAAAACCCATATAGTGAGGACTTGCACGATTGTGACACCGATTGGAAAATCCTACACCTACCTAAGAAAAACCATGAAAGCCCATAAAAATAAGCACATGGTTTGGGTGATTGTTTTTTATAACCATGAAACCCTACCCAATTGACCAGACATAGAGTTTTTTTAAATCTAATATTAAATTTTAAATGTCCCAAAAAACGATGTTTATGATTCCCAACAAACCATTTTCGAACCCTTATGATTTCATCATCTTAGGGAGATTACAAGAGGGAATTTTGGCCCCTATATACCTTTATGGATGAGGATAAAATCATATAGAACAACATTATCTCTACATCAGGTAGGTTTCCTTTTCCCATTATCCTTCTTCAGCAAGCTCTTCATTCCTTTAAAGGATTTTTGTAGATCACTGTGTTGGTTATTGGATATAATCCCCCCGATATTGGATATTGAATCTAGTTGTGATTATCAAATCATCATTATAAACAATATCATTATTGGTTCTCTAATTAGGGAACTGGGTTTCTTAATCACATGTTTTAAATGTAGGTGGTTACATCATGATATCCAATTCTTATAAACCATAAATAGTATTATTTATGTTAAATTGTTTTATATGAATTCAATTAAATGAAATGGAATTCAATTTATTTATTAAAAACCTAATTCATTTTAATTTTTGGATTTGGATTCGAAATTGGATTTGGCAATGAAATAAGGGAGGCCACCCCCAATTCCATTGAATTGGTATGCTCTTTGATATTGGAAGGAATTGTTAAAATTAAAATTAAAATTTTATTCTTTTATTTCAAATGTAAAATTGGTTTGATGAAGTTGATTTCAAATTTGAATTTGAGAAAAATGTCTTCAAATGGGTTTCATAGAATCCCATTGGTTTTATATTGGAAAATGAATGTTTTGATTAAAAACACATTTTGGTTTTTAAATAGAAAATTGGAATGTTTGAAATAGATAATGGGATGAAATTTATTTTGTAAAATCTTAAAATAAAATATCCATAATTAATATGTATTTGAGAACATGAAAGCATAGGTAGTTACTGAGTTATTTGGTACAATACTATTTGATTTATATTAATAAAAATATATAAATTCCATAGGTCACATTCCCGATGGGATGGTGATGTGTCGTCTCCGATCAGTAATGGGGAGGATGTGTGTACACATATTTCAATTACAAATATTGATTGAGAGGAGTCTTATATCATCTAATTGTAATACCTTATAGGATTATTACCATGTTTCTCACATGTTTATATTTGATATATATTTATTATAATGTTTTTAAAATATTTACCATGACTTATAAATTTATATAAACTATTTTCCAAATTATTTTCATATATTTGTTTGAATTATTTTTAATAATTTGAAATATAAATCATGTTTTGTTTTAAATATTAATTTAAAATACAATAAACGTATATTAAAAAAGTGAAATGTTTATTTGGTTAATTAAATACTATCATATTAATATGGAATCCTAGGAGAGACCCTACAAGAATTTTAGCTCACACTACACGTGTTCCTTTTGGTGTTTTCTGATTATCATCTTCTAGGTTTGAGAAATGGAAAGGTGACACTTATATGTGGTAGTAGATGTTCATCATTAGCGATTTGATAGTTGTATCCACTAGGACATGGGTTGTTAGCCTATTTTTATTTTAATATGATATATATGTTGGGTTGTTCACTTGTTTGAATTTAGGTACACTACTCCTTATAAATCATTTATTGCATTCATATTAACTTGTTAGACATACTTTCACTATATTTGTAAAAAATTCATTCCCACTACAATTTTTTATGATTCTAGGTTCTAGTCTCCCACCCATGGGGATAGAGAACACACTTACGGAATTTTAAGATTTTCTCAGTTGTCAGGTTACCCAGGTTACTAGGACGATTCATGAAAAATTGATATCAAAGCTCTATGTTGAGCTTCTTTCAAGATATTAGTGTACATTTGTGTAATATTTTTAGGAAAACATAGGTTTTTACTACTAAGTGCCTTTCCATATCTCACAATAACAATCCTTAATACAATAGGGGAGGTATGGGAATGTCTTCAAGGGGATTATTACTATTATCATTCTTAATTTTGATTTGGATAGACTAGAATCCAAATATTTTGTTCAATATATTGAGATTGATTCCCTCTTATTTATCTATTGGACTGTTAATCTAAAGTCATATATGGTGTTTTCTAGTGTTGTGTAGCATCATGGAATTGAGGTAATGTGTAAACCAGATCTAGGAGGAAGATTATGATGAACCTCAATGAGTGAATCTGATCATGGAACTGAGTCTAATTGAGGTGATTGTGTGTATTGTCCTTGATCTAGGATAAGAACCACCATCATGTCCCATTCAGGGTTCATTTCTGGACCCTCTGGGGGAATATATCCAGAATAATTCTCAAGAGTTAATTCTCTAGAATCCACTATATATGAATTCAACTAACTATCCTATAGAGTCTGAGGAAAGGTTGATTAGGATGAAGAATTTGTTTGAGTTCTTAAAAACACCACATGAAATCAAGGTAATGTGTGAAACCTTCATACTGGAGGGACTGTAAAGGGGATGGTGGTAGATGATTGTAACAGAAAAGAAGAACAATGTCTTGAAGTTGAATGAAATAAATACTCTTGTCACTAACTAGTTCTATATATATTTAATGGTGTTTTTCAAGGATATAGAGTTCTTTAAAGTTGAGAAGACTGACAGGACCATGATAGAGTACAGAACCACTTTTACTATGATTTAATAGTTTCCACCTGGGATACATTCAAATGAGTAGAGTATGAATCAAAAGGTCAATTTGGTACTTTGATAGAAAATCTATTCTAAGGGTTTTTGAATAAATCATCCCTCTTTTTCTAATGATATGGATAGAGTTTTGATGTCAAAAAAATACATGGTTGTAAAGTCATTGATGACTGGAGTTTCATTTTTCTCAATGTTTGTTTGAATTAATCTAAAGGTAAAAAGGAATCATGATTATTCCCATAGTGGTTCTTGTTAGATGGTTTTTTCTAAAACACATGTAGTTCTTGAAATAAAGCCTTTGATTTTATACTACTATGTCCATCCAGGGCATTCTAAGTGGGATTCACTGACGCACCCCTGATTTTTGATTCATGCAGATTCTTTGGTCACTTAAAGAAGTTATATCATAAATTTTATACTCCATGTTGTGGAAAATTATTATCATCACCTTTTAAAATTATAATGTAATCATATACTTCATGCGTAAAGTGGTTTTAGACAAATGCATCAAGAATGAATATTTTTCAAGTAGTGGTAGAGTCACCAGAGGAAGTGAATACCTATCCTATGATTTTGAGAGGTACCATCATTATTTATTCACTAGTAGTTACTTCTTTTTTGATACATGTTAATCTGAAAAATTAATTTATTCCTATAATATTAATCTT
This sequence comes from Viscum album, assembly GCA_963277665.1. Taxonomy (NCBI): domain Eukaryota; kingdom Viridiplantae; phylum Streptophyta; class Magnoliopsida; order Santalales; family Viscaceae; genus Viscum; species Viscum album. The sequence goes on along the minus strand of OY728148.1, from coordinate 1,571,519,241 downwards.
CTAAATCTTCATATGGATATTTATTCTTATGTGATGGATGTTGGTACACCTCTCAAAACAAAGAGGGAGCAGATTCCCAATATTCTTACTTGTGTTTTCTATTTTTTATATTATGATCTTTCTTTTAATTTTAGGGATCATGACTTGAAACGTCATAATGTCATATTTGGGATAGATTGAATCATTACCAATAAAACCTATATTGATTTTCTTCTTTGAATGTTCTCCTTTAATCGTCCTAATTAGGATATTTGAATCATTAAAGAGGAATGAGACCTCACGATGAGTAGAATTTAACATTCATATGTAATGTTTCGGAAAGTGATATATGATTTTTCTATTCATCTCGGGTGAGAATATTTGAGAGGTGATCTCCCGCCAGTTTTTATTGTGATTCATCATGTTTTTCATTTTATTTTCTTTTTTTTCCATTAGCAAGGGAAGTAGAATATTTTATAGATTTATTTCCTTCAACTCAACCAGTATCTAGTACCCTACCTGCATGGAAAAAAATAATGATAGATCTTTAGACTCAATTGGATTATATTATAGATAATGTCTTTATAAACCTTAGTGTCTCACCTTTGGAGGATCCTATTCTCTTGGTAAAGAAGGCTAATGGTTACCTTTTCCTTTATGTTAATTACCAAAAACTCAATCGAGTTATGATAATGAACAATTATTAATTCTCACATATTGATGATATGTGTGACCTATTTAAAGGATAAATGTGATTTCCAAAGATGGAACATTGACCTATTTACCATAATGTTTTCATAAAATAATCTATCATTCTAAAACATCCTTTTGGAGAATGTGTGGACATTATGAGTACCTTTTCCTCCCATTTGGTCTCACCAATTCTCATGTATTCTTTATGGATTTAATTAAAAAGATTTTCCATGAGTATATAGATACCTTAATGGTAGTCTCTGTGGGAGACATCCTTATTTACTCTATTTATGAGGTGGATCATGTTTGTAATATGATATTAGTTCTGAAATTTATGTGAAATCGCTGAAATTAAGAAAATATATAAAAATGTGATTTCTAGAATAGGGAGGTGATTTTATTTGGACATGTGGTGTCATAACAAGATATCTCAGTTAATATTGACAAGGAGAAGGATGTTATGACAAAGGAACAATCATGAATTTTTTTTTGAGATTATAAAATTATTGGTTTTGTTTGGGTATTATTATTGGCCCATTAAAGACATCTCAAAGTTTTATTCCCCAATTACTACAGTCAATCGTAAGGGAGTAATGTTTTCTTAGGTTGAGAAATTTCATAATTCTTGAATTGATATGAAATTTTTTGTGACTAATGCACTAATGTTGTCTCTCAAAGAGACCGGGAAGGGCTATGTGGTCTCATGTAATTCATCAGGTTCAGGTTTGGGTTGTGTCCCATTGAAGGGTGATCATGTCATCCCTTATGGATATCATCTGCTTAGGCCACACGAGAAAGACTATAAGACAAATGAACTTGAACTGGAAGTTGTGATGCACCAAAGTAAGTGTTGGCATAATTAACTTTTTAGATAATGGTTTTCCATGTACTCTAACCATAGGATCTTGAGATATATCTCACAAAAATATTTAATTCTATGCCAGAGGAATTGGATGGAATAATTTTAATCTTTTAAGGTTGACAACACTTATACCTTAAGGAAAGTTTATTTCATTGAAATGGATTGAGTAGTAAACATCCAACCTAGGGTCTGTAGGAATCATAAAAATATTGGTTCATAATGGCTCTCTTTTCACAAATGCATATTTGAGTCCAAGAATCAATGAACGAGGTTTCCATGAATTGTTTTTAGTTGTAATTCTCACTTCTCAAGATGACTATTTAGGAACAACATCTGGATTACAAATTCAATATCGTTATAGACTCTCTTTATCATTGGAATACCATGGATTACTAGTTCTTCTCCCAAGAGGGGAATATATTTTATTAAAATCATTTTTCACCATTATTGGTATGGAATTATATGATGGGGGATTTCTATAACTCTAGAATGGGATGTACAACCAACAAGAAAGAAATAGTTTAATGATACAAGGCATCGACTGTGGAGGCTAGGTATGAGGTGGGACAATACTGAATTGGTATATCATTTTTATACATTACAATAGGTCATGTTCAAGAACAACAAACATTCAGTTTTCTCCAACCACATACAGTTTCTAAATGAAATTGGGTTTATATATCTATTGAAATTATGGATGATTAGTGCATTCCGAGAGAAATAAGGTTGTGATATGGATTGTGATCGATAAAATAAAGAAATAGGCTTACTTTATACCCATTCATGATTCAAATTAACTTGAGGAGTTAGGAAATATCTGTGGGAAAGAGATTTTTTTCTGTTTAACAACGATCTACATACTATAGTCTATGATAGGGTTCCTCATTTCACTTCTCATTTTTGGAGAAGCTTCGAAGAGGCACTAGGATATCAGGTATTTTTGTGTGTGACATACCATCTATAGTTAGATGTCTAGATAGAATTACCTATAAATACCACTGAGGTTATGATTTGTGCTCACGTTCTTGTATTTAAAGGGTCTTGGGATGACTATATTAGGATGGTTGAGTTTTCTTATAACAATAGATACCATTATTCTTTCATAATGGTTCGTTTTGAGGCATTGTAGGGTCAGACTTGCAGATATATGTGGTGTTGTTTGGATATTGGTGAGAATTACTTTTGTTGGACCATATTTTGTTCAAGAAATGATAGAAAATATTTAGTTGATTCATTATAGAATGATGATGGGATAGATCCAACAAATATTTTATACTAATCATAATCTTAGTCTATGTAATTCATTGTTAGTGACTAGGTTTTCATGATTTATTCACCTTGTTTGGGTCATGTATGGCTTGGGAGGAAGAAGAATCTTTATCCAAATGGTTTGTTAACTTTTGAGGTTGCTGAGTAGGTGGGAAAAGTGGCCTATCATTTATAAAATTTATTGAATATGACGTCGATACATAAGTTGTTCTATGTATCTAAACTATGAATGTATCTATCCAACCCATCACATGTTCTAATTTAGAGTGATCTTGAGGTTGGACATGATTTATCTATGGATGAATGTCCAATTTGGATAGTTGATTTTAAAACCATGGTACTTATTTGGAGGATTAAACCTTTGGTTTAAGTTCTATGGAAGCATAGTTCAGATTCTCTAGATATGTGGGAAAGGGATGCACTGATAAGAGAGTAGGGGCCAAAAATGTTTTACATGGATGATTCTAAGTAGGCTTTCTAAGGGTATAATTTTTCTATCGTGAGAAGGCTGTGACATCCTATTATTGTTTCAGTTACTTCTAAACGCAATATTTTTACCATTATTTGGATAGGTTTTGTTTAATGATATTTTGAGTTAAATATTTAAAAATTTAGAATGTTTATGGGTTGTTCATGGATGTTAGATAGTTTTCCCAAACCATGCACGCTCTTAAGGAAAACCATGCATAACAAGACAATGAGGGATTGCGCTGTTGGTGAATGGTTTGGAAAACCATTCAACAAAGTTAGAGAAACTGTGAAATCCCATCAAATGGAATGCATGGTTAGTACATATGGTTTTTCTAACCATGTGTCCCTTACCAACTAACCATTAAAACATGTTTTTTAAATCCCAAATTTATTTTTAAATGTACCAAAACCCCCATTTAATTTGGTAGATTGAATTTATTTACCCATAATGAGTTTTCATTTCAGAGGACCTCCAAGTGGTTATTTTTCCCATCTACACCCATCTAGAAGTGGATTGAATCTTAGAAAACTGCATTCAATCTTTACATGGTTGGTTTCTTATTAAAGTTTTATTTCTCCTACTCTAAACTAATTCCTCTCTGCGGTTTCGTAGATATCCATGTTGGTTGGATGATCTACTCCATGAAATTTAATATGTTGAATCAATGTTTGATTCTCAATTCCCAATTTCTTATTATCATGTAAGATATTTTACAATTAGGGATTTGTGTTTTCTAATCCTGTGTTTCTAATATAGGTGGTTCTATCAAAATGGTTATTTTTATTGATCCTAAATTGATAGATTTTTTTTAAATTTTTTTATTTATTTTAATTTCATGAAATTAATTTCAATTGATTTATTTAAAACAAATTTATATTAAATTTGAGGATTAGGATTTGAAATGGTATTTTTTCATGTAATTGGAAAAACCCTTAATTCCATTAAATTAGGGTGATTTGTGAAATTGGTTGAAATTGTTCAAATAAAATGGGGGAATTTAAAATTTTCAAATTGATTTGAGGAAGTTGATTTCAATTTGGTATTTTATAAAAACATCTTAAAATGTTTTTTTATTTAAACCCATTAGTTTTGTGTTGGAAAAAGTAAGGTTTTAATGAAAAACCCATTTTGATTTTAAAATGAAAATTGGGATGATTGAAATGGAGAATGGGATTGATTTTATAATACAAAATATTAAATAACATACCTATTTTTTATATTAGGGAACATGAAAGCCTAGGTAGTTAGTGTGTTATTCAGAATAACACTCTAAATATACAACACAAATAATACAAAAAATGCAGTAGGTCACATCCCCAATGGGATGGTGATGTGTCATATCTGGATGGTATTGAGAATGACATGTGAACAGATATTTTCGTGATGTATATTGAGTGTGAGGAGTCCCAAATCCTTGAAATATCTTACCTTTTTGGTCTATGACCACATTTGTTTCTTGTTTATATTTTAAAAATATGTATTCTAATGTTGGTAAACTTTTTACCATACCATATAAATTCGTATTAATTAATTTATTTAAAATGTATTTTAATCTATTTATATAAAGTATTTTTCATCATTTGAATTGAATATATTGATTTTTCATAAATATGATTTTGAAATTCCATGCCTATTTATTAAAAATTGAAAACATTATATGGTTAATTATATGTTTGAATCATATTATGGAGTCATTGGTGAGACCCTATTGGGATTTTACATCACAAAATACTTGTGCCTGTAGGGGTTTGTAGATTATCTTCCTCCAGGTTCGAGCAATGGTAAGGAACTACTTTGAGGTTATAGTAGCAATTGATTCTTTGGATTAAAGAGTTGTAACCATTGGGGATTGACTTGTTATCTTGACTTTTTTTCATACATTTACATGTACTTTGAGTTTTTTACCTATTTTTATTTTGGTACACAACTCCATTTGTTCTTTTTCTTGTTTTCATAATGACTTGTTTATCTTTCTTCTACAATGTTTGTGGAAAAAATGTTTCCAGGTTCATTTTTTTGATGTTAAGTGCTAGTTTCCTACCCATAGGGATAAGGAATTCCCTTATATCCATTTTGGGATCGTCTTGGTTTTCCGTTTACTAGGATACCTATGTTGTTTATGGACATCAATTTCCCATAAAAAGGAATTATAAATTTTTTTAATTAATGAAATTTAAAAAATATCTCTACCTCTTTTTAAAATATATTATAGTTTCACATATGGGAAAAACAAATTTATGAACAAATATAACTATCTATTTTCACATAATAAAATTATTTTTATGATAGAAATTTATTTTTAATTTTTAGTAATTATATAATGACATTAATTTCTTATACATCATAGATTAGTATTTATTCACTATAAAAACATTATTAAGGATATTAAAAAATTAGAATAAAAATAATATATGTGATTTAATTTTTTTTATGAATTTTATTGATTTATATTACAAAATTCTATTGTTTTAAAAGATTAAATTTGAATTTAAATTTTTTATTTATCTATTTGAAGTCAAATTAAGTTAATAGGGTCTAAATTTACAATGAAGATATTTTTTGACCAAAATATTTTATAAATAACATAAAAATCATAAAAACTAAAAATAGAAATGTGGATAAAATATAGTAGAAAATTTAATCATGTTTCTATTCATAGGATGATTGGAACCATATGGATTGACGATTTATTTATTATAATTTAATATTTTAATAAATTCCACAATTTCATCTAAATTCAATTATAAAAGGGATACTCCCCCGTCACCTATTTACACCAAATTGAGATATATAAGCAAAAAAATATAAAAAATTAAATTCTAAACATAAATATACATATTATAGATATTCTTTTCTCCCAAAAAGATAAACTCTACATCCGTCAAAAGGTTATCTAAAGGATTCATTTCAAAGAATAGGTAATCGTTAAAATCAATATTTTTTTAATACTATTTACCTCTTATAAATATATTTAATTTATCATAAAGTAATAAATTAATCATATTAAATATTACAAATTTTTTTTATGATTATGTAGACACCATTATACCCCGTCTGTTTCACTGAATTAGTTGTAAAGGTATCACTTCTGAATACGCACAACTTACCATATCTACATAAGGACATAATTCATTTTGTTCACTATCTATTATGGATGTTTTTTTATAATGGGTTCAATATTTCTATATGATATGTAACACCAAATGATTTCACAGTACATTATCTCTTTAAAGTAATTCAATAACTTGCGATACATGCAACACCATGTTCGAGCACACCACAACATAACAATCAAACTGTTCAAAAAGTGGTCATGAATAGTATTAATTGAATTTTGAATCTTAAATAATATATATAATTTTATCATCTATATTATGTTTTTCCTCGACATAATATAAGAACAAATTATTTTTTTGGGTAAAGGAAGTATTTTTCCAAAAATGCAATTTTACCGCCTATTATTGGTGAACCTTTTTTAAAATGCATTATTTGACACTTTTATATTAAATTTGACAAAATAAAATTCTTATTTAAAAGGGGGACATAAAAATTTAGGATGGATATATTTTTTGTACATTTCTGATAACTTTTATTTTTTGATGAATAGTGAAAAATATAAAATTTTAATTGAAAACAACTATTTTAAAACAAATAATTTATAGTGATAAATTAAGAATTTGAATGGTTTGGGAGTATAATTAGATTTTTTTTATCATTAAGTACAATCTAGGTCATTATAAGTAATTCTAAATTTAAATATGACATAAGCACATGCCAATCTTTTGATAGTTTTTACAATTTAGAACCCCACTTTTTGGTTTTAACAACGAGTATTAATTTTAAATTAATAAATGAAAAATATTTGTCTTGAATTTAGTAAAACAAACTTCATTTTTTAATTCATAATATCAAAATTATCATCGGGTTAAGTTTTGGCATTTTTCTGAAAACATTCTATTCTTGATGAATAGTGAAAAACACTGCGTTATTATTTAAAACTGACTATTTATATAAATAATTATTTATTTTATTTAAATTTATTTTAAGTCAAAGCAGATATATAATACCTATATAAGATCAATTTAAATCAATGGAGTGATTTTATAATAAAATTAGATGTATAAAATTTTATTGAACTTTTCAACGTTTTTTACCCACCTTCTAGGAGCATTTGAGAATTTGCATAAAACATAATTTTACCGCTTATGTGAGTTAAATTTCAATAATATGAAAGACACAGTTAATATTAGTTAGTAAAATGTGGTTGAATAATCTGAAAATAATTTTTGGTTAACAGTATCTTTTGACTTTTACTTACCACAGTTAAAAGTAAATATGGTAATTAAAGGTAAAAATGATATTATAATTACTCTAACACATGTCCTTATACTATTGGATAAGTTTAATTTGACCAAAAACAAAATTAGTAATAAAATAGGATCCTTTAGGTCCACTTGGATAAAATTATGACATTTATTATTATTCCATTTAAAGAAAAGTTAAAAGTGTTAAATTCAATGTTTAATAACTAATCCATTTTTAATATAGGTTTATACATATGATAAATTCAAATATAAATATTCATAAATTAAATCAAAAAATATTTCCTACAACATTGTATTTTTTATAATTTTTATATATTAAATAATTAAATTTATTTATGACACAATGATGATGCAGTAATTAACTTATTAATGAATGAATCAAATAAATGGTGTTATAAATTTTAAAATAAATATAATTTCATAGTTTTTATGAAATAAAAGAATTTTTAGGTGTATATAACATGTTATGGTTGATTCAGTGTATTTTTTTGAATTAATCATGTTGTGATGACTTTCACAAAAACCAAATAGTAAATAGTGTCAAAATTGTCTTAAAAGAGTTTTTAAAACAAATATTGTATTATTAAATTATAAAATAATACTAACAACCTATGGTTCTACAAAATGGATTAAATAATATTATATATTTCATTAATGAACCACTGGATGTTCTATTGAATGTTTATAGTATGTTTATTAACCATATAGTGTTAGAATACAAGAAGACACATTAAAAGTTAAACTATTTTACAAAAAGTCAAATTTAAAAGATAAGGTTAAAATGGTTACCTAAAATTGTCGAAAACCTATTGGTTGTGATTATCTCGACCCATAACCACCTAAGTCTATAAATAATTTCTTTTGGAGCTATTATAAACCAAATATTATTCTATAATAAATTAATATTTTAATCTTTTCCTAAGGTGACCCTCACCCCTCTTATAAAAAGTCACTTCCCATTCTCTAAAAATTACACCTCTAAATCCATTTGGATCTACCAAACTCTTCCCAAATATCCTCCTAAATTCCCTCACATCAACATTGAGTCATTCCTTTGATCCTAAAGCCATCATTATAAGCCCTTTTGATAAAATCAAAAGAAAATACCAGAAGAAGATGTAATAATTTCCCCACCCTCTTTTAAGTTCTTTTCTTCTTCCACATCATCTTTCTTTGTTGTTTCCATACCAAAATAATAACTTCAGTACCTTCTACATACTGTTATTTTATTATAAATATGTTACATCCATATTAATTATTCTATCCATCCTATGAATGATAATGTCACCATTCGTGCATACGTACGGCTTACCATCTTCACGTCGTGGTGTAGTTTGTTATTCAAACACTTCATTATTTTGTTGGGTATAATAATGAGTATAACAGATGTAAATAATTAATATAACATGTTAATGATTTCTTATTTATTATATACCTTCAAATTATATATGATTTCTTTATCAATATAGTGATATTGTCGCTCGTGCATATGTGTGGATTACAATATCCACGACCTGATGAGATTCATTTCCACATTCACCATTCAATGATGATAAAATATATATATATTATTAATAAGAATGTAATATATGAAATAATAAAGATACATAATAGATATATATATATATATGTATGTATTTATGTACTTAGATATATCTTATTCACTTCCATTCAATACAATATGAAAACAGAAACAATGTTTATGCGTATGTACGACATATCGTCTCCACAAATGGTGATTTCCATTTCATGTATCTATCTCTTATGAATATTTATATTTTAAAAATTTATGATATATAAATCATGTGTTGTATTCTAGAAGTATGTAAATAATGATCTAAATGATTTGATCAAGTATAACAAGTTAAAACACATACAATAAAGAAAGTGATTATTACCTGAAATGTTAATTTAATATGGAAATCATTATTAAATTGGTAGTATAAAGTCATAAATGAATCATGTATGATATAATAAATATTAATATGGTTCTATTATAATTCAATAATAAATTATGGTCATTATACAGGAGGTTAAACGTACCCTTGGCCAAAATAATGTGCAAGGTAAGGGTTAATTTCATAATTTGTTTATTATCCGAGGTTGTTTTTACATAAGTATATTCTGGGACATATTTATTATCCATGTCCATAATTCAAATAAGGGTTTTCAAAGGGATTGTTTTTAAGTTATTTTTTGACTAAAATATCATTTTAAATGTTTTAAATATTTATTCTTATACACCTTTCTCATTAATTTCCATGATTTCAAAAATGTTTTAAAGATTTATTTATATAAAAATAAATGTTTTAAAAGGTTATTTGTTTCAAATGTTTCAAAGCAGTATGGGACACTTTGATTAAAAATTATCTTTTAAATTACTTCCTTTATAAAATATATGACTTTAAAATAATTTCATGAAATAGGGATATTTCTCTAAATGATTTTTAATGATCATTAAACTATGTCAAAATCCATTACGGGATATTATTCTCGATCAAGGATGATTTATTTCGATACCAATATTCCATATTTTATTGATGGTTTTGTGATATATTTGATTGTGGATGTGTTATTGTTTTACAATTCAAGGTTTAGGGTTAAATTATTGACATTTCCTATGATAGTTTTAATAAGAATTTTTATGTTATGCCTCAACCTTTTCATATGAGTAATGTATTTGACTTAGTACGTGACGGGTGGAGCCTGATACAGCTCCTCAGTGAATCAGTTGCTCTCATGAGACAATTAGATGTGGAATTGGCTGAGGCCTTTCCCAATTTTGATATATAGTTTTGGACAAAGCATTAATCATTTTAAGACGTAATGGCCGAGGCCATGACCAAAAATTTTCAGAATGTCCCGCATTATAAATTCCCCCATTATGAAAATATTATTGATGGTTCATGTGGTTATTCAACTAGTAGAATACCCATCAATATGTTTTATTATGGAATTATTTACTCATCTCATATTCCTACCATAAATTTTTCATGTTTATTATTTGTAAAGGCGTGTGTTTTAAATTATTCACCATGCCCAATGTTTATGTTATCTTCTGATGTATTTCTTAACCTTACTAAGTATTTGAACTCACCCATTTCTTATGTTTTATTTTCCAATGATTCCAAGAAGTGTGTTATGATTGATAAGTAGGGTTAATCTAGGAGATTAATGGAATTCTCAGCGGATTATTTATGTTCTGATTTATTTTTTAAGATGTAATGTATCGTTCATGTATATAATCTATTTTCCAAGACTACTAAACTGATCGTCCTTTCTAGACTTTATATCTTGTAAACATGCCAATGTATTAAAATAAAGCATTGAATCTGTGTAACTAGGGTCGGGGTTTACATTTGGTATCAGGGGAGGTTTAGAATAAACATTGTAAATATATTTAGATAAACTCTTATTATAGAACATTACCATAAGATAGACTTTGAGAATTAGTATTGAAAAACATCTTAGAATTTTGGTTATATATAGATTTTGTGTATTTTCAATGCAATACATCCCTATCTGGATACGATCTGGTAGAGATGGTTATGGAACTTATGTACCTAAGAGTTAAATATTAGGCAAGGTGTTTTGGGCTTGACCCGGGGTATCCTGATACATGACAACAGACCTTACTTCACTTTCGGTTACAACACTCCTAGGGGATATGATTAAGATAATTCACATTTTCATTACAATCCATTATGATGGGTTTATGAATAAATACTTCTCAAAGAAAACATTTTTTATGATTACAGATTGTATGAATAATATTTTCAATTTACATTAGGTATTTTACAACTTTGGAATTATGAATTGCGATTTATAAAACTAAACTAGTGTATGCCATTGTTTTGAAATGGTGCCCAGTATATAGAATGAGTACTTCAACAATAAGTACGGTCCATAGAGTAAAAAGGATTATATCATTCATGGTATTAAGGTGACATTTAGAAAACAAATAGTCTCCCACATATTATCATCATCTAAAAAAATGGTATCATCTGTTAATAAGATAAGTAAAGAATTTTCTATGTCCTATGGCTTTGAAGGGAAGCCAGAGAAGAAAAGGATGGTAGAGAGAAAGTTGGAAAATGGGAATAACGAAAAGAATGATTTTCCCATATTTTATAATGGTGGAAAGAATCAACTTTGTAAATGCATGAAAGAAATCTGAGTTTGTTATAAGTGTGGAGAAAAAGGACACCATGTACGTGATATCATGGGTAGGAAAAAGGTTTCAAATGTACAATGCTTTATCTAGAAATAGTTGGGACACTATGAGAATAAATTTAAAAATCATCAAAGTACACCCAAATGATGTTATTGGATAATAATCGAGTTATGATACTACCGCAGATGAAGTGGAATGATTAGTGTTCTTAGGTAATTATTAAAGAATTGTGTCATTGGAGAATTTTATTTATGGTGTACATGTTATAAGAATTATAGAGTATATAAGGATTGTAATGCATTACTATTTCATTAAGGATATAAGACTGCATTGTACTAAAAAAAGTTACTCAATAAAAAGTAAATATTTTTGGAAAATACATGGTTAAGGAAAGATAAACCTTAATATGGTTCTGATACTATGGTAGTGATTTTGGAATAAGATATGATTGATTTGGATAAATTGTATTTGATATTTTTGACTACTTTAAAACTAATTAGTTGTTTGTTTACTCCATTATTTTTGAAGTTTAAAAAAATTTTGGATATAAAAAGTATATCTAGTATTCTATAAGGAATATTGGAGAATGAATATAATTAAGAAGGTTTTATGGTAATTCAGGGTGTTACCATGTTTTAAAAGAATATATGGTGGAGGTATTCACATGTTATTACGTGGTAAAAAGAATCTTCTTTGTCTTTAACTTCCTTATAAATTTTGGAATGTGAATTTGGATAGAAGTGTTTTGGATAAGACTAATGTTTATAATGGATTAAGTTTGAAATTGGATAATATTGTTAAGGTTAATTAATTTCTTCAGATTATTTTTGGATTGTTATAAAATGGACAACCAGGAGGTCGGGTGACAACCCGTCGCATCCAGCAAGGCCGTGAGACTTGAACCCACAACCGAAGGTTGACAAGGGTACATCACCTACCACTGGCCTATGAGATGTCCCAGTTTGTATAATGTAGTATTTTTAAAGGGCTGATAGATTAATTAAAAATTCATTTTTTTGGAACCCTATATGATTAGGATGAATAGATTATTTTTAAGTTATATTATCTTTTAGATTGAAAGATGAGTTTGTGGTAGAAATTAGTTGAAGGATGAAACTATACATTTCAAGAATATTTTTTCCTCTTATTCTATGAATAAATTAATTATTAAACTTCAGGGTACAAATATTAAAACAAAATATGTGTTATCCTAATACCTTATGTTTTGTTGAACTGATGATATTTTAAATCATCAAAAATTGATTGCTTTGAGGCCCTCAATTTTACACTTGTATATGATTAATGACCTCAATAACTACCGAAAAATATTTATATTTTCCCTCTAATTATGTGTCTCTAATTTCCACCAATGTTCTTCTAATCAAGATCATAATTTGGTGGTTACTTTTCCATTTCCCTTTCCCTCTTATTAAGACTAAATTTTATTAACCCAATTTACGATGTGGGTTTTCCAAAAATGTATTTTTTTTTCTATATTTAACATTTTATTTTCAAATAACAATTTTAAATTGCGAGGATGCAATTTATTGAAGGAGAGGAGAATTTAACACCCCAGGATTTCATACTACGTTATATCAATTATGTAATTCAATAGGTTGCACTACACACAACACCATGTTCGAGCACACCTCAACATACCAAATAGCCGTTCAAAATGTGGTAATGAATAGTATTAACTATATTTTGAATCTTCTGTACTCTATATAATTGTAACATATATATTATGTTTTTCTTGGACATAATATATGAACAAATTCATTTTTTCATATAAAGGAAGTATTTTTCAAAAAATGAAATTTTACCGCCAATTAATGGTGAACTTTTTTTAAATGAAATATTTGACAAAATAAACTTATTATTTAGAGGTGGGACATAAAAAGTTGGTTTGGATAAAGTTTTGGTAATTTTCTGATAACTTTCATATTTGGATGAATAGTGAAAAATAGTAAATTATAATTGAAAGAAATTTTTTTAATCAAAATAATTTAGAGTTTTAAATTAGGAATTTGAATAGTTTAGGAGTGTAATTATATTATATTTTTATCATTTAATATAATGTAGGTAATTATAAGTAATTTCACATTTATATTTGACATGAAAACATGTCAATATTTTGATAGTTTTTACTTTTTAAAAACTCGCCTTTTGGTTTTGACAATGAAAAATAATTTTAAATTAATAAATGAAACATATATGTTTTTAATATGGTAAAATAGACTTCAATTTTGAATTCAGAATATCAAAATTATCTTATGGTGAATTTTTGTTATTTTTCTGATAACTTTCAATTTTTTATGAATAGTGAAAAACACTACTTTATTATTTAAAACAAATTTTTTTTAAATAATTATTTATTTTATTTAAATTTATTTTAATAAAAAAATATATATAATACATATATACGTTCAATGTAATTCATTTGAGTAATTTTATATAAAAATTAGATGTATAAAATTTTATTGAACTTTTTAACGTTTTTTACCCAAAATATTGGAGCATTTGAAAATTTGCATAAAACTTAGTTTTACTACTTCAGGGAGTTGAATTTCAAAAATCTAAGATACACAGTTAATATCAGTATGTAAAATGTGGTTCAATAAGATGATAATAATTTTTTGTGAATAGTTACTTTTGACTTTTATTTACCATGGTTTTTGTAAGTAGGGTAATTAAAGGTAAAAATGATATTATAATTACGCTAACACATATTCTAGTTATATAGTATAAGTTTAATTTGACCAAAAACAAACATAGGAATAAAATATTATCCTTTAGGTCCACTTGGATTAGATTTGGACAATTATTATGATTTTATTTAAAGAAGAGTTAAAAATGTTATATTCAATGATTAATAAATAAATCATATTTAATATAGGGTTATACATAAGATATATTCAAATATAAATATTTGATAGAAATTTTAAAATATTTCCTACACCATGATAAGTTTTTTTAAATTTTTAGACATTAAATAATTAAATTTATTTATAACACAATGATGATGTAGTAATTACCTTATTAATGAAAGAATCAAATAAATGAAATTATTAATATTATAATAAATATAATTTCAAAATTTTTACGAAATCAAAAATAAATTTGATGAATATGACATGTTATGGTTGATTCAATATATTTGGTTCGAAGTAATCATGTTTTTATGACTTTCAAAAAAACCAAATAATAAATTGTACGAAAATTGACATATATGAGTTTTAAAAACTAATATAATATTATTAAATTATAAAATATTCCTAAAAATATACGGTTCATAAAAAGGGCTTAAATAATATTATATATGTCATTAATGAACCACTTGAGGTTCTTTTGTATATTTAGAGTATGTTTATTAACCATATGGTGTAAGAATACAAGAAGCCACTGTAAAAGTTTAACTATTTAACTAATAGTAAAATCTAAATGATAAGGTCACATTGGTTACATAAACTTCTCTAAAACCTATTGGTTGAAATTATTTCGACCCATAACCACCAAAAGATCGAAATAAATTCATTTGGATCCATTATAAACATAATATGACTGTATAAAAAGTTAATATTTTAATATTTTCCTAAAGTGACTATCTCCCCTCTTATAAAAGGGAACCTTTCCTTCTCTCAAAATCAGACCTCCAAAGCTATTTAGCTCGGCCAAAATGTGACCAAATATCCTCCCAAATTCCCTCAAATCAACTTAGAGTCATTACTTTTATCAGAAAGGAAACATAAATATCCATTTTGTTCTACTCAAAAGGAAACACTTGAAGAAGAGGTAATAATTTCACCACCCTCTTTCAAGTTCTTTTTTTCTTCCACTTCCTCTTTAATTATTGTTTCCATACCAAAATAATATGTATAGTACCTTATACATACTATGATTTTATTATAAATATCGTAAAACCATATTCATTATTCAATCCATCCTATGAATGATATTGTCACCATGCGTGTGTACGTACGACTTACCATCTCCACATTGTGGTGTAGTTTGTTTTTCAAACACATCATTATTTGGATGGATATAATAATGAGTATAACTGATTTATATAATAAATATAACATTTTAATGATTATTTATATATGATATAACAACCAATTATATAAGATTTCACCATCAATATAATGATATTGTCGCTCGTGTGTACGTATGGATTACCGTCTCCACGACGTGATAAGATTCATTTCCACATTCACTATTCAACAATGATTATAAATATATATATTTTTCATAAGTATGTAATATATTAAATAATTATTCCTATTAATATATATATGTATGTATGTATGTATGTACATACATATATCTTTTTCACTTACTTTCATTCAATACGATGTGAAAAAGGAAACAATGGTTATACGTACGTACAACCTACCATCTACATAAATGGTGTTTTCCATTTAATATATCTAAGTATTATTAATATTTATATTCTAAATATATATGATATATAAATCATGTCTTATATTTTGGAATTAAGTAAATCTTGATATAAATATTATGATCAAGAATAACAGGTAAAAACACGTACGATAAAGAAAAAGATTATTAACCAAGATGTAAATTTAACATAAAAATAATTATTAAATGGGTAGTATAAAGTCATAAATGAATCATGAATGATATAATAAATATGAATATGGTTCTGGTAGTATTTAATAACAAACTACGGTCATTATAGAAGAGGTTAAACATACCCTCTACTAAAGGAAAGTGCAATGTAAGGGTTAATTTTGAAATCTCTTTATTATCCAAGGATGTTTTTACATAAGTATTATCTAGGAAATATTTATTATCCATGTCCATGTTTCAAATAAGAGTTTTAAAAGGGATTGTTTTTAAGGTAATTGTTTACTAAAACATCATTTTAAATGTTTTAAAGATTTATTCTTCTACACCTCATTAATGTCCATGTTTTCTAAATGGTTTTAAGGATTTATTTATATAAACATGAATGTTTCATAGTTGTATGGGACACTTTGATTCAAAACTATGTTTTAAATTACTTCATTTATAAATTATGTTACTTTAAAATGATTTCATGAAATAGTGATATTTCTCCCAATGAGTTTTACTGATCATTTTCAACTATATCAACATCCTTTACAGGATATTATTCTGGATCGTGGATGATTTATTATGATACCAATATTCCATATTTTATTGAAGTTTTTGTGATATATTTGATTGTGTATGTGTTATTTATATACAATTCATGTATTTGGGTTAAAGTATAGACATTTCGTATGCTATTTTTAAAATGAATGTTTATGTTATGTGTCAACATTTTCATATGAGGAATGTATTAGACTTAGTAAGTGATGGGTGGAGCCTGCCACAACTCCTCAGTGCATCGGTTGTTCTCATGAGACAATTAGACATGGAATTGGCTGAGGCCTTTCCCAATTTTGATATATGGTTTTGGATGAGGAATTAATCATTTTAAGACATCTTGGCCGAGGCCTTGACAAAATGTTTCAGAATGTCTTGCATTATACATTCCCTCATTATAAAAATATTATTAATGGTTCATGTGGTTATTCGACTAGCTGAAAACCCACGACTATGTTTTATTATGGTATTATTTACTCATCTCATATTCCTACCATAAAGTGTTCATGTTTATTATTTGTAAAGGAATGTGTTATAAATTATTCACCATGTTGAGTGTTTATGTTATCTTCTACTGTATTGCATACCCTTATTGAGCATTTGAGCTCACCTCTTTCTTATGTTTTATTTTCCCAGGATTCCAAGAATTGTATTATGATTGATAAGTATGGTTAATCTAGGGATTAATGGAATTATCAAAGGATCATTTATGTTGTGATTTGTTTTCTAAGGGGTAATGTATCGTTCATGTATGTAATATATTTTCCAATACTGCTAAACATATTGGCCTTTCTGGACTTTATTCCTTCTTATCATTCCAGTGTATTAAAATAAAGCACCAACTATGGGTAACTGGGTTCGGGGTGTTACAGTTGGTATGAGAGGAAGTTTATAACAAACCATGGAAATTTATTTAGATAAACTCTGATTAGAGAAAATTACCCTAAGATAGACTTTGATAATTAGTATAGAAAAATTACTAGAATTTTTTTTATGTATATATTTTGTGTATTTTCAAAGAAATGCATCCCTATCTGCATACGAACAGGTAGAGACGGTTTTGGCAGAGATGTACCTAAGAGTGAAATCTTCAACAAGGAGTTTTCGGCTTGTTCCGGGGTATTCTGGTACATGACAACAGGACTTTCTTCACTTTTGGTTACTACACTACAATGGGATATGATTATGATAATTCACATTTTCATTACAATCCATTATAAAGGATTTAGGATTAAATACTTCTCAAATAAATATATTTTTATGATTATAGATTGTCTAAATAATCTTTTCAATTTACGTTTGGTATTTTACATCTTTGGAATTATGCATTGCGATTCATAAAACTAAACTAGTGTCTTACATTGTTTAGAAATGGAACCCAGTAGATGGAATGAGTACTTAAACAATAATCATGATCCAAAGAGTATGAAGGATCATATATTTCATGGTATTAAGTCGAAATTTAGAAAAAAAATAGTCTCCCACATATTATCATCATATTAAAAAATATTATCATGTGTTAATATGATAAGTAAATAATTTTATATGTCCTATGGATTTGATGGGAAGCCAGAGAAGAAAAGGATGGTAGAGAGAAATATGGATAAAGGGATTAATGGAAAAAAGGATTTTTCCCATATGTGATAATGGTGGAAAGAATCACCTTTGTAAATGCTTGATGGGAATGTGAATTTTTTATAAGTGTGGTGAAAAAGGACACCAATTACTTGATAACAAGGGTAAGAAAAAGGTTTCAAACACACATTGCTTTATCTAGAAGGAGTTGGGACACTACGTGAATCAATGTCAAAACCATCAGAGTACCTCCAAATGATGCTATTGGATAATAATCGAGTTATGATACAACCGCAGATGAATTGTAATGATTAGTGTTCTTATGTTGTTATTAAATAATTGTTTCATTAGAGCATTGTATTAATGATGTACATGTTATAATAATTATAGAGTATATAATGATTGTAATGCAGTACTATTTCATTAAGGATTTAAGATTGTATGTTACTAAGAAAAGCGACTCAATAGAATGTTAATATTTTTGGAAAATACATGAATGAGGAATGATGAAACTTAATATGGTTCTGATACCGTAGTAGTGATTTTGGAATAAGATAAGATTTATTTGGATAAATTATATTTTATATTCTTGACTACTTTGAAACTAATTGGTGTCCTGTTTACTCCATTATTTTTGAAGATTACAACATTTTTGGATATAAAGAGTATATTCAGTATTCTATAAGGAATATGGGAGCATGAATGTAATCAATAAGGTTTTATGGTAATTCAGGGTGTTACCATGTTTTAAAAGAATACATGATGAAGGTATTCACATGTTATTACGTGGTAAAAAGAATCTTCATTGTGTTTACCTTCCTTATAAATTTTGGACTGTGAATTTGGACAAAAGTATTTTGGACAAGTCTAAAGGTTAGAATGGATTATGTTTGAAATTGAATACTATTATTAAGGTTAAATCATTTCTTAAGATTATTTATGGATTGTTATAAAAAGGGAAACCGGGTGGTCGGGTGATAACCCATCGTGTCCGACAAGGCCGTGAGACTTGAACCCGCAACCGAAGGGTGACAAGGGTGCATCACCTACCACTGGCCAAAGAGATGTCCTGGTTTGTTTAATGTAGTAATTTTAAAGGACTGATAGATGAATTAAAAATTCATTTTTTTGGAACCTTATACGATTAGGTTAAATAGTATATTTTTAAGGTATATTATCTTTTAGAGTGAATGACGAATTTGTGGTAGAAATTAGTTTAAGGATGAAACTCTACTTGTCAGGTATATTTTTTTCCTATTTTTCTATGAATAATTTAATTATTAAACATTAGGGTAGGGATATTAAAACAAAAAATGAGTTTTCCTAATACCTTATGTTTTGTTGAGTCAATGATATTTTAAATCATCAAAAAATGATTGCTTTGAGGCCCTCAATTTTACACTTGTTTGTCATTGATGACCTCAATCACCACATAAAAGTATTTACATTTTTATTCTAATTATGTGTCTCCAATTTCCACCAATTTTCTTCTAATCAAGATAATAATTTGGTGGTGACTTTTCCATTTCCTTTTCCCTCTTAATAAGACAAAATTTTATTAACCCAATATAAAATGTGGGTTTTCCAGAAAGATATTTTTCAATTTTTAACATTTTATTTTCTAAGAACAATTTCAAAATGCGAGGATGAAATTAATTGAAGGAGGGGAGAATGTAACACCCCACAATTTTATAGAACAATTTCTTGATAATGTAATTCAATAGCTTGCACTACATGCAACACCAAGTTCGAGCGCACCACAACATACCAAACTAGCAGTTCAAAAAGTGGTTATGAATAGTATTAAATGTATTTTGAATCTTCTTTACTCTATATAATTTTAACATATATATTATGTTTTTCTTGTACATAATATAAGAACAAATTCATTTTTCAGATAAAGGAATTATTTTTAAAAAAATGCAATATTACTGGCAATTAATGGTAAAATTTTTGTTAAATGAAAAATTTGTCAAAATAAACTTCTTATTTAGAAGTGGGACATAAAACTTTTGTTTGGTTAAATTTTTTGTACTTTTCTAATAACTTTCATATTTTGATGATTACTGAAAAATATTAAATTCTTATTGAAAGCAACTATTTTAATCAAAATTATTTAAAGTGTTAATTTATGAATTTGAATGGTTTGGGAGTATAATTAGATTATTTTTTTATCATTAAATATAATTTAAGTCATTATAAGTAATTTCTCATTTAAATTTGACATAAACACATGTTAATATTTTGATAGTTTTTACTTTTTTAAAAACCTACTTTTTGGTTTTGAAAATGGGGAATAATTTTAAATTAATAAATGCAACATCAACGCTTTGAATTTGTTAAAATAGACTTCATTTTTTAATTCAGAATATTAAAATTATCTTAGGGTGAATTTTGGGTATTTTTCTGATAAATTTCAATTATTGAGGAACTGTGAAAAACACTAATTTATTATTTAAAATAAACTATTTCTTTAAATAATTATTTATTTTTTTAAATTTAATTAAAGTAAAATTAGATATATAATAAATATATATGTTCAGTGTAATTCATTGGAGTAATTTTAAATGAAAATTAGCTGTATAAAATTTTATTAAACTTTTTAACTTTTTTTACCCACAATATAGTAGCATTTTCAAATTTGCATAAAACTTAATTTTACCGCTTCAGTGAGTTAAATTTAAAAAATTTGAGATACACAGTTAATATCAGTATGTAAAATTTGGTTCAATAAGATGAAAATAATTTTTGGGGAATAGTAACTTTTGACTTTTATTTACCACGGTTTAAAGTAAATAGGGTAATTAAAGGTAAAAATGATATTATAATTACCCTCACACATATACTTATTATATAGGATAAGTCTAATTTGACCAAAAAAATATAGGAATGAAATATGTTCTTTAGGTCCACTTGGAGTAAATTAGGAAATTGATTATGATTTTATTTAAATAAGAGTTAAAAATGATAAATTCAATGTCTAATAACTAAATAATTTTTAATATAGGTTTATACATAAGATAATATCAATTATAAATATATATTAGAAATTTAAAAAGATTTCCTACACCATGATATTTTATTTATAATTTTTTGCCATTAAATAATTAAATTTATTTATGACACAATGATGATTTTGTAATTAACTTATTAATGAAATAATCTAATAAATGGTATTATAAATATTTAAATAAAAATAATTTCAAAGTTTTGATGAAATCCACGAATTTTTTAGATTAATATTACGTGTTAGGGGTCATTCATTGTATTTTTTCGATGTAATCATGTTTTTATGACTTTCCAAAAAACCAAATAACAAATTGTTTCAAAATTGACATAAATGAGTTTTAAAAAAAATATTATATTATTAAATTATAAAATATTCTTAAAAATATAAGGTTTTTCCAATGGGATTAAATAATATTATATATGTCATTAATGAACCACTTGAGGTTCTCTTGGATGTTTAGAGTATGTTTATTAACCATATACGGTAAGAATACAAGAAGACACTGTAAAAGTTAAACTATTTAACTAATAGTTAAATCTAAATGATAAGGTTAAAATGGGAACATAAACATGTCTAAAACCTATTGGTTGAAATTATTTCGACCCATAACCACCAAAGGCTCGAAATAAATTCATTTGGAGCCATTATAAAATGGAAAATCCCCTTCTCTCAAACTCACGCCTCCAAAGCTATTTGGCTCAGCCAACCCTTTCCCAAATATCCTCCCAAATTCCCTCACATAAACCTAGAGTCATTACACTGATTGGAAATCCATCCTAAAGTTCCCTCTTTGTCCACTCAAAAGGAAACATTTGAAGAAGAGGTAATAATTTCACCACCCTCTTTCAAGTTCTTTTCTTCTTCCACTTCCTATTTCATTATTGTTTCCATACCAAAATAATATATTTCATACATTCTATATAATATGATATTATTATAAATATGGTACTACCATATTAATTATTCTATCCATACTATGAATGATATTGTCACCATATGTGCGTACGTACGACTTACCATCTCCATGGTGTGGTGTAGTTTGTTATTCAAACACTTCATTATTTGGATGGGTATAATATTGAGTATAACCAATTATTATAATAAATGTAACATGCTAATTATTATGTATATACGATATAACATCCAATTACTTATTATTTCACCATCAATATAATGATATTGTTGCTCATGGTACGTACAGATTACCGTCTCCATGACGTGATGAGATTCATTTCCACATTCACTATTCAACGATGATTATAAAAATATATATTATTAATAAGTATGTAATATATGAAATAATAATTCTTCTTAATATATATATATATATATATATGTATGTATGTATGTATTTACATACATATATTATATTCACTTAGTTTCATTCAATACGATATGAAAATGGAAACAACGTTTATACATACGTATAACCTACTGTCTCCATAAACGGTGTTTTCCATTTCATATATCTATCTATTTTTAAAATTTATATTCTAAATATATATGAAATATAAATCATGTGTTATATTATAGATTGAAGTAAATCATGATCTAAATGATACGATCAAGAATAACTAGTAAAAACACGTACGATAAAGAAAGCGATTATTACCAGAGATGAAAATTTAACATGGAAATAATTATTAAATGGGTAGTATAATGTCATACATGAATAATGTATGATATAAAAAATGTGAATATGGTTCTGCTATAATTTAATAACATACTATGGTCATCATACAGGATGTTAAACATACCCTCGACCAAAGGACAGTTCAAAGTAAGGGTTAATGTCACAATATCTCTATTATCCAAGGTTGTTTTTATGTAAGTATCTAATGGGACATATTTATTATCCATGTCCATGTTTCATAAAAAAGTGTTCAAAGGGATTCCTTTTAAGGTATTTTTTTACAAAAACCTCATTTTAAATGTTTTAAATATTTATTCTTCTAAACCTTTCTCATTAATGTCCTTGTTTTCAAAATGGTTTTAAGGATTTATTTATATGGACATGAATGTTTAAAAATGTTAATTCCATTAAAAAGTCTCACAGTGGTATGGAAAACATGGATTAAAAACTATATTTTAAACAACATTGTTTATATATTATGTGACTTTTAAATGATTTGATGAAAAAGGGATATTTCTCTCAAAGATCTTGACTGATCATTTTCAACAATGTCAAAATCCTTTATAGGATATTATTATTGATCAAAGATTATTTATTATAATAGAAATTTCCATATTTTATTGATGATTTTGTGATATATTTGATTGTAGATGTGTTATTTTTCTACCATTCATGGTTTAGGGTAAATTATTGACATTTCGTATGCTAGTTTTAATAAAAAAAATTATGTTATGTTTCAATCTTTTCATATGAGTAATGTATTGGACTTAGTAAGTAATGTGTGGAGCCCGCTATAGCTCCTCGGTGCATCGGTAGGTATCATGAGACAATTAGATATGGAATTGTCTGAGGCCTTTCCAAATTTTGATATATGTTTTGGTCTGAGGCCTTAATCATTTTTAGACGTCTTGTTTGAGGCATTGACAAAATGTTTCAGAATATCCTGCATTATAAATTCCCTCATTATGAAAAATATTATTAATGGTCCATGTGGTTATTCGAATTGTATAATAACCATGACTATTTTTTATTATGGAATTATTTATCATCCCACATTATTTCCATAAAGTGTTCATGTTTATTATTTGTAAAGGAATGTGCTTTAAATTATTCACTATGAACAATGTTTATGTTATCTTTTGATGTATTGCTTACCATTACTGAGCATCTGATCTCACCCCGTTATTTTGTTTTATTTTCCTAGAATTTCAAGAAGTGTATTATGATTGATAATAAGG
Organism: Viscum album; assembly: GCA_963277665.1. Lineage (NCBI taxonomy): Eukaryota > Viridiplantae > Streptophyta > Magnoliopsida > Santalales > Viscaceae > Viscum > Viscum album. The sequence goes on along the minus strand of OY728148.1, from coordinate 1,571,494,881 downwards.
GTTAAGATAAGGTACTAATGGCCTTCTCAAAAGAACATTTATGTTGTGTTTTATTTTCATAAATGTATTTTAATGTTCATGTATGAAATATATTTTCTGAAACCGCTAAACTAATCTGTTTTTTTTGGGAATTAAATCCTTAAATTATGAAAATGTATTAAAATAATGCACCGAATATGGGTAATTGTGGTCTAGACATTACCTGAATGTTAGTAAATAATTAAACCACTATAGTTATAAAATAACAAATTATTTCTTACCTTCCAAATATTTGGAAAACGATAGCATCATTGGTGTTTATGTGTGGACTACCACTTCCATAGAGCGAAGTGATTTATTTTAATTTATATTGAATTGATATGGTAATATAGATAGATTTAGTGAACAAAAATGACATGTATAAGAAATTAATTTTTAGATAAATGTGAATTATTATTTACCTTTATTTCATTACATCCATTGAAATAATGTTGTTTATCTATACATATGGCCTACTGTCACTATGACTAGTTTAATATATTTTGGTATCTATAAATTTATGGTAAAATACAAGTATTAATGATTATATATGATATTTATATAATGATTAATGTTTTATAGTTTATTGAAAAAATCTATGTGTAAAAGGATTAAAACCACTCAACTAAAATAATCATGATAAATTTCATAGTTAACACATGAAAATAACGATTTAAATAAGGAATTATTAATACATAAGGGTGTTGAAATGATATAAAGGGATAAAATATGATATTTTCAGTTTGAAAAAATTTATTTAATTTAAATATAATAAATATAATTTTATTATAAATGAGGTTAGAGTGCCTTCAAAACAAGGAAAACTCGAGAGAAGGGTTTTATTTCTCCATATTATCAATATTAGGGATTATTTATGTTTAAGTCTCCAATGGGGAATATTTTAATTCCATTTACATAATTTTAAAAAAAAGTTAAAAATATAATTTTTAGTATTCTTATATGTTTTTTAATACCATTTATACATTTTTTTAATTTCTCAACAGTTTTGAAAAGAATCCTTTTGTTATTTTCAAAATGAGTTACTTTGTGGCTTTTATGACAAATATATGAAAGGTATATTTTTCTAACATACATGGAATGATTTTATTTTACATATTCCATGAATAATTATTTATTTTAATCTTCATTCACATGTTATGATGGTTTTTTCAATTAAAGCTTATTTCTTCATAATTTTTCAATATTATTAAAATTAGTAAATTCAAAATCGAATGGTTATCTTCATAAAACAATTTATCAAGTGATATACAAAAATCATTTTTCATAAAATATGAAATCATTTCATGTCACTTATTATTTATTGGGATATGATGTAATGATACCATATTTATTATTTAATTGGAGGTTTATGTTTATGATGAAAAGATGAAATGTTTATGAAACTCATTTATTTTCCATGGTGAAATGTTTATGAAACCTATTTGTTTTCAAGGGTTCTGATATGATGATAATTATATGATATTTTAAAATATACATATAAATATATATATATATATATATATATATGATTATCATTATGTGATGGGTGGGGCCTATATCTCCCACCAATGCATTGGGTAATGTTTTATATCTCATAAGATACATATTAGATTCAAGTTAATGTGCTTGGCCAAAAATTTGATGGAAGTCGATGAGATTGGTCTACTATGGGATTTAGGTGGAAATGCCTAATTAGTTATTTTATGTTGGCCTTGGTAGTTGACCATGAAATTATGAAATGGTTTTCATACTTATGTTTGCGCAACACTTTTGTGACATGAGATTATAATTAATGATATATTTATGATGGTTTCCCACTTTTATGATCCATTTATTTTGAAATGTTGAATTTTTATTCCAGGAATCATGTTTTTGATCTATGAAAGATTAGGTTTGTATGTTAATTTTTTTTCATGATATCATACTATTATTCTTATCTTATTATTTTATATGATAATATATTGATATCTCCCTAGTTTACGCATATAGATTATGTTAACTCACCCTTTACTTCTATTTCCATTCCCCAAGATATGAAGAATGGTATTAAATATGACATGTTTAAGATGGTTGATTATTATGAAGAAATATGTGGAAGATAGTGTTGATATTTTATGATCTAGTTTTTTATGATTCAGTGATTACAAATATTCTAGATTTAAACATTTCTATTCGTGATAAAAATATCATGTATGTAATATTTATCTATTAATAGTTAATATCAATATATGTAATGTATGGATCATTGTAATCTCATCCTTGTATATTTCAATAAAATATTTATTAATAGTGAAAAGAATCTTCTACATGCACCCCTAGAGAATACTCATTGAAATATTACAGGTAGAGTCTAGAGGACTAATTTGAATGAAAACATAATATCTATAGAAGTTTGGATTAGGTGGTCATAGTACTATAGGACTACATGATTTAACATCTTACATATCCCCCATAATATAATCCAACCATGAGGAACTAGATACATTGGTTAGATGAATTAATAAAAAAAATTCAAGAGAATAATAATCACTTACGAGGGGGTGTGATTTGGTTTCTTGTCCTAATAATTATAATTTACAATGTATTGAGGTGAAGGATACTGATAGTTGTTCAATAACTTATCATCAAAGGAAATTGAAACAGAAAATTATAAGATGAATAAAACCATTCCAATTTTAATATCGGATTGGAACTTAATAAAATCAATCTATAATGACCTATCAAAACATCTATTCACAACCCATTTAATTTAAAAAACTACAATAATAACCAAATTAAAAAACATCCACCTTTCCAAAATGTTCCATATGAGAAACCCTCAACCAGTTTAAAACTTCTAGTATAAGTCTTGTTGAGGAATAATGTACTTGAATTGAATAATTTTTTTCTAATACTAGTGAAGATAGTTTCCATGAATCTTATGAACCTACTCTATTAATTAGTCCCAAAACTTTATGGTAATGATATATCGATGATGAAAAGATATTGTAATGAAATCCACCCTACTCTAATACATGATTCTAGAAAACAAATTCAATGCTAAGGATGAACAATTAGATCCTTTTAACAAGGAATCTAGAGAGAAATACCAAGATGAAGAAGGTAAGGGAGATGAAAAAATAATTTAGAAGAACAAAATGAAACTAGAGATACCCTTTCCAAAATAATTAATGTTTAGAAATGAAAATTCACTCCCATTCACCTTGAGCATGATTAAACTAATGAGACTACATGAGGGAGAAATCCAAAATTAAATCCAATTAGAATTATTGAATGTTTAAATCAATATAATCCTTCTTAAAACACAAAATAAAAATGTAAAAATTATATTTTCCTAAAATATCTATGTACAAAAGTTTTTCTTCAATGATAGAAGCGAGTTAAACTAGGAAGAATTGATTTATCCTTGATCATCACAAAACATTCTATTAATTTTCATGATACATAAGCATTTTATATCCACATTAAACTCATTGTTATGTACTTTAAATATGTTTTATGTGATTTTCATTAAACCATAAATATAATTACACATTATTATTTGTTCACTTATTTATATATGGGAGAGATGTAACCAAAAATAGTAGTTGTCATACTTTTCAAAAAAATATACATCATAACAAGATGGGGTCATTGAGTATGTCTTAGTAAGAGTACTAAATCTAATCATTCTTTCTATTTTATATGTTTTCTAAATTGTATAGAATATTACCCAAACACATTAAATTTTAATTTTTTGAACACTCTCCTCTAATATATCTAAGACCATTATAAATTTTTATCAGGGACTATCACTATGGAATTTTGTAAGAAAACTATATATTTTAGAAACTTTTATTCAATGAGGTTCTTCCAAGAGAATCGTAGTATTCTAACATTATCACAAAGTGAGTAGGATAACACTAAATAAATGTTTTACAAGTCAAAATAATTTTTGACTTCATGAAAATATTAAAATTAGAAACATTAATAAATATCAATTGGAATAATATTTAAAATTTTGTGTAAAACCCATAAAAGAGGAAACCCATGAAATCTTTGATGGATGTTATTTTTTATACAGAAAAATAATTTAGTATGTTTCATTGTTTATAATAATTTAAAACTATGTGTGTGAGAAAAAAATATCATTCCATCCCTAGAACATCCTTGTAGAATAGATTTAGATCACATCCCAACTAATCTGAAATATGTATCCCTAATGGATGAGGGGATGTTTCTAATAATTATTTATATAAGCCTGTTATTATTCCAAAAATAAAAATTGATAATTTTTTTAGTAGAAATGTTACATTTATAGGTATGATTTTATAATATATCCCTTTGATAAGTGTTTAAATTTTCATGGATACAATATTTCTTGGTGAAAATACAATAACAATTAGGAAACCACAGAGAATAATTTGTCCAACCATGATGGAGGTTTTCAATAATGTGAGAGAAAATTTATTATACTATTTTACTATATACCCTATATATGAATCCTTATTGTTAAATCTGATTCCCATAGTTCTTATAAAAACTATACCATAGTAAAAAATGAGCAGAATGAGTTGATCCTAGTTTGCATCTAGAATAGTTAGAGATTTTGTGTAGATTATAAAAAATTAAACAACATCACTAGAAAAGATCATTTTTCTACTCAACTTATTTACGAAATTTTGGAAATATTATCATTTAAGACTCATTAATTTTTCATATATGGGTTTTTAGGATACGTTTAAGTTCCCATTGCTCCCACGGACCAAGAGACGAAATCTTTTAAATGTCCTTATGCCAACATTTCATATAAATGGATTAATGTTCTATTGTGTAATTCACATTGTACATTCCAAATATTCTTGGTAATCATTTTATACAATTATATTTTAGATTACATGTATAATCTCCTAGATGATTTTATTATGTTTCTTACCTTATTTTATTAATATTTTAAAAATATAGTAATTTTTTGAAAACCAATACTGAAAAGAACCATGTTTTCCATTTTTAAAAGGTATATTTCAGGGATAAAAAAGGTAGAATGTTAGGGTTATTTAATTTTTAAAAAATGTGTTGAGGTATAAATGTCTAAAATTAAATCGATAAATTAATTTCCTTATCCAACCTATATGAAGCATGTTAGATCTTTTAATAGGACATTCAAGATTTTACAGATGTTTCATCTAGTATTTCAACAATTTTTCTAATTTATTATGAAAATTACATATCAATGAGGATGAATTTTTTTTAAAAATAATTTTAGGAAATATTCTTATGATCTAATGAATATGTTGACCAAAACACTAGTTGTGCAACCACCCATATTGGAACACCCATTTGATCTAATTTTTGATACTTTCAACAATGATCTTGTAGATTTATCAACTCAAATAATTTTAGGAATACAAAAAGTCATTTAATATAAATAAATAACACTATATTATTATTTTAAACACTAAAAAACCCCAAAAATAGTTTTTTAGGATTATTTTTTTATTGGATTAGTTTTGATCATTCTTTCTTAGAACTAAGGTTACTATTTTTTTGATTGTGTAGCCTTTGGGTACATAATGAAGAAATAAAAATCTAATCCATGAATGATTAGATGGATAATATTTCTATATGAATTATATTTATAGATAATTGAAAATGATGGAAGTAATTATATGGTGGATGTTTTCATATCCTCGGTATATTATACCACTAAAGTGGATATTCTAGATGAATAACCATTAAATGACTCCATTTCAGGAGACAAGATAAATTTGGTTAAAGGAGAGATGTCCTAGAATAAATACATAGTAAAAATATTGGAAAATTCTCATATTTAACTCACCTAAACCCATAATATATTCATAGGATTAAATATGAGTTAGAGTATAAAATTTAGAATGATATATATACTAGGAAACTCAATTATGATAAAATTATAAAAAGTGTTTTATTATGAGTGACATATAGTCTATCAATAATTTTTCCATAATATTTCATATAAATGAAAATTTAGACTTAGAAGGAATTATTTTAATATTTTTTAATCAGAAATATATTAGAATATTTTTTAATGATGATAACTATTTTTATAAAAGAGGTGAGTAGTGTCAATTTACTAAAGATATATTTGAAAAAAAAATCAATTCCACAAAAATCCATAAGGAATTGTTAGATTATTTATGTCACAACCCAAAACATTATTAATGAAAATTCCTCGTGATCTAATTAAATTTATTATTATGTTAAATGATTATATCAAATACAAACTTCCTTGGTTTTATGTTTTTGGATTTTAAAATACCATTATGAATTATTACCACTTCTAATATAGTATTTGAACAATGATAACATGGTTAATAATAACAAAAGCTTTTAACAAATCCAATTTACATAGATAAAGGAAGCGATGGCCTAATTTAGTTTAATTTCTCAGTAAAAACCCCATTTTTCAGATCTCGGAATGGAGGTGGTGTCATTGGGTTCTCTCTTGACAAAGCTCAAACCGAGCTTTAACATGTTATGCTCAAACAGAATTGCCTCTGTGAGAAGTGGAAGTTGATAGAGATTATCACCAGAGCGATGTTATCTAAGCTGCCCCAAGAGTCTATCACCATCACATACCATACCCTTAGTAAATATAAAGGTGTTATAAGGGGTTATGTAACTAGACCTTAGCACTAAGATTATTTGAATTATATTTTTTTGTATATATTTAATAATTTACAATCATTTTATTATTGTAACCATGTAAATGTTTTTAAAGCACAAATAGTATTTTAAATTAATATTCAATTAAAGAATTTTATATTGAGAAATTATTTTAATTATGAATTAAAGAGTCTTTTAATATTATTACTAAATTAATTTTTAAATACAAATGTTCTTATAATTTTTATGAATTCAATTTAAATTTTAATTAAGGTTTGAAATCTATTTTTGTCAAACCCATGAATTTTCGATAAATGTTAGTTTTTATTTTAAAAGGAAAAATTTCACATGTTTATAAAATTATACAGATAAAATAAATATTATTTTAGGAATCAAGATGTCAAAATTATCCAATAGTGAAATTTTCATAACTTTCTAAGACAGTCAAATTTTTGGGTAAAAATTAAACACCGTTTAATTGTATAATGTGTTTTATAGAATCATAATGACCTAATAGTGGTGTAACAAAATAAAATAAATTGTAGTTTCATATAATAAATTTATTACCATTAAAATAATGTGATTTTAGGTATTTTATTTATTTTACAAAGCTTTATTGGACCATCCAAGACTTATAAACATTTTAACATTTAAAAATATTTTCTTGAGAGTGTGACTCGCCTCAACATAAGAAAGCATAATATTTTAACAATTTTGTCTATGTAACATATAAAATAATGTTTTATACTCCACTTTGGAAAACAAACATGTGTAAAACCATGGGATAGTTTGCAGTTTTGATTAGTCTAATGTGTGGTGGCCAAAACCTAAATAATAAATAATTCCATCTCTTTTCCAATATAATCCCACACAAGATCCCACTTCTTCTTCAAAAAAAGCCTTTGGAGATCAAAACACCTATACCATCCTCTCTTTATAATTCTTCCAAGGGGCCCCAATCTCCTAAAAAGCCTCTTAGAAGCCTCTACCAAGCCTTTGGGATCACACTTCTGTGTAAGGGATTTTTTTTCTCATTTTTGTCCAAATTTCATTAGGTTTTTATGCCCTTTTATTTTCAATACAAAATGTTAGGGTATGATTTTGAACCTCCTTGATACTTCCCTCATTACGTTTATATGATGTGAGATCCCTTTCTCTCCCATTAATGCCTCCCATGAACACCTGTTACTAAGCAAAAATTCTATTAGGGATTTCTCTCCCCTCATTCACATTCAAGAAATTATTTGGTATTAAGAATATAAACACCATTACATATGTTGGGAAATGTACCTATATAAACCCCATAATGTTCACTTCATTTACATATAATGAGACACCCCTTTTTCTATCATCAACCATTTTTATGAATTCTTATGTCACACCGTTGTGCTGGTGAAATTCCACCACGATTTTCTAAGCCAGAGTCATTGTGTTGGGAATACAATTCCCATTTATCTATCAAGGGTATTCAACTTTACACACACATACTTATTGATTATAGAGATTCATGTATTAATTAAACATTACATTATCATGGAATAAATTATGATGTTTAATGAACCCATGTTATATTATCCATGTGGCACACTTATGTAAGAAATGAAATGATTAAGAATGGTGAACCCTAATAGTGCTCCATAGCAATGGGTAAAGATTTCTATCATGATTCTTCAAGTGAAATGAGGGTTTAATCATTGTAATTCAAGTGAAATGATGGTTTACTCATGATCTATGTGCAGAGATCCTTGGGTCATGCTAAAATCATGTTAAATGTTGTTGCCACATTTCTAAGTTATGATAATCAGGCTATATCATGCCTTTATGTTCAGGTTTATCTTAGGCTCCATTGATATTCTTATTTCCTAACATGTTTCATATTATTCATGCTTTTTCTTTGTTAATCCCTTACCGGGCATTATAGCTGACCCTTTTTTTTTGTGTCCTTTGGTTATCCCATGCAATGCTAAGTATGAAGGAATGATGTGGTCATGTAAAATAAGATTTCAATAAGATGTTTTGTTTTATGATTTATGTTGTTATGTAATTCTCATATGCACCAAAGACAATATAAATTTATATCTTCTATGATGTGTCATGTGAAGGTTTTATGCAATTGATTATGCTTATGTTTTTAATAAAGAACAAGGTTGTAATAGTTGGTATCATTGGATAGGTTTAGTTATTTTTGGTATTAGGATATGAAAACCCAAGGGAATGTCTTAGGGATAAGACTAGGAATAATAAAAAAAATCCATAAATTTTAGGTTTATTGTGGAAGTGGTTAATCATGAAAATGAATCCTTTTTTGGATACAGTTGGTAGAAAAGGCATTGCCATAGTTGTGTCCTAGGGATCGAACCTAAAAACACCTCTTTGAGCTAGAACCGAATGGGAACTGGTGCACAAAAATGTTCCTTAACACATTCTTGGTTATAAAACTCCTGGGGGATATGCTCTGGAAAATTCATAAGATTGGTATAGACCATTATTAAGGGAAAAAATTCCCCTAAGAATTTATGTTGGAAAGTATATCATTGATAACATATATTGAATCCTATAAGTTCATAAGTTAAGGAAATAAGATTAATTTATATGTCATCCATTTTTTTTCTTTATAGTAACCTTTATTTGTTACCCTTAACTTTCCTTTTATTCCATCCAATGGCCAGAAATAAGATGACATAGTATAACAACTAATGGGAAGATCAATGTGACAACTATTCTAATGAGATGTCCAATCCAATTGGAGTATAAATCTTGAGATTTGTCATGATAACCTCTTAGTTAACTCATGTTTTGAATTGATACATGGGTCAATAAGAACATTCACCCCCCCCCCCCAAATAAAGAATAAGTCATAATCAAGAGCTTAATGAGACAATGACCTCCAAATTTTAATGGATCATATGATCCCTCAATCGCGGAAAAATGGATCAACTCCACTGATAAGATCTTCCCTATAATTCAATTTTATAAATAAGGGAAGGTACTTATGGCTACTTATCATATTGATGGTGAAGTTGATCAATGACGAAAATTGGTTAAAAATTCGAAACCTGAGGAGGAGATCGAGGAATTTGAATGGAAATATTTCAAGAAAATGTTTTTTGAAAAATATTTTCCATAAAACCTCTAACATAAGATGGAAATGGACTTCCATGGCCTCAAGAAAAAATATGATTAATCCATCAGAGCGTATGAGGAATCTTTTAGAAGGTTGCACAATATGCCTCCAGCTTTTTCATTACACCCTGATTCATGGTTGACTATTTCTTTGGTGGGATAAAAACTATCCTACGAAAATCTCTAGAGATCCGTGACTTCGAGAGATATGAGGAAATGTTCTGATGTGCCCTCAAATTCTAAATGAAGATTAGTGAATCTCTAGGGTGTCATGTGTATAATAATCCTAATGTGTACTTCCATCCTAGAGGTCTTATGGATAAATCCAACGATGCTAAGAAAATCTAGCAACCCACTTTCCAAAGGTGCAGAAAGAAGCACCCCAGAAATTTCTTGAAGGGGAGGAGGATATTCTTTATGTGTGGAAGATAGGTAAACCTAGCTATTAAATTCCGAAAAGAAAAACATGTGCCTACGACAGAATAAAGAAACACTCTGTTTTATTCTCAACAAATTATTCATTGCTTCAACTGAAATGAACCAGGGCACATTCCAAACCAGTTCCCTAAGCCAAGGTTTTTCAGAGGTAACCAACAACCTAAAAGTTATAAAGGGTGTACCTTTTCCATCACTACTGCCTAAGTGAACCCCGACAATAATGTGGTGATAGGTACAGTATTTATTCATTCATGAATAGAAAATGTACTTTTTGGTTTATGTTCTAGGAATTATTTTATATTCCCAATGTTGAGTAGAACAATCTCAACACCACCACAACTTATGGGGCTAAAGATGTTGGTGAGAACAAAAAATGGGGAAATCATTACATCCCATGATAATAACTCCTCCCACGTCATAATTTGTGTATTGAACTTCCTATAAAACCTCATCATACTCGCTTTAGTGGAATTTGATGAAATTCTTGTCAAGGATTGGATTAAATATATAGAGCCAACATAAATTTCAATGAGAGGGAAATCACTCCCCATATGGCGAATCGACCCCCAATTATGTACAAGTGCAAGGAGTAAGATGAATCTCCTTTAGTACCATCATCTCAAGCATGGATATTACTGACCTATGAGCATGATTATCTAGATTAGATTATTGATTCTAAGGAAGCAATAACACTTGAAGTCAATTATGTTGTGGGGGAATTAGATGAAGTGTTTCCTGAGGAATTGCATGGGCTTCTCCTTAGAAGCAATATTTAATTCTCAATTGATCTTATACCTATAGAATTTACAATATCCAAGAATCCATATAGAATAACTATTGTGCAGATTGGGAAGTTGAAGAAATAACTACAAGAGAATCTGGATAATGGGTTTATATGACCAACTGCTTCACTATGGGATGCACTAGTCCCCTTCTTCACAAAGAAGAATGAGTCAATACACCTTTGTATTGATTATTGTGAGCTCAACAAAATCACAATAAAGAACAAGTATCCTCTTCCACAAATTGATGACTTGTTCGATCAGCTACGTGGATCACAATACTTTTCCAAGGTTGATTTGCAGTTAGGATATTACCAAGTAAGGGTGAAGAAGGAGGATACCACCAAGACTACATTTTGTAAAAGATACAGGCACTATGAATTCATCGTAATGCCTTTCAAACTCACTAATTCTCCAGAAATATTAACAGACTTGATGAATGGAGTCTATAGATATTACCTTGACAAATTTTTGGTAGTCTTTATAGATGATATTATATTATAATCCAATACCAAGGAGGAGCATGAGAAGCATCTAATAACTGTAATAGAGACCTTACGAAAGGAGAAGCTCTTTGTAATGTAAAACAAGTGTGAGTTCTGATTTAAAGAGGAATCATTATTGGGTATTGTCAATATAATAAATTGGATATTAATGGATCCATCCAAGATAGGTGAAATATAGTGATAGATGAGGCCAACATTGGTAATGGATATTCATAGCTTAATGGGGTTAGATTGATATTATCGCCGACTTCTGAGAAATTTCTCAAGATTGTAAAACCCTCTTACCACGCTAACTCGACAGGGAGTCATGTTTTCATAGATGGATGAATGAAAAGAGAGATTCAAAGAGTTTAAAAGGAGGCTTATCACTACACGTGTACATACACTACCCCCTAGTGTAGAACTTTTTGTGATATTTATTTATGCTTCAATGAATGTTTTGGGCACTGAGTTGATTAAAAAAATAAAATTTCATTTAATATTCTTCAAAGAAATTTAATGTTCATGGAAAAATTATCCAAAACATGATTTGGAGTTGGCTGCAGTAATCTTCAATTTTATAATTTGGTGACATTACCTATTTTGAGAGTAGTGTCAAATATATACAGATCATAAAAGCATCAATTATATATTCACATAGAATGATTTGAACATGAGACAACAAAGATGGTTATATCTGATCAATGAATATGACTTCTCAATCCATTACCACCGTGGGAAAGAGAACAAGTTATAGGATTCACTAAGTAGAATAGACCACAAGATTATATCATCGAAAATAATTGAAAATGATCCAATATTTTTTGATTTGATGAAGATGGACATGGTAATCATAAATAATAGAACATCATCAATCGTTTAACAAATGATTTCTCAACTATATATCATGGAATGGTTAAAGGATGCATAAAAGGATGATGTGGGAATTCAAATGAATGTGGAAACTATCAAAAAAGGGAAATCCCCGGAGTTTAATGTCAATGTAGATGGAATTGTGAGATTTGGGTCAAGACTATGTCTTCCATCAAGTCTAGAGTTAACAAACAAACTTTTGGATGATGTGCATAGTTCAAATTTCTCCATTCTCCTAGGAAACCCAAAGATGTATAAAGATCTACGAGATTATTATAGGCCAGATAACATGAAGAAGGAGATCACTATGTATACATCAATGTGCCTAGTATATCAGCAAGTGAAGGATGAGAGGAAAAATTCTAAGGGCATGATGCAACCAGTACCTATACTAGTATGAAAATGGGAGAACATCAACATGGACTTTATCACTGGGCATTCTTAGACATCCAATGGAAATAATGTTGTCTGGGTTAATGTGGATCATCTTAAAAAGACTGCACACTTTATTTAAATTTGAGAAGATTTATCATTGGATCAATAGGCATGGATATATATATATATATCATAATTGGTTAGGCTGCATGGAGTACCACTATCTATTCCATCTGATCGAGAACCAAGATTCACCTCTATGATTTTGAAGAGTCTTAAAAATGCTCTGAATACTAAGTTGAACATTAGTATGACTTATCATCCTCAAACTAATGGCCAATCTGAGCAAACAATCCAGAAACTAGAGGACATGTTGAGATAATGCTTAATTTATTTCAAAAGAAGGATGGGATCAACATCTTCCTCTTTCCACTCAAGCATACAAATGGATCCTTATGAAGCCCTTTATGGTAAGAGGTTAAGAACACCTACATGATTATGTGCATTATGTTTTTATTTGATAATGGATATACATTCATTTTATTATTGTAATATTGTAAATTATTTTTTAAATCATAAATAGTATTTTTAATTAATATTCAATAAAAAAATTTATTTTTATAAATTAATGGATTTTTGAATTAAATTTTATTTTAATATTATTACTAAATAACATTTTAAATATAAATGATTTATTTATTTTTATAAATACAATTGTCATTTTTATTAAGGTTTGAAAACAATTTATGTCAAACCAATGAATTTGTGATAAATGTTGTTTTTTATTTAAAAAGTTGAAATTCACTAGTTTAGAAAATTATTTATATAAAATGAATATGATTTTTGGAATCAGGATGCCCAAATTATCCAATGGTGAATTTTTCCTAATTTTCTGGGATAATCAACTTTTTCAGTAAAAAATAAATACTATTTAATTATGTAATGTGTTCTATGACATCATAATAACCTAATAGTGATTTAATAAAATAAAATTAACTGGATGTTCAGCCAATATATGTTTTACCAATAAAATTAATGTGGTTTTAGGTTAGTTTTATTTATTTTACAAATTTTTAGTGGACCCTCCAAGACTTATAAAACATATTAACTTTTAAAATGAATTTCTTATGAGTGTGGATCACCTCCAAATAAGAAAGACTAATATTTTAATAAGTTTGTCCATGGGCCATATAAAATATTTTTTTCACTACCCTTTGGAAAAAACATGGGCAAAAACATGGGATGGTTTGTGGTTTTGATTAGATTAATGTTTGGTGGTCAAAACCTAAATAATAAAGAATTCCCTCTCTTTTCCTATATAAATTCACCCAAGCTAACAGTTCCTCTTCACTCAAAGACTTTAGAGTTCAACCACACTCAACCATTCAATCTCTATAAATCTTAAAATCCCCCCCCCCCAATATACCAATAATCCTCTCTCAATCCTCTCCCAATCCTTTAGGACCACACTTCCATGTAAGGGATTTTCTTCCTTTCCCATTTTTTGTCCAAATTTCGTTATGTTGTTATGCCCTTTTATGTTCAATTAATAATGTTGGGGTGTGATTTAGAACCTCACTGACACTATCCTCATAATGTTTGAATTATTAGAGACTCCTTTATCTCTCATTAATGCCTCCCATGAACCCTTATTACCATGCCTAAATTTTGTATGTGATTTCTCTCTCCTCATTCACAATCAAGAAATTGTTTTTTATTTTATATCTCAACTCCATTACATATGTTGGGACTTGTACCTATATGAACCTATTACTATCCATTTAGTGTATATATGATGAGACACCCATTTCTCTTTCATAAAAAATATTTATGAATTCTTATGTCACGACGTTATGCTGCTGAAATTGCATTGCGATTTTCCTAGCCAAAGTCATTATGTAGTGAATACCATGACCATTTATCTATCATGGGTATTAAACATTATGCACATTTACATATTGATTATATATTTTCATGTATGAGTTCCACATTACATATAGTTGAATAAATGATTATGTTTAATGAATCCATGTTATAGGATCCATGTGGCACACTAATGCATGAAATGAAATGATTAAGAAGTGTGTGCCCTGATAACGCTCAAAAGAATTGGGTAAAGATTAATGTCATGATATGTCAAGTGGAATGAGGGTTTACTCATTATAATTCAAGTAAAATGAGGTTATACTCATGATCCTTGTGAAACTATCGTTGTCTCATGCTAAAATCATGTTAAATGTTGTTAAAACATTCCCAAGTTATGATAATCATGATATATCATGCCTTTATGTTCATGTTTCTCTTACACTTCATTTATATGATTATTGCCTTAGATGTATCTTATTCTTCTTGTTATGAATTTTTTACTCCATTAATAGGCTTTATTTCCCATCATTTTATTAAGCATGTCCCTAGGTTATCCCATTCAATGTTAGGTATGAAGGAGTGATGTGGTTATGTAAAAGAAATATTCAAAAAGATGTTGTGATTTATGTTATAAGTTGTTATGTAATGTTCTTATGCCCCAAAGAAACTAGACCTTTGGATCTTTTATGTTATTCCAAGTGAAGTTTTTATGCAATAAATTATGTTTAAATGTGAAATAAAGAGAAGGGTTGTTATATTTTATATTTTTGTGAATAGACCTTAGGAGAGACTTTGGAATGTCTTTTGTAAATTCTTATATCATATTCTATGTGAATTAAGTTTCACAATGGGTGGAAGCTAAAGACACTAAAATTTAGAAATATAATGTTGTTTATAAATATAACATGACTAATTTTTTTATACATTTCAACTATAATGTGAAATAATCATTGATAATGTAAATTAATTATTTCATAGGATCATTGAATGTTTGATGAATATTATGGATCACGTCACAGGAAATCATCACCCTATCCTCAAAAAACTAATGGCCAACATGAAGTTTAAAATATTTAGATTATGTGAATAATATAGAATAATAACAAGATAAATTCAAAATATTAGAGTTAATGTATTGATAAAAAATTATGTTATTAAAATACAACTTATAAAACCCCCATTTGAATGATTCCATATTAACTATTCTATTGGAATAGTTTCCACTTACCAATATGGAGACGACACAGAAGGCCTACATTGTATTCAAGGAAATTAATTTGGATCTAGAAACCATTGGAAAAGAAATAAAATAATACTTTAGGAACTATTAAGAATTAGTAGGGGGTTTTTTATAAAATATTGTATTTAAAATGAGGAATATAGAGTGTCCAATTATTTTCTAATTTAGTTACAAGGCTTTCATCGGGGAGACAAAGTACATATTTACAACTCTTGGATGAAGATGATGATAGGTAACCATTATTATAGATGGTATAAAATTTTATTTACAATAATTTATAACCCATTTGTTTTCTACATATTAAAAAAACATAAATCATGAAACCCGTTCATTTTCAATAGTCATTGACTAAAGAATTTCCATGAGAATATGACATAATAAATAGTGGAGGAGATCTCACTCTTTCAAATTATCTACCAATACCACAACTGAGTTGTAACTTTCTTTAATATTTTATTGATTTATATACCCAAATTAAATATATTTAAAATATATATATCAAATTAAAGGAATTGAGGACACTACATTAATAATTATTGAGAGAGGAAAATATTTTTTGTTTTATAATTCTAACATTTTTTCTCTTAATGTTTAAATTTGATTTCTCTTTATTATAAATATTAACTAGTTTTTGAAATCTAATGAACTCAATTTGATAAAATATGATATTTTTTGACCCATTTTAGTGATGTGAAACTAAATATACACATGAAAAAAACATAACAGAGCACTAAAATGAAACTTTTTCAAATTGATGGTTTGGGAAATTCATGAAAAGACAACTGAATTTTTAAATTTAATGACTTGACATAACAACCAACACTAAAATAACACACATGATATTCTTAAAAATAGAATTTCAATATCCTCTAATGATCTTATTTCTTGGGAGAACCAAGATAAGCTCATATAACTATATGTTGATGTGTAATCTACTGAAAACTATATAACATTGAGGTCCCTATTTCATAAAATGTTGTGGAATTATTTTTTAATAAAATCCATTTTTTACAATGAAATATATTTTGGAATACCATTGTAACACACCACCCCTACCTCATTGTCTTGAGGAGGCGGTGAGGCTTACTTGGCCTTAAGAGATGTTCCCAAGGCACTAAAGGCTGGCAATAAATGCCGAGGGCTCTGAGAACCATTGGGGAACGATTTTCCCTTGAGACAAAACCATCCAAACAACCACAACCAAATGATTCATGTCAACAAAACCAAAAACATAAATTATTAAAGACAACTACATAATCTATAATCTCACATTCCATCACAACCCAATACAACATCAGAGTACAATGCGGAATACTCAACAACAACACCACGAGTCATGACACCCCCACAACTCCACACAAAGCTCCAAGATCCAATTTCCACCAAGACATTACAACACACCACAAAAGGAGGTTGATGCCTTACCTTTTCCCACGTCACGATACACGACATCTACAAATACACCACAGTTCCAAATTAGGGGGTGAATACTTAAACTTAGTAGGTTTTCCCCGAATGACTTCCCTACACAAGCCACTAGGATAAAACCATTAGAACATTTATATAAAAAAATTATATAAATAATTACAAGTGCAACCATTACCATAAGCCAGCCATGCTCTTACAAAGCCATCACACCCAACCCATGAAACCAAGGGAAATCCAAAGCAAACATTCTACAACCATCTCATCATTTACCCATTTGCACTACAACTTCCATCATTCAAAGCAATGAACAACAAACAACCAAAATGGTGGGACTTTTTCCCAACCTGTTCACCCATTCACACCAAAACAATCAAAAGGGTGGGACTTCCACCCAACCCATTATCCCATTCGCAACTAGCGGTACTTCCTGACCACTACTCATATGGTGGTTCTTCGGACCACTATCCATCCCCTTTTTATAGTGATATCTCCCGCCCACGTCCACACAACATTTCAATCAAGCTAATGACAAGCATATAATTCACCAAGGTCACAACCACAAGCAATCAACCAATTTCTATTACATATCAATTCACTTCAATAAATAACCTATTTATTGAAAACCATTTTCTAGGCCAAACATAATTTCAATAAAACAACCCTTTTTATTGAAAACCATTTCCATCAACCATTTTCACAAATCAAACTCAGCAACCCATTTTAAAATCTCCATTTTAAAATCCATAACAAGAGCATTTCACCACAAAACCCCTTTTCCCCAAAAATCGTCAAAACATCACCCACATGATTTCCAACCACATTCTTACATCAAAACACAATTAATTTTCATCACAAAAATTAATTTTAACAAGGAAACACAAGTTCTAACCAAGTGGAGTTGATAGAGAAGCCACCTACCTTTAGGGTTCCTGAGAAAACGACCCACAAGCCACCGCACCTCAAAACCAGCGAACACACCACCGAAACCTCTCTAGATCCCTTTCCCTAACATTTTCATGCCTTAATATTAACATCCAAGGCAAACCCAACCCTATATATACACACATAAAGTGTAGTTATAGAAAACCAAGAAAGAGAGGGATGTGGATCTAAATGAAAACACAAGAGAAACGAGACGAGAGACTTCCCTGGGAGATATAACCTTGAATCCACCTTGAACTCCTTCGAATCGCTTCCAAAATGTTTGGGAGAGACCCTCCAGCCCTTGAGAACTGAAAATCCCGAGTGAGGCTTGAGTGGGAGGAAGAGAGGAGTGAAATGAGGCAATCCCGAGTGAGATCGGGTTTTAAAACGCTAACTTTAGGTGGTCGTAGGGTTAGCCCGCACAGTTTGAAAAACTGTGTGCTAACTGTGTGCACGCCACTGGCTCGAGGCCCAGAGTCTGCGTGGTTTCCTCACACAGTTTAGAAAATCGTGCGCAGGCTGTGTGGAGCCTACTGTCTCCCCATGCATGGTTTCCTGGAGCATACTCACAGCTTACACTAACCGTGCACAAACCATTCACCCCTTTCAAAGCATCCAAACTCATCCGAAACTATTCCAAACTCTCCCAGCCTCTTCCTAAATCATTCTATGCACATTAAATACATAAAAATGCATAAACAAAGGCCACACACCATAAACTGGGGGTTCTACAACCATGTTTTTAACCCCATTATCACTTAGATTTTATGAATCACCATATTAGGTCACTATATTATAATACTAAAATTTATAACTATTTGGATCTAGAACATAATTCATGAATAAAAGGACATCTCTAGTGGGGGGAGTAGGATGATTGAAATTGAATCTATGTATGTACTAAAGGTTCTTATTATTTTTCTATCTAAATGAGATTCTAGGAAAATTAACGAATTTATTATTATAATGGATCTAAAAAACATTAAAATTGAATTAAATGAGAGGGAAATATCTTCAAAATGGGGGAAATGATATTATAGTTTCTTTATTTGTATCATGTCAACATTGAATTTTCCCAAATATTTAATCTTTTATATCACATCATATATTAATTATTCTTATGTTTGAGTGTTTCTTTCATAGTGGTATTTCTGAAAGATTTTATAATTTTAAAATTTTTTGGGAATCATTTTTTTTACATTGAAGGGAATCAGATGAATTTCAATTCCACTGCTAGCTCAGTGGTGAATGAAATATAATGAGTTTAGTTGCATGATGAGATATCATGCTATTAAAGGGAGGAATCCTGGTTGTTTTTAGAATTCAAAATATTATAAAACATTTTTTTAACCTTTTGTATCATAGACATCATTTAGAAAAAATCACCTGAAATAGAAATGAATGAAATAACATGTCCCACTTTAGAATAAATATAAAGATAAGAAATAAACATGTGGGTTCTTATTATGAAACATAAATTTTTTAGATGAAATTAAAATTAAAATGGAAATAATATCAAGATATTGACCATGATGGGAGGAAGAAAGAATGAATCATTGAAAGGAATATAAGGCTACGAGGGAGGGATTTCACTTCTATTACTACTATTGGAGTCTCTATAGATTTATTTTATATTTATTAAAGCCACAACATAAATTATTTGTCTTGTGACTACTATTATCTCTCAAATGAAAGTTTAAAAACTTTTGGTTATTTGGTTAGGTGTGGAATCATATTCCAATTCTTGAATACTTTGAGTAATGACTAAACCTATTATCAATTGGCTAGTTTTATTATTCAGTATGTCATTATTATATTGAATAAAATTTCATTTGAATTATTTATCCTAATCATTACTTACTAAATTAGTGGTTTTTTCACAATTTTCACTCAAATGACTTTTTTACATATTGGAATTATCTATGATAATTGGAGAGTTTCTTTTGACTATTAGAATGCTTTTGAATATAGTTTATTACTTCTAGATTTAATGTGAAATTCAAATCATGATTTGTGTATTTCCAGAGTATTTTAGTATCGGTTCACTATTTTTATCATCATTGATAGGTTTTAACATACATAAAAAGGAAGAAATATCATGAAATGATTATATTTATATTAATCATCACAATATACTTCAAAATAAGTTAACTATTAAAATCATTGTAGATTCATTCATTCATTAATTATTAATAATTACAGTGAGTTTTATTTAAGACAATGATATCATTATATTTGGAAATACAATCCTAGAACTCATCACCTTTAAATAAATCATATTTTAAAATACATTATAAAAATTATCCAAAGTTCCCCAAAAAAAATTCACCTATAATCAACCCCCTAAACAAACTATAAAAAAATCTATTTTTCCTCCCATATCAAGATATTACTCATGGTTACGAAAACCCTATATTGTTATTTTCAATAGGTTATAAAATATATTTTTTGACTCCCATGACTTGTTTCGAAATATCTGTAATATCTACTTCTTCTATGTTTAATTTTTTACCACGTTAGTATTGATTGATAGATAAAATAAAATTACCTTCTATCATATCACAATAAACCCATATCTTGAATATTCACAACATGATATTATTATTAGAAAAAAGATCATGTGAAAGATTTTCTATCTATGAAAAAGACATTCATACTCTAACACCACAATATTCTAATTCTCCAAATCCAATAGTTCTTAAGGCTTATAAAATTAAATTAATCATGATTTAATTTAAAACTAATGAATTTTAAAATAATAACCATTCTATATTAATTTATAATCTTCCCTCAATAGCTATCTCACTAGACTACAAACATCCCCTTGAGAATATAAGCATGTAATTCAGAATTTAGAGTCTATAGAGTGAATGGAAAATAGATGATCTAATTAATACATTCCTACCAATATTTAGCTTCCTATACACCACCATTTTCTATGAATATATCAGTACTTTTCCTATAAAATGATGATTCTTGATCCACATATACTGGACAGTCAAGGTTTATTCTTATTCCGAATTCTTGAATGACATGGAATAATGAACTCAATATTTTTGGAACACTTTCCATGTTCCCATTAACTTGAATCAGATTTGAATCAATCAGAGTAGGAATGTATATTATTCTAGAAAAATCTACATCAAGTATAGTTTAGTAAAATATCCTCATCGATATTGATAAAAGGAGTACTATAATCGAAACAAAGAATTTAATTATTGTTTTGTGGCTTTATTAACCTTATTTTGATTCGTTATTTTAATAATCCATTTTTTTCTCAAATCACTTTCATAGAATTTGTGTGAAATTATTTTTAATACGTTATATTAAGAAAATTAAATCAATGCAAAAAATCACTAAACTAAATATCTAAGACTAATTCTTTTTAGTGAAGTGTTTTTCTGAAATTCATTTCAATATATGTAATCTTTGATCATGAATACAATGATTTGTGATTTTTTTTAAATCCTCCCCTCATGGTTGTATAAATACATGGATAACAATATACTTATATACTATAATAAATTTAGAAATATATTTTCATTTATAAAATTCTTATAATCATTTTTTTATAAATAGATCAACTAATCCAGTCTGAAGGAACCTTTTTTCTTTTCCATCATATCTAGATGTCAGCAATAGACTTATAAATACACATATTAAAATTGTACACTAATACCATTTTCTAAATCCCAATCAGAAATAAAAATCTGGACACATGAACTTAGGACATGTCACGTGGCAATAGGAACATTCCTTTATAGTCACAGGCTCACAACTAGAGATGATGAAAAAAATATTCAATGGGGAATAATATTCTTTCAAAAATTGTACTAATTATCTATTTTCAATGTAAATTTTAAATAAAAAATCATGTTTAAAATTAATTAATATATAAAAAGTGAAACTGAAACTAAAAAGAACTTGTTTCATTCCACATTATAGTCCTATTATTTAAAATGATGCTTATCCTCCAAGTATTTTCTAGATACTAAAATAAAAATATTATTGAATATGAACATCTTATCCCATTTAGAAATCATTTAAGGTATATTAAAAAAGATAATTTAATATTCCCACTATATATAATTATACAATTGACATCTACAAGAACAATGAGTCATTTATATAATGGGTGACAAAACTACACATTTTATAATTTTCATAAGTCAATTTGATATGTTCCCATTATTGATCTATCTATACTATATTGTATTTTTTCAATGAAAAATTTAAAAAAATATCAAATAAAGACTTATAATACAATTTCACATGAATAAAAAACATAGTATTAATAAAAATCATCTTATAGCTGTTGAAACATGGAAACCCCACCCATTTCACCAATAATTAAATTATTGATCAGTAATATTTTCAAATTTATTTCACCATGATTAATATAGAAATAAATTTAGTAAATACAATTATTATATTATTATAATATATCATCATCATTCTAGATGCTTAAATTTCATAACTATATTTATTCATATAACCTATGGTCATTTCTGTCCATGTCAGTAATTGAAAATTCCATTCATTCATTGAAACATTCTCCAATTTCTATCATCCATGATTTAATTTACATTGCCAAAAACAATTTTCTTTATAAAATAATTTCTATAAAAAAATAGAAAATTTTAATTCCAAACACTATTTTAGATCAGTATTTTTTTTTAAATTCCCATCATCATGTATTTACTTAAAAACACATTAATAAAATTACATAGTCTCTAAAATAATTTCATTTCACCCAATCAAATCATGTAATTTTCTAAATCACACTTCTAATATTTTTAGTCAAGATCATTTTTTAAAAGAGTAAAAACCAATAAACTGTCAAATTAATTTCAAATGAATGATTATTTTAAAATTAATTTATCAATATAAATTAAAAAATGTCATTGAAAAAAAACATAATTGGATCAAAATAAGTATGGGAATGAAAATAATCCCCTTAATATATATACATATAATCCCACTATTCTATATATCATGGATCATATGCCTCTCTTGATTATATACTTCAATTTATATAAAAAAAATCAATTTAAAAATCAATGATATAATTATACCATGATCAAACAATATGAATGATGTTTCATGAGACTGATACATGTGATAGATGATAGGGAACATCAGGAATGTATAACTAATATTAATCACAATTTATATACCTTTAATTTTCCCATAAAAATGATAAAATTTCATTAAATAATAATGGGGAACAACTAAAATTTATATATTGAATCCATAAAATATAAAAAATATTTTTTAGTTTACTAATTGGTGTTAAGGGAATAAAATATTAATTTTTAAAATATATATGCTTCATTCAGAATGACTAGACTATATATATGATTGATTAACTATTTATTGACCATGCATTCTTCTGTTTTAATTTTTTTAAAATAAATGTTTAACATGAACATTTATTTAACTATGAACAGAATAATACATCATTTAATGATTTTTTTTTAAAATCATGGTCCATGAACCAATATTTAACTTTTCGCAACCTATTTATTATCAAAAGATTTCTCCTATATTTTTTTCACATAGAATCAACCATATTTTTTTAATGGATGGGGCTGAAGCCTCATTTTATTATTTAATGAAAAGAACTCTTTAGATTGGGTAGAGGGAGACCCATAACATAGCCCGAAGGCCCAAAGCCATGTGACCTAAAACTTGGCTTGAAAGCCCATTTTTTGGCCAAAAGAGCCCCTCAGTAAATAGTACTACTACAGTACCCTGGATGCCACAGTACCACTGCCGCTATGATTAAAAAAAATATTATATAATTTTTTGTTGGTTCACACACCCACACAATGTAATAATGGTATAATCCCCTTGTTCTTGTTATACATGCTAAAACAATTCATTATATTCAAATATATGTATTTTGAATCAAATTAAGAAACCATTATGATTTATATATAGAGAGCTTCATAAATAGAATTTATGTAACTTCCCCAATATAATTCATTGAGAAATCTTTTTCCAAATAATGGTTTATAGATATTAAATTTATAATATCAATTCCAATAAGTAGTATTACACTAATATATAAAATATAAAACATGATTATTATAACACTGGAATAAATAAATAAAAAAAATTATCTCTAATTTTGTAAGAGTTAAATAATTGAATGCATCATGAAAATGGACATTCTATAGTTTACATTCTTCCTTTAATCAATAAATCAACGGTAGTAACTTACATATGATATAAACACAAATTTTACCCTTATTTTTTTAGTTCTATCATAAACACAAACCCAAATATATTTATAATTAATAAATATATTTTAACCAATATATTATTGCTATCAGAACCATGATATATATATATATATATATCAAAATATAATTGGAATTTCTTTGAACTACTGGTTCAGTGGTTACTTCATAATCAATATCTTGATTTTCATTTTGAAATTTTCAACCCATTGTAATTTATCACTAAAAAATCTACCATATATGTATGTTTTCTTTCATAATCCCACACACATATTATGATCTAACAATTTTAGGTAATTAAATCTATTTTTAGAAATGATTTATTGGAATGGATTGCATTCCAAATTTCATATACTCAATCTTAAATACCCAGATATCATCATAAAAGGAGGTAGGTTCATATTTAATGAGCATGAACTCATCATTATTTTTCTCAAGAAATAAATATTTATTTCAATATTGAGAAATAAAATTAGGATTATGAGGTAATAATAATATCTGTGTCAGTTCAGTTTCTAAAACCTCTTATACTATTAATTTTATTTTAATAATCAGATAATTCATATTTATTTTTCTTGTACTTTAATAAGATTAATTTTTGACACGCATATTCTTCAAGTAATAATTTCATTATCAAGGAAAACAACATGTTAAGATTCAAAAACATGGTTCTCCTATGGGTTAAAAAAATTAATAACTCGTCTTTCTCATTGGGATATTAAATAAATAAGATTTTTTTAAATGTATTTCAATGTTTATTTGAAACATTAAAATTCTCATACACTTAACAACCATAAATTTACAAGAAGGATAATTTAGTATATTTCTCAGTCTATATGAAATATAATTTCTTTTGACCTTAAATAAAATACATATAATAGGAATGGAAACATTTTAAGATCATAACCCTATATATTTTAACCCAATTATATTAGGACCCCACATGGGTTAGGGAAAAACCATGTTAGACCCCCAAATCTAACCTCCAGCAGGTTATAAATATTTTAAAGGAATCAATGGTATTAGAGAAAAATGATGTTAATTATTCCCTAAATAGTATTACCAAAGATTGAAAAATATAATGAAAACTTCTAAATCCTAAATATTTAAGAATCCATGATTACATAATATCACAAAAAATGTTTACTGCATGAGTGAAATATAGAATAAAAAATCACACCAACTACAACAATGTAAGAAACCCCACTGAATACAAATCATGTAATAAAACCTATATAACTTGTATACCTCAGTGGTAAAAAAACCATCTCCCAAAACCAATATCTTACTATAATAAATGGTCGTTGAGCTAACATAACTTAAAAATCCACCAACATGAATCTACATGTTGAAATAAAAAATTTGGTGCGAATAAATCCACATATTTTTTCCATCATCTAATATGAATAAAAAGTCAATATCATTCCTACATAATAATCAATGTAGTAAAAACATAATATATTGTCCTGCACTTTCTAACTATTATCAAACAAGGTAGAATTGATTGAACATCAACTAATGAAATGTAATATCCCCATGTATGATACCATACTATACATGGATCTATTCAATTTCAAAAATATATTCATAATATATTAAATCTATAACTCATCATAAAAATTCATCCTTAAGCCTATTGCAAACATATCTCACCAAATAAAAAGGTTTGTATAGTACCACACATTCCATTAAAATATTAGAGGAGCCTAGAAAACCAATTCCTTTAAATGGAATCAATGATATTGTAAATGATTGATGTTATAAAGTATTCTAACCCTATTTGAACCCTTCTCATTCACACAACAACCACATGTATAAATAATAGATAATTTCAACCACATTTTCTCCAATCAATTATCTTCACAACCACATTTCAAAATCATAAACAGGACCATAGGTAGGTATGGGATGAGGTCTAATGGGTTTTTATCACACTAAATCACTTTCATTATGTCTGTGGTGTCAAACATGAGGAAAAAAACTATGTGGTACTTTTATAAAAAATTATACTCTCATCGCTACCATAATATCAAAATAAAATTACATATATATCTCATAAACCCCATACTCATAATCATGTTTGGATCTGTATTATTCATTAGAAAATTATTATAATATTTTAATCAATCAAACCACCCACTCTATATATTTCATTACTATACCACTTATATCATCATTTCCCTATAACTTAAAGATATCACATTGTCAAATTACTCATAATAGAAATCATGTGACTGACCTCCACGAAGGAAAAAAACTACAGTGAGATTCATAACAACATAATCATTACAAGGAATTCACATCATCATCATAAATAATTCATCAAGGGTTATAACTCATCAGGTTAATATCTATGATAATAAAATGAATGAAGAAATTATTATCCAATGTTATTAGCAAGCCATTAATTCTATTATGGCTATACAGATAGTTTTTAACAATCCCTAATCTATAATGAAATGATATTATGAGTACACTAACCTTAGTACATAATGAATGATAATATAAGAATATAATGAAATCCATTTTAATGAAAAAAATAAAAATATAAACTCTAACACTATCCCAAATCACAACATAATTTAATCAAAAAACATTAACATGAATTCTTAAAACATACCAATATATTACTATTAATTCATAATTATGGTAATTATATTATATTAATATGAGGAGGGAATAAATTTATTGTATAAAAACTATTCATGGAAGTTCATAGGAACCATCTACTTTTTAATTTAATAATATATCAACCCAAATTACCTCAAAATATTATAAGAATATACTGGGTATAGAACCATTTAATAATAAAATAGAAAATATAAAAACCAGTTTTAACTAATTTTGAAAAACTAATTACATAAAATAAAGGCCCAAAACACATAATTGGATATCCTGAGGACCCAAACAATTATTAGTGGCCCAAAATCCCATTGATTGAATATCAAGAAATATAAAATAATGTCTTAGATTGATGGCAAAAAGACAATTTTGAATTAAGGAACCCAGGGTAAAACCCATAGTCATCCACTTAACACATCAACCATTTACACATCCCCTTCCATTGATGTCTCCAAAACACCCCATCAAACACACAACTCTCATTTCCTAATCATTACATGCATGAATCATGTGAAACACTTGAGGATAACACCATATTATATCTTTTATCAAGACATACACCTGAAATGTTGTTGTATTAACAACCCCTAACTAAAATAAAATCTTATAATAAACCAATTGAGAATTGGTCCTTTACAAAATTGAAATAATCCCACAACCTAAATGATCAATATAGGACGATCACTTAGATGGATAGCATTAGTAAAGGGAACACCAAGATTGATTCTAAAAAGTGCTAAAACATGATGGGATCTATGAGGTTAACCATGTATAAAATCAATGAGAACTATGAGAATCATTTGAATAAGATATGTAAACCCGATATAAAATATCCTTTCATTATCAACTATATCATGAACAAAAATTCTGTGTGAAGCTTATCACTACATCCCATGGATAGGAAAAGGCAACCACTCTCCAATTGAAATCCACTCGTAAATATTATTTTTTATAGAAGTTTATAAACATCAGTGATAATTACATTTCCTTGTGGTATTTTATATTGTATAGTTTGGGTTAATTTGAAATAATATTATTTCTAAGAATTATAAGTGTCTTTGTTATTTTCCTTTCTTATGGTTATATAGGTACGTCTATAGAAAGTCACACTATGAATTAGATGTGTTACACCTTGATGTGTGTGCAGATATATCTTTTGTTCTAGACTACATGAAGTTAGATCAACATAGGTTTGACACACCAAAACTATTGGGTTTTAATTTGATTATTTTTTAGACAGGGAAAGGTCACACTATGAAATATGATGTCACGTGGAAACTACACATAGAATGTGGGTTCATTTTTTAATAATTCATCATAGATGACTATCAGAACATGAGAGTTATCCCATAAATGGGAAATCACACCATGAATTTTGGCTTGTATGTAAACATTACAATGATTAAATGACAAGGGTTAAAAAGACACATCATATGATTCAGATCACCAAAATTCCTCAAGTGTGCCTCCATAAATACAATAGGTTGTGGGATAGGGGAAAGGGTCAACAAGGATATAGTGGGTAGAATATACACTTAGTTATAGTAAAATATAAATGGTAATAATGAAAAAAATGCATTGTATTGGAGTACAATTATTAATAAATAAATGATTATACAATATGATATAATAACGAAAAAAAAATCTATGGTAAACACGCACAGTTTTTAATAAATAACCAATTTTCCATTATGATCTAAAAATTGAAATATCTCACATAGTCATATATAATCAAACCATGATAGAATATACAAAAACCAAACACCCACTATGCCGGTCCCATTAAAAAAACAATTAAGTATTAAATAATTTAACAACTCTCTATTACCAACAATGATCCAAACCACATAAATATTCTATATAACAATCAAGATGAAAATTCCTAATCTTAACACTCCACACAAGAGACATTAATAATATATAAAACATTATTCCTCACATGATCCACTATAATTATTATTCTCAATCTAAAATAATACAAAAGGTATGCATGCACACTAAGGTGCACGTATAGGGGTTGATAAATAAATATTAGTTGTCTGCCACAATAATTAAACTATAATATACTATTATAATAGGTGTTTACATTAAATGATATTCCAAGCCTATTAGACTAAAAATAACTGATTACATAATAAAAAAAAGTTTAATATTAATGGAAATAAAAATATAAAGTAGGTAACCCATGGATTTAGTTATAAACCAAAGTAAATATACCCTTATATTGTCCCATGCTAGAAGATTTATATAATATAGCTCACTCATCCATATAACATTATAAATGTTCCCCGAATTTATAATGGACATATTATATACCCAATAATACAATAGGGATGATTGTTAGACACTTGATGGTACTAATATACATCCACATTAAAAACCACAACTCTAACAGGCTCTAGGAATCCAATGGAATGATAGAAACTGATGAAAAGAACTATTATAACAAGGAGATGACTTATAAAAAGGAAATATACCTATATAATAAACTGATTCCATAAAAGTAAATGTTTAGTAAAGGAATATCCCAGAGCCCAGGTCTATAAAATGGCCCCATACCATAGTTACCCAACTTCTAGTTAGGCAAAAATGTCCACTGTTATAGGGTAGGACTGCCCTCCTCTAGATCATCCATCATCCTTGTATGCTTATATATCCATAAACAAAAAATTTATGAATGATTCAAAAAATTTGAAGGCTAATTTCCATTCCCATGAAATCCCAAATTTCCCCTTCTACATAAATAACCTGGGAAATTATTACCTCAAATACCCTAGTTAATGTTTAGTAAATAAAAAACTGACAAACTCTCAAACCCATAACCCAAGCTACTAAAACATTAGTAGAGATCATCTCATGTTCAAAAAATTATGGGGAACCCTTGGTCCACTAAAAAACAAAAACAAACACCAAATTCACAAACCATAACTAATTTAAGTTAAAATGGAACACACAAAATCGCTAACACTTAGTAAAAACTGACTCCTCACTGGTTAAACAGAAATCACGGGGTTGATATAGTTCTATAGATCACTTCCATCTAATAATATGGTCTTCTTATTATAAAAGAACATTCTCAAATGGTGACTTATTGCCCAACTAAAATGAGTACCACATTATTTTTGAAAATACAATCTATAAATATAGAATATGAAACCCTACCTGGGGTTCCACTATTGTTTTCAAATCATAAGAAGATCCTTAATGAGAAATATATCAACGTATCCCTTGATGTCCAACCACTGATCTTTAATCTCTATAATGACCAAAATGGAATTCAAAAGAAACCCAAAACCAATGTGGTAATCCTTAAGACTTCATAAGACTCTTATCAATATCTACTAAAAGAAAAAATACTATACCCATCATCCCATGTTAATATCCCATCCCAAATGCTATAACAGATTTGATCCTAAAACACAATATCTAACCTTAATTTCTCTAATCTCGAGAAAATGGTTTCTACGTCCACGTATCCTGAAAAATCCTCCTAGAGATACTAATAAATCCCATATTCTCATAATCATCTAAAGGACCTATATTATTACCCTTGAAAACTCGTGTCCATGTCATCCAGAAGATCTATAACTCTCATATGGGTTGTGACATGATCTATATAATGGGAGCTCTCAAGGGAAATATTTTAACACCCCATACCAATAAAACCACAAATAAAATGGACCTCATCCATAAGATTAAAAAATAGTCCCCCAATTTAAATATTCTATCTAACCCTGATCGACCCAGGGAATCACTTTGTGGCACATAATAACCATCACTCCTCACAATTACATCTAATATGGTAGGTAACACTCAAAAGGGGCTATAACCAATCCCCCTCATAGATAAATATTAAGGAGGGTATCAAAAATCACCCCCTTCATATATTTTTTTTATATAATACACTCACTATATATTTTTAATGAACTTCATACATTAAATGACAAAGATTTGGAACAAAACCCCTCTACAAGACACCAAAAACCTATGCCTAACCAACAAAAAGATCCATAAAGGGGATCTGAATATAACTATTTTTAGAAAAAAATTAAATGAATATATGAATAATAAAATAAAACATCCCCCCTAGAATCCTTAATACATAACCATTGATGCTTATAGACTAAACCCACACTTTTTCAGCAACTAATTCTCCTAAATCTTGCCACAAAATGAACATAAATTAATTAAAACAATTAATATGAGTTAAAATGTTAAATTCAAAGGTGATTTGTTTTTTTGTACCTGCTATGTTGACTAATGACCACCCATCTACAGAAGGCTTATGACACACCTCCAACTCCATGAAAAGAAAAATACCTGACATGCAATACCCAATTACAAAGAAATTTTTTTAAATTTCCTATACTATTTATGAAAAATATAAATAAAATTTTACCACTATTTAAATAGATATCATTGATTTGAATATTGTTTTTGGGAAATTATCTGAAAAATGTATTCCAAAGCCCCATCATCCTCATTTAATTTTACCACTCTCTAGTGAAATCAAAACTAAACCCCTAATTTGTGAAAACTACAATCAACCACAATGAATGAGGAAAGATACATGGGAAAGGGTTTGAATATTAATGCCAAAAAAGTTTTAATAATCCACCCAATAACACCATGGGATTGAGGGGACTTGAAGGGACAAAGGGGGTGTGAGCTACCTAGTCTGTGACTCATTAAAAAGTAAAATGGGTGATTTGGGATTAATATACCATGCGGAAAATGGAAAAAACAAATTTTTAACAAAAAATAATTAGGCCACATATTTTTAGAAAGAATGTGGCATGAACTATCTAAGCCAACACCCCCTCACAATGATTGGTTGAATACTTTACTAACCATGCACAAACCATAAAAACTATCATTTGAACCTCTTCGAACCACCTCATGTAGTAACCACACTATACTTTTACAACCATGAACAATTTGAGCACCATACACCTAAATGAAAATCATCCAACATCATTTTATCAAGAATCCAAATTGATTGACATTATCCATGATTAAGCCATGATAACTAGAAAATGAATAAAAAGAACTAAAAATTCCAAAATCCCCAAAGGAAATTATGGTTTTTACTAGGTTGTGAACTCAAAAACAAGTTCATGGAAAATAATAGTCTAAAAATAAAAATCATATCAAATGTAAATGAGATTTATCTAAGTTAATTAGAAACCCCATGTGCCTCAAAAAACAACTGAAACACTTCCAAAATGAGTCTCCAACACTCAAATTTTTAATTTGAATATGAATTCACTAAATAAAATATTGATAAAACAATAATTAAAATTTCAATTTATTTTGGAAACATCTACTGATATTGACTGAAAAAAACTTCACACCATAAACACTTCTCACTCGAGATAAAATCCATTGGTTACAAAACTGATAGGACTAAATTATATTAGGCGCCACATCTCTGATAATCAACTTTATTGTGACTCCAAATCTCACACATGATTTTTATTCAAAACACTAACTACCACTAGTAGAAATAATAGACCTTATATTAATCCAGATTTTTTTCCTTGAACCACATGGAAAACACCTCAAATGATATTTCCATAATGTTTTTCAAACCATCACATCCAATGGTGTGAAATCCCTGTAAGTTTGACCCTTCATGATGAATCCTACTAGAATGATTAACCTTATATACCGAGGTGTCACCAAACCTTTTCAATAAGTGGTTTATTCTAATTCATATCAGAGCCTGTTGTAATACCCTAAAATCCATTGAATACTGCATATAAATTCAATATATGGTATTCCATAGATAACATATCCAATATGAATCCAATCGCACACAGATACTCGGAATACAGAATTTCCAACCATTAACTGGTTGGATACTCCCCAGCATAAGAGTATCCTCAACATAACCATATAATAAAAGACCAATACAAATTACCGATGATCCATATAGCACTGAACAAAGCGATTGGGCCTGGAAAACCTATTTCACCTGAGATGATACATAAAAATAGAAACTACTAGTCATTCTCAGCTCATTAGAAACAAAATTATCTAATGACCTGTGGTGGGATCACTAACATAATACTTATGCTAATAAAATCCTAAGCATAAAACCTCAATATTCCCATAATGATAATTCCACTTAAGTTCCCATAGTCCCAAAAAACAATAATTCATGTTCCACCATGTGAAAACTACATGGACTCTCCCTTTAATAATGGTTGTTAACTCTTGCTCAAACCAATCAAAAAATTAGACTAATATACAAATAATATATGTCTTAAAAAAACTCAGAGAACAAGACAGAAACAATATCCAAACACATAATATAAGAAAACTCCAAAATCTAGTTCACACTCAATGGTTATTATAAGAAATGGAACCCTATAGTCCATCCCAGGAAAACCACACGTCAATTATCCACATGATAATCCTTCAACCATAACCATGTAACCACACTTCCACCACAACACTAACAAGTCAAACTAAAAACGATCATGGGAATGCATCTAAACAACCAATCCCTCTCGGGAAACCTTGAAACAAAGAGCACTACTTGTACTTAATGTCAAAACCAAGGGAGCATCAACCCAATCTAAAATCCTCTCAGGAATCCTTTAACTCAACAAGCCACAAACAGGTTATACGAATAATAAACCAACCCACAAGGTTTTACACACATTCTGTGATGAATTTAATTGATTTTAATCATCGATAAACACTATTCCAAAATATATACTTGGGATATCATCAGTAGAAACATATAATAAATTTAGTTCAGTAGAATCAAACAGTGTATTTATAAGGGGAAAATTCAATATAGATCATTTTAGACACTTTAAAAAATTGAATCTTCTTCATCTATAAATGAACACAACTATGGTAATATGGCATGTGAAAAAAACAATTCATATAAATATGCATGTAAACTATCCACTTTCCAATAAAATAAGTTAAAAAACAATAAATCTATAGATCCCAATATACAAGTGAAATTTCCATGCTGAAATCAGACAACTATAAATATAAAACCAATAAATATAAATCCCATTAATCTGGTAACCAATAATTTCCATTAGAATATGTTCCAATGATTCCCTAGTTTGAGTCCTCATAGATTCTCTGACGCATCCCAAAACCACATTTATATTAACTCCCCAAATCATGAAAACAACCACCATGTATACTATTATATGAAACATTTACCCAATTATTCTTTACACATATCCCTATAAGGATATGCTTGAGGCCTTAAGCATTCCTCCCAATATACCATAGGTTGTTGACTAGTGATGTTGGATTACAAAGATATAATGAGAATATTTTACCCTCTTTCATCGTAAAATAAAATTTCAAATAATCAAAAACCTTTAAAATATAAATATTAGAGTATATAATAAATTATTGAATGAGATACATGCTTAAATAATGGAAATAAGTAATACAATCATAGTGAGTCAAATAATACCAAAAGTGAAAATAAAAAATCATACACCAAGATGATCATTTAAACAAAATAAAGAAGATTAAAATAAATGCACAAGGCTCTAATAATATCTTTGAACCAAACCACACACCTGGCCACCAAAAATACATTGTTTCACAACACCAATCTAGAGACTCCACACAAATAACTCTACTTGATCATGAAATAGTCATCCCTAATAGAACTAATATGAATTAAATTCTGAACCTAAAATCATACATTAGGTCTTGAAACACATAGCTGTTCATGTACATTGGGAGATATATAAATATTAAAAGGCCACACCAATGAGTGGGCCGTTAATATGATTATATAAAAAGTGAATGAAACAAGTGGCACATCCAACTTAGTTGAATTGAAACCACTACTTTCATAAATTAAATAATCAAGGGGATAATATTAATAAAATCATACCCTACCTCATGATATTGTTTAACACTTGAGGTAAATATACCCACCATAGATCACACTAAAGCATTAATACCGAGACACATATCATCTGTAACAACTTCCATATATGTACTAGAGATTCAAGACATCAAACAATGGAATAATTTTGAATTTCAGACACCATATCTTAACTATATGAATCCACCTTAAAACATGAAACTCTATAGGGCTATATGACCCTATGGGATCGATCCAAACTCATGACATGAACTCCACTAAAACTGAGAAAATCTATTAAAGGAATGATATTTGTGCCTAAATAATTATCTTGATAAAATATAATGTTTATGAAAGGAATAAAACATAACCTTATTCCATCCAAACCTATAAGACCAGGATAACCTAACCTTTATCTAGAGTAAAAAAATTGACTATCATAAGGGAGAGAT
The DNA here is from genome assembly GCA_963277665.1 of Viscum album. Classification (NCBI taxonomy): domain Eukaryota; kingdom Viridiplantae; phylum Streptophyta; class Magnoliopsida; order Santalales; family Viscaceae; genus Viscum; species Viscum album. Next base: position 1,571,459,525 of record OY728148.1, on the reverse strand, counting down.
ACACTCATATGGATATTCTATTAGATCTTATAGCCCATCTTAACCCTTATAAAAAATAGAGGAGAGAATTAAATAAATATCATAGTCAGTGAAAAATCAAATGATAACCCAAAGGTATCCTCTTACATCAGTAACCTATTTTATAATAACCTCAGACATCTTGGACAATGCCAAGTAAATCATGAGTTGATCGACTATAAAACCCATCGCAGAAACTTAAAAAACATGTCAACATACTAATAACTAGTTAATAGATAACAGGGGAACCTCTATCCCCTAAAACCCCCAAAAAACATCCATAGGCTCAAACATATATTGTAATAGGTTTTATAAAGAAACTTTACATCACCATCTCAGAGTAAAATACCAATCCCTCACCATGTCAGCCAAAACAATGGGGCTCCAATAGTCACCAAGATAAAATCTATCTCAAAATGTGGTCTACAACCAATGTAAGAACATTCTCAACTAATTAATTAAAGCCCAACCCAAACCAAGACCACCATATTTCCAATAATTAAATACATAATTATAGAACATGGAAATATACATGGGTCACAACATTCATATATAAACCATGGGAAGAGTCCCATAAAGGGACTATAAAAACCATACCATGACCATGAGGGTAATATTAAGTACTCCATTTTGTTATTCTCAAAATCATCACAATAATACTTTATTTTACCTGCCATCCCATGGTGTCAACCCATCATAACTTATCTATCCTATCTAATCCCAAAACACGAGATCTTACCTCAAATTCTCTAACATAAAAAAGGTCCAAACATACAAAGAATATCCATGATCACATCGTAGAAAATAATTGACACCACAATTTTTGAGCTATTATAAAACACACAATTAATCCCCTTATACATAATGTGATAGGTCATTGAAATGACCCATGACCCACATATGGGACATAACTACATCACCCTTTAGAGAGATCTCAAGGAAATACTTTTGAACCATAAGACAAGAAAACCATCAATCACATACACTCATATAAATGAATTTTAAAACTAAGACTCAAGGGTAACCACAAATCTTATGTAGATTTACCCAAAGAACCAATCTACAACCTCTAAGCACCAGCTTACCTCACAATAACATTCCACTAGGTAGGTGTGACATGAAAGGGGATATAACCAGGTAATTATATGGTTCAAATATGTAGAGGGTATCTAAAATTATATCATATACCACTTATACACACTATCACCACACAAAGTAGGTGTGTTTGGGATAGAAAATATAAGAGATTGGGGATTTTATAATTAAAAACCCTCTGTGTAGAACCCAAAACCCCAGACTTCATGGGGAACTAAACATGACACTCCTCAAGAGGATTTAAATTTGTTTAAAATTATTTAAAAATGAATAAATTATTATATGGTATAGAAGTTAAACTAATAAAATGGACCAACCAACATCAATGTGTAACTGCTAAGGGTTCATGCCCAAACCCAAACTCCGCTAACAACTGAAGCACCTAAATCATGCCATTCAATAAAATAAAACTATTTTATATAATTACCAATGAGTTAATTAATTAAATTAATACATTTAGTGATCTTGAATAATAACTATTATGATTTCACTCTATTGAATGATGAAAAACTATATGTTGAATGCTAATGGAACACCTCTAATGCTAAGAAGATAAAAAGACCAAATACAAGATTCCAAATTGTACTAAATTCATTTTCATTTAAAATAAAATTACATATAAATACTCTAGGGATCATACCTCCAATAAAAAATGAGATGTGATTTTTATAAAATTTATTGGGATTTCATATCACCATTCCATTCCAATAAACCATCATCATCAATAAATTCCACCATGTTCTTGTGGAATTAGACATGAAACCCAATACAAAGACAATGAAAAGAAACTACAAGGAACGATAAACAAGATAATGTGAAGGATAGGATGATTCTTCCCTAAAAATGGTTAAGAAAAAAAAACCATGTATACCCAATTGATAGAGGGGTATTCAGTTGATGAGGTCTATCTATGTGCACCCACGAGACCCTGGTTCAAAACATGGTGGAGGCATAATTCTGGGGTACTGTAGCAGAGCACTAGCAGGAACTGTAACAGTAATGTAGTAGTATGGTGCAGGTACTGTAGCAAGTTCTGTAGTAGGTACTCTTCAGTACCGTGGAAACTAGAACTATTAACTATGGTCCACTAGTTTGGGCTTGGAGTCCTTAAGGCCTTCAGGCCACTTAGGCATGTGGGTTAGTAAGGCTTTCGGGCCACCTTCATGGCCTTTGAGCAACCTCAAGGCCTTCAGCCCCCCTAAATTTCTTTCTAGCCACATTATTAGTGTAGTTTTCCCAGATATACTTTATAAAAATTGAATATCCCCATAAGAGGATTTAGAGCAGGTGCACTCACCAGATCAGAATCAATGAATTTTAAAGAATGAGAGGGTGAGGATATGCCACCGGGACCTGCCTGTGCTTGCATGATAAGATTATCAAGATGAACATGAAATAGTGGAGAGCTACCATCATGATGCAAATTATAGGGAGGAGAAGTTCCTAGTAGTTATAGTCTGGTTGAATTCCATAAGACCTTAGGGTCATGTAATGTCTCTTAAGTATATTTTCCATGTTATCTCTTAGCATACATTCCTTGTAAGGGTTACCCCTCATCCCTTGAATTTGGGTTTATTAAATATCAATAAATATTAAGGCCTTCAGGACATTCAGGGTGATATGACGCATGAAGAGAGAAAGAGGGGTGGTTTTTGAAAACAAACTAAATGGGGAATATCAAAAATCCCATTTATTTAAATGATGTGCATGTTGCACATTTTGGATACATGGTTTTCCAAAAAATGTTCAACCATGCACTGAGAACAACATCAACCAATAAACCTTACATTATTTGGATACATAATTTTAAAACCATGTTCTATCTATGTTAATTATAGAACCCCTATAAAACACATTTCATTGTTGTTCGATTTTCATTCTCTAGTTTTTCACCCTCGTCTTGAAGGCCACTCACCATGCATGGTTTAATATAGAGTCTATAAGATTTTATAATATATATGTGCAATTAATGATGAACAAACTATATAAGAATAAATAATAAGAATAACTTCAGCCTTGGATAATTTTACTATTCTCTCTATACTATTAACAGCATTGCAGGAACAATGAAAATGTTTACCAAAATCTACAACTCACATTCAAATATCTCATGCTTTGATTAGGAACCTGAGATACTACCCTGGATATTGAGATCAAAATTCATTCTGAGAGGTATGTCACACCAAGAGATATCAGTCAATATATGACATGTCTATGCCTTGTTTTAAATGGTTATAAATTTTTAGATTCAATCTCTTGGTTTTTATGGGGGTTTTCTCTAATTTATCCATATCTCATTCGACAAACCTTGGGATGTGATCAAGAGATATGTTCATATTTTAATCATTTGATTTTGACCTCACATACTTTTATTTTTTTAGATATACATGGATAAACCTCAGTTTTTATTATTCCCTTATTCCCTCTCACATTTAACACATATTACCATTCTTCCATAAATAATAATCATTGTATGGGTTTTATACATGGTTCAATGGGTATGCATTATTTTTTAATTGGGGTTTTCGGGATTTTAATTTCCATTTAATTACTCAGTTTTGGTTCATTATTTGATGGAATGTGGTTCCTCTTGACTAGGGTAGTTGATTATAAACAATTATTTTATTTGAAAACCATGATTTTCTTTAACAACCTCACATATATTTTTAAATTATTTTACACCTAATAATGGTATCCATTATAGGTTTGAAAAGGGTTTTAAATGTTCTCAATACTTGGCATAGTGAATATTTCAATGGGTTTTTATTAATTCTTTTTTGATTATATTTTTTGTATTCAATGTATTTGTGGAAATTCCTATAAGTGTATTTTTTTTAAAAATATTATAATGAGATAATGGTTTTTTGACATGTTTAACTTTTAAAAGGATAAACATATGTCAAAGGGTTTTCCTTCAAATAATTAGGGTTTCTTTTTTGGATTTTTACTGAATCATAAGGGTGGAAATATTTTTCTAATGTGATGAGTCCTTGATTTATTTTTAAATCATATTTTATGATAACATTGATTTTTATTGCATGTTTTATTATGAAGTAAAAGTTATGATTTGAATATAATAATTTTTATGATCATTGTAGAATCCTAATTTTCAGTTCAATTGGTTTTTATTACTTTTTTATAAAATTTTTCATTTATAATATGTCGATTTATTTTTATTATTATGTGATGATTGATTATTAAGAAATAGGTTTTTTCTTTTGAGGGTTTCAGAGGTGATAAGTGGTTTGTTGTTTCTGTATAATGATATATGTGTTGATAATTTTTTTTAACTACTCACATCCAGTTAAATATGTCATAGGAATTGTAAAACGAATTGTGGGATACAATTTTAATCATACTAACTTTGTTGAACCAGTTATACTATGGGTACTTATCGATATGAATTGATAAAACTATGGAATCTAATAGTCATAACCTGATAATTCTATAACAGTAAACTAACTAATAGATTAACTTTATTATTTTGGGGGAAAAATAATATTAGATGCAAAGTATTTTTCCACGACACTTATTCATTAATTTATAGTATTACCTGGTGGGTTACCACTACACACTTTGTGGGTATCCCCTTTTTTCTTATCTTAATTATTTGTAACCATTTATACTTTTATCATTTATTTTATTACATTATTTTGAAACGTTGATGACCATTTTTCGTTTTTAATTTTGTCTATGAAATTGTTTTCTCTTTAACTTGTTTTAAAAAGGGGATCTTCGAAAGGAATTAAAAGAAATTAAATGTTTTAGGATTTCATATCAGTAGTTGGGAGGTCTACCTTTTAATTATATTAATGTATTTTCTATTTTAAATGGTTTATTAAACCCTTTGAGAAAAATATTTTTTTTGTAAAATAAATTTTGGGAATGTTTTATTTATTTGGATGGGTATAAAATCTGCATTTTAATATTGGATGGTGTTTTGTTTTTCTAAAGGTGTATTTTTTTTTAAAAATGAAAAAAAAATATTTTTTTATTTACATTTTAGAATAAATTATTTTTTTATAATAAATTAAAATAATAAATCATGATTTATTTTATAAAATTAATTATTTAAAATCATTTTTGATATCCCACTAGTTAAATTTTTCTAAAACCCAACATACACACCATTTATATATTTATCTATATTGATTATTTTATATGTCTACCTTAGTTTTTGATGTGGTTCAAATATAATTTGGGTAGTATGTTAATGGTAGTTGTGGATGTGGCATGTGACCACATGGAACATAAAGTTCATTAATTGCTTGAATGGTTGCCTATTTATTTTATAATGATTATTTACGATCCAATTAATCATGTTTCAGTGGGTTTTTTCTATTCCCATTTTTATTGTGTGTGTTATTTCTCCCTAAAAATATTTAAATTATTTAATGAATCATTATTATTTCTTATATATAATTTTGATATTTATCATCAGTTATGTCATGTTTTTTCTTTTTATTTAATTTCATCTATCTATTTTCAATGCATGGTTTCTCAATAAATGGATGTACCATTCTTTATTCACGGTAATTTCTTCTTTATTATTACTATTTAAGGGAAAATTAATTCCAAACAATTATTTAATTCAATTTCTTGAAACTAGTTCCTATCTAATGGTGATCGAGAAAGAACATTGGGAATTATTTTAGATTGGGAATTGTATAGGTTTAGTGGTACAACATAGTGATTCACTGTAAAATTTTATCTAATATTCATCTTATTATTTAGGTGGTTCAAAGTATTTTATTGATTCAGGTTCTTGGAATTCGGTAGTTAGTTTAAGAATAAATAACATATCATCACCTTTCACAATAAGACATAACTTTCTATGGGCTTGAATCTAGATTCTAGTTTTATTATTCTCATGATTCATTTTTTATCCCCATTTAGTTATATTATATATATTGTGGTATTCCATTGATAATTAATATTAATTTAGTATTTAATAAGAGATTAATTACCTTCTCACATGGTATAGATAACCATATGGATCTTGTAAACATGATCATAGAAATGTTTCTGAGGTTACTAGAAGATTAGTGCATAGTTTTGAACATCAATACAACCATAATTTATACACCACTTCATTCCTATTTGGTTTTTATATAGATCAATCATGATTCATAATAGATCTTTAAGTGATTTCAACATTTTTATGATGGATCATTGAAGATTTTTTTGACGGTTTAATATAGTTTTTATGATGTTACATGTTTTGTTTTTGGTTGTGTTTTGTGTTTTAATGGTTATTTTTTATAGTGTATTTTTTAAATAAATGATTTTATTTAAAGAAAGTTTATTTTTATTAGTTATAAATTATTTTTATGAAATTATATATTTTTAAAACTAGGTGTTGTGGTTTATTTGCAAGGGAATTTTTCCTCTCATGTAGTGTTTACTAAATCATTGATTTCTTTATGGAATGTATAATTATTTTTCATAAATTTTTGGTAGATAATTTAGGATATTATCTTCTAAGATATATTGTTTTAGTGTTCTAAATAAACTGAATCATTTTCAAATCTTGGTTGTTTTTATAAAATGAGATTCGAGACTCTTTTCAGATATGGTGTTTTTTATTGAAACGAATTTTTCAGTGTGGTTTTCTTTAGTTAATTATATTTTTGGGTTAAATATATGGATTGTTAATGGGATTGTTATTTTTAAGACATAAGGAATGGATGATTTGGAATCGTTTCTCAATATATTTAAGACATTCCACCTAAATAGATAATTTTGGATAGGAGAATTTCTATTTATAGGTACGATCCTTATGGTGATTTCCATTAATGTTTTAGTGTTAGTATTCTGATTTTTACTCCACCCAAACTCTAAATAGAGTTTAGATCCATGTTCATTTTTATGTTTTTTAATAACCACCATCTGTTTTATTGTTATTAATGTTCTCTTAGGAAATGGTTTGATTATTTAATTACTAAAAATCTATTAAGGAAGTGATTTCCATGTCCTTCTAAATAAAAGTTTGTTAGTAATGGAAATATGATATGGGTAGAGACTTGATTTATATTAGTAAATTTAATGTTGGGTGGTCCTTCTTGAGCCTTGTTACTTTTTTGAATAAGTGTGGGATATATTTTTTGTTCCCAATGTGGGACAATTCAGTGTTTTGAAAGCCATTTTCTCTAGATCTGAAAAGATATGGCCTCTGAGTGGCCATATGAATTTATATATCACATATATTTATAATTTTGAATTTATTTATTGTGTTATGGATGATTATTTTGAGTTTATTATTTATGAAAAATCCTTTAATATTTTATAAATTAATATTTTTTGAAGTTATTGATAATTTTAGTTTTGTTTATTACTCATTTATTTTTGAATCCCTTGAAGTGTGTTTGTTATGATGGTAATGTTTTGAGCCATGTAATTTTATATGTTCTCTTGAAAAGCCTCTAGTACATTTCTAGGCGACTGTGGTGAGTGTTATATAATTCTAGATTATGACCTGAATAATACCTAGTTTTATAAATTTTCCCTATTTAGGGTTTCTTTTAGGTTAAATTTGAGAGGGTTTTCTATAAGACATGTCTCGCTTTATTTACACATTTAGTTTTGTGATATTTGGTTTGATCTCATGTTTTTTTATGTTGAGGAATATTTTTTGATTGGGGTTTCCTTACAATTTTTATTTAATTCAATATTAATAGATTAATTGACCCTGAATTTGTTAATTTATGTGTTTATTTAGGTTATTCCTCTCTATGTAATTCCAAATAATTTATTGGATGGTTTGATTGAGTTTATTGGGGGATATTGATTACCTTTTTGTATTCTGAGGAAAATTATTTTATTGTTTTTAAATCCTGTCAATTGTGGTTCATATTCCTTAACTGACCATTTTAGAAGAAATCTGAATATTGGGGAGACCATTTGAAAGTATCTATGTTTTTTAATTATGGTTCCTATTGAGATAGATATGTTTTCCATTATTGAGAATTAGTTCCATTTGAATTTTAAATGTTTCGTCACTCTCTAGTTCTCCATTAACACAATACCCTCTTGAATTTATCGCCAACCCTCCCACCGCCTATTTTTTGAGTGTGATACTTTTATTTTTCCATGGATTATATTCTTGACAGTGCATTTTTGGTTGAAAAAATTATCCTGGTGTAGATACCCATGATTCACCTATTCCATTGTTTCATTTAATATTATATATTTTTGGAATAATTTGGAAATTTGGGTGTCTTCTAGAGTTGTGAGTTTTTTTTATGTTTCCTAATTTTGTTTTCTAGTCCCATAGCTCAATCTACAGTGGGGTGTGATGTGATGTAGGATAGTCACACCCTGATGAGTGTATAGGGAGATCTATAATTATATATTATCGATAGTGTCAAAATCACTAGTGGTTACATACATTGTTCTTTTTAACGAAAGGGAATAATCATGTAATGATAAAAGGGGTCATATCAATACTAGACCTAGGTAGTGGAGACATATTTTAAAAAATCACCATTAGAAGATGTCATTCTATAAGGTGTATCCTATGCGAGTTAAATTGTTGTATGATAGTGTGTTCATGATACCTTTTTTCCTAGAGAGCGAGATCATTAATCATTCATGTAGGCATGTCATGTTGATATAAGTAGGCCACAATGTGATGTTCCTATAGGATGTTATAACTATATTTAAATTTTTAGATTTACATTTAATTTAGTTTTAGGGTGTTAAAACATATTTTCTACCTATATAATTATCTAAACCATATAATATTCTTTAATTGATCTCCTGCCCAGTTCATGGAAAATGTTTTTCCTCATTTCCTATGATTTCAACAAGTTGAGCCTGAAGGGGATTTTTTTTACTATTATCTTATTCCATCCTCCATTTCCATATTAAATTCTTTCTTCTGGAAATATAGTCATCATTAGGGTTCAATGTATGGTTTTCGATGAGTCATGTAAGGTTGATTTGGTTTTTTAGGTTTTTTAGATATATATTTTCTATCTTGATTTGACTTTCTCTATTGATGGTAATTGGTTCCTCTTGATCAAGGATGGTGTTTATAAAAAATTATTTTATGTTGCATTTAATATAGTTCTTGAACATAATAAATTGATATTTTACAATTTTTTACCTTTTAGAATACCTATAATGGGTATGATAATTATTTTACATGTTTTCCATTTGTGCCTAATAGATTTTTTCAATTTCTTTATTTAGTAATTCATGATAAACATAATTTTGTGTATGATAAGTATTTATGGAAATGTATATGTGGATATTTTGAAAACAATTTTATAATAAAATATCGCTTTTTTAACTATTTTACCTTCAAAGGGAGTAACTCATGTTTATGGGTTTGTTCTCAATTAAAGAGTTTTTTTATATTTGAATAACTCCTAAGAGAAGAAGATGATTATCTTAAATTTATGGATTATAGATTGACTATGAAAATATGTTCTATGATAAAATTGATTCATTTTCAAATTTTGGTTTTAAAGGCCTAATTATTATTTTATGAAAATAAATAAATTGGTTATTTTATAACCCTGACTATGATCACATTGGTTTGTATTTAATTTTAGTTTTTTCCCTTCTTGGGATTTAAAAATGTCAACATTATTTTTTAATTCATGATGATTGAGGAAGTGTTTCTGTCATATGAAGGATTTGGGTGTGATATGAGGTTAACTATTTATGAAGTTTAATGTATTTGTTGATAATCTTAGTGAGGGATTCATTTTACTCCATACTTCAATTATTTACCTCATAAAACTATACAATCTAATTTATATTACCAGACCAAACTATGGGAGTTAATTATAGTGACCTAGTAAGACTGTTGAATCATAAATATAGATTGATAATTTTTATTATGTGTAGGTCCATCTCACATTATAAAAAAGGGAGTTTCCTATGACAGTTATTTATTTATAGATGGTATAACATAAGGGATTTCCATTTTATAATTTTTTATATGCTCTTTTTATTATCTTTATGGTTTGAAACCATATCATTTTATCAATTATCTATATTTTTATCACTTGGAATAATGGTTACTTTTATTTTATTACTTATTTATTTATTATAATGGTTTGATTTCAATAATTTATAATAAAAAACTATATTTTTGAAAGGATTTTAAAGAAGAAAAATGATTAGTTTATTATCAGAAGATGGGATGTTCTTCTTTTAAAAGTTGCAATGAATGATATATAAGAAATTGTTGATTGCAACCCTTGGGAGAAAAATTTGATTAGAGAAATATTTTAAAGGAATGAATTATTTATCTTATTATGTTTGAAATCTTTGTATTCAATATGGTTTGTGATTTTATTTACAAAAGGGGACACATTTGGTTTTTTGGGAAAAGGAAAATTAGATGGTATTTTTTTCATTATGAATAACATTTTGAAACAATTACTTTTATAAATTATTTTTGAACTTTCATTTATAAATGGAATTTCTTATATGCTTTGGTGATATTTTATTTGACATATTTAGTTCACACACTATACACACACACCAATATGCTTGTTTGAAGGTCTTCTGTTTTTATAAAAGTCTCCTAGTATTAATCTTTGTTTATGTAATTTTTGGATAGTCTATTGATATTTGTTGAGGATGTGATGAGTGAACTTTGGTTAGATGCTTATATTTTAGAATTGGTTTAAATTTTTTTATCTATTTTGGGATTAAAATATATTTCCAAATTCAACCAATTAAACTGGGTATTATTTTAATAAATATTGGGGTGTGTAATGTATTTATCCAATAATTTTTATAAATTTAGATATGTGTCATTATTATTGGATATGTGTTAGTTATATGTTTATCATTACTTATAAAATTTTTAGAAAGTATGTTTATTTTTTTCTATTTTTTTCTCATGAATGGTAACACATCATTTGGATATAACATTACGAATTCATGGAAGTGTCTATTGTATTAAAAATAATAATATTACTATAACTATTATTTGAGAGAGAAATTGTTCCAAATGGAAATATATGTTTATTCCCTTATAGAAGTATCCATATTTTGGAAATCGAGAACACTCATTAGGAATTATAGTAGATATGTTAGAGTTTAGGTTTGGGGGGTTCTCAAGACAGTTCATTAAAATAACAATTTTGTATACTTACATCTAATTATTATATTAATAACCTCTTAATAATATATTATGTAAATATATTAATGGATGTAATCTAAGTATTATTATAATGTAAATGATCAGAATGGATACATTTGAAATATTTATAGTCTTCCTCATTAAAAATCTAGGTTTAAGATATTCTTAAATACCAAAACACCCTCTATTTGACAAGCATTTGACTAAAAAATAGCATCATCATAATATATCAACAAAATCATATAGGAATGACTATAAATTATCAATTCTTCAACATTACAATAGAAATATGCATTTTTCTCCATAAAAACACATGCACACACTTAATAATATATATATATATATAAATTTTCCAATAATAATAATAATAATTTTAATGTTAAAATTATTTTTATTGTGATTATTATTTACTAATCATGATATAATACTTAATTTTATCATCTTTTTAATTCGACCTTTCCTAAACATAAATTAAATTTTTGTATGGTGGGTATGTAAATACTATAATGAAAATACTTATTATATTATTACCAATGAAACAACGAACTTATATGCATCATACATATTATTTTTAATATTTGATTTTATCAATTAATTAGATTTGAATATAATCCCTAATTCCCTTTATAAACTCTATCATGACACATTTTTTTGGGATAATATAGATAAATGGAGGAAAGTATCATGGAACATATTTTGTGAAAATATCTAATGAAAAAGGATGTTAATTTTAGGTATAATAAATAAAACAATAACATAGGTTTTTTAATGTGGGAAAACCATCCAATGTGAATTATTAATAAACCATGGAGGAAATAAAAAAAATACATCATAATAGGTGATTATAAAATAAATGTAAATGTATGAATCTACGATTAAAATATAGTAAAGATAAACCAGTAGCAAAACCACTACTTGATATACTTATATTACCTCTTTTAAAATCATCCTGATGAAAACATCACCTTTTATAAAAAACACAGCTTACCATGAATAACATTCCCCATTATTTTACAAAAACCATTTTCCCTAAAAAAACATTGCTCTTATATAAAAATTACTATACCTATGAAAAAATACCATACTTATAATAGAAACCTGATATATCTCCCTATAAAATAAATATAAAGAATAATAATTATGTATATGAACTAAAACACCTAAGATGAACTCCCTTAGCTTCCAAACAAAATTCATTAAATTCGATGTTCATTAAATCATGTATAATGATCATTCATTCCACAAATATGATAAATACCTCTTTACAACTACATTAATCACTTCATTAAAAATGATTTCTTCATTTCTATATAGAATTTAAATAAGCACGCCTTAGAAATATATTATGGACCCACTTGACAATTCCCCACATCTATTTTCAAAAAAACAATGTAACCCATTGTTATCAAGAGAAAAAATGGTGTATCCATATCATATGTCGCACATCCCATATTCTTATCTTATAAACTATATTGAAAATTTTACAAATTTAATCAAAACCAATGATACCAATAAAATATTTATTTTATATTTTCAATCTCCCGAAGATAAATTTTTTGTATAAATAAAAATATTACTCTTTAGTGTAATATGGTACCTAGATATTGAATCAACAAATCATTCATCATAAAAATGCGATGTATAAAAAAAACTGAAAGTAAATCACTAGTATCTATTTTAATACTTATCATGGTATACTTAGAATTTGTTTCTTGCATTTTTATTATTATTTATGTTTCTTTTTCCAAGATTTAAGAAATCTCTGTAGATGAAACTCTTTATCAAAATAAGAACCTTAATTTTCATTTATTTCTGATAAAAGACAAATATACCACTATTGTGGAGAATCAATATCTTAGAAATAAATATGATAGTGAAATATTTATGATATTCTCTAAGAAATAGAAAATAAAAAGTTTATAGAATAAATAAAATAAGCACACAAATTTTTTTATCTTTGAAAACACTAAAAAGTAGATTATTAAAAAACCATGGGGAAACAAAAAATATTATACTCTAAAAATGTTAATATAAAATCTATGGAAATAAAATAAGATGAATTTAAAATATATTATAAAAACATTTATGAAAAACACACATTGATACACCTATATAAAAGTCACTCCTCTGAAAAATATAACCCTTTTGTGAGAAATATTGTTTCTTATGAAAAAATTACAACCTTATATGACAAACTCTGTTCCCAAAGAAAAAATATTACCCGTATTTGTTAAACAACTTTTCCCAAGTAATAAATAAAATCCGTCAACGAAAAAATGATAATTCTTTAAAAGCGAATATTTTAAACTTTGTTGTATTCAATTTTCTATAATGATACAACATTTATCATTTCTATATAAGATGATAATCAAGTCACCGAATCCTCACAATTATGGCATGTACACTCCTTTAATTTTATATCTCAAGGTCATGTTCCATATTAAGTAATTACTTGACCACTTTATTATTATCATTTCTCATAACATGATCCTCATCAAAACTTCGCATTTGAAACTTCAACAAAAGAATATCTATTCATCCTCTTAGTGTAATATATCTTGAAGGAATATTATTATTGTAAACCAAAAACATCACAATCAGTGGATATTTACTCAAATTTATTTTTATCTTCCAATTTAAAATTATTTATGGGTCTTCAATCAATTACAAATAAATGTTATGATATTATTTCTCAATCTTCAAAAAATAATGAATATGAAATGCGTGGGGTTTTAAAAACTATTATATCCTTAAAATAAATAAATAATATAAATATTCCCAATAAACACACAAAAATCCTTGGAAAACCTTGTCATCATGTTAATAATATATAAATTATAACATCATGTGAAATAAATAGTATCAATATAACCCGCGATTCTTAAAATTAAAAATATTCCTTTTATTAAACATATTTGGAATGAAACTATTTTGTGTCACACCAATCACCACCCAATATAGAAAATATGGTCACACGATTTTTAAATGTGTTTGAAAATAAAAAACTCCAACACAAAATAATGTAAAATGTAGAAGTATTTATCATACTTGAATATGTTCTATCATTCCATAAAATCATAGAACCAATAACATATGGATCCCCTATGATATTAAAACCCGTATAATTATACAAACATGTAAAAATGAATTTCCCACTTCTCAACATCATCTGTGTAGGCTAAATCTATATGTGTATTACCTAAATATTTAATTTCAATTTTATCTTCAAATTTGGAACACTCTGATGTGAAACATTTGGTTTATTACCCACAATAGCTAACCTCACCTACATCAATATTGACCCTCACTCTATCTAGTTTATGGTCTTTGACTCGTGAACAATAATCAATAGTGACCCAAATATGATGATTACCACTTCATAATTATATTTATCACTTCAACACACACCATTAACTAATTTATTTATAGAATTTAAATCATCCTCCATCTGTATATACCATTTACAATAATAATATTGACTCTGGAAACTGATACCTAGTGTTTAAATTATTAAATTGGTAGGGAATATAAGAGATCAAATCATAAGGGGTCAAATATGTGAGATTTATTAGAATAATATAAAAATAAATAAATTCCATAATAAATTTAAAACATGAATCATAACATCTAGAATTCATAAAAATATTATCATTTACCATAGAATATCTCTGAAATCCTTATATGATCCATTCATAATACTTTGGTGTTAATAAAATGTGATCTTAGATGCTATGTAAGGGATTTTATATTGGAAAAAATATAATATAATAATGAAAGGATTACTAATATAATTTGAGTATTAAATAATAGAAAATTTCAATAACCTTAAAAATTAGCTTTAATTATTAACATGAAAAACATAAAAATTTAACTTAACACATGAAAAAATAGCTAACATCATACTGATGGAATTCATAATGAAAAAAAATATTAACCCTTAATCTAAGAAAACATGATATTATCATAAATTCCACATAAAAAGACATAATGATATTACAATAAATGCCTCACTCCAAGACATGTTACTTATACGGACTGACATACAACAACATATTCACATTGTTGTTTGTCTCATGATACCATTCAATGAATTGAGATATTATATAATCAAATGCCCTAACCATAGATTATCAGTGTCTATATATTTCTTCTTATATTAAATTATAAATAAAAAAGATAATAAATATTCCTAGAAATAAATAAAAATACATATAAAATAAAATTTATAGAATATCAATATTCCCTATAAAATGTCATATATTTAGCAGAATCCACCCAAAGAGTGAAAGTGGATGATTCATTAATGAATATCCATAAACTAGTATAATGAAAATAATAGGATATTAACATATAATAAAAACACATTTATGAAAATATGGATTATATAATACTTTGAATAATATCACATTAGAAGATTTCAAGAAATTGATTATTTGATACAGTGAGATTAATGACTAGAAAATAATCATGTAAAATATCAAAAGTACATCTCTGAGGAGTATCAAACCAGGTTTATAGATAGGTCCAATAGTTATGCACTACGAGAATATCAATTTAATATTCAGCTAATGATTTTCAAGGTTACTACCCAATGGTTAATTTTTCTCCAAAACTGTATATATACATTTTGGTATTCTCAATGGGATTTCAATACTAGGAATGTACTATTTGTTTTAATTCAGTGAAATTTGCTGATGTCACCGTCAATTTAGATTTATCCATAAGGATTCGAAAAATGAATTATATTAATAATTCCAAATTTAAACCACTAAAGGGAAAGTTAATGTTGATATACGCGGAGTGGTGAAACGAAATATCATTAATAAATAATCTAAAATAAAAATCATTATTTTGAAAATGAAAAACTCACTAAAAATTAGCATTTTTTTTCTTTTTTAAATTGAAATAAATATTTAATAAAATAATAAGAATAATAATTTTCATGATAGTGGGAAAATATGGGTGAGTGGTAAACATTTAAAATATTATTTTTCAAACCTTTATAAAGAAATTCAATATTCCCATGCACCGAAAACATTAAAAAGATTCAATTTTAAAAGACATTGTAAAAAGTTATAGATAGTTTAAAATGAAGTTAATAACCATTATAGTTAATTTTAAAACATTCATGAAATAATTTTAACAACATGTATATGGGATAATATTCTTGACCTAAAATTAGATATATGGTCAGTTTCTCTTATAATCAATTTTTAGTAGATTATTAGACCAAAGGTGAGACAAATAAAGGGAAGGCATACAATCCATATCAAAACCCCACGTAAAATAAAATATGTGGAGTTTAATATAAAAATATTTTATAATTACTTCAATGGTTATTTAAACATAAACAACCATGAATGAATATTTTACTGTAAAATAATCCCTTACCTTGGACTCCTACATGGTTGGACACATTCCAAAATATTGTATAATACATTTATATTTATTATTCATGAGTATAAAATATATATTAGTATATATAATTTCATGATATCATTTATTCATAACTTATTATTTACCCATTTACTTATAATTATTTATTAAAAATAATTATTTAGGTGTTAACTGTTCTGTTTTCCATTAAGTTTTTTATTTTACTGATTCAATCCTTTAACCTCGGTCATGGATTCATCACAAAATAAATTTTTATTAATTCACATATATCATAATTATAAATAATTTAAATGTTTATAACAATCCATGGAAGGTGGTTACGGAATAAAAAAATCTTATTCATGGTGGTGGTGGTCTATACATATGTGTGGATAATGTTATCGTTTTCACTAGAAGAGAAGGTAGGAAAATAATGATATATATTTAATATTCCTTATTTATATCATATATATTATACTAATTCAATAAATACATCTATAGAACTGAATACTAGTGGTAGTGCTCAAAGATGAATTATGTCTCTTCATGGAGGCAATCGTTTGTATGTACACATCAGTGACACTTCCATTCTATATTGGATATAAATGTGATGTTAAATGATTGAAAAAATATAAAAACATTTAATTATATTAAATATAATCATTATATTATATTTAGAGTATTTTAGGTGATCTAGATGTGGTGTAGGAAGAAATAAACATAAATTAACTTGGATAAGACAATTACCCTTTCCTTGGAAAATTAATTTGGTTTAAATCTAATGAATTTTTAGTGTGATATTTTGGTGAGTCCAAGACACCGAGTTCATGTAAAATATAATCATAGAAAATTTTGTTATATCACAGTCAATTGAGATCGATTTATTTTTGTGAGTGAGGATATGTGGTTCCTTTTTGATAAATTAGAGGTGTGTAATTCTTGAAAATACTAATATCTTTCAAAATAAAATAATGAAATTTTTATATCCAATGGATATTATTTAGATATATTTAAAACATTAGATAGTTTAAGCTAAAAAAACCCAAAAACAATAACATTTTTACTTGTTCAAGTGATATATGAAGTGTAATCTCGTTGCTTAACCATCTCCTTAACAGTTTCATCACGTATCATGGGGTAACATTTTTTACCATGGTAAATATTTATTATGAATAAAAATGAAACAATACATACTTAATACTCTGAATATTATTATTCCAAATTGTAAATCCATTTTAAATCATTAAATTCCTATAAATGGTAAATAATATTAAATTATTTATGCAAAACACATTCAAAAATAGTTTTTTTAAATTTTCTTGTAAGGATAAAATACAATTTTATTCCAAAATCATGAATAAAATTTATTATGAAGAAGCACATATTTTTATAAATAAATAAAAGGATATTTATTTTTATTTAAATCAAATAAAAAATTAAATTATTTCCTTTAATCAATTAATTAATGAAAATCATCAAAAAATAGTTAATTATTAGAATAAAACATCACTTTTTTTATAAAATATCAATCATTGGTGTCTAAATTCAATATATTTTTCTTAATGACTAATTTTATTTATAAAATATTTATTTTCACTGTGAAATGTTTTTGAAAAATTTCAAGCCAATATTAAACCGTATTGATGTCGATAAAGTGATAGTACTTGTAAAAAAATATTTTTCACTCTTCACCTATAAATATAAAATTACAAAAAAAATCCCCAAAAAATAACACTAAGATAATTTTGACCAGATTAAATAAAAAACTAATTTCATTATAATTCAAATTATATAATTTATACACTTACTGTTTAAATAAACTCTTGGATAAGTCTATTTTTATTGTTAAATATTGGGAAATAATTCTTCAAGGTGACATTGTAATATTTTTGGGTTGATTGTGTTTTTAGAAATATTTGGTTGAATAGATAAGTTGTTGAGTAATATAATAATTTTTGATTAAGAATATTTATAAAGCTTCAAGTTCTATATATGGAATCTCTCAATTTTTTTAAGAAAGATACACGTACAAAGCTACTTTATTTCTTAGTTTTCCTAATTAAAATAGAGAAATGGAATAGAATTCAGAAAATATTGAATTTATTAAAAAACTTATGTTATTCATAGTAAAAATAATCAATAAATATGGTATGATTCAATATATAAAATAATTCATGAGAATATGTTATTTTTTTGAGAAGGGAATGCTGATATGTAAGCTTTATGAATGTTTCATGAATAAATTGAGTTTCACATAGACTTAAAAATATATCATGAAATTGTTGTAAAGTGTGAGAAAGAATCATGAATGGGTAGAAAAATATTTTAATTGGTATCCATACACATCCATTAAAGAGATATTCATAAAAGAATATCCAGAGGCTCTGAATTCATAAAACAATTTCAAAGAGGATTTTATTTAAGGAACGATTGATTGCGAACATCAGTTTCATGCAGAAGGTACGATTCATGAATGTGTATAGAGAATTAAGAAATGTTTTTTGTATCAGTAAAGAGATTTTTTTAAAAAATTAATTTGTTCATATCCTGAATTTTTTTACAGAGTTTCATTAATGGGAATCTTTCATGATTGGTTTGTTTCATGAATGTCGGGATAAGGTCTTGAAAAAGTAAACATTATGTGAACAAGAAGGATATGCCAATAAATTCATTGGTAAAGATTAATATATTATGTATATGATGTATGAATGTATAACATCATGATACACCAAATGAGGATGAATTATTTATTCTTGTGATCAAACGAGTAATCGTTTTAATGAGTAGTTATCACCATTCAATTGAGAGACTTTGGAGCTTCCAAATTGTTATATGTAGTTAACCTGGAGGGGTAGTGAGTCCACCCTAAACATTTTAATATTTTTTCAATTTAGATAATTTCATATATAGGATTATTTCCTATTTATTCTCCTTGGATAGATCCATCTGTATGTGAACCATGTAAAATTTCCATGTGTCTTTCATTTTTTTCATTTTTTGACATACATTTCTATGGTAATGAGAGTGAAGAGTGTATTTTTTAACAATGAAAGATGATCCAAAGGGGTATTCACTTTAATCTATCTTACCATTATTACCCCCTCCAATCATAGAAAATTTATCATATTTGGGATAATAATTTGTAGTAGTGGAAATGGTAAAAATTAGTTATTATCTCTTAATGTTTTCAGTAGATGTTGTTAATCACAAATGGATTCCAATATTTTAAGAAAAAATTATGTTCCAGAATATTTTTATGTAGAACTAGTTCTAATCATTTGGAATATATTTATTTTTAAATATTATAAATGGTATTTCTACATATGTGGATAATGGAGCTTTATCAGGTGTAGATAAAATTTAATTGGATAAAGACACCTAAGGAATCAATGCATATGAAGATCCATATACCACTCTATCTACAGGGTTTTGATGCCGTGTATGTTATAAAATGCCATGTGGGTGAATTTTTTAAATCTCTATGAGGTTGACTCAAAATTACAAGTAGATAAATTTAATGTTTTGTGGAAGAAATATGAGGACTATAAAATGAACCCAAATGAATAATTTGATGTGTTAGTTGAGAGGGTGATTGTTATTTTAGAAGATATTCATAGTCTCATAGAAATCCTCATTGATGTGGAGAATGTTATGTGTATCATGAGAATACTACCACCAAAGTTCAATATTAATTTATCAAAAATCTATTAAAATGATACAAATGGTATTATATTAGATAGTTTTCATAGTACTATTTTCCCATATGAGATGATAAATTTTGATAATGAGGCTAGAGGAAAGGGGAAATCAAATATTTGTCACTCATGTATATGGATAATATCATTATATAAGATGGACATAATAAAATTAGGTCGATGAGTTCATGTCATTACATTCATGAAATCTTAATATAGGAAAATGAATGATAAAGGGGAAACTTCCACTCACATATTTTTTTTGAAGTGGAAAGGCTAAGAATCTTGTACTAACGTGCTCCAAAATGTTTCAAGATTTTGATGAGGATGAAATTGAAATTACCATGAATGAAATATTCAGCCTATGTGAAAAGAAAAAAATTCCAATGATAAATTTCTTAAATAATAAAAAAATCCTTTCATAATCGAATGATTGTTTTAAATAAAATATTGCAGAAGGAATTAAAGAATAAAATATTCATAAGGAATATTATATGGTGGTAATCATGGGAATTACTAAATAATGGAAGATTGTACCAATGATTATGGAGAAGTGTAAGGAATTATTGATAGCCTTGATATATTTTAAGTCACTCTTGAGGATATAAATGTTAGGATAATGAAAATTAAGAAATCAAATAGGTAGGATCATGATGCAAAACTATATATGAAATGTCATGAAGAATAAAAATATGAGATGATGTTGGAAACTATAATGCCTGTGTCTTCAATGAAAGAGAACTCATAAAAAATTATTGTGGAGAAGATCAAAGATGAATAAAATACCAGAGTTATATATTTTTTTATCTAACATAGTCAAATTCCAAATAAAATCTTTAAATTAACTTGAATAGAAATCTTTCATCCTATAAATAAAATTCAATGAACATGAGATACAATGAAATACCTCTGTAATTCTAGAAAATAATATTTTTTATATCAAAGAAAAATTCAAATTGGATCCCAATGGTTAAAAAAGAAAATAAATAGTAACATTAGAATAAAATATATGGTATGGGAAATGATCACTAATAGAGATTTTTGATGATTTATTTCAATGTGAAATGTTCCACTGTAATATTAAAGACTCATTTGGGTATGCATCAAAATTAGAAGGTTTATAGATTCTAAGAAAACATTTCATATATCAACGATAGGGGGGATTTCACAATGTATAAGGATTTATTTTTCTAATGATGTGACATTCCCAAAATGTATGTTACATTCCCATAAGGTAAGAAAATAGTTGCAGTAAAGAACTTGATATAGAGTTCAATATTCCATGAATGATTTTGATGGACACTGTTTTAGGTGTAGAGGATTCAGAAACATGGAAATAAATTTCTCATTGAAAATTACAAGGAATTTGTTGACATAATCCCATGGTGGATACATGAATAAGCTCAAGGAATTATTGATTGAGTTGAAAATGAAAAATTGATTTATAGAATTGAATAATGATTTTGGTCCATAATACTATGGGGGAAGATAAAGAAAAATATTCAACTTCAATTATGAATCAAAATATGTTTCTCAAAAATAAAATGGTTTATCATGTACTGTAGATAAATATTCCTATTAAAGAATCTGATCATACTAGAATATGGATCTTTGAGAGTGGATACACTTTTCATAAATGGTAAATAAGGATTTATGGATTGTAATGATGTACTATAAAAAAGTGTCACTAAATTTTTAAATGATGATATCCTAGATATTATTTGTTAAGGGAAGTCCATTATTAGTGGAAAATATTCTTGTTGTGACTATGTATTAGTTATTGAAGGAAATAGTCCCAAATTTATCAGTGTTATTAAACAATGTGACGCAGGGAATGCTACAATATTTTCCAATAAGAAGCACATAGTCAAAGTGAAAAATGATGTAGTTGGTTTAAAGGAGAAGTTAATGAATGATAATATTTATTAGGAAAGTGGAGAAGATGATATGTTCTTTCTATTCAAGGAGGAAGATAATATTATTTGATTTGAAACTACTAGGGTATTGTTTCCAAATATATTTGAAATATCTAATTAAATATGATATATCTTGAGATCTCATCATTATAATACCTTATCATATACACAGATATTACTTTTTTCCAGTAGGGAAATATCATTCAAAATACATACGAGGGAAAAGAACAGAATTCAATATGAATGATTGAGTAGTTTCATGATTACATGTGTGGAACTATGTCAACAAGATAAATTATCGTTAAGTGATATATTCTTTTTCCATTAAAAATTTTAGTGGGATGTCTTAGATATTTCTCAATTAAACAAAAATATAAAGTATTAAGGGGCATAATTTAATATTGATTATAATCTCAAAGAATGATCGATAAAAATAATTTGATGTTCAAAATCAATATTTTTATTGAATTCATTAACATTCAGTTATAATATTATCTCTATAATTATGGGATAAGTCACCATGTTTTAGTAGTGAGTACTCCGTAGAAATATGGATTTACTGAGAGACGAAATATGTTATACACAACATGGATAAAAAAATTCATATTGAAAAGTTCCTACCAAATATATTATGATAGAAATTATTCTTCGAATTGTTAAACATATCCAATATATATTTTTTGTTTATGAAATAAAAAAAGAATCCATATGTGTTTTTGTATAGAAGGAATCCAAACATGAACCACTTTGAAATCATTGTATGCAAGTTATTTTTTCTATATAAAGAGAATTATAGATGTTCTAATCCTATAGAGATGAACTGATATTCTGTGGATACACAGAGTGTAGAAAATAATATATATTCTTTAGAAAATAGGATATGAAAAGTGGGTTAATGTAATTATTTCACTGTATATAAAAAGAAAAGTATTTTAAAAACATAGTAAACTTTTTCTAGATGACGGTAATGATGATACAAGAGATCCAAAGGGATTAGAATTTTAAATTGTTAGTTTTGAATAAGATAATGGTGATGAGAAGAATGAAATCTTACTTATATCAACAAAAAAGATAAAGAGTCATCATAAAATTGACAAACATAACATAATTACTATTCTAGAAGCACCAGTTCAAACATGAAGCATGAATTCTCTATAGAAAACATTCAATCAATATCAGGTAGAGAGAAAAAAATATTATAGAATAAGTTGGGGATGGAATTTTGGTTTAAACTATGAATGAAGTGCTAGATCAAAACGGATGGAATCCAACATGAGAGATTATTTTTGAGCCATTACAAAAGATATTCATCATGACCAAATATGTCTTTTGGGAGAACCTAAATAAGTATGGATTTATAATTGGAAGTATATAATGTCCACTATGTAAGGGACACTGTTTTTACTAGGGAATAAATTTTAATGAAATTTGTTCATATTTTTTAATACTCGATACAATTAGGTATCTTTTTTCCACATAATTTAAAAAGGAAATAAATGCATTCCAAATGGGTATTTATCGGTATTTATAAATTGGGTTCTAGAGTAATTGGTTTACAAAAATATCTAAATGATTTTCTTATCCATAAAAATGGGAAAAAAATCAATTAATGAATGAATTATTTGGACTAATGTAAGACCTAAGAGTGTGGTATTCAATATTTGGTCAGCATTTAATGATGTTTAGTTTCCAACATGGTGGAGTCGATTAAAATATTCTTGTAATCAATGATAGTGAACAAAGGTTGATTGTTTTCATGTTTGTAGATGACATAATATTTGGTGGATGAGATGAATCAGTGTGAAAATAGTTCATAGAATTCATTAATAAGGAATTCAAAATACCAATCACTGTATATTTGACATTTTACTTGGTTCTAGGTGATGAAAGTGGAGAATGACACATTAATTGTTTATAGATCCAAAAATATAAATTCAAAAATGTGGATCATGAAAACATATTTTATACAAAGTCATAGAAAGAAGATACATATGATATAAAGGAAAAAATATAGAAGAATAAGTATTTAATGATAGATAAATAAGAAAATGTCACTCAATACAAGATCAATGATTATGAATAGGCAATAATTATCAAATTTTTAACTAATACAATTAAATGTCAAATGAAATGGAGTAATTAACTAAAAAATGATATTTCAAGCCTACGTAGAAAATTAAAGGACCAAGAGAGGCACTTGATTCCTAATAATAAGATATAAATTCATATTTCAAATAAAATAGAAAATATTTTAGTGGAGCTCATAGGTCATTAAAAAGTGAGACAACTCTCAAATCTGAATAACATTGATGGTATGGGACTTGATAAAAAATTGAAAACTCTAATTAGCGATGTAACACCAAAACACCAACTCTTATATTGAAATTTTATTGATGTACCACATGTGAAGCATGTTGTTCAAAGATACCAATGAACTACCAGTCCTATAGAAACAACACAGTGGAGTAAACCCCATAAAAGTGTTATTTATATAGGAAGACAGCAAATTATAAAATGTTTGTTCCATATTGAAATGGTATTGAATAGAAAAACAGAAACTATGTTAGCCACATATTTTTCAATATTCCTTGAAAAATTTACATGGAAACTATTTATAGTGTAGAGGATTCTGAAACATGGCCATATATTACACATTAACAATATATGGGATTTTGATTATGATGTCCAAAAGTGGTCAAAGGAAGCAAATCATGGAATCTTTCAATGATATGCAATGAAAATTTTATTTCTATCCCTCCTTTATGATGTTTTTATATAATACTCTAAATAAGATCATGGACATCATTAAACTTCAATTGTGATAATAAATATGTGGATCAAAAGGAAATTATATGATTAGTAAGTTGCTGAAATTATTTCCTTTAATGAATCTGGTTGTAGAGGAATATGGATCATTGATAGAGTATTCACCTCTAAAATGATATTAAACAAGGATCCAGTGACATGAATTATGTTTTACAATGTATATGCTATTTAATTTGGAAATGATGAAGGCCTGATGATTATTGAATTAGTAATAGCCATGTTATGAAGAAATGATCTGAGACATGATGATGTCTTGGTTATTGAAGGACTCAGTCACAAAATTCTAAGTGTCTGTCAACTATCTGACTAAAGGTTGGCTATATTATTTACCTAGTTTTTTTATAATCAAGGGATAATATTTTTTAGTTTTTTTGTGGGGAAAGTGACAGAAGGGGAATAATTACCTTGTATGTTTAAAAAGAGTTATTTTTCTTATATCAATGGTGGAAGAAATTTGGTTGTGGTATAAATGAATGGTCAATTTGTTCCAACCATCTCTAGAAGATCTGGTAAAATGTTATGTAGATTTAGATCTAAAAAATCTATCACGTGATCGTAAACAAACATGTTATGTTTTCTAATAGGGGAATATCATTCAATGGGCATTCAAGGAAAAATAATTGAAGTCAATAAGCGAGGATGAATTGGTTCTTGTAGATGTGTGTTTACCTATTTCATCAACATCCATTGACAAGAAAGGGTATTATGTTCTCCCCATGGATGATTTCTGTTGGAAATAATGTATATTTTTCATTTTCCACATCTTCAAGGTGTTTAGATCCATAATGAAATATTTGAGGGAAGTAGAAATGATGCAATAAATGAATATTTTAAATACGTGATCCAACAATGAAACCTAATTCAAAATCATCACGGTGGATGACTATCTCGAGAAACATGGGATGAAGAGACATGTTTAAGTAGTGAGAACTATAATGAAGAAGTCTTGAAATTGATTTACATATCCAATAGAGCATTGTTTTCTTTGAAAGAATAAAATAAATTATGAGGGATATGGTATGGAATGAAGCTAATGTTGTAATACATTCTAATCATAAGAGGTTAAGGTTTTATTCTCAAACAAATAATCATTATATGGGTTAACTCATAGAGATGAAAGGATATTCCTAGACAAATTAAGGCAAATAAAAAATATATAAATTATTTAATATTTGGCTGAGAAAAGTGGATGAAAGTAAACATTTCAATATCATAGAAAATGATCCTAATCTTTAACAACATCATGAATAACTTAAAATATTGATTCAACTGATCACATAAACAATATTTTTATATATCAGTAGAAAAATTTAATTTTAAAGTATAACGATCTTTCCTATTGTGATAGTTCATGGACTGGGAGGGATAGTGAGTTTTCTCTGGACATTGAAATAATTGTTCAGTTTAGTGTGTTTGTTATATTGATACATTCCTGATGTATTCTCTTTGGTCATAGCCTATTGTGAGTGAACTAAGTAAAATTGTCATGTCTCATGAATTCTTCCATTTCATCTCATACATTACTACAATAAAGGGAAATAATAACATTTTTTTAATGAATTAAAAATATCTAAAGGGTTTGCTATATTAATTTTTCATACTCTGACTCACCCCTTCTTTCAGGGTATTTAAAATGGCGGGAAAAAATTATATAGTAGTGAGGTAATAAATTTATTATAATTATATAATTCAGAAATGAAATATCTACTTACTATAGCATAATATTAGGTATTAAATTCACCCTTAAATAAATTATTCCTCATAATTAGTGATATATCTCATTTAATAAGAAAATGTGGGAAATGAATCATCATATATTCCTTAGGATCCCATTTTTTATCCCTTATCTTATGATTCCCCCAATTAAATTTCACAAGAAAAGTTTTTGGATTCCATTAAAATTATAATATATTTTAAATAATTAAGAAAATCAATTAATTTTAGGATAATTCCGGTCACAACGATATTTATTTAGTAGTGAGTAAATGATTTGGTTCTGAAATTTCATTCTTTATAAAAAACATTAAAGATTATGTGCACTTTAGAGTGGTTGGCTAGAATATCTAGATGGTTGTCCACAACTATAGTAATCTCCAACATTTCAAAAGACTTTATGTTCATATTATTATGTTTCCACTTCTTACCAAATGGTATATCTGCCTCCCATAGAGTAAATGTTAGGAGTAAAAAATCCCCAAATGAAATTCAATGTTCTTATTCTGATTATTATCATAAAAATATTGTTTGATTTGTGTTTGATGTTCCTAGGATTGAATAACAACTCATGGGGTGGGGTTGAATCAGGTGGTCTCTTTTTATAAGTTATCAAAATTTTAGAAACATTACCCCTGAAACAAATTTCAATTTATTATTCTCGTGGTTGAAAAATAATGAAAGCAATAAAATCACACATGATTTATAAGGTTTATCCTTAGAGTTAGAACCTACATCCATTCCATAGCCACTCTCATGGTTCTATATAAACCCATTATTATGTATAATTTTATTCAACTTGTCTAGCTCCATTTAAACACCTTCTATCTACCAATAAAAACGATTATACTGATTTCCATCAGTTTACAACTTATTCTTATAAAAAAGGAGCTAAATTAATGATTAACAACTTTGTTGAAAATTCTCCATAGTTTCTCAGTATAAATCATCTAATTGATTTGTTGAAATATAATATTATCAATATGATGATGATTCATAAGTGTTTCATAATAAAAAGATACAACATCCTTGATACAATTTTTTGAGAATGCATGATATGATTTTCTAAATATAATGGATCTGATTTTCTCAAAATTATGGATCCTATTTTCTGAAAATGCGGGATCTGTTTTTCTGAAGACAATCATGGATTAGATTTTCTCAAAATATTGGATCCATTTTTATTAGGATAATTTTAGATTCAATTTTATTGAAATTCTGGATCCAATTTTCTCTAAAAGATTGATCCATTTTTCTGAAGACAATGCTGGATCTGATATTCTAAAAATGATGAATTCAATTTTCTGAATAAAATGCACAATATAATTATTCTCCACTCATATGTGAAAATTAACATCAATTTCCCTAATGCTCCACCTTTCATGCATATGAAAAAAGTTACAAATTAAAAAAATGATCTAAGTAAGTATTTGTAGAAAACTCTTAAAACAGAAGCGGGGAACGTTAAAATTGTCCCCACTTCCAGAAATCTCAAAAACTACAAAAATAAATCAAATTTATTTTCCTAATT
The DNA here is from genome assembly GCA_963277665.1 of Viscum album. Classification (NCBI taxonomy): domain Eukaryota; kingdom Viridiplantae; phylum Streptophyta; class Magnoliopsida; order Santalales; family Viscaceae; genus Viscum; species Viscum album. Next base: position 1,571,431,250 of record OY728148.1, on the reverse strand, counting down.
TGAATTCATCAGAAATCTTTATATTTCTCATAGAATTACACAAAATTGAATTTGATACTTGAGCTCTTCGTATTTTCGGAAATCTCTTTCCTTCTTTGGTAAACATGAATTTATAATTCCTTTATAATGATACTAATTTTTCTTCCTTCATAATCAATCTGAATTTACTTCTTTTTAGTCATTCATTATTATATTTCTTTTTAGTAAATATTATTTACTTTCTCTTCTTAGTGAATCTTATTCTTCTTTTGATCTGTTACAATTTGTGTTTATTTTCAGTGAATCTGATTTTAGTTTTTATATTAGAGGATATTATTTCGTCAAACCTCCCCAAAATTCCTCAAAAATAATTTATAATGAATGTTTTTATGACTTTTTAAGACTTCGTAGATATAAAATCATTATCTCATTTGATTTATAATTTTATAAAACTTTCTAATTTCTAACATTACCAAATACAACAACATCCTCTTTCAAAACTCTTGAACAACCAAAATACTAATTTATTTAATTTATTCTTTCAAACACATAAACATATTTTTTTTATTTGATTAGGGAAAAGGAAAAATTACTGAAAAGAAAAAATTCATCTTCCCGAATTCTTCGGTGTCTGGTGAAGCTCAATTCAAAAACCGATGTCTGAAAATTTATTTACAGAAAACCCATGTCCAGAAAGCAGTGTCTGGACAACCTCTTCCCATTAATTTGTGTTTCAGAAACCTATATATAGAAAAAATTATCCCTTCTTTTTTTCTGGATTTAAACATTTAGAATTCAATAAAAAATTATCATTATGATGAATCTAGGTGTGATTCCTTAATATCAAAATCATTATTATATTAAATATTTAGTTTTCAAAATATGAAAAATTTTATTAAAACAAATTTTCAAAAATGTTATTCAATATCACCCTTTTTCTTTGTTTATAACCCTTATTAACATCCTTTCCATCTCTCAAAAATTTAATCACAACATAAACTTTTTAATCAACTCTTATTTCTGAATTTTTTTCAAAACATATACACTCTCAAAAAAGAGTTTCAAAACAGCACAAAATTGGATAAAGTTGTGGTTATAAAGGAATTTCATCCCTTGGTGGCATGAAAATTTTTCATCCATGTAATGATAAACTCTCCTCACTTTTCCTTTCACACTTTAATTTTCTCTCCCCCATTATATGATAACCTCAACATCAGATTCCTAAAATAAATATAAGTAAAAAATTCTTATAATGTACAAAGTTGTTACATTCTCTCTCCCTTTGTAAATATCATCCGATACATGGTGGGGGTGCTTCTTTATGAGGATTAGGAAGACATGGGAGTAGGATGAACATGAACTTACAACCTCAATTCCATACACCATTATTTAAATATTTGGTTATAAATATATCAACAATATGATAATTTGTGGAAATGTATTCCAGAAATACTTCTGCAAAAACTTTCTCTTTTATGAAGTAAAATATTGTATCAATGTATTTTAATATAAAAATTTTGATCAGTTTTTTTTTGAAAGATAAATTTGACTCTGATTATCATAATGTATCTTCAATGGTTTAGGAACTTTTACTGTCAAATAATCTAGATAATATTTTATTCACAACATTTTAGCACAAGTCTTAGTAGCTGCAACATATTTTGAATTGGATATGATTAATGTTACAATAATTTGTTTAGTTTACAAACTAACAAAAAAATAATCTACGAAAAAATTTTCCTCTTGAGGTTTAGTTTTTATCATTACAATCCCCATCCTAATTGACATCTCTATAACCTAGAAACTTCATCTCACAATTTATTTTATATAACAACACATGTGATGTTTTTCCAATGAAACATCTTAGAAATATTTTTGTGGACAACATATTTGATTCTTTTGGATTACATTAATACCTTCCACACAAATTCACAACATAAATAATATCATGCCTTAAATTTCTAAGGTAAATAAGACATCCAATAAGATTCCTAAATTCGTTCTAATTTACACTTATTTCAGATTCAATTTTTTGGAACATTTGTCTAACTAAAATAGAAGATGAAACTTATTTGGATTTTTTAATACCTAAATTATTTAACATTTCCCTTACATACATTTATTAACATTAAAAAATTATTATTTTTTGTTTAACTTTAAATACATTAAATAAATTTTATTTTCCCAACATTGACATTTCAAAATTCATCTTCATGTTTTCAAAAAATGATTGACTCGCATATTCTCTATCTCCAAAAAAATCATATCAACCACATAAACAAATACAATTAGAGTTATTGAGTAAAAATATTTCACATGAAAGTTGATAAAAATTGTTCCTTTAGAAAGTTTCAATATTGTCAAAAAAAGCTTAGAATACCATGCATACGGTGTTTGTTTCAGATGAAACAATGAAATATTCAATTTATAAACTATTTTTCATCCTCATCAAGTAGAAAACCACAAGGTTGTTCAATGTACACTTCATCCTCTATCTTAACATTTAGGGAATCAGAATTTACATCCATCTGATAATTATTTTAATTTTAATGAGCTGCCACTACCAAAAACATTCTAATAGATTCTAGACATAAAATGGTGGAAAATGATTCAAAAAAATCCACACGTTCCACCTTTTATTATCCTTTAAAAACAAGTCTTTCTTTGTTTCTTGAAACATCACCATGATAATTCAATTTCTTTCTATAAAACCACTTGGTTTCGATAACATTTTCATTTACTGGAATGGGAACAACTTCCATTGTTACATTGTTATCAATCTGATACAACTCTTTTTTTCAAATAATCAGCCCATTTTTTATGTTGAATTACTTCAAAAATTGATTCTAGTTCATCTTTTGAGATAAGTGAAGTATGATTTTATAATATCTACCTTCTTTTGTTCTGAACCGAAGCCTTCTAATTCCAAACAAATTTTTTAAATTCAACATGTTTTCTTAATTTAGGAAATTTCAATGTTCTATTCCCAGCTGAAATTTCCTCATCACATGATTCTTATTAATCTTGATAAGAAAAGATTGAATTACTTTTACTATTGTTGGAAATATGGAATTTATCCACTTCGTTATTATAAAAAACTATTGTAAAGGAAACTTTATTTCAAATTACCATTATATTATATGTTTCTCCCAACATTTTTAAACATTTTTTCTAGAATTTTTAGTTTCATCTATTTCGTTAATAGAGCATAAATGTTCATTCCTTATCTTTCTCATCAAATTTTCACAAATATAGATTTTTTTATTTTGAGAAATCATGGACCCAAAAAAACTTTTAAGAATTTCAATGAATGATTTTCGTTGTACTAAATTTCATAATGAGTCCTGTTGGACTCCAATCTCAACAAAAATCTATTCTAAATAAGTAAAAATATACTAAAACTTCTCTCCTACAGAACATCCAAAGATTGTATTCTGCTAGAAAAAATATTCAAATTTCCAAAAAAATTATATTTTATATTTATGTTTATCCATTTTTTGGAGTATAGGGATTATTATACTATTTTTGGATACCATGATCTCATAGTTATGTTTAAAAAGTGTTATTTTTTAACTTGGTACCATTATCTGTTTACATATTCTTTTTGAAAACCCCCAATTATTTCTCAATATCTTTTTTTGAATAAAATGAAAATTTTAATAGCCTATGAATTGTTATTCCCAAAAATGATATTTTTCATTTGACTATGATCATAAATAAAGGTGATAAACTATTAATGTCCTTTTTTTATTAATTTCACTTCCTCCCAAAAAAATCAGAATGAATTATCTCATGTGGTCTGGTAGATTTAATCTACACTCTTTTATGACTTTTGTTAGCCATATTTCTTTTTTGGAAAGTAATAAAAACATATTCATCTCTTCATTTAAATTATAGAAAATTCCAAAAAACATAAAATTTAAAATTTTTATTCCCGTTTATTTCCCCAAGGTTCCATTATCTTGGGTAACACAATTTGTTTTCATCTTCAGCACTAAAGTAAAAGGAGTAGTTGAATTCTCCTATTTGTAAGAGATTATCACTTGTTCTTTCTCCTTTTGTATTATATTTTCCATTTTCGCACTTTTTATGATATAAGAATCCTTTATAAATGTTAATTTTCACACATCATCTCAAATTTGACTCACACTATTTATGTTATGTTTTAGGCCCTAAACAAGAAAAAATTCATTAGATTTCAATTTATCTTCTTCAATATTGGTCATTCTAATTCATCTGATTTTTAAGGAACTATCAATACTAAATGTAACTACTCATATATCATGAATTTCAAGAAGTTTCAATATTTTTACATCACCTATCATTGTGATGAACAACCACTATCATGTATCCACGGTTTTTCCATTTACAATCTATTAATAACACTCAATAACCAAAGAACTTACCTCAATTTTATTCTATTTAGATTACTTTTATTTTCTATCATAATGAATTTAATCTAGAATGTGTGTCAAACATCTTTATTCATGGTTACCATCCTTCTCACATATTTCAAGAAATTCTTCCAAACAATCAAATTGATTTTTTGGTGGAATGCATCTAACATCTTGAGAATTCATCTTTTTTATTTTCTATAAGTTTCGAAAGCTACTCATTATTATTTCACTATCTTATAAAATTTTATCGAACCTTATTATGGATAAATATAAATTGTTCTTAGAATTATAATTTTTGTACTTATAGATTCCACAACCTCAGAAATAACTATAAATTAATGATTTTCAATTCAATGAATATCATTCACTATAGAATCTTTTTTGAGATTTTTAACTTCGTTTAGATCTAACACACTCAAGATTTAGAACTTCATTTCATTGGAGTGATTTTTCTACATTTGTGTATTTTAATGTTTTCTCATGTATTTTCTCTATGCAAGCTTTTATAATACATTTTTTAGAACCAGAAATGTTAAAATAATCGAATGATACATTATTTTTTGATATGAGATGATTTCACATGATTCTAATATTAATACATCTCATGAAAATTAGAAGTATCATCTTTTACATTCGTTTCTTTGTTTCAATTTCCATTCATCTTCATCAAGGTACTATTTTACTTAGGATGTTTTGATTGAAACTTGTTAACCTCTTCTTTTTTAGCTTCCTATTTTATTCTAACATATTCAATAATCATTATATATTTAGAAATTCTATGTTTGAATATTAAAATATCTTTAATGAACTAATCGTCATGATTGATGAAGTCCTTTCTTCTATCCACAACATATACATAATCATTCTTAATTACAATAATTTCACAATTGATAGTTTTTTTATCAAGATCTATAATGTTTGGTTCTGAGATGATACACTCTATAATATTATTCACCACATTCATTACTCTATGAGGTATCATTTTTTATCAACATTTGGAATGAGGGTTTTGAATATATTATAACATTAATTTTGAGATTAATTGATTTTAGTTGATTATGAATCAACTTTCTTACTCAACATACATATTTTTTTTCATGTATACTTCTTCTTGTATCTATTGGAAAAATTTTCATTTTATCTTTTTTTACTTCATCCATTGAGTTTTTTCACCAGAATCATCTTGATATACACCAAAATTATTCTTCAGGAAATTAATATCATAGATTCCAATTCCAACACACTCAAAACATGCGAGATGAATTTTTCATCCATATATTCCACTTATTGGTTGATAGATCTTGGATATAAGAGGTATAATTTTTTTCATTCAACTCATCATCTTCCCTGTCATCAGACTCACAATGATATGCTTCATCAAAATTGTGGATTTTAAACATTTCATGGCTTCAAAAGATATTTCATATTTAATATTGTTTTTAAATATTTCATCATTCTCCATTTCATACACAACAAGAATGTTATGAAATTTCTCCAGAGATAAATCATCCATATCTTGTAATGAATAAAATTTATAATCAAACATGTTTTTAAAGTTTCTCTTATGTTTCTTCACAATTGTAGAATATTCCAGGACATCCTTGAATCCTATTATATTATAAACAAATTCATTTAAACTAGTTAAGTATTCATCAATTATTTCTTTATCCATAACTATTATGTCTCCATACTTACTATGATAAATTTTTTGAGTTTCTTCCTTGACTTTAGTATTAACTTTGAAAACACTTTTCAACTTATCCCACATACTTTTTAAAATTTTCAGACCCATCACCTTGTGATAAAAATTCTTTGATAAGGACACGAATATTGCATATCTAGCATTTCGATCAACATAAATGTTTTTCTTACCAATAATGTTTATAGTGTAATCCTTATCGATTGGTGGAAAATAAATAGTAGTAGTATTAGAAACCTCCAAGACAAGAGATATGAGATAAAAAATCATCCTAATTATTATACATATTAATGTTTTAATTGAATTTTGGAATAACTCTACCATTGATAGAACCGATATTATCCATGATAAGGATTCAACAAGGGAACCTAAATCTTTGAAACCAATTAAATTTCTAAAGATCTAATAATATCTCAGAGGGGGGTTGAATCAGTTGTTAACTATTAATATGATTTGAAAAATTTAGTAATATAACCCCTATGGTCTGTTAATATTTATTTCATTATCAAATTTTAGTAAAGGATCATGCATGTAAAATTAGAAAATCAAGAAAGGAACACAATATTGACAATGTTTAGCCTCAATGTGAGAACCTATGTCATTTCCATAACCACTCATATGTGTCTATATGAAACCAATATTATGAATAATTGAAAGCAACATATGGTAACTCTCATTAAACACCTTCTATATCCTAGTAAGAAATATCATACTAACTCCCCTCAATTTAGAATGTTTTCTTGTAAAAAACTGATCTAAATGAATAAATAAAGACTTTGTTGAAACTGATTGACAATTTCACTTTCCAAATCCTCCACTCAATTTAGTGTTATTCAATTTTCTATATATCATGATTCTAGATCCAATTTTATTAATACAAAGAGCTGGATCCTAGACACAATTATCATATATTGTTGGATATATTTTTTGGAATATTCTTGATCCTATTTTCTCAAAATGTTGGATCTAAATTTCTCAAAATGAGGGATCAATTTTTTATCATGACAATGCTGAATCTAATTTCATGAAAAATATGGATCAGTTTTTATGAAGACAATGTTGGATCTGATTTACTATAAATTTTATACCCTTTTTCCTCATGATGTTGAATAAATTTTTCTATAGCCAATGATAGATCGGATATTATCAAAATGTTGGATCTAATTTTCTAAATAAAACGCTCAATGAAATTAATTTTCATTGAAATATAAACTTTCACGTCGATTTCTCTAGTGCTCCTCCTTTCATGTGTTTGGAAAAAGTTACAAAAGAACAAATGATCTGAGTATGTATTTATAAAAATATTTGAAAAAAGAAGTTGGAAACTGGAAAACTTTTCCCACTTCCAAAAATACCAAATACTCAAATACCGTCTCACATTTAAGATTCAACTTTGACTTCATAAAACCTCCTAATATTTCTCTAAGATTTATGAAAAATTGATTTTGATGTTCGACCTATTCACCTTTTCTAAAATCATTTTCCATATTTGGTGAACTCTAATTTCTTCTTCCTTTTTATGGAATCTTATTATTCTTCCTTGTTAGTAAATCGGATTATACTTCTTTTTAGTGAATCTGAATTTATTTTATTTTAAGTGATTCTGAATTATTTTTAATTCTTAGTGAATCAAATTATTTTTTTCATCAAAATTGATTTCTGTTTCTTTTCAGGGAATCTGATTTCTATATTCTTTTCAGTCGATCTTATTTCATCAAAACACTCCAACATTTCTTCAAAAGATTGTATGATGATTTTCTCATGATGTGTGAGTAATTCATGATCACCAAATAATTGTATGATTTGGTTTATAATGATTGAAAAATTTATAATTTCTAACTTCTAAAACATTATCAAAATCAACATTCCAATCTGTTTATTAATAAAAGACTTATTTCATATACTTCTTCTTTCCAAATCAACAAATTCTTTTTTTCACTCATTACTAAAATGAAAAAATTCCAACAAGCAACAACTTTAACTTCTTAACATCTTCACTATCTTGTGAATCTCAATAAAAAAATCGAGTTCAAAAAAATGGGTCTGGAAAACCTTTGTCTCGATACTTTTTTCTAGATAACCTCGTTTTGAAAATTAATGTCTACACAACCTATGTCCAGAAAACATTTTTCCCTATTTTTGTATGGATCCAAAATTTTAGCATCACTTAAGAAATTATAATTATGATGAATCTGGGTCCGATTCTGGAGTTACAAAAAAATTATTTTATAAAGGGTTTGTTTTCAACAAATAAAAAACATTTTTCAAAAAATTTATAAAAAAGGTTGTAACACCCCGAGATTTAATGAAAAATATTCTTTTTAATTTTATTAATGACTTTTGTTGTACGCTACACCAAAAGGAGCTTGAAAAACATGAATCCTTGACTTTCCTTTCATTACATACAATCGCGACCTTCCTCGATAGCGTGTGTAGTACGCAATAACGAGTTTCACTAAACAACAATATGATATTAAAATATTATTAAAACTAGCCGTAATGAATAGTAATAACCACTTTTTGAAATTTTGTAAATTTTATTTTTCAAAATAGACTTCATTTTTGGATTTGGAATATCGAAATTATCTTAGGATGAAATTTTGGTACTTTTCGGATAAATTTCATTTTCTGATGAATAGTGAAAATTACTAAATTTTAATTAAAAAAACCTTTTTAATCAAAATAATTAATAGTGATAAATTATTAATTTGAGTGGTTTTAAAGTATATTTAGAATATATTTTTACAATTTAATACAATTTTCGTCATTGGATATAATTTCACATTTAAACCAGACATAAAAAAAGTGTCAATCTTTTGATAGTTATTATCTCTTAAGAACACTCTATTTGTTTTGACGACAGGAATTAATTTTTTAAGTAATTAATGAAACTGATATGTTTTTAATTTGGTAAAACAGACATCATTTTTGAGTTCATAATATCAAATATATCTTAGGCCTAATTTTTGGTAATTTCTGGAAACTTTCATTTTTTGATGAATAGTGAAACCATTAAGTGGTAGTTAAAAAAGAAATGAATTTTTAATAAAATGCAATTTTACCGCTTCTGTGAATGGAATTTCAAAAATCCAAGAGACACGGTTGATTTCAGTAAGTAAAATGTGGTTCAATGAGATGAAAATATTTTTTTGTGAATAGTAACTTTTTACTTTTTTTACAATGGCTAAAAGTAAATAGGGTAATTAAGGTTAAAAATGATATTATTATTATCCTAAAACATGTCCTAATTCTATTGGATAAGTTTAATTCGACCAAAAACAACTTTAGGAATACAATATGACCATTTAGGCTCACTTGGATTAGATTAGGACATTTATTATTAATTTATTTAATGAAGGGTTGAAATATTTAAAATCAATGTTTAATAAGTAAATCATTTTTAATATAGGGTTATACAAAATATAAATTCGACTATAAATATTCATTAGAAATATAAAACTATTTCCTACATAATGATTCTTTATTTTTAATTTTTAGACTTTAAATAAGTTAATTTATTTATGACACAAAGATGATGTAGTAATTATCTTATTAATAAAATATTGACATAATTGATGTTCTAAATACCCAAATAAATGTAATTTGAGACTTTTTTATGAATTCCACTAATTTTCTAGGTTAATATGACATGTTATTATTGATTTAATTAAATTTTTTAGAACTAATAATTCTGTTATGAGTTTCAAAAAAATCAATTACTAAATAGTGTCAAAATTGACATAAAATAGTATTTAAAACAAATACTATATTATTAATTGTTATTTTATTCCTAAAAATATATGGTTCTTCCAAATGACTTAGATAATGTTATATATATTAATAATAAACAACTTGGGGTTCTTTTGGCTTCTTATAGTATGTTTATTAACCTTATAGTGTAAGAACACAAAAAGACACGGTAAAAGTAAAATTATCTAACTTAAAGTTAAATATAAATGATAAGGTTAAAATAGGAACCTAAAGTTGTCTAAATTCTGTTGGATGAGATAATTTAGACCCATCCCCACCTTATCTTCTAAATAAATCAATTTTGAGCTATATAAAACTGAATTTGGCTTTATAATAAAATAATATTTTTAGTTATTCCAAAGGTGCCCCTCTCCTCCCTTATAAAAGGCCACCTCCTCCCTCTCTTCCTCACACCACTTTGAGCCTTCAAGCTCGGCCAACCCCTGCCAAATTCTCTTCTCCACTTCCCTAGAAACATCCTAGAGTTTCTGGTCTTCTTCAAAGACCAATTTTAGTGCCCTTAAAGGAGATCTCAAAGAGGTGCTTCAAAGAAGAGGTAATGTTCGTTACCGATTCTCTCAACATTATTTCTTCTTCCACTTCTTCTTCATAGGTTGTTTCATTATGAAGTAATAAAATAAGTATCACTAATATACTGATATGTTATTATAAGTATGAAACAACCCTATTTCACCATCTATCCATCCTACAGAAAACGAAATCACTGCGCGTACGTACGTACGGAATACCGTCTCCACGCCGTGGTGTAATCTATTTTCCACCACCACCTTACTTGGATGGGTATAATGGTGTACATAATAAATATTATTGTAAATTGATTTGATTCTGAAATATTATACATACACTCCAATACAGTTCCACAATCATGAGAACGATATCATCGCTCGTGCGTACGTACGGACTACCGTCTCCATGACACGATGGGATTCATTCTCCACGTGGACCATTCATGAATGATTATAAAGTATGTATAATAAATAATCAAGAAATATATGAAATTATAATGATATTGGATTTATTTTTATATATATTTATGTCATCTACTTAATTCCATTCAACTCAATAAGGAAACGAAAACAGCGTTAATGCGTGTGTACGGACTACCATCTCCATGAACGGTGTATTTCTTTCAATTTATGATCTATTATATATATATATATATTATGAATATATATTATATATCAATCTTGTTTTATATTCGGGAATTATGTAATCATGATCTAAGTAATCATACGAATAATTACAAGTCAAAACACGGACGACAAATGAAACGATTTTACCCAAAACGCTCTTTAACATGAAATTTACAAAAGAACAGGTAAAATAAAGTCATAAGTGAACCATATATGATATCATAACAATGATTATGATTCTGTAATAAGTCAATGACATTATTTAAGTCATTATACAGGAGTTTTGGACACTTACGAAGCAAATCAGACCTAAGGTAAGGGATAAATTTGTGAATCTCGTTTTTATCCGAGATTTCTTATTTGTAAGTATTTACTGGCGTTATTGCTATAATCCAGGTCCATGTTTTATAAAAGTGTATTCATGTATGTTTAAAGTCCTTTTTACCCACTTTTAACTTTTACTACATGGTATGTAAGGAAACTTTCTTTTGTTTACGTTACGTGGTAATTTTTGACTTTTCTGAAAAAAAGTACGAGAAAAATGTTTTTTTAACGTATACGGCATGAAAGGATTTTTACAGTTTTATAAAGCCTTATTTTCGTGAAGCTTACTCCAAAATATTTCAAGACTATTTTCAACAAAATACCTTTCTTTTAAAAATTAATGTCATTTTGTGAAAATAAAATGATTTTAAAGAAGAAAGGTTATTTTCCTCAAGAATTCATTTCAAGTGATTTATTAAAACCATTTTCCATCTAAAATGAAATTATTTCATATGTGTATGTTTCAAGTATAATGTCTCTATGATTTACATGGTTTCATTTTTGTTATTATGAAATGATATCCATTTCTTTTATATGGATTATGTGATGATTGGATGATGTTTATGAAACCCATTTTATTTATTGGGTTTTTATTAATGATGTATGTTTATTTTGTGGCACAAGTAAGAATGATTTCATTTTGAGATGGGTGGGACCTATATCTACCTCCTATACATTAGGTAATGATTTATATCTCATGAGATAGACATTGCTGGAATGGAAAGTTAAACCGGTTTAGTAATACAGGACTGGAACGAGGAGTGAACTCGATTCAGAAAGGGACTTTGTCCACTAAGATGGTCTTGGAAGCAATGCCTTGGCTAATATGGAAATCATATCTTTTGCTTAATGGTTGCCACAATTAAATGTTTTATTCCCATGCTATTTTATCATTCTTAATGTTTCTTTATGATCTATGCCTTATGTACTTCCATGTTTTATGTCATTTCTCAAGCTTTTGATGTTTAAACATTATGTTCATGTTTTTAAGTTCAAATGTATATAGAATGTTTTATTTTATCCATGCTTACTCTTACTGAGAATTTGAGAACACGCTTTTTATGTTTTCTTTTCCCCAGGATATAAAGAAAGGGATTAGGTAAGAAAAAAAGGGGGAAGATCTTTATGGGAGATGTTGAAGATCTTTCACCATGATTAGAGGATTTTATTATGAGTTTCCAAACACACTAAACTATTATGGTCCTTGTGTGTCTATTATTGTTATGTATTAAGTATTCTGCAAAGGTAATGTAATGTCCATGTACGTCAAGCTTCGGGTCTCTACAGTTGGTATCAGAGGAAAGTTTTAGTTAACCTTTGGAAACTAGGATGAGAGAAATTTAGTGAGATCCCTAGAGATATTTCTAAGGTAAGTCTAGGGATGTCCCTAAGGTTAAGTATAAGTATAGGTTATAGTACATGAATTACGGTAACCCAAGAAGTTAGATATTGAAGTTACTCCCCCTTTATTATATTGTTTTCCCTAGCGTGATTTTTGCCTCTCACACTATTCTTTTTAGGTTTTAGACGATGGCTAGAACCCGAAGGAACCGTGTTGATCAATGTAATGGACAATGCAATGATTTTCCTCCAGAACAAACAAATGTTATGGGAGATGGAGTGAAAAATATTATTGCTATACTTACACATGCTATGAATCATTCTGGACTTCCAAATGAGCAGAGAATGGAACAATATTCTATTGAGTCCTTCATGAGGCAACGTCCACCTTCTTTCAGTGGGTCTTCTGATCCACTTGTTGCTGAACAATGGAACATTACCACTGAAAAGATATTTTCAGTTCTTCAATTTTATGAACATGATAAATTCATCTTAGCAGTATATCGTTTGGAAGGTGATGATGATCAATGGTGGAATCTTATCAAGAATACGAGGCCAAGAGATGAAATTGAGTCCATGGAATGAGACGAGTTCAAGAACTGATTTTTCAATAAGTACTTCCCTCGTATTCTTCGAACAAAGATGGAGAAGGAGTTTCTTAAACTAAAGAAAAAGGATGATGAATCTGTTGGTATATACGAAGTAAAATTTACAAGGCTTGCAAGGTATGCATCTGGCTTTATCATCTAACCTGAAAGTAAAGTTGATAGATTCTTCAATGGCTTAAAACCAAATATTCGAAAGGCATTAGCTATAAGAGACTTCAGTAGCTATGAAGAAATTGTGCGTTGTGCTATCAAGGTAGAAATGGAAGTTGGTGTTACTTATCCATCTCGTAGTTTTGACAAGAAACAAAAGATGGAGTTCAAGGATAAATCTCAAAATAATGGTGAAAAGAAGATGAATGTTTCCTGATGCTCAAAGTGTGGAAATAAGCATGGTGGAGATTGTCTTAAAGGGACTAGAAAATGTTTTATGTGTGGAAAAGAAGGTCATCGAGTAGCCGAGTGTCGAGGTAATGGAAAAAGGGTTTCTAATGATGTGAATAAAGAAAATACTTCAGAGAATGCACCACCAACACTTCAATGCTTCAAGTGCAAGGAAATTGGGTATTATGCTAATAAATGCCCTAATCCAAGGGTTAGTGATGATCGACATGAGAAACCACTTAAGGAAAAGGACAAAGGGATGTCACATGCAATCACTATTGGTGATGTTGAATATGACAATGATGTGGTGGAATGATTAAGTGTTTATGTAATGGGATTCCAAAATAATGTTTTATACAGTATCGTGGAACATTGGAATATTTATGTATTGGTCTATTGTGGTTTTCAATAATTTTATGGTACCGATAACCATGGAAAGTGATTGAGATATTTTTGGTAAGAAGATGATATGCGCATAATGAATGGATAAGAAGATAATGAGATGTTTGATTGTATTCATGAGCTCATGATTGATATAAGGACTAAGTGATATCATGGTTTGAGTATATAAATTTTTTAGGATTTTGGTTTGTGGAAAGTGTTAACTTTTAATTGCATTCATGTTTTCACTAAGGTTCAATGGGTATTCATACATTAAGAGAATACATGATTAAGGTATTCACATGTTTTTAATTTGACCAACAAGATATATCTTATGATATATGGGGGATAAATGGTGGCATTCACGTGACTGTTATGTGACATTTCAAGTAATCATTTTCTTTATAATATGAGCTTGGACCGAAGTATTTTAGATAAGCCTAAAGATTGGAATGGATTATGTTGGACATAAGTTTGGATAAAACTTGTTTCGATACTATTGATGGGATGTTATAGTAATATAGCTTTAGAAAAAGGACAACCTGCAGGACGGGCGACAACCCATAGTGTCGGACAAGACTGTGGGAATCGAACCCACAACCGAAGTGCGACTGGCCTTTATCGCCTACCACTGGCCTATAGGAAGTCCCTGTTTAGTAGAAACTAGTTTTATTATATTAAGCAGTATGAAATATGAAGTATAAGACCATTTTAGGAACCATATATGATTAATCTCACTATAGATGGACTTATGTATTTTTTGATAACTTTTCTAACCTTTTGTTTGAGACAGATGGAATGACTCATCATTCTATCACATGATCTGCTAATAAATCACTAATGAAAAATTCAACTTCATTTCTTTAAGAGATGAAGTCGAAATTGTCCAAAGAATGACTAACGGTGAGACTATACCAAGATCACAAAAGTATTTGTTCTAATTCCAATTTCATCAACTTTAGGGAAATGATCTTGAAAACCAAAAATGTTGTCCTAGTGCTCTTATATCTTATGAATCAGATGGTACCATAGATCATCACAAATTTATGGCTTTGTGATTGCTGGATTTTCCATATCCAAGTTCTCTACCACTCTCCATCAGAACATGATGGTTAGATTTCTCTTCCATATCCATATTTTCACCTATGTGGAAACCCAGTAATTAGTTTATTTTGGTAACTGTTATGTTTCATAGTTTTTTTAAAGATTTCTTTTGGTATTCCTTTTTACGATGTGAGTTTATATTAAAGAAACTTTCAAATAGTAAACCATTTATAACCAAAACGATTTTCGAGGGCGAAATTCATTTTAAGGGGGGTAGAATGTAACACCCTGAGATTTTATGAAAAATATTTTTTTTAATTTCATTAATGTCTTATGTTGTACACTACACCAAAAATAGATTTCAAAACACACATCCTTGAGTTGCCTTGCATTACACGCAATCGCGACCTTCCTCGATAGCATGTGTAGTGTGCAATAACGAGTTTCACTAAACAACAATATGCTATTAAAATATTATTAAAACTAGACGTTATGAATAGTAATAACCACTTTTTGAAATTTTTTAAATTTTATTTTTAAAAATTGACTTCATTTTTGGATTCGGAATATCGAAATTAGCTTAGGATGAAATTTTAGTACTTTTCGGATAACTTTCATTTTCTGATGAATAGTGAAAATTACTGAATTTTAATTAAAAACGACCTTTTTAATCAAAATAATTAATAGTGATAAATTATTAATTTGAGTGGTTTTAAAGTATATTTAGAATATATTTTCACAACTTAATACAATTTTGGTCATTGGATGTAATTTCACATTTAAACCAGACATAAACAAGTGTCAATCTTTTGATAGTTATTATCCCTTAAGAACACGCTATTTGTTTTGACGACGGGAATTAATTTTTAAATTAATTAATGCAACTAATATGTTTTGAATTTGGTTAAATAGACATTATTTTTGAGTTTATAATATCAAATATAGCTTAGGCCTAATTTTTGGTATTTTTCTCGAAACTTTCATTTTTTGATGAATTGTGAAACCACTAAGTGGTAGTTAAAAAAAATTAATTTTTCATAAAACATAATTTTACTGCTTCTGTGAACGGAATTTCAAAAATCTGAGAGAAATAGTTGAAGTCAGTAAGTAAAATGTCATTCAATGAGATGAAAATAATTTTTGTTGGATAGTAACTTTTTACTTTTTTTTACCACGGTTAAATGTAAATAGGGTAATTAAGGGTACAAATGATATTATTATTAGCCTAAAACATGTCATAATTCTATTGGATAAGTTTAATTCGACCAAAAACAACATTAGGAATAAAATATGACCATTTAGGCCTACTTGGATTAGATTATGACATTTATTATTAATTTATTTAAAGAAGGGTTAAAATAGTTAAAATCAAAGTTTAATAAGTAAATCATTTTTAATATAGGGTTATACATAAGATAAATTCGACTATAAATATTCATTAGAAAGATAAAAATATTTCCTACATAATGAGATTTTAATTTTAATTTTTAGACTTTAAATAAGTTAATATATTTATGACACAATGATGATGTAGTAATTATCTTATTAATGAAATATTGACATAATTGATGTTATAAATACCCAAATAAATGTAATTTGAGACTTTTTATTAATTCCAATATTTTTATAGGTTAACATGACATGTTATTAGTAATTTAATTAACTTCTCTCGAACTAAAATTTCTGTTATGAGTTTCAAAAAAATCCATTACTATGTAGTGTCAAAATTGACATAAAATAGTATTTAAAACAAATATTTTATTATTAATTGTTATTTTATTCCTAAAAATCTAAAGTTCCGAAAAATGACTTAGATAAGGTTATATATATTAATAATAAACCACTTGGGGTTCTTTTGGATTCTTATAGTAATTTTATTAACCTTATAATGTAAGAACACAAAAAGACATGGTAAAAGTAAAATTATCTAACACAAAGTTAAATATAAATGATAAGCTTAAAATAGGAACATAAACTTGTCTAAATTATATTGGATGAGAGGATTTAGACCCAAAACCACCTTATCTTCGAAATAAATCAATTTGTAGCTATTTAAAACCGAATTTGGATTTATAATAAAATAATATTTTTAGTTATACCAAAGGTGCCCCTCTCCTCCCTTATAAAAGGGCACCTCCTCCCTCTCTTCATCACACCACATTGAGCCTTCAAGCTCAGACAACCACTACCAAATTCTCTTCTCCACTTCCCTAGAAACATCTTAGAGGTTCGGGTTTTCTTCAATGACCAATTTTAGTGCCCTAAAAGGAGATCTGAAAGAGGCGCTTCAAAGAAGAGGTAATGCCCGTTACCGATTCTTTCAACTTTATTTCTTATTCCACTTCTTCTTCATAGGTTGTTTCATTATGAAGTAATAACATCCGTATCACTAATATACTGATATGTTATTATAAGTATGAAACAACCCTATTTCACAAGCTATCCATCCTACAGAAAATGAAATCACCGCGCGTGCGTACGTACGGAATACCGTCTCCACACCGTGGTGTAATCTATTTTCCACCACCACCTTACTTGGATGGGTATAATGGTGTACATAATAACTAATATTGTAAAGCGATATTGATTCTGAAATAGTATACATACACTCCAATACAATTCCATGATCATGAGAATGATATCATCACTCGTTCCTACGTACGGACTACCGTCTCCACGACGTGATGAGATTCATTTTCCACGTTAACCATTCATTAATGATTATAAAGTATGTATAATAATTAATCATGAAATATATGACATTATAATGATACTGGATTTATGTGTATATATATATGTATGTCATCTACTTAATTTCATTCAACTCAATAAGGAAACGAAAACAGCGTTCATGTGTACGTACGGCATACCGTCTCCATGAACAGTGTATTTCTTTCCATTTACTAATCTATTATATATATGTATATTCTGAATATATATTATATATAAATCATGTTTTATATTCTTGAATTAATTAATCATGATCTAAGTAATAATACGAATAATTACAAGTCAAAACACGGACGACAAATGAAACGATTTTACCCAAAACGCTCTTTAACATGAAATTTACAAAAGAAAGGGTAAAATAAAGTCATAAATGAACCATATATGATACCATAACAATTATTATTAATCTATAATAAGTCAATGACATTATTTTAGTCATTATACAAGAGGTTCGGACACTTCTGAATCAAATCAGACCTAAGGTAAGGGATAAATTTGCGAATCTCATTTTTATCCGAGATTGCTTATTCGTAAGTATTTACTGGGGTTATTGCTGTCATCCATGTCCATGTTTTATAAAAGTGTATTCATGTATGTTTAAAGTCCTTTTTACCCACTTTTATCTTTTACTACATGGTATTTATGGAATCATTCTTTTGTTTACGTTATGAGGTACTTTTTGACGTTTCGGATAAAAGTACGAGAAGAATGTTTTTTAACGTATACGGCATGAAATGATTTTTATGGTTTTATAAAGCCTTATTTTCATGAAGCTTACTCCATAAGATTTCACGACTAATTTCAACAAAATACTTTTCTTTTAAAAATTCATGACATTTTTTGAAAAGAAAATGATTTTAAAGAAGAAAGGTTATTTTCCTCATGAATTCATTTCATGTGTTTTATTAAAACAATTTTCCATCTAAAATGAAATTATTTCATATGTGTATGTTTCAAGTATAATGTCTCTATGATTTACATGGTCTCACTTTTGTTATTATGAAATGATATCCATTTATTTTATATGGATTATGTGATGATGGGATGATTTTTATGAAACCAATTTTATTTATTGGGTTTTTATGAATGATGTATGTTTATTTTGTGGAACAAGTAAGATGATTTCATTTTGAGATGGGTGGGACCTATATCTCCCTCAAATGCATTGGGTAAAGATTTATATCTCATGAGATAGACATGGATGGAACGGAAAGTTAAACCGTTTCAGTAAAACAGGACTGGAAAGAGGAGTGAACTCGATTCAGAAAGGGACTTTGTCCACTAAGATGGTCTTGGCAGCAATGCCTTGGATAATATGGAAATCATATCATGTGCTTAATGGTTTCCACAATTAAATGTTTTAATCCCATGCTATTTTATCATTATTAATGTTTCTTTATGATCTGTGCCTTACGTAATTCCATGTTTTATGTCATTGCTCAAGCTTTTGATGTTTAAACATTATGTCCATGTTTTTATGTTCAAATGTATATAGTATGTTTTATTTTATCCATGCTTACCCTTACTGAGCATTTGAGATCACCATTTTTATGTTTTCTTTTCCCCAGAATATAAAGAAAGGTTTTAGGTAAGAAAAAAAATGGGAATATCTTTATGGGAGATTTTGAAGATCTTTCACCATTATTAGAAGATTTTATTCCGAGTATCCAAAGACACTAAACTATTACGGTACTTGTGTGTATATTTTTGTTATGTATTATGTATTCAACAAAAGTAATGTAATGTCCACGTACGTCAAGCTTACGGTCTCTACAAAGGTTATTTAATCTCCCCCATTAAATTTGTTGAAAACCCTTGTTAACATCTTTTCCAACTCTAAGATATTTTCTCACAACTCTAATTTTGTAATCATCTAATGTTTTCTTAACTTTTATTAAAATGTAGAATTTCTCAAAAAAATGGTTTCCTAACCCCACACTGCTGGATATTGTAATTGTTTGAAGGATGTTTATCCCTCAGTGAGATGAAAATATTGTGGCCATGCAAAGATAAACTCTCTTCACATGCCCTTTCACACTTTCTTTTTTTTCTCCCCCATTATGTGATAACAACAACTTAAGATTCATAATATAAGGATATGTAAAAACATCATAAAAAATAAAAAATTGTTAATTTCTCTCTCCCCTTTGTCAACATAATCAAATTCACTATGTTGGCGCTTCCTAACGACCTATATGGTAACATGGGAGGAGTCTTAACATGAATTTACAACCACAATTCCACAAATCAATCATTCATATTTGATTTTGTAAAGATATCATAACTCTAATAATTTTTTGAAATGTATTCTCGTAGGATATCTCCATCAGCAAAGTAATATTTTATTATGTAAACATTATATCAAAGTATTTTTATATTGAATTTTTGACATGATTTTTTAAAAGATCAATTGCAGTCGAATTACCATAAAATATCTGTAATGGTTTTGAAACTGTTATTTTAAAATATTCTAGCTAAACATTCATCCAAAAAATTTGAGTACATACCTAATTATCTAAAACATATTCATTTTCGTCTATACTCAATGTAACAAAACTATTTTTCTTACTATACCAACTCAAAAAACATTCCCTCAATAAAAATATCCATTCTAAGGTTAAATTTATATCAATACAATCTCCAGCCTAATCGTCATAAGTATTACCAAAAAATATCAACTCAAACTTTCTTTTTTATAATAACCCATGTTAAGTTGTTCCATTTAAATATAATTGAATTAATTTTTCATCCAACATATGTGATTACTTTTTATTAAATTGATACCTCAAACAAAAAGTCACAACAACAAAAATATTAGGTCTTGAAGTTGTAGGGTAATAAAGACTTCCTATCATCTTCTGAAAGTCCTTTTAATTCACTATTATTATGGATTCATCTTTTCTTAAATTTTTTCTCTTTGAAATAGTAGTTGAATAATACTTGAATTCTGATATCCCAAAAATCTAACACAATTCCATGAAACACATTTCATGAGATAATAAAATGTTTTTTTAATTTTGTTGATCTTATATGAAAAAAAAATTAATTCTCTCAACATTAAAATTTCAAAATTCATCATTGTTTCCTCATTAAATGTTTGAAAATAATATTATCTATCCCAATATAAATTTATATATTCCTCATAAGTAATTATAATTAGAGTTCTAGAGTCAACCTCTTTTCATAAAAGTTTCTATCATATTTTTTTATAAAAGTTCAACATTCACAAAAAAAAATCATGCTTATAGAACCATGCATATGGTTCTTGTGTCAGACCATAAAAAGAATTATTAAATTTATAATATTTTTTAATCCTCTTGATTAGAAATCCACAAGTTTATTCAATGTAGACTTCATCCTCAATATCATCATTTGAGGAATATGACTTTACATCTATCTGATAAAATTTGTAATTTCAATAAGTAGCCACTTCCAAAAACATTTTAATAGCTTCAATCCTTCTAAAGGGGTAAACTATTAGATCAAAAATTCAAACTTTCCACCTGTTCATATCCTTATCTAACAATCATTTATTTTTTCTTTCAAACTTCTATATGATAATAAAATTTGTTCCTATAAAACTACGTGGTTATAATAACATATTTCTGCCGCACTTGGAAAAATTTCCATTATTTCATTCTTCTGAATATGACCCAACTTTTTATTCAAAACATTCACCGATTATGTTGAATATCCTATGAAACTGATTCTGGTTCAACTTTTGAGATATGTGAGGTGTGATATTATAATCTCAAATTACATTTGGTCTCAACCAAATCCTTTTAATTCCTAATATTAATTTCAGATTAAACATGTTTTTGTAGTGTAGGAAATATAAAACTTTATATCCCAACTATAATTTCTTCATGTAACGATTTATCATAATCCTAACATGGATGGTTTTAATTACATTCACTATTGTTGAACATCTCCAATTTATCCTCTTCATACTTCCTGAGAAATTTTATAAGGGAACTTTGATTTTCCATTACCGTCATATAATATGAGTCCACAAACTTTTGTAAACATTTTTTCATTAATTTAATCTTTTTCCATTTGGGAATAACCCATAAAATTTCCTTATGTAACTTTTTCATCAATTTTTTCCAAATCATGCTTTTTTATTTTGAGAAAACATGGACATAGAAAAACATTAAAGTATTTCAATGAGTTTTTTTTATATACCACATTTCATAAAGTGTCATGTTGGTTCCCAGTATCAAAAAATATTTTTTTTAGCATGTACAGTAGTAGTAACATCTTCTATCCTATAGAACATTGAATGGTTTTATTCTTCTAACATACATCCTCCCATTAACAGAAAAGTTCTATTATTTATTTCTACTACTCCATTTTTTTGTGTCGTATATGGAGCATTATTCGTATGTTCGATACCATGATTTCATAAAAAAATCAAAAGTATTATTTGTGTATTTGGTACCATTATTTGTTCTCAGATTCATTATAGAAACCCCAAATTCATTATAAATATTGTTTCTGATCTATTGGAAAATTTCAATAACCTCTATATTTTACGTGATGATCGTGATGTTTTTAATATAAGTGGAATCATTAATAAAAGTTAAAAAGTATAATGCTACTTATTTTGACTTATATATCATATTTCCACACAAATCGGAATGAATAATATCTTGTGGTCTGGTAGATTTATTCTCAACTCTTTTAATATTTATTTAGTCATATTTCTTTTATAGAAATTTAAAAAAAAATCTTTATCTATTATTTTCAATTATAGAAAATTTTGGGCATCACCAAATTTGGAATGTTTTTCAGGTTTTTCCCCAAGGTACCTAAGTCTCTAGTGACACAATTTGTATTAATATATGGAACTAAAGTAACTATAGTTATTGAATTCTCATTTTTGGAAGAGACTCTCACCAGTTATATTTCCTTTTGTAGTGACTTTTCCATCTTTCAAACATTCAATGATTCAATAATACTTTCTAAAGATTACATATTTTCCATCATCGCAATGTTTACATGAACCTAGTATGTTATTTTCTAGGCCATCATCAAGAAAAAATTCATTATATTTAAATATATCTTCCTCAATCAATGTCATCCCAATTCCACTGATTTTAAAAGAACAATCATTACCAAATGTAACTGCTCCTCTATCATGACTTTATGCATGATTCAAGATTTTTATATCACCTATCATGTGTAAAGAAATATTACTATCAAGTATCCATAGTGTGTATCTTTTACATGCTTTCAAAGATCTCTCAACAAAAAAATGTCTTTCCTTAAATTTATTCTTTTCATCTTACATTTTTTTTCTATCACGAGGAATTTGTATGAAAAGGATTGCCATATATATTTCGGTATGTTTACTAGACTAATCACATATTCCACAAAATTCTTCTAAGAATTCAAATTGATATTTGATGGAATGTATATTACATATTGAGAATTCATCATTTCAACTTTTTTTAAGTTACACTAGTGTAGAAAAAAAAATTACAACGGTTAATTTTTATTTTTTACGTTGGATTTTGGACGACGTTATTATAGGAGACGTTATAAACATTGTTTTTTACGTTGGTGATTTTACAACTGACGTAAAAAACACATATCCAAAGTAATTTTTACATTGGTTGATATAAAACCAATGTGGAAAATGCATTGGAGTTGTGGTTTATTACATCGGTTATTTAATAACTGACATGGTATATACTCTTTCACGTCAGTGTTTATATAAGCAACAACATAAATCACTCCTCTGAAGCATTTTTCACGTAGGTTATTTTCTTAACCGACGTGATAAACCTGTATGCAAAGCGGTTTCCAACATCGGATAAACAATAACTGACATGAAACCATATTTACTATGTCAGATGTAAAATAATCGACATAAAAAACTATTCATTTCCATTTATTACATCAGTTATAAAATAACTGATGTAAAAACCATTTCCCATGCATTTATTACACCAGTTTCCAAATAATTGATGTTAAAACTAATCCCAATGCATTTTTACCTCTTTTATTTTATAACCGACATAAAAAACAATTTTTTTTAAAAAAAAACCAATCAACCACTGCTATTACCTGCCAAAAGACCTGAAACAGACCCAAAAATTACCAAAAATAGACCAAAAACAGACCAGAACCCCCCACCCCACTGGACAACCCCCACCACCCATCAACCACAACTATGTCCTGCCAACAGACTTGGAACAGACCAAAAACATACCAAAAATAGACCAAATCCCGACCAATAATAGACCATAACCCCCACCCCACTATACAGCCCCCACCACACCCTTGGACACCCCCACCCCACTGGACACCCAAAACAAACAGACCAAAACCTGACCAGAACCCCCCTACCCCACTAGACAGCCCCCACCACACCCCTGGGCACCCCCACACCACTGGACTACCCCCACCCCCTAGATAACCCCCAAACCCTTGGGCAATCCCCCCACCATCCTGGACACCCCCACACAGGGACAACACTCCCACACCCCTGGATAGCCCACCCACACCCCTAGAAACACCACCAACCTCCTGGACACCCCCACCCCATAGACAGCACTCCCACACCAACGGATAGCCCATCCCACACCCCTAAACACACCCCCACCCTCTTGGACAGCCCCACCCCTGGACAACACCCCCCAAGAACACCCTCCCACACCCCTAGAAACACCCTCACCCCAATGGACACCCCCACACCCATGGACATACCCCCACTCTCCTAGACGTCCCTCCTAACTTCTTGGACACCCTCTCACCCTCCCACCCCACTGGACACCCCTAACCCCACTAGACAGCCACCACCACACCCTTGGACACCCCCACACACATGGACTGCCCCAACCCCCCTAGACAGCCCCCACACCCCAGGACAACCCCCACCCTCCTAGAAACCCCCACCCCCTAGACATCACTCCCACACCCCTGGACAGCACTCGCACACCCCTAGAACACCCCCCACCCCACCCCACATGACAGACCCCACCACACCCCTAGATACCCCCGCAACCATGGACTAACCCACCCCCTGGATATCCCCCACACCCCTGGACAACCACCCACCATCATAGACCCCCACCCCCAAGACAGCACTCCCACACCCCTCGACAGCCCTCCCACACCCCTAGAAACCCACCTCCACCCCACTGGACTGCCCCCACCACACCCCTGGACACCCACACACCCCTGGACTACCCCCACCCCTGGACATCCCCCCACACCCATGGAAAGCCTCCCACCATCTTGGAGACCCCCACCCCCTAGACATCACTCCCACGCCCCTATGCAACCCTCCCACACCCCTAGAACCCCCACACCTCATTAGACATCCCCCTCCCCCCCCCCCCCCCCCCCCTCACTCCTGGACACCCCACACCCCTAGACTTCCCCCACCCCAGGACATCCCCCCACACCCCTGGACAACCCCCACCCTCATGTACACCCCACCCCTTGGACAACACTCCCGCACCCCTGGACAGCACTCCCACACCCCTAGAACCCCCACCCCATTGGACACCTCCACACCCCTGGACTCCCTTGGACATCCCCCACTCATCTCGACATCCCTCCCATCCTCCTGGACTCCCTCCCACCCCAACCCCACTGGACAACCCCCACCACACCCCTGGACACCCCCACCCCACTGGACACCCCCAAACCAAAAACAGACCAAAACCTGACCAAAACCAGACTAGAACCCCCCCCCCCCACAACCCACTGGACATCCCCCATCACACCCCTGGACACCACACACACCCTTGGAATTCCCACCTCCCCCCACACCCCCGGATAACCCCCACCCACCTGGACACCCCCAACCCATATAAATCACTCCCACACCCCCTGGACTGCCCCCACCCCATGGACAGACCCCACACCCCTGGGAAACACTCCCACACCCATGGAAATCCCCCCTTACCCCACAAGACACGCCAAACCCCTAGACACCCCTAGACATCCCCCCACACCCCTAGAAACACCCTCACCCCATTGGACACCCCCACACCCATGGACATCCCCCCACTCACCTAGATGTCCCTCCAAACCTCCTGGACACCCTCCCACCCTCCCACCCCACTGGACAGCACCCACCACGCCCTTGGACACCCCTAACCCCACTAGAAATCCACCACCACACCCTTGGACTCCCCCACACCCATGGACAACCCTAACCACCCTAGACACCCCCCACACCCCAGGACAAACCCCACCTTCCTAGACACCCCCACCCCCTAGACATCACTCCCTCCCACACCCCTGGACAGCACTCGCACACCCCTAGAACCCCCCCCCCCCACCCCACATGATAGACCCCACCACACCCCTCGATACCCCCCCGCAACCATGGACTAACCCACCCCTGGATAGCCCCCACACCCCTGGATAGCCACCCACCATCATGGACCCCCACCCCCAAGACAGCACTCCCACACCCCTCGACAGCGCTCCCACACCCCTAGAAACGCACCTCCACCCCACTGGACTGCCCCCACCACACCCCTGGACACCCCCACACCCGTGGACTACCCCCACCCCCTGGACATCCCCCCACACCCAAGGAAAACCTCCCACCATCTTGGAGACCCCCATCCCCTGGACATCACTCCCACGTCCCTGTACAACCCTCCCACACCCCTAGAACCCCCACACCTCATTGGACACCCCCCCACCCCCCCCCCCAACAAACTCCTGGACACCCCCACACCCCTGGACTTCCCCCACCCCTGGACATTCCCCCCACACCCCTGGACAACCCCCACCCTCATGTACACCCCCACCCCTTGGACAACACTCCCGCACCCCTGGACAACACTCCCACACCCATAGAACCCCCACCCCATTGGACACCTCCACACCCCTGGACTCCCTTGGACATCCCCACACTCACCTAGATATCCCTCCCATCCTCCTAGACTCCCTTCCACCCCCACCCAACTGGACAACCCCCACCACACCCCTGGACACCCCCACCCCACTGGACACCCCCAAACCAAAAACAGTCCAAAACCTGACCAAAACCAGACAAGACCCCCCCCCCCCCCCACCCACTGGACATCACCCATCACACCCCTGGACACCACACACACCCTTGGAATTCCCCCCTCCCCCCACACCCCTGGATAACCCCCACCCTCCTGGACACCCCCAACCCCTAGAAATCACCCCCACACCACTGGACTGCCCCCACCCCATGGACAGACCCCACACCTCGGGGCAACACTCCCACACCCATGGACATCCCCCCTTACCCCACAGGACACGCCAAACCCCTAGACACCCCTTGGACATCCCCCCACACCCCTAGAAACACCCTCACCCCATTGGACACCCCCACACCCATGGACATCCCCCCACTCTCCTAGACGTCCCTCATAACCTCATGGACACCCTCCCACCCTCCCACCCCACTGGACAGCACCCACCACGCCCCTAGACACCCATAACCCCACTAGACAGCCACCACCACACCCTTGGACACCCCCACACCCATTGACTGCCCCAACCCCCATAGACAGCCCCCACACCCGAGGACATCCCCCACCCTCCTAGACACCCCCATCCCCTTGACATCACTCCCACACCCCTGGACAGCAGTCACACACCCCAATAACCCCCCCCCCCCCACATGACAGACCCCACCACACCCCTGGATACCCTTACAACCATGGACTAACCCACCCCCTGGATAGCCCCCACACCCCTGGACAGCCACCCACCATCATGGACCCCCACCCCCAAGACAGCACTCCCACACCCCTCGACAGCCCTCCCACACCCTTAGAAACCCACCTCCACCCCACTGGACTTCCCCCACCACACTCCTGGACACCCCCACACCCGTTGACTACCCCCACCCCATGGAAATCCCCCCACACCCATGTAAAACCTCCCACCATCTTGGAGACCCCCACCCCCTGGACATCACTCCCACACCCCTGTACAACCCTCCCACACCCCTAGAACCCCCACACCTCATTGGACATCCCCATCCCCCCCCCACACACTCTTGGACACTCCCACACCCCTGGACTTCCCCCACCCCTGGACATCCCCCCACACCCCTGGACAACCCCTACCCTCATGTACACCCCCACCCCTTGTTCAACACTCCCGGACACTTGGACAACACTCCCACACCCCTAGAACCCCCCCCCCCCATTGGACACCTCCACACCCCTGGACTCCCTTGGACATCCCCCCACTCACCTAGACATCCCTTCCATCCTCCAGGACTCCCTCCCACCCCCACCCCACTGGACAACCCCCACCTCACCCATGGACACCCCCACCCCACTGGACACCCCAAACCAAAAACAGACCAAAACCTGACCAAAACCAGACCAGATCCCCCCCACCCACCCACTGGACATCCCCCATCACACCCCTAGACACCACACACACCCTTGGAATGCCCCCCTCCCCCCACACCCCTGGATAACCCCCACCATCCTGGACACCCCCAACCCCTAGAAATCACCACCACACCCCTGGACTGCCCCCACCCCATGGACAGACCCCACACCCTTGGGCAACACTCCCACACCCATGGACATCCCCCCTTACCCCATAGGACATGCCAAACCCCTTGGCACCCGCTGGACATCCCCCAACACCCCTAGAAACAACCTCACCCCATTGGACAATCCCACACCCATGGACATCCCCCCACTCACCTAGACGTCCCTTCTAACCTCCTAGACAACCTCCAAACCTCCCACCCCACTGGACAGCACCCACCACGCCCCTGGACACCCCTATCCCCACTGGACAGCCACCACCACACCCTTGGACACCCCCACACCCATGGACTGCCCCAACCCCCCTAGACAGCCCCCACACCCCAGGACAACCCCCACCCTCCTAGACACCCCCACCCCCTAGACATCACTCCCACACCCCTGGACAGCACTCGCACACCCCTAGAACCCCACCCCCCCCACCCCCCACCCCACCCCACATGACAGACCCCACCACACCCATGGATACCCCCGCAAACATGGACTAACCCACCCCCTGGATAGCCCCCACACCCCTGGACATCCACCCACCATCATGGACCCCCACACCCAAGACAGCACTCCCACACCCCTCGACAGCCCTCCCACACCCCTAGAAACCTACCTCCACCCCACTGGACTGCCCCCACCACACCCCTGGACACCCCCAGACCCATGGAATACCCCCACCCCTGGACATCCCCCCACACCCATGGAAAAACTCCCACCATCTTGGAGACCCCCACCCCCTGGACATCACTCCCACACCCCTGTACAACCCTCCC
This sequence comes from Viscum album, assembly GCA_963277665.1. Classification (NCBI taxonomy): domain Eukaryota; kingdom Viridiplantae; phylum Streptophyta; class Magnoliopsida; order Santalales; family Viscaceae; genus Viscum; species Viscum album. The sequence continues at coordinate 1,571,402,178 of OY728148.1, read as the reverse complement.
ACACCCCTAGAACCCCCACACCTCATTGGGCATCGCCCCCCCCCCCACACACTCCTGGACACCCCCACACCCCTGGACTTCCCCCACCCCTGGAAATCCCCCCACAACCCTGGACAACCCCCACCCTCATGTACACCCCCACCCCTTCGACAACACTCCCGCACCCATGGACAACACTCCCACACCTCTTTGGACACCTCTACACCCTTGGACTCTTTTGGACATCCCCCCACTCACCTAGACATCCCTCCCATCCTCCTGGACTCCCTCCCACCCCCACCCCACTGGACAACCTCCACCACACCCCTAGACACCCCCACCCCACTGGACACCCCCAAACCAAAAACAGACCAAAACCTGACCAAAACCAGACCAGAACCCCCCCCCCCCCCACCCACTGGACATCCCCCATCACACCCCTGGACACCACACACACCCTCGGAATTACCCCCTCCCCCCACACCCCTGGATAACCCCCACCCTCCTGGACACCCCCAACCCCTAGAAATCACCCCCACACCCTTGGACTGCCCCCACCCCATGGACAGACCCCACACCCCTGGGCAACACTCCCACACCCATGGACATCCCCCCTTATCCCACAGGACACACCAAACCCCTAGACACCCCCAGGACATCCCCCCACTCCCCTGGAAAACCCTCCCACCCTCTTGGAAAAACTCCCAACCCTAGAATTCCCTTCCCATCCCCATGGACACCCTGGACACCCCCAACCCACTAGAAAGCCCTCCCACACCCCTGGAAACCCCCTCACCCCACAGGACACCCCGACACCCCTAGAGATCCCCTGGACAGCCCCCCACTCCCCTAGACAGCCCTCCCACCCTTGTGGAAATGCTCCCACCCCTTAGACTTCCCCCACTATCATGGACACCCAGGACACCCCCTCCACACAGGACATCCCTCCCACGCCCCTAGATACCCCCAACCCACTGGACCCCCCCCCCCCACACCCTTGGAACCCCACCCCCGTACCAGAATCCATAACAAAAAAACCATCATAAGTAGACCAAGACAAAGAGGTAGAGAAAAATTAAACATTCAGATATATAACATTCAAAACATACAATGCCAACATAATAAACTAAATCCAACCAAAATGAATACCAAATACACAATTACAATGACAATATTCAAAATTACATTTTACACTACAGGAAACTAATATTAAATCAAACCTGTAAAATAATTTGAACATTCCACTTGTAAGTGTTTGACGTCTTGAGCACTATAGGGTTAAGGGTCATAAAATAACTACAAATTAAAAGGATATTAGTTAACATCTATAATGAATAAATCAAATGAAATATTATAGAAAATTTTAAAAGGAAATATTACCAGGTCAAAGTTCACAACTGTTCTAGTTGTTATTATTTCATAAATTAAATCGTAACATATAATATCCGCATTCGATGATGCCTTGTTGTTCATGAAAATTCTATTTGAATGAGTTTATTATATTATTTTTATGTAATAAATAAAAAATTACTAGTAATAAATGGATATTTAAATTTATATTTATATATTTGATCTTCACACTCTTTTTCTTTTTGTTTTTTCGAAAGTAGACCCATCAATTATTTGAAAATAATATGAATGGGATAAATTTAATGTTCATTATAATATATAAAACTATTGAAATACTGAAACATAATTTTAAAAAAAATCTTAAATCTTTCCCGCATATCTCTATGGATAGAGTATATCCTATAAAGTGTTTTCTCCCTTGGGAAAGAAACACCTAACATCCAATGATCACTGAAAAAGAAAATTTAAGTTTAGTGGTTTTTATGTTAAAAGATATTGAACACTTTTAGAGAGATGTGTTTCATACCTCACACAAAAAGGCATCATCTAACATTGTGTGACTATATTCTCTTCAAATATTTCAGTAATATATATCATTTTCTGTTCCTCGTCCAATGCACGTGCTTCATGGGAAATGAAATGCGGATCTATGAATCCATATACATATGTCCGCTCATTCTTCTCACAAATTTAATAAAGACACCTAATACAAAATTGACATAAGTATACATTTTTAATAAATATAACACAAGGAAAAGCTGTTAAGACATGCATGGAAAAAATTTGAACTACGTTGATACCGAACTTATCTCCAGTAACAAGCTCCATGATATCAGTTTTCACAATCCCGACAGTTATTTCACGTCCAAAAACATGATCATCCATTAAAAACTCATATAGATCCACCAAAAAATTTGAATATCTTGAAAATCATTCAACACTACTAGAATTTGTATCTGATGACAAAGCCATTTGCCTTTGTTGTTGTCTATACAGTATTTCATTACCTTTAATATATTCATGTAAAAATAAATAGAAAAAAAATTAGTTTCTAATTTATAAAACCACATTAATGAAAAAAATAAAATAGAAGATATATCTATAATATCATGTATATTGAACCTATGATTCCCTACCTCTAATTTTTCATGATGAACTCTATCTCCTATACAATATACCAGACCATATGCAACTATATGATGTTAAGGATCATCAAAAAACAACTCGCAATATGTAAGAAGCTACAGTGGAGGATTAAGATACAAAATGGGGTCTGCAGGCTGACGTGGTGGAGTGGGAGCTACTGGCGGAGGTGGAGGATAAATAATGGGGTCTATAGGGGAAGTGGAAGAGTGGGAACTGCATTCTGAAATTGTATTTGCATGTCTGAAAACATATACTGTACCAACACTCAAATAGTTTCCTCCATCATCTCATTAATATTATAAACTTCAGCCTCCACGGACTCTATTTTTTTATAAACACCCTAAACATATAAATTTGAAGATTGTGGAAACACTTTTCTTACCGATACACCTGTTGGATATCCCCATACACGACAATGATGTTTGGGATTTCCTAATGCTAGAGATAAAATATATTGCCTCCCAACAGCTGTAAATAACCCCTGTGAGCTCTACTCTTCAAGAGAGTCCTGTATTAATTAATTTAACATTTCTGTAATGACTGAAATTATATAAATAATATAGTTAACTTAAATAAATAAAATATTTATCTTACAATCCTCTCAGCTATGATTCTCTAATCTTCCGAAAGATATTTTCCTTTTGTTACCATTTGATCTCTCTTCTATTTTTCATGTCTAGATGAAGGGGATGGAGGGTCCACCTCTCTAAATCTTGAAGACTCAGCTCTTAGTTTTTGTAATTTTTCCGCCTTCATTTGTTCTTGCAATAATGTATACCCTTTCCGAGACAAACTATGAGTGTACAAATTTTTAGATAGGATATAATGATGAGATTTTTTTATTTCTCATAAATTAAGAATAATACAACATTAAAAAAACATTAATAAGAACATTTATATAAGAAATCTAATGAATTTTTACATTTACCTTACCAAAAATGAATATTTTCTTCTACATTCAACAAACTTTCTCCATGTTTCTTCATCTATGAAAGGCTATATATGACATGGATTTTCATGACTCCTATGTCCAAAAATGAAATCAGATGAGAGGGTTGATTTGAAATCCCTCCATCTCCACGCAGCCATCGATAAGCATTTCATCCTGACTCCTTTATTGTCACGAATATCAAATGTCATCTGATAAAGAAGAGGTTAAAATTATTATATGTACTAGAAAAATTTAAATAATTGGAAAACAATAGAAAAATATCTTACCAAAGTCATCTCCCACAACTGAGAGATTATTGCTTTTTCCACACTTCTACAGTCATTATAAAAAATTATTACTTTTCACTTACCCTGATATGATAGAAAACTATTAAAATATTTTGCATTTAGAACTCTAGGAATACCATCCTCATCAAACTCAATGAGTATCCTCTGATCCTACGTACATGAAAGTGATAATTTTGGTAAATGTGTGCTCCACCATTTACCAACTCTTGAACTCTTTTTCATAATGAGAGCACATGAGGAAGATTGGAGAACATCAATATGAGCATGTGTATGTTCCTCCCCAGAGGTATGACCAATATGCTAATCTCCAAAATCATGTGGTTGATCAACTGATTAATATATCATTATCCTTAAAATCAAAAAAAACAAACATTATTTTACAAATATACAAATTAAAATGTTACAATACTAATGTAAAAAAAATAGAATATTATACTAAGATAAGTAATAGTAAACATGGTTAATTTGGTAAGCATTTTAAACAATGGTAATGTTGGTAAAGATGGTAAAGATGGTAAACATGTTAAACATGGTAAACCAGGTAAACATGGTAAGCCTGGTAATGTGATTTTCACAGAAAAAAAATAATATATATATAATTTATGTAATGTTAAACAAGACAATGTAAACTAAACAAAATTAAAACAAACAAAAACTTATACTTATTTGTTTTAATACAAGTTTAAATAAAGAAAAAAATTATAATATCTTTAATTTTATAAAAATAATAAATGTAAACAGGAAATAAGAAAATGTTACCTGTAATTTTAGGAATGTATAAATGGATTGTTTTCCCAAATTCCTTCGTCGTGATCATTCCTCATGGCACAAAACATGTCATCAACATGATCATCATTATGTTCTGTTAATATTTCCATGGAATTAGTGATCTCACATAAATTATCATCTTCATCAAGTTTATCCTCACTAACATATTGTTTTTACCTTGGTAAAACAACAGCCCACTGCATATCTAATTGATCTATTATATAGAAAATTAGTTTTTCATGTGTTTCTATTATAAAAGAATCAGCTGTGTCTTCCAATCTATTCAGATTAATATCTGTCATTCCAAATTCATCGTGTCTGACACTGTTGTTATTGATAAACCATTTATAGTTAAAAACATGAACTTTTACTTTAATCTTATCAACCTCCCATATTTCTTCAATCAGTCCATAATATGCACTTAATGCGAAAATAGTGTTTTTTTCTTTAGTACTCAAAAAATTCATTGCTTCAGCAAACACCAATACAACACTATTCTGAACTGAAAATATATTGTCCTAATCTTTCGTATGAAATGTATTGCCATTAATTTCATAACTGGACCATGTTAATACATTTAAACATGGACCGTCCACTACCCATTTTAATGTCTCTAATACATCTGATCTATCAAGAAAGGTCTTTTTAAACAATGATAAAATTGTTTTTTTGTGCTCATTTAAAATCCACATTTCTTTATTTTTTGGATGACATTCTTTTAACACCTTAATATGCAATGTGATATACTGTTGAGCATCGACTATGTTATTCAAGATGTATAAATCTAACTTCTTTATCTATTTAGCTGACAATGATTTGAATTTCAATCCAAGATCCCTATTTCCCCCATTACTAACTCATTCATGGTATGATGGAGGAAAACCTATGAGCTTCTCCACAGACAAGTAGCTTTTAAAAAACAATACAACCTACCCATAAATAAACATTTGAATAATGGAGGCTACATGTCGATCTGAATTCTTAACATACCCCTTCAAAATTTTCATATACCTTTGAAAAGGATACATCCAATGAAGATATACAGTTCAACAAAGCTTTATTTCGTGAACTAGATGAATCATTTAATGCACCATTATATAAAAAAAGTTGTAGGAAAATACATTTCTAATTGACAAATAATACAAATTACATCCTTTTCCCAAATGTTCAAATCATTCACATCATTCACCTTTTTACAAATTGAATTGAAAAAAATAACACAACTTCTTTATAGTCATTCTAACACTGATGGGAAATATTCCATGGAATGAAACTGGTAGAATTTGTTGCATCTTGAGGTGAAAATCATAATATTTCATACCTATAAACATTATGTCATTCAATGTGAAAACATTTATTACATTTGAAGAATAACCTTGAGGCACTTTGATGTCATGTAGACACTGAAAAAATCTAATTTTCTCCCTCTTGGATAATATATGACAATCCGGGGGAAGAAATGTTCATCTTCCATTAGGTGTGGGAGATAACTCTAAATGTATTCCCATTGAAAGTAAGTCTAATTTTGCATTCAACCCATATTTTTTAGTTTCTTTTAGTATCAAACAATGTTCCAATAAAACTATCATATATATTCTTCTCCACATGCATGACATCAATATTATGTTTAAATTCATGATATCTCAAATATGGTAGCTCAACAAATATTTACATTTTTTCCCAAATATGTCTATCAATATCAGATTTCGGTGTCTTTCCCAATGTGACATCAGGGTTTTACACCCTCTCAAAATACAGATTAGCTGATAAATGTTTTGGAGAAATATCAAAATATTATGATCCATTTAATTCCCTTTTTAATCTTTTATAAGAGTAATCCATAGGCAAAAACTTTCAAAGACCAATGTACACTGTTTTCCTCCCATGATGCAATTGACAATATAAAGTATGTTGTTCACAAATTGGACATGCTTTATGCCCTTTAACACTGTATCCAGAAAAATTTCCATATGCTGAGAAGTCATTTATAGTGAACATAAGCACTACATGAAGTTGAAAATATTCCATTTTATAAGAACCATACACCCTAATACCATTCTCCCATAAAAGTTTCAAATCATCAATCAATTGTGACAAGAAAACATCAATATCATTATTTGGTTGCTTTGGACCAGAGATAATTATACTCAATATGACATATTTGTGCTTCATACAATCTTTAAAAGAGAGTTTTTAAATTACCAATAAAATAGGCCATGAAATATGTGTGCTAGTGAAGGTTCAATATGGATTCATTCCATCTGTGCACAACCCTAGTCTGAGATTTCTAATTTCATTTGCAAATGTATGATATTGCTCATCAATTTTCTTCCATTGTGTACAATCATCTTGATGACATATTTTTCCATCACATATCCGCTCAACAGCATGCCATCTTAACCTTTTTGCATCATTCAAATTAGAGAATAAACGTTTCAAATAATGAATTATATGAGGAAACCAAAATACTGTGGAAGGAATCTTTGTAATCTCTACATCAGCCTGTGATTTTTCTTTCACCTTATACTGTGATGTCCCACATTTAGGACACTCTGACAGAAATTCATATTCATTCCAATATATCATATAGTTATTCGGACATGCATGTATTTTGTTATATACCAATCCCAACTAGCATAATATTTTATTAGCCTTATAATGTGAATCTAAAAGATCGTTATCTTTTGGAATAATGTCTTTCATCAATTATAGTAGCTCTCTAAAACATATGTCACTCCAAACATGTTTCGTCTTTAGGTTAATCAATACTAACACCACTGAAAAAACCATAAAAAATGTACAAATAGGATACAATGGTTTTTTAGTATCACCATATAGACGTGCAACTGTCAGTTCTATCTCAATTTGTTCTGTTTCAATATCATGAATCATTTCGTCAATTCCATCGAAGTTATCATCTTTCGAATCATCATCATCAATAGATCTGACATTCTGTCTAGTTTCACCATGCCAAATCCAAGGGTTGTAACTCGGATTAAAACATTGAAAAATCATATGATATTTTATCTCTATACTTTTCAACTTCTTCATGTTCAAATCTTTTAGGAATGGATAGAAAAAAATGTCACTACTTTGAGCACTTAGTTTAGAAAATTCAAAAACGACATCAACACCTTATTCATATTCATTTCTAATTTGATATGTCGTAATCCAACATCAACTCATTATTACCTTTAAAAGATATCAAAATAATAAATCTTTTTAAGATAAGAAAAATATTTGTTTAGAAGAAAAATATCATTATTTTAATGTAAAAAAATTTTAAATATAAAAAAATCTATGCGTATTTAAAAAAATCTACTAGAAAATGATTTTAAAAAGATAATATAGTTAGATATTACAGTTTTAAATTTATCTTGGATCCTTTCTTCATAAGGTTCACAAAGAATACAACTTGGTGCAACTAGATACCAAATTAACCATTCCGTAAAAAATAAATATGAATTATAAATATTAAAATATGTATACATTCACTAATAAAAATTACACAGATCCTAATGATTTGAAATCTCTGTACAGCCCCAAACCCTCTGGACAACCCCCACCCCTAGACACCACCCCAACCCCTTAGACACAACCCCCACCCTTGGATATCCCTACCCGCTTAGAGAAGACCCCCACCCCCTTGGACACCCCCTGGACACCACCACCCCATGGGATAGCCCCCCACCCCTCTGGACAGCCCCCACCCCCTGGATAGCCCCCAACACTCTAGACAGCCACTCCCACCCCCTTGGGCACCACCACTCTCCTGCACACCACCCACACCCCCATGGACACCCCCTAGACACCACCACACCATGGGAAAAACCCCACCCCTCTAGATATCCCCACCCCCTGGACAGCCCCTAACCCTCCAGATAGCCACAGCCACCTCCTTGGGCACCCCCACCACTCCTAGACCCCACCCCCACCCCTACCCCACTTGGAAACCCCCCCTGTACACCCCCAATACTCTAGATAGCCCCCCTTGGACACCCCCCATACCCTCTGGACAGGCCCCCACCCCCTAGGACAGCCCCCCATCCCCTTCGACAGACCCCCACCACCTTTGACACCCACTGGACACCCCAATCCCCTTGGACACCACCCCCACCCCCTTGAACACCCCCTAGACACCGCCACCCCCTTGGACATCCACCCACCCCCTAGACACCATCCCCACCCCCTTGGACACCCCATGGACACCACCACCCCCTTGGGTAGCCCCACCCCTCTGGACATCCCCCACCCCCTAGATATCCCCCACCCCTCTAGACAGCCACCACCCCACCCCTCCTGGGCTCCACCCCCACCCATACCCCATTGGACACCCCCTGGACACCCCCAACCCTCTAGAAAACCCCACCCCCACCCCCTTTGACACCCCATAGACACCCAAACCCCCTTGGACAGTACCCCAACCCCCATGGACACCCCTGGACACCACCATCCCATTGGACAAGCCCCCACCCCCATGACACCACCCCACCCCCTTGGACACCTCCTGGACACCACCACCCCCTTTTACAACCCTTGACCCCTCTGGAGAGCCCCCCACCCCCTGGAAAACCCCCACCCCTCTAGACAGAACCCACCCCCTTGGACACCCCCACCCCTCCTAGACCCCATCCCCACCCCTACCCCCCTTGGACACACCCTGGACACCCCCAACCCTATAGACTTCCACCCCCCCCCCACCCCCGGAACAGCCCCCAAACCCTTTGGACATGCCCTCTCCCCCTTGGAAAGACCCCCACCCCCTTCGATCACCACCTCCATGAACCCCCCCCCCCCACACACACACCCCTGGACTTCCCCCCTCCCACCTCCATCGACACCTTGGATACCCCTAACCCTCTGGACATCCCCCCAAACACTATGGACAGCCCCACCCCTCGGGACATCCCCCACACCTCTAGACTACCCCCACCCCTGAACCCACCCTACCCCCTTGGACAACCCACTCACCTCCCTAGACAACACCCCCACCCCCTGGACACCCCTATCCACTTGGACAACCCCCTCACCTCCTTGGACACCACCACCCCCACCCCCTTGGACACACCCAACCCCCTTGGATAGCCCCTCTCCCCCTGGACACCACCCCAACCCCATTTGGCATCCCCCACATACCCTTAAACACACCAACCCCCTTATATATCCCCCACACCCACTGGACACCACCCACCATCCCCTTTAACACCCCCTGCACACCCCCACCCCACTGGACAACCCACCCAACCCCTTTGGACACCCCCACCCACTTGCACAGCCCCAACCCTCAAGGAAACCCCCTATACGTTCGCACACACATGATAGAGCACACAAATCTTGTAAAATTGCATGATATCACTTCTATAGGTTAATTTTACTAGAAAATAATTTAGCATGGTATAAATGGAAAATATGAAACATACCATGATAGTAAGAAAAAAGAAAAATAACATCTCAAAAAATAATTTTAGGGCATCGCGGAAAATATAAACTAAAAACAAGTCGTTTGAGGATTACTTGAGTGTTTTGAGTCAACATGATAGATTTGATGATAATAATATGAATAATGATGTTGGAAAAAAGTGGCTGGAGGGCATGACATTGAAGAATAATTTCTAGGTTTTCTGCGTGTGAGAGACGAGTCGTAGGTCACCCGATCGAAGAAAATAGAATGACTAAATATGGGGTGTGATAAATAATTTAAATGATTTATCATGTTGGTTATTTAATAACCAACGTGGTAAACTATTTTTTTAATGCCTATAACGACTATTATTTAATAACAAAAATAGAAAACAATTTATCATGTTGTTTATAAAATAACCAACGTGATAAATTTCTCTTTTTCACATATGTTAGTTTGATAACTTATGTGATAAATTGATGATATTAGCATTATTCTGTCAGATTTTTTATAACTGACATGATAAAGCACGCGAGATTCTATTTTAACGTCTGTTATATAATAATCCAATTAAAAAGCTAATATCCATATATTTTACTTCAACTATAAAATAACCGACATAAAAAATGGATCCTGATCGATATATCATGTCATTTATAAACGAACCAACATGATATATTGATTATTAAAGCTATGCACATAGTTTATATAGAACCAACATGAAATATACTGACTTGTTAAACGTTTTTTCCACTAGTGTTAGGAAAGTTACCCAGTCTTCTTTCTCTATTTATTCCACCTTTCTCAAACCTTTTTTTGGTTGAAGATATGTATTTCAAACAATTATAATCTTTGTGACCATAGATTCCATAACACCAGCAATATCCCTTAAAACATGATTTTCAATTCACGAATTATCTTTCTCTATAGAAACTGTGTTGAAGTTGGTAACTTGATTTAGGTATGACATACTCAGGATGTAGACCATCTTTTATTTTGGGTGACTTTTCTACTTTTTTAAATTTGATGGGTTTATCACATATCTTCTCTACCCAAGAATTCCCATTACTTTTTCCAGAAAATAAAATGTTAAAATAATCTAAAGATACATTATTTTTTGTAAGAGAATTTTTAACATTATTTTCATATTCCTCCTTCTCATCAACTTTAGATGTCTCATGTTTCACTTTCGTACATTTGTTGCATTTTTCGTTCAACTTTATCATGGTACTTTCTAACTCAAGATGTTTTTATGGAAACCTGTGAATCTCTTCTTCCTTAGCTACCAGCTTTCTACTAATATCTTTAACCATCTTTCCTTGTTTAGTGATTCTATTTCTGTAACACACAATCTCTTGAATATATTCATCCTCCTACTTGATGCCATCTTTTCTTCCATAAAAAATTATTCACGATCTTCTTTCACTACACTATTTTATTTATTTATTTTTCCCAAGACATGTAACATTTTCAGTTCTAAGATTAAGCTCTCTATACCATTCTTCACCACCTACATTACTCTCTATGGAATCTTTTGTTTTCTCAAATTTTTCAATGAATGTTATGAATTTTTCTAAACATTCATCTTAAGATAACTTGTTATTATCTGAGTCTAATTCAATATTATTTCTCAACATACATCTTTTTTTTCTAAACTGTTTCATTTATCCATTGGAAGAATTTTCATCATTATGATTTTTTTGTCACTTCTTCCATTGATGTTTTTCATCAGAATCATCTTGATATTCTCCAAATTACATCTTGGGGAAATTCATAGAAAACTATCCAATCCCAGAACACTGAAAACATTTGAGATTATTTTAACCTCCATATATCCCTCTTCCTCTTTCAAAAGTTCTTCGATATGAGATGCATGAATTTTCAGTCAACCCATCATCTTCCTTATCATTAGACTCACAAAGATTGGCTTCACCAACATATTTGATTTTCATCTTTCTCATGGTTTGAGAATCCATTCCATGTTCATCTTCTTTTTTAAGAATAGACATTTCCCCATTTTATACACAATAAAGATGTTATCAAATTTATCATGAGATAAATCATCTTTATCTTCTAAAGAATAAATTTTTGAATCAATCTATTACAAAATGTTTCTCAATTATTTTTTCAAAATTGTAGAAAGTTCCAAGACATCTCTGAATCCTATAATTTTTCAAACAATTTCATTCACCCTAGTGAAGTATTCATCAATTGTTTCTTCACCCCTAATTCTAATGTCTTCAGACTTAATATTCTAGATTTGTGTATTTTATTCATTGAAATTAGTATTTTCAATAAATACACTTTCGAGATTGTCCCCAAAACTTTTTGAAGTTTTTAGACCCATCAACTTCTAATAAACATTCTCTTATAAGGACATAAGAATTTTATATCTTGAATTTCCGTCATCTTCTATGTTTCTTTTATCAGAAAATATCAGAGGAGCATATTTTCAACAGGTGGAAAACCAATAGTAGGAGCATCAATAGTATCAAAAATAACATATTGGAGATAAGGAATCATCCTTTTAATCAATACATAATAATTTTTCCATAAAATTATGGATTTCCTCTACAATTTACAGAATTAATGTTATCCATGAATATAATTCAACAAGGTAAACTTATCCTCCGATACAAATTTATCTTCCAAGGAGCGAATATAAACTCAGAGGGGTGGGGGTGAATCAGATTTTCACATTCTATATGATTCAAAAAAATTAGAAACATAACCCCTACATCCTATTAAAATTTATTTCATTATCAAATTTTAGTAAATTATGATACATGAAAAAATTGTAAAGAAAGAAAAGAACACATGATTTACATGGTTCGTCCTCAGTTTGAGAACCTATATCCTTGACATAGCCACTCCCATGGGTCTATGGAAATAAACTATTATAAAGAAGTGAGTATAACTTTTGGAACTCCCATGAGACACCATATATCACTTTATAAGAAATATTATAATGATTATTGTTAGTTTAAAATTTTTGGTCTTATAAAAATGATCTAAATTAATGAATAGTGAGATTTCTAAAACTTTTCCATAATTGATTTGTCAGAATCCTCAGCCATACATCGATGGATCTATTGTTTTCAATATGATGGAGGTGGATTTCAATTTTACATATACAATGATAATAGATCTTCGATTCGATTTTATGATATTCTTGGAACTTATTTTTTTGAATATAATGGATCTTATTTGACCAAAATGATGGATCTGATTTTATCAAAATGATTGATCCCATTTTTCTGAAGACAATACTGGATCTAATTTTCTCAATATTCTGGATCTATTTTTCGGAAGGCATTTCAAGATATGATTTTCAAAAAATGATGGATTCGGTTTTATCAAAATGTTGATTCATATTTTCAAATGATAGTGCAGGATTTGATGTTTCCAAAATGCCAGATTAGTTTTCCTGAAGAAAATTCTCAATAAAATTCTTCTTCAATTTGATGGTAGCAATTACATAAATTTCTCCTGTGGTTTTCCCTTTGTATGTATGCATAAAGGTTCAAATGAACTAATGATCTACATATTTATTTTTAGGAAGCTCGAAAAATAGAAGTGGGAAACATGAACAATTTCCCCGATTCCTCAAATCTCGAAAAATCCAAAAATCTCTCACATTTACGATTCCACATTTTCATTATAAACTTTTATTATATTTCTCTAATATTTATGAAAATTGTAATTTTATGTTTCACCTATTCACATTTTCTAAAATCTGTATCCTTATTTGCTAAATCGTAATTTCAATTTCCGTTCCAGTGAGTCTGAATCATCTTACTTCTTAGTGAATCTAATTCTGTTTCTTTTTAGAGAAATAAAATTATATTTCTTTTTAGTGAATCCAAATTCTATTATCTTCTTAATGAATTTTTTTCACCTATTCATTGAATCATATTTATATTTCTTCTTAATAGATCTGATTTCTATATTCTATTCAATGAATATTATTTCTTCAAACTACTCCATCATTTCATTAAATGATTCTATCAAAATGTTGTCATGATTTGTGAGAACTTCGAGATTCGAAAATCATTGTTTAATTTTGTTTAGAATGTTAGGAAATATTCATTTTCTTGACTTCACAAACATCGTCAACATCATCTTTCTAAACTCCTCATTATAAAAAAGTTTTCTTCTTTATGAAGCATTATTCAAACTCATCCACTTATTTGTTTTTTTTATTACAGGAAAAAACATCCATAAAAAATTAATCTTCCATAATTCTTCTTTCTACGGTGCAACTTAATACAAAAACCAATGACTGAAAACCCAATTTTTGGAAAACCAGTGTCTGGAATGTTGTGTCTGAACAACCTATCTCCATAAAATTGTGTCTGGACAACCTATGACCTGAAATTATTATCCTCTCATTTTACTCTTATCCGAAATTTCATCATTCTCTTCAAAACACTCATTATGATTATTCCATGTCATTTTATGAATATGAAAATCATTTTTATAGAAAAATAATAGATTTCAACAAATAAAAAATATTGTTAATATAATTTATCACTAAGGTTATTCAGTCTCTACCTATTTATTTTTGGATAACCCTAATTAAAAACTTTTCCTACTCATACATTTTCTCAAAACTCACACTTTTGTAATAGAATCAGGTTTTTTATCTTTTATCAAAACATAACTTTTCTCAAAAAAAGTTTCCTGACACCACACTTATAGAGACCCGAAGCTTGACGTACATATACATTACATTACTATTTCGGAATACGTAATACATAATAAAAACACACACAGAAGGACCGTAATAGTTTAGTGTCTTTGGAAACTCAAAATATAATCTTCTAATCGTGGTGAAAGATCTTCAACATCTCCCATATAGATCTTCTTTTTTACCTAAAACCTTTCTTTATATCCTGGGGAAAATTAAACAAAAAGAGGGTGAGCTAAAATGCTCAGTAAGGGTAATCTTGGATAAAATAAAACATACTATATACATTTGAACTTAACAACATGAACATAATGTTTAAACATCAAAATCTTGAGAAATGACATAAAACATAGAAGTACGTAAGGCATAGATCATAAAGAAACATTAAGAATGACAAAATAGCATGGGAATAAAACATCTAATTGTGTCATCCATTAATCACATGTAATTATTTCCATAGTAGCTAAGGCATTGCTGCCAAGACCATCTTAGTGGACAAAGTCCCTTTCTGAATCGAGATTACTCCTCATTTCAGTCCGGTTTTACTGAACCGGTTTAACCTTCCGTTCCAACCATGTCTATCTAATGAGAGATAAATCATTACCCAATTCATTGGAAGGAGATATAGGTCCCACCCATTTCATATTGAAATCATTCTTACTTGTACAACAAATTAAACTTAAAACATTCATCATAACCCAAAGAATAAAATGGGTTTCATAAACATCATCCCATCATCACATAATCCATATAAAACAAATGGATATTTCATCATAAGAAAATTGAAACCATGTAAATCATAGAGACATTATACTTGAAACATACACATATGAAATAATTTCATCTTATATGGAAAATGATTTTGATAAAACACTTGAAATGAATTCTTGAGGAAAATATCCTTTCTTCTTCAAAAAAAACTTTTCCTTTCATAACATGTCATATAACTCTAAACTAAAAGAAGTTGATTAAAAATGAACTTGAAAACTTGTAAAGGAATATTCTTGTAAATAATGTTTTAAATATTTGTTTGTGCCGTATAAGTTAAAAAAACATCTTCTCGTACTTTTGTTGGAAAAGTCAAAAAGTACCTCGTACGAAAAAAAACAAAAGATTCCTTTCATAACTTTTACTAAAAACTCACCTAAGGGTAAAATTGGATTTAGAAAATTGTAGGTGGAGGGAAATAATATTAAATATTGAGGAAACATGGATGTGGATGATAAAATACGCCCCAGTAATTACCAAAGTATAAACAATCTCAGATAAAAATGAGATTGTGATATTTCCCTTACCTTAGGTCTGTTTTTCTTCGTAAGTGTCTGAATCTCCTGTATAATGATTTAAATAATGTTATTGACGTATTCTAGAATCATACTTATTGTTATGATATCATATATGGTCATATTCTTAGCTTCTTATTAGTAATATTTCATTACTACTTTTTATTCTGGTGTTTATTACTTTTTGTTCTTATGCGTGTTTTGTCAAATAAATTATTATTATTCTCTTTAGGTTATAGATACCTCATTTACAGAATGGTATTACTGTAATATATATCATATTCATTCATTCAATTCATTTATATAATCATTATTAAATGAAGATCATGTAGAATGAGTCGCATCACATCGTGGAGATGGTATTCCGTACCTACGCACGAGTGATGATATCATTCCTATGATCATGGAATTGTATTGGACTGTATGTATACTATTTCAGAATCAATATATCTTTATAATAGTCATATATAGTCATTATTTACACCATTATACCCATCCAAGTAAGGTGGTGGTGGAAAATAGATTACACCATGGCGTGGAGATGGTATTCCGTACGTACGCACGCGCGATGATTTCTTTTTCCGTAGGATGGATATATGGTGAAATAGGGTTGTTTCATACTTATAATAAAATATCATTATATTAGTTATACTGATGTTATTACTTCATAATGAAACAACTAAAGAAGAAGAAGTGGAAGAAGAAATAAAGATGAAAGAATCGGTAATGGACATTACCTCTTCTTTGAAGTGCTTCTTTGAGACCTCCTTTTAGGGAACTAAAATAGGTCTTTTAAGAATAACAGAACCTATAGTACGTTTCTAGGGAAGTGGAAAATAGAATTTGGCAGGGGTTGGCTGATCTTGAAGGATCAAAGTGGTGTGAGGAAGAGAGGGAGGAGGTGCCCTTTTATAAGGGAGGAGAGGGGCACCTTTGGAATAACTAAAAATATTATTTTATTATAAAGCCAAATTCTGTTATAAATAGCTCCAAATTTATTTATTTATAAGATAAGGTGGATATGGGTCAAACTCCTCTCATAAAATAATATTTATACAAGTTTAGGTTCCTATTGTAACCTTATCATTTATATTTAACCTTAAGTTAGATAATTTTACTTTTACCGTGTCTTTTTGTGTTCTTACACTATAATGTTAATAAACTTACAATAACAAGCCAAAAGAACCCCAAGTTGTTTATTATTAATATATATAACCTTATCTAAGTCATTTGGCTGAACCTTAGATTTTTAGAAATAAAATAACAACTAATAATATAATTTGTTTTTAAAAAACTATTTTATGTCAATTTTGACACTATTTTGTAATTGATTTTTGTGAAAATCATAACAGAATTATTAGTTCGAAAAACATACATTAAATCAATAATAACATTTCATATTAACCTATAAAATTAGTTTATTTCATAAAACGTCTAAAATTACATTTATTTGGGTATTTATAACATCAATTATGTCAATATTTCATTAATAAGATAATTACTGTATCATCTTTGTGTCATAAATAAAGTAAATTATTTAATGTATAAAAATTACAAATAAAATACCATTATGTAGGAAATCTTTTTATCTTTCTAATTAAAATTTACAGTCGAAATTATCTTATTTATAACCCTATATTAAAAATGATATACTTATTAAACTTTGATTTTAACTATTTTAACCCTTCTTCAAATAAATTAATAATAAATGTACTAATCTAATCCAAGTGGGCCTAAATGGTCATATTTTATTCCTGAGGCTGTTTTGGGTCGAATTATACTTATACAATAGAATTAGGACATGTGTTAGGGTAATAATAATAACATTTTTACCCTTAATTACCCTATTTACTTTTAACCGTGGTAAAAAAAGTAAAAAGGTTCTATTCACCAAAAATTATTTTCATCTCATTGAACCACATTTTATTTAATGACATAAATATTGTCTCTCCGATTTTTGAAATTCCACTCACAGAAGAGGTAAAATTAAGTTTTATAAAAAAATCATTTTTTTAAACTACCACTTAGTGGTTTCACTATTCATCAAAAAATGAAAGTTTCCAGAAAAATACCAAAAATTAAGCCTAAGCTATATTTGATTTTATGAACTCAAAAAAGATGTCTATTTTAACAAATTCAAAAAATACCAGTTTCATTAATCAATTTAATAATTAATTCTCGTCGTCAAAACAAATAGTGTGTTCTTAAGAGATAATAACTATCAAAAGATTGACACTTGTTTATGTCTGGTTTAAATGTGAAATTACATCCAATGACCAACATTGTATTAAATTGTATAATATATTCTAAATGTACTTTAAAACCACTCAAATTAAAAATTTATCACTACTAATTATTTCGATTAAAAAGGTTGTTTTTAATTAAAATTTAGTAATTTTCACTATTCATCAGAAAATGATAGTTATCCAAAAAGTACCAATCTTTCACCCAAAGCTAATTTCGATATTAAAAATCCAAAAATGAAGTCCATTTTGAAAAATGAAATTTACAAAATTTCAAAAAGTGGTTATTACTATTCATAACGGCTAGTTTTAATAATATTTTAATAGCATATCGTTGTTTAGTAAAACTCGGTATTGTGTACGACACGCGCTATCGAGGAAGGTCGTGATTGTGTGTAATGCAAGGCAAGTTAAGGATGCGTGTTGTGAAAGCTCCTTTTGGTGTAGCGTACAACACAAGATATTAATGAAATTAAAAATAGCATTTCTCATAAAATCTCGGGGTGTTACATTCTACCCCCCTTAAAATGAATTTCGCCCTCGAAATTCGTTGGGGTTATAAATGGTTTGCTACTCAAAAGTTTCTTTAATAAAAACCCACATCGTGAAAAGGAATACCAAAACCAATCTTTAAAAACAAAAGTATGAAACGTAACGGTTACCCAAATAAACTAATCACTGGTTTCCACATATGTGAAAATATGGATATGGAAGAGAAATCTAACAATTATGTTCTGATGGGGAGTGGTAGAGAAAATGGATATGAAAAATCCAACAATCACAAAGCCATAAATTTGTGATAATCTAGGGTACCATCTGATTCATCGGATATAAGGGCACTAGGACAACATTTTTGTTTTTCAAGATCATTTCCCTAAAGTTGAATAATTTGAATTAGAACACAATAGAATTTAAAGGTGATTCTGGGGTTATTTCTAAAGTAGTATTAAAGTGGGTGATTATTTTGAATGTGAATCCCACTTATGTTTATCAGAAAAAGACAAATGGATTAAGTGGTTCTTGATGTTTTTTTTGAATTTATCTAATTGGTTTTGGTTTCCTTCAGTTTCCAGAATTGAGGTTTATTTAATTAGATGTTTTACGAGGGTACTATTTTGATGTTCTCTATTTTAGGATATGTATTTCTAAAATATTTCATCTTGATCTTTTAGAGGATTTATTGTCCAGTCTATGGTTCTTACCAGTTTACCATATGTGGAAGTCGTACTGATTATTTTTATAGAATAAGTATAATTTTTACAATAGAATAGATAGATTACCACAATTCTCAATGGTTGGTGAAACTGGATGGTTAGACGATACTCTATAAAAATTTGGTGTCTGGCCACTACTGTTTGTATGAAATGTTGAGAAAAAATTGTGATTAATTACCATAATAATCCAAGTGAATCTTTAGTTTCTAATTTATAATATTTCTTATAGAGAAATTATATGTGTCTATGTTTCTCCTGTAGATTTCGAACTATCCAATTGAACCACAAAAAATTAAATTATTATTTTTACATGCATACATTTACCAAAAACTGCATGATTGTTATATCTATCAGAGTGAATAAGGAGGAAGTGCGGTTATATAAAATAGTTTTGTGATTTGAGTGAACTTTCATTTGTACCACGTTCAAGAACATTAACTTGGGAGGGTTCATTCTAGAATCTGATTTTGTGAGGTGATTCCAGACTGAATCAATCTATTAGACTATAAGAGGTAAAATATATTTTAAAAGATTCTGTAAATGATGATCTTGGAAATTAGGCTCCTGTAGTATTCCATTATATCAAAAAAGTGTATTTCAATCCTTTAAAATCATTACATGTTATATTACAAGCACACATATCATGTTTTGTTGTTTTTGTTTGTGGTGATGTATGGGTAGTTTTAGTTATTATGTAACACAACATGAATTTGGATAGATAATTTTCTTTTTAAAGATATTATACTTTGAGTGAATTAATATAATTTATTTATTTGGATGCATTTTTTATTTATATAGAATAAAATCATAAGTATATTTACATATAGCCTTATATTATATACTTTTTGCTAAAATCTATAGAATTAAATTACTGGAGTTGATGAGAATTTTGAAATATAAATATAGATATGAGTCCAAAAATTGGTATCATATCTTAGGTTAGTGTTTAAGATTATCATACATGAGTGAAGGTATTTTAGATATCAATTTAGTATCATCATTATACACTTTTCATTATAGATTAGTTTTTAGTAAGTGGTTCCGGATATGTATTATGTGCCCTCCAATATATGTTGAATTCATTAATTTTTAGAAATGTTATTAGATAAGGGAAATGTCTGGGTTGAAAATTTTAACAACATGGATTTTGGGTTCTTGAGAATTCAAATGGAATATTGTATAATATATAAGGACCTTTATTAATCATTAATAAAAACCATTATATAAGTGATGAATAAGGAATAATCAGAGAGGATGGATATAATATATATATCTTATTTATAATATGTTATCCGAGAAAAAAGATTTTAATATTCTATAAGTGAATACACATTAGTTGTTTTGAAGTCCCCCACTAACATGTATGAGTAGATGATAATAATGAACAAGGTGTTTCTTTTATAGAGGTTGTTTTTTATAAGGATATCATAAGGTATACTAGTGAAATATCATATCAATGACTTGATATTGATCTAGATTCAATTTGAGTTAGTGTGTAAAAAATGGTGAGATCAATTGTGGGAATTTTTATTTTTTCATACATCCCCGAGTCTTGGGATTTGATGGTTACCACTATGAGAACCTCAAGTAGAAATACTGACCTAGTGTTTGTAGAAATTAGAGACCTAAATTTTAACAAGGAACTTCATTATAAAGAGATTAAGGTATCATAAAAAATTACTATATTATTTAATTAAGGAAGTATTTCATAGTACAGAAAGCTTGGGGAAAAAGAAAAAGGAAGAATAAGATGGTGTAAGGGTAAGTTGGGATAAGGTAGTCTAATGTGTTAGAATTATGGGTAGAATGGTCACCAAAACAGGGATTTTAATTTGTCGAGAGTTAATTATATATGGTAAAATTTTGGAAGAGGATATATGAATCATGTATTATAGGGTATAAGTTTTATAATATTAATCTTCTCCATTTTTCATAATTATTGGATGATAGAATTTGGATCTTAATTTCATTCAATATCTAGAGGGGGTGTATGATGAACTATAATTTTGGAAGATTTTATAGTGATTATATCATGGATGATCAAGCTCTAAATATTTTTCTAATGGTTAAAATTTCATAACAGAAATGGAACATAATTATACTTTATTTAAAGTATGTGTGAAAAAAACTAGGATTAAGGGAGAACATTATTTTCATTAGGTAGTTAGATGATTATGTCTTCTAAATAACATTAAAAAATGGTGTAGGTAATATTACACATAGTTTTCTATATTATACTAAATGAGTGATGAATGGGGGAATTTTACCACATTGAAGTATTAGATGGTATGATGCATTCAAGAAAAGTAAAATTTTTAAAGTTTTGGAATCACCCTTTAGGTCACTTGAGAGAGAAATGGAAGAAAATATATAGACGTATAGAGGCCAGATCTGGCTCATTCTCACATAGGGTCATTTTTATATATAATGTTCATTGAAGATGTAAAATGGAAATTGGGGATGCTGTTTCTCAATAATAAGTTTAATGTGTTTATAATGTTTATTTAATGAATACCCATTGTGGAAATGGGGACAAGTTTCAATCATTAGTGTTTATGATCAAATAATAGTGTTGAGTATGAAAGTAGAGAGTTTCAAAGGTTGTAGTTGTGGAAGAGAATATAGTTTTAGAAGACTATACCATGTTTCTATGAGCATAATGTAGTCATTGAAAGAGAAATCTTTTAAAATTAAAACACATTATAGTTCATATAGTATTGCCCAAGGAGATTTGGATGGAAGCGTTGAATTTTGTTGCATACTTGATCTACAAGATTCTCTCTTCTCAATTGGGGTAGGAATTACTAAATATTAGATGGTTTGGATGGAAGATTAAATTCACCCACCTCAAATTATTTATATAACTCACCTATCTCTATATAGATTCAAATTAGAGGGACATAATTTAAGCTAAGTCCAGATCATGTTACTTTATTGGGTATATTGACAAAGATTTTGGTTCTTGGATTTGTGGTAAATTTTTTCAAAAGACTATAAGAAGTAAATATTTTTTCATCAATGAAGGGATACTATGTAAGGATCAAGACATAAATTAGAATGATAATGAGATAATAGTTTCATTAGAGGCTTATGTTTAACCAAATGGATGTCTATAAGTTTTATATATTCCACATAATTAAGGAAGTGTGTTAGTATTAGAAAAACCATACTTTTTATAAGTTATAATGAACAAGAATCATGTTTTTATTGTGTTTATAGGGATGGTTATACCATAATTATCTATGGGTACATAAGCATCTGGTATTTTTTAGATGAAATTTCTCAACAAATATATATCTATAGAAGTTGTAGTATGGGAAGGATATGAACTATAGATAGAGTTACGAAGATCTTCCACGGTAAGGGTCCATGTGTATATAATCATGAGTGATATTTATTACTTTCTACTCACAAATTATGGAGAAAATGAGATCCTAAAAGAGGATATAAGTTATAAAGACTTCAATCTATGGGATTAATCCATAAGAAATAATATTGATTCCCTATAGGTTTCCAAAACATGGGTGATAATGGAGATTCCCACTGGTAAGAATGTACTTTAGAACAAATTGGTGTGAGGATGTAGATAGTAGATAGGGGTACAAGGTACAATATTTCATGAAAGGTTATTAAAAAAGAATGGTGTGGTTTTAGCAGATATCATCTTATTGATAGTTAAACCTATAACCTTTTTATGGTATTATGTACGGCCTTAATAGAGGTATTTATTATATAGTAATTGGACATGAATACACCATTTCTTCACAAGGTCATAAATGAAGAAATATATATAGATTATCTTATTGGTATCATGGTGCATCGAAATTAGGATCTTGTGTCTAGGATACAAATTTGTGGAAACCGTAGATAAATGGATTCATGATGTAACAAAAATTTATCTAGAGCAATGATGCCCAATTATATTACCTGAAAATATTCAATAATGTGAGATTAATCATCCTGCCTCTCAATGTTAATGATATTCTTTCTTCCTATTTGGGAAATTAAATATTCCATAATATTAATATTTAATTATTCAGAAGTTGAAAGATGGGTGATCATGGTCCATCTAAATGTATATAAGGGATGAGGATTGTGATTGACTTATGTTATTTAAATTTTCACCTGAATTATTTATAGTATATCTAGAATGTTTTGAAGTGCATCATAATGAGAAAGAAAAAAATATTAACCACTCCCCTGGTAAGAAATTTCAAATTATGTATACCGAAGGCACCATAAAAATCTGAGTGAGTGTACATTATGATGATTCCCTACCCGTAAATAGTTTAGAATACTGATGTATGTCATCATTTTTAATTGACCATAAAATACACAATTATGGGATTTTCATAGTAAGTAGATGTATAATCCTATAATATATTATTTTGAGGCTATGAAGTGTATTTATCCGTATATAAAGGGGTCTACAATCATGTAAATTTTCTTTAATAAAATATTTCTATTAAGGTATTTTCTGATTTTGAATTTGGAGGAGATGTAGACACTCATAATAGAATTTACATAAATTTGTCAACATTTTTAGGGATGAATGTGATTTGGATGTCAAATATTCAATTGGTAGTTACACTCTTAATAATGGAAGTGGAGTGTGTTGATTTAACAGAAACTAGGAATGTATTTATCTTATTGAAGGGGTTGTTGGGAGATCTTGAAAAAAGGGAAAATGATGGGATTCTATTTCTATATTCTCAAAGTAAAATTCACATGAAAAAAAATATACTTAATTCCATAGTGAAGCTTGTTTAGATAAATTATCACTTAATATAGTAGTTATTTGGGGATGTATTACTATATCTATTGAAGATAAGTAGGACTTATAGTTTGGAAGATAGGATAGAATACATTATTATTCAGGATCTGTTGAGGTAGTGTTATGATTTTGTAGAATGAGATGACTGAAAACATGGTAGAAAAACTATGAAATTATATAATGATGTTAAATAAATAGAACATATTTACATTATCTCACAGAGGACTTATTAGTGAACCCTAGAAAATGATACTAATTTAGAAGGTTATTATATTTAAAACATGTGTGTAAAAACTATTTTTAAAAGTAGTGGTCAATTTAATATAATGAGGAGCTTTGAAAGAGAAATTATAATTTATTTTATTGTGATTGTAGAGTATCACATAAAAAATATATATGTTGGGAATTTATATAGACTATATAATTTTGATCGAAAGGTGCAACCATAATATATTTTCTAGATTTAACTCTTTAATTTAGTTTGATAGAATCGGTGTGAAAAAATCAAAGGATTCAATATTATTTCATAATTTTCATAGTTTATTGAGTAAATAATTTGAGCTGGTGAATTTATTTGAACAAAAAATGGGTTTACCATGGTCATTAGATCAGTTGAAAATCTCTCATTGAAGATTGGGATATAGTGACTGCCAAAATCATTAAACATCATCTAATATATTTAGTAGAGTGGATCATTTTTTATGAGAATATATTATGAATAAATTTTAAAAAAATTATAATTTCTTTAATAAATATAAATTAGTTTTCCCACATGGAGTAGGATTCACAGTTTGAACACATAAATTTTCTTTTTCTTTATCTTACATTCTTTTAATCAATGTCTTCTAATAATTTTGCATATTTTTTTCTTTTGTTGGTTGTGTGTTATGGTACCGTGATTTGGGTGTGGTATGTCTTCCATATTCGGGAAACCATAACATAAGCTCACATTAGTTTTCTTATTTATATGTCGTATGTTTTGGTGATGGTATTATGGAATATAGTCATGATTCCAAAAAAATATTTTGTATTTATTACATTGTAATATAGATTATGATCAATTTATGTGCCCATATTTCTTGTTATTCCATATTAGTAAACAATGTAACATAGTTGTGGATGGTCCTTCTCAACAATATTATAGACCTATATAGTATTAGTTTCCATAACATATAAATTCCATAAAGAAAAAAATCATAATAGTAGTATCCTTGAAAGAAATAACAACATTATTGATATTTTTTTGGAAAAGAAGTAGTTTGGGGCTAACCATGTTTAGAAATAGTTTGGTAAACCCTATCCACATGTATAATTACTAGATATTGGAATAGGTATTCTTACACAACAAGTCCAAATAAGAATAAGACATGTTACAGAACAAATATAGACATAAAATATTTATGAGGTGGAAGTACTAGGTTTCATGATTGGTACATTATATATTTACTACAATCTTTCATCAGTAATATTATTTATTATTTTGTCGCATTACATTATCATTCATACCCTTTTTCAATGGTTAAATCATTATATTAAGAGGATACATCAACCAATAAAATTATGAAAACCCATCATATGTTATTAAAGGAATATATAGGTTTTAAAATAATATAATAAAATCATTTTATACTATTATTAAATCTATACAATTTATTTATTAACATGGATTTGTATATTTTTGTAGAATCTTTCACTGATTTTTATTAATAAAGCTTTATATTATCTATTTTGAGTGGAAAAAAAATTATTTTTCACCAGAAAATGGGAATGATAGTTTATTTTCGATTGATTGACCTTATCATATTATATATCAATTAGAAAATTCTTATTTTCAAAAAATTATATTTAATGAAAAAATGGATTCCTAATTCCATTCAAGAGTTTATTGATATTTACTATAGATTTTGTTACGTGTTCAACATCATAAAGAGAGGTAAAAAAATTTATTGAGTGTAATCCATGAATAAAACTAATTACTTTTTACTAGTATTATATGGAACTAGTATATATCTATAAAATCATGATTCAAATCTACTATATGATTTAATGATTTTTTATTCATTCCACCATGTCATTATAAGCTTTACTACATTAATTTTTTAAGTAAAATGAAGGTATATTGATACTGTACCCTTATTTTTATTGTGTAATTTACTAAAAATAAAGAACCATAATCTAATATTAAGTATTAATGATCTCATTAACTAGTTGAGTGGTGAAAGAGAATTTATTAATATTTATTTATTGTATATTTTTTTTCAATTGAGTAATATAGATGAAAATTTTTAGAATATATTTTTTACTAAGGTATGTGCATTATGAGTATGTGATGATTCTATTTAATCTTATTCATGGAAATAATAATATTTATGGAATGTATACATCACATTTTTTTATTATATGTTAACCATTTTATTTTCATTTTCATTGATGATGTTAAATTGTATTTAAGACAAGAGGTGAAACATGAAAAGAATTTGGGAGTTCTCTTAGGGTTATTACATTGTCATGAATTGTATACTAATATATTTATTTATTAATTCTAGGAAAAAGTATTTTATTTTATAAGTTTTATTATCTTATAGAGTTGTATTATTATGGTCTGTAAAATCTAGGGAAATTATTTTATTGAGATTCATCCTAGAATATAACAGTGGTGCATACTATCCATTGAGTTATATAAAAGTACCAGTGGTCCATGTCTGATTTCTCTTAGACTAGGAAACCTTGATTGACATTGAATTATAGGGATTATGATAATTTTTTATTGAATAGACATATTAAAAATTTTGAATACCAGAAGTAAATTTTGATCCATGTACCAATTTGAATATTCTAAGAAGAAGGGGTTTCTATTAAGGGATATTATAATATCTTGATCTAGATTTTGGTTGTGTATTTGTCTATTTACATATAAACATATCCTATTCTTTTATAAATATTTTCCCTCACAAGAATAATTATGTTACCCATGACATTGATTTAGTGATAATGTTTTCTTCATTAATGTTTTGTATCAATTAATTGATAGAAGAATTAATTGTGCTCTTTTAAAACCATTATATATTATAATATATATTTTCATTAAAGTTTATTAATTTTAGGTTATGGGGATGGATTTTATTTCTTTAAGAAATATTCTACTAAAAAGGTTAGTGTCAAAGAAAACAGTCTTAGAATAAAATCATATTTAAATGGATTTTGATAGGAAAGTGATGAATTAAAGATGATAAAGGAGATAGAAATATTACAAATTGATTTGAATAAGGAGGATGATCAGTATTTTTTACATTAGAAATAATTATATTATTATATAGGTAAGTGAGCGATTAATTCTCATTTAGGTGATAAAAAGGTGGAAGTATGGTTTAATTATACTTTTCATGGGGATGCTTCATATGGTTTCTCTAAATATTGGAAAAATATATCGTTCGTTGAAGCATCAGTTTCAGTGGCCATGTTTTTAGATAAGTGTAGTGAGGCTTTTGAATAGATTCCTTACTTATCAATAAAAAATACCAATAATATTTTTCTAACATAGTATTATCAATCATTGGGAATTACTAAGAAGAAAAGGAATGATATATCTATAGATTTTGTGAATATATTTTCTTATTCACCTATTAGTAATATATTGTTTAAATACTAGTGGAAAGACTTTTTAAGTCATCTAATGATTTACCTATCAACTAGGAGAATTTTTTGAGTTACTTGTCATGGTTATCTATAATGAATGTGTTGAATTTTATAGGATTTTTATAATTAATTATATATAATCATGATACTAGTTTCCATCAGGGGTATGCATTGGTTTTAAGTAAGATTTTGGATCAAAAATTTTCATATATATTAAATTTAATATATTAAAAATATGGTAGATTAAGTTTTATACTCAAAATTTAGTGGATATTTTATGGGAAAGATTTTTTTACTTTCATGGATTGATGACTGAACATTTTAACATTAGAAGAGTTTTTAAAAAAATATACAATTTATCATTTGAAAATACACTATATAAGTAATTTTATAGTCAAACATTTTATTCTCCAATCTATTGGATGAATCATTACGAGGTAATAATTATTAGAATGAATATAGATTGGATGATGATAGAGTGATAATATTTCACCAAAGAACATGTGAACATGGACAAAGTAAGAATATGTATTACATAGATCGATGATTAAAATAATTGAATTTATGATTAGTTATAATTTCTCCCTGTGATGGTTTTTAGCATTTCTAATTGAATTCCATTTTAGTTTTTCATGGGGAATACAAGTAAAAATTGATATAATAAGATATTGAAACTTTCAAAAAATTATATTTTTTTGTAAAGAACTCTTTTACAGTTTGAATTATTTTCAAGAAATAATATTCAATAATAAATCAATATACGCATTAGTGAAAGTGATTGATGGTACTAATTCATCAAAAAGAATTTTACTTAAAAATATTTTATTATAAAGAATTATATATATAATTATAATTATTATAAATTTGGTAATATTTTAAATCTATATAGAATTTAACACTATAGTTTAATGCCACAGAGATGGGCATGATGTTTTTTAAAATTTGAAGATAGTGCCAGGGTGTTGGGGTTAGGTCGATAAGAGGGTCTATATGTATCCCTATGAAAAGAATCACATACCATATATTTGGAGGCCATATTAAAAATAAATATGATGGTGAATTTGTATAATTAATATTAATGTGATAAGTACTAACATTTTTCCTTTTATGTATGTGAATCTAGGACTACTGGTGTCTATTTTAATTCCATTAAACAAGGACCAGTACTTAAGCTTTTCAGGGTCACACAATGAGAACTGTGGTTCTTTTAAGGTCACAAAACATGGAATATGTCATATTGTAGTTCGGATTCACAATAATATAACCAATAGGAATTAAATACATATAAATAGATTATATGAGAGTCTTATTCATGGATAGATATTTATAGTTCCCATTTTAAGATGGACATGGTGATGTTACGAGTCATACAACATAATGGTAGTTTATTTTCAAGTACCTTAGAAAATAAATGAGTAAGGGTGGATTTACCCACTGGGAGTGGAAAAAGAGTGGAAAACAATCATGTTGAGTTTCCTGGGGTAAAATCTTGGGAACTTGGAAACCAACATAAGAATACATGGATCAAATATATGAAACAACTTTATGAAGGAGGGGTATTTTTTTATCCAAGAAATTTATGATTTATAGGTTTCTAAAGACCCATATTTTGTAGAGTAAAAATATTTTGTAGTATATTTATAGGATGTTAAATTACAATTATCAAAATAATACATGATATTAAGGTCCATATAATAGTATAATGTAGCCTAATAATTTTATTAGAGTTTTAGATACAGAGGGTTTAGTGAAAGATGAATTTCAATGGATAAAAATGGAAAGGATTATTCCACTTGGATCATAAAATACACTGGGGAGAAATAGAGGTGTTTTTATCAATTTGAAATCCCATATTTTTATTTATTATAACATAACCCTTAAGGGTTATGCATGATAAGATTCAGTTGTAGGAACATAGTTTCCAAGTCTTTTCCTACTTCTTTCTTTGATATCATTATCATAGTGTATTTTTTTCAACTCAAGGAAAACGACTTAGGTGAAGTAGTATTTTGTGAGGGTTTTAAGTGTGTTAATCTATGATATATCAATTACCTTTGTTTTCCATCCCTTTACATTATGTTTTGTTCTTAAAATATTAAATAAAAATTTATGGATAGCTATGGTGTGCGATATCTTGCATATTTTACTCAATCTCTTAGTGTCTTAATTTTAGATCAAACAGTTACTATTTATAGGAAAATATTCTATGGTCACCCCAATTTTTGGTAAAGAATTTATCAGTTTACTAGGTTTGTCCTAGTGAATGAAAAATTTTCTTCCTTTAACATAGGTGTGGGACACTATTATGGAGAGACTGGGAATGCTATGTATATATGAGTGTGGTAAGAATACTTCATGGGACTAGTATTCACAAACTAGTTCAAAGGTAGGTTCACACATAGATTCTGTAAGGGTGGGAATTTATATAGGACTTGGGTGCTTGACTATATTTTTGATAAACAAATAATCAAATATTCTTCTATGAAATTATATGATTGTATTAATCATTTCATATGTTCAAAGCCACCAATGATTTTTTGAGCCATGTATGATATATGGCTTATGATTTTTTTTATTTTTTTCTAGATAAAAAATGATGTTTTCAGAATTTTTATATTCTAAATAATAAATTCGGATAATTCATTGGATGATATTTAAAGAAAAAATCATCAGAAAATAATTTTTTTACAATTTATGATTGGTTGGGGAACTTATCTTTAGGTCAAAGGAGAATAATATCAAGTAATAAATAATGTTGTAATATTTGATAAACTAAAATTAATTTAATTAGTTTCCTTGAATAATGAATATTAAAACACATCAAATATCAACTTTTACATTAGATCTTAAGTTATTTATGATGAAATATATATAAGGAGAAGAAATATAAATAAGTTAATGAGTTTTTATTTTTTTGAACATAATGAAGTTGATGTATGTATTTGTTTCATCTGAAACCCTCATGCTGTAAAAGAGTGTTCCATGGTGAAACATATGCGTGTTGTTTGATTTTCATACACATATAGATATTTAAGTGTGATAATTGATGGATTATTATTGAAAAATATAAATTTTTGGTTCTTATAAAATAATAATAAAATATATTCAGTAGTGTGAGGAGAAATTAATAGGGTTATATTTGGAATATACTATGTATGAAAAAAGAAACATGATGAAAATAATTGTAATCAAAAAATAGTTTATTAATAACACTACTTTTGGAATAGAATTTACTTTTTCTAGAAGAATTATATTTGAGTATATTTAAAATGAAAGTAGAGATTAATGTATTTCCATATGCATTTAAGAAGATGAGAATTTTTATAATGAAGAAATTGGAAATGATTTGGGATCCATTGCTCAATTCCTTGTGGCATGGATGATAGATTATGTGAATGTAAGGATAACTATAGAATCATTTCGAAATAAAAGAAAAATAACCCATTATATGTAATTATGATTGAAAACATCGTGAGCCAATCCTATATATAAGAGTTCAATCATGATAGATTTTTGAAGGAGAATAATAGGATTCATAGTAAGATGAATTCTAAACACTAATAAGTTATAATTGAGGGAAACTTTTGGAATAATATCTTATATTTTTTGTGCAGTTTCATGTAGTGTGAAGTAGATATCCATCTTAGGAGGAAGAGGATATAAAATAAAACATGGGACATGAGTATAAATAAACTATAGGGGAATACAAATTCATTTTTGAAATATAGTTAACCAAACATGTATAGTATTGTGAGACCATTTTTTCAAGATAATACCAATCCACCCAATTTAATTTGGTGATATGAATATTAATGGAGAATTTTCACCTCTACATGAGTCGAACATGACCAGGAGTTTTTTCCCACATTTGGTTCAAACATTGTAAAAACATAACATGTTGATCTCTTATTTATATTTATTAATTGCATGTGGTTATGGGATATTGCATAAATATAAAGGATCTATTCATATCTTAATTGTTATTATAGGTTCAAATACCTATGATGATAAGTTAAAAAGATTATTTTTAATTTGGTAAATGTTGTTTACACCTGAATCAAACCCTATCAGTCATGTCTATACAATCCAATGGGTACTAAAATTGGTTTCAGAGCCCTGTTCCTCTAATTAGACAATTTGTTCTATAATAAATAATATAATAGGAAAGGATAACCCTGAAAGGGTTTGGAAAATTTCCTTGTTTTTTACCTAATATACATGAAGTGTTTATTTAATTTTGAAGATCCTCAGATGGAATAATATACTTCCATTCCAATCTGAATATATTTGGAGGTCTCAAGAATTCTTTAAGAGAAAAGTTAAAGAAAGAAGTTGTAAATAAGATAAATGATTTTAAGAGGTGGAGGCATAATCAGCTGACGGTTGAGAGAATGATGATAATTTTCCTATTTAATATTTTTTAAAATGTTTCTCTAATGAATGTTTCTCAAGCTATGAAAAAGATATTTTTGATGGCACACATAATTAATTTCATTCTAAAATTAAAACTCATAAGAAGAAGGTCCCTTTTAAAGTTGGCACATTTATATTTTCTTATATAAAGGGAACAATTGATGAAAAATCATAGTTAGAGAAATAAGTTGATGTAATATAACAAGAGTTGATAAGGATAATTAATTCCCATAATTGTCCCTCCAAGAATGTAAAAGATAAGAAATAATTTTCCAGAATTTTAAATTATAGATTTTCATTAGATGATGAATAATGAAAAATATATCTTTGTGAGAAATAAATATATGATATGGTTATTAAGGAGGTGTTTCGTGCATTAGGGAAACTTTATAAAGTCTATATGGATGTTATGTCTGTCATGTTGAAAGTTAAACCATAAAAGTTACAAGACCTTGAAAAATTCAAGGTAAAGATAATAATAAATTTCACACCTTATTAACATTCATTAATTTGATTTTGTATAGTTATATTCATATTATGTAATTTTTCATTTAAAAAATTAAATAGGTTTATACTTATTAAATTCATTTTCATTTATTATAGGGGTTTTAAAAGTTTAATTCTAAAATTTAGATTTTTATTTTGAAAAAATTAACAAAAATTTTAAATTAGCATGTCAAATTTATATTAGGTTAAAATTTTGGGTTTCATATCAGAAGATTGATTTTTCAATGAATGGTGAAAAATAATGATTTTTTATAAAACTATATTTTCATTTCATTAAATAAAGTAATTTTAAAGTAAAATTTTATCTTAAAGTAAAATTAGTATCCTTTTATTATAAATATTCAAATTAATTACATATGAATCATAATTATTCATTATTTCAATATAATTTCATTTTAGGGAAAAAACCTATTTTTCTAAAAACTATTTGTTGTTTTATTTTTATGTTTTACCTTAAATTTATTTTTTCTACTTATAGAAATTGAATATTTAAAAATAGATTCCATATTTTGTATTAGGATGTACAAATATTGTAAATGAGTCCCTTTTATTTTTTTCATTATTAATATTAACCATAGTAAATATTTATCACCTAGGTAAGGGTAAAATAGTTAAGTAATGTTAGAAATAATTTGATGAGGCCTAAATACCCCTAACACATTTACCTAGTTTATTAGATTTTTTCTCAACCATGACCCATAAAATTTAAAAAATGTTGAAATTTTTTTTCACATTCCTTTGATAATAAACTTAATATTATTTTAAATAAAGAATAAAAAAATTCAATCTATTTATTTAAATAAAATTAATTTTTTTAATATTCATTAAATATGGTATTTTTTTATATCTAAATAGTTATTTTAAAGAAAAAATATTTTTTTTATTCCAGTGATTTTTTATAATTTTTTAGTGATGAAATCTTTACCCTGATTTCTTACGAAACTCATACACATTGCTTATGCATGCAGTAGACAAATCAAGTAAATAAAGTTAGAAACTATATAAGTTATATTTTTGGAATTATTTATTTTTCCCAAGAATATTATATATCAATATAACATATTAGGGTTGTTTGAATAGTTTATTTTTATATTCCATTACTCTCTTGATGTCATTAACGTCAAATTAAATGAATAGTTCCAGAAATTACATTAATAATATTTTATAATAAATAAGATATTAGTAAACTATTTAAAATTTATTGAAATCTTATATTCTTACAAGTTAATGGGATCTAGTTTTGAATATTAACCCTAGAATATTTATGATTAACTTGTCCTTTTATAAAAACTTTATTGACTCATTTGGTGTTAAAATCATTGATACCATGGTAATTATCAATAGGGTTAGTAGGGGTTAAATAAAATATAAAAGGGAGAAAGCATCACCTAAACCTATCCAAACATTATTTTATTATAGGAACTTTTTTATCATTTTAAATTTATTCAAATGCTTTAAAATTAAATAATTTTACATATTTTATATGAATGTAACATCCCAGGTAATTAAAGAAAAAAGAATTTTCATATTTATTAATATTTACAAATTAAGTATTAATTTTAATTAAAATGGGTTTCTACGTTCGATAGCGTACTTGATACGCAACGATGAGTTTCTTCGAAAACTTACGTTGCACAGAAGTAATAAAATAATATTATTTTAAATGTTAGTTAACAAGTAGCCATTGCACTGGCGGGAATGGATATAAATAACTAAAATATGATTATATATGTTTTTAAATGTTTTTACATTTACCCAATAAAAGATAAAGGCTTAAAATACGGAAAGAGTTCAATTTTAGGCATTTATACCCTAATTTTCACTAAGGGTTCACTTATCACCTTTTGACGGTGAACCGTCATTAAATATAGTTTTGATCAATCTTATAAATTATATTGGACCAAAAATAACTCTTCTTTAGAATCGGGACATCAAAATTTACTTTGTGTAAATTTTTGGTACCTTTCCGATAAAGTTCATTTTTTTAAATGAATAGTGTAAAATGTTGTATTTTAATTCAAAACCTCTTTTTAACCCAATTTATTTATATGATTAGATTATCTTTTGAATTATTTTTAAAGTGAAATTAGAAAATATTTTTACCATTAAATACAATAGTGGTCGTTGGAATTAATTTCACTTTGAAATTGGACTTAAACTACTGTCAATCTTTTGATACATATTGTTTCATAAAAACACGCTATTTTCTCTGATAGCGGGAATTAATTATTAAATTAATTAATGTGACTTATATATTTTCAATTTTGTAAAATAGAATTCTTTTTTGAATTCTTAATATCAAATATATCTTAGGGTGAATTTTTGGTAATTTTCTGAAAAACTTCAATTTTTGATGAATAGTGAAACCACTAAGTGGTACTTATAAAAACTGATTTTTCCGTTTAAATGAAATTTTTCCATCATTGTATTTTTATTTTCAAAAATCCGACATACATGGTTGTCATTAAGAAGTAAAATGTGGTTCAATGAGATTAAAATAATGTTTTGGTGAATAGTAACTTATTAAGTTTTAATCACAATTAGTGGTAATTAGTGTAGTTTAAGGTAAAAATAATATTTTAATAATATTAGATGACCTAGACACATGTCCTACCCTCATTGGATGTGTCATGGCCGACCAAGACAAGCCATGGGTCAATTTGGGGACCCCATGGAGCCACT
This sequence comes from Viscum album, assembly GCA_963277665.1. NCBI lineage: Eukaryota > Viridiplantae > Streptophyta > Magnoliopsida > Santalales > Viscaceae > Viscum > Viscum album. Next base: position 1,571,366,853 of record OY728148.1, on the reverse strand, counting down.
TTGGTTGGAAAATGACATAAACACCTTTAATTTAATGTTAATGTAAAAAATGGCACAAACATGATATGTTTTACTAAAACAATTTGTAAATGGGGTTATACAAGTAATCTTTTTTATTATAAATATTCATTGGAAAGATAAAACGATTTCCTACATCATAGTATTTTTTTATAATTTTAGACATTAAATAAATAAAATTATTTATGACATAATATTGATGGAGCGATGACATCATTATTTGACTATTTAAATAAAATGGAATGAAATGTAAAATCTATAAACTAGACATGTCCAAAACTTATTGTATTTGTGGATTTCGAACCCTTTTCACCTTATACACGAATTATATCAATGTGGGACCTTTTAAAACCGAAATTTGTTTTCAAATAAAGTAATATTTCTTTACTTTCCAAAAGTGCCCCTCCTCTCCTCTTATAAAAGGCCCCCACCTCTACCTCATTTCACACACTCCTCAAGACTTTGGCTCGGCCAAACCCTGCCCATTTACTCTCTCCACATCCCTCTCCTCATCCTAGAGGATTCCCTTTGGGCAGAATCCTTTCAAAGGAAGCCTTTAGGCTCAAATCAAAAGGAGTTACACTTTTAAAGTTAATTCATTCTCTCTTGTTCATTTGTTTTATTTTGCTTCTCCAACCCCCTAAACACTTTTTATTTACTTCTTTTGTAACAAAAAAAGTATCATAAATAAACTAGGATGTTGTTATAAGATTTATTCAAGCTACACCCTCACACAACTACATCAAATGGTTAAAGAACATACGGTTTTCGTGGATGGAGAAATTCTGCCTTCCGAAACGATGATTGTTCAATACTCATTTAACATCTTCAAAGGTGGCCATTATGATGTCAATATTTTTATATATGATATGTAATATGTTTATTCATTCCTTAATCTTCTGTATTTTTCATTTATGGCATACCATTATTGTTTCCATTATGGGTAAACACGATATCTTCATTTTAGGACGTGCGGACTACCGCCCCCTGAAAGTGATTTGATTCGTTAATACCATATGTGGGATGGGTAAAGGATAAATTTAATGATATTATATATTTTATTATACTTGAATTATAATATACTCTTATATCATTATGATTTCATTCTATAAAATACGAAATATAAATGAAATTAGTGTTCATGCGTATGTACGGCTTACCGTCTCCATGAACGGTGCATTTCATTTATTACCTCTAAATGATTATGTAATAATATAAATACATTTATATGCTAGATATATATGATATATATGATATCCAAATTAGGAATGTCATTCTGGATATAAAGAACCTTTGAGCACAAGAACAACATGTAATTATAAGAAGTCCATTTCGACTTAAGAACCAAATATTGACAAAACAAACATTATTAACTTAAATGGTTAAATAATGTTTATAACATAGAAATAAGTTATATAAAAGGAATAATGAACTTTAAAAATGTTCTTAATCAAGTATAAATTAACTCAAGTTTATTATTAAGGACGTTAAAGAATGATCAAGTTAAGTCGGACCCGAGGTAAGGGACTTCGTCTCAATCTCCTTTCATGGAGGCATATTTTGTTTTATACACAACTTTCTTTTATACGGTGTATAAACCCCATTGACTTTTACTTTTATACAAAAGGAATCTTTTTCTACGAAGCGTTTTACTAAATGACAAAAAGGAATGTTTTTTTTAACGTACGCGGTGACAACGACCTTTTCCGCCGCCGCGAGTATTATTTATTCATTGGCTTCCTCAACAAGCCGTTATGTTTTTAAAATGAAATAAATACCATATACTATTTTATGTATTTTGGTATTGAAAATGGTTTTGATAAAGGATTCTATTATGATATATTGTGATTGAAATGTGGAAATGTTATCATTCCTTTATATTGGTTTTATGTTTTATGATTTTATATTGGTACTTGGACATTTCACGGGTGGTTACGTGATAAACCATATGACGGGTGGTGTCGTGAATACCAGGACGGGTGGTTACGTTATAACCCTCAATGCATTGGGTATGGAAGTCGGCCGTATGGCTATTCCATTAAGTATGTATGTAAATTGGTCGTATGGCTATTCCATTTAAGTGATATGTGTGGAAGTCGACCGTATGGTTATTCCACTTAAGTATGTTTATGTCCCACGTTACCTTTATATATGTTATGTGTTCTTTATATGGGTTTTATGGTAATCCTTTGGTTACAAAAAGTTAAGTACTGATACTTTTTTTCAGTGAAGAGTTTTTACTACTTCATGAAGGTGACGGTATTACTTTGATAGAGTATACATGGTTTACTTGATGTTTGAAAAACTAACAGTTTTCATTCTTTGTGTATCCCTTACTGAGCTTTTTATGCTCACCCCATGTTTTTTGAAATGTTTTTCATAGGACATAATGTGGAATAAGGTCAAGGATGGGATCAAGGGAATGTCATGCTATATAAAACATGGAACTAGACATGTTTCTTTTAAGAGTTTTTTTTTATTATGGAAACTTATTAGAAGTGACTAATTTGTAATCTTTTGAGATGTAATAGTTATGTTCTAATTCTCTAAAACTCTAAACCTGAAAAGATCCTCAATGTGAATTATTATTTTAATTCAATATTAAGTAAGGTTTAAGGCCGGGGCCTTATAGTTGGTATCAAAGGTCGGTTTAGACAACTTTAGGAGTTAGAAAAGTGTTAAATTATAATATGATTGAAATGATATAGCATTTACGGATTACCATGTTGCTTGGCCTAAGATATTTCTGTGTTCAGAATGGTTTTCTGCAGAGGAAACAAAGAAACTATGTTGGGATGACATTAGGAGGAAGACAACCTTCCAAATCAGCAACCTGAGATGGTCAGAATCGGAACTGAACAATTTGTTTCAGTGATGGCACTATTGACTCAGACTATAAATGGTGGTGGTATCCATGCACGACATCAGCCAGATCAACCGCAGAGGAACATGTCAGTGGGGGAACATTTCATGAGGCAACATCCCCCATCATTCAGAGGATCATCTGACCCTGTGCAAGATGAAGGGTGGATTAAAGCATTGGAGAAGATTTTTGATGTCATGGGGTGTTCAGAACATCAAAAGGTTAGTCTTGTTGTTTAGCGTTTTGAAGGTGAAGCTGATCAGTGGTGGTCGATGGTGAAAAATATCAGGGATAGTGATGAGATTGAGGATCTTCCCTGGGGTGAATTCAAAGGTATGTTTCTTGAGAAATATTTTCCAAAGGTGGTTCGTTTTAGGATGGAAAAACAGTTCCTAGAATTGAGCCAAGTGGAAGACTCAGTGGCTGTCTATGAAGAAAGGATCACTCGATTGGCAATGTATGCTCCATATTTTATCCGATACCTTGATAGTAAAATCAATCGTTTTTACTCAGGGTTAAAGCCAAAATATCAAAGGGCATTATCTTCTCGTGAGTTTAAAAGTTATGAAAAGCTTGATCGATGTGCTGAGAAGGTGGAAATGGAGTTTGTTGATGACCAAGTGTTCTATAAAAACCAGCAGAAGAAGAGACCGAGGTGGCAGGAGAAAGGTAAGAATTATTCAAAAAAGATTGATGGTAAGAAAACTAAGTTTCCAGTTTGTGATAAATGTGGAAAAAGGCCTGCCGGGCAATGTCTTCCGAATTATGGAAACTGCTACCGATATGGTAAGATGGGACAAAAGGCTCGTGATTGCACTGAAAAGGATCAAGGTGAAGGTAAGACCAAATTTGATTTACAGTTAGTGAAATGTTATAAGTGCAATGAGATGGGTCACTATGAAAACGAGTGTCTGACAAAGAGCTTGAGTGATGGGAAGCAGTTAGACTACAAGCAGAAATGGGTGGTGAAATATTTTGCAACTACATCAACAGATGTTGGGCCATCGAATTAAGTAGCATCAGGAGTTGAAAAGAAGATTGGTGAATGCTCCAGTTTGGCACTTCCTTCCAGGAATGGTGAGTTTTTTATATACAGTGATGCTTCGTTGAAGGGACTTGGCTATTTCCTTATGCAGAATGATTAGGTAATTGCTTATGTTTCACGACAGTTGAAAACTCATGGGGTAAATTACCCTACACATGACTTGGAATTAGCTGCTGTTGTCTTTGCTTTAAAAATTTGGAGGCCTCATTTGTATGGAGTAAAGTGTGAAATATATACCGATCACAAAAGTTTAAAGTATATATTCACTCAGAAATAATTGAACACGAGACAAAGGAGATGGCTATAATTAATCAAGGATTATGATTGTACAATTCATTACCATCCGGGAAAAGCAAATAAAGTGGCTGATGCTTTGAGTCGAAAAAGTAATGCTTCATTAGCAATGTTGCATTTGGAACGTGATCCTTTGGTTAATGATTTGATGAACTTTGGCATAGAAGTTGTTGGTAAAGGATGTTCTTCTATTTTGTTTTAGGTATCAGTGAAATCTTCTCTATCATACATAATCAAGCATGCACAGAAGTGAGACAGTGAGTTGATGAAAAAGGTAGATCTGGTTCAGAAAGGTAAGTTTCCTGAATTCAACATTGATAATGATTGTGTTTTGAGGTTGGGAAGAGGTTATGTGTGCCTTGTGATTCATAGTTGAAGAATGAGTTGTTATGTGAGGCTCATAGTTCCCTGTTTTTAGTTCATCCTGGCAGAACTAATATGTACAGAGATATGCGGGAGTATTACTGGTGGGATGGAATGAAAAGAGATATTGTTGGTTTTACTGTGAAGTGTCTAACTTGTCAGCAGGTTAAAGCGGAGCGGCAGTTACCGAAAGGGATGCTTCAGCCTTTACCAGTGCCAGAGTGGAAATGGGAAAACATATCCATGGACTTTGTTGTGGGATTACCGAGGACATCTCGAGGTAATAATGCAATCTGGGTTATTGTTGATCGCTTGACTAAATCTGCTCATTTCCTTGCTATACGAGATACTTTTTCCCTATATCAACTTTCCCGTTTGTATCTTAAAGAGATAGTCAGGTTACATGGAGTTCCCCTCTCCATTGTATCTGATCGTGATCCCAGGTTCACATCTATCTTTTGGAAAGGCCTTCAGAAATCGTTGGGTACTAAATTAAATTTTAGTACAGATTTTCATCCTCAATCAGATGGGCAGTCAGAACGAACAATTCAGACCTTGGAGGATATGCTACGAGCTTGTTCGATGGATTATCAGGGAATTTGGGACCAACATCTTTCTTTGGTTGAGTTTTCTTATAATAACAGCTTTCATTCCAGTATACAGATGGCACCATTTGAGGCATTATATGGGAAGCGGTGTTGAACTCTAGCATTTTGGGATGAAGTGGGTGAATGGAAGCTGATAGGACCAGAATTGGTAGAAGATATGGTAGAAAAAGTTCAGTTGATTCAGAAGCACATGAGAACAGCTCAGAGCAGGCATAAGAGTGATGCGGATAATCGGAGGAAGGATCTATCTTTCGAGGTAGGTGATCGTGTTTTTCTCAAGGTTTCTCCTTGGAAAAGTGTGATGAGATTTGGTAAGAAAGGAAAGATGAGTCCATGGTTTATTGGACCATATAAATTCTAGAGAAGGTTGGATCAGTTGCTTACCGAGTGGCTTTACCTCCGAGTTTATCTCAGGTACACAATGTTTTTCATGTTTCAATGTTGAGGAAGTATATGCCATATCCATCTCATGTTTTGAGTCCAGAGGTAGTTCAACTAGAGGAGAACCTATCTTATGAAGAACAACCAGTCCAGATTCTTGACCACAGGGAGCAGGTGTTACAGAATAAGGTGATTCATCAGGTAATGGTTTTATGGAAAAACCATGTGATTAAAGAGGCAACGTGGGAATCTGAAAATGCTATGAGGGATAAATACCCCCACTTATTTTGATAAGTGAATAAAATTGCAAGGACACAATTCCCAAAATGGGGAAGGATGTAACATCCCAGGTAATTAAATAATAAAGAATTTTCATATTTATTAATATTTACTAATTAAGTATTAATTTTAATTAAAAGGGGTTTCTACGTTCGATAGCATACTCGATATGCAACGATGAGTTTCTTTGAAAACTTACGTTGCACACAAGTAATAAAATAATATTATTTTAAATGTTAGTTAACAAGTAGCCGTTGTACTAGCAGGAATGGATAGAAATTACTAAAATATGATTATATATGTTTTTAAATGTTTTTACATTTACCCAATAAAAGATAAAGGCTTAAAATACGGAAAGAGTTCAATTTTAGGCATTTATACCCTAATTTTCACTAAGGGTTCACTTATCACCTTTTGACAGCGAACCGTCATTAAATATAGGTTTGATCAATCTTATAAATTCTATTGGACCAAAAATAAATCTTCTTTAAAATCGGTACATCAAAATTTACTTTGTGTAAATTTTTGGTACCTTTCCGATAAAGTTCATTTTTTTAAATGAATAGTGTAAAATGTTGTATTTTAATTCAAAACCTCTTTTTAATCTAATTTATTTATATGATTAGATTATATTTTGAATTGGTTTTAAAGTGAAATTAGAAAATATTTTTACCATTAAATCTAATAGTGGTCGTTGAAATTAATTTCACTTTGAAATCGGACTTAAACTAGTGTCAATCTTTTGATACTTATTGTTTCATAAAAACACACTATTTGCTCTGACAGCGGGAATTAATTATTAAATTAATTAATGTGACATATATATTTTGAATTTTTTAAAATAGACTTCATTTTTGAATTCGTAATATCAAATATATCTTAGGGTGAATTTTAGGTAATTTTCTGAAAAACTTCAATTTTTGATGAATAGTGAAACTACTAAGTGGTACTTATAAAAACTGATTTTTCCATTTAAATGAAATTTTTCCATCATTGTGTTTTGATTTTCAAAAATCCGACATACATGGTTGTCATTAAGAAGTAAAATGTGGTTCAATGAGATTAAAATAATTTTTTGGTGAATAGTATCTTATTAAGTTTTAATCACGATTATTGGTAATTAGTGTAGTTTAAGGTAAAAATAATATTTTAATAATATGAGATGACCTAGACACATGTCCTACCCTCATTTAATGTGTCATGTCCGACCAATACAAGCCATGGGTCAACTTGGGGACCCCATGGAGCCACTTTGGATGGAAAATGACATAAATACCTTTTATTTAATGTTAATGTAAAAAATGGCACAAACATGATATGTTTTACTAAAACAATTTTTAACTGGGGTTATACAAGTCAGATTTTTGATTATAAAAAGTCATTAGAAATAAAAAACGATTTCCTACATCATAGTATTTTTTTTATAATTTTTAGACATTATATAAATTAAATTATTTATGACATAATAATGATGCATCGATGACATCATTATTTGACGATTTAAATAAAATGGAAAGATAATGTAAAATCTATGAACTACACATGTCCAAAACTTATTGGATGGGTGTATTTCGAACCCTTATCACCTTATACACGAATTATATCATTGTGGGTCCTTTTAAAACCGAAACACATTTTCAAATAAAGTAATATTTCTTTACTTTCTAAAAGTGCCCCTCCTCTCCTCTTATAAAAGGCCCCCACCTCTACCTCATTTCACACACACCTCAAGCCTTTTGCTCGGCCAACCCCTGCCCATTTACTCTCTCCACATCCCTCTCCTCATCCTAGAGGATTCCCTTTGGGCATAATCCTTTCAAAGGAAGCCTTTAGGCTCAAATCAAAAGGAGTTACACTTTTAAAGGTAATTCATTCTCTCTTGTTCATTTGTTTTATTTTGCTTCTCCAACCCCCTAAACTCTTTTTATTTACTTCTTTTGTAACAACACCAGTATCTTAAATATACTAGGATGTTGTTATAAAATTTATTCGAGCTAAACCCTCACACAACTACATCAAACGGTTAAAGAACATACGGTTTCCATGGATGGCGAAATTCTGCCTCCCAAAACGATGATTGTTCAATACTCATTTAACACCTTCAAAGGTGGCCATTATGATGTCACTATTTTTATATATGATATGTAATATGTTTATTCTTTCCTTAAGATTGTGTATTTTTCATTTATGGCATACCATTATTGTTTCCATTATAGGCAAACACGATATCTTCATTTTAGGAAGTGCGGACTACCGCCCCCTGAAAGTGATTTGATTCGTTAATACCATATGTGGGATGTGTAAAGGATAAAGCTAATGATATTATATATTTTATTATACTGGAATTATAATATACTCTTATATCATTATGATTCCATTCTATAAAATACGAAATAGAAAAGAAAGTAGCGTTCATGCGAATGTACGGCTTACCATCTCCATGAACGGTGCATTTCATTTCTTACCTCTAAATGATTATGTAATATTATAAATACATGTATATGTTAGATATATATGATATATATGATATCCAAATTAGGAATGTCATTATAGATATAAAAAACCTTTGACCACACGAACAACATGTAATGGTAAGAAGTCCACTTTCGACTTAAGAACCAAATATTGACAAAACAAACATTATTAACTTAAATGGTTACATAATGTTTATAACATGGCAATAAGTGATATAAAAGGAATAATGAACTTTAAAAATGTTCTTAATCAATTATAAATTAACTCAAGTTTATTATTCAGGACGTTAAAGAACGATCGAGCCAAGTCGGACTCGAGGTAAGGGACTTTGTCTCAATCTTCTTTCATTGAGGCATATTTAGTTTTATACACAACTTTCTTTTATACGGTGTATAAACCCCTTTGACATTTACTTTTATACAAAAGGAATCTTTTTCTACGAAGAGTTTTACTAAACGACAAAAAGGAATGTTTTTTTAACGTACGCGGTGACAACGACCTTTTCCACCGCCGCGAGTATTATTTGGTCTTTGGCTTCCTCAACAAGCCGTTATGTTTTTAAAATGAAATAAATACCATATACTCTTTTATGTATTTTGGTATTGAAAATTGTTTTGATAAAGGATTCTATTATGATATATTGTGATTGAAATGTGGAAATGTTATCATTCCTTTATATTGGTTTTATGTTTTATGATTTTATATTGGTACTTGGACATTTGATGGGTGGTTACGTGATAAACCATATGACGGGTGGTGCCATGAATACCAGGATGGGTGGTTACGTTATAACCTCCAATTCATTGGGTATGGAAGTCGACCGTATGGCTATTCCATTAAGTATGTATGGAAATTGGCCGTATGGCTATTCCATTTAAGTGATATGTGTGGAAGTCGACCGTATGGTTATTCCACTTAAGTATGTTTATGTCCCAAGTTACCTTTATATATGTTATGTGTTCTTTATATGGGTTTTATGGTAATCCTTTGGTTACAAAAAGGTAAGTATTGATACTTTTTTTCAGTGAAGAGTTTTTACTACTTCATGAAGATGAAGGTATTACTTTGATAGAGTATACATGGTTTATTTGATGTTTGAAAAACTAACAGTTTTCATTCTTTGTGTATCCCTTACTGAGCTTTTTATGCTCACCCCAAGTTTTTTGAAATGTTTTTCACAGGACTTAATGTGGAATAAGGTCAAGGATGGGATCAAGGGAATGTCATGCTATATAAAACATGGAACTAGACATGTTTCTTTTAAGAGTTGTTTTATTATGGAAACTTAGTAGAAGTGACTACTTTTTAATCTTTTGAGATGTAATAGTTATGTTCTAATTCTCTAAAACTCTAAACCTGAAAAGATCCTCAATGTGAATTATTCTTTTAATTCAATATTAAGTAAGGTTTAAGGCCGGGGCCTTATAATGGAACATTTTGAAATTCTTTAAAAAAGGTCAAATGAATGTTCTTTTTTAATGTATATGATGCCAGTGGCTTTTCCTGCTGCCATAAATATTATTTGATGTTTTTATTCCATTAAATGATTCTATGTTTTATTTGAAGAGAAACCATTATTCCCTTTGTATTTGGTATTTCTCTATCTTAAAGAGTTTTTTATGGGTTCAAAAGTGTTATTTAATGGTTTTATAATGAAACAGTGTTTTATTCATGATTTTATACATGATAATTATATATGATTATGGGATATCCTAATAAAACTTATAAAAATGAGGGATACCAATACATTTTAAACAAACAAGTGATCTGAATATATATTATATGATGGGTGACACTCATACATCATATATGATTATTAATCCCAATAGAGATCTACAATTCAATAGCTAATTCTTCTTATCTTCAAATATATGAATAATGGAGTTAACCAATGAGTATTCCCCAGTGGATTGTATATATTTCTAGTTGCTTCATATATAAATAAAATGATCTATATTTCTTAAAATGGTTTCTATTTCTTTTCTATGGGTTTTAGAGGTTTTATTTTAGAAAAAAGTGTGTTGTTTTCATATGGATATATTTTATTTCATATGGTCAAAGAATATAGTGATAAAGGTAAAAAATTTATTTTTTTTCATGCTTTTAAATGGACTAATATATTTCTTACTTTTTTACCCCTTGTTGAGTTTTTTCCCATAAAATATTTTTAAAACATTTTTATAAAGTTTTATTATGGTTAAGAACCAATAATAAGTCACGTATAAAGTAATGAATATATTTCATGAAAAGAAAACATGTTTCATTTTAAATGTTTTATATTATATAAAAAATGTATACTGAGTAGATGTGACCAATTTTTTAATATATGGGATTTTTATGTAAATATTATGACCAAATTATCTAAAAATATAAACCTTAAAGATCCATGAAATATAAGAAATTGATTTGTTGAAAAAAAAATCAGTACTATATAATTTTTTAAGGATGGTTCCTTATAGATTTGGATAATTATTTACTAGAGACAAGGAAAATTGTTGAGTTTTAAATTTATATGTTGATGAGTGATTGGGATGATAGGTTGAGAGTAGTGGGAGATGAAAATAAAAATTCCAACCACAAATGACTAGAGTATAAAATAAAACTGAATAATCAGGAAGAACAAAAATCAATAACATCCCAAGAATATGTGAATGGTGATTTATAAAGTATATCTAAGAAGATCATTACAATAAGTAAGACTAAAAATTGATGTATAACGATCTTGAACTCATCAAGAAAGGTATCCACCTCTATATTAAAAAAAAGCATCCCACAACTCTAAAAATTTAGTTTACACTAAATCTATTTTATCTAGAAGTGAATGAAAAAATAAAGAATATGAAAAAATGTATAAGTTTAAAAATTCTATAAAACATTACAATATTTTAATGATGGAGGTAAGTTTTTAGAGAAACAATTCCCCCAAAGGGAACTCGGTATGCTGTTAAAGCTATCCAAAGACAACAAGTATAGAAATATTTAAATATTTTTTACACTAAATAGATAGAAATAATAATTAGTAAATGTTGGTGTTTTTGGATGTTTGGAAATAGAGCCACTCATATATGGAACAATAAATTAGTATATGGAAAAGTTATAAGGCCTAAATAAAGGGGAGTATAGATAAAATTAAAATGAAACCTATTGGAAGGAAACCGATATCATCGAATTGAAGATATACATATTTTAATAACACATTTGAATCACTTGAAAATTCATGAAACTTATGAATGATTTATCATTGTTGTTATGAGAAATAATGGTATGAACCTACAAGGATTCATTCATATACTGAAATGAATATTGATCCCCCATAAACATAGAAGTGGGTAATGTTTAAAAAAAAGTCTACCTTGTGAGAGAAAATAGTGAAGGTAAATACTCCCAAGAAGTAAATGAAGAAATATGTCCATGACAATCATCATACTAAAAATATGTGCTTATATTTTTTTAATTAAACTATCTACTAATGAAAAAAAAATTCAATTACCATTAACATATTCCATTCTATAAATTATCTTAAATATGACATCCTAAATCAATTATGATTCCTATAATAGTTTTATGTATTTTAAATTTATATTTTTCAAAATTGTTATTCTGATAATGAAAATGAATATTTTCTTGGCCACAATTTTAATTTTCCTTCTATTTGTAGAAATCACCCACCATGGGATATTCATTTGCTATTATCTAATGTTTTATTTTTCAATTTTACACTCTTCTTATATCATTAAAATCAAATTTACAAGAAATTTTTAAATATTATACTGTAAAATAATAAAAAATTGACTTTTTTGAGTTATCATCATATTTAATATCCCAAATAATAGGATTTTTTCCATAAAATGGTTAGATGTAATTATATATTGTGAATACTAATCAAGGTATTGAATTCAATTGTTTATTCATGTTAATAATATGAAATGGAAAACTATTTCACTATAAAAAAATCCATGGGAGATATTAATTCCTTACAATAAAAGTAAATGAAGGTTAAAAATGTGAATAACGTGCATAAATAAATCTAAACATGCTCTAAATGAAGTGATTTATAAATTCTTGGATATATAATTTATTAGACATGGGGGGTTATGTCTATATTGAGTTTATAGGCAATAATATTATCTTTTAACTAATTAAAAAAATAAGAATAAGTCGGCTTATTTTTTTTTAACTTATCATATAAATTTTTATACTGAAAAATTGATTCAAATATTTTTTTAATAGGTTGGGGGTGGGAGAATTCATTTTTATTAAAACAAATTCATATTGTTATTTTAGGTATGTGGATTCTATTACATGAAAATTACGTTCCATTAGAACTAAGCCCAAATACATCATGCTAGTAGGCCTAGACCCATAGGTTATGCATAGTACAAATATACATGGCCATTAGGCCCAATTATCAGCCCAAAGGTCCTAACCCTACATTTCTCACATTCCTAGTATCTATAGGTGTCCTACCTAGCTGAACCTTCATTTTTGATACCATGGGTCAACTATGTCTTGCCTCCGGCTTTATAACAAAGTATGTTTTCACCCTACGGTCGATGAATACCTATATTTCCATTGGCCATCAACACACCCTACATCCATATTCCATTGGAAAAATAAATTTGAGGAAATAACTTTTGAAATTATTTTGGAATTATTTAATGAACATTATTTTAATATATTTATAATTACATGATGGTGATATTCTAACTTTAGATATTTTAGTTTTTCCTTTTTTTCCTTTTTTTCAGATTTTGATAATTTATTTTATATATACTGGGGAAGATATTTAAATAGAATAGCTTTATAAATACGGATTATATTTTTAATATAAAACATAATATTTTTGTTTAATGGTTGTATAAAATTTTTATAAATTTAGTGGGGGAACATTTTTAATATAACCATTTTTTCTATAATATATTTACAATGACAATAAAAAATTGATGTAGTATAATGATATAATTTATTTAATATTTTTTTTAAAAAAATTAATTTTTGTTTATTTTATTTATTTTTGGGATTGATGACAATTGAATTTAAGTGGGAAGGAGGCTTCCTTGATCAAATTTTTATAATGTTATTCGTGCGGTCCATTTAAAATTTTCATTATTGGAATTTTATTATTCAATTTATTGGATATTTACATTTGAGTTTTAAATATTGGGGATGAACAATAATAGTATAGATATGATTTCCATTTATACCCATATTCTTTATAATAAAATAATTTTTCTTTCTATTCATTCATTGGATATTCTTTTACTGAGATCTTTAGAGTGGGATTGATGAGTTGATGTAGAATGATAATATAATGAATTGGAATGAGTGAAAGGTAATATGACTCTTAATTTATTACTTTTTTATTAAAGCATGGTTTTTTATTCATAGTTAATAATTGAAGAAAAATGATTTTTTCATCTAAATAAATTTTTTGTGGTAATTAATTAATGGTAAAATATATTTCTTCCAATATTCCTTTTTGTTGTTAGCTATTTGTTATTATGTTAAATATGATTTTGATTTTTAATGATTAAATACAGATTATGATGAAATAATTAATCATTGAATAACTTTAAAATAATCTACTTTACTTCTATGAAATTTCATTATGGTATACAAGATATTTCACAATGGAATGAATGTGAAATAATTGTTAATATAATATATTGATAGAACCTGAATTATATAATAGGACTAGAATATAGTAGATAAAACAACCCTCATGAAAATAGTCCCTTTAAGGTAAGATTAATTGTTTATATTTTAGATAACATAATTATAATTAATGAAGAAAGGGGTGGAAGGAGAAGAAGTGAGAGAAAAAAACTAAAATATGTAATAATCATATGAGAGGAATAATAATCAAGAAGGTTGTCCAATTCACTTGCCCAATACAACTGGGTGATCCCAGGATAATTAATCATTCCACACTACTTTACCTATTATATCCCTTTTTATAACTAATCTACACTTTCATCGCATCTTGATGGGTTCCACAATATATTTTACTAAATAATCCCATATGGTATCTCTTGTAACCATCTCTTTCAGCTCCCCATGTCCCATAGAAATATTCCCACAATTATAAATGATATTTTCCCCTTATTTATTTTCATGTTATTTAGTTGGTTTCTCTCACTTTCCCCACCATTAAAATCAATATTTTCCTCAATAATGAGGAAAATATATTTATTACTACAGGATAATGGATCAATAATTCCCCTTTCTAATTTTTAGTGGCAACTGCTTCTTAATATTCTCATGTGAGTTGGTTTTGTAAGTTCCTAAGTCTTATTTGACCTCTATAACATTATCATTCCCATCTAAAATTTCCATGATAATATTCCCCCACATTCTTAATTTTCCCTTCTACCCATTGATAGAGAAACCAGGAAATGTTGTGATGCATATATGACAATCTTACTCTCCTAATTGGAATAGTTGATCATTGAGAAATGATTGATTTATATTTGTTGGTAGGTTTTATGAAATATTATTAATCTAGTATACCAACCCCAGGGAAAAACTCATCAATTGGAAATTTTTATATCTTAACATCCAACTCAAACACATGATCTAAAGGTAAAAAAGTAGGTTTCCTTATAGAACCCACAAAAACTACAGGGAATAGTCACCAAGTCTTACCCAACCTACACTATATAAGAAAAATGGATAGTGTATGATTACATAGTAAATAAAATTTAGGCATTTTATGTATTTTAATTATTTTGTAATTAATTAGAGAGGAGTGAAATTGAAAATTTTACTTCAAATATTGTAAATAAATACTATGAATGGAATGATTGAATGATAAGAACCCTCGAGAAGAATTATAATATTTTGGTGGATCATAAAAAACAATTACTTCTCATAACTGGTGATTATATCTCTCATTTCTAGCATAATGGTATATTGTGTGTATTTTTTCAGGATCTAATTGGAGTTTCTAGAATAAGTCTAAACAAAATGAGCATTCTTAATAAAAAATATTTTTTATGGAAAAAATATAATTGAAAGGGTTCCATAAAAATCATAAAAAAATTAAACCTTTCAAATTAAGCATGTCATTCCACTATTTGGGCAATTAATTTCCTCAATCACTTGTCCACTAGTGGAAAATACCAAAATTATATACAATATCAACTTCCATCTAGACATCCAAACATCTAATACATGCCCATTGATGCTTTGGTGGCTTGTGGAACAATGCAGCTTCATATAGGAAATAATATAATAATGAATTTTAACGTCATAGTTTTAACATCAGTTCTTAAATTTCAATTCATCATATATGAATTTTGATGTTGGTTAATTATAACCCCATATAAAAATTCCATTTTTTGTTTCGGTTCTTGAAAAATTGACATTAAAGGTCCCCACAGAATAATTTTAATATTTTTTCTCAAGAATATAATTTGAAGTCTATTTTTAACATAGGATTTAAAAATAAAAGATGTTAAAAATTTTGAATGTGTAAAAATTTGGTTATAGCTCATATCCAATTATTCAATTTGACTAGCCGGGGAGATAAAATATACCTACATACTAAACATTGTTATCATTAAAAGTAGTAATCTATAATATAATTATTAGGGAAGTTGAACTTATGGTAGCCATGACATCTCATCTGTAAGTCTATTTGAGCTCTACAACCAATCAAATAGATGCCAAAGAGACCAAATATGCACCTGGAATTATTTTTTCCATGCTATAAAGTTGATAATTAGAAAAATTAAAAATGTAAAGGTTATGAAAAATATTTTTAAAATAAATTACTTGAGGAATGAGTTTTATAATGCACACATAATGAATATTAATTTGGATTTTAATAAAAAATGATGTTAAAAGTATTTTTTACATTTTATTTCTGTTTTTTTGTAAAACTGAATTCAACACATTTTTTAAAAAAAAATTACATTTGTTTTTACATAAATTGACTTCAAAATATAAATATTTTTTAACTTTTTACATGAGTGTTTTTGAAAAATGGACATTAAAACTTTTATCATTGGAATTTTTTATAATTGTTTTTATACCTGACAAATTTAAATAATAAAATTTTAGATTAGGAAAACATATGATTTGAATTTTTTTCAAATTTCTCTTTCTAATTTTTCTATTTCTGCCTAAAATATAGTATACAATGTTACAAATTTTCAAGAATATTTTTATTTTTTTAACTCTCTACGCTTTTGGATTTTTCAATTTACTCTTTTGATCCTCATCATAATTCCATGAGTCCTTTATTCATATATTATATAATTATATTTTTAATTATTCATCTAATAAATTATTTATTAATTATTATTTTCATAAATTGATATACTTGTTAATTATACCTTTTTAAATTATAAAGGATACTTTATAAAATAAAGTTAAAAAATTATAGATTTCTCATGATATCTATAATCTGAAGAAAAAAGGCCTTAAAAACCACAACTTAAGATACCTCATAATATCTCCCCTATAAATAAAATTAATTTTATAGACACCAAATCTCACATGAAAATTAAATCTAAGTTCTAACATTATTTATCTATTATTCGTTTGGTTTTTGAAATATTATTACTTTATTTATTATGTATTTTCATCCAAGCAAGTCTAAGATTTGTGTTTGATATTTAAGTTCAAGATTTATATTTCATTTCATATAATTTTTTTGATCTAATTTTTTTTATTTATCCATCTTTTACTTTGATCAAAATGACTGCTAAAAATTGAAATATACCTACAAAATTACAGTGTTTTTACATTTCTTTTTGTTATAAACATTGCCAAAATTCACTTTTGACATTTGTTATAACACAAAACAAATTTCAAAATACATAGAGTGCAAATTTTGATGTAATTTATTAAAAATACCAACATCAAAATTATTTTATTTTATTTATAAAATAACAAATTATAATTTCGGTTTTAATAACCGATGTTAAAAATATACTAAGAACATCACTAGGAAAAAAATAAACTATAAAAACCCAAAGAAAATGATGTTATGGTAAATTTTTGTCATAGTGAGGTTTCTATAAACCAAAAAATATAAAAAAATTCTCATAGTGGATTTTTTTGAATTGGGCAGAATTATAGGTTGATTGAGGATTCCACAAACCACCTAGATATCATTTTCCAGCCTTATTTAACATGCTTTCACCCCCTTGAATATTTGACTATTAATGAATCGATTGGTCATAGGAGAGTCATAACTAGTTGTTTTAGGTAAAGTTACCATATATTTGACCTTTATAGATTTTATTACTGGGTAGGATATAGAAAAAGGAGTACCCATTTTTTAGGACTTTTCTTATAGTGGTTGATCATTGAGGTATATATTCATTGATAAGATTATTCTATATTTTTTGTTCTCATTTCTCACTCTTTATATATTTTCTATAGGCTATCACTAATAATCTCTAGTGAATTTTATTAATTTATCCAATTGTGATATTCTTCTTCATTCAATTTATGATCAAGAAATTTATGACATTCCAAGAGTTATCCCATTGGAAATAGCTATTCCTAATCCCCATTTTCATTTTCTCAAGTGGATGGTGTTCCTGATTTCTCTATGATCATAGGTAGTTGTGCATTGATAGAAGGAAATTTCATTTATTTTTACAGATTATGAACTTCTAGACCATCGAATCAATCCATGAATTATACACTAAATTATAACCATTTTAATTCTGAATCAAATTATATTGTAATAATAAACTAGTAAACTATGAATCCCACCACACTAACCTGAATGAGAGAGACCTTTGATTTGTATGAAATATGAAATATAGAGAATTAAAATTTTGTTCATGTTAACCATCCTATATGATATAAACTATTGAATATGGACAGATCCTATAATATAGTAATCATTAATTGGTCATAAATGAAGGCTAGTTCATTCATCCATACTTTATTGTTTTTTGGAAAGCCCTCTATGAGTCTAGTTGGATGTGATCCAAAATATATTTTCACTCATGATGGATTTTATTCACTATTGTATCATTCAAAAAATTATATTTTTAATAAATTCTATGACAAATTTATATGTACAATCCTCATAATATTGTCCTATAAACATTATCTCCCTTTAGCCATACTTTATACAGAGTTAACATTGACTCCTTTAGTGTCGAATGGATACATAAATATAATTTCACTCATGTAATCCATCCGCAAGGATTATTCCTATCATAATTAGATAATAGTATTTAGCATAAAGAAGATGACTAGTTGTAGGAAGAGACACATGGGAGTGTATCCATAACTACAAATCACCCCTAATCACTCTTGAATTTGGACACAATAAAGAGATTCTAAATTTTCTATGTCATGAGTGTATCCTAGGTCACCTCCTAGTTAGGAAATCTCTCCTGATACATCACAATGATAGGATAATTTTCCATATTTTTGCCTCTTCTTTCAATTACATTATCATCTTTTCCTCATTCCATGTTTTAGTTTTAATTGTCCAGACCATCTTAGAAATCACAAAAAACTATTCTATGATGGAATATAGTATCATTATTCTATAAATAACTATAGAAGTACACCCTTCCATCTAGTGGTGTGGGTGAATCTTGTGTCCCTATCCAAATGACTAAACCCAAATTGATGAAAAGGATCATATTGTAGAAGATAACCCGACCCCCACACAGGTAGTACTCTTGTGGGTGGGTTTCTATGTATATATTGAAGTTAATAAAACCTAAATTACATAAGGAAGGAGTTGAAGGAGAAAAATTGTGAGATAATAATGTAAAAAGATATAAACCTAAAATAGGGTTAATACTTAGGATGGATTCTCGTATATCTTTCCCAATATAATTGTCTAATCAATGACTAATTTCTCCTATCTCCCATAAGTTCCCCATTTGTCCTCATTTTTAACTAAAGTAAACTCCCTCCAACTCCCTATGGTCCCCACAATACTGTATCATAAATATTACCATATTCCCTCTATTTTAACCACTTCTTATAACTCATCATGGCCTGTAACTAGCTTCCCACTATCATAATTACTATTTTCACCTCATTTAATTTTATGTGATATAACTGGTATCTGTCACTCAGTTTATGTTAAGTGAATTTAGATACTCATTTTTATTTAATAAAACACGAATCCTACTAATATTAATGAGTATCAAGGAAATTTTTATAGTTTTATTTGGAATTTTTATTCCTAAGGGTGCTTAGAAATCTAAAGTTAAAATGTTTGGTACAAGTGATCATATAAAATACCATTAGTGTCATGCAACATAGTATTATTTATTCCCTTTAAAAAATGATATTAACATGAGTTCCATGTAAAAAAATATGGGAGTCATATTAAAACCACCCTAGTTTTATGCCACATATTGTCCCTTTCTTATTTATATAATATTAATATATTGTGTTGTAGGTAGAAAGGGGGCCTTAAAAATTTCTATTTTACTTTCAAAAAAATAAAATAAAAAATTATTGATATTTTTATGGAATTTATAATGCGTTCATCATAGTTAACCTATAAAAGTCACTGTTTTATGGTAATTAGGATATAGAATATTTAAATTATTTCTCTTTAAGACCTATTTGTTGTGAATATGTGTCAGTGAGGGCACTATAATTAATTTATTAGGAATTCCAATAATCTATAAAAGACCAATGAATTTGAAATACACTAAAACATTATCAAGAATAAGTAATTATTTTATTTCTTCCACCCAAGGGAAAATAATGGAGTATTTTGAAAATAAAAGTACCATAAATTTGATAATTTTATATAATATAATATTTTGATTATATTAGTGGTTTAATCATTAAAATTGTATTATAATATTTTAATCTATTTATGTGATGATATAAATTATATTAACCCATTATCTATACAACCACCACCTAAGTATTATACAAGTGAAAACCAATTTTTAAATTGGATTACTAGATGATAGAATAGTGTTCCTACCACATAGAATCATTTAGGGATATTTTTACCCTTCTACAGTGTGGTTCTATATGGGATTTCCTCTTTAAGGATTATCCATTCTAGTCTCTAGAAAGAATCTTTCTAGAATTTCCACTCCCCATCCTGTGAGTCCTTTATCTCCATGTTTTCCCTCATCTTAGTCGATGGATGTGGTGACCCAAAATCCTCTATCTTATCCTCCTCTAATGGGGTAGTTGTTGTTCACACTCCTCCACCATGCTGACTCTTATTCCTTCTCCTAGTTTTGTTACACTGTTTGAAGTTTCTAAGGTTGTGGGCCCTCCTCCAAAGTCCTAGGGACGTTCATGTATGGACTTGGTTCTATACTGCAAGGGGTTGGATTCATTGCTTGTGTTTGAACACCTTCTAGCCATTTCTATTGGTCTTGATTCTACACCCATCCTTTAGAAGTTTCTTTACAGCCTGATGAATCTAGATCAGAAGAAGTTGTATAACTTCATATAATTCCCATAACATACCATACCTAGTGAAAATGGATCCAAAATTAATTCCCCCATCCCATTATCCAATTTATACAATGCGTTATATTCCACAAGGGCATGGATTCTAGTGGCTTTACTTCCACCACTAATAGTTTCTACATTAAAAATCGTGCTGAACAGTATCTTGGATCCTCCTGTATCTTGCCTAATTGTCTTTTCATGTTAGGGGACATATCCAAGAATCTAACCCCTCAATGATTTCCTTAATTCATAAAAACTACCAGGACCTGGGTGTCTAGATGAAGATGAATATTCCTTTTATCAAGTTTTATCCTAAAAACTTATCTTTGATAGAAGTTCACAATCCTAAGAAAATCCATCATAAGTTCTTGACTTTTCTTGCAAGATTAGTATTTGAAATTTTATACATGATGACCCCATAAACCAGTATATATTGATCTTTTGAAAAAATACCTTTTGAAGGATAATCTGGACACCTCGAACTAACACATTTCCACTATAGCCAGCTCTAGTAGTTTTAGCCATTTCATCACTTTTGTCTATGGAATGTGTGATGTGTAGAAACGATAATCCATATGCCATGATCCAGTTAGGTACAATCCGAGGGACTCAACATGACTCTTCAGAGGTGATTTCAATTCCATTATGGATTTAGTGTAGAAAAAAGGTATTGGAGCCTACCTTAGGAAGAACTGACATGATTTTATAACTTTTACATAACAAGATGGATTCATGGATATAAGGTTTAGTGGAGACAAATTCACATGGTGCAATTATCAGAAGTGGATTAAAAACACTTTGTTCCTTATAGAGAAATTATTATATAATCTTCAATTCATTTCATCATTTCCCAATACTACTGTTAACCACCTAATTCAGGTTATTTTAGACTATTCCCCAATTCACATCAAACATTCCAATAGTGGAGTAGTGAGCGATAAATTTTTCTTCTCCAGTCAATAGGCATCATATACCAACTATCACCTTATATTACACTTTTCAAGGAACAACCCTATGAATAAATTATCATGGGTTTTATTCCACAATAATTTTATATGATTAAAACGGTATCTTCCAACATGGAATAATGACAACCCCTAACTATTCCTGGAGTCCGACCTCATCAAGCTGGACATCTCCCATGCTGATATGAGGATTGAGACTATACGGGATGATGCTTTATTTAACATCCTTATTCACAAGAAAAACTAATTTGTGGAAATTTATTCAGAGTAAGGTAGAATTTCTATAGAGTAGTTTATATAAACATGGTTAATAGAGGGTAAGGAAAATACTGTATTTTTCCAGGATTGATATTAAGAGAAGAAGTTATCAATCATCCCAAACATACTACTTTAGGATGGTTCCTTCACTAATGATCCAGATATGGTTGTAGGTATGACCATGTCTCATTTTAAATCCTTACTCGTGGATGTTAATACTCTCATGAAGAATAGATACCTAAGGGTCCATGATGACTTCTTTGTCTCTATCCCCCATGTCATTTCCTCTAATATCTATAGTTTCCTCAAACTCGTCTAACAAGAATATAAGATAAAGGATACCATAATCTTCATAAATCATGATAGTAAACCTAGTACCAAGGAATTTACAAGATTATTTTATGTAGCATCCTAGGACCTCATCAAAGGCGAGATTTTTGAAATCGGTCAAGACTATTTATGAGGAAGGGGATTTTCCCAAGAGGCTATCATTACTCTCTCGGCCCTCATTACTAGAGTGAATGATCCTTTATAACTTCAATAATGTAGAACCATAAGTATGTGGAAGTTAATATACATGATCCTTGTATCTATTATTGACATGATTCTTTTGGTAAATATCCCCAAATGGGTTTATAAATAATAACAAGGTTTCATCCAAGGAATGTCCACCCAAGAAACCATCTCCATGGATCATGAAATGATTAATGAAATTTATAGAAGGTCCTTTGGATCCAATATTGTATATCAAAATAGATAACGAAGAAGTGTTTGACAGGTTCAGATAGATCTTAGAGTCAAATTTATGGAATTTATGAGATTATCTGGTTAGGTGATTGATATATTATTTATATGTTCTAGTTCTCCTTGGATCTTAGTCACCTTCATAAGGAAAAAATGTGGTGTCTTTAAACTGTTTCACGGGATGAGGTAGGATGATCATTTCCCCCCCTATAATCATTAGTCTATTTAAAAACTCCCTCGTAATATATCTTAATAATTGCACTATTAGTGGAATTATATAGTGGTTCTGGTGTTGTACACACATCACCAGGGTCACCCGCTTACTCTTTACAGATGATATGATCATTTTTTCAATGGTGGAAGTAGTTACATTCAAAAAATAAATCAAATTATTGATATTTATAGTATGGGAAGTGGGAAACATATTAACTAAGAAAGGGGAAGTGTATATATCTCAAAATTTTTTGCATATGGAAGAGGGTAAAAACCAGGAGAGCTTAGGATATCCAAGAAGGCACTTCTCCATGGATTATTTGGGAACTCTAACCTCACTTCGAGGGGAACATATACACACTTTTGATATCCTAGTTGATAAAATTTTATTCTAAATCCTTAAATGGAAAAATAATTTCCTCTAGTTTTGGGGACATATCACTATTTCACATTGCATCCTATTTTTTATCCCCAAGCAAGTAATTTTAGTCCTCAACATTCAATATTTAGTTTTATGGAATATTAAAATTTTCAGGTTGTCCTTCATCAAGGATGTGAATTTTTAAGAAATAAATCATTGGGTGTCATGGTACATGATGAATAAATATGTTGATGATGGATTTTTGGGTGTGCTAAGCTCAACTTTTAGATTCACAACAAGGCGAGAACTGAGTTTGGTTTCATAGGATGCCCATATATTTATCTATAATTCTCCCAGAACATAAGATTTACTTCCCTTAATAATGTAATTCTCAATAGTTAATAGCAAGAGATCTTTAAATAATATTTTAATGAAGATTGACCATTATTGGCTCAAATTTATCAGATCAACTTCTGGGCTTTTCATGAAAATGGATTTCCGGTATTTTACCCATTAAAACTTCAATTATGATGCATGTGGAGGCACCCTTTGGGGTAATGAGATCCATGAAAAGTCCAACATCTACATCTAGAACATCTATAATCATGCATTTCCTACTAATGAAAATGTTCACTGTAAGGGGTTTTATCTTGTTTCAAAATTCCCATGCTACCATATACCAAAATAAGATTCAATATCTCCATTTTTTAAGAGTAATTGTCAAAGTCTATGTGGAAAATGTTTTTTATGAAAATTTCAGCATTTATATCATGGAGGTAACTACTAAAAACATCCTTCATATCTGGTTACATGGCCTGGAAGGTAATAAATAGGATCATAATGTGATAGAATTTTCCATGGATGCTGGTTGTTATAGATCTAGGAATGAAAGAAAAAAGTCCCAAAATGAAGGTTTATCCAGTATGTGGCCAGTGATAGTGATATGGTGAATAAACATATTTTTTTAACTATCCCCTTGCTTGAAATGTTGGGAGCTCACCCCCTCGCTTAGGAATCTCGTGACTTTTCAATGATCTCTCCATATGGCTCAATGGTCATCCCCTGAAAAAATATGGGTACACTAGTTTTCTCCAAATATTGGGAAAAAACTCAATGTGGATGGATCATATAGTTATAGCTACCTAGGGGGGATTCCTTTATCTAACTAGATCAATTACTTATATTTTTTAGACTCTACAAGAATGGAAACTCTATTATAGAAGAATCCTATTCTTTTTTTAAAGGACAATAATTATGCCACTCACAAGGAATTACCCCAGATTTATTAGAAATAGAATCTTCTATTATCCATAGTTAAATACTGGAGAAGATAACCTCCCTGTGGTCCATTACCAATCTCATTTGTAGTTAATAATTCTATTCCATCAACTAAATGATCTTATTACACCCATGGAACATGGTAAATAAGGTATAAGAAATTCTAGCTTCTTGGGATACTCCAGATGATCCTCATATTTCATTTACTAGTAGATATTCACTTATTTGTGTGTGTGTTGAATCATTATAGTTGATTCCTTGGGGATCCACTTTTTTATACCCCCATGACTTTTTGGGCCTTTGACCCCCTCTATTTTAATAAAAGTTCTTGAAATTAGATAGATGGTTATAGTATTTTCAACTGAACCCGTTTACTCATAAATTATATAAAAAATGAGTAAACTCCAAACTAGCATGTATAATATCCTTAAGTCCTTTGTAAATTATCCCAAGCCATTAGAATGAGTATGTCTGTTCATGATATGCATAACCAATCTTATATTGACTCTAGTAGAATCTATCTCCCCCACTATCCTTATCTACCCAAGGTATTTTTATTTGGTTTCAAGGATGGTCATTCCCACATTGTGGGCGGATTCAAATTATACTATGGATAAACCACTAAATGAGGAACCCATTGCTTTCAATATAGGGATATTCATGAACCACTTTGATTGAATAATAATAGAAGCAACCAACATTGGTGTAAGATACATGTTCTTCAATTATATTATACATGGTTGTAGTTATTCATACCATGATGACCATTGGAATGATCTTTATATTTTCATCCACTATGTTGAACAATTATTTTTGGTCCTTATAGGCCTTATAGTGGTATCCAAGTTTTACAATATTTCCAAATTCATAAATTAATGTTTGAAGATTAAGAAATTTTATATTGTATTGATATTGAAGAGGATATTGTAAAATATTATATAGATTTTGTTTTATGGCCATTCAAATGCTATAAAAAATCATAAGCCACAATATGATCACCCATTGTGATATTTGATATTATAATTGGAGATACAATAAATGTCCTTCCAGTTTCACTATATCATAATGTATGAAATATGGTTTTGTATCCAGTGATACAAAGATTACAATCTTACATATGATGCAAAAATAGATTATCTTATCATATTTGTAAAATAGATGATATCATAAAGAATGACATCCCATGTACTGAATTATACAATACATCTAAATATTATATATTATAAAATACCATAGATAATAGAATAGGTCACACATTATTATGTATATCATATTATTAATTACAATATTAAAGAAAAATTAATTTTTTCAATTTTTTTATGAATTGATTTTCACAATCGATAAATTTATTATAAATTATGAAATTGGTATTTTGGGTTATTAATTTAATTTATAATTTTTTTGATATATTAATTAAATATTTTTTAATAATTAATTAATTAATTATTCAAGAATCATTTATTAAATAAATATCCATGATATTAAATAATAATGTTAAATAACTCTTTAAATTATATTGAGTGCCTTATAATATGGATATGAAATGGTTATATAGAAATTATAAGTTATTTTTTGATGTTTTTATAAATTAAAAAATTGTATAAAATTTTTATGATTTTATACTTAAAATTTTAATTATTCACAATTATCTAAATTCAATGTTTTCAAATTAGAGGCACTATTTTAAAAATTTTTAGAATCATATGAAAAATATTTTTTATAACTGATATGGTCAAGGATTAAATATCATTATGTAATGACTTTTATTTTCCATGTATTATTTTTAAATATTATATGGATTAATTTCAAGACCAGACACTGAGATGATGTGTGATTATGGGACTCGGTATGCCAGTAATAAATATTTGAAATATATTAAATAGCATGGGCACATAGTTTTCCTAAAAAAGTGTAATAACTCCTAAATGGATGCACAGATCAAAAATCCAATGGCATCATTGAGTTCATAATGGCGGTTTTACCCTAGGTGTGACCTAACATTGGTCGGCGTGGGTCATTTGTGAAAAAGTTATCGCAGGTGTAAAATGTATAAAATGATTTAATAAAATTATTATAATTCATTGTGTTGATGCAGAGTCCTAATATTTCTTTAAATACATCCTTATGTCAGAATTCCATGGTTTTCCACAAAACCCTGGAATCTCTGGAGGATCATTGGAGAGAACCCTTGGATAATTATCTCAAACGAATGATGACGAAGTTGCAGATTGTGGATCAATCTATCGGTGAAGCCTCAGATTTGATGGATCTAGCAAACCAATGTGAAACAATGATCATTATTCATCATTGATAAAACCAAATCGAGTTAGGGTTTGTTATTTTGATTTTATTTTACCTATTCTTGAATTACACGATGAAGGTGTACCAATCAACGAACTGATTGATCCATGGTTCGATCGTATTTGCAGAATGGGTTATATTTGTAGGGTTTCTATGGGAGATTAATAATTGTGATTTTTTATTCAATTCTCATTATTGTAGTGAAGTTTCAATAATGACATGAACATCGATCAATGTCCATTCCTCTCTTGGGTTCTTGTGATTTTCTCCCCCAATTCATCATTCGTCACATGTGTTATTCAATTGGCCCACAACTCGACACATTCCCACTAATTGATCATTACAAACCCAATTCTTGGTGTAATGATCTGATATCACCGATCTGGGATAGACAAGGTACTATGAAGTTGTGATGAAAGAGATGTAGCGATTCAAACAATGACGGATCCTTGTATTTGCGTTCTTCATCATTCTTCAGCACAAAATGAAGAATACCGATTTGATCCATTATTCAACCAAATTAGAAGATGAAACACATCGATTTGGAAATGGAATGACTTTAATAACTTATATATTATGTTTTGAGGATAAATGACCACCAGAACGGAAGCCAGAGGATCGACTAGCACGTGTAGATTAAGAATGAGATTTTTAGAAAAGCCCACAAAACACAACATGTAATCCGAGATTATATGGTGTGTGGGGACTCCATGGAAGCAGATAGGGTTTTAGGTAAGAATAATTTATCACATAGTGTGTGTCTAGGCCTACACGGTATGTGGTCCCACATGGGTGACTACATCATGTACTTGGGAAGTACATGGACATGGGGTAGACTACGCGGCTAGCCTACATGACGTGTACTCCCCAAACAGACATAGCCTATAAAAAGTACATAGTATAATCCATGTACTGGTACATGGGTAGATGTAAACGGGTTGTATCTTTGTACTGACACATGGGTATAGTACACTGGATCCCTATACAGG
The DNA here is from genome assembly GCA_963277665.1 of Viscum album. Taxonomy (NCBI): domain Eukaryota; kingdom Viridiplantae; phylum Streptophyta; class Magnoliopsida; order Santalales; family Viscaceae; genus Viscum; species Viscum album. Next base: position 1,571,338,995 of record OY728148.1, on the reverse strand, counting down.
GTTTACTACTACATAGACATGGTTTGATGACATAGGTCGTTTACACAGGCTGAACTTGGGGTTAAGAGACATAACGTGTAACCCCTCTACACGTCGTGTACTATTTCTTACATGGATTACATATATTTTACTCTTTATCTTGGACAAGTTTTTTAGATATCATTCCCCTTATAATTTCCCTGAAGGTAGGTGAAAATCATTTCCTATTCCTAGGACTATTATTCCTTCAACAAGACTTCCTGGATAGAGTTTTTGGATTCCCCCAAGAGGCCTAGAGTGGGATCCTATATTCATCTTCATTCCCTAAGTGGAGTCGTTGGTATTGAAATGAAAAATACAATCGAGATTTGATCATCTACATATAAATTTAATCCACATAGATTTTTTTGTATCACCCCATGGACCTAGTTATGACCTTCATCTATTTTTTCATATTCTCTTTAGATTTATCAGCATATCTCTCTCATGATAGTAACCGATGAGAAGTCCTTCTCGGACGGAAATCATCAAACCTATAGGACACAGGAGTGGGTTCTCCTAGATGAGGGTTTCATGGAATTTTTGATATGGAATCCTAGGCTGACATACTATGGTTATTTCTTACCCCATAGAATGTGTATCCCAACTGAGTATATCTACATATTCTTGTAATATATTCAATAGACATATACATGTGTAGATATGACTGTAATTTACTTTTTTATATTGCTTTGTTGTTTTGGGGTGTCCCACTGAGTATTGTTATACTCACCCCTGAACATGCTCTTCCCGTATGTGTCGTGTCTTGTGAATATGATATAACTTTTAATAGATTCCCGGGCGGACCAGGACCAGATGATGCTATGTGAGATCAGATTGACCGAGGTGTGTTCTTATGGGTATACAACTATCCTAGTACCATTACATTCAGGATGAAATTATGTTACATACTTTTTGTGGTGGGATTGTATTTTGGCATGTTTTACTTTACTTTACTTCCTGTTATACTTTGGGTGTGGGATATAGATATATACATGTATTGGTTCTTTAATTGTTTTTACATTTTAGTATTTTATTAGCTTCGAGATGTGTGCATGCGTATATTTAGTTAATGAATTCTTTCCAAGTTAGTGATATGCCTAATCATTTCTAGTCAGTAGCCCCTAGCCTATTGGAGGATATCATTGGGATTCACAACATGAACCCCACTAGGACAAGTCATGATACAGTGGTATCATGGAAATTTGGTTCTACTTTAGGACAGGGAGTTTGTGAGATTAGTTTGAGTAAACATGTTAAGTGATTTGAGTTTGGATATAATTCTAGGGAATCCAGTGTTGGTGTGGCATCTGATGTATCAAAAAACCAACACTATGATAACATTCTTTTTTACTTGGAACATGACAACGTTGGTTGTAGGAAACATAATTCTACATGCATCAAATAGGAATGGGTTGTGGTTTCATTTTCCTTCTTGAGTCATCTATCTAGATATATTCAATGACTTTGTAACATCTTTTTTACCTTCAGGATACCACTGTGATGTATTAAAGATAGGATTTAATAACTTGATCACATGGATAACCACCTCAGTGACAATACTTCATTATTAGGACTAGTTCACAAGATGTTACCTCCAGGTTGTGCATTCTCCATACCAACACATATAGAGAATAACACAGTACCCATAGTACCTATGGATGTAGTGAGAAGGCTGAGCAAACTTCATGAGTTTTAGTGACATATACCCCTCATGTTTGGAGGATATATCTACCCATAGGTAGCTGAGGAATACCTTGAGGTAGTGAATTGAGTTTTTCATCTATTCAAGACAAAAGAAAATAAGATGGTGGTCTTGGAGGCGAACCTTCTTCATGGATCAGTAGGGGGATGGTGGGCATTAGTTACCCTATCTGAAGATGAGGTGAATCATTCATGGATATAGTTTTAAAACCTTTTTATATATGAGTTATCACATTATAATCTGATGGATATGTGTATCTAAGAGCTTTTTTATCTTTAAAAGACAATATTTTAGTTTATGAGTATTTATTGAGGTATACTAACCTATCTAGGTACTAAATTGATATGGTACATGACTAGTTCTTCAGGAACCATACCTTTGAGTGAGGTCTTCATAGAGAAATATGAGACAATGATATCCCTCTGTGCATTCCATCATATGTTGGGGTGCTAGAGTGATCCTTGGGAAGAGTTATTCGTGGAGTAGATACAGTCGGTATCTGTCAGTAGTGAAAAATAAAGAGTAGAGACCTTGGCAAGAGAGGTCTGATGATATTTTTAGAGACCTGGATGTATGAGATGTTCCAAGTGGAAGCCCCAAGGTAGAGTATCTACAGTTCATGGCTCATAGGGTGTGTCCAATGATCCTATATAGAGGTGGTTCTAATCATGTGAAGGAAGTGGAAATATCACTAGAGATTGTCCAACTCGTCTAACAGATGACTGAGAAACCATAGATGGGCCACTGAGGCAGAGGAAACAGTAGGAACAAGCAAGTCCACAGGATGCAGAACATGGAAGAGGTGATGGGAGAGTAGCGGGGGTAGTTGATCTTCTGTAATGTTACCACCACCACCCCAGGTTGTCCACACCTGGATCATATAGATGGAGGACAGAGGAGAGGACAACTACATGTGGTTGAAACTTATGAACCAGAGGCGTGGGGAATTATTTGAGGTATGACTTGTGTGTTTTCAACCTTAGCTACAATAATAATAGACATAGGTGCTAGTCATTCCAATATTTCCACCCATCTTGTTTGAGACTTATAGATTCTAATTGAACTACTGAATCGACCCTTACTCTTGGAGACACTTACTAGAGAAGACTCAGTGATCACAAACTTGTGCCGACAATGTGACCTGACCCTTGGAGGAGAGAGTTTCAGTTATAATATCTTGGTAGTAGTTTTGATGCCTTACGATATCATTCTTGGTATGGATTGTGTATCTAATGTCCTTGAAAAAATTTACTATTTTAGGAAAAGGGTGCGGTGTGTCCATAGTGACAGAACCATGTTTTCCTTAGTCAGTGAATAGGAAACTTAGGCATCACAAAATTGAGTAATGTTTAGAAAGGTGTAGATTATTACTCATTAGTTTTCTAGAATAACCCTTGGTGCAGTGGATGTTGTGAGTTCCCAATTTATTGCAGTGTTGGGGGTTATGAGGATGTATTTCCTGAAGATGTTCCAAGTTTACCTCCCCACCGAGAGAGAGACTTTGGTATTAATCTACACCCCAGGATGATACTGATATTTGGGTCAACATATCAGATGTATCTCAATGATATGTGTGATCTAAGGGTGAAATAGTTGGACTTGTAGAGTAATGTATTCATGCGACCCAATGTTTCACCCTTGGTAGCCCTATTTTTGTTTTCCAAGAAGGGAAATGGGAGATTGAGGTTGTGTGTGGACTATCGACGCTTGAACCAGGTGACCATGAATAATAAGTATCCACTAATGAGGATCAATGAACACTTTGATGAGTGATTCATGGAAGATGGTTCTTGAAGTTTGACCTCTGGTTAGTGCTTTCTGGAGATGAGGAAGAGTATGAAAATTACTCCAATCTTGAGATTTCTGGAGGAAGGTGTCAAGTATGTACAATTCTATGATGCATCAAGAACAAGTCATGATTGTTCTGATGCATAGGTAAGAAGTGATTTCCTATGGTTCATGATAGTTGATACCACATGAGAAGAAATTCATGACCCATGATATTGAGTTAGTATAAGTAGTCTTGGATTTGAAGATGTGGCAACAATAAATGATGGGTGAGAAGTTTATCATCTACTCAAATCACAAGAGTCTCAAGTATATCTTATCTCAAAAGGATCTCATCTTTAGATAGAGGTGTTGATTAGAGTTACTCTAGGACTATGACTTTGAAATTTTCTATACTCCTGGGAATGGGAATGTGTTGGTAGATTTTCTTAGTAGGAGATCTAACTCCTAGTTGCTGAATAAGGCATTTGAGCAGTTATCCTAATTACGATTATCCTTTTTGGATAGAGATGAAGCATTTTAATCCATTATATGGTTATCACCCCTCTACAATTATAGTGATTCAGGGAGGCACAATATGGAGATACTAATTGTGTGTTCCTATGTGTTCATATATCCATAGTGCATGCTCTTGATGAATTTTCAAAATGTGCAGAGCACATCATTCTTTTCAGATGATGGATGATGGTACAAGTGACATTGTGGGAGTAGGTTCTATGATAGTTTTATATTTATCCTTTGGTGGTACATACAACTGTGAAAAAGATGTACCAGGACCTCTGATGTTAGTTTTGGTGGCTAGAGATGATTAAAGGAGTTGCATAGTTTTTCTCTCAATGCATTATTTATCAGAAAGTGAAGGCTGAGCACCAGGTTCCAGTAGGTTTATCTCAACCCCTTATGGTGCCAGATTGGAAGTGGGATGAGATATATATGGGCTTTGTGGTCAGTTTTCCATGTATGTTCAGGGGACATGATTCCATCTAGAAGACTTTTGACAGACTCACCAAGTTTCCCCAATTCCTAGCTATCCAAGAACAAACCTCAATAGAGATCTCTGGATGCCTCTAAGTTCAATATATAGTTCGACTCCATGGAGTTCCATCGAAGATTTTTTCTAACCATGATTCTTAATTCATATCCCAATTATGGAAGGATTTACATGAGGCATTTGGGACCTAGTTATGCTCGAGCATAGCATTTCTCCCACAAACTAATGACTATACTGAATAGACCATTAAGGTTCTGGGGGACATGATGGGAGCCTACATGTTAGTATTTTTTGGTATTTGGAAGGATGATATAATATAGGTGGAGTTTTCTTTCAACAAAAACTTCCATTCCACCATCCGTATGGCACCATTAGAGGCTTTGTATGGGTGACCCTATATGTTACCACTTTGCTGGACTGACCCAGGAGAGTCAGTAATTATGGGCCTAGAGTTGGTTTGAGTTACAACAGAGAAGGTTTAGATTATCTAGGAGTGGAATAAGATAACAAAGATCCATCATAAGTCTTTTGATGATAATCAATGGAGGCATTTTGGAGTTCGGGGAAGTAGAACGTGTGTTTCTACAGGTTTCACCTGGGTTTTGATTAGATATATCTGGCTGGGGAAGCAAGCTATATCTGAGGTTCATTGGCCCTTTCCATATAAAACATAGAGTTGGAGAGGTTTTAATGACCTTAATTTTTTTGGAATAATAATTGTTTCCTGAAAATGTGTGTTATATTATTTTACACAAAATAATTATTCCTCGTCAATAATGAAGTAAGTTAATAGAAATGTTACCTTTGTGTTTCGACCATTATGTTACCATTGATCAATATGACCATTGGAAAAAATATTATTATTAATAATTTTTAACATTTTAATTTTTATTATAAATAGAAATGATAATGGTTAATTAATGTAGAAAGAAGAGTTGAAAATTTTACAATGCATGTTACCATGCATTTTCTGACCGCTATTATTTTTAATAATTAAATATTTTTATAGTTCAAAGTTTAATTTATAATATTTATAGATTTATTATGATAAAATAAATTTCATTTTTTAATTCATAATGTCTATATTATGTTATTGTGAATTTATTATATTTTTATAAAATACTTTGTTTTACAGTGAATAGAAAAAATATAGTTTTGAGTTTTCAATAAATTTAATGACATCATTAGTGATGTAATAATGATGTTTTAATTCTGATCAACTATTGAGGAATAAAATACAATATGAGGTTTCCCAAGTTTCCAATACCATGGAAAAATACCATGGGAAATCCCATGGTACTGAAAATACCACTACTGAGGTTTCTTTAGAAATTAATAAATAACTCCTTCACTTTTCCTTTAAATGACACAAATTAATTGATTTACCTTCATTCCAAAATCATCCCCCTAAAATTTATGATAATATTAACTCCCATTCAATCCACCCATGGTTTCCTAAATCCCCCATGGTCCCGATCATTGAGTTTTTGTATTCACTCTTCAAGGTAAGGGAATTCTCAACTTCTCTTTTCCTTTCAAATTCTCTTTTATTTGGTATGTCTTTCAAATTTTTATATCGTGTTCTTATTAAAATTTTATTCCATCACTATAATTTATTATGATTCTTTTATTAATTGGTTAACCATTTCCAATCTATTTTTAATGTTTAATAAAACCATGTTTCGTACCTATTATGCTCCAAATCATCTCAAAATCTCTCTCTTTTTATGAAGAAATTATTATATTTTATTTATTTGAATACCCAAACCTCTTTAATTTATAGTTTTATTGATAATTATATAAAAATTATTTATTATATTCTGGAATTTACATACATAAAACTTTCATTCCCTTTCCATGGATTATAAATGACAAAAAGATCTTGTTTTTAGCATTTTTTTAAAAAATATTGATTTTGATATGAAACCCATTTATTTTAATCTATATGGGTTATTTATGAAATGTTTTATTATGATATATGTGGATATAATGAAAACAAATATATATTAAGATTTCAACAAGATATCCTTCCAATTTATTGGGTAAAGAATTTAATCTCTAGAGATGACAAATATTATGATACGATGGTGAATAACATTTGTATTTTTTATGACGCCTTGGGGGTAGAAGTTGGTGATATGCTTATGAATTTCAAAATTTAATGTTTTAGACACATTTAAAAGTTATGATTCGTGTTATTTTATTTATTATATGTCTCATTTTCTTTTTTTTTCATTCCATATTGATATTCTTCAAGTTCTTATCAATATTTCTCTAGATCACTTGTAAACTGTTTCACTTGTTTTCCCTTACTGGGAATTTTTATCACCCTTTACATTGATGTATGTACCAAGGTTATGAGATAAAATAAATTTACATAGTATGGACCTTGATGAATCTCTTCACATGTAATAGAATAAAGATTTATGTTTTCAAGTATTATGTATCTTTTTTTCCAAGACACTAATCCTTAAAAGATCATATGTTTGTAAATGCTATGTAATGTTATGTAATAAAAAGGCAGGATTCCATAGTTGTTATCAAAGGATTTTTTAGTTATTTATGGAAATTAGTATTTGAAAACATTATGTAAAACCTATAGAAAATTTTAAATATAGGAAAACTTCTGGGTATTTTGGTGAAATATAATGTTGGTGGTTTATACAAAATTAAGTCCCTATGTGGATAAGGACAAGTGGACATGGCTCTGTCACAAATGTATCTTGGGAGAAAACCTAAAAACACCACTTTGAGATAGACTCTAACAGAAGCTGGTGCATGACAATGGGCCTTTCTACACTCCTAGTTTGACACTCCCAAGGGACATGTTTGGTTAATCACATTCTTATTATGAAACATTATGAAGGAGTTTTATTAAATGTAATTATTGTTAAAGAATAATATATTTAAGTATGATGTTTTATGACATGAAATTATTTTATAATTATAATATTATTAAATTAAACATGTTTCTCACTAATTTTCTCTTAGAAAATAGTGGTAAATAGGGGGAATCATGTAAATGGTGAGCGCAATGGACCTTGCATTGATGACCCTCTGATGGAAGCTGAAATAGAAACCATTATGAGAATACTGAATCAACTAACTCAAGTTATGGTCAATAACTTGAATTAAGATAAGATACTAGTTTTACCATGGAGGTAACAACTTTCCATTGATTCCTTTATGAATCAACAACCACCAACGTTCAGTGGATATACCAACCCATTGATTTCTAAGTAGTGTATAATCTCAATAGAAAAGATATTTTCTATACATTGTTGTCTATAATAAGATAATGTCACTCTAGATGTGTACCATTTTGAGGGAGAAGTTTATCAGTTGTGGGAACTGATTAAATACAAGATTCCAAGAGTGTATATTGAAGTTATATAGTGGAAAGAGTTCAGTGTAATCTTCTTCAATAAGTATTTCCCTCATTTGATGGAAATAAAAATGGAGAATGAATTCCTTGAGTTATAGAAGAAGAAGAACGAATTTGTTGGTATATGATATGAAGTTAAAAAGACTTTACCATTAAACCTCTATGTTTTTCATGGATCCTAATGGGAAGGTTAATATATTCTTCTATAGAATAATACCTTATCTATAGAATAATTTATCCAACCAAGACTGTGACTGCTATGAGGAAATCATACAGACTATTTTGAAGGTCAAAATGGAGTTTGATGAGATGTAGTGGTCTCAAAAATTGAATGAAAATAAAAGATCAATGGATCCAAGCTTGGGGAGGTGATTTGATTAGGGAATAGAAGGAAATAAAGTTAAACTTTCCACGTGCAATAAATGAGGGAAGAATAATTCATGTAATTTCTTTCATGGGAGCGGTAAATGCTACAAGTGTATAAGGGGTATACATATCACTCGGAATTTTAGTAGTTAAGTGAAGCATCATATTCTAAAAAAAAATGAGAAAGGGAAGATGGTTCAAGACCCAGATGAAGTCTAATAATTCAAGTGTGGAAAGCTAGGCTACTTTTCCAATCACTGTCCAAATCTAATGGAAGAGGAGGGTAATCACCATCAACCTCAGCAAGGACCAAGAGATCATTGTCACGATTTTTCTATCACAATAATTGAATTTTAATCTCCAAATTATGTGGTGATAGGTACTCTTGTGGTTATCTCAATGCTATCAAATAATTTATTTTATTATGCTTCTATATATTCCTTTATTTCCTCCAAGTTTACAATGAATTTAGAATCAAATATTGAATTTCAAAAAGTAGAGTTATCAGTTAAGACTTTGGTGGGATTATAAAATAATCAACAATTTTTAAAAACTCTATTATTTACTTTTTTGAGAAAAATATCATCACAAATCTAGTAGTCATTCCCATGCTGGAATTAGACATTATACTAGGGATGAACTGGATCTCAAAAAATAATGCTAAAAATAAACTACAGAAGAAAGTAAACCTCAATAGTCTTGAATGGAAAACCTGTAATTGTTTTCAAAGGGGAGATATCTCAACTTGATATTTGTCTAGAATCACCACTCGTATCCTTATTTATGGATTTGATCACTGAAGATGATGAAGGAAATGAAATAATACATATAGAAGACTCCATCATTCAAAATTACATTGATGTACTTCATGAGGAGTTACTGTACCTCCTCCAGAATGAGAGGTAGAGTTCCCCATTGAACTCATGGCTAGTTCCAATCTGATTTCAAAAACCCTGTATAGATTAGTGAATGTTGAGCTGAAATAATTTATGAAGAAATTCCAATATATTTTGGAGAAGGGGTTTATCCAGCCAAGTGTTTCTCCGTGGGGAGAACCTATTATCTTTGTGAATAATGATATATTGATGCAGTTATGCATTGATTATAGAGATCTAAATGGGATCATAGTGAAGAACAAGAACCCTCTTCGAAAAAATTGATCATTTACTTGACTAGATTTGTGGGGCTTAATTATTTTCCATGATTGATCTTCGATCTGGTTATCATCAATTGAGGGTGAATAAAGAAGACATTACAAATACCACCTTTAGATAATGATATGAGCATTATGAGTTTTTTATACCCTTTGGACTGACTAATGCTCCCACTATTTTTATGGTTTTTATGAATATAGTCTTTAAAGACTATCCTGATAACTTTGTGGTAGTTTTTATTGATGATAAACTGATATATTCCAAAAGTCTATAGGAGCATGAAGATCATATTATTTCATCTAGAAAAATGAGTGTGAAGAAATTTTCCAAGAGTTGAAGAAGATATTGGTTATTTTGTCCATGTTAACTCTTCCCTTAATTAGAGAAGGATTTGTTATTTTTAGTGATGCATCTATGAAAGAGATTTGGTTCCTCATCATGAAAAATTAAAAGGTGATTGATTATGCATCTCGATAGTTGAAACCTCATGAACAGAACTATCCTTCTCATTACCTAGAGCAGGACGATGTTGTTTTTTCTCTGATGATATGGAGGCACTATATTTATGGGGATAAATATGATATATACACATACCATCAAAGTTTGAATTATATTTTCACACAAAATGAATTTAACACGAGACAGAGGAAATGGTTAGAACTTATTAATGACTATGATTGTTAAATTCATTATCATCCTAGAAGAGTAAACATAGTCTCTAATTCATTAAGTAGGAAAAAAAATGTTGTTCTAGCAATGATAGTGATGAAAAAGGATCCTTTGATAAAATACCTTGTAAAACTGGATATGGGAATCGTAATGGAAGGGACATTATCAAACCTATCCTAAATTATTTCTCAACATTCATTACTAGAGAATATAATGAAATATTAAAGATATGATCCCTTATTATTGAAGAAGATAGTGGTTGTGAATAATGGGAAGTTTCTTGAGTACTATATTGATCTAGAAGGTGTAATGAACTTTCGTACAAGGCTATGTGTTCCATAGATTCCAGAAATAAAGAAGGAGATGATGGATGAAGCTCATAGATATACATTCTCTATACATCCTAGAATTAATAAAATGTAAAAGGAAATTCTTGATCATTATTGGTGAGATAACATGAAAAGGGAGATTTCTTACTACACTACAAGGTTCCTGGTGTATTAGAAAGTAAAGGTAGAATGAAAAATTAATAATTGGGGATTACAACCACTACCCATACCAACATGGAAGTGCTACAATATCACTATGGACTTTGTCATTGGTCTCCTGAGAACATCCAAAGAAAATAATGAAATATGAGTTATAGTGGACTGTATAACCAAGAATTTCCATTTTATATCTATTCGGGAAGATTTATCTGTTGATCAATATGGAAGGATTTACATGAGGGAAATAGTAAGGCTGAAAAGGGTACAACATTCTATCATATCTATTCATGATCCAAGATTCACATCTAAATTCTAGAGAGTTCTTCAACATGCTCTAGGTAACAAACTAAATTTCAGTATGGCCTATCATCCCCAAACTGATGCCCATTTGGAAAGGACTATTCAAACACTTGAGGACATTTTAATAATAAGATCAATTGAATTTAATGGTGGGTGGGATCAATATATCCCAATATTTGTGTTCTCATAAACAATTTCCTCCATTTGAATATTCAAATGGACCCCTATGAAGCTCTATATAGGAAGAGATGTAAAACTCATACTTGTTGGGATGAAGCTGGTGATTGAAATCTTCTTGGGCCTAATCTTATACAAGAGATGACAGAAATAGTTTAGGACATCCAACAACTCATTAAGGTTTCATAGAGTCAGGAAAAGAGCTATTCTGAAAATTGTATAACGAACTTATATTTTAATGTTTGAGATAAATGTTTTCTTCTAATTACACTGTGGAAGAGAGTCATGTGATTTTGGAAGAAAGTGAAGCTTAACCCTAGGTACATTGACCACTATGAAATCCTTGATCGCTTATGATCAATGACCTATCAGTAAGTACTTCCACCAAATCTATCTCATGTTCATGATATTTTCCACACATCCCTCACGAGGAAGTACATACCTGACCACTCTCATGTAATTAATCTAGAGGTGGTACAACAAGAAAATGTTCTCTTTTATGAGTAGCTGGTGGAGATATTGGACCATAAGAACAAGGATCTATAAATCAAGACTACTCACCTTGTTAAAGTGTTAGAGAGGAACCAAATTTATGAAGAAGCGATGTGGGAACCAGAGGAAACAATGAAGCAGAAGTACCCTCACCTTTTCTCAAGTGAGAGAACGAGTTGAAACTTCTGGAAGAAATTTCTTAAGGGGGGAAGAATTTAACGACTGTAACTTTTATAAATAATAATTGTTTCTAAAAAATGTGTCTTATATTATTTTACAAAACAAAAATATTTCTAATTAATAATGAAGTAAGTATATAGAAATATGAACTTTCAGTTTTGACCGGTATATGAAAATTAGTCAATTATGATTGTTGGTCAATATAACCATTGGAAATAATACTCTTAATAATAAATTTTAACATTCTAATTTGTATTATAAATAGAAATGATAAGGGTTAATTAATGTAGAAAGTATATTTGATGTCCTCATCAAGTATAATTGTGTCATAAGAAGCTCATTTGTCAGAGCTTTGGAATGAGGTAGTGTCATTGAGCTTTACTCTAGACCAATGCCATTCCGAGATTCAACACGTTATGTCTGAATGGAATCACATACGGAAGAGGTTAAAGTTAGTAGAGATTACCACTCAGACGATATTATCTGAGCCACCCCAAGAGTCCATCACCGTCATCCACCTTACCCTTTGGTCATATGTGAGTATTTTAAGGGGTTATGTGTTAAGACCATAGTTACTTAAGATTTAATCCATTTTTTTAAATAAATTTTTTATTCCATAATTTCCATTTAATGAATATTTTTGAAAAAAAAATGAGTTGGAATTTAATAAATTGATTTTCTGGATAAAAATTGTATTGATTTAATAAGGTTTCCTTATGACTTTTCCATTCCTCTGTGTTTTGAAAATCACATCACTTTATCTTATGGAAAATTATATTTCCCTAAGGATTATTTTCTTAAGTAAAATTTCCCTTCTATAAGGAAATTTTTATCCTTACCTTTTTTTCATTACATTTTTTATAGTCTCTCAAAAACAAATTCATTTTATTACTATGTATAAAATTTTGATCCTTATTAAAAAAATCAAGATCTTATAATTCCTTAGATATAGATTCTTCTATTTTTGGACTCTGAATTCATTGAAATACAGACTCTGATTTATCTGAAATTTAGAATCTGGATTCTCTGAAATTCAGAATCCTAATTCATTAGAATTAAGAATCCAAATTCCTCAAAAATTAGACTCTGAATTCCTCATAATTCAGTCTCTAAATTCCGCAAAATTTAGACTTCAAATTCCTCAGAATTCAGACTCAGAATTCCCCAGAATTTAGATTCCTAATTCTTTAGAATTCAGAATCCGAAATCATTGGAATTTAGACTCTGAAATCTATATAATTCAGATTCATAATTCTTCATAAAATAGAATCTGAATATCTATGTTTTCTAGAATCAATGTTTTTATATGATTAGTCTCAAAAATGTGTTTTTACTTAGACTATGGATATTCAGAATTGGTTAAGATAATTCATTTTTTCCATACACATGATTTTTTAAGTATAAAACGATGTCGTACATTTAATTTCCAACTAACTGTTGGTTGAGGGACACATGTACATGTCCCTCCAAAATTCAAGGAAAAATATTTCTATTGGAGGAGGGAGCCGACCGTTGAATTTTTTCTATAAACAGGATCTCATTTGAACGAGCTCACCATCAGTTGAACAACCTATATATTACATGCTGTGATGCTGTGAAGTGATTTATATATAGATAAAGACTCTCATGCTTTGCGTGTTTTCATAAACATCTTGTCAGGTTATGGACATGTTGTTCAACTTGCTTCATGCGACACCGATTTTTGCTGAGTTCCATCAAGGGCTTATGGGGATAGGAAGACAGAGGTTCCAACTACCTTAAAGTTCAAAGGGTTGTGGGGATATCAAGACATATTTCAATATTCCTATTGAGGGCTTACCCTGGTGTGGGTAAGATATCCTTTCTTGAAAGTATAAATCAAGTTTCCTTTATCCAAGGTTGTTAGATACCCTACTCTTTGGGTGAAAATATTTCCTACTTGTTACTTGTTTTTGATCCAAGTTTTTATTTTTGATGTACTTTTATAAAGGATGAAATTATAACTTTTTTTCCTTTAATTATTTTGATAAATAAAAATATATATTGTTTAAGGTAGAATATTCATTTAAGAAAATTATTCTTAAGTTTCATTTTTGAATTCATATTTCCGGACCCTAAGAAAGTTTGTCTTATAGTTAAGAACTAAAGAGGGTTTATGAATCTACCTTTTTTAACATAGTTAAACATTGTTTTACTTACGGTTAAAAATGAAAGTTTTTAAGCTTACAATTCACCCCCTCTTGTAATTAAGCATCTACATACACTATTTTGATCCTACAATTGGTCAGAGGAGGTCTCTCAAATAGTTATACTCACATATAAGTTTTCTTGCTCAATTTTTATTTTCTTTATGAACTTTTAATATTCTAGTTTTGATTAAATATTTTATATTTATAAAATATTACCACTAACAAGTTTTGTAGAAAATATATTTTCTTAAGAATGGAAGGTATAAATGTTGGTTCCATAGATAAACTTAATCCCACCCAACCACAAATTTTTTATGGTAATGATTATGAGTAATGGATAGATAGAATGAATACCTTTTTCATTAAAAATGGAGAAAACAATTTTTTTATTCTTACTGGTGATTATAAAATTCCAGAAAAAGAAGTCAAAACCTTCACCAATAATGAAAAATCAGAATATCTACTAAACTATAAGGCACATAATAATTTGTTGTGTTCTATGACTAGGAACATATATAGTAAAATATCATCATGCGAAGCTTCCAACTTCATTTGGAAGAAACATGAAGTTACACATTTTGGGACTTCCAAAGTTATAGAAACTAGAAGAGCTAATTTGAGAGCTGAATATCATGGATTCTTATTTCCTTATAGAGAACCAGTTTGCAAAGTAGAACAAAGATTTATGACCGTTGTAAATAGTCTTCAATATATGGGAGAAAATGGTTTAGATAATGATGTTCTTGTGGGAATGATTATAGATTTTATTCCCAAATAGTTGGAATCCAAAAGAATAGCCATTGATGAGAACATGAAAGTTTACAATATTACTCTTGATAAAATTTTTGGAACTGTTCTTCAACATGAGACAATAATGAAAAGAGATGCTGATATAAATAAGAAGAATAAATAAAATGGAAGTGTATCCTTTACTACTACCAAATTAAATACTCCAGAAAGGATTAAAATCTATATGTCTAAGAAATTCACTATTCTATCTAAGTCTAGAGAAAGAGAACATTATAAAAATGAGTTATTTAATCTTTCTCAAAGGATGAACAAGATAGTGGGAAAGAAATACTTTTAGTCTAGATATAGGAAGAAAGAAATAATAGACAAGAATGACTTATAAGTCACTTTTTGATAATGAAAAAATCTGGACACATCATGCCAGATTGTCCCATGATTAAAAGAAAAGATAGAAAAGAAAATCATTATAAGAATAATAGAAAGAATTATTACAAGTATAAGGCAAAGAAATTATTTAAGGCTAATGATACATTGATTTCCAGTAGTGGTGACTCATTTGAAGAATATTCAGAGTATGAAACTTCTAGATAGAAAAATCTTGGTTTACTTGCCAAACTACCAATTGAAAATCATTGTCAAATATCCAAGGTACATAATGATGAATCTATTACTAATGTATATTTGAATACAAATTATACTGATAATAAATATTATAAGTCTTCAAATTAAGAATCTTCTTCTAATGATGATAGCTCTTTACATTATTATGAATAAGTTTCTAGGTTTTCCAAAATAATTGAAAATGAAAATTGTAAGATAAAAAAAATTTAGAGAAGGAAAATTCTAGAATTTCTATTTTAACTAAAGAAGTATCAGATCATTCTAAATATCTTGATCAGAATTTTTTTAATTTTGAATTTTTTTCTAAAAAACCTAAGGATGTTAATTCTAATAAGGAATAACTTTCTAACGATCTTCAAAATATTATTTCTAAGAAAAAATTTCTTAGAGGATAACTCAAGTTATAGTTCTAATAACATTGGGGATAATAATTTAGTCATTAAACTAAAATCTGAACTTTTTTCCTTAAATAAACTTTTATCAAATTTTACCTCATGAAGGAAAGAATTTGATAAAATGTATTCTCAAATTCATCCTCTAAGGAATAGTTTAGGATTTGGTTATACTCACTCCAATCCTGTTTTTAGTAATAACTATTTTTTTCCCCAAAGTGCTCCATTTTCACCAAATGTTAGTGTGGTAGACATTTGGAAAGAAATTGTTCTTTAATGAAACCCCAATCCTCATGTTTTCATAAAGATTATTTTTCTATGAAATTATGGATTCCTAAAATTTTAATTTATGAAATTTCTCGATCCAAGAAAGTTTGGATTCCAAAAGACAAACTATTTTATTTTTAGGAAAATTAAGAAAGTACCAACAACAATACATGGTGAATGGATAGTGGATGTTCTCGACATATGATCTATAAAAAAACTTCTTTGATAATATTATCAACATGAAAGGATGAAAACTTTCAAAGATAAATCTCAAAGAGAAATTGTTAGTATAGACAACATTTTTATTCTCAGAAAATATTAATTACAAATGTTTTATTTGTTAAGGATATTAAGCATAAACTCATTATCATAAGTTTATTATGTGATGAAGGTTACCATGTGAATTTTAAGAATGAGAAATGTTTAGTACACAATTACAAGGAAGAGTTTATAATTTCTACCCATAGGCATGAGAATGTATACACACTAAACTTTGAAGACCTTAGGAACTAATATCTACCTCACCTTAGTGAAATATAATATCAATATTGGTTATGGAATAGAAGTTTAGGACACTATAACCTTAGGAACCTATGAAAACTCTCAAATAAAAGACTTATTAAGGATCTACCAAAGTTTATCTTTGATTCTTCAAAAGTTTTTGATCTTTTTCAATATGGAAAGAAACATAAATCAAGTTTTAATTCAATTAGTGAAGTATCAATTTTTTATGCATTATAGTTAGTGCATATGGATCATTTTGGTCCAACAGAAATTGGAAGTTTTAGAGGCAAATACTATGTATTTATTTTAGTTGATGATTATAATAGATATATGTGGGTCTATTTTCTAGTAATAAAATCTGAATCTTTTTATTTATTTCAAAACTTTTAGATCCCATGTTAAAAATGAGAAAAACATTCCATTGATAACTATTCATAGTGATCATGGAGGAGAATTTCGAAATTAATATTTTGGAAATTTTTGTACTAAGAAAGGAATTACTCATAACTTCTCAGCTCCAAGAACTCCTCAACATAATTGTTTTGTTGAAAGAATAAATCGAATTATTTAAGAGATAACGAGAACAATGTTGAGTGGATATTCTATTGCTAAAACATTTTGGGGTGAACATGTTATTACTACTTGTTATACTATAAATTGAGTTTTAATCAGACATTTGTCTAACAAAACAACATAGGAATTATGGACTGGTTGAAAACCTATACTTTCTTACTTTAAAGTATTTTGTTTCAAAGTATTAATCCAAAATAATAAACATAACTAACATAAATTTTCACCCAAATATGATTAAGTATTTTTTCTAGGCTATTACACTACTTCTAAGTCCTATATAGGTTTTAATAAAAACACTTGTACTATTGAAGAAACAGTGTATGTAAAATTTGATGAAACTGATCCTTTTGTTTTTAAACAATCCCAACCTACATCCTTATATGTGTTTTCGAAAACTATTTATCAACCTTTGATAGAATATTCTTATAATAAGGAAAATGTTCAAGAAAATATTTCATAATAATTTACCCTACAATATTTTATACCATATGTTTATGAACATGTTTTACAAAACCCAAATTAGTTGTGTCTTAAGAATCATCCTAGAGATAGTATCACTGGTGATGTAAATCAACCTGTAAGGACTAGAAGTTCCTTATGAAAAGAAGTTGAACATCTAGCATTTATTTCCCAATTAGAACAAAAAATCACTAATGAAGATTTAGGTGATGATGATTAGATTAAATCCAAGCAAGACGAACTAAATGAATTCGAAAGGAATAAAGTCTGGACCTTGGTTGAAAGACCTAATGAATCTTCTGTAATTGGAGTAGAATTGGTCTTTAGAAATAAGTGTGATGAAAATGGAATCATATTAAAAAATACGTCAAGATTAGTATCTGAAGTCTATAATCATTAAGAAGGAATAAACTATGAAGAAACCTATGCTTTAGTAGTTAAACATGAATCTTTTCGTATTTTACATGCCCTTGCAACATTTTTTAAATTTAAACTTTTTCAAATGGATGTAAAGTGTGCTTTCCTTAAAAAATACATTCAAGAGGAAGTTTATGTTGAAAAAAATCTTGGTTTTGAATACAAAAAACATCCTGAACATGTTTTCAAAATTACCAAAACTTTATATATACTTAAAAAATCCCCTAGAGCTTGTTGTGATAGACTTACATGATTTTTTTTACAAAAACTTATGTCAGGGGAACTGCTGATCCAACTCTTTATATAAAGAATGATAAGAAAATTGTTTTAATTGTTCAAATTTATATTGATGAAATTATATTTGATTCAACTCAGTAATATTTAACTATTTCATTTGTGAATATAATGAAATATGAGTTTTAAATGAGTATGATGGGTGAATTAACATTTTTCTTAGGTTTTAAATTTTCTCAAAAACAAGAAAGAACTTATATATCACAAAATAAGTATATTAATGATCTTATTAAAATTTATGGATATGAAAACACTAAAAGTATAAGAACTACAATCGGTACCTCAAATTCTCTTGATTTTGATGTAACTGGGAAACTAGTAGATCAAACATCATTTAGATGTATGCTAGGAAGTTTACTATACTTGATAGCTAGTCGTCCAGACATAATGTTTTCAATATACTTATGTACAAGATATAAATATAATCCAATGGAATATAATTTAAAATTAATCAAAATAATTTTTCACTATTTAAAGGATACCATGGATTTAGGACTTTTCTATACTTCTGGAAATTATTTTGTTTTAAAATGATTTTCGGATGCTAATTTTGGTGGATGCAGAATGGATAGAAAAAGTACACCAGGAACTTTTCATTTATTAGGATATTTGTTAGTTTCTTGTTCATGTAAGAATAAACACTTATTATCACTTTCTACTACTAAAGCTGAATATGTAGTAGTTGAAAGTTGCTGTTCTCAAGTGTTGTGGATGTAACACACACTAATAGACTATGGCATGAGTTGAACCAAAACACAGATATTGTGTGATAACACTAGTACCATTTCCCTAAGGAAAAAACCTTTACATCACTCCCATGTAAAACAAATAGATATTAGGCATCACTTTCTTAGGGATCACACACTTAAATGAGATATCATTCTTTAATTTATCGGAAAGCAAGATCAAATTGCTCATATTTTTAAAAAATATTTACCCACATATAGATTTGAATACATTAAAAAAAAGTTAGGAATGAAAAATGTAAGGTAATCTTCCATATAAATTTTTTTTGAAACCTATCTCCTCAGATTAATAAACTCCTTCTCATAGAGGGAGTACATTTTCTTATTAACCAGATTTTTTCCTTAATATAATTTTTCATAATAAAAATGTTTCTGTAATCCATTTTTTTGTAAATTTTTTTCCCTTAATCAATTTTTTTGTAACCAAAATTTTTCCTTAATCAATTATTTCATAACCAATATGTTTCAATAATCAACTTTTTTGTAATCAAAATTATTCCTTAATCGAATTTCTCGTAATCAAAATTTTTCCATAATCAAATTTTTCTTAATCAAAATTTTTCCTTAACCAAATGTTTTATAACCAAAAAGTTTTCTTTAATCACTTTTTTTGTAACCAACTTTTTTACTTAATAAAAAAAAATTGTAACCACTTTTTTGTGTTAATCAATTTTTTCATAACCAAATGATTTTTCCTTAATAAAATATTTTTTTGTAACAAAATTCCATTCCAAAACTCAATACTGAAGAACCAAAATTATATTTTCCTTAATAAAATTTCCAGAATCTAAAGTTCTTAAAGAAGAATATTATTCATTACTATTGTTTTTAGAAATCCAGAAGGTATGTTTCTTTACTCAAATTTTCGTAATTGAATTTTTTACTTGTTGGTGTTTAATTTTTTTTATCAAATTAAGTTTTCCTAAATCCAAAATATTCCTTAAAACCTCAAAAGATGTGAATCTACCAAATCCTTATTTGGAATTCATATCAACCGTCATATCAGTTTGGGCTCTTTTAAATTGTTAGATCAAATTTGGAATTCGAACTATCACCTTGATGCCTATATAAGGCCCCTATTACTCCTCCCATATTGGTTTTCAAAGATTTCTGTGCCAAAGCTCTGACACTATACAAAAATCTTTTTCTGCTTTTCTGAGCTTTCATAGACTAAGAATGTCATTGGAAGCCTCCCCATGAAAACATACATCTTCAACCAAGGAATTTAGTGAATATAAAATATATAAGGAAATTTTATTTGATCCAAAATTCTTCTCTATTTATAATTCCTTAATTATGAAAAACATAAAACTGAATGGATGAGAGAGATTTTGCATAGTGAATCAAAAAGTCAGGATCTATATTACCCAGAAATTCTTATAGAATTATATAATACAATAAGTTTTTTTATAAAACATAGAAGAGAAAAATTATACTTCAAGAGTTATGAGAAAACCCATTCCCTATCTTTCAACTTGGCAGAAAGTATTATTGGAGCTATTTCTGAAGGGGATGCAATTTTCTGCACTAACAAGCTGCCAGATCAGTCGAGAAGTTTTTAGAAGGAAAAGGCAACAGGGTGCCTTGGAATCAAAGGAGTAAAATCCCAGAATATTAAACATCTATCAACAGAATTCATATTTTTGTAATTATTGGTACATAGTTTCCTCATTCCAAGAAAAGGAGACAAGGAATCCTTAATGAAAAGTGAAATTTTTATCTTGGATTTTTTGGATAATCTGAGGAAGATAAATCTTTTGAAGTATATTCTTCTAAAAATCACCAATATAAAGAATGTAACCCTAAAATACTATATCATAATGTATCCTTAAATTTTTTCTATGATCATAGTGATATTATTATAATTATTCGAAATTCCGTACATCAGAAAACTGAGAAGTTTCAAGATCTTTCTACTAAGTGATGACACCTTGAGGAGAATGAAATTCAGTTTCAATACCATTTTTGGAGAATTTTATGATCTTTCAAAAATAGAGATTTAATCTCTAGCTAAGAAAGTGGAAGTATGAGAGACTTCCAAGAAAGCTTAGAAGAAGATAAAGAAAAAAGAATCGGAAATCAAAGAGAAGCCTATAGTTCCTGAAATGCGGTCTGCTCCACCAAAACCGAAAAAACAAAAAACATTCCATAATGAATTAGTAATGAAGTAGATGGAATAGAAGAAGGATAAGAAATAAGGATATCCTAGTTTTGGAATAGACCCTACTAAGGAAAATGCCCAAAATTTT
This sequence comes from Viscum album, assembly GCA_963277665.1. NCBI lineage: Eukaryota > Viridiplantae > Streptophyta > Magnoliopsida > Santalales > Viscaceae > Viscum > Viscum album. The sequence goes on along the minus strand of OY728148.1, from coordinate 1,571,317,842 downwards.
AAAACTGCTGAAGAACTATAGAATCAAGAAAAAGAGAAGAAACAAAAGAAAAAATTGTCTAAAGAAGAGATTGATCAAGCACTTCTCAAGGGTACAAATAAAGCCTCTGAAAATATTCAAGTACCAGAATCCTTTCACAAAGAACCATTACTAATAGATACCCCAGAAAAAAAAGTCATAATTCCTTAACTTGAAGTGGAAGAAGAAATAGTTTATGAAGAATAAGTATATGGAGAAGAAGAGGAATAATGGGATGAAAGTGATGATATTATAAAACAAGTTGAAGAATATCATAAGATGTAAAGTCCTTCTAAAAAGGTTTTAATCAGTAATTCCCAGTTTGAATCAACTAAAATTATTTCTGAAGGAAAATAGGATGAGGTTTAGAAATGGGTTAACAAACCTTATAATGATAAAAGTATAAATCATGACTTCATCCAACCAGATGATCTTAAGGAAGATGATGAGAAATAAGAGGTTGATGAAGACAAAATTTTCCAACTTTTTGATTTTGATCATGAATATCTGAAAGCTAAAGAGAATATTTTCAAAGTTGGAAAAGGAAAATAGGTGGTTGTTGATACACCCGAGAAGGATGTGGTGGTTAAGAAGGATGTTGGTGGATCACCCAAAAGGAATTCTGTAGAGCTAGAAAAAGAATCTCCACCTACATGGGAATTAGATTCTGAAACATCTTCCATGGGTCAGGATTTCTTGGTATAGTCTCTGAATAAGTTATTAGACACCACTCTTATATTTTCAAGTATTGATTTGATATTCTAGTTGCTTCAACACTCCTTTAATAACAAAATATATTCTGTAATCATGCTCATGGAAAAATTCATCAAGCTCGAGGAAGACTTAAAAACCTTTTATATCAGTTATGATGGTCACATGAGATCTTGTAAGAAAATTAGAAAGTGTTCCAAAAGAACAATTGAAGACTTAAGAATACTTGATGACTTCCAAGACATAGTGAAATATTCATTCGATAAGTCAGATTATAGGATATAAAATCTTACATCAAGTTTTATAGAGAAGATGAACCTTGAACAAGTATCCTAGACGTAAGAAGATAAATATCTGTATGGAAAGTTAAATTCAGTTTCTCAAAATTTTAAGAGAGAAAGGGAACTCAAGGAAGAGTTAAAAGAAAAGTTCAATCGACAAGAAGAGATAATAAAGTATTAGGAAAAAAACTCTGAAGTCTCAGGAAGAAAACATCAAGGCTCTGGATAAGAAAAACCAGGATTAGGAATTATTGCTCAAGAGGTTTGAGGATGATCATAAGGAGATCAAGAAGTTGAAGGATATTGTGAGGAAGATCTTGAAGAAGGAAAATAAGGATGAATATGTTTTCCTCCCAATTCCCATCTTCTTTTGTATTACCCTGTATCAATTTTTTCAATCATAATGAAAAAATTTCTGTCTTTTATTTGTTTTTTTGTGTTGTTCTAATCTTTTAGGTACTATTTTTCCATTCCCACTATTCCTTTTTGAAAATCACAAAGGGGGAGAAAAAAATAATCAGAAGAATAATAAGTATAAAAGAAGATAATTCCCGAAGAAAGGGGGAGTTTATGTAAGGGGGAGTTTAATAAATGAATATTTTCTTAAAATAAGTCAAGAATGAGATAATTAGGGATTTCAAAACCTAAGGGAGAGTTAGTCGTATTCATCATGGTTCATATGTAAAGGGAGATAAGTTTTTCTTTAAAGGTCATAAAGAAAATTTGTATTCATTAGATAATTTTTTGAAATTTTGTTTCTGGTTTCCAAAAATGGGGAGATTGTTTAGTCAATAAGGTTTCCTGATAAATTTTCTATTCTTCTATGTTTTTAAAATCACCAACACTTTATCTTAAGGAAAATTATCTTACCCTATTGATTATTTTCCTATGGAGAATTCCCCTTCTTTAAGGAAATTTTTATCTGTACCTTTGTATTCATTGCCTCATTTAACAATCTCTCAAAACCAAATACATTTTATTACTAAGTCTAAAATTGGAATCCTTATTAAAAACCTCAAAATCTTATAATTCCTTGGATATAGAGTCTTCATTTTTTGACTCCAAATTCACTGAAATTCAGAGTCCAAATTATCTGAAATTCAGACTTCAAATTCTCTGAAATTTAGACCTTGAATTCTCTAAAATTTAGACTCCAAATTCTATAAAATTTAGACTACAAATTCCTCAGAATTAAGACTCTGAATTAATCGGAATTCCAACTCTGAATTCATTCGAATTAAGACTCTGTAATCTATAGAATTTAGATTCTGAATTCATTGTAAAACATAAACTGAATATCGATGTTTTCTAGAATTAGATTTTTTATATGATTAGTCGCTAAATTCTATTTTTCCTTATACTCTGGATATTCACAATTTGTTAAGCTAATGAATTTTTTCCTTACACTTTCTTTTTTATATATAAAAATATTTTGTACATTTTTTCCAAACTAACCTTTGGTTGAGTGACACATGCTCATGTCCCTCTGAAATTCAAGGAAAAATATTAATGTTGGAGGAGGGAGCTTACCGTTGAAATTTTTCCTATAAATAGGAGATTATTTGAATTATCTCACCATCAGTTGATCGACCTTGAGATTACATGTTGTGATGATATGAAGTGATTTAAAGTGAGATAAAGACTCTCATGTTGTGTGTGTTTTCATGAACATCTTGTTCGGTCATAAACATCTTGTTCAGCTTACTTCATGCGACTCCGATTATTGTTGAGTAAAATCGAGGGCTTCTGGGGATAGAAATACAAAGGTTCCAACTACCTTAAAGTTATAGTGCTTACGGGGATATCAAGACAGATTCTGATATTCCAATTTAGGGTTTACCCTAGTATGGGTAAGATAGACTTTCTTGAAACTATAAATCAAGGGACCTTTATCCAAGGTTGTTGAATACCCTACTCTTTGGGTGAAAATATTTCATACTTTTCACTTATTTTTGTTCCATGTTTTTATTTCCGAAGAAATTATAACTTTCATATAGTTTCTTGTGCTTTACTTACTCTGATAACTAAGATTCTATATTATTTAAGGTATAATATTACTTTAAGAAAATTGTTCATAAGTTTCATTTCTGGATTCATATTTCTGGACCCTAAGAAAGATTGTCTTATATTTGATATCTAAATAGGGTTTGTGAATCTTCCTTGTTTAACTTAGTTAAACATTTTTTTTCTTAAGGTTAAAAACGAATTTTTTTTAACTTACGATTCACCCATCTAGTAATTGAGTATCTACATACATTATTTCAATCCTAACAGTTGTACTTTTCAAAAATATATAAACTGTCATATTAAAAAATTAATTATTAATAATGTTTATTATAATGAAATAGTGTTATAAAGGCACTCTTTTTGAATTAAAAATGAGAAAATAATTTTATTTTTTTCAAGTGTTAAAATTTTTACTATGCCTGTTACTATGCATTTTTATCCGCTATTATTTTTAATAATTCAATTTTTTTATAATTAGAAGTTTAATTTATCATATTTAGTGATTTATTATGATAAAAAAATTTCATTTTTGAATTCAGAACATCGATATTAGGTTATGGTGAATTTATGATATTTTTATAAAATACTTTGTTTTTTGGTGAATAGTAAAAACACAGTTTGGAGTTTTTGGAATGTTTAATGAAATCATTAGTAATGTAATAAGGATGTAATAATGCCCGGGGACTCTTTAGTAATAAAAAATTACATGAGTTTTCCCAAGTGTCCATTACCATGGGCAAATGCCTTGGGAAAGCCCGTGGTTTTGCAAATACCACTGCTGAGGTGTCCTCAGAAATTAATAAACAAATCCCACATTTTTGTTATAAATAACATAAATTACATCATTTACATTCATTCCAAAATCATCCCCCTATAAGATTTTATAGTATATCCATGCAATTATTCCTCCCAAGGTGTCCTCAATCCTCCAAAGTCCCGATCTTCGGGTTTTAGGAGTCACTCTTCAAGGTAAGGGAATTCTCAAGTTCTCTTTTTCTTTCAAGATCTCTTTTAGGTGGTATGTATTTAGAGTTTTATTAACATATTATTATTTAAATTTTATTATATCCCTATACTATTATATTATTATTTTTTAATGGTTTAACATTTTCCCCTATCTTTATTAAATTTTTATAAAACTATGTTTCATACCCATTGTGCTGCAGAATTTTGGACTCAAAATCTCTCTCTTTTTCTCAATAAATTATTTTGTTTTCTTTATGTGAATGTATAAACCTCTTTAATTTCCAAGGGTATTCATCAAGATATAAAAATTATTTATTTGATTCTATAATTTACATACATAAAACACTTATTCTCTTTCTCTAGGTCACAAATGATATAAAGATATTGTTTTAAGCATTTTTTTAAAAGTCCATGATTTTGATATGAAACCCATTTATTTTATTCTCTATAGGTTATTTATGAAATGACTAATTATGATATATGTGTATCCCATGAAAATAAATACAGATTAAGGTTGATCCCGTATAGTTCTTCAATGCATTGGAAAAATAATTTAATCTCAAAATATGATATGTTTTATGATACCTAGGTGAAGAACCATGGTAATTTTTATGAAACCTTGGGGATGGACCTTGGTGATATGCTTATGAATGTAAAAATTAAATGTAGTTTCTACATTTATAAGTTATAATTCATTTTATTTTATTTATGATATTCCTCAATTTATCTTTTTCATTCCATATTTATATTCTTCAAATTCTTATAAATATTTCTCAAGATCACTTGTAAATTATTTTACTTGTTTTCCCTTACTAGGACTTTTTCTAACCCTTTCCATTGATGTATGTCCCCAAGTTATGAGGTTAAATACATGTACATAGGATGACCCTCTAAGAAAAATTTCATGTTGAATAGAAGAATGTTTTATGTTTTCATTTATTATGTACCTTTTCTTCCAAGACACTAAGCCTTAAAAGATCCTCTGTATGTAAATGCTATGTAAAGTTATGTAATAAAAATGTAGAATGTCAGAGAGGGGGAATACCTCTTAGTTTTACCTACAAAGTTAGATCAGGTACACGACGTCTTCCTTGTGTCACAAATGAGGAGGTGCGTACACGACCCATCACACATTATCAATTGGGTCGAGTTGGACATTGAGAATGGAGTGAATTTTGTTGAGTACCAAGTTGAAATCAAGGACAGATAAAGAAGGATCCTCCGTGGATGATCAATTAATTTGGTACATTTCTGATGGACACACTGGAATATACAAGACAGTATATAGGTGTGGGAGACTCAAATTCATGTTCAATACCCTCATTTTTTTAGTATATATTGTTTTTGGATTTTTGGGGATGTAAATCCCCAATGTGGGGATAATGTAATGACTCAAATTTTCCGTTTATTACTTTTAAATATTATATGTATTAATTTTGAGACCAGGATCTGAGACGGAATGTGATTCCAAGTCCCAATGTGCCCAAAATAAATGTTTTAAATATATAAAATATATTAATTAACACATGCACACCGTTTTCTTGAAAAAGTTGAATAAATAAAAAATAGTTTTTCGGATAATAAATTTGAGAACACCATTGAGTTAATAATTGTGGTTTTACCCTAGGTGTGACCTAACATTGGTGGGTATGTTCCGTTTGTGATTTTTTTTCATGGACGTAAAATGAAAAATAGTAATTTAATAAAATAATTTTATTTCATTGTGTTGACGTAGTGACCTAATCTTTATTTAAAAAAATACTTATGTCAGAATTCATAAGTTATCAACATAGCCTTGGAATATCTAGAGGATCATTGGATATAACCCCTTGAGAATTATCTTGAACGAATGATGAAAAATTTGCGGATTGTGGATTGATCAATCGATGCAGCCTTAGATTCGACAGATCTCACCAATGAAAATGACACAATAATAATTATTCGTCATGAATCAATCTGAATTGAGTTAGGGTGTGTTATTTGGATTTTATTTTCCCAGTTTTTGAATTATACAATGAACACTGAACGATCAATGAATATATTGATCCATGGTTCGATTGTATTTGAGGGAAGGGTTATATTTTTAGAGTTTTTAAGGGAGATTAATCATTGTGATTATTTATTTTATTATATTTTCATTCTGATATAGAAAAATTGAGATTAAAATGAACATCAATCGAGGATCATTCCTCACTTTGGTTCTTTTTATTTTCTCCTCAAAGTCATCATTTGTCACGGATGTTCTTTATTTGGACCATGACTCGATATATCTTGATCAAACGATCATTGCACAACCGATTCCTGTCACAACAATCTGATATTAAAAATATGGGATTGGCACAACGTTACCGAGGTGCGACGACATATATAGAGTGATTTGGCGATGGTGTATCCCAAAATTCTCATTCTTCAACATTATTCAGTATAGAATAAAGAATGATGATTTGATCGATTTTTTGACTTGATCGAAAGAGGATATAACATCCCGCATTTTATTACATATACTTTCATTACATTACACAAAACTGAGGATCTTTAAGGTTTAGTGTCTTCGAAACCAGGAACATAAAACATGAAAACAACATAAAAAATTCTTCCTAAACAATTTAAAGGCTTCTACATAAGTTCATCCTAGGTTCATTAATGCATCTCATAACATGGGGACATACATCAAAGGAAAGGGTGAGCAGAAGGCCCAGTAAGGGAAACAAGAGAAACATTTTACATGTGAACTTCAGATACTTTAATAAGGTCATGAAAAGAACATTAAGGCATGACAAAGAAATCAGGAGGCATATCATAATAAAAATAATTTTTTCATAACTTGAATATATGGCTATAACATTTAATATTGAAAATCATTTCTGTTTCACCAAGGTCCATCCCCAAGGTGTCATTAAAAATTACCAAGGTTATTCACCAAGGCGTCGTTAAAAATAGTCATCTCTAGAGATTAATTCTTTACCCAATGCATTGGAGGGCTATCAGGGCGCACCCTTGACATATATTTTTTATCATTTGATCCACATATATCATCATCAATAATTTCATAAGTAACCCATATAGCATAAAAGGAATGGGTTTCATTTCATAATCATAACTTTTTAAAAACTTCTTTAAAGACATGATCTTTGTGTCACTTTAAAACCCACAGAAAAAGAAGGTGGGTCTCATGTACGTAAATCCCAGAATTTAAAGTAGAAAATTTTGGTATATATGTGAATACCCATATTGAATATAGAGCTTTGAGTATTCACTTAATAAAATAAAAGAACGCTAGAAAAATAGAGAGACATTTTGAGATGGAAATTCTGTAGCATAACAACTATGTTTTGAGGTTTTAGAAAACATTGAAAAGAGAGGGGACATGGTTCAAACATTCATAAATGACCCATAAAACACTATAGGGATAGAATTTGAAGGATATATAAACATGTTAATGAAATTTTAAGGACATACCATTTGAAATGAAAAACATGGAAGGAAGACAAAAATTATATTTCTCTTATGAAAATCCCGCAGCCTAACGACGTCATGTAAGCTTCAACCAAAAATGAATTGACAAGATCAAATAGGGTCTCTAATAATATGAACATAAGAGTTAATTATGATAGATATAGAGTTCATAACCCAACATAATTAAAAAGGAACTTGAAATACTTGACATGAAAGCAGAACTTTGAAAAAGAGAAGGGTGAAAGAATCCCTTAAAAATTCGGCAGCCTAACGACGCCACTTAAAATTTCATAAAACGAATTGATGAGAGCAAGAGGGGGAATCCCATAATATGAACATAATATGGGAAGTAATATGAATATAAAATAACATCCTCCAACATAAGAACATGGAGCATAAAACAAATGACATAAAAGAGATTACTTGAAAAGAAAGAGAGAGGTTGGATCCCTTACCTTAAACATAACTCTTAAAACTCAAAGGTTGGGACCTTGAGGGCACCTTGGGAGGACTACTTGGGAGGTAAGGAGACCATAACCTCGTTGAGGATGATTTTGGAGTCAAATGGAGGAGAGTATGGATTGGTATTTATAAGGAAAGTGAGGGGACAAGGCATTAATGGCCAAGGGACACCTCATTGGTGGTATTGGAAAAACCATGGGCTTGCCCATGGTATTTTCCCATGGTATTGGCTACTTGGGACACCTCATAAAATAATTCTTCCCCTTTAGTCGTCCATACCTTAAAATATCTCATGACATCATCATGACACAGTGATGATGTCATTTAACATACCGAAACCTTAAAACTGCATTTTTACTATTCACTGAAAATTCATCTTTCTCAGAAAAATACCAAAAAATTACCATAACATAATATCGATGCTCTGAGTTCAAAAATAAAGACCATTTTATAAGAATAAATTTCTAAATATTTTTAATTTAATTTTTAATTAAAAAACACTATTCACCCGAAAAAACCGATACTTGATTAATAATTTATGAAACTGTTATTTACCCATTTTATTGAATCACATTACTTAATCAAGGTGTCTAAATTATATTAAAACTTTATTTAAGTGAGATTACAAATCCATTTGTTCACATTACTAATCCTAAGCATAAAATCACTATTCATAATTTACTATTCATCAAAAATTAAGTTGATCTTATTAGGCTCTAAATTTCGTACTGAACATAATTGTAGAAGACCATTTTTTTAAAATCATTACACATCTATTATTATTTAAGGTTTACATAAATATTTTAAAATATCCTTTTTTTTTCAAAATTCATCAATAAAATACATCGTGAAATTATCCGGACATTTGAAATTTCACAAACATCACTAAAGGAGGAAATATCTATTTATTCATTCCAAAGAATTAAAAAAAAGCTATGGTCTCGTCACATAACCCCTTATAACACCAGCATAAGACCTATGTGTAAGGTGTGCTATGGTGAGAGAATCTGAGGGAGGCTCAGATAACATTTCCCTAGTAGTAATCTCTACAAACTTGAACTTCTCCCGCAGGCGTTTCCGTTCAAACTTGACATGCTGGAGTTCGGCTTGGGCTTGGTCCAAAGCGAAGCCCAAAGATGCCACCTCCTTCCCAAGATCTGATAAGTGGGATTCATAAGATTTGAGTCTACTGGATGAAGCCATCGACTCCTCTTTCTACATTAAACATTAACATCTCTATTAAATCTTTCAGAGTAAGTTATTATACTATTCAAAAAGTTTGGGTCGTTACAGAGGAAACACATTGATTTGGAGATAGAATGACTCTAAGACCTTGGATCATAATTGTTTGAGGGGAACTGACCACTAAAAAAATCTAGAGGATCTATTGGCACGTGTAGAGGAAGAACGATATTTCTGGAAAACCCCATAGAACATGGCATGTAATACGAGATTACACAGTGTGTGCCTCACCCTTGGTGGCCTTTAGGGATTTGGGTAAGAAGATGTTATCACATAATATATGCGTAGGACAACAAAGTGTGTGGTCCCACATGGGAGACTTTGAAATTTACATGGGAAGTACACGAACATGGGACAAACTACATGGCCAGCCTACACGGTGTGTACTCCCCCACACAGACACGTCCTCGACCAAGTACTTAGGAATGTGTACATAGGTTGGGGTCATGTACTATCACACATGTAGAGTAAAAATGATCCCTACATGGTGTGTACTAATACATGGATATGGTTTGATGTGACATACCATTTACACGGGTAGAACCCATGGTTAAGGGACACAGTGTGTAACCCCTCTACACGTTGTGTACTCTTTCTTACATGGATTATATATCTTATCCTATATATCTTGGAAAAGTTTTTTTAGGGTTCCTTCCTCTTATCCTTTACATTAAGGAAGGTGAGAATCGTTTCTTATTCCTAGGACTTTGATACCTTCTGTATGACTTCCTGGATAGAGTTTTTGGAACCCCCCGAGTAGACCAGAGTGGTATCCTCTATTCATCTTCATGACCTAGGTGGAGTCCTTGGAATTTACATGACCAGGCCTACCAGGCATCAATCATATACTTAGAGGTTTAATCCAAATAGTGTTTTTGGTATCACCCCAAGGACTTTGATGTGATCATCATATAATATATCTTATTCCCGTCAGATCTATTAGCACATCTCTATCATGATAATACCTCATGAACAGTACCTCTCAAACAAATTCCATTAGTGATATTGGTCCTAGGATTGTGTTATCCTGGATGAGTGCTATTTGGAATCTTCAAGATGTATTTCTAGGATGACATACTATGGTTGTGGCTTCCCCATAGAATGTGTGTCATTTTTTAGTGTATCTATATATTCTTGTTATATATACGGTAGACATATACATGTATAAAGATGAATGTAATTTTATTTGTTATATTGATTTTCAGTTTTAGGGTGTAATATTGAGTATTTCTATACTCACCCCTACATGGGATATACCCACATGGGTCATGTCTTTATCATATGATCAAAATTTTGAAATAGTCTTAGGAATACCAAGACCAGATAGTGCGTTGTTAGACTAGACATACCACGGTGTATTCCAACGACGTCAAACATCCGAACCAATACCATTACTTATAGGTTCCCCTTGTGTTATATTTTTTTGGTGGGCTTATATGTGGCTCTATTTTAATTTACTTTACTTTTGTTCATACTCTAGTTGTGGGATATATATGTATTCATGCATTGGTTGTTTAGTTGTTTTTAAATTTTAGCATTTTCTGGGATTGGAGATTTTTGCGTGTGTATTGGTAAATAAGAAATTTTTCTCATATTAGTGATATTCCTACTTAGTGCTAGTCACCGTCCCTTGTCATATTGGAGGTTGTCTTGGGGATTCATGACACGAGCCCCACTAGGATGAGTCATCACACAATAAATATGTGATATTTATATTATGTAAAAAAATTTACTTTATAAAATTGTATGATAAAATATTTATATTTAATTTAATATCATATATATATATATATATTAAGAATAATATATAAAAGATCAATATGGAGGATTTCATATTATAAATATATATAAAGTTTTTTTATTTAATTCTGGATTCACCATAATTCATGGATACATTATAAAATGTTTACAACAGATTATTTAAGAATCGTTTATAAATAGTTTATATCACTTTTAAATGTATGAATTGTTAATTTATTAATTTTATTCCTTACTTTATTCATATATGAAATTATAATTTTATAAATGGAAGTTTATATTAGTTTAAAGAGATAATATGTTTTTATAAATTTTCATACATGCATATAAAAATTTATATGCTAGGTTTCAAAAAAAAATTACTTTTATTCAACCATTACATGGGTTTATACAAGGATATGATATTCAATATTGTCACACCCAACCCATGTTTTTGGTATTTTTAATTATTTTCTAGCTTTTAAAAAAAATTCAAGGTTCGGGTTGAATCCCAAATGAGATTTTTTGAGTTATGTCAAAAAGTGTGCATTTTTGAGTTGAAATCATTGGGCGCACAAGCAGAGCACGTTTTGGAAACCTTGTGCGGATTCCCTTAGGCAATGACTCGAACCGTCTGTCTTCGAAAAATTAAAAATGAGTAAATTTTTTAAATTGTTGTCATTTATAATTTTTATTGCTTTTAAAGAAATTATATTATTATTATTAAAATTAAATGAATGTTTTTTTATCTTTTTTATTGTAATCGTTATGATTATTATTATTATTATTAAAAAGTTTCATTAATGTTATCATAATTATTAAAAATGCTATTAATTTTTTTATCATTAAGAATTAATAAACCGTTAATAAATAAATTTAATATTATATTATTATTATTAAATATTTGTTGTTATTAAAGTTATTATTATTATTTTGTTGGTTAAAAATATTACCAATTTATTGATCATTATATTATTATTAATATTAATATTATAATTAAGTTAATATTATTAGTAGTTATTTTAGAAGGGTTTCCTTTATTTTTTTGGTTTTTTTATGGTTTCACGCATGACCCCCCATCCCTCCTCTTTCTCTCACCAATCACCTGCCCCCTCTCTCTTGACCCCATCCACGCACAGTGCTGCTGAGCCCCCCATAGTGACCATCTCCTCCTTACCGTCGCAACCTAGTGTCCAACGTCCTCCCCCTCACTAGTGAAACAACTTCTAGCCAGCATACCTCTCTCATGCGTCTTCTCTCAGTGCGCATCTGGCTTCATATGCTGAGGCCCTTTTAGCAACCCCTCTTTTCCCTGGATGGTTTTTCAGCCACCCTAACCTCCCTTCAATGGTCTTCTAGCTGCGTGACCTCCCCCTCCGGTAGTTTATTCTAAAATTTATAGGGTTTTTATTTTCTCCTTAAACCCTAGAATTTAGAATTTTGAATTTAGGGTTTAATTCAAAAAATTGATGGTCCGATGTTGATGTTTAGAGTTGATTTGGATTCTCGTTGGAGTAGTTGAAGTGCAAATAGTGTTTCACATCATTTTATGGATGTTTATCATTGGTTGAGTTGGGTTTCCCTAGCATAAATTTTCTTGATTTAGTTTTCACATGTTTCATGTGTTTCACATTGTTTGTGATAATTAATTTGTGACTTACAATGTCTATAATAATTTATTTTATGTGAAATTGGTTGGAAATGAGTTTTCCATGTCAAATTTGGTATATTGTGTGTGTGAAATGTTTTTATTTGTATTTACTTTAAGTTGTTTATAATTTTGAATAATTTATTAAATTAAGAAACTGCGGCGAATCACAATTTTAAATAGTCTATGTTTATAGTTGGACTTAATTAGAGGGTTTTTGGGTGTGTTTTAACTTAAAATCCTTGTGATATTATTTAAAATTGTTTTAAAAAATCTTAATTGGTTTATTAAATATTATATGTTGTGTGGATTACATTTTGGAAATATTTTGAGGTGTGTTAGATATTTCACACCAGTTTCAGTCCGCTGTTGTTGATTTGAGGTAAGGTTTTATATCGCTATATTGTTTCTCACCCTTTATTTAGGGTCTTTGTTTGTTTTAAGGCTCTATTATTTGATTTATAGTGTGTTGGACCCTTATCGTGCCGCTTCAAGTAGTTTTTATTTGTTGTAAATATTTTCTCAATTTATAATTGGGGGTTTGTAGTTTGTGAGTCTCTGGTAATTAATTTTGAGTTCCTGGTATTTTATTGTAACTGCGTTAACCATGTCGTAGTGTTTCTGAGTCTATGAATTTTATTGCAGAGGGTTTTTAACATCTTCTAGTGTGTGCACTCATATGCTTAGGTATGTATACACACACACACACACACACACATATATATTATATATGTCCTCCATGTATGTATTCCCTCATGGGACAAGGAATATGTGCATTGGATTATGGATATATATATATATATATGAAAGTATGTGTGTGAAAGTGGGTAACAACATATTCTAGTTAGAAAGCATCAAGAGGTGGAATGTTTAGCTTGGATCTCCTTTGAGGTAGGTCTCCCACCGCACTTGCCTTGGAATTTAGAATTTATTTATTTCTTGTAATTTCATTGATTTTAGTTAAATGTGAAGTAATTTTAAATAATTATTTTTAGAATACTGATTTACTGGAAATGAAACTATTTTTTTCATTGCATTGCATTAGAAATATTTTCTGGATGGATTTTTGCCCAATGGTGAAAAATTACCATTTGGCCTTTGAACTTAATTCATGAATTTTTATGTGTGGTTATGGTTTGATGTGAAATGGTTTCTTCTAGCGTGTGAGAAAATGTATTTGTTTATTTTGAGAAATGATGTTTTTCTTTTTTGAATGATAAATAAGGATTGTTTTTCTCTTTAATAAAATAAATTATTTTGAAAAATATCTTTTGAGTGACTCGAGGGTGATCTTATTGTGTACATCGATTGTGTGAGTTTTTGTGTGTGATTTTTGTGCATTGTGATTGGTTACTTGATTGATGTTGCTGACATACCCCTCTTTTCTTTTAGTACTCAGCATGAGAACCTGGCATATTAAATGAATTTTCTATGAACTATTATTTCACTATATTAGCTTATACACTGGATAGTGGCCCATAGTAGGGGGTACTCTGATATTATTATTGATATGGGATTCGGACCCGTGACTAGGTAAGGTAGGGTGAAGACCGAGAATTAGGGTGTTATGACGTCATTTGGTAGGGCACACCTTTAAGATTAGTCACATGTATAGTATGTTCTAGATTGTTTACGAGCTCCTAGGTTCGACCCATGTTCTATTTTGCATTTATTTATATGTGGCAGATGATTGAGGTGATTAGTTTGGTTTCTGGCCCCTCATGCCACTTTTCCAATTTCCTTGTTGTGTGTTTTTGAGTTATGTATTGTTTCCTATTATTTAATAACTAAAGTTGGATTTTAAATTTTTTGTGGAAATGTTTTTAAAATGTAATGCATCTTTTTTCCTTCAAACATTAATCTTTATTTTAAATTAAAAAGTGAAATTGGATGTTAATTGTTTTATAAATGAAAAGTGTGTGTGAAAACTCATATTTATATAATGTAGTTCAAACCTAGAATTATTAAATTATTTATTTAAAGGTAGTGCTTTGGGAATAGTTTTTTGTGTACGCCTACTGAGTTTTAATACTCAAACCTATAGTGTTATCTTGTTTTTAGTTTCTCTTGAAGGTTTTAGATCTGGTTCCTATCGACTTGGGAGATATTTGGTTTTGGTATTAGAGAGTAACCCATGGGGTTACATGGAGTCTTAGTCTTGGATAGGTTAGCAGTGTTTTTTTCCATTCCTTATTTTCCTTTTATTTATTTATCTGGTATTATTCTATTTTATTTTTACTACTTAGTTCAATTTCATTGGGAGAAGTCATTCCCAATTTTACTCTGTTTATTCCCTAGCGCTTGTCGCCAGCTCTAGAGGATCAAGAATGACTCTCGGGCCTTGCTGGGGATCGGCTCGAGTGATCGGTTCAGGGTTGACCCAGGTTTGTTCATGAAAAAAATGGAATAATAGTAGCTTGGCTCTTGAGTGGGTGTTGTTTTTTAGAGAACCCATTGTTTTTTGGGGTTTTCATGGTAAAAGGAGTAGAATTTTTGGAACTCAAGGTATTGGGATGGGACGGACTTCAGGAACCCTTGCTCATTCCTAACCTCGGGTTACCATGGGATGTCTGGGTTTTTGGTGTCTTTTTGGTTCATTTGAATGGTTTTATGTTTGGAAATGAAAAGGGAGTTTGGAAAGTAGTCCTATGAGCTCATAGGTCTTGTAAAGACATGTGAATATGGGTACATTTCCCAAGACTACTCTTCGTGACAGTGGTGTGACAAGCATATGGCTGCCAACCATATGTCTGAGTCACCCATCATCACTAGTTTACCCTAGTGAATCAGTTGGGTTTTCCTTAATTCTAAAAATCATTGTGAAAATTGTTATTTTGGAATTTTAAATGACAATGACCATGTTTTAATTAAATTATTTGTTTTCTTGTTCCTTAGTGTTCGCCCCCATGATGGATTTATGAATACCCAAGGTGAAACTTTAGGTGGTGCACCCTTAGAAAATCCTCCATTTGATCAGCCCATAGACTACGTAGTCAAGTTTTAGAAATTGAAACCTCCCCTATTTTATGGTCAAGCAGATCCTCTTGAGGCGAAGGAGTGTATGTGGAAGATTAAGATGAAATTTCATTTTCTTGTGCCTCCTGAGTGATTGAATGTGAAGTTGGATAACTTTATGATATAAGGTCTAACCTAGAAATGGTGGAAGCATGTGTCTCGAAGAAAGCCTCGAAAACATCTCACCTGGGAGTTCATAAAGTTTCCATGCATCCAATAGTATTTCTCCAAGGTTATAAAGCCGAGGAAGAGGATGTAGTTATGTGGTCTTCAGCAATGTGTGGGATCAATGTTGGATTTTTTTCTTCATTTCTAAGACCTATCGTCGTATGAACCAAGGTAATTTAGAAATGATCCCATGAAAGAGTGGCATTTTTGAGATCATGCTTCATCCTGAAATATAGTGAAAAGTGGCAGAGCCTAAACAACTTTTTTGATTTTATGGGGCAAGACATTCTTGATGAAGCTACGTTAGAAGGAGGTCATGAGGTGGAGAATCCCCCTTTTCATTGGGAAGCGGTGCAAAGGATAGTGATATAAAGAACGATAAGCGAACTGATGCTAGTGGATCTAATAGAGCAATTAAGAGGCCTTCAAACCTTAAGTTATCTTATTTACAGTGAAATGATGTGGATTTTTACCGGTGTGGTAAGTAGGGTCACAAGAGGCTGACATTCCTGAGCATTCTGAAACCCTACCACACATGTGGATGCTTGCATCACTTGCAGCAGTTCTGCCGAGGTGTTTCCAGGAAGCGCACTGAAGCTAGACCTGGCACGTCGAAGGTCACCTCAGCCTACCACAAAAGTAGGAAAATGTCTGGGATCAGGTTCAGGTGTTTCCTTTGGGGAATTTCTAAATCTTGAATGCGAGATATAATATTCTTCAATCATTAGTGATCCATTCATAGGTCCTGGGGTGAAGCTAGCGTATAGTCAGGAGAACCCTAGTGGTGTGAAAGGGCCTTAGTTTAATCGTTTTCCTCAGTGTAGCTTGGTTTGTGTTCTTCCGAGGGTGTGACATCGTTGATATATCAATGGAGGTAGTTTTGATGCTATATCAGTTGGCCCCTTCCCTTATCCCCCCACATGGTGGGGTTTTTGGTCCATGTGGGAAGTTTTCATGTTCAGCTAATCTCACCAGTTCCTATGGTGGGGAGACCCAAAATGGGTATTGTAGAGTTACACATAAAATAATTTAGTGTTATCCTGATCTTTATGGTGGGGTGTCCATTCAGGCCTCCCTGTGTCAGTATCAGAGTTTATTTTCATGTATCTTTGAGTGGCGAGTGGTCTCGTGTGGAACCACAAAATCCAAAGTTCTTCCTCTTGAGTAAATGTTGGGATTGGAGTACACCCAATGGTTTTGTTGGACTAATATTATAGGAATAAGTACAATAAGTGTTTTAATTTCATTCATTACTTGGTTGAAATGGATGTCCTGGGTTCTGTTTGGTAGTGGTTAAGGTGTTCGTGTTTTTATGATGATTTATAACTCATGGTATTTCTATGTTTGTTTTGATCGATCAACTAGAGGCGCTTAAACTTTTGGAGGTGGGTGACCGTTAGGAAGTCTTATCTTTGAGTCTTGATCTTTTTGTGGCATTCCGGAGGTAGAAATCATTATGGTGTGGAGAATTGTCACACCTTAACACCTGTTTTTGGCCTTTGTAATTATTTTATGGCTTAAAAAAATTGTTGAGGTTCAGGTTGAATCCTGAATGAGATTTTTGAGTTATGTCAAAAAGTTTTCATTTTTGATTTGACGTAAATGGGCACATGAGGAGAGATCATTTTATAAACCCCAGACAGCTTCAATCATGCTACGACTCGATCTGCTTGTCTTCAAAAAATAAAAAATGAGTAAATTTTTTAAATTGGTGTCATTTATAATTTTTATTGATGTTAAATAGTAATAATTATTACTATTAAAATGAAATGAATATTTTTTTATAATTTTTATTTTTATTGATGCGATTATTATTATTATCATTATTAAAAAGTTTCAATAATGTTATCATAATTATTAAGAATGTTATCAATATTTTTATCATTAAGAATGAAACAATCATTAATACATATTTTTTATATTATATTATTATTATTAAATATTTTTTGTTATTAATGTTATTATAATTCTTATGTTTGATAAAATTGTTAACAATTTATTTATCATCATATTATTATTATTATTATTAAGTTAATATTAATAGTATTTATTTTATAAGATATTACTTTTTTTCTTTTTTTGGTTTGTTTCTGGTTTCACACATGACCCGTCATCCATCCCCTTTCTCTCACCAATCACCCACCCCCACCATTGACCCCGTCTATGTGAAATGCTACGGAGGCCACCCACCCATGGTGGCCCTCTCCTACTCACTGTCGCAACCCGAAAGCTGACATCCTCCCCCTTAATGGCGCAACACCTTCTGGCTAGTGCACATCCGTCATGGGGATTCTCTTGGTGCGCAGTAGGAACCACGGGCCGAGCCCCCTTTGGCATCCCCTCCTTTTCTCTGGCAGACTTTTTGGCAACCCTCCCATCACGTTGGCTATCTTCTGGCTGGTTTTACTTCCCCTCTAGTAGTTGATTCTTCAAATTTTGGGGTTTTTAGTTTCTCCCCAAACCCTAGATTTTATCATTTTGATTTTTAGGATTAATTCCAAAAATTGATGGTCTAATGTTGATGTTTAGGGTTGATTTGGTTTCTCAAAGGTGCGGTTGAGGTGTGAATGGTGGTTTTCACCATTTACTAGATGTTTTCATTGGTTGAGGTGGGTTTCCCCTTAATTTTTTTATTGATTTAAGCTTCAACTATATCATGTATTTCGCATTGTTTGTGATAATTTATTTCTGACTTGTAATGTCTATAATAGTTTATTTTATGTGAAAAAAATTAAAAATGAGTATTTCATATCAAATTTGGTATATTGTGTGTGTGTAATGTTTTTCTTTGAATTTCTTACAAGTATTTTATAAGTTTTAATAATTTATTAAATTAATATATTACAGTGAATCAAAATTTGAAATAGTCTAGGTTTGCAGCTGGACATAGAGAGAGAGTTTTTAGGGTGTGTTTTGACTTAAATGACTTGAAATATTATTTAAAAGTTTTTATAAAATTTAATTGTTTTATTAAAGATTATATTTGGTTCATATTATGTTTTAGAAATATTTTGAGGTGCATTATATATTTCGCACGGGTTTCAGTCCCTCGTCGTTGATTTGATGTCAGGTTTTATATCCGTATATTGTTCTACACCCTTTATTCAGGGTCTTTGTTTGTTTTAATACTCTAGTATTTGATTTATAGTGTGTTGGACCCTTATCATACTGCTTCAGGTAGTTTTACATTATTGTTAATATTTTCTCAGTTTATAATTGGGAATTTTTAGTTTGTGAGTCTCTGGTAAATAATTTTTACTTCCTTGTATTTTATTGTAAGTGTGTTAACCTTGTCGCGGTGTTTTTGAGTCTATGATTTTTATTGCAGTGGGTTTTGAACATCTTCTAGGTTGTGTACGTATATGCTTAAGGGTTTATATATATATATATGTCCTCAATTTATGTATTCCCTCATGGCATGGGGAATACATGAATTGGATTAAGGATAGACACACACACACACAAACATATATATATATATATATATATATATATATATATATATATGAAAGTCTGTGCGTGTAAGCGGGTAGCAACATTTTCTGGTTAGAAAGCCTCAAGAGGTGGAATGTTTATCTTGGTTATCCTTAGAGGTAGGTCCCCCACTGAACTTGCCTTTAAATTTAGAATTTATATATTTCTTATCATTTCATTGATTTTCGTTAAATTTGAAATTATATTAAATAATTATTTTTAGAATAGTTATTTTCTAGAAATGAAATGGGCTGTTTCTTTGCAATGCATTAAAAATATTTTCTGGATGGATTGTTTCCCAATGGTGGAAAATGCTCAGTTGGCCTTTGAACTTAATTCATGAATTTTTAAGTGTGGTTCTGGTTTGATGTGAACAATTTTCTTCTGTTGCATGAGAAAATGTATTGGTTTCTTTTTAGAGTTTTTTTTTCTTTTTTGAAATTTAAAAAATGACCATTTAGAACTTTGATAAAATAAATTATTTTTTAAACTCTCTTTAGAGTGACTTAGGGGTGATCTTGTTTTGTACGTCAATTGTGTGAGTTTTTGTGTGTAATGATTGTGCATCATGATTGGTTACTTTGTTGACATTGTTGACTCACCCCTCTTTTTTACTACTTGGAATGGGAACCTGGCATAACAAGTGAATTTTCTAAGAACAATTGCTACACTAGTTTAGATTATTCACTGGTTAGTGGCCCATAGTAGGTGATACTCTTTTATTATTATTGCTATGAGATTGGGCACCTTGACTAAGCCAGATAGGGCGATGATCGGGCATTAGGGTGTTATGGTATCATTGGGTAGGGCATGCCATCAGGATGAGTCACATGTACAGTACGTTTTGGATTGTTCATGAGCTCCTAGGTTCGACCCATGTTTTCTTTAGAACATATATGTATATGGTGGATGATTGAGGGGATTAGTTTGGTTTCTGGCCCTGTGTGCCAATTTTGTATTTCCCTTGTTGTGTGTTGTGTGGTGTGTATGGTTTCCTCCTGTTTAATAACAAAATTTGGATTTTAAACTTTTCTCAGAATGTTTTTAAAATGTAAGGCATATTTTTTACTTCAAACCCTAAAATTAATTTTAAATAGAAAAGGGAAATGGGATATTACTTATTTTAGAAATGAAAAGTGTTTGTGAAAACCCATATTTTCTATAGTGTAGTTCAAACCTAGAATTAGTAAATTATTTATTTAAATGTAGTGCTTTGGGAATAGTTTGTTTGGCACACCTACTAATTTTTAATACTCAAACCTATAGTGCTATTCTATTTTTAGTTTCTCTTGATGGTTCCATCTCTGGTTCGGATCACCTTGGGTGATGTTTGGTTTCTGTATTGGAGAGTAACCCATGGGTTTACGTGGAGCCTTATTCTTGGACAACTTAGTCACGTTTTATTTGTTCCTTATTTTCCTATCATTTATTCATCTTTAGTTTTTGTATTTTATTTCAGATGATTAGTTGTCTTTCATTGGGATAAATCATTCCCAATTGTACTCTGTTGATTCCCTGGTGCTTGTCGCTAGCTCGGGAGGATCAGGAACGCCTCTCGGGCCTTGCCGTGGATCAGCTCAGGTGACCGGTTCAAGGTCAAACTGGGTTGGTTTGGAAAATATATGAAGGTTTATTATAGTTTTTATATTTTAGTCATATTAATTGTGATGGAATTTAGGTATCTATCGAGTAAAGTGACCTTGTTTTGTGGGAGATTTTGTTGGAATTCTTAGTAACCCGGAGTCTTAGGCATTTTTTAGAAAGTGGTGTATAGTTATCTATCTCTCCAAGCATGAACTTATAGAATTTGATGATTTCATATTATATTGATCCTTTTTCTAAAAGTTTTTTAATTTACTTATGAGAGATATTCATTTTGATCTGTATAAAATATATTGGTTTTTAATTTGAGTTAGTAACACATGTTATGGGTTATGTAAAGTGTTACTATCAATATGGATTAAAAATATTTATTTGGTGGAAGGAATATATATTTCAAACTAAATAACTAGAGGCATGAAATAATGCAAATAGATTAACAAGAGATAAAATGATGAGATTAAATCCCCTTTCAAATACAATGTTTAATATTCCTTCCAAAGTGACACATTTTAAGACCTTAGTCAATCAACTAGGTAGGCCATTCCAAATTTGGGTTCTGCTAACCATTAGGTGCCTTACTTTTTATATATGTTTTGAGTCATGCTTATCTTGGAAATCCTAAACTAATAGGATAAAAAATTAATAGATATGAGATAATCCATAAGATGAACTGGGAAAGTAGATAACCACCCAATTATCCATTATAAATATATTATATGATTGATATGATTTACAAATAGATATACTCATGTTTTACTTAAGTTCTTAACTTATCCAAGACAACATGAAATATAGATATTTTCTTAATAAAATATATTATGAAATTTTAGAGATTTATCATTAATGTTGGATAAAGTATAATATATATTTATTAAATTAATATAAAAAATGAAATTAACATAATAAAAGCTTATTATATAGATATAAATGGTATCTTAATTATATAATATTACTTTGAGATAAATTTTAAAAAGAAGAATCAAAATTGTATTGAATTATTTGACTCATACAAAAATTTGAAAATAGTTCTCAAGAAGGAAGGGAAATTATATATTGTAGAAAAACCTATTCCCAATGAAATTCTTTATAAAGAACCTATCTTAGAGAATTGGAATGTTTATTATAAACATATGAGGGATTATCTTAACATATCAAAAATGATTCTGATCTCCATGAAACCAAAACTCTAGAATGAATTGGAAACCATGGAGTATAATAGTATGATAGATATCATGAAAATGTTATAACCATAGGATTAATACATAATAAATATGATATTTATAAATACCTATTTCATTATAAGATGATAGAAGGTGCCTTAGTCTCTACACATGAACTCAACACTTGATAATGATCAAGCATCACCACCTGAACTCTTTCATAATAATATGATTTGGTATATAAACGAATTAGAGAGAACAGGTTCACCACTTTATCATGATCAAGCTACCGAATCCATTTCATAATCTTTACTGAATGTTTTCTGGAAGCTCATTGTGAATTACAATATGAATGAACTTAGGAACATTTTACCCGAGGAACTCAATATATTGAGGAAAACTGAAAATACATGGGAGGTACAAGAATAAGTTTTTTGTTAACAATTAAAGGGAATAACATCTCTTACTAGGAGTAGAATATATATTTTGGAATTTTTAATAGTGGATAATCACAAATACTGTTAAAGAATTTAAACCCAATAGGAGTAATCAATATTGAAGGTTAATGTTTCCATGAGGGATAACCTAGTAACAAGAGAAGTTTTTTTATAGAGTACATGAAGGGTTTAAAGAAAATAAGTTGAGGGTACACATCAAGTATGATGTTATGGAAACCCTTTAATATAATTTTGAAATGTATAATAAATTAAAAATCATTGAATCTAGGGGTTACTACATTGATAAATTTTATGAAATTATCACTTAAAAGCTTGGATGAATTGGAAATAAAGAAGTTGTATTTTTAATATCATTAGTTTGGTATTATGAGATTAAATACGATTTTAAACAATGGATTCTTGATGAATAAAATATATTTTTATTTGAAACATATAGGTTTTGAATTATCCCATTATATAAAATGTTTTCAATGAAATTAAAGATAAGAGATGTATAATTAGGATAAATGATTTTATCCTCAATATTTATTAAAATACGAGGAATAAGATCCAAACCCATGAATGACGTATTTAAATGAATAAAACTTTCATTTTATATTTTTACTTTAGATCAATATAATAACATATAAAATATGTATATATTAGTATATTTGTTAAATATTCACATTTATGGAAATAAGTTTTATTTCCCAATAAAAAATATTTTGTGTATTTTGACATAATATTTTGAAGAGAGTATAGCTTTGACATGGCTAGTGAGAGTATATTTGGATTTAGAAATATTATAACAGTAGAAAATGAAATATTATTCTAGAAAAAATTCAAAATAAATGTCACTTGATATCAAATAATTGTATATGTTATGGAAATAAATTCAATAATTTAAAGATTTAAATTTAATTAATTTTAAGAAGTGAATATCATTTTTTACTAAATGAGTTTAGAATGTGATGGTAAATAATTTTTTAAAGTGTTACATTTTGTTACGAAAATATTCCTAAGAAATATTTTTATGGAAAATGATCTAAAGATGATAATGAAAATGAACATAGAAGAATTTATATGTATACTATAGAAGTTATTAACATCGTAACAATAAATGTTGTGATGCAAATAAGCTTAGATACATTTTTTAAAAAGATAAACATTTAGAATATGAATCCTTTATCTCAAAATTATTTAAAATCACTTAAATTTTAGATTTTAATCACTAAAATAGTTTTGTTTTATATTTTTATCATATTTTCACATATGGATTGGGTCTTAATTACATATAATTGTAATGAATTTTTCAAAACCATTAAAATAAAATATATATAAAGACTCTCTTGTGGTCTGTAATTTTTTAAATGATTAATATTAGATGTTTGATATGTTTTTTAAAATATAATTAATGGAGTTTAAGAATATGAAATGTATCTTCTTGTACAAAAAGTAAATTACACCTTGTCATTCATTCACATTGGATCAATGTATAACGTGAAGTGAAAACATG
The DNA here is from genome assembly GCA_963277665.1 of Viscum album. Lineage (NCBI taxonomy): Eukaryota > Viridiplantae > Streptophyta > Magnoliopsida > Santalales > Viscaceae > Viscum > Viscum album. The sequence continues at coordinate 1,571,293,942 of OY728148.1, read as the reverse complement.
ATTGAGCTCTCAAAGAATGAATTTGATTTATCCCTAACCAATGTTCATCATGAAGTGTTATAGGTTATAAATAACTAATTAGGTTATAATGAGTATTCTTTTGTATAGTGGTGTGAAATGTAGTCATGATACAATACAAGAGTTTTATAAATGGGATGACCCCAAAAATAATACTACATAAAGTTCCATAAACTATGTCATTGGTGTACTAGTATACCATGTATTAATTTATTAATTATCCAATACATATTGTTGTAGAGTCGAAAAACATGAAAACATTCATACTTTGATAACATTATTGTAAAATCCTTATGGATTAGATAATTAGGTTGTGGTTGGGTATGTTTCTAATCATTTCATCATTTGAGGCTTCCAAAAATGGGATTTTTCTCATATAACGAGTATGAAATATATTACCTTAATTGAGATAGATTGAATAGGTTTACAATCATACCTATATAAGATGAGTGATATTGTTATATATTGGATGTGGGAAACGTGATGTGTTTATCTAAAAGTGTAAATGACATGAGATGTATTCATTGATCTAATTAGTCTATACCCTAAGAACTGAAAACTTATGTATTAATTTATGGGACTAATATACTCTATGTTTGATAGTTACTTGATTTATTTGATAATTTGACCACATGAAAATGAATTATTTTATAAAATATATCTACTGGAAACAGGTTTATAAATATTTCTATTTGAAAGAGATAATGGCCTGTCCCTTTTTATCATGAGTAGTATTGATTCTTTTCTATATTATAGTATTTCCATACATTTATGAATTCATGAATTCATAATTTTTTAATGATTAAAAGGCTTTAGGGGTCATATATAATCATTTATTTAATTAGTATTGAGTATTGTAAAAATTAAAGAGATTGTCCAAAAGTGTTTATAGTTTATCCAATTGGTGTTTTGGATTGAAATTCAAAAACGTTTTAAATTTGTTGTGATACATGGTAAATTTAATGATAGCCTTCCAAAACTATTTCTCAAATATATAAATGGGGGTTTATATATTATTTCTCTTATTATTGTATATGATATAGTATATGGTGGGGATTTAGTGAAAGTATGATATTGATGAAGATATTCTTTAAATATTATATGTATATGACATAATTGTTTCTATATCACAATAGATGGAATAAGGATCTTTTATTGTACAATATCTATGTAAAAAATTTTATGTCATTCCTTTAGGGTATATATTTGGATAATATATAGGATATCATTCAGTATTACTTTTACCGAGTCATTCTATATGATATATTGATGTTGTAATGAATTACTACACATGAATTGTATTTTATATTTTTCAAATAAAATTGAACATTAAATATTAATGTTTGAATATTTTTCATATCCTTTATCATTAATATTTATAACACATGGTATAGTTGAAAGATAATTTTTATGATAAATACTTGTTGTATGATAGTGACAAGAGTTATAAAAGAATCCAATTACTCACACATTATATATAATATGTGTAAATTCAACACATTGTCTTGTATAATCCTTTTGGTCCTTATAAATAATTTAAGGTAATGATATGGATGTGTATTCCTAAAATACGTTCCCAATCTTATAAAGATTATACCTGATGATTCGTCCTCCTGTATCATTATCCACCTGATGTAATAGAATACCTAGTTTGTTAGGAGTTTTCATCCTAAATTTTTGGATGATTTAGATCATTATATGGATACTCAATAGGGAGAAAGGATCCCATTGGTTTATAATTTGGGATCTTCATCGGCCACTATGATTTATGAACGGAAGAAATTACAATAATTGGTATAAGGTACATGTCTTTTATTTATATTATACATGATTTCTATTTTTCATTACTTGATGATCGTAGGAATGAGGTTTTTATAGTGTTCTATTTTATTGAACAAAAATATTTTTTTTCAATTTTTTGTAGAACCATAGTTAGTTGGATACCTAAGTAATAATAGGGCATAATAGTTTTTAAACAAAATATTGATTATGTGGCTATAATATAAGAAAGCAAGAAGATGGTACAAATAAGAAATTTAATTGGATAACTTTGGTTTATTTAGGATATATTTATCTACTATGATAGTGAAAATATGGTTAATTTAGATACAAATATTGTGGTTCAACTAGGTACTACACATATTGATCAAAAGTGTCTTTACATTCATAAGATTTTAGAATTTGGTGAGTTTAATGAATGAATGGTAGCCAGAAAGCATAACCATGTTAACATTTTTACTAAGTTTTTCAGTTCAAACATACCATGGAATCATAAATACTCAGTTGTTCTTTGTAAAATTAAAGTAGATGGAGGAAAATTATACACAATAGAAGTTAAAATATGTATAATTGGATTTTTGTAGTTGATGAGAATTTTCAAATATGAATATAGATATGAGTCAAAAAGTGGTATCAGAACATAGGTTAGTGTTTTAGATTATCATAAATGAGTGAAGGTATTTTAGATCTCAATTCAGTAGCATCATTATACACTTTTCCTTATAGATTATTTTTTTATAAGTGTAGCATAAGGTAAACTTGTGATATATCATATCAATGACTTGATATTGATCTAGATTCAATTGGAGTAGTATAGATAAGATGTTGACATCAATACTGGGCATTTTTATTTTTTCATATCTCTTTAAGTCTTGGGATTTAATGGTCACCACTATGAGAAACTCAAGTTAAAATACTTTACTAGCGTTTGTAGAAATTAGAGACCTAAAATTTAACAAGGAACTTCATTATAAAGATATCAAGGTATCATAAAAATTACTATATTATTTAATTAAGGAAGTATTTCATAGTACAAAAAGGTTAGGGAAAAAAAGAAAGGAGAAGATGGTGTAACAGTAGATTGGGAGAAGTTAGTCTAATGTGTTAGAAATATGGGTAGAATTGTCACCAAAATAAGGATTTCAATTATTGGAGAGATAATTATATATGGTAAATTTTGGAAGAGTATATATGAATCATGTATAATAGGATATATGTTTGATAGTATTGAAATTTATAGTTTTCTTGATTATTGGATTATAGAATTTGGGTACTAATTTAATTTAATATCTGAGAGGAGTTGTATGATGAACTATAATTTTGGATGAGTTAATACAGATTATATTGTGGATGATCAAGCTCTAAATATTTTTCTAGCAGTTAAAATGTCATAACATTAAAGGAACATAATTATACTTGAGATAAAGGGTGTGTGAAAAAGTCAAGGATTAATGGATTACATTATTTTCATTAGATAGTTAGATGATTATGGCTTCTAAACAACATTAACAAATGGTGCATGTAATATTACACATGGTTCTATATATTCTTTTAAAGGATTAATTAATGGGGAATTTTACTATATTGAAGTATTATATGGTATGATGCATTAAATAATAGTAAAATTTTCAGGGTTTTGTAATCACCCTTTAGGTCACTTAAGAGAGAAATGGAAGAAAATTTATAAACATATAGAGTTCAGCTCTGGTTCATTCACACATAGGGTCTTTTTTATATATAAACTTCATTGATGATGTAAAATCGAAATTGGGGTTGTTTTTTCTTAATAATATGTTTGGGGTGTTTATAATATTTCTTTAATGAATATCCATAGTGGAAATTGGGGCCGGTTTCAATCAGAAGTATCTATGATCAAATAATAGCGGTGATTATAGAAGTAGAGAGTTTCAAAGGTTGTATTTATAGAAGAGAATGTAGTTTTAAAGTACTACACTATATTCCCGTGAGCATAATGTAGTCATTTAGAGGACAATCATTTAAAATTAAAAATATAATATAGTTCATATTGGATTCCCCAAGTAGTTTTGGATGAAATCGGTGATTTTTGTTGCATACTTGATCAATAGGTTTCCCTCTTCTCAATTAGGGTAGGAATTACTAAATGTTATATAGTTTGTATGGAATATTAAATTCACCAAACTCAAATTATTTAGATAAATAGCCTATCTCCACATTGATTCAAATGATATGGACATAATTTAAGCTAAGTCGAGAGCATATTACTTTATTGGGTATATTGACAAAGATTTTGGTTCTTGGCATTGTTGTAACAATTTTCAAAATACTATAAGAAATAAATTTTTTTACTTCAATGAAGGGATACTATGTAAGGATTAAAATATAAATTAGAATTAGAATGAGTTAATAGCTTCACCAGTGGTTAATGTTTAACCAAATATAGGTCTAGAACTTTTATATATTCCAAATAATTAAGGAAGTGTGTCAGTTTTAGGAAAACCATAATTTTTATAATTTATAATGAACAAGAATAATGTTTTTATTGTGTTTATAGGGATGGTTATACCATAATTATATATGGGTATATAAGCATTTGGTATTGTTTTAGATGAAATTTCTAAACAAAGATATATCTATGGAAGTTTTAGTATAGGAAGGATATGAACTATAGATGGAGTTGCAGAGATCATCCAAGGTAAGGGTCCATGTGAATATGGACATGAGTGATTTGTATTACATAATACTCAAAAATGATGGAGAACATGAGATCCTAAAAGAGGATATAAGTTAGAAAGACATTAATATATGGGATTAATCTATACGAAATAATATTTATTCCCTATAGGTTTCCAAAACATGGGTGATAATGGAGATTCCTACTGGTAAGAATGTCCTTTAGAAAAAATTGGTGTATCGTTTGAATGAGGATGTAATTGGTATATAGGGGTACAATGTAAAATGTTCCATGAAAGGTTATTGAAAAAGGAAGTTGTGGTTCTAGTAGATGTCATCTTATTGATAGTTAAACCTATAATGTTTTTTATGATACTATGTATGGTTTTCAAACAAGTATTTATTCTATAATAATTGGACATGAATACACCATTTCTTCATGAGTACATAAATAAGGAAATATATATATATTATCTGATTGGTATCATGGTGCATCGAAATTAGGATCTTTTGTGTATGATACAACGTTGTGTAATCCGAAGATAAATAAATTCATGATGTAACAAAAATTCATCCAGAGCAATGATACCCAATTATATTACCAGAAAATATCCAATAATGAAAGATTCATCATCCAAATTTTCAATGTTAATGATATTCTTTGTTCTTATTTTGGAAATTAAAAATTCCATAATATTAATATTGAATTATTTAGAAGCTGCAAGATGGGTGATCATGGTCCGTCTAAATATATACAAGGGATGAGAATTATGATTGAATTATGTTCTTGAAATTTTCTATTGACTTAGATATAGTATATCTTGAATTATTTTCAGTTATTCCAAATGATAGAGGAAAACTATTAACCACTCCTGTGGTAAGAAATTTAAAATTAAGTATAGATACGACACCATAAAAATCTGAGGTAGTGTACATGATGATGATTCCCTATGAGTCAATAGTTTTGAAGACTGATGTATTCCATGGTTATTAATTGTCCAAGAAATACCTAATTAGATGATTTTGATAGAATGTAGATGTATAATACTATAATATATGATTTTGAGGATATTAAGTGTATTTATCAGTATATATAGGGGTCTAGAATCATTTAACTTATCTTTAAAAAAATAATTCTATTAAAGGATTTTTTGATTTTGAATTTGGGGGGGATGTAAACACTCATAATCGAATTTCCATATATTTTTTCACATTTTATAGATGAATGTGAGTTTTATGTCGAATATTAAACTGGTAGTTACACTCTGAAAAATGGAAGTGGAGTATGTTGATTTAACAGAAACTAGGAATGTATTTATCTTGTTGAAGGTGCTATTGAGAGATCTTGAAAAAAGGTAAAATTATGGGATTCTATTTCTTGATTTTCAAAGTTAATTTCACATAGAAAACAATAATATACTTCATTCTATAATGAAGGATGTTTAGCTGAAGTATCACATAATATGGTAGTTGTTTGGGGAAGGAGTACTAGATCTATTTAAGATAAATAGGACTTAGATACTGGAAGATATGATGGAAAACATTACTTTCCAGAATATGTGCAGGTAGTGTTATGATTTAGTAGAATGATATGACTAGAATTACGGTACAAAAACTATGAAATTATAGAATTATGTTTAATAAATAGAACATATTTACATTTGTTGAAACAAGACCTATTATTGAACCCTAGAAAATGATACTAATTTAGGAGGTTATTAGATTTCAAACATGTGCATAAAAACCGTTTTTAAAATAACGGGCCATTTTAATAGAATTAAGAGATTTTAAAGATAAAATATAATTTTTTGAATAGAGATGGTGGAGTATCACATAAAAAATATGGATGTTGGGCATTTATACAGACTACATAATTCTGATCGAAAGGTGCAACAAAAATATATCTTCTAGATGCTAATGTTTAATTTAGTTTGATAGAATCAGTGCGAAAAATCCAAGGATTAAATATTATTTCATAATTTTCATAGTTTATTGATTAAATTATTTGAGCTGGTGAATTTATTTGAACAAAAAATGGGTTTACCATGGTCATTAGATGAGTTAGAAATCTCTCATTGAAGATTTAGAGACGTTGAATGCCGAAATCACTGAACATGATCTAATATATTTAGCAGAGTGGATCATTTTTTATGGAAATTGGTCATGAATACATTTATAAAATTATATAATTTATTTAATAAACATAATTTAGTGTTCCCAAATGGAGTACAATTCAATTTTTAACCACATAAATTGTCTTTTTCTTTATCGTACATTATTTTGATCAATGTCTTATAATAATTTTCATATTTTTTTTGGTTATGTGTTGTGGGGAAGTGATTTGGGTGTTGTGTGTATTTCATATTCAAGAAACCATAACATAGGCTCACAGAAGTTTTCTTATTTATTTGTCATATGTTTTGGTGTTGGTATTATGGAATATAGTAATGATTATAAAAAATTATTTTGTATTTCTAACATTTAGTATATATTATGATCAATTTATGTGTCCATATTTCATGGTATTCGATAGGAGTAAACAATATAACATGGTTGTGGATGGTCCTTCTTAATAATTTTATAGACCTATATAGTATTAGTTTCCCTAAAATAAAACTTTCAAAAAGAAAAAAAAAATTCTCAATAGTAGTATCCTTGAAAGAAATAATAACATGTTTGATATCCTTTTTTTGGAAAAGATGTAGTTTAGAGCTTACCTTGTTAAGAAATAGTTTTGTGAAATCTATCTATATGTACAATTACTAGATATTGGCATAGGTAGTCTTACACAACAAGCCTGTATATTAACAAGACATGTTATAGAACAAATACATACATTAAATATAGCTGAGGTGGAAGTACTAGGTTAAATGATTGGAATATTATATATTTACTACACTATTTCTTCAGTATTATTATTTATAATTTTGTCACATTCCATTATCATTAATACCCTTTTCCAATGGTTAAATCATTCTATTAAGAGGATTCATCAACTACTACAATTATAAAAACCCATCATAAGTTCTTAAAGAAATAAACAGGTTTTCAAATAATATAATAAAATCATTTCATACTATTATTAAATCTATATTATTTAATTATTAACATGGATTTGTATATTTTTGAAAAATATTTCACTAAATTTTTTTAATAAAGCTTTATATTATCTATTTTGAGTGGAAAAAAAATTATTTGTCTCCAGAAAATTGGAATGATAGATTATTTTCAATTGATTTATCCTTATCATATTACATATCAATTAGAAAATTATTATTTTCCAAAATTGTATTTAATGAAAAAAGAGTTTCCTAATTTCATTCAAGAGTTTATTGATATTTACTATTGATGTTGTTATGTGTTCAAAATCATGAAGTGAGGTAAAATTTTGTATTGAGTGTAATTCATGCATAATACTAATTAATTTGGACTAGTATTATTTGGAAATAGTATAGATCTATTAAATCATGATTCAAATCAACTATATGATTAAAAGATGTTTTATTCATTCCACCATATCATCATAAGCTTCATTGCATTAATATTTTAAGTAAAATGAAGGTATCTTGATACTATACCCTTATTTTTTTTGGTGGAATCGACTAAAAATAAAGAACCACAATCCAATATTTAGTATTAATGATATCATTAACTAGTTGAGTGGTAAAGATAATTTATTAATATTTATTATATATATATATTATCAATTTAGTAGTAAAGAATAAAAATTTTAGAATATATTTTTTACAAAGGTATGTGCATTATGAGTATGTGATGATTCTATTTAATCTTATGAAAAGAAAAAATAATATTTATGGAAATTATGCATCAAATTTTTTTATTATATGTTAATAATTTTATTTTCATTTTCATTGACTATGTTAAATTTTATTCAAGACTAAACGTATAATATGAAAAGAATTTGGTAGTTCTCTTAGGGTTGTTACATGATCATGAATTGTATACTAAGATATTTATTTATTACTTCTAGGAAAAAGTATTTTATTTTATATGTAATATTATCTTATAGAGTTGTATTATTATAGACTGTAAAATCCTGGGAAATTATTTTTTCTGAGATATATCCTAGAATATAACATTGGTGCATAATGTCCTTTTAGTCATATAAAATTATGAATGGTACATGTCTGATTTCTCTTAAACGATGAATCGTTGATTAAAATTGAATTATACGGATTATGGTAATGTTTTATTGAACAGACATATTAAAAATTTTGAATACCAAAAGAATATTTTTTTTGATGCACCAATTTTAATATTCTAAGATATAGGGGTTTTTATTAAGGTTTATTATAATATCTTGATCTAGGTTTTAGTTTTGTATTTATCTATTTACATGTACAAATATCCTATTATTTTATAAATATTTTCCCTCACAGGAATAATTATGCTACCCATGATATTGATTTTATGATAATGGTTTTTTCATTAATTTTTTGTATCAATTACTTGATAGAATAATGAATTAAGTTATTTTAAAACCATTATATTTTATAATATATATTTTCATTAGGGTTTAGGAATTTTAGTTTGTGGGGATGGATTTTATTTCTTTAATAAATATTCCACTGGAAAGGATAGTGTGGGAGAAATCAATATAAGAATAAAATCATACTGAGATAGATTTTGATAGGAAAGAGATGAATACAATATGATAAAGGAGGTAAAAATATGACATATTGTTTTGAATAACGTGGATGATAAATATTTATTAAAATAGAAATAATTATCATATTATATAGGGACGTGTGTTATTAATTGTCATTTAGGTGATCAAAAGTCTGGAGTATGTTTTTATTATACCTTTCATGGGTATGCTTCATATGGCTTCTCTAAAAATTGAAAAAATATATCATTCGTTGAAGCATCAGTTTCAGTGGCCTTGTTTTTAGATATGTGTAGTGAGGTTTTTGAATAGATTCCTTACTTATCAATAGGAAAATAACAAGAATTTGGTTCCAACATAGTATTATTAATCATTGTTCATTATTAAAAATAAATGGAATGATATATCTATAGATTTTTTGAATTTATTTTCTTATTCGCCTATTAGTTATATTGTGTTCAATATACTGGTGGATATACTTTTTAATTCATATAATGATTTAGTTATCAATGAGGATAATTTTTTGAGTTATTTTTCATGGTTATCTGTAATGAATGTGTTTAATTTTATAGGATTTGTTGAATTAATTATATATAATCATGACACCAGTTTTCATCAGGGGTATGCATCGGTTTTCACTGAGATTTTGGATCACAATTTTTCATATATATTAAATTTAATATACTGAAAATAATTGTAGATTAAGTTTTAGACTCAAAATTTAGTGGATAATTTATGGGAATGCATTTTTTAATTTCATGGATTGATGATTGAACATTCTAACATCAGTGGAGTTTTTTAAAAAATATACAATTTATCATTAGAAAAGACACTATATATGTAATTTTATATTCAACCATTTTATTCTCCCATCTATTGGATTCATCATTAATAAGCAATTATTATTAAAATGAATATAGATTGGATGATGAGAGAGTGAGAATATTTCACCAAGGAACATGTGAACATGGACAGAGTAAGAATATGTGCTATATAGATCGATGATGAAAACATTGGAATTTATGATTAGATATAATTTCTATCTGTTATTGTTTTTAGCATTTATAATTGTATACCATTTTACTTTTTCATGGGAACTACAAGTAAAAATAGACAGAATAGGATATTGAAACTTCCAAAAAAATGAGCTTTTTTTATTATAGAACTCTTTTATTGTTTTAATCATTTTTAATAAATACTATTCAATAATAAATCGAGATACCCATTAATGAAAGTAATTGACTTGTAATAATTCATTAAAAAAAATTTACTTAAAAATATTTTATTATATCAAATTTTATATATATAGTTATAATGGTTATAAATTAGGTTACAGTTTAAATCTATATAGAAATTAACACTATATTTTAATTCCATAGAGATGGGCATGAGGTTTTGTAAAATTTGAAGTCAATGTCAGGGTGGTGGGGTTGGGTTGATAAGAGGGTCCACATGTATACCTATGAATAAAATGACATCCCAAATATTTTGAGGCCATATTTAAAATCCATATGATGGTGAAATTGTATCTTTTATGTTAATTTTATAAGTAATAATGTTTTTCATTTTATGGATGTGCATCTAGGACCAGTGGTGTCTGTTTTAAATCTATACAACAAGGAAAAATACTTAGGCATTTCAAGGTCACACAGTGAGGACTGCGGTTCTTTCTTTTAAGGTCATGAAACATGAAAGATGACATATTGTAGTTTAAATTCATAATAATAGAACCAATGTGAATAAAACACAGAGAAATGGATTATATGAGAGACTTATTCATGGATAAAGCTTTATAGGTTTCACTAGAAGAGGGTCATGGTGAAGTTAAAAGTCATACAACATAATGGTGGTTGATTTTAACGTACCTACTACCCGTGAGGATATAATTGAGAATGGGTGGATTGACCCACTGGATGTGGGAAAACAATGGGATACAATCATGTTGGGTTTATTGGGGGTGAAATCTTGGGAACATGAACACCAAGACAACAATACATGTCTGAAAGATATGAAACTACTTTCTTAATAAGGGGAATATTTATTATCAAAGGCATTTAAGATTTATAGGTCTCTAAGCACCCATATTTTATAGAGGAAAAATATTTGGTAGTATATTTATAGGATGTGAAATTCTTATTATCGAAGGAATATAAGATATTAAGGTCCACATGAGAGTATAAAGTAACCTAATCATATGATTATAGTTTTATATGCAGAGGGTTTAGTGAAAGATTAATTTCAAGGGATATAAATGGGAAGGATTATTCAACTTTGTTTAGAAAATCCACTGGGGAGAAATAGGGTGTTTTTCCCATTTTGAAGTCCTATATAATTACTCATTATAACATAATCCTTAAGGGTTATGCATGATAATATTTAGTTGTAGGAACATAGTTTCTAAGTCTTTTCTCTATTCTTTCCTTAATATCATTATTATAGTGTACTTTTCACCACTAAAGGTGTACGACTTGGGTGAAGAAGTATTTTGTGAGGGATTTAAGTGTGTTACTCTATGATATATCAATTACCTATGTTTTACATCCATTTACATTAGGTTTTGTTTTTAAAATATAAAATAGAAGTTTATGGAGATCTATGGTGTGTGAACTTTTCCATATTTTCTCTTATCTCTTGGTGTCTTACATTTAGATCAAAGGGTTCCTATTTATAGGAAAATATTCTATGGTCATCCAAATTTTTGGTAAAAATTTTATCATTTGAACAGATTTTTCCTAGAGAATACATAGTGTTCTTCCTTGAATATAGGTGTAGGAACACTATTTTGGAGAGATTGGGAATGCTACGTAGATATGGGCGTGGTAATAATACTTCATGGGACTATTGTTCACACTCTACTTCAAAGGATGGTGCACACCTAGCTTCAATAAGGGTGTAAATGTATATAGGACTTGGGTGTTTGGATATCTCTTTTGATTAAATAATAAAACATCTTCTTCCTTGAAATTATATGATTGTATTAATCATTTCTTTGTTTTAAAGTCACCGATTATTTTTTGAGCCACATATGATATTTGACTAAGGAATTTTTTTTTTAATTTTATCCTCGATGAAAAATGATGTTTTCAGAATTTTTAGATTATAAATAATAAATTTAGATGATTTATTATATGACATTTAAAGACAAAATCATCAAAAAAATAAATGTGTTACAATTTATTATTGGTTGAGGAACTTATGTTTAGGACAAAGGATAATAAAAATCAAATCATAAATAATGTTGTAATATTTGATAAACTAAAATGAATTTAATTAGTTTTCTTGAATAATTCAGATTAAATCACATCAAAAATCAACTTTTACATCAAATCTTAAGTTATTTACGATGAAATATATATAAGGAGAATAAATATAAATAAGTTGATCAGTTATTTTTTTAACATACTGAAGATGATGTATGTATTAGTTTCATGTGAAACTGTCAAATAGTAAAAGCGTATTCCATGGTTCAAGATATGTGTGTTGTTTGATTTTCATACACATGTGTATATTTAAGTGTGATAATTAATGGAATATTATTGAAAAATATAAATTTGTGGTTCTTATAAAATTATAATAAAATATATTCATCCTTGTGAGGAGAAATTAATTGTGTTATATTTGAAATATACTTTGTATGGAAAAAGAAACATGAAGAATATAATTGTAATAAAAAATAGCTTATTAATAACAGTAATTTTTGGAATAGAAAGTTATTTGTCTATATTAATACTATTTGAGTATATTTAAAATTAAATTAGAAATTAATTTATTTTCACATTCATTTGAGAAGATAATAATTTTTAGAATGAAGAAATTAGAAATGATTTTGGAGCCAATACTCAATTCATTATGGGATGGCCTATAGATTATGTGAATATAGAGATAACTATAGAATCATTTAGTAATAAAATAAATGTAACCCACTACATGTAATTATGATTGAAAACTTGTGAGACAAGTATATATATTAGAGTTTCATCCTGATATATTTTAAAGGAGAAGAAGAGGATAGTGAGTTAGATGAATTGTTAACGTTAATAAGTTATAATTGAGGGAAAATTTAGAAATAATATCTTATATTTTTTGTTTAGTGTCATATAGTGTGAAGTGGAGATCTACATTAGTTGGAGAAGGATATAGAATAACATGTGATACATGAGTATAAATAACCTATAGGGGAATACAATTTCAATTTTGAAATATAGTGAACCAAACAAGTGTAGTATTTTGAGACCATTATTTCAAGATAATACCTGACCACCAAATTTTATTTGGTGATATAAATATTAATGTATAATTTCTGCTTCAATGTGAGTTGAATTTTACATAGAGTTTTTTTCACACATAGGGGTCAAAGAGTGTAAAAACATCACACGTTCATCTCTTATTTATATTTATTAATTGAATTTAGTTTTGGGATATTTCTCAAATAAAAAGGATCCATTCACATCATAATAGTTATTAGAAGTTCAAATACTAATGAGGATAAGTTAAAAATATTAATTTTATTTTGGTAAATGTTGTTTACACCTGAATCACAACCTATCAAGCATGTATATATGATCCAATGGGAACTAGAATTGGTATTATAGACCTGTTCCTCTGATTAGATTATTTGTTCTATAATAACTAATATCATTGGAAATGATAAATCTAAAAGGGTTTGAAAAAATTTACATGTTTTTTTACCTAATATACATGAAGTGTTTATTTTATTCTAAAGATCCTCAGATGGAATAATATACCTCCATTCAAATTTGAATATATTTGGAGGTCTCAAAATTTCCTTAAGGAACAAGTTGAAGAAAGAAGTTTTAAATAAGATAATATATTCAAGGAGGTGTAGGAATAATTAACTGAAGGTTATGAGAATGATGATAATTTTCTTATTAAATATTTTCAAAAATGATCCTCTAATGAATATTTCTCAAGATATAAAGAAGTTATTTTTGATGACTCACATAATGAATTTCATTAAAAAATTAAAACTCATAAGAAAAAGGTCACATTTAGAGTTGACACATATATATTTCTTAAATGAAGGGAATAATTCATGAAAAATCAAAGTTAGAGAAAGAAGTTAATGTAATATAAGAAGCATTGACAAGGAAAATAAATCCCCGTAATAGTCCCTCCAAGAATGTAAGAGATAAAGAACAATTTTGCATAATTTTCAATTAAAGTCATTAGATGATGAATAATTAAAAATATTTATTTGTGAGAAATAAATTTATGATATGGTTATTAAGGAGGTGTTTAGTGCATTATGAAACTTTATAAAGTCTCCATGGATGTCATATATAGCCTGTTTAAAGTTAAACCATAAAGGTTACAAGACCTTGAAACAGCCAAGGTAAAGGTAATAATAAATTTCACACTATATTAACATTCATTAATTATATTTTATATAGTTATATTAATATTATGTAATCTTTCATTTAAAAAATTAAATAGTTTTATACTTACTAAATTAATTTTCATGTATTATAGGTCTTTTTAAAATATTAATTCAAAAATTTAGAATTTTATTTTGAAAAAATTTATATAAAATTTTAAATTAGCATGTAGAATTGATGTTAGGGTAAAATTTTTGGTTTCTTATCAAAAGATTGATTTTTTCATGAATGGTCAAAAATACTGATTTTTTTAAAAATATATTTTATTTTAATAAAATAAATTAATTTAAAAGTATAATTCTATCTAAAATTAAAACAAGTATACTTTAATTATAAATATAAAAATAAACTACTTTTGAATTATAATTAGTCCTTATTTTAGTATAAGTTCATTTTAGGGAAAAAACCTATTTTCCTAAAAACTATTTTTTGTTTTATTTTTATTTTTTTATCTTAAATTTATTTTTACCACTTATAAAAATTAAATATTTAAAAACAGATTCTGTATTTTGGATGACGATTCCAAAATATGGTAAATTAGTCCCTTTTATTTTGTTCATTATGAATATTAACCATAGTAAATATTTATCACCTATCTAAGGGTAAAATAGTTAAGTAATGTTTAAAATAATTTTATGAGGCATAAATATCCCTAAAACTTTTACCTAGTTTATTGGATAATTTTTCTCAACAAAGACCCATAAAATTTAAAAAATGTGGAAATTTATTTCCAATTTCCTTTAATAATCACTTTAATATAATTTTATATAAATAATAAAAAATGTCACTCTATTTATTTTAATAAAAATATTTTTTAATATTCATTAAATAAGTTATTTTTTTGTAGCTAAATAGTTATTTTATAGAAGAATTTTTTTATACTAGTCATTTATTTTTAATTTTTAGTGATGAAATTTTTATCTTGATTTATTTTTAAACTCTGAAACATTTCTTATACATTTAGTAGGGAAATCAAGTAAATGAAATTATAATCTATATAAGTAATATTTTTTTGATTATTTATTTTTTTCCTATGAATATTCTATATCAATATAACACATTAGGGTTGTTTGAATAGTTTATTTTCGTATTCCATTACTCTCTTGATGTTATAAACGTCAAATTAAATGAATAGTTACAAAAATTACTTTAGTAAAATTTTATAATAAATAAGATATTTTTAAATTATTTAAACTTTATTAAAATCCTATCTTCTTACAAGTGAATGGGATCTCGTTTTGAATATTAACCCTAGAATTTTTATGATCAGCTTTCCTTTTATAATAACATTACTGACTCCTTTGATGTCAAAATAATTGATACCATGGTAATTATCAATAGGTTTGGGAGGGGTTAAAAAATATAAATGGGAGAAATCATCACCTAAACCTATTCAAACATTATTTTATTATATAACTTCGTCCCATACTCATCATATCTTCAAAAAATATCATATTTCTTCCATTTTACAATGAAATATTATTTATATTAGTCTAATAATTTATGTAATTCAATGAGTTAACCTCCACTAAGTTATAAATGGTAACCTATTATCTTCTCTTACTCATTGATTTTGAACATGGTAAAACTACCGAAGATATTTTGGGAATATAAATAGAATGTTCACAATTTTTTTAAACTTAAATTATTATGTAAATAAATAAAAAATGGTAATAGATGAAATTAAAGTGGTTATAAGAATAGAATAGACATTAAAAAGGATCTTAATCAAGTAAATAATCAATAAAATTTTATTATTCTAGAAGATAAATAATTTATACTATGAATTGGAATTGATTTAAGGAGAAATTTAACATAAAGCCTAATTTTAAATGTATTAATTATTTAATTCGAAAATATTTTTCATCGATGTACACATTATTGAAATTATTATATGGATGTATTTATATGGATATAAATGAATTATATAGGTACTTTTTTGTATCATTTATAATTTATTCAAATGATTTCAAATGAAATACTTTTACATATTTTATATGGAATATTTTGATATTCATTAGAAAAGGTAAAAGGTATATTATTTTTTAATGTATATAATGACATTGTCTTTTCCTGCTAGCATAAATATTATTTGATTTTTTCTTCAATTATATGATTCCATGTTTTCTTTGAAGAGAAATCCTTATTCCCTTTGTTTTGGGTTTTTCTATATCTGAAATTGTTTTGTTTTTGGGTAAAAAAGAGTTCATTAATGGGTTTATAATGAAAAGGTTCCAACATAAAATGTTTTATTCATGATTTTATACATGATAATTATATATGATGATGGGTGAGACCAATACAACTAATACAAATGGGTGATACCAATAAATCTTATACAAAGAAGTGATATGAATATATCTTATATGGTGGGTGAGAATGATATTTCTAATATGATGGTTAATCCCAATATAGATCTACAATTCATTAGCTAATGTTTCTTATCTTCAAATGAAAGAATAATGGAGTTAACCAGGGAGGATTCTCTGATGGATTTAACCTGGTTCTAGTATATTCAGATATAATCTATGGATATAATGATCTATAGTTCCTAAAAGGGTTTCTATTTTATTTCTGTGGGTTTTAGAGGTTTTATTTTAGAAAAAAATGTGTGGTTTTCATGTGGATATGATTTATTTCATATGGTCAAAAAAATATTGTAATAAAGGTAAAACTTTTATGTGTTTTCATGTTTTTCAAAGGACTAATATATTTTTTTTAATTTTTTCCCATTGTTGATATTTTTTTCCCATCCCACATTTTTCAATATTTTTTATAAGGATTAAGGATATTTAAGAACCAATAAGATATCACGTTTAAAGTAATGAATATTTTCATGAAAAGATAACATGTTTTATTTGAAGTGTTTTATATTATAGGAAAAATGTATACTGAGTAGATGTGATCAATTTTTAATATATGGGATTTTTATGCAAGTGTTATGACCAAATTATCTAGAAATATAAACTGTAATGATCCACGAAATGTATGAAATTGATTTATTGAATATAAACTCAATACTATATAATTTTTTAAGGATGTTTCCTTATAGAGTTGATAATTATTTAGTGGACACAAGGAAGACACATTAGTTTCAAATTTATATGTTCATGAGTGATTGGGAAGATAGGTTGAGAATAATGGGAGATGAAAATAAAAATTCCAACCACAAATTCTAGAGTATAAAATAAAACTAAAGAATCTAGAAGAACAAAAATCAAGAACATCCAAAGAATATGTGGAGTTTGATTAAAAAAGTGGGTCTAGGAAGATTATAACAACATATAAGCCTCAAAATAGAGGCATAAGGATATTGATATCATTAAGAAATATATCACCCTCTAGATTAAAAAAACCTATCCCAGAACTGTAAAAAATTAGTTCACACTAAATCTATTTTATCTGGATGTTAAATACAAAATAAAGAATATGAAAAATGTATAAGCTTAAAAATAATATAAAAAATTAAAATATTTAAATGATGGAGGTAATATTTTCGTAGAAACAATTCCCCCAAAGAGAACTCAAAATGGGTTTAAAACTATCCAATGACATTAAGCATAAAAATCTATACATATTTTATACACTAAAAGAGACAAATAATAATTAGTAAATGTTGGTGTTGTTAGATGTTGAGAAATAAGGTCACTCATATATGTAAAAATAAATTAGTATATGGAAAATTTCTAAGTCATAAATAAAGGGGATTATAGCTAAAAATTAAATGAAACATGTTGGAAGGAAACTAATCTCATAGAATTAAAGATATCCATCTTTTAAGAACACATTTGAATCATTTGAAAATTCTTGAAACATATGAAATATTTATCATTGTTGTTATGAGAAATACTCTTATGACCCTACAAGGATTCATTCATATACTAAAATTAATATTGATCCCCCAAAAATAGATAAGTGAGTAATGTTAAAAAAAATTCTACATTGTGAGAGAAAATAGTGAAGACAAATACTCCCAAGAAGGAATTGAAGAAATATGTCCATGAAAATCATCATACTAAAAATATGTGCTTGTATTTTTCTTGTAAGATAAGACACATCATTGGTCATATAAATATATCCATGAGACTCATGAATTTATGATTTAATCCAAAAACCAATAGGGAATCCATCTATGAAAAGGTTTTTTGGATTGGATTATTGGTTGAAACTCCTTGTGAAGATGATGAGAAGATTTACAAAGTGGAAATGTCAAAGCATGTTAAATACATGTGTGGAAGGTGAAACCTAATAGGATAGTAGGATTTCAAATGTATGGCTGTCTATCCAAGAAATACGAGGAATAATGGTAAATAAATAGAATCTTAAAGTACTGAAATCTTTCCAAGTTATAAAAGAAACTATAAAAAATAATAATAAAGACTTTGTGAAGAAGGAATGACTTGGCATATTTATCAACAAGATAGATGTTTCTAGGAGGATTGAGAAAGAGGAAAATTAGAATGGTTTTATATTTTCTCAAGTAAAAATACTCCTTAAATTCAAGAAGGAAAAACAATTAAAAATATTACCATAATATCCAAAAGTGTAGAGACATGTAAATATAGGAAATATATAAGAATAAATAGGTAGAGAAACTTTATATCTTAAAAAAGAAGTTAGAAGTGTTGAGAAAATTTTTCTCAATCCCACTTCTCCTACTGAGAAGATGCAGATGAGGAAAAATATAATAATGTTAGTGTTATATTACATAAATTATGATAATTCAAGGTGAATAAGCATGAAATTATCATTTGAGGTTGAGTAATCAAATGAGGTGAGACTATCAAAGATTTATATTTATTGTTCTATCTTGAATTCTGAAAAAACACTAGAATATTGAAAGATGATTTTTAATTTTCATTATATAATCACCATTTTAATTCATATTCGTTATGTTTATAAAGGGAAATTAATAATCTAACCAAATTGAGAGTAAATGCATTTCACTTGATTTTTTATGTGTTTTCACGTGTGTGCATATTCATGAACATTCATGTATATTTTTTCAATCATATCCTATAAGGCATAGTTGTTTATCAAATTATATTTATTTTTTGGAGACTATACTGGTCTAAATTGATCACTATTTTTTCCACACTGGTTTTCAATCATTGACATAGGGTTTTTTAGTTTATAGCCCATTTCTAAGGGAAATATAATTCCATGTGATTTCTAGTAGTGATATTCTATTTGCGATATCCTATAATCACTTGAAGTTGGCGATCAATTATTCTTATATATTCCTTATAAAGACCTGGATTTTCCATGTAATATTTTTTAATTATATGGATTTAATACAAGTCTGCGAAAATTGATGGTGTGTGATTCCATGGCTCGGACTGCTCGGAATGAATTTTTTAACTTTTTTTGGGTACGTTTAGTAAACGCGTGAGTGCAATTTTCTAACTTTTGAACCATTGCTCAGATTAAAAAATCCAAGGGCACAATTGAATCAACAGTGCTGAGATTATCTTAAGGGAGGCTTTACTTTGACTGCAGTAGGTCTAGAGAAAAAGTTACGTTTTGTGATTTTTTAAAAGAAAATAAATGAAATAATAATATTATTTTATTTTCTTTCATATCCTCCAATGGAAAAGAACTGTGTGGGGCCAGTGATGTGTCAATATAATAAATGGATTGACTTTCCAACCATAAATAACGACGTCATTCGGGAATTAGGATGGTTCCTAATTTATGAGCCCCCATTAATTCCCCACGTAATTACTTACCCTCCTCCTCTCCTATTTATATGGAGCTTGGGAGGAGGTACCGACCCATCTTCACCATGAAACTAAGTGCTGAAGGAGAGACATGATGCCTAACCCTTAGAGGAAGGAGCTGATCCTAGAGGGAGTTGATAGCCAACACCGAACCATGAACCGAAGGACGACGTACGTGTGACGTCGTTGGGAACCGGTTGCCGGAACGAAGAACATGATCCACCTTCAAGCACATATGATCTACAACATGTTTTATAGGTGGGGGGTTTATTCGTTTGTGCATTTTAAATGATTTTCCTCTTCCCTCTTCATGCATACTATGAAGAACGTTGGTCAACCGACTAACGAGTTGACCCACGATTCATTTGTTTTTGGGGGCGGTTGTTGCAGGGTATCTTTGTAGGGTTTAAAATGATTTAAATTCCAAGATTTTTTTGAACTCGTTATCCTCCCTTATGTTACGAGCTAACACGAAGGGAGAAGAAATAATGAACCTGACCCATACCCTCTTCTAATTTGCTATACCCTCGCATTCTCTATGGAATACCTCCATCGCAATGACCCCGACTGGCTAGGAAGAAGGAAATGCGCCAAACCATGCTGCAAGAGGAGACCACAATGGTCATCGGAGCGTCCAACACCAGTCGGACGCAGAGGAAGTGTGGCCCGCCGTCGCGCATTGCCGGTGAGAAAGGAGGACCGTGGCTCGTCAGCCACGACAAGTAGAGGTGGCGGCCGATACCTCGGCCGGTCAGGAAAAGGAAGGACGGCGCGACCAGTGCGCCGCCGGTGCGAAAAGGAGACATGGGTGAAGTCGCGATGACCGAGTAGTGCCCAAGAAGCACTTCTGCTTCAAAGGCCACATGACCTTTTTTCATTCTGGATTCTGGGGGAGCGGCTCCCCTGAGCTGCCTGGCAAAAGCCCCATGAGGCGGGCCCTACACGTTTCGGCCACCTACCCAGTGAGTCACCGCCAATGGACCAGGCCACTTACCCAGCGGGCCGCGCCCTACCACGGGCCGGGCCACCCCTTCTTCAGGCCAGGCCACCCACAATAGGTCGGGCCACCCTTATGGGCTAGCCCTTTGAGGACCAGGCCGCCCTTGCGGGCCGTCCCTTTGCGGACTGTGCCGGACCTCAGACCAGTGGGCAGAGTCCACCACAGCCCATCTCAGACAGGGTCGGTCTGACTGGGTCGAACTAGATCGAGGCCCAACCGGGCCCAGAAACACTTAAAGGTCCTTATCTTGAGAACCAGACCTATGTTTGATGAACTAGACCCATAAATTATTTAAATCCCATATTTTATAGATACCATTGTTATAAAATATTTGTTTATTCCTTATGAAATGATTATGATACCCTTTTCTTTTAATGGGAAACCCTTATGTTTATAATTGATTCTTTGTGTGGCCCACATTTGCATGATCATGTTATAATGGGTGCACCCAGATAGTTATTCAATACATTGTGTAATTTTTAGTCTAATGTGATGTAATGTTGGGAATGAGAGTAAACCTAATTCCTTTATAGGAATCTATCCATCATGTGATATTGTCTTAGAAATTCTACTTCAATCATTTTTACTTCATGTTATATGTTGCTTTCACTTTCCTATGATTCAATGATCATAAGACTCCATGTTCTATATGCCATTTTTAGGTTTATTCACGAACCATTCCTTTTATGACAGTAATGTTATGAATTCTAACTCATTTTATATGATTTATTCACATTTTTATTCCCTCATATAAATTTATAGCTAATACATTTTGTCTATTTATTACATAGGTTATCCTCTGTAGATGTAGAAGCTAAAATGAAGTTAAGAGATAATTATAGAAGGTTAGTAAAGATATATTTTATTCAAGTTTAATTTTTTTTAATTTTATTTTTCTAATCGTCAAAATAGTCTATTATTTTCAATCCTTGGTTTGTACTTAAAGGGTAATTTTTCTTAAAATCATGTAAGATTATGTATAAAAGTATTCGGTAACTATTGTTGGTATCAGAGGATGGTGTTTTTGTTATTGGTATTAGGACTAGAAAACTTTTTTAATAACTAGAGGTATAATTATATCAGAATGGATAACCAAGATTTAAACTTAGGGAATCATAACTTTGGATATACTTTTCATTTATATGTTTATCCTTCTGTGTTCATAGTTTTATTTTTATTTTAATATTACAAAAGTATTCATTACCCATAATTTTTTTATTTTCTCATTAATGGTTGGAAATAGGATAACCCATGCCAACAACCTTTGTGATAGGAAATTTGATGATTTCACTAATAATATTCCAACATAATGGAAATGGGATCTCATAATTTCATGATATTATTTTATCCACTGGATAATGATATCAATAATAACTTAAATCACTTATAAAACCCTATTTTACTAATAAATATCAATTTACAGTTGAATCATTTATGTGAAAAATTCCTCCTATATTTAGTGAATATTTTGATCCCTTAGTTTCAGAACAATGTATTAACTACTTTGAGAAAATATTCTCTTTCTTCTAATGCTTACAAGATGAGAAAGTCATGTTGAAGGTTTATCATTTTGGATGATTAGTGGTGGAAACTATTAATGAAAATTATGGTAAAGAGGAAATTAATTCCATGGAATGGGAATCATTCAAGAAAATATTTTTCAATAATTATATTCCCTCAACACTCTATCTTAAGATAGAGAGGGAGTTCCTCACTTGAAATAAAAATAAAGATGAGTTTATCATGTCATATGAGGTAAGATTTTAAAGAGTTTCACAATATGATTTTGGCATCATCATCAATTCCAAATATTGGGTGGGTTGACTTGTTATTGGGTTCAAAACGAGTCTTTGAAATTCCTTTTAAATTCAGGACGTTGATATTTATAAAAAAAATATTATTTTTTAACTTAAATATGAGATGGATATTGTTGATTATTATGGTCTCATTGGATAGGATATAAGAAATTTAATATAGAATTTTACTCAAGAGGTATGATAGAAAAATATAATAGATTAATGAATTCCCAACATCCCACTTGTCAAAAGTGTGGAATAAAAATTCTTCAATCTACTAAACGGGAAGAATAAGGTGCTCACAGTGTGGAAAATAGGGGCACAAAACTATTAAAAGGTGAAGTTAAATGAAGAAACCCACTCATATGGAATTGTAAAAGAAGGATGAGATAAATAATATTCCTACTGTGCATTGCTTTAACTATAAGGAACAAGGGAACTATGCAATATAAAACCCTAATCCATGGGTTTTCAGAGAAAATCAATGACAACAACCTCTAAGGTAGCAAGGATGGGAATATACTATAACTAGTACTAAGGTGGAGCTTGAAAATGATATGGTAAATGGTATGTTGGTTATTAATTAAATAAATGAAAATGTATTATTTGATTCTAATTCTACAAATTATTTCATATCTTACAGGTTTCTATTCAAACACCACAAAAAAAATTGAAGGTTAAGTTATCTGTGAGAATAAAAAATGGGAAAATTATAGAATAAAAAGTATATAACTCATCACTATTTAATGTTTTTGTACTAGATATTTCATATTATATCATCTTACTTCCTTTGGTGGAGGTTGATTCCATATTGGGCATGGATTGGCAATTTTATACAAATCCAATATTAACTGTTAGGAACGGGAGATCACTTTTCACATCTCTAGGAATCCTCTAATTCTATAAAAATATAAGGAGAAAGAATATAATTCAAAATAATAAACTAAATCATGGATGCTATTTCCTTACGAGATATCATATCTTTCTCAAATTATGGAGACAAGCAAAATGACCAAGATTGAATATATTCACATTTTGAGGGACGACACTGATATGTTCCCTGGAGAATTGGTTAGTCTTCTTACTCAATGACATGATGAGTTTTAAATTGAACATATACCTATAACTATGACCATTTAATATATACCATATATAATTTCCACCATTGAGTTAGAATAATTAAAGAAATAGTTACAAAATAATCTGGAAAAGGGTTTTATATGCCCAAGTGCTTCACCGTGGGGTGCTCTTATCCTATTCGTAAAGAATAATGATGGATAAATGTATCTATTAATTTATTTTTTATGATATCAAAAAAAATCATGATAAAGAAAAAGTATCCCCCACCTTGGATATACGACTTGTTTGATCAACTACAAGGGGAAAAATGTTTCTATAAGGTGGACCTTCAGTCACGATGTCACAAATTAAAGGGGAAGAGAGAAGATTTTCCCAAGACTGCCTTTCAAAAAAGTTAAGGAAAATAAGAGTTTATAATGATTCCTTTCAGACTCACTAATGATCAAAAAATATTCATGTACTAAATAGAGTCTTTAGTAATTATCTCTAAAAATTTGTGGTACACTTTATAGATGATATTATAATATACTTCAAGAGTAAGGAGGATCATGAGAAGCATTTTAATACTACTCTAAAGACATTATGAATGGATAAACTATATGAAAATTATAATAATTTTTAGTTATATATGGATGAGTTATCGTTATTGGGACATGTTGTCACTATAAAAGGGATCTCTGTTGACCATTCTAAGACAAAGGAAATTGGGGACTATCCTAGGCCAATATATGTAACGGATATCCAATGTTTCCTTGGTCTAGCTAGGTATTACTAATAATTTTTTAGGAATATCGAATGATTTTTGAGTGTACTAACAAATATGAATCTAAAGGGAGTAAATTATGTATAGACCAATGAATGTGAATACTACTTTAAAGAGATAAAAAACAGGCTAATCACTATACCGGTACATACAATGCTGACTTGTGGAGAAGAATATGTGGTATATGATGATAATTCAAATAAGTTATTAGGATGTGAAATGATGTAAAATTATAAAGTAACATCCTAGGCCTCAAGAAAGCTAAAATTACATGAGACAAACTATCCTAGGCATGACACAGATTCAAAGGCTATGATCTTCGTATTGAAAATGTGGTGGTGTTATCCCTATAGAGAGAACTATGAGATATATATCGATCACAAGATCTTAAAATATATATTCACACATAAGGAGATTAAAATTAATAAAATATTATGGTTATATCTAATCAAGAACTTCAACATCAGTATTCACTACCTTCTTAAAAAGGTGAATAATGTAGCTGTTGAACTTATCTAAAAAGAACATGAATCTCTATCCCTGATGCAGATTGAGAAATGACTTATCTTTAAGCATATTTAAAGGATGGATTTACAAATCATAATGGTTAGGAATACATCCTACCATTTCAGAATTATTGTATAATAATATATCTAATAGAAGATTAAGGAAGAAAAAAGGGATTATCTTGAGCTACTAATGAAGGTGAATGCAGTAAATGATGGGAAGATACATGTGTTACACATCGAAGATGATGGTGAGATCTGATTTGGGATGAGACTTTATGTTCCTCCATCACGTGATATAAATAATGAAATATTGGATAATTCACATATCTCACTTTCTATATACATCCTAGAAGTACCATGATGTACAATGATGTTCAAGAGAATTTTTGGTGGGAAAACACAATGAAGGAGATTGCATAGTATATATCATAGTATTTAATATTTCTTCAAGTTAAATTAGATAGACATAAGTTCAAAGGGATGATGTAACCATTTCTTATACCCATGTGTAAATAGAAGAATGTCACTATGGACTTTGTCATTGGTATCCTGAAGATGTATTCAATATACTTTGAGAAATGAATTGAATTTTAGCATGGCATATCACCCCCAAAATGACAGCCAGTCTTAAAGGACAATTATTATGATTAAGAGCATGATAAGAGAATGATAAAAGAAATTAATAGGTGGACGGGGTCAAAATCTTTCACCGGTTAACTTGTCATATAACAATATCTTCAATTTGATTATTCAAATGGCTCCATATAAATTTTTATATGGGAGTATCTATATAACTCTAAATACCTGGGCTGAATTTTGGGAACCAAAACTATCTGAAGTTGATCTTATTCAAGAGTTGAAAGATAAGGATTAAGCTATCCAACAATATATAAAACCCACTCAGAGTTAGTAAATGATTTATTCTAACATCCATTGAAGGGAATTGGAGTTCACTCATGGAGATAAGGTTTTATTCTGAATATCACCATGGAAGAGTGGCATGCAGTTTGGAAATAAATGGAATCATATCCCATGGTATAATGGCCCCTTTGAGATCCTTTATCATAGAGTATTAGTTTTCTATCTTCTTCCACTTCTACCAAGTATGGATCAAGTTCACAATGTGTTATACGTATCACTAATAAGGAAGAACATACCCAATCCCTCACATTTATTGAATCTAGAAGTGGTGAAACTAGATATTGGTCTCTCATTTGAGGATAAAACATTAAAGATCTTGGACCGTAGTGATAAATTTATATGTAACAAGACCAATCACCTAGTTAAAGTGCTAGAGAGGAACCATAAATATAAAGAGACAACATGAGAACTGGGGGAAGTAATGAAAGTGAAGTACCCTTAACTACTTTCATGAAATTTTGAGGGTAAAATTTCAAAAGGGGGGATGTAACACCCTGATATTTTTTTGAAATATTTATCCTTACATATTTGAATTTCTTTAATAGATTGTGTTGAACGCAAAATCGATATAAAACAAACAACTATATATTATTATATAAATGTAACCATTATAACATAGCTATTATAATTTTGCGTATAAACAAGATTAAATGAATTATAAAAATATGTTTTAAACATGTAACCAATAAATTATAAAGGAAAATAAATCCTTTTTTAAAATAAAAAAATCTGTTTATGAAAAAATATTTAAATGAACACATGTCTTTTTTGTACCAATAATATAAAAGAATCACATTTTTTAGATTATATTAATTATATATATAATATTTAATATATTTTTATCATTTATCCTATGTTTTTTCTAAACATGATATAAAAATAAATCCAATTTACTATTAAAAAATATGTATTTCCACCTTTTGTTGGTTCAAATATTTTAAAAATAAAATTTTTAACTTTTATAAATTTTACATAACAAAATAAACTTCATTTTTGAATGTTTAATATTAAAATTTTTATAGGGAAAATTCTGGGTATTTTTCATATAGGGTTCATTTTTACCAGTGAAAAATACTATTTTTTATTAAAACATGTATTTTAATTTTAGTATTTTCAAAAGAAAAAATTATGCTTGATTTAGTTTAAAATTAAAATTAGTTCAATTAATTTTATAATAATCCAATTATAGTGTTTTAAATTTATTCAATAATTTAATATAGTATAATGTTTTTATTTTATAAATAATTGTTTAAAAAACTAGTTTTTGGTTTCACTTTTACTATTTAAATTTAATTTAAATTTTGAAACTTACATGTTATGAATTATAAAAAATGGATTCCATATTTTTAATAAGTAGGTCTAAATTTAGTAAACAATCCCCTTCTATTTTTGGTCAATATGAATAGTAATGTTGGTAAATTTAGTTACCACAGTTAATGGTAAATATTGTAATTTATTGTAAAAGTGATATGATAAGGCCTATAAATTTTTCCTAAAACTTTTCCAAATATTATTAGATGAATAAATTTTTACCCATAGCATAGAAGGGTAGATATTGATTCATTTAATGGAAATATTTCAATAAAAATGATATATATAATATTTAAGTCAAAGAAAGTTACAAAATGCCACACTCTATTTTTTATAAGTATAATAATTTCAATATAGGGTTAACCAAGAGATATATTCACTCATAAATAGTCTTTAAAAATAAAAAAAAAATTCTCTACATCATGGAAATATATTTATAATTCTTAAGGATGAGAAAATTACCTTAATGATGACACAACACTAATGCAATAACTATTTTATTAGTATAAATATCAAATAAATGTTATTCAAAAAATCCAAGGAAATTTAATTATAATTAAATAAGGTTACTCATGAATTTTCAAGATGACCAGGACATGTTATAGGTGTATTAAATGTTTTGGTTTGAAGTAATTTTTTTTTGGATTTTATTAAATGTTAAAGTAATGAATTGTGTTAAAATTTACATTAATATTATTTTATGAAAATAATATTTTATTAAATTATTCAAAAATCCTAATATTTTTAAAAATTAAAAATTTATTATGATAAGTTCCAACATGTAATAAATTATTCATTTATGTACAATTTAAATAATATAGGAAAAACTTATAACCTTGTAATATTTAAAACAATGATAGCATAATCAAAATTAAAATAGGTCAATTAAGGGTTAATCCAAATGATAAGTTTAAAATAAAACAAAAACATATAAAAAAAGTTGATGAGATTAAAATACTATATTATATTATCTTTTAATCCATGTCAATTTATTTGTATTTTTATAGAAACTTATTTTATCATATTTTTTTTCATAAATTATCAAAAACACCCATATCCTCCCTTAAAAATACAACCCCTTATCATCACACCTTTCAAGCCTTTAATCTCAATAAAATATATTCCAAATAATATCCTCTAAACTCTCCCCATATCCAAGTGATTTTGGTCTCACAAAAAAAACAATTACAAGTTTCTCATGTGATCTTTCAATGAGGTGATAATCAAGATGTAATGTAACACCCCAAGCTTCCATGGTATGTTTCTCTTTAAATAAAACAATAGTATGCGATGTACGAAACTTTGATTTCTAGCAAACCACAACCAATCAAACTAGCCGTTATGAATAGTAATACCATCTTTTTGAAATTTTATAAATTTTATTTTTCAAAATGGACTTTATTTTTGGATTCGGAATATCGAAATTAGCTTAGGGTGATTTTTGGTATTTTTCTAAAAACATTCATTTTTTGATGAATAGTGAAAACACTGCGTTATTATTTAAAAACTAATTTTTATTTAAATAATTTTTTATTTTATTTAAATTTATTTTAGGTCAAAATAGATACATAATACCTATATAAGTTCAATGTAATTAATTGTAGTCATTTTATTATAAAATTAGATGTATACAATTTTATTTTATTTTTTAACGTCTTTTACCCACCTTCTAGACACATTTGAATATTTTCATAAAATGTAATTTTACCACTTCTGTGAATTGAATTTCAAAAATCTTAGAGACAAGGTTGAAATAAGTAAGTAATATGTGGTTAAATTGGATGAAAATAATTTTTGGTGAATACTAACTTTCGAATTTTATTTACCACAGTTAAAAGTAAATAGGGTAATTAAAGGTAAAAATGATATAATAATTACCCTAACACATGTATTAATTCTATTAAATATTTTTATTTCGACCAAAATAAACCATATTAAAAAAAATATGATTCATTTGGTCAACATGGATTAGATTAGGACATTTATTATTATTTTATTTAAAGAAGAGTTTAAAGTGTTAAATTCAAAATTTAATAACTAAAAAACTTTTAATATAAGGTTATACATAAGATAAATTCGATTATAAATATTAATTAGAAATATTGAAAAATTCCTACCTAATGGTATTTTATTTATAATTTTTAGACGTTAAATAATTAAATTTATTTATGACACAATGATGATGTAGTAATTACCTTATCATTGAAAGACTAAAATAATTAATATTATAAATATTAATATAATTTTAAATTGACACTTTTTATGTATTCAACAAATTTTCTAGGTTAATATGAAATTTTAGGGTTGATTAAATATTTTTTTTCGAAGTGATAAAGTTGTTATGACTTTTACAAAAACCAAATACTAAATAGTGTCAAAATTGACATAAATGGCTTTTTAAAATAAATATTATATTATTAATTGATATAATATTCCTAAAAATATAAAATTCAGCCAAAGGAATTAGATAAGGTTATATATAAAAATAATTAACTACTTAAGATTCTCTTGTATTTTTATAGTATGTTTATTAACTATTTATTATATTAATACAAGAATATATGGTAGAAGATAAACTATTTAACTAAGAGTTGAATCTAAAACATATGGTTAATATGGTAGCCTAAACCTATCTAAAACCTATTGGTTGAGAGGGTTTGGACCCATACCCACCTTATCCTCAAAATAAATCCTTTTTAATCCATTATAAACCAAATATTATTGTATAATAAAATAATATTTCAAGCTTTTCCTAAAGTGACCCTCACCTCTCTTATAAAAGGGTACTTCCCCATCTCTCAAAATCACACCTCCAATGCCATTTAGCTCAGCCAACCCTACTCAAATATCCTCCCAACTACCCTCACTTTAACATAGAGGCCTTACTTTGATCAGAAGCCAACCTAAGGATCCCTTTTGATTAAATCCAAAGGAAGCACCCGAAGAAGAGGTAATAATTACATCACCTCTTTCAAAGTTATTTTCTTCTTCCACTTCCTTTTTCTTTGTTTTTTCTATATCAAAATAATAAATCCATTACCTTATACATACTGTGATGTTATTATAAATATTTTACAACCATGTTCATTTTTCTTATCCATCCTAGGAATGACAAAGTCACCATACATGTGTACATACGACTTACTATCTTCAGGTCGTGGTGTAGTTTTTTATTCACCACTTCATCATTTGGATGGGAATAATAATGAGTATCATTGATGTAAATAATAAATAGAATAGGTTAATGAATATATATATATGATATACCATCCAATTACATTTTATTTCACCATCAATAGAATGGTGTTGTCGCTTATGCGTACGTAGAGATTACCGTCTCCACGAACGCGATGAGATTCATTTTCCATTATAACCATTCAAGAATAATTTTATTTTTATGATTAAAAATAATGTTTTCAAACATAATATCATTCTGGATATGAATTAAATACATTGTTTCCTTATCAAACATGACTTATGTTACGAAACATATAATGGGAAACATATCAGTTAACATCCGAAACAATGATACTACTGAAATATTATTAACAAAGAAATATTAGAAGCTCATATATGATATCACCTTTATGTATGTGGTTGTTTTATAATTTAATGAAAATTATTTAGCTATTATACAGGAGGCTAATGTACCCTCGACCAAGGAAAAGTACAAGGTAAGAGTAAATTCTACAATCTCTTCTTTATCTGAGGTTGTTTATACGTGAGTATCTACTGGGACCTCTTGGTCATCCACATCTGTGTTTCATAAAAATGTATTTCAAAACCTTTTTAATATTTTCTAGACTATGGGTTAAATTAATTTATACCCTTGTATGACGTTTTATAATATTTTTATTAAAGAATATTTTTGTTGTTTTCCAAATAAGGTCCTTTAAAACCTTTTCAACAAAATTAAGGAATGAATTGTTTTAACTTATATGGTGAGTGTGGCTATTTTCTGCCATTATAACACCTTCAAATATTCCCTTACAAGATTATAAGAATTTTTAAAAATAAATTTTTCTTTTATAATTATGTTAATTTTAAATTATTTCAAAATAGAAAGAATTATTTATCTCAAATAGTTGTAATTTCATCTATGTAAATATCCTTTGAGGGATTTTAAACCTTGTTTGAAGTTGATTTATTATGATACAATATTACATATTGTATTTATGGTTTTGTGATATTTTTGACGGTGGATGTGTTATTTTTATACCATTCATGGTTTATGGTTAAAGTATTAACATTTCGTATGCTAGTTTTAATATGAATGTTTATGTTATGTTTCAACCTTTTCATATGAGGAATGCATTGGAATTAGTAAGTGACAGGTGAAGCCTAGTATAACTCCTCGATTCATTGGTAGGTCTCATGAGACAAACTAATGTCTTGGAAGAAGACTTTGACAAAATCTTATTTGTAGTCTTGGCACGAGGCCTTGACTATGCGGTTATGATGTCTGTCATTATGCATTCCATCATTATGAAATTATATATTGATATTACATGTGATCATTTGGCTAGTATAATATCCATGTGAATAAGTAAATGTAATTGTTTAATTTATCTTTTCCATATTATACTGAACATTATGTTTAAAAGGATTGTGTTTTAGTCTTATACATTTCCTTAAATGTTTATGCTTATTTATAATAGTTTCCGCTATATTGTTATCCTTATTGAGCATCTGAGCTCACCCCTTTCTATGTTTTATTTTTCCCAGGATTCAAATAAGTATATTACGATTAACCTATAGGAATAGGCTAAGGCATATGAGTGTGTTCAAAGGAGACACAATGTTGTTGTTCTTTTTCATTTCATGATGTAATGTAAAACTTATGTATGTATCTAGCACTTCTAAGGCTACTAAACTGATCAGTCTTTCAGGACATGATTTCTTGTATCATGCCAATGTTATGTAATAATGCACCGAATCTGAGTAACTAGGGTTGGGTAATTACATTTTGTATCCGAATAAGTTTAGTACAAACCTTGGAAGATAGATTTAGAAAAACTATTATTAGAGAACATTGCCCAAAGATAGGATTGGAGGATTAGTACAAAAGAACTTCCTAGAATTTTGGTAATATAGAGATTTTTCTATATTTTCCAAGAAATAAATCCCTTTCTGGATATGAATATGTAGAGGTGGCTCTGGAATAGATGTACCTAGGAGTGAAAAATCTGAAAAGTAGTTTCTAGCTTGACCCGGGGTATCCTGGTACACGACAACGAGCCTTGCTGCACTATTGGTTATGACACTCCTGAGGGATATTCTTAGGATAATTAAAATATTATTTACAAACCATTATGAAGGATTTATGAGTAAATACCTTCTCAAATAAAACATTTTTTATGATATGGATTATATGAATAACCTATTAAATTTATGTTAGGTATTTTTCTAGTTTAGAATTATGTATTGTGATTCATAAACTAATCTAGTGTTTGAAATTATTTAGAAATTGATCCTAGTGGAAGGAATGGAAATTATATCAACGCATGTAATCTATATAGAAATTTCCCTCCTAGTTAAGATAATTATAGTGGAGTTGGTGATGCAACCGATGCTGAGCAACGTATAACCAGACTAGGAAAACTCACTCAGGTTATGAATAATATCCTTACCTGTATGGAGCACCCTAATTCACAACGCGAAGGATCAATGTTAGACCACTTCATGATGAAAAAACCACCAACATTCAATGGGACTAAAAATCCATTTTTAAATGAGAAATGAATAATTTTTTTTGAGAAATTATTTCAGGATTTAGGGTGTATCGAAAGGGAAAAAGTTGTCATGGCAGTTTATCACATCATGGGAGATGCATATTAATTGTGGTTATTAATTTAAAACACAAAGGATGGTGGAGAAGTATCAAATATGTAATGGAGTTAGTTTAAAGAGATTTTATTAGAAAATAATTTACTCTTGACCATCGAGCGGATATGGAAATACAATTTCTAAGTCTAAGGAAAAAGGAGGATGAGAATGTCACAAAGTTTGAGGCTAACATTACAAGGTTATCAAGGCATGCAGAAGATTATATATGTAACCGAAGGAGTAATATTGATCAATTATTTGATTTGTTAAAACCATTTCTGTGTCTAGAATTAGACTCACAATCCTTCTCACTATACGAAGATATTTTCTCGTGTGCTATCAAGACATAAAAGGAGTTATCTATGTCTTACAACTTTAAAGCAAATAAAGAGAAGAATAGATCTGCTAAACACTCTGGAAATTGAAATAAAGGGAATAAGGGAAAAGTTGAATTTCTATCATGCAGTAAATGTGGGAAGAAACACCCTAGTAATTTCCTGAAGGGAATGTGAGTCTGTTACAAGTGTGGTGAAAAGGCCACCAAGATCGTGATTTCAAGGGAAATAAAGAGGTTGTCAATGTTGAATTATATAATTGCAGATAAATTAGGCATTATGAAAATGAATGTTCTAAGCACCAAAGAAACTTACCTCGGAAAAGGACAACGGATAAAGACCAAGATTATGTGATCACTACAGCTGAGGTTGAAGCTCTGAATGATGTGGTGGAGGTAATTTAATGGTTTCCTCAAATTTAGACAATGATTTATTTGATTCTGGATCATCACATTGTTTAATATCTTCCCAATTTTCTATGAAAATTAGATATTTACAATTTAGTTTAACAAGGTAGTTTTTAGTCAAAACTCATAAGCGAAGTATCATTGCAACAATGTTTTGTGAATTAGTTCCCATTAGGGCATATAAATGTGCTTTATCTATTGATCTAATCATCATACCCAGGATTTAATTTGATATAATAATCAGTTTGGATTGAATTTTAGACCATGATGTGAAAATTTATTATAAGAAGAAGGAGGTTACAATTTTTTGTGATGATAAGAAGTACCTTATCTTTAGAGTAGAAAAGCCACCATCAGATTCTCATCTAGATCCACCCCAGTAGTTCTATTAAATTCAATTATTATGGAGGAATATAGTGAAATAACTATGAGAGAGGAAAGGAATTTTTAAATAGAGGATGTACCTATTTTGCAAGAATATGTTGATGTGTTGCTAGAGGATTTACCTGTACATTCTCTAGAATGATAAATTCAGTTTTCTATTGATTTAATTCGTGGTTCATGGCCCATATCGAAGACCCCTTATAGAATGACCATTGTAAAATTATTGGAACTAAAGAAAAAAAAAAGAATAATTGAGTAATAAAGGATTTATTATCCTTAGTATTTCTCTTTCGGGAGCCCCTATTCTTTTTGTTAAAAAGAAAGATGGATCTATGAGGTTGTGCGTTGACCACTAGGAGATCAATGATATAACAATAAAGAACATGTATCCCCTACCTGACATTGATGATTTATTTGATCAAATTCATGGAGATCAATATTTTTCAAATATTGAAATTTGATATGGATATCATCAGTTGTGTTGGAAGAAGGAAGACAATCCGAAGACAACATTTTGTCCCAGGTATGGGCATTATGAGTTTGCAGTAATGCCTTCTGGAATGACTGATGGACCCTCAATCTTCATGGATGTAATGAATATAGTTTACAAGGAATATCTTGATGACTTTGTAGTGGTATTTATTAATTATATCTTGGTATACTCAAAAATCTATGAAGATCATGAAAATCACTTGCGCACTATTCTAAAGCCTGTTAGAAGAAATGAATTATATGGGAAGTTTAGAAAGTGTGAATTTTGGCTTCATAAGATTTGTTTTTTGGCCATATTTCCTCTAAGGATAGAATCTATGTTGATCCTTCTAAGAAAATATCAATACAAGAATGACCAACACCGATGAGTATAACTGAGGTATGCAATTTTACTGGTTTAGCAGGTTATTATCAAAGATTTGTCCAAAAAGTTTCCCAATTTTATAACCCATTAACCAAGATCACATGTAAAAGGGTTAAATTTGTTTGGAAAAAAGCTTGTGAAGAATGTCATGAAAAACTGAAGAGAATATTAGTCAATGCTCATATCTTGACTCTACCATCAGGTAATTATGAGTTTGTTATTTTTAGTGATGCTTCAAATAAAGGACTTGGTTGTGTTCTTATGAAGAATTATAGAGTTATTTCCTATGCATCATGACAACTAAAAATTCATGAACAAAACTATCCCACTCATGATCTTGAGTTAGCATCTATAATCATTTCTTTGAAGATATGGTGATAGTATATCTATGGTGAAAAATGTGAGATATATACTGATCACTGGAGTTTGAAGTATATTTTCTCATAGAGAGAACTCAACATCAGGTAAAGACTATGGCTTGAACTACTCAAGGAATATGAATTCACTATACACTACCACTTGTGAAAGGAAAATAGGTGGCATATGTTTTGAGAAGAAATAATCATGGAGTTTTTAACAAGATGGGAGTTGAAATGGATTCTATGTTCATGGATCTAGTAAAGATAGATATGGGAATAATCATGGAAGGTGAAACATCAATACTTTTTCAAATAGCCACCAAACAATCTTTACTAGAAAGGATAAAAATTTCTTAGACTGATGATGAGGAGTTTAAAAAAAAAATTAAAGCTGTGAATGATGGGAGAATGATTGAATTTGTATATGAAGATGGAATTTTGAAATTTGGGAAGAGAATTTGTTTTTCTAACATACCTAATCTAAAAATAGAATTGTTGGATGAAGCTCATAGCTCCAATTTCTATATACAACTTGGCAGTAATAAAATGTATAGAGATGTTGTAAGATCCCAGTTCTTGTTTTAGAGGTACAAGCTTCTTCTATTACTTTTCCTTAAGTGATTTTGAGAAAATATGGATAATGGGGAAAAATCCTAAATTTTGGAACTACACGCCATGTACTTTATCCACACACAGTGTACTTTTGGTCGTGTTGGCATGAGTACATGGGGCGTGTGGCCATGCCGGCGATGAAGGGTGTAGGAACCGACTACACACCGTGTAGTGGTACCTTACACACCGTATAGTTAGTCGGCAGGCTTAAACAATAAGGCGGTGGCGTCATCGCCATCTGGGCGACAGTACATGCTGTGTACTCGAGAGTACATGTCGTGTACTCATGTTGACATATGAACAGTGAGGCGGTGCCGCCATTTGAACAGTTAAATGAAGGGAGTACACGCCTTGTACTTTGAATTACAAGCTGTGTACTTTGTTTTTTCGGCTTAAAACAGGCAGTAGCCTTCTCATTTGGCAGAGGAGGCACTTGAGCCTTTTTGGAGAAAAATGAGGAGGCCGGATCTTTGAAGATCCACCAGGCGTTCGTCTGGAATCCGTTTCGGCTTTGGACGATCTTGTTGGAACCGCACGGGTGAGCCCACTCCCCTCCTGGTACCGTTCTTGCCAATTATTCTCCTAACATAAGTTATTTACGTTTTAATGAGTTTTGTTCTTCATCAAATCTGCATCGTTCTTCGGCATTTCTAGAGTCGGCATTCAGGTATAGCATTCGTTGGCATATAAGGTAGGTGGGTTTGCGTTTAGTTTTCCAACTACTGAGCGTATTGTGCGTTTTTTGTGCCACGAACCCATGTTGGGGTGTTGTGTGGCTGAGGCCATTGCTATATTTAATACCTAGAATTAATTATGTATTTAATTTTGATAATAAAATGCTGGTTGGGATTGTTGCTTGGATCCGGAACCGCCACCGGGGTGTGTTTCTCTGTTTAGCCGTTTGGCCCGGATACCCGATGGTATGCCCTTAAAGTAGTAATTGTAGAATTTCCTTGAGAGGAATTTCTTGTTACTACTGTTTTACCTGTTGGGCATGGCCCGATTACCTATTTATCCTGAGGGCGTTGTTGTGATTGGCCTGAGGGCGTGACTATTTTAGCCCGAGGGCTGTCGTATTTCACCTGAGGGAAACCTTTCGTACCTGAAGGCTTTACTTATGTGCCTGAGGGCGACACTTCTTATGCCTGAGGGAAATTTCTATTACGCCTGAGGGAAATACCTGCGGGTTGGATTCTGTATGGCCTGAGGGAAAGCCTGAGGGTGTGGTTACTATTTTAGCCTGAGGGCACGGTACTGGTTGGCCTGAGGTCTTGGTGCTATTGAGCACAAAAATGTTTCTAAATTAAAGGATTTAAATGAATAATAAAATGTAGATTTTACCATTATATTAGTTACTTTTGAGTACTTCTTAGTTATTGATTTTTACTACAACACACTTGTTGCATGTTTTACACACAGTTGAGAACAGGCCTTTGGTGGGTGCCTACTGAGATATATTTCTCACACCCTGTTTGGGTCACGCTTTTCAGCCCAATCAGATTACGTTGCTGCTGGTGTAGATAGGGGAAAGAGTCCCTATACAGGTACATGACTGTTGCTGAGGAGTAGGAGGGCATGAAACCGATCCTAGGCTCGCGATGCCGCTACTAGCTTTTTTGCTTGCTTTGCTGTACTCTGTTTTCTGCAGTACTGTATTGATGTATAACATGTTCTGGATATTTTCTTAGAACTTGAAACATAGAGCATCATTACTTATATACTGTTGGTTATATCCACTATTTTAGTTATTTCAGTTGTGTATGTTTACTGCTTCCGCTGTTGTTGTAGGTTTATTTTGGTATTCCGCTGCACTACCCTTTGACAAATGAGGGCATAGTTTCCCCACTATCAGACCTGGGCCCTCGCTGCTAGTCGGTAGCCTCTGGAGTTTGGGGAAATGCGCTTGAGGTCACGTGGCGAACCAAGCTCGGGGCACCCGTTGCGTGGAACCCAGGTCCAGGACGTTACAAAGTGGTATCAGAGGGGTTTCTTTTCTTTGACATACTATTTGGAGCTGTAGTCAGGGTTAGGATGAATGGTAGTTGGTAATAAGTTGTGCCCGGGTGTAGCTAACCCGTGTACAGGGAAAATCTAGTCTACCTCGTACTTTTCATTCTTTAATCTTGCAATTTTCATTGTTGATATGTTTTCACCGTTGGGTGACGCACTTGGATTGTACTGTTTATATTTAATATGTGGGTTCTATTTAGTTGCAACCCGATTAGATGAGGGTATTCCGTCTCATGCATCATATTGGCACATTCTAGATATCACAGGTCATGCATAGTTTCCATGCCATGTCGGTGCATTAGAATTTTCATGTTGTTGTGATAGTTGTTGTGCTAGTAAAGCATGCTATTGTGATAGCTCCTTGATAAATACCTACCCTGTTATATGATGTTATTGTTTGAGCTTGTTTATAGAATGAACGCCAAAATTTGGTTTTTGGGGAGTATGGGCCCCCATTGACCGGAATTTGGTGGATCATTGATTGGATATTGGTTATAACACAAATAAGATGTCAAACTTTGATTCATGGGGTGTATGGGCCCCCACGGGTCAGAATTTGACACTTAGGTGTTATTTTCAGTATTTTCTGGGTTCCGGAGTAGTTTCTGAGGCATACTGTCTGGAAGACCCATAATACACACCGTGTAGGACCTCATACATGTTGTGTGTGTTCTTCTGTTTAGGAAGAAAAATGAACTTTTTGAGTACACGCCATGTACCTTGAGTACACGCCGTGTAGTCTCTTCTCGTGTCACAAACTGTGTGGGAGGCGACATGGGGTAGGGAAGGGGTTGGGTGAAAAACGTCATGTAGTTTTGTACACGCTGTGTAGTGTTGACCCGGAGTCCGGCCGTGTAACTAACAACACGGGTTGGTGAAATCCTTCATGGAACACGTCGTGTGGTGTAACCTGGGGACTCGGCCGTGTAACTAACAACACGGGTCGGTGTCACCATT
The DNA here is from genome assembly GCA_963277665.1 of Viscum album. Lineage (NCBI taxonomy): Eukaryota > Viridiplantae > Streptophyta > Magnoliopsida > Santalales > Viscaceae > Viscum > Viscum album. Next base: position 1,571,254,624 of record OY728148.1, on the reverse strand, counting down.
CCCTGAACACGCCGTGTACATATGGGACACGCCGTGTAGTCTTGTCCGAGGCCAGACCTTGTGGAGTTAGCCGTGTGGCTAGGAAACGGAGTGGTGTACACGCCGTGTATGGGTGTAACACACCGTGTATGGTAAACCCAAGTAGTCGGCCATGTCACAGACGACACATGCAGTTGGAAAATAACACCATACACGCCGTGTAGATATTATACACGCCGTGTAGTTTTGTGAATGGATGTCATGTGGCTTAGCCATGTAGAAGGACCCAGGCAGGGGAAAAGAAGTCAAGTACACGCCGTGTAGTCAGTATACACGCCGTGTAGTCTTGTTTTGAAAATTTTGAAATGCCTTCTTCCTCTTGTTCCTTTGTGGTTCCTTCGTTTCAGTCTTGATAATCTTGAATCTGAGGTGTGCTTTTGACCTTGTAGAGTCATGCCGCCTAGACGACCGCGAGTTTTTCACCAGGAGAGCGGTGAAGATTATACTACGGAGATGGTGGGCCATGGGCTACAAGTTGATCCACCATCAGAGCCTGATGCGGCACCAGCTGTTATACCGGACACAGGCGTGGAGGCGTAGTTCCGTGAAGGCTTATTGTGGTTCATGCAGACCTTTCAGGGAGCACCGCAGGCTGCCACATCTATGGCCGAGCTGACGCGTATCTTTCTACAGCAGCATCCACCTATGTTTCAGGGGATGGCAGACCACAGGCTGCAGAGTCTTGGCTAGGTTCGATGCAGACAATTTTCGAGCATCTTGAAACGCCTCCAGGGTGGAGGGTCAAGCTCGCGACTTACATGATGCGCGATTCCGCCAATAGGTGGTGGGATGTTACCACCCAGTTAGAGAATCATAGGGACATGGCGTGGGAGGATTTTCAGGCAGTCTTCTATGACTTCTTCTTTCCCGAGATGTTGAGGGAAGATAGAGCTCAAGAGTTCGTGAATCTGTAGGAGGGCGCTATGTCAGTGATGGACTACTCTGCTCGTTTTACAGAGCTTCAGCGTTTTCCACCCGTGCTGGTGGGTGATGAGACTTTGAGAGTCAGACGTTTTGAGGATGGTCTTCGGTGTGACATCTGAGCGCTGGTAAATGTTTTCAGGTTGCCTATTGTACAGGTGATTGTGAACCTGACGTTGATTACAGAGAGGAACCTGTGAGAATCTAGTGGTGTGTTCCAGGGAGGTTCAGCACCAGTTACTGGTACTATTTCTACTGGCACGAGGAAGAGATAGATGGACTCCTCTCAGGGCGGCAGAACTAGCCACACAGCTTCTTCAGGTGGCCCAATCAGGTGCTACCAGTGTGGCATAGATGGGCACAAGAGGACGCAGTGTCCACGAGACCCAGTGGAGTTCCAAGTTTGTAGCAGGATGGGTCATCTGTAGTGCTTTTGCAGGGTGTTTCTACCAGTGGCTAGTGAGAGGGGTTCTGTGCAGACTCCGTGTGCGGGAGCAGGACCAGTGGCTTCTTACCAGTCAGGGAACTGGAATACATTAGGGTGTGCAGGCAGAGATGGTGGTCGTGGCCGTGGTAGCTAGACACCAAGATCTCAGAGGCAATAGGGTGGGACAACTCAGGGTAGCCAAGTTGTGTCGCAGGGCCACGACACAGGACATGCATATGCAGTGCAACGGACCCAGCAGGAGCAGGATCTCGGACCTTCGACAGTCGGAGGTACTATTCTAGAAGCTTCTGTCTTGTCTTCAGTACTTTTTGATATAGGTGCTACACATAGTTTTATATCTGTACCCATTGTGGAGAGCCTTGGGCTCAGTGTTTCTACTTCTTATGATATCTTGACACTTGAAACTCCGTTGGGGACTAGGACGGTTGGTGTCCGTCAGTACAAGGAGTTCCCCCTTGAGGATGGGGGGTGTCACTTCCTTTGGAACCTCTATGTCCTGGAGATGACGAGCTATGACGCCAATCTTGGGATGGACTAGTTGGTACCCTTTCGAGCCTTTGTAGACTGCTATCGTCGTAGGGTGTGTTTCACGTCACTAGAGGGCAGGGAGTTTCTATACATGGGTGAGTGGGATATTCAGGCGACTCGAGCTAGACCAGAGCATCATGGGCGAGGTGGAGTCACAGCCCAGATTGCGAGCTTATATCTAGATGACCAGGGGGCTTGTCAGACAGATTTCCCTACAGTTGTTGATCATTTCAGGGATGTCTTCCCAGATGACTCTTCAGGTCTACCTCCAGTGCGCGAGGTGGATTTCTCTATTGAGCTTGTGCCAGGAGCAGCACTGGTATCCATTCCTCCTTATAGTATGGCCATGCCTGATTTGCAGGAGTTCAGGAGGCAGTTAGGGGAGTTACAGGAAAAGGGTTTTATCTGACCCAGTACTTCTCCTTGGGGTTCTCCGGTCCTATTTTCGAATAAGGTGGATGGTACCCTCAGACTTTGTGTGGATTATCGGAAGCTGAACCAGTTGACAGTTAAGAACCGATATCCCTTGCTGAGGATATATGATCTGTTTGATAAGCTTCATGGAGCATGAGTGTTCTCGAAGATTGACTTGAGATCTGGATATCATCAGATGTGTGTGAGACCATCTGATATACCTCTCATAGCTTTTAGGAGTAGGTATAGTCTGTATGAGTATACGGTTATGCCGTTCGGACTCACGAACGTGCCAGCAGTTTTCATGGCTCTCATGAATCGTGTGTTCCATCCATATCTTTTTCAATTGTGGTAGTATTCATGGACGACATCTTGGTGTACTCTCACACTCGACACGACCATGCCACCCATCTTGAGATCATATTGAGTACACTAAGAGAGTATCAATTATATGCTAAGAACTCAAAGTGCCACTTTTGGATGGACCAGATTCACTTCCTAGGTCATATAATCTCAGAGGAAGGAGTTTCGGTGGACCCAGAGAAGGTGAGAGAAGTAGTTTCCTTGGAGCCGCCCAAGAACGTGTTTGAGATACAAAGTTTCTTAGGGCTGGCTGGTTACTACAGACGCTTCATACAAGACATCTCCTGCTTATTAGCACTGTTGATAGGTCTGACTAAGAAGGGTGTGAAGTTCGTTTGGTCAGATGCTTGTGAGACAGCTTTTCAGGACCTGACGGGAAGGCTGACATCAGCACCGATCCTGATACTCCCAAAGCAGGGGAAGAGTTATATAGTTTACTATGATGCATCAGGGATTGGGCTGAGAGCCGTTTTGATGCAGGGAAACCGAGTTGTGGTGTATGGGTCTCAGCAGTTGAGGCCACATGAGAGGAATTACCCGACGCATGATCTCGAGTTGGCTATCGTTGTGCATGTATTGTGCTGTTGGAGACATTATCTATTGGGAGAGCATTTTTTGGTTTTCACCGACCACAAAAGCCTCAAGTATATCTTTACTCAGCTTGACCTGAATCTGAGGTAGAGAATGTGGGTTGAGTAACTACAGTCCTTCAATTTTGAGCTTGCCTATACACCTGGTAAAGGTAATACAGTAGCCGATGCACTGAGCAGGAAGACTCAGATACATGCAGTGCAGGAGGCCAGTGGTGAGTGGCAGCTCATGGCCTTGTTCTCTGAGATGCATCTGGAGGTGCATGACAGTCAGGGGTAGACTTATCTTTCCTCATTATCTATGACTTCTATCCTCCTGGACAGACTGAGGATAAGGCAACTATCGGATTCAAAGGCCTAGTTCTACGGGAGTCGGTGGCAAGTGAGAACCCTCATTCTGGTTAGACGATATGCGATGATGAGGTTTTGCATTTCAATGGACGTTTATTGGTTCCAAGGGATATAACCGGGGAGCTGATGAGGTAGTTTCATGCTTCAGCTTAGGAAGTTCATCCCGGGCTTACCAAGATGTACCGAGACTTGAGACGTCAGTACTGGTGGCCGGGTACGAAGGGAGATATAGTTGGTTTTGTTACGAGGTGTTCCACCTGACAGTAGGTGAAGGCAGAGCATCAGAGACCAGTTGGGAAATAAGATCAATTGCCCATTCCAGAGTGGAAATGGGATGATGTCGTGATGGATTTCGTGACGGGATTGCCAAGGTCACCTCAAGGCAATGACGTCGTATGGGTTGTTGGGGACAGACTTACGAAGGTAGCTCACTTCTTGCCGATCAAGGAGACCATTGGTGTGGACAAGCTCAGAAGGTTGTATATCCGAGAGATCGTACGTCTGCATGGGGTCCCTCGTTCTATCATTTGAGATAGGGACTCTAGTTTTACGTCTCGTTTCTGGTAGAGTTTTCAGAGGGCGCTGGGTACATAGGTGCTTCTGAGTACAACATACCACCATCAGATAGATGGACAGTCTGAGCGGATGATACTGGTACTGGCGGACATGCTGCGCGCATGCATCCTATACATTTGGGGCTTGTGGGAGAAGCATATACCCTTAGTCGAGTTTGCCTATAACAATATTTTTCAGGAAACTATTGAGATTGAACCATACGAGGTTTATATGGTAGTCCATGACGATCACCTTTGTGCTGGTTAGAGGCAGTTGAGGCAGCTTTACTGGGGCCACAGCTCGTGCAGGAGACGTCTGAGTAGGTCCAGATGATTTAGAAGCGGATGGCTACCGCGCAGTCTTGTCAGAAGTCTTATGCTGATCACCGCAGATGACCTTTGGATTTCGTGGTCAGGGATCAGGTTTTCTTGCATGTTTTTCCGAGGCTGGGACACAAACGGTTCAGAAGACAGGGTAAGATTTCACCGAGGTATGTGGGATCATTTGAGATTCTGGAGAGATTCGGGCTGGTTGCCTATCAGTTGCAGTTACCGCAGCGGTACCGAGCCATGCACGACGTCCTCCACGTGTCTCAGTTGTGTCGCTACCTTTCAGACCCGTCTCATACCTTTCAGACAGAGGAGGTTGAGCTTCAGCATGATGCGTCCTTTGAGGAGCATATGATCTGTATCGTTGATAGGAGAATGAAGGTTCTCCAAGGCCAGTCAGTTCCTCTCGTACGAGTGCTATGGCAGTATGGATGAGTGTAGGATGAGACCTGGGATAGGGAGGCCGACGTACGTGCTCAGTGGCCAGAGCTGTTCTGAGCTTTCTCTTCACCACCCTTGAAAGTGAAATTCGGGGATGAATTTCTATATGGGGGGAAGTTTGTAAGAATCTGGTTCTTGTTTTAGAGGTATGAGCTTCTTCATTTCCTTTTACTTAAGTGATTTTGAGAAAATATGGAAAATGGGGAAAAATACTAAATTTTTGAACTACACGCCGTGTACTTTATCCACACGCCATGTACTTTGGCCGTGTTGGGATGAGTACACGGGCCGTGTGGCCATGCCAGCTATGAAGGGTGTAGGAACTGACTACATGCTGTGTAGTGGTACCTTACACTCCATGTAGTCAGTCGGAAGGCTTAAACAGTAAGGCGGTGGCATCGCTGCCAGTTGGGCGACAGTACACGCCGTGTACTTGAGAGTACATGCCGTGTACTCATGTCGACTTATGAACAGTGTGGCGGTGCCGCCAATTGAACAGTTAAATGAAGGGAGTACACACCGTGTACTTTCAAGTACATGTCGTGTACTTTGTTTTTTCAGCTTAAAACAGGTAGTAGCATCCTCATTTGGCAGAGGAGGCACTTGAGCCATTTTGGAGCCAAAGGAGGAGGCCAGATCTTTGAATATCCACTGGGCGTTCTTCTGGAATCTGTTTCGGATTTAGACGATCTCGTTGGAACCGCACGAGTGATCCCTCTCCCCTCCTGGTACCATTCATGCCAATTCTTCTCCTAACATATGTTATTTACTTTTGAATGAGTTTTGTTCTTCGTCAGATCTACGCCATTCTTGGGCGTTTCTATAGTCGGTGTTCGGGTCTAGCGTTCGTTGGCATATAAGGTAGGTGGCTCTGTGTTTAGTTCTCCAACTACTGAGTGTATTATGCATTTTTGTGCCACGAACCCATGTTGGGGTGTCGTGTGGATGAGGTCGTTTCTATATTTAATACCTAGAATTAATTAGGTATTTAATTGTGATAATAAAATGTTTGTTGGGATCATTGCTTGGATCCGTAACGGCCCCCGGGGTGTGTTTCTCTGTTTATCCATTTCGCCAGGATACCCGAGGGTATGCCCTTAAAGTAGTAATTGTAGATTTTCCTTGAGAGGAATTGCTTGTTACTTCTTGTTTACCTGTTGGGCATGGCCCGATTACATGTTTAGCCCGAGGGTGTTTTTGTATTTAGCCTGAGGGCGTTGTTGTTATTGGCATGAGGGCGTGACTGTTTTAGCTTGAGGGCTGTCGTATTTCACCTGAGGGAAACCTTTCATGCCTGAGGGCTTGACTTCTGTGCCTGAGGGTGACACTTACTAAGCTTGAGGGTAATTTCTGTTACGCCTGAGGTTAATACCTGTGGGTTGGGTTATGTATGGCCTGATGGCAAGCCTGAGGGCGTGGTTACTATTTTAGCCTGAGGGCACGGTACTGGTTGGCCTGAGGGCTTGGTGCTGTTGATCACAAAAATGTTACTAAATTAAAGTATTTAAATGAATAATAAAATGGCAATTTAACTGTTAAGTTAGTTACTTTTGAGTACTTCTTAGTTATTTCTTTTTACTACTGCACACTTGTTGCATGTTTTACACACAGTTGAGCACGATCCTTTGGTGGGTGCCTACTGAGATATATTTCTCACAACCTATTTGGGTCACGCTTTTTGGCCCAAACAGATTATGTTGCTTTAGGTGTAGATAGGGGCAAGAGTCCCTATATAGGTACTTGACTGTTGCTGAGGAGTAGAAGGGCATGGGACCAAGCCTAGGATCGTGATGCCGCTGCTAGCTGTTTTGCTTGCTTTGTTGTATTGTACTGATGTATAACATGTTCTGGATGTTTTCTTAGAACTTGAAACATGTAGCATCATCACTTATATTCTGTTGGTTATATCCACTACTGTAGTTATTTCAGTTGTGTATGTTTACTTCTTCCACTGTTGTTGTATGTTTATTTTGGTATTCCGTTGCGCTACACTTTGACAAATGAGGGCATAGTTTCCCCACTATTAGACATATGACCTCGCTGCTAGTCAGTAGCCACTGGGATTTGGTGAAATGCACTTGAGGTCACACTACGAACTGGGCTCAGGGCACCCGTTGCGTGGCACCTGGGTCCATGACGTTACAGATTTGAAGGAACGTTTTCAGTGGGACAACCTGAAAACATAGATTGCTGATTATGTGTCAAGATGTTTATTTTTTCATCTGTTTAAGGATGGAGGACCACATCCTAGAGGATTCATGCATCCTCTACCCATACCTAAGTGGATATGGTATGATATTATGATGGAATTTGTCATGGGGAAACCAAAGACTCCTAGAAGGAATGATGCAATATGGGTCATTATTGATCGTCTTACCAAGTCAACACATTTTCTTTCTATAAGATATCATTTTCCACTTGAACGTTGAGTAAGACTATATATTAATGATGTTGTAAGACTTCATGGAGTAACCATATTGATTGTTTCTGATCGTGATCCCCATTTTACATCAAGATTATGGAAAAGTATTCAGAAGGCCTTGGATACTGAACTTCGTCTGAGCACTGACTACCACCCTCAAACTGATGGACAATCAGAACAGACTATTCAAACCTTAGAACACATGTTGATATCTTTCTCACTTGACTTTCATGGTATGTTGGATAAATATTTATCTACGGTAGAATTTTCCTATAAAAATTGCTTCCATTAAAGTATTCAGATGGCACTATATGAAGCGTTATATGGAAATAGATTCCATACACCAACTTGTTGGGACGATGTTGGTGAAAGAAAAATCGTAGGCCTAGAAAAAGTTGAGGAAACAATGGAAAAGTTGAATATTATCCAAACCCACATCAATGCAGCTCAAAGTAGTTAAAAGAGGTATGCTGATAACCAAAGGAAAGATTTGGAATTTCAAGTAGGAGATCATGTTTTCTTGAAGGTATATCCCTGGAAGGGTGTTATACGATTCAGTAAGAAGGGTAAATTAAGTCCCAAGTACATCAGGACTTTCAAAATTCTAGAATGAATTGGAGTTTTAGCTTACCATTTGGAAATGCCGCCAAGTCTCTAAAGTTCATGATGTGTTCCACGTATCACTATTGAAAAAATACATGCCTGACCCAATGCATGTACTCACTTATGAAGAAATAGAAATGGAACCAGATCTATCTTATTGTGAAGATACTATCAATATTCTTGATACTAAAGAACAAGTGTTGAGAAACCAGACGACTCGTCTAGTAAAAGTTCTATGGAGAAACCATGAGATGGAAAAGGCAATGTGAGAACTCAAGGAAATTATGATAAAGAACCAACCAAATATTTTTATTAAGTAATATTTTAGAAATTCCATGTTCAAATATATTTGAATGAGGGAGGAATATATCACCCCAAGCTTCCATGGAACATTTCTCTTTGAATAATATAATAGCTTGCATTTTACGCAACTTCGATTCCAGCACACCATGACCAATCAAACTAGCCATATTGAATAGTAGTACCCACTTTTGGAAATTTTATAACTTTTATTTTTCAAAATGGACATCATTTTTGGATTCATAATATCAAAATTATCTTAGGGTAAATTTTTGGAGTTTTTCTAAAAACATTCAATTTTTGATGAATAGTGAAAACAATGCGTCATTGTTTAAATCCAGCTTTTTATTTAAATAATTATTTATTTTATTTAATTTTTTTTTTCGTCAAAATAGATACATAATACCTATTTAAGTTCAATGTAATTCATTGGAATCATTTTATAATAAAATATGATTTATAAAAATTTTATTTATCTTTTTAACGTCTTTTACCCTCATAGGCACATTTGAAAATTTGCATAAAACATAATTTTACCACTTATGTGAATTGAGTTTCTAAAATCCGAGAGACACAGTTGACATCAGTAAGTAAAATGTGGTTCAATAGGTTGAATTTTTTTTTATGAATAGTATTTTTTGAATTTTATTTACCATAGTTAAATGTAAATAGTGTAATTATAGGTAAAAATGATGTTATAATTACCCTAACACATGTCCTAATTCTATTGGATAAGTTTATTTTGACCAAAAGTCATCTTTATTAATAAAATATGATCATTTTGGTTCACTTGGATTAGATTAGGACATTTATTAATATTTTATTTAAAGAAGAGTTAAAAGTGTTAAATTCAAAGTGTAATAACTGAACCATTCTTAATATAGGGTTATACATAAGATAAATTTGACTATAAATATTAATTAGAAATATTAAAATAATTACTACATAATTTAATTTTATGTATAATTTTTAGACATTAAATAATTAAATTTATTTATGACACAATGATAATGCAATAATTACCTTATTATTGGAAGATTAATATAATTGATATTAAAAATATTAATTTAATTATAAATTGAGACTTTTGATGTATTCCAAGAATTATCTAGGTTAATATGAAATGATATGGTTTATTAAATAAATTTTTTTCGAAGTTATAAAGTATTTATGACTTTCACAAAAACCGAATACTAAATAGTGTCAAAATTGGCATAAATGAGTTTTTAATACAAATAATATATTATTAATTAATATAATATTCCTAAAAATATAAGGATCAGCCAAAGGACTGATATAAGGTTAGATATGTCAATAATGAACCAGTTGTGGGTTCTATTGGCTTTTTATAGTATGTTTATTAACCATTTATTATATTAATACAAGAATACATGGTAAAAGTTAAACTATTTAACTAAGAGTTAAATCTAAAAGATATGGTTTATATGGTGACCTAAACCTATATATAACCTATCAGTTGAGAGGTTTGAGACCCTTCCCCACCTTATCATATAAAAAATCTTTTTGGGGCCATTATAAACTGAATATGATGGTATAATAAAACAATATTTCTAGCTTTTCCTAAAGTGACCCTCACCTCTCCTATAAAAGGGTACTTACCCTTCTCTCAAAATCACACCTCCAAATCCATTTGGCTCAGCCAAAACCTACTAAAATATCCTCCCAAATACCCTCACATAATTCTAGAGGACTTAATTTTATCAGGATACAACCTAAATATCCCTTTTGATCAAATCAAAAGGAAGCACCCGAAGAAGAGGTAATAATTTAATCACCTATTTCAAAGTTCTTTTATTCTTCTGCTTCCTCTTTCATTGTTATTTCGATAAAAAATAATAAATCCAGTAAATTCTACATACTATTACATTATTTTAAATATGTTATATCCATATTCATTATTCTATCCATCCTATTAATGAAAAAGTCACCATACATGCGTATGTATGGCTTACCGTCTCCAGGTCCTGGTGTAGTTTGTTATTCACCAATTCATAATTTGGATGGGTATAATAATGATTATAATTGATGTAAATAATTAATATAACATGTTAATGATTATGTATATATATGATATACCATCCAATTACATACTATTTCACCATCAATATAATGTTATTGTCGCTTGTACGTACGTACGGATTACCGTCTTCACGAGCACGATGAGATTCATTCCCCATCATAACCATTCAAGAATAATTTTCATTTTGTGATTAAAAATAATGTTTAAGAACTTAATATAATTATGGATATGAATCAAATAAATCCTATCCATATCAAACATTACTTACATAACAAAACATATAATGAAAATGAATCAGTTAACACCTGAAACAATGATACTACTGAAATATTATTAACAAAGAAATATTAGATTATCATATATGATATCACATTTATATATGTGATTATTGTATAATTTAATAACAATCATTTAACTATTATACAAGAGTTTAATGTACCCTCAACCAAGGAAAGGTACAAGGTAAGTGTTAATTCTACAATCTCTTCATTATCCGAGGTTGTTTATACATGAGTATCTATTGAGACCTCTTTATCATCCACATCTGTGTTTCTTAAAAATGTATTTCAAAACATTTTAACTATTATCTAGACTATGGGTTAAATTCATTTATACCTTTTTCTAACTTTTTATAAAAAATTTATAAAGTAATCTTTTAGTCGTTTTACAAAAAAGGTTATTTACGACCATTTCTACAAAATTAAGGAAAGAATGTTTTTTAACTTATACGATGAGTGCGGCTATATTCCACCATTATAACACCTTCTAACATTCCCTTACAAGCTTATAAGAATATTTTAAAAATAAATTTTTCCTTTTATAATTATGTGACTTCTAAATGATTTCAAAATAAAAAGTGATATTTCTCTCAAATAGATTTGATTTCATCTATGTCAACATTATTTGTTGGATATTAAACTTGTTTGAAGTTGATTTATTATGATACAATATTCCATACTGTATTTAAGGTTTTGTGATATGTTTGATTGTGGATGTGTTATTTTTATACAATTCATGGTTTATGTTTAAAGTATTAATATTTCAAATGCTAGTTTTAATAGAAATATTTATGTTATGTTACATCCTTTTCATATGAGGAATGCATTGGACTGAGTAAGTGATGGGTGGATCCCACTATAGCTCCTCGATGCATTGGTAGGTCTCATGAGACAAACTAGTGTCTTAGCACAAAGCTTTGAAAAAATTTTATTTATAGTTTGGTAATTAGGCCTTGAGTATGTGTTTATGATGTCTGACATTAAGCATTCCATCATTATGAAATTGTATATTGATATTACATGTGATCATTCTATTAGTATAATATTCATGTGAATAATTAAATGGAATTATTTGATTTATCTTTCCCATATTGTGATAATGTTTAAGTTTAAAAGGATTGTGTATTAGTCTTATAAATTAACTTAAATTTTCATACTTATTTTTATTAGTTTCTTCTATATCAATATCCTTACTGAGCATCTGAACTCACCCCTTTCTATGTTTTATTTTTCCTATGATGTGAAGAAGTATATTACGATTAATCTGTAGGAATAGGCTAACAGATATTAGTGTGTTCAAAGGGGACACCATGTTGTTATTCTTTTTCATTTCATGATGTAATGTAAAACTTATGTATGTATCTAGCACTTCCAAGGCAACTAAACTAATCAGTCTTTCAGGACATGATTCCTCGCATCATGCCAATGTTATGTAATAATTCATCGACTCTGGCTAACTGGCCTTGGGGCATTACAGGTACCTTTCTGAAATATTCTATTTCAATTTAATTTCATTATCAACCTTCTCCAAAACTCCTTCATTCATATGATAATAATAAACCAAGTATAATTTATGTACAATAATTTTATTTTTATAATGTTATATCTTATTTGTATCTCCTTTATCATCTCCTAATATTCAATGAAATGAAACCATTGTCCGAATTATGGAAGTTTACCATCTCCATGGATAATGCATTTTCATCTTCTATTAAAGCCTTCGTGTATGGTCATAAAACTATTATTATGGTTAAATACTATTTTAGTAATTTCATTACATCTTATATCTGGTTTTATAACTAATATATATATGTAATATTATGTATAACAATACTTTTTCGAGATGATTGAAAACCTACAAAAATAAACTAAACATTTTTTATTATGGTTTTATAAAATGAATCATACTCATGTCAGAATAAAAAATTATATGTGGAACCATTTAAAATTATGTTAGTGCATGAATACCATTTCATTTCACTTCTGGATTTTTATTCCCATTCAAGAAAAACATTCATAATTATAGAAAAGTTAATCAATCATGAAACCATGAAACAAACATTCCCAGAATGATGAAATTGAACTTTATAAGTAAAAAAATGGTCCTAAATAAACATAATAGAATTATAATAAATGAAATACATGTGGATTAATTAATTAATTAATTAAAAAATAAATATAATATTATTATCTAGGAAAATAACTACATGTTCAGGATGCTCTTGGGAACTACCGTAAGGGATATCTATGAACCACCATATCACTATTGGGTTATGTTTTCTCTATATTTGTCCCAATTTATCCCTTAATTTATCTTATATAATTAACTTAAGTTTTGTATAAACTAACCAAACATATTTATATATCTTAATTCATATTTATTTGATGGTGAATTACATGATTTATAAGGTTTTATTTTCAACTGTCCTCGATAAGCAAGCCTTATTAACAGGGACATATTTATTTATTATGCATTTTTCTAGTACACTCTATAAAATATTTTAAGCCACCATTATTTATCTATGATCTCTTATTTTATAATTATATATTATTTTAGTTAATTTTTAGTTTTATATAAAAAATTATTCCTTTTTTACTTTTTAAAAAATCTATAAAATTTCCCTTAAACTTCACTAAAAGTTTTGTAGTTTTGGGGGTTTCAGGCTCTAATGAGGAGGTCCAAGGGTTGATGTGACTTGAGGAGGGAAATTATAATATTATAAGTCCATATTTTGGGGTTTTTTGTCCTGTTACTCACTCTATGTCCTAATCCCGCCCTTGTGTTGAAATAGTCAGACTGGTTAGCTCAGATATGAAGACGTGTTCTACATTGAGCTATAAGACCACCTCTATATACCATAGATGTTATCCTTAATGGTTTGTAACATGAGGGGATTGGTTTTGAAGACAAAATGTGTGTACGTTCGGAATAAAGGTCATTATTTAAATGTATCTTTTCTCACTATGATGAAGCTTAAATAATCAGTTGATCCTATTAACTTCTTTGCTAAATACATGGGGTTCTATGACTCATTGCATGATAATCCTTGCAATCTTCATATATGGGTTTTCTGGAATCACTAAATTAAGGTGGAATGGGTTGAAGGATGATCTCAGCATATTTCTACTAATGTGAAAATAAAGTATTTGGAATTTTTTGTGTCCTTTGTGTATTCTAACTATGACACTATAGGCATGGGGGAGTTATTGAAGAACTTAGACAACTTATGTCCCAAAAAAATGGATTGGTTTTTAATAGGTGATTTCAACACCATTATGGATTCTCATGGAAGAAAAGTGGTATGTATTATTCTTGTATCTCTATGCAGGACTTCAACTCTTTAATATCCTCTAATGGGTTGTTTGGTATAGGGTATATAGGTGGATGATTCACAAGGTGTAATAATTGGATGGACATAATTTAGTATTCCCTGTGCAATATCTAGTGCTTGGATTCCTGTCCTCAAACATCGGTTCGTCGTCTCCCTAGAACTCTATCATATCACTATCCTTTAGTTATCAATATCAAGTGTGAGAAAAAAGGTTTGGAGCATTTCATCTCCTAAAGAAGCTGGTCTATGGTTTATGGTTTCATTCCAATGTTCTGAGACTTCTAGTTACAGTAGGTTGATGGGAGAAAATTCAAGTGGATATTGAACAGCTTGAATAAAGACTATAATAGTCATGGGAGGATTGTAACACCACAATTTTTTAAAAATAAATTTAATATTTAATGCATGAAACACCAATTCTCTACAAAATACCACTTTGTTATAACCTAGTCAGTAAACATAATATTTTCATCTCTATGATTTGAATTTTAAAAACAATTATATACACAGTTGTGATCAGTTAGATATTTAGAGTTTGATAAGACAAACATAATTTTCATGAATAGTAACACAGCCTTATGAATAGTAACATACCCTTATGAATAGTAACATACCCTTTTGAATAGTAATGAATAGTAAATCAGCCAAAAAAATAGAAACTATACCCATGAATGTATAAATAAAATTTAGGCATCTTATAAGTGAAAAACGATCATAGTATAAGTATTGGTATTTTTTTATGTCATAAATATTTTAATTTAAATTTTATTATTAATTTAATAATTTAAAATGGAAACGTATTTTAATAAATGGTAATCATAAATAGTTACTTTACAATCTTCTGTTTATAATATAATTTTATGGGACCTTGATTAATTTATCAAGGTGTTATAAAATGAGTTATAATTTTAAAGTTGTTTTTTTGGAATAAATGATGATTTCATTTAAAAAATAAATTAAAACTATTTATTAATTTATTTTCAAAAAATTTATTTCATTTTTGAATTCTACACATCGAAAAATTGTTGGGTTGAATTTTTGGTATTTTTCTAAAACACTTGATTTTTTCATGAATAGTAAAAAAACAATTTTGATTTTCGGTATGTTTAATGACATCATATTCATGTAATAATTAATATAAAACTATAATATACTTGTGTATAGTAAAATATTTTATTAGGTGTCCCAATTATCCAATAACATGGGAAAATACCATGGGCAAGGCCACGGTTTTTCAAAAACTACTAATGAGTTGTCCTTTGAAAATAATAAAAAACTCCATCTAATTTACTATAAATACCCAATAATTCCTTCGTTTTCATTAATTACATACTCCTTAAACTCTAATATATTGTAGTTTTAAATCCCTAGTAACCCCCCTAAGGGTTTCTCAATCCCCCAAGGTCCCCACCTTCATGTTTTAGGAGTTACTCTACAAGGTAATGAAATCTATCACCCTTCTCTTTTTAAGCACTATTTTATGTTATTAACTTTCATTTTCAATTGGGTTATACTGGGATATGTAATTATATATCCCCATTAGTATCCATATTATGTAAAAGTGATTATATAACTCTTTTTATCTCATAAAAATATTTTATGAATTTTTAAGCAACGCCGTTAGGCTTCCAAATTCTCGTAAGGGATTTCTCAACTTTTCTTTTATTTCGAGTTCCTTTATTTTCTTTATTCTTTCCTCACCACCTTTCATCCAAATTTTATGATACCTCCAGTACTCTATATTTAATATAATTTTTCTTGATAATGTAATAATTCATCATCATCTATTTTTACCCATCTTTTATATTAGAAATGAATACACCATCTGAGATGTGTAAAATTATTGCATTCAAGGACGATAAGTTTTCAATTTCTATAAACATATTCAATTCCAGTCATGAAACCATTTTTATGGTTGAACCAAACAATAATATTTTTATTATAAGTTATTTAATATTTTTAATCCTTTTTTTCAAATGATACTAATTTATAAATCAAAATGAGTTTGTTGTGATCAAGAACATCCAATTAACCCAAACAATTTTCATTAATGTTTTATATAATGATTCATCTTCACTACCAATAAACAAATGAATTTTATAACCATTTAATATTATATATATCAAGAAATAAAATAAAACTTATATTTAGGACAAACATTCTCATGTTACATGTTTATTCTTACACGAATATAAGTAAACCAGTTTTGAATACCAAAAAAGAAAACACTCCCAAGCAATAAAAGTGAACCTCTTAAACCCATCAAGAAGGCCATAAATGAACTTACTAAGGCTATAATAAATCAATTAAATATATAATAGGTTTTTAAAATATTAATTAGTGAATTTAATTTGTTTATCCAAGACACTAAGATCAAGTGAAGAACACCATTAGACTTAATGTAAGGCTTTCTTCATCTCACTTCCATTTTTGTGAGATATTCAATATTCACAACTAATACTTGTGTATGGTGTATGCATACTTACCATTTATGTTTCATATCATTAATCAATTTATTTTCATGATATTAAATGTATTATTTTTTGAATATTAATATTTGTCCATATGATTCAATTGATCAAAAAGTTGTAAGGGTTTTATACTCGAACCTCCATTTTCATTCGTGTTACTCTTATTCTCTACACACCACAATGAAATTATTATTTATTATTATTTAATCCTCATAAATTTTGTGATAATTCTATATATATGTTTATAAATCATAATCCTTCTTTATTTTATGGTTATTTACATTTTTTAAAAGGAGTATTTCAAAAATTCTTTTGAAATGCAAGCCTGATTCAAGGAACTTCTCAAATTATTACCTATTTTGAATTTCACACTATAATATGTTTTATGCCATATTTATCTTTATAAAATCACAAATTTTAACATGAAAATAAATATTGGTTCATTATTGTTATTATTAAAGTAATCATGTCTTTTCTCGTTAAAATATCTATAAAACATTCCTTAAACCGCACTAAAATGTTTTAATTCTAAAGCTTCTTTAAATTTTTTACATGATTTCACTTCATTAGGACATCATTTATGCATAAAATGTAATATCATTGAACTTTAATTTTATTTTATGGTATATAGATGTTTGAAACTAGATATATAATAAATGAAACTGATTTTCCAAAAGAACTCTTCTTCCCAATGTAAATTAGTTTTTTCTCACACTACTTTAACTTTTATGAGATATATGAATTGTTCAACACTTATTCCATTAATGTGGTGTATTTACTACCTCTTGGTATATAATATCAATAGTATCCTTATTATAATGACATTATAAGGGATTATTATTTCAATGTTCCGAGGTGGTATGAGACACTTTGGAATGTTTAATGATTTTTTCCTCAAATATTTCCCAATGGTATCATTTAAAAGTATATTTATTCATGTAACATATTTTTATTAATCATGTATTTCATAGAGTTTTATATCTTATAAAATAATCTAAAATATTTTGTTGAAGGGTTTCTTATTATTTTTAATCTGCATGTTCTATCTTGAACCATTCACTAATTTACTTCGAATGGTTAGTGTTTAGGTTTAATGTACATGGAAATTTATTTACATTTCATATGTTTGTTTCAATATGAATGTATATGTTTTTTATGTTTATACCCATTTGTAATAGGAATTTATTTGAATTAGTAAGTGTTGGGTGGGTCCCACTATAGACTCTCAGTGCAGTGGTAAGTCTTATAAGACAAACTACAGTCTTGGCATGAGGCCTTGAAAAAATGGTTATTTATGGTCTTGGCAAGAGGACTTGATAGTATGGTTATGATCTCCCGTATTATGAATTAGCTATTAATGAAATGAGTAATTGAAAGATCATGTTGTTATTCGACATGTAGAATACCCATTATAGTGCTTTATTATGGAATATTTAATCAGCTCATATCCCTGCCATTTTATGTTGAATTATATTTTTAAAGTAATTTTTTAGTTATTCCCCATGCCTAATGTTTATGTTTATGATATCTTCTGCTATAATTTTTTCCCTTATTTAGAATCCGAGCTCACCCATTTCTTATGTTTCATTTTCTTTTTACATGAAATAGTTTACTATTAATGACTTTGAGGGATAAACATTGAGTTGTGAATGTTACCAATAAAACATATATGTTTTATTTAATTTCAAGTTATAATGTTCAACCTATGTATGTATCTGGTTTCCCAAAAATACTAAACTACTCAATCCTTCGAGATTTGATTCCTTGTAATCATGAAAATGTAATAGAATAATGCCTCAGCTTTGGGAAACTAGGCTTGGGGCATTATTGTTGTTATTAAATGATGTTTTTTAGAAAAACTAGAAACTAGATTTAGAAAATTTAGATTAGAGAACAAAACCCTAAGTCAGACTTGAAGATACACATACAAGAACATCCTATAATTTTGGTAAGGAATAGATTATTTGGATCTTTCAAGAAAATAAATTCTTGTCTGGATACTACAATTGGACGTGGTTCTGAAACATATGTACCTAGGATGAACTACTCTAACAAGGTGTTTCAGGCTTGATCCAGGGTAATGTAGTACACAAAAACGGGACTTACTATGCACCTATTTTGGCACTCCTAGAGGATATTCTTAGGATAATTAACATTTTTTACAACCATTATCAAGGATTTATGCCCGTACAGTATCCAAATTATAAATTTTTAGAATTTTTGATGCATAAATTTATGTTATGTACTATACCATGTTTAGAGTTATATAGATTTCATAATTTTATGATCAAATTTATTGTATGGAATTGATTAGAAATGGAATCTAGTAGAAGGAATTAGAACATAAATAATTCATGTAATGAAAAGAGTAAGAATTATCATATATTTTATGGTATTAAGAGACCGTTTCAAAGGAAGATAGTATCCCATGTGTCTTAATCATTTGAGGAAATAGTATCATGTGTTAAATAGTTATATAAATAATTCTTTGAGTCATATGGATTTGAAGGGAAGAAAAAGAACAAGAGGATGGTAGAGAAAAATATTAATAAAATAAAGAAGGGAATAAAGAGATTTCCCACATGTGATAAATGTGTAAAGAATAATCCTAGTAAATGATTGAAGGGAATGAGAGTTTGTTATATGTATGGATAAAAAGAACAGCAATTTCATGATTGCAAGGGTAAGAAAAAGGTTTCTGATGTACAATGATTTGACTATAAAAAGATGTGATACTATGTGAACCAATGCCCCAAGCATCAAAGGAATATGTGCAAAATGATGTTACTGGATAATGATCAAGTCATGATACTCCCTCTAATGAAGTATAACGATTAATATGACTCTTTAATAATCATTTCATTTGAATATTTTATCAGCAGTGTAATAGTTATATGAATTATATAATATATGAGGAGTTTACTTCAGTACTATTTCAATAAGTATTTGAGGTCATACGATGAATTGAACCAAGGATAAGTGACTCAAAAGAAAGTTAATATATTTGGAAAGAATACGGTTAAGGGAAAGACAACCCTAGATATATTCTTGATGATTAAGATAATTATGAAGAATTGATTGATTTGAATAAGTACTAACTACCTCAAAATTATTATTGACTTATCGACAAGTTGTTTATTCTATCATTGATGGGGTTTACAATATTTTTGGGTATAAGGAATATATCTTATAGAATTTGTAAGCATGGATTCATATTTCAGATAAGGATTTATGGTAACTTGAGTTATTACCATATTTCAAGAGAAAACATGATGAAGATATTAACATGTTTGAAATGTGAAAATTTAGCGCTACTTCATGTTTGTTATAGGTAAATAAGGTAGCAGATTCCTTGAGTAGGATAGATCATGGATTCCTAAAAAAATGAGTATTTCCAAGGACCCTCGATCTAGAAAGGATGGTTAAGGAAATGATTCTTAAGTGTTGGATCATGATATTTTTGAATTTTAAACCATTTACGAAATGGTTTAAGTTGATCTTTGTATGAGGATTTGAATTTTAATGCCACCACATGATGAAACCCATGCTAAAAGATGATGTATAGATAGTTTAAGGCACAAAAAAGGATAAGATCATTTTTATGAAATATAAACATTTATTTATACACATATATAGTGAAATGATCCCTCAACTCTACGAAAATAGTCTTAAATGTTGTTCTATTATCAAAATCATTGATAATATTAATGAAAATTTTCATAACTGTAGTTTATGGTTTTTTGGTAATCTACTTTCGTCTTAACCTGGTTTATATCACAAGAAATTCATAGTTTAGTTTTTCTTCAGTGACCAGGTTTTCAATTACAGCCAATGCCACTCCATTCAAAAACATAATTTTTTCATTTATTTATTATTTTTTTGACTACCTCTTTTCCCTTAACCTTTTTAAAGAGGATATTCTATTAACCCTATTTCTGATATGGGTTTTTATTAGGAAATTTTTAAGTAACAACCAATAACATTCAATGTGAAATATCAAATTTAGAGGATTAAATTTTTGTAAGGAAGAGATAATGTAACACCCCAATATTTTGAAAATAAATTTAATATTTAATGCATGAAACACTGAGTCTCTATAAAACACCACTTTGTTATAACCTAGTTAGTAAACTTAATTTTTCCACCATTGTGAGTTGAATTTTTAAAAACTGACATACACAGTTGCATTCAGTAAGATATTTAGAGTCTGATAAGACAAACATAATTTTTGATGAATAGTAACACCCCATTTTGAATAGAAACATACCCTTTTGAATAGTAATGAATAGTAAATCAACCAAAAAATAGAAACTTCACCCATAAATGTATAAATAAAATTTAGACATCATATAAATGAAAAACAATCATAGTATTAGTATTGGTATTTTTGAATGTTATAAATATTTTAATTACAATTTTATGATTAATTTAATAATATTAAATGAAAATGTATTTTCATAAAATGAAATCATAAATTTTTACTTAACTTTACTATGGTTATAATATAATTTTATGGGACCTTGATTAATTTCACAAGGTGTTATAAAATGAGCTATAGTTTTAAAGTTGTATTTATGGAATAAATATTAATTTTATTTAAAAATTAAATAACAAATATTTAAAAAATTATTTTCAAAAAATTGATATCATTTTTGAATTATAAAATTCAAAAAATGGTTGCGGTAAATTTTTTTGATTTTTCAGAAACAGTTGAATTTTTTATGAATAGTAAAAATACAGTTTTGAGTTTTCTGTATGTTTAAATACGTCATAATGATGTTATAATTAATATAAAATTTTGGTCGAATTTTTTACAGTAAAATATGATATGTCGTGTCACATGTGGATAATACCATGGGAAAATACCATGGTAAATCCCATGGTTTTTCAAAAACAGTAATGAGGTGTCCATTGAAATTTATAAAAATCTCCCTATAATTTACTATAAATAACCACTCATTCCTTCGTTTTAATTCCATAAAAACTCATCATACATGATGTTCTGGTATTTGTACCTCCCAATGTGTCCTCCCAAGGTTTCCTCAATCCCCCAAGGTCCCAACCTTCATGTTTTAGGAGTTACTCAACAAGGTAATGAGATCTATCACCCTTATCTTTTTAAGCACCCTTTCTATGTTATTCACTTTAATTTTCATTTGGATTATGTTGGGATATTTAATTCCATATCTCCATTATTTAAATATTATTTGAAAATGATTATATACCCATTTCTCTCTCATCAAAATATTTTATTTATTTTTTAGTAATGCCGTTAAGCTGCCGAATTTTTGTAAGGGATTTCTCAACTTTTATTTTATTTCAAGTTCCATTATTTTCATTTTTATTTCTTCACATACTTTAATGAAAATTTTATGATAACTAAACTAACATAAATGTACTATTATTTTTATTTGATATTGGATAATTCATTATCATCTCTCCTTTCCCCTTCTTTTACACTAAAAATGAAAACACCATTTGAGATGTGTTAAATTATCACATTCAAGGATGACAGGTTTTCAATTTCTATTACCATATTTGATTCTGGTCATGAAACCATTTTTATGGTTGATCCATACTATAATATATGTATTATAAATTATTAAATATTTTTTAATCCTTTTGTAAACATGATACTAATTTATACATCAAAATGAGTTTGTTGTGATCAAGAACAACGAATTAACACAAACAATTGTCATTAATGTTTTATATAATGATTCATCTTCACTACCAATAACAAAATGAATTTTATAAACATGTAATATTTTTAATGTTAATAAATAAAATACAACTTCTATTATGTACAACCATTATCATATTAAATGTTTATCCTTAAATGTATATAAGTAAATCGTTCATGAATACCAAGAAAGAAAACACTCCCAAAAAATAAAATTGAACCTCTTAAACCCATCAAGAAGGCCATAAATAAACTTAATAAGGATATACTAAATAAATTAAATAAATATGATTTTATGGAAATATTAATTAATTAATTTAATTTGGTTATCCAGGATACTAAGATTGAGTGAAGAACACTGTCGAACTTAAGGCAAGGGTTTCTTCATCTCACTTCTGTTTTTGTGAGATATTCTGTATTCTCTACTACTACTTGTGTATGTTGTATATATAATTAAGATTGATGTTTCATATAATTAATATATTTATTTTCATGATATTAAATTTATCATTTTATGATTATTAATTTTGCGTTATACGATTCAATTGATTGCAAAGTTGTAAGGGTTTTCAACCCAAACCTCCATTTTCATTTGGATGACTCATATTCTCTACTCACCTCAATTAAATTATTATTTATTATTATTTAATACTCATAAGTTATATTATAATGTTCTATATATGTTTACAAATCATAATAATTCTTTATTTTAAGGGGAGTTACATTTTTTAAAGGAATCATTCAAAATTTCTTCTGAAATGCAAGCCCGATTCAAGGAACATCTCAAATTATTACTATTTTGAAGTTCACTCTATAATATTTTTAAGACATATTTATCATTCTAAAATAACACAATTTAACATGAAAATATATTTTGTTTCATTTTTGGTTCTATGAAAGAAAAATTTTCTTTTACCTTTAAAATATCTTGAATAAATGCCTTAAACCACACTAAAATATTTTAATTCTAAAGCTTCTTTAAAAACACTTTTCACATGATTTCAATTCAATAAGACATAACTTATTCTTGAAAAGTAATATAAATGTTATTAAATTTTATTTCTTGTTATATAAATTTTTAAAACCAGATTTATCAAAAATACAAATGATTTTCAAAAATAACACTTATTTCCGAAGTAAAATAGAGTTTTTCTCACCTCACATTAACTTCTATGAGATATATGCCTTATTCACCACTTATTTCTTTCACGTGGTTTATGTAATACCACTTGGTATATTATATATAGGGTCTCATTATTCTCATGATATTATAAGGAATTATTATTTGAATTTTTCAAGGTGCACTACTAGAAATGTGGTTTTTACCCACAGTTCATTACCAACGGTTTGCTTAAACCATTGGTAAAGAAGGGATAAGAAACCCTTCCCCAACGGTTCACTTGAACCATTGGGAAAGGTTAACCCTTTTCCAACGGTTCACTAGAACTATTGGGAAAGGGTACCCCTTTACCAAAGGTTTTTAAAAACCGTTGGTAATTCTTTTCCCCAAATACAATCGGGTCGCTGCTCTCCACCAGTCGCGACAGAACCCTAAAATCAATCTGGTGCTCGACTCCTCTCTCAAAATCCCCCATCCGAACTGGTGAAAATCCATCTGAATCATCTAAAATAAGGTATTTTATTCTTTATACACATATTCTACATTGTTTTTATTGTTATTGATCTAATATTTTAGTTTTTTGTTTTGATTTTGATGTAATTTCACCCTGAAAAAAAGGTAAATGAATGAATATTTTGTTAATTAATTAGTTGACCATGGAATATCATTTGTGTTATAATGTCCATGCTAAATAAAGGGGTAATTTAAAAGAAAACCTTGAATAAATTTTGGATGTTGGGGTATGTTGCTTCTATGAGAGGTTTTTTGTTGTGTTTCATTGTATGTTGTATTCTGTTGTATGGTGATTGAGGAGACCAGTTGGGATTTGTGATATGTGGGGTTGTAATGTGATGGTTAGTGGGCATGGATGTGACATGTGATGTTGTGTGATATTGATGATGTGTGGTGGTGTTGTGTCGTGTGGAGGTGTTGACTGATGAGGTCGTGGTGTATAATGTGGTTAGGTGGTTTTGGTTGTGTGGTGGTCTGTGATGTGAAATATTTTGGTTGTGATATGTGATTGTTTTGGTGAGATGGTTGACAGATGTAACATGGCGACGATGGTTATTGTGAGATGGTGAGTTGTTATGTGGTGGTTTTATTAACTTCCTGGTTATCTATGGAATAATTTTTGCTGTTAAAACAAAAAAAAAACAAGATAGTAAATAAATGAGATGAAATAGAAATGGATGTGTGGTAAATGGATTTAATTAATTTAAAATTAAATGAATGTAAAATGTAATTGGGAATGAAGTGGCTTATAAATGAAAGTGGGAAATGCTATGTGTCTTGTGTGGTGGTGTTGTGGTGTGTGGCATATAGTGGTGAAAGTGGTTGTGATGGTTTGTGTGTTTTATAGTAGTAGTGAGTGTGTGATTATGTAGTTAATGTGAACCCATAGGTTGGGTATTTTTTGCTACCTATATATCATGTATTTAATGTTATTTCAATACATTCCCAACTAGAGTTGGATAAACATACCAACGATCAGAGGTTTTGAGTTATGGGTATTTTTTCTAATATCTAGGATGGTGGTTATATGATTGGATAGCTACCATTTCTTCCCTACTATTCCTTCATAAGTGATTGACCATGTGTTTTTAGGCAAGACGCGATGTGATTGTCCATGTGTCTTTAGGTGAGACGTACAATGATTTCCCTAGTGTTTTCAGGTGAGGTATGATGTGATAAGGCTATAATAAGATATGGCATGTGGTTGGGGTCTTGTAGGGTAGGAGGATGTCACATGGTTGATGTTATTCATGTTCATGATACCCTACTAATATAGTTATGGGATGAGGCATGCTGTGATGTGATAACACATTAAGTTCTTGTTGGTTTTACATTTTTTCAATAACACATTAGTATGTTGTTTTCACATGTGTAGTTCATACCTTGATTATTTTCTTCGTTTATCATTTACTTAAATGTATTTTCTATTAAATTTCAATCTGATTGAATTGTTTATGACAAAATGAATTATATAAATTCTTTTTATAGAATGGAAAGAAGTTTGATGTATGAAACTGATCGGATCTCAAGCTATTTTAAATACAATTTTGAGAGATTTATAGATTTTTCATTTCACAATTCTTGAGATAGTGGTCACATACACTGTCCATATTCCAATTGTGTTGGTAGACCTTGGTTGAGCTGTGAAGAAGTCACCTACCACATAACCAAAAATGGTTTTCAAGCAAACTACGTTGTGTGGTATCACAATGGGGAGAAAATGAAATCTCAAATTGGTGATGATAGAAATGAAAGGATCGGAATGGATAATTTGTTAGATGATTGGTTTCCATTTATTTGTCATCATGAAAAAGAAAGGATTTCGACCCAAGAAGATTTCTATATGAGGACAGCTGATGCATCTAGGGAAAATGATTACATTGATAGGGTGAAAAAATTGAATGATGCTGCCATGACTCCAGTATATCGACAATGCCATAAAATGAAAAAGCATGATTTTTTAATCCGGTTGTTTCATGGGAAAACTATGTATGGGATTTCTAATATAGCAATCGATTACATTCTTACCATCTTGAAGGATTTACTTCCAGATGATGCAGATATTCCCTCAAAGCACTATATAGAATGGAAGTTAGTTGAGGAACTTAGATTTTCAAGAAACAAAATTCATGCTTGCCCGAAAGATTATAGTTTATTCTGGGAGGAAACTGAAAAATGAAATGATTGTATAAAATGTGGCACATCCTACTGGAATTCAAAATATAATGGAACACCATCCCATGTTCCACATAAAGTAACGTGGCACTTTCCATTGATACCCGGACTCCAAAATCTTGTTATGTCTGATGACATATCAATAAAAATGATATGGCATGATACCGAGAGAAAGAAGACTAACGATGAGTTGGTTCATCCTGTAGATGGATTTGCATGGCATAGATTTGATGCTCTAAATCCTGATTTTGCAGTTGACGTGCGTAATGTGAGGCTGAGTCTTTCATGTGACGGTTTTAATCCATTTGGGAAGATGCTTACCTCTCACAACACATGACCAGTTTTTATACGCATTTATAATCTTCCACCATGGTTGTGTATGAAAAAACCTTTCACTTTCATGAGTATACTCATATATGGTCCTTCTGATCCTGACAATGATATTGATGTATACATGAAACCTTTAATAAAATATTTGAAAATTCTTTGGGATGTGGGTGTGCGCACATACGATGCATGTTTGAAAGACATATTTCAGATGCGTGCTACGCTTATGTGGATGATCAATGATTTTCCGGCTTATGCAATGATGTCTGGATGGAGCATGAAGGGAAAACTGTCATGTCCAGTTTGTATAAAGAATACAAGATCCAGATGACTAAAACATCACTGTAGTTTCAGTTTTATGGGACATCGATGATTCTTTCCAAAGGATCATCCATATAGAATGATTCATCGAAGATTTGATAATACCATAGAGACCGATGATCCACCTCAGTGTATATCTAGAACTGACGTGCTTAATGAATTGAAAGATTTAATTTTTTTATTCAGGAAGGGTCAAATGAAATCTGGAAAGAGAAAAAATGTTTCCATTGAAACCTGTTATAATTGGAGGAAGAGGATTATATTTTTTGATTTTCCTTATTGGTCAACCAATTTGTTATGTCATTTCTTAGACGTAATGCATATTGAATAGAATATATGTGAAATGTTTTTTCAGTTCTTCTAAATTTCAAGGGGAAGAAAAAAGATGATTTACGATCTCGGCGTGACTTGGTGGATTGGGGCATCAGACCCGAATTGCATCATGTGCGTATTAGTGAAAATAAATGGCAACTTTCATGTGATTATTATGTGATGAAACCTATAAAAAACAATTTTTGGAAGTATTAGAGGCTATTAGAGTTCCTGATGGCTATTTAAGCAACATATCTAAATGGGTCAATAGAAGAGAGTTGAAGCTAAAATCTTTGAAGACTCATGATTATCACATTTTACTGAATGAGTTTCTTCCAATAGCAATTCGTCATCTTTTGTCCAACAATGTAAGGGTGGATATTATTCGGTTATTCCATTTGTTTAGATATGTTTGTTCTAGGATGTTGTCCAAGTCTTTCTTGCAAAAAATGTTGACAGATGCCCCATTAATTTTGTGTGATTTGGAGAAAATATTTCCTCCATCATTTTTCACATGCGTGCTGCATCTGAATGTCCATATTACCACTAAAATACTTCTCGAAGGACCTATTTCTTTTCGTTGGATGTATCCAACTGAAATTAATATGTTCACATTAAAGTCTTATGTCCGAAACAGAAATCATCCCAAAGGTTCTATCGTGAACAGCTACTTGGCTCAAGAATGTATGGATTTCTGCTCGATGTATTTTTCTGATCTTACTACAAGATTGAACAGACCAATGAGAAATGAAGAAGAAACGTATGAGCAATTTGAACCTAGTTTTCCATCACTTCATCAAACATGAGGAATTCCTGGATCATATACATTGAAGACATTAATCCACGAAGAGCGGGTGATGGCACATCCCACAGTTTTGTTCAACTGTGATTTGTTCGATGACTATATCGGGTAACTAAATTGATTATGTATATCATACATATATATATGTTAAAATATACATATTTTTTTATCTACAGGGAACATAAAATAATGATAAATAGGAAGCATCGTTCTTTATCTTGGATAAGGAGAGAGACTTTGCATAGCAATGATTTTTCTGCACGGTTAAAATTGAAGGTAAATATATTACTATTTAAAATAATAATATCAATATGTAATTAAGTTTAGTAGTCATTTATATTGCAGGTATTGAGTTTGTCTACTGACTCTATCTCTGAGGAAATAAGATCTTTGGCTTTTGGTCCTAATACCCTGGTTCGTGACTATAAATCAATTGTTATCAATGGGTAAAAATTTATTTTCATTGAACGAGCAAAGAACATGAGAACACAACATGATGGTGTTATGGTTATTGCCACAACATATTGTTATGCCAGTGCATTAGATGGTAGACTGCAATTTTAAAATGTGGGTTATTATGGAGTTGTTGAGAAAATAATAATATTGGATTATTACACTCATAGACGAGTCACAATGATGAAATTCCATTGGTTTGATTCGATGATGAGACATGGTACATTTATTAACAAATATATTTTTCTAATTTAAAATATTTATAAATTAATTTATAAAAGTTTTTACTCCTTTTCATACCACCCACTTTAATGGCTACGTTATAACAGTCACGTTTAAATAGTATATGGTGGTTCATTTAAGTTCAGTGTTGTGTGTCATATGTTCTATCAAAAAAAATGTTGTTATTTTCAAATTTAAGGTTTTACGAAATACCTTTGTAAACCTAAAACCTTACTATAATCAACATTATCCCACCATAAAATCAATTATAAAAAACCTAACAAAAAAACCGCCTCCCTAGAATGAAGAACATGGAGGGGTAAATAAAAGTAAAATGAAGGAAACTAACCTAGAATCACCAATTATCGATCTACTGATTCAAAGGATCAAATAAAACATGAAGATCTTGAATGGACGTTAAATATTTATCTATGATCATTCTAGGAAACAAAGGAATTAAATAAGAATGATGTAATCAAAGGGGCACTGAAATTTATAAACATGGTTGGAAAAATTACATTCATGGTGTGACACCACTATTCACGTCATGAATAACATGAGTCAATATGATACTAAAAAACAAGTTGTAAGATCATATAAACTGGAAAACCATTCATTACATGAATGATTCATTTAATTCTAAAAAATATATTATGGTAGAACAACCCAAAATGAGACCATTAAAAGCATCATGCGGTAAACTAATCTTCTCCCCATGAACTAAACATGGGAAGATGGAATGAAATTATGATAGATACAAACAAATAAATTATTTTTTATAGAGAGGATGGAATTGAATATTAGGTAGGAAAATATAATGAAGCAGAAGGCACTATGAGAGGTGTGAATTATCCCTCTCAAGACTCACGTTTGAATCACAAGACATCTAGTTCAATAGTGTAAATATCCCCAATAAAAATATTCCCATAAAAACCTCTCTCACTCCAGTCCCCTCCCTTATAAGATCCTATGGATATTAATTCCACTTCTATAATATTTAATTGATTCTAGCTATATTTTCCCCATTATTTTTATTTTATAAGAAGACATCAAATTTTCCTGAGGTCATATTATAAGTTCCTAACACTATCACCACCATTAAAATATGTATTCTTATCAAGGATGTGAGAAGGAAACATATTTTGATTACCCTTTCTTCAAAAATCTCTATGAAATTTTCTATACAATTATCCCTACATTATGGTCCTGTTGGAACTGATGGTAATGAGTAATTTCTTCACATACTCTAATGGTAATAGCCCTAGTGTTCCTTTATATGATATGGGTCAGCCATTTTTTATACTACCAATTTTAATGTGAGGTAATCATAATAATTCCACCCTGCTAAGTAAAATAGCTATGTATACCCCCCCCCCCACTTGACCCTAGGAGAAAACCACTATGCACGACTCATCTTTTGAATCACTCCACAAATGCACTTCATACCATCTTCACTGAGATTTTCATTCCTTCTTATCCCTCTACATGATTCTATGTAGTTTCATAATTGGTCCTATTGGTTATTTATTTTCAAGACTTTAAAATTATAGTAAAAATGTCTTAGATATACCTATTGGATCCACATCTTCAAAAATTGAAACTCATCTGATCCCATATCTTGCAGTTTTTCGGTGATATCTTATGGTTCACCAATCATCTAATCCATGGTGATCTCTTGAAAATCTATTATTTTGATCCCATAATAATTCTAAATTTATCCTCTTATTTCTATTTAATATGTGCTTCATCATATATCAACATTGATCCTAATATAAGAAACACTATCTTTTTACACTCATCACATCCTCTGATCTATAGTTTTTTATTTCTCATTTAGAAATGAGTGTAGCAAGGTTTACAAACAAGACACAAATACTTCTAGGACACCCAAGAATTAATCCATGAAATCAAAAAGAGGCTGGGGAAGTTTTTTCACCTTGTCTTTTTATACATACAACTAATCCCACAATAACAGAAATTTTTTGAGCAAAGCATTGATCCATATAAGTCATTGATCAACATTGTGATGAAATGACTTTTTCATATACACCCAAATATAAGTGTCCAACATTAAAAATAATATATCAATATATATAAAAATCTTATTTTATTTAGAGAAACAAGAACATATTTATAGTTGGGTGAAGTAGAAGAATGATGATACATTACAAGAGACACTGCTTCTCCCTTATCAAGCCTCATGGATGAATCCTAATCAGCAAGGATGAAAATTTTAAACACCCCCAATATAAATATTTCATTTATCCCCTCTCATACACTAGAAACCTCTAATATTATAGTTGGTTTCTAGAAAACCTAACTTCTATAATATTTAATATTTTCCGGCTATATATCCCCATTATTCCCATTTTTAGAAGGATCATATAATTTATTCTATGGACATCATTCTGGTCTCTAAAAAATTCTATCTCAAAACATTCAAGCCACACTCCTTGGTTTTTATGGTGAATTTCCTATATAAGGATAATTCATATAGCGAAACCTTATTCACATCATGAACCACCCTTCTCTAGTCGTAACTCCATCTCTAAACCACCTATTCCTTTCTAAAGAGTCATATTGTTGCCTCTATCAACCAAAACCACACCATATAGTGGTCCATAATATTTGGGCTATTGAATTAGAAAACTCTAAATCTATTATCATCATCAAGTATCCAAACAAATACTAGATTATATGGATGAAAGGGGAGGTAGTTCGAATAACCTTCCCACAATATACCTCTCAAAAATCACTATAACAGCCTGATTGTTTCTTACTAAAATATATACTATGTTTCATAGCTTTCTCAATAGGAAAAAATAATACCAAATAAATATAGTCTTTTGAAAGTAAGCTATATAAATATATGTTATAAACATTTATAACCCAATTATTATATTTATATATAAAAACAAATAAGAAAAACTCATAATTTTAAATATCTACTCTATTAGTACAGCTAAGAAACTAATAAACTATTATTTGTAAAATTTAATGATTTCAAATTATTATATTTTTTTATATTTTTACTTGATAAAACCATATTAATTAGTTGTTTATATGAAAACAGATAGTTATTATATCAAAATCCATTTTCCTATAAAAATGTTTTTGGAATATTCTATATTTATAACAAAAAATAATATTTAGAATCGTTCAAATGGGAATCGTAAAAAATAACAATATTTTTTGGATTTATCATGTTCATATTATCTTAATATGATTTTTGTGGGATTTTTTAAAAAAAATATTGTTTTTCAGGTGATTAGTAAAAATTATAATTTTTCGAAAAACAATTACTATTAAAAAAATAGAATAAAATTAAACTCTAAAAATCCATTTTGAGATATAATATATATATTTAATAAGTAATCTAAGGAATTTAAATATTCTATATTCAATTTATTAAGAAAACATTTATCATTTTTAAAACGAATGTAATATTTCACAGTAATTTTTTTACTTGCATATATCTGAAATATTACATTAACAATTTTAGGAATTTAATATAAAAAAAATTATTTCCAATTTGAGAAAAACATTTCAGTGTTATTTTACTAGTAAAATTTAATTTTAATATATAATTATATTCTAAGTAAGATCAATGTATATTACCATAATAATGGAAAACCAGTATTTTTAAATTTCTTTATTAGTATAGTGTAATTTTTATTTAGTAAATAAAATTGAAATAATTTAAATAATGAGTCTAGAATTATTCATTACCCTATATATAGTTATATTAAAACTCATTCAATTTGTAATCAATACTAAATAATATTAAGAACACATAATTCTTAAAATTAACTTTTTCTAAAAAAACAATTTCTTATTTTTTAAATTAAACGTTGATTTCCTCATCTTAAGAAATTGAATTACACTAAATATATATTAAATATAGTTTATAAACATAAAAACATTGTAATATGGTTTAACTTATATTTTTTAAACCAAATATAAATAACTTAGTTAAAAAGTAGTTACTAAGGTAAAAATCCAAATGTTAAGATATAAAAACCTATGGTAAATGAATTGAAACATGTTTAAAACATGTTATAAAATTATTGGATGATTATTTATCAACCTAATACCACCCCAAAACCCATTATTATCATATTTTTGATTCATTTACCAAGAAATAATGTAATTATATCTTGGAAGTGTATATAGTATTCCCAAAAGTTCCCTTTTCTTCACTTAAAAAAGGGGATCAATTCCACCCTCACATTGTTATGCATCCCATTTGAATTTAAATTGAATATATTAGAAACAAAAAACTAAAAGGATTTATTTTCTCATATATTATCCCCTCATGTCTAGATTGTATCTTATGTCCTTCACTTCAACGTACATCTCTAAGAGAAGATCAGTTCTCTAACATAAGTATTGCCATCTTTGTAATATTTTATCTTTAATATTCCTCCTCCAAATATCTAATATACATAAAAATATAATGAAATAAGTATTATTATTATACTTAAATTTTATTATATTAATTCCATTACCATTATTTATTCCTCTCTATAAATTAAAAAACCAAATCATTGTTAGTGCATTGCACGAACTACCTTCCCCATAAAGTGGAATCTTCTGTTTCTCACAACTATCGTTGTGGTTGGTTTTAGTTTATATTTTATACGTATATGAGATATATATAAACAATATGTATCATCAATATGGTTATTAACATATAACAAAATATGTAATGATCATTTCATGGTAATCGATCGATTTTGGTCAATAAACTAGAACGGGTTCATCACTATTTTTGACTTAACAAAATGTGATTAATATTTCATTGTAATAAAATTATAACATTTTAAGTTTTTATTAAAAATAATTTAAATAAACATTAATGGTTTAAAAATAATTATATTTGGTAAAAAAGGAATATAAACACCACTTTTACAATCCTACTTCAAAATGATCGAGATTATTAACACCTGGTTTTAAAGAGAGATTATAATAATTTATTACCTGAAGAAAATTGTAATTACAAAAGATTATAAATGGAAATGTATATAAATATGGTTCTGAAATAATATATTTAGGTTTTTATCTTTATTATATTGTAGGTTAAATCACTTCTATGGAAGTAAATGGTAAAAGTATGGGACTTGGAAACTCAAACTCCTTTCCTTGAGATGTACAATTTCATATTGAACTTTTTTCTAGGAATTTATAATTTTATTATTTTTATAACCTTTATGGTTTATTAAAATGAGTTTTTTATCCATAATTATTTCCAATAATGGTTTTATTTTCACTTAGTTTGTAAAAAGGATTCTTTTTTAAAAGAGACTTCTGTCTATGGATTTTACTATGATGAATATTTTTTTTCAAAATTATTTTTCATGATTTAGTTTTTGTTTTCAAATATATATTCAGAATGAATTATCTCTAATAGATATATATTTTATGTTTCAGACTATTTTTTTATTTTATTATGTTATTTTTTTTGTGAACATATTATTGGTATCTAATTATTTAATTCATGATTTTATTTTATATAATTTGAATGTTTTAAGAAACCCATTTTATTTCCATTAGTTCTTTATGAAAATTGAATGATTTCAATTTAGATGTTTCATAAAACACATTTCATTTCTATAAGATATTTATAAAATGAGATTTATTTTCATTTGTCTTTTTATGAAACCCATTTCCATGGGTTCTTTATGATTTGAATAGTGAATTATTTTTATATGGCACATGTACATATAAATGAATTACAGTTGGGGTCCTATATATCCATCTAATTAATTTGTTAATAATTTATATCTAATGATATATATATTCATAAGTACAATTTAATTTATCAAAATCATGGTCACTAATGGTGTACCACATGAATGTAATATTTCTAAATGTTAATGTATGTGCTATAATTAATGGATTTTGTTCATTTTGATCTTATAGTTTCATGATTCAACGATTTTGTTAAATGTCTACAAACTATATTATATCTATCATTTTTCATGTTGATATTTTTTAACTTTAGGTTCATATTCTACATACCCTGAATCAAACTTATGTTTTGTTCTTATCACTCATGATGTTATGATATTTCTGTTATGCTCATGTTTTTTACTTATTCTTATGAACTCATATTTGATGAAATATTTATTCACACCTTAATTAGTACTTGATCTCCTCACTTTATTATGCTTCAATTCCCCAGGTTATGAGGATGATTATTACTAATTATATTTCTAGAATATAGTATAGTATGGTTATTTTAAGGAGAAATGATCATAGTTTTCATAAATTTTATTTTTACATAGATGGTCTCAAAGGACACTAAACCTATCAGTCCATTAAATTTTATTATTTATTAAATTTAATTTTTTAAATTATGTAATGGATTAAAAAAATATAATTTTTATACTTGGACTCTATTATTGGTGTCAAAGGAAAGGTTATGTTATTTTTGGATATTTGAGAAGCTATTTGGAGATATAATATTAGGTAACC
The DNA here is from genome assembly GCA_963277665.1 of Viscum album. Classification (NCBI taxonomy): domain Eukaryota; kingdom Viridiplantae; phylum Streptophyta; class Magnoliopsida; order Santalales; family Viscaceae; genus Viscum; species Viscum album. The sequence goes on along the minus strand of OY728148.1, from coordinate 1,571,219,793 downwards.
TTAGTAAAAAACCCTATATATGATTACAAGTATAGTATGAAATCAAGAAATATTGTTAAATTATTGATTATGTGGTTTTCCTAGAAAATAAATCATTTTTTGATACTGGAAAGTGGATTCAATATCTAGCTCAACTATACCTAGGGGTAATAACCCCGACTTGGGAGTGATGGGTATTAACTCGACTATGACTTGTGAATGAAAAAGATGACTAATTGCACACTTGGATGTTCATTGCATGGGGATATTATTTTTTTGATCTCAAACTCATTAAAAAAATTAATGGATTGAATTAATAGTTAATTTGAGGTATTATGTTAAGAAGTTTGAGAAAACCAATCATAAAGATTTACCCAGAAATATATAGGTTAAATTAAATGAAATTTCTAGAAATACATGTTAGTGTCAATTAATAATATTTATGAAGTCTAATTTAATTTCATAATACTTTTCCTTTTATCTTGTTCATTTGTTATCAGTCATGGTAACTCCATTTTAGTTTTATTAATGGCTAAAACTAGAAGGAATCGAGTTAGAAATTAGTGTGAGTTCCAATGAAATGGTTTCCAAAATGAACAACCTAATTTAATAGTATATTTATTAAAATACATCATAAAATATCTCACTCAACTTCCAAAAACATTAAATAAAAATATGAATTACATTGATATCTTGAACACCCCAAGGAGGGAGTAACTTGATATTGAGTCTTTTAGGGGGCAATGTGTTCCCTATTTTAGTGATCATTCAAATAAAATAATCACTGAGTAATTGATCAATGTGATGTCAATAAATTTTCCATTATTAAGTGCTCATAAAATGAAAAGGTCGTTATAGATATTTAAAATTTGGAAGGTAGGACCATAAAATGGAAGACTCTAATTAATAATACAAAAAAGAAAGAAGAAGTAGACTTAATGGAATATAAAGAGTTTTAAAATGTTATATTTACCCTGAATATTCCTAAAAATACTCACATGAAGATAGAGAATTAATTATTAGAGTTGAAACAAAAAAGGGGAATGAATACATTGGGACATATAAAAGAAAACTTCATGAGGCATTCATCATATGCATCTAGTTTTATCTCTGATCTATAAATTAAAACCCATCATTTATTTATTGGATTGATTGTTAATATTATTATTTTTTTGATAAGATACTTTTGAAGCTATGACGATATTTTTTACGTTAACTAAAGGTGTATATGAAATGTTTTTTATCTCAACACTCAAGAGTGGTAAAAGTTAATTAAGCATATGATGTGAACCCTGATGGTATGTCACATGGGTGATGAAATTTCAAAACTCTACTTTCCAAAATTTATGGTGGAATCACCCAAGTAATTTTGATAAATGATAAGGGAGTGGTTTTAAGTTTGGTAAAGAAGGCCACTAGTTCCAAAATTTTCAAATTAAGGCTAGGAGGCCAATTAAAAAAATCAAAGGAAGAGAAGGTCGTAGACAATGATCTGGCCATAATACAATGCTTCATGTGTAAAAATTATGGACACTAAGTTAATCAATTCCCCAAACCTCTTGATAATGAATAATATAGGACCAAAAATCCTACAAAATAAAAGGAACATCGATGGGTATTCATGGTTACTTCCACCAAGGCAGATCATGATAATGTAGTGATGCAAGGTACAATTACTCCTTATTCTAAATTGGTAAATGAATTATTTATTTCTATCATATCACATAGGTTTTATATGAATATTGAATCACTACCTGAAGTGATGGATAATGAACTATCTTTAAATACACCTCATGGAATAATGATATCATCAATGATATAAAAATCATCCCTCGTTTATATTTGGGGGGATGATACTTCCTAAAGATCTAATTATTCTACACTTAGTTGAATTTTAATTGATTTTGGCTATGGATTGGATATCCCTACGTAACAAACATTTCATTTATTTAAATAAGTAGATATAATTTCAAATTATGTATCATTCTATTCTCACATATCAATAAATGGGTGATCTCACTTTGGAAGAAAATTTTATAGTATGGGTTCTGATAGGAAACAACATGGGACTCTTGACTCAAATAATCTAATAAGAAGTAAAAAATTAAAGACATGCCTATTGTATAATAATTATTGATGTAATTCATAATGAACTAACTATTCTTCTACCACAAAATGAGGTTGAGTTCATGATTTAACTTATACCTGGTCTATAATAATATCATGGATTCTAAATATAATGGATCTAATTGAATTTTGGGAGTTAAAGAATAATCTAATGAAGATTTTGGACAAGGGTTTTGCCCACCCCAGTGGAAAAACAATCGGAATAAAAATCCTATCTATTAAGAATAACTTTTGATCAATTTTACTTTTCATTGACTATTATGGGATTAAAAATCACAATTAATAATAAATATACATTATCCTTTATTTAAGACCTATTCAATCAACTCAGGGTAGGCCAATACTTATCTATGATTGAAATTTGATATGGATATCATTATTTATGTGTAAAAAGGGATAATAATTAATATATATCTTTATGAATTTTGTATAGACAGTATTATTTCATATTTGAATCCATTAATATTAGATAATTCCACTTCCATCTTCATGGATATAATTAATGTAGTTATTAGAGACAAATTAAAACACTCTATGGTCATATTCATAGAATATATTCTTAAATACTCTAAGATAAAGGAAGTGCATGAAGATCCTTTAATGATTGTTTGGATGAACTTAACAAAGTATATGTTATATGGTAAAATCTTTACATGTTTAATTTGGCTACAAAATGTGTCATTATTGGGTAACATAATCACTAGTAAGGGTATATCTGTATATCCAAAAAAAAATTGTTATTCAATAATGGCCTAGATCAACCACTGTAACCGAGATCCATAGTTTCTTAGGTTAACATGACATTATTGATTATTTGTGAGAAATTTATCTTGGATGTGAAATTTTCTAACAAGGTTGACATAGAATGGAGTGAAGTTTTTATAGACAAATGAATGTGAAGAATGTTTTAAGAAACTATAGTAGAGATTTTTCACAACACTTATACATACATTACCCTATAGTGAAGAAATGTTCAAAATATATAGTATTGCCTCAAAGAAGTGGTTGGTATTAAACCTCCTAAAAAATGAGAATGATACTTATTATATATCATTAAAATTACAAACTCATAGAAAAATTACATGATGCATTATTTGAAGTCAGCGGTGGTGATCCTTGCATTGATGATTTGGAGAAACGATCTCTATGGATAAAAGAGCGATATATATATATATATATATATATATATATCTGTGTGTGTGTGTGTGTGTGTTTGTTTGTTTGTTTCTTCTATATTTTCTTGTGTGGATGGTTTTTTATGAGTGTCTTAATATAGTTTCAAAATCAAACCCTTTAGGGGTTTATCTATATAAACTTCAAATGGTTTCCACATTTGTACGGAGCCACATTCCTACTTTCCAAAGGTAATCATTCATTGGAGTTTCATACAAATTACTCTTATATATTCACATTGGTTAATAATATGGGTGGTTAGGTTAATCCAAACCTATTGTAGATAAATTATATCCTTCTTTGGTACTATCTTGTAAATTTATGATATGTTCATGAATCTTTCCCAAATCCCAATATGGGATTGGTTACCTTAACAAAATTATCGGGTGTCTAATCCTTATAAATTAAGGATAGGGTTATACTAATTATACCATCTATATGTATCATATTTTATCTATATTTTTATCCATTATTACTTAAAAATGATGGAATACTCTTAATTTGAAGACATGTGATTGGGAACTGTTATGTTTACTGACATCCAGGGAGGATATTTTCCTTTTGGAATTGTGACTAAACTTCTTAGTGGCTTCTTGTATATCATGTGAAAAAAAAGTAATCAAAACTCACATAGTTCATGTAGGACTATTCCACAAAGTTTAATATCCCATGTAAAAGAAATTATATTATGAAATTTTATACTTAGAGAGGGTGATCAGGCCTTAATAAGGTTTCCTATGCATCCTATTTATAACAAGAATTAAATTGCTTATAGTTAAGTTATTATGGGACTCTATGTCATAAAAGGTGTGATATCATAGTTTTGAGTAGGCCATATGCATATAAGGATTACTTGATATTCTTCATCAAGGGTATGCCCCCTTGAGTGAATAGAAGATATAATCATGGATACACAAAAATGGGGTCCTATATAGGGGAATTAGCTTTATATTGATTGATAACTATCACCAATATCTAATCCCATATGGGTCTTCTCTGTGGGAGAAACTAGAGAGAGTGGAAAATTGGGAACACTACATGAGATCATTATATTAAACATACAAAGGACATACACATATAGGATTCCCTAATGTTTGTATGGGGAATAAACACTGAGGTCACATTGATGTTTGGATGGGGCTAAAACATGGTATTCACCATGATGTTTTCTTCATAAGGGTTGTGTCCTTTCTATGAAATGGAAAATATACTTGGGGATTAATGCTTGTGAGTGTGCAAATAATGGGGGATTTTTTATTATGATAATGACATGATAATCGCAGGTCCCAATACCCACATGGGTTATGATCAATGTGATAAACACAAGTTAGATAGATAAAAGATGCATTTCATATAGTTTTAGGATATACAAATTGAGGAAACACTTTGGTTTGGAGCTTGGGGGTTATAAAAGAGTCCTATGTATCCTGTTTGGATAAGAATTAGAGTCTTCATTGTTCTTAGAATCCTTTTCTAGCTAATGGATCAGGAAAGATGGTAACATAAGTAAAGTATTTGGGTCCTATAAGATAGAGTAAGTGGAATCTATAGGGGGTTAAATGAAGGTGGATACCCATATCACATATCCAACCGTTATCATCTAACAGAAAAAGATAGAGGACCATGCGAGTTCTATTAAGTATCCATGGATGATATAGGTTCTCTGTTTGAGGTCATGGAATGAATAAGGTTTCATGAGTGCATAAACCCAGTTAATTATGGTTTTTCTACACACAATGAGGGTTCTAGGATAAAGTTTAAGTGGTGGGGGTTCATGTGATTCAAGGGAACATGTTTGTTTTTTTAAGCCTGACAAGGCTAAAATCTATAAGGGTTATCACATTATCCATTTGAAATGTATGAGGGTCTTCAGGTGATCAATGAACTGATCCCATATACCATGTGATATAGATAACTTGTTCAGGGGTTTCTACCAGTAATGGATGACATTTAAAATGGTTATTTAATGATTGATAAAACATGTTCAGGGACCTTTACATGATCATGGAACTGATCATGTGAACTGTGTGATCAAACTTACTTTCCTGGGAGTCTCTTCCTATCAATTTTGATATTTCCATTGTTTTTTGTGTAATACATCTAATATTTCAAGGGTACTTTGCATGATCAAGGAATTAACCATGAAAAAAACATGATCCCTTCGCATAAAAAACAAATTAACATTCATCATGTAAATATCCCAACATTTACATATTTTATTTTAGGGAAGTATATAATGTTTTTCCATCAACTGTTTATTTTTGAATCATGTGATCAAGATGAAATGTCTAGAGTCCTTTTGTTAGTCAGGACGAAATATCCAAAGGACTATGTATGATAAGGGTGACATGTACTGGGTCCTTTATGTGATCAGGATGATTCTCCTAGAGGACATCATGTGATCAAGATTCTATATCAAGATTGACCATCACATAACTTATTCCCATTATTACTTCTTTGTTTCTCACCATAATTTTCCTTGTGAAAGGATATTAAAATCACATGATCCCTTCACTCTTGAATTCCCACTCCCATATATGTGTTTCTTATATTCTACAAAGGTAATTTTTTATAGGAATCCCCAACTTTATATCTATGATGCTTTGTATGGGGTACAATCCATGTAACTTGTTTGGAGTTGGTGGAAGGACCATATACATATGTCAACATTTCCTTATGTGCATCACATGATAGATCCATTAATCACTAATTATTTCCTCCACTTATCACAAGATAAATAGAAACTACTTGGTCTATTCATCATTACTAGCCTCCTTCAACCTAAAATATATTTGAGGCCACAAAAATGAAAATGGTTGTCGCATGATGTTCAAGAAGGAAATGTTCATGGTCCTCCATGTAATCCATTCAACATGTCCAAGGGTGTTCATTTGGTCAAGATGAAATATCCAAGGGCCTTCGTGTGATCGATCCAACATGTCTAATGGAATTACAAAGATTAAACCGACATGTACAAGGGACTTCCTATGATAATTTTAACATGTCCAAGGCCCGTCATGTTATCTAGTCGATATTTCCAAGGGCCTTCATGTGACCTGACCAAAAAGTTTAACAGAATTTATATGATTATCCTAACATATCCAAGGTCCTTCATCTGATTGATGAACTAATTATGTGAACCACATATTTCCTTCACATTAAAATATCATAACTCCTCTTAATAACAATCATTTAATTTACAACATTTATCACATGAAGGCTTCAACATCATCAATAACTTATCGTATGATTGTCCATAAGGGAATATCATGATCAATGAACTGGTCAAGCGTATCACATGAACCCTTTTCATGGTATGTTTATCATGGAATCGATCTTTTGAACCTTATAGGACATCATAAGATAAATCATGGATCATGAATCACCTTTCACAACATTCTAGGGACAAATTTCATCAAATTTACTTTGATGCATAACATGATCATTCAAGGATTACGAGATTAAAAGTATCACCAAGGGTCATTTGATAACCTAATATAGGTACATGATACCCATGTTTTCATGATTCTTTATTCTATTTATTTTCCAAAATGATACTTTCACTTCAGGTATTTTTTATCCTTAGACTTCCCAATGCTAATTTGGGGGGTATTAAAAAATTCCACCCATCATAAATAATGTCTAAAGGAATGAGAAAAGACTTGGTTCGTCATAAGTAAATGCTAGCATGAGTGAACAAGACGTCCAAATGTTTATATTTTTGGAGAACTTTGGACCCCCTAGATACCTTTTAATTTTTAAGACTTCCCCTATGAATATGATGAAACGGGAGGAAAACTATATAACCTTAACCCAAAATTTTGGTGATATATCAATTTTATTCCCCATTTATGTGACTATATGGGTTAAATCCATCATGGTAAATAATCTTTTTGATCCTATCATGTGATACCTATCATGAAACCAATTTTTTAGATGACTAAGGTTACTAATCTTATTAAAAATCAATGGTAGTTTACTTTGGTCATTTCTTGTATACTTGGCTATGGGGTTACTTCGTGTGTTGTGCTTTTTTGTTACATAGTCCCATAATGAATTAAAACATTTGTGTGACCTTACTATGGTAAAATAATAAATGTGATATTCAAAAGTTCATTATGATCATGAGACTCAAAATATATCATCTAATTACAAGACTTGGAGTGAACCGTGAAATCGTGATACTTAGAACAGATCACATGATCTGAATGAATCTATCCAAGCCATTCACTTTTACAGTCATTCTACTCATTTTTTAAGATCTAAAATATTTCCTAAAATATATTCCATTTTTTTATTCCTTAATCCAGATAGACTCAACCACACATACATCATATAAAAATTTTATAAGTAGAGTTATGATAACTAAGAATCACAATATAGATACACGGTATTAGGTCCTTTCAGAAAATGATATTTTAAATGGTCTTCTTTTGATATATCTTCAAAACTATACTCAGTTACATATAATTCCCCTATATAACTTTTTTCTTCAAGAAAATTACATCATCTCTTCACCCAACTGGAATCTTCAAGATTTTTGGTTTTTATACTCCATCGATTATATCAAAGAAATTTTCTATGAGAATAGACAACCTATATTTCCACCATTTGAGGAGTCACCATTCACATTGAATAACTACTCTATGATATTGAATAGTTATAATCTCTCTCATAAATAAATTTATAATATTTTCACTAATATTCTAATATCTTATTTGGATAATCCAAATCTGGCTTGAGTTATAAATGGTATTTTCCCCCTCACATTAAATTTTATATAGAATGGGAATAGCCATTACTGGTTAGGTAGACTTGTAGATAATTTCACGATCAACATAATTACATTAACATATTCAAGGTGAAATGGATTTTTCAATTCAACTTGTACTACCAACTGAATCTTATTAGAGAACTGGTCATACATTAGGGTCTCAACAGTAAATATTTTCGCTTGGCTGATAAGTAAGTAGAAATCAACATATGGTAAATCCATCATATTGGATGAATAATTCCTAATAGAGAGACATATTCTTAATTCCCCCTTATCATGAACATTTAGAATGACACTAATCAAAATCCCTTTTTTGCATTGAAAATTTTCAACATTATGAGAGGGAAGCTAAAGAAAAATATGATCCTATACTCGATCATCTCATTCAATGAATGGATAAGTGACACTCTTTGTCGATGTGGGGAACATATAAGTATAATAAATTCATATAATTTCTCTTCTTGAACGGTCCAATGCAATGTGGGATCCTATAGGACTATTCTAGAGGAAGAGGAGTATGATTCATGGGGTTATAAGGTGAAACCCAATGTGTATTTAACTCCTTGATTGTCAGATTTTTTGACATGTTTCTAAACATATATATTTTCCTTATTAGGGACACACTTTTGGGTATTAATGTAAGTAAATTAGTGATGTTAGAAATACTAACTAAAGGTTTAACCCTAAACATAGTTTTTTCAACCCTTTATTATTTCTATAAACTAGTTTTATATATTCAACAGGATAGTACCCCTTATTGGATTAGTGGAATTTTCTAGTTTCTATTTTCGATGGAAATGTGAGAACCTTAAATGTTATAGGTAAAAAAATACCATCAAGATACATCATTCCTAGTTCCACCCTAGGCTACGAATTATCTATGAAGTTGTGGAAACATTGTTAGATGTCCATGTGGCTGTTAACATATTTAGAAAGCAAAAATGATTTAATTTCATGCAATACCTCGTAACTTATAGATAGAATAATTAAAAAATGAAAGTGGTTCCTTTGATAAGTTTTTATTTAAATTTTTATTATAGTATGAGTTACTAGAAGAAAGTTCATATGATCTAGTCATCTACCATCAATACCCCCCGTATAGATTTTCTGATCGGTTTCACTATACTCAGAAATTTTCTTCTCTTATTTTTATAGAATGTGAGGAATAAAAATCATGAACTTATTCATCAATTATGGATGATTTTGTCATGTAAGGATACTAATTCCATGATTTTATTTCTATATTCTAGTGCTTTTACTTATTTTTCACAAGGGTATGCTAAAGATTGGATGTAATATTACCTGACTTGTGTGATAATCCAACCAGTTCATCATGTTGACACACCCTATGCTTCCATGAATCCCCCACTCATTTCATCTATAGAAATAGTTCCATACGTTGGAGTCCCATAAAAACCCTTCATCTTGAGAAAGGTCCTCTTATGTTAATATAGATCTGGTTGGTGGAAATTGAACCCTTAGTACCAATAGAGGATGATGTGTTGATCATAGGAGGTTTAGAGTATGTCATTGGTGAAGTGAGAGTGGCCCAATCCACCCTATTTACTTATTCATCAACTGGTTCAAACCTTATTTTGAGGGATTTTATATCTTAATATACCACAAATATTTTTCCTCAGGTTGAACCACCCTCTAAAATGGTCTTTGAGAGGGGGATTTCATGAATACTACTCTAGGACAGGATTTACACCTTAATTATTGACACCACATTGGGTGAAATTTGTGGTCGAGGGGATAATTGTAGATAGATTTTCTATAACATGAAGGTAGGTTAATTGAATTATCAATGATTATACCAAATCAAACTATGGATTTTTTTTCTCGAAACGTCTGTCAAGACATGAGATAGAGTTGTGTGACATTGAAAATAAAAATTCTCTGTTTCAATCTACAAGGAATGCCTCAGATATTCTAGATCAAAAGAAATCATACAACCTCTTTATTTCATGATCATATGAGTGACTTGGCCACACATATAGAATAACATGAAGTGTTCATATCTCAATAAACTGTTTATTTATCAAAGGAATCAAGTTTTATAGATTCCACTCAAAAAATAATTTGGAGTTATCCTCCTTGATTAAGTCTCATCGTCCACTAGAGATAGTGGAGGAAATATAGCTACTGACACTACTGTATTCAATTGATTCTTATCTCTAGACTCTAGTCGATCTGGAGTACTCAAAAATTTAATTTTAACAATTATTTTGTTGTATTTATTATAATTATTCCTATGAGAGACTCTAATATGTAGAGATTCCTCCTACACACTATATCAATAAAATAAATATCGAACTCTATATGTTGTTGTCAATCATTATTTTATTCATCAGGTTTATGGGAATTCATTCACATAGTATCATATATATTTTTGTATAAATCAATATTTTTATTAATAAATTTAATCCAATCATGAACTCAAAATATCAAATCATAAATTAGCTCTAATGAGAATGGATCATGAACAATTAGTGGAATAATAATATTCATGGATGTATCTATGCTAGTTCTTCTATGATCATCTGGTTTAAAGAGATAATTTGGATAAATATTTCATAAAGGGAGAGTGAACAATCTTTTTCTAAGACAAATTACATGAGATTGTAACCCCCTTCCTTCTAGAACCATATTATTTTCCTTAAAATCTTTGTATCAATTTTATTAGCCATGAATTTTTCATTATCCACTAATGGAGTGGTCTACTCAGCTTGGACCTAGATTTCTATTGAGCCTACCTTTGTGGATTTTTAGACTAACAAGATTTATGCCCTCTCTATCTATTGAGTTCTCACTATTTCCCAGATCACACAATGTGTGTGTTAATTTGGAAGAGATTTGACTTCTTAACATGGTTCCCTTTTGGGTTTTTCAACCTATAAATTATTGTATACCTTTCAACTGGATGTTTTAGGTCTTATGAATTAGAATTATGGGGTATTATTTTCTTAGTTCAAACATCATGGACCTTGTTTTTATATAGTTTAGGAACATATAGAGAGGACCTTCTACCATTTTTTAGGGTCTTATAGCTTAGACATTATATTTCTATAGTTTATGGTCTTATTGAATGAAGATTATTTTTATTTATTTTAAGTCATTATAGCTCAAACCATCTAATGATGTATTTTATGGTTTTATATCTCATACATTTTTTTATATTTATTTAAGGTCTTATAGATTGGACCATTTGAATTTAGGTTTATAGTATATGATGGATGAATATTAATGAAGGGTTTTCACACCCTACGTACTTATTATAATTATAAATGATGGTTATTCCAGAAGGGTTTGGACACCCAACATTCTTATTTGAAACAAGTATGTTATTTGGTAATTTAATGTCATGGATGTTAGACCTACTTGGATAGTTGGATTATGGGATGTGTAAATCACCCCTCAAGGGGATTGAATGATTAATTATTAAATCAGGTATAGATTCAGGGATGATATCAATAATTCCTAAGGTGTTAAGCAACATTATGATATTTTTAGGTCTCTCAAGGATTACTAAACCTTTCTTACAAGGCTAGGATACCGGTTCTTGATAGATCTATTTCCCTTATGTAAACCCAACTCTTAAATGGTTAATAAGTGGAGACTTTTATCCTTTATGAGGGTTGTGAATGTTTTTTTAAGACTAAAACACTTGGAAAATGATGTGGATATGGGTAAATGTATATTAATTGAAGGATCTCGCACCCTTAGGGTAGTTTGTTTAGGGTCCTGAATCCTGGAATCATTTTTCACATGATTTATCACCACTTGTTGTGGAAATACAAAAGGTTCAATAATGAGGTACCGCATTTCTAATTGTATAATGTTTATAATACATGGTGTTGTAACATTCATGGTGTCAAATAAACTTTAATATTTTGGTTATGGGAATTTAAAATCCTAACATAAGAATTTATAAGTCAACAGAAAGTGGAGAGATATGGGTACATGTTATTAATTAGTAATGGATGATATCTATATCACAGTTAGTCATTAAAATAGCTCCAGATTTTATGGGGACCTATGGATCAAATCATCTCCTAGGGACGATCAATTAATCATTGTTCTATTCAAAAGTGAAACCTAGTAGGGTCACTTCAGATTAGCATGTTCTTGTTACTAATACACCATTGGGGAAATCCAAGATAAATGACTCAATTCTATGGGGTTTAAATAGAAGTATATCAAGTCAATAAATTGGTGTATAACAACTCAAACATCAAATTAATGATGGTGGTTTAAGTAAAAAGTAATATTCAATAAGATTTAGAGCACCTTAAAGGTATTTTACACACATAATGATCATGACATCAAATTGAGGGGATGTGATAAATCATTTCTCTAACATAATTATTGACCAAAGGCGTCAAGAAAATATGGAATGACTTTTAATAGTTCCATAAGATTTATTATATGAGAGTTTACTCTTTTTATTTACACTATAACTTTGTATTAAACTCTAGAGATGGATATTTTAATGACAAAAGACTTTACTTCTTCTCAAACATCCCTTTATGGGTTTTCAAATTGGATAAGTTTATTATCTCATTCTCAATAAGTATATTCTCTTGTGATTTGGACCAATGAGGGGTAATGTTTAAGGTCATATAGATTTAACCAAAGTATATTCCTTTTAAGATCATGATTCACATGGAAAATTATTAGGATAGTGTTACACGGTAGCCTAATTAGGATTCCCCATGTCAAAATTACTCCAATACACTTTTGAGAAATATAATGGAATTTTGTAAATTGTGTATCATGTTTCACATATAATGAGTAATGGTATGGGATGGTCTTGTTGAGGATGATCGCCAATCACACTATGGTGATGAGTTCCACTGTGATATTGTTAGGGATCAGAAGGATTGGGGGTCCTTTTATCCAAGGATGTGACACCTCTGGGTGATGGGTCAAGCTCCCTTATGAATACTTGACTCATGAAAGGTTATGCAGTGGGATACCCACCCAATTCCAAGGGTTGTATAAGGTTTTTATAAACATGATATGCTGAAGGTATGAAGTGTGATTTATCGATGGAGGTACTTAATAGTATGGCTGAATCACTTCAAAATGTGGTTGATTGTGGTTGAGCTATTATGGTCCTATGATAAGGAGGAATGATGGATGGAAGAATAAATAGTTTGACATCATACAATGGGTACACACCTTCCATGTTTCTAATTCCTTGCAATAAGGATGTGATTGATGTGCAGTTTAACATCACATGACCAGGGAATCTCCCTTACAGTTTAACATCACATGATAATGATGTGATTATTGCGAAAAAATGTTAAATTTAAACAATGTCTATTTATGGAAAACCACTGGCTGAGGGTATTCATATACAATAGGATTTTTTTATACCTGTATAGGCATACCGATGGGTAGATACATACTGAAGTACCTTTTTCACCAATCTTATTCATGTTAAAATAATCCTTAAAAAATATGATTCATTCATATTTTAAGAAATATAATACAACTCAGCCATCATTTAGTATTTTATGGTCTTTAAAGGTGGACCAAATCTGGGCATATGCAACATTTGTCGTTAGGGATCCATGTGCATCCCTATGCATTTTGTAAGGGTAAGAATCATTCTATAGTCTTGATTTCAAATAGATCCCTCTGCATAGATCTAACTCTTATGAAAAATGGGTAAGGATATTTTTTTCTTTATTTTGTTGGATTTTGTAGTAAGGCCTAGGATTGAAGGATTCAAGGACTCACTATTTATCCTATAACAATAGGAATCAGGTAACATGTGGTTCTCTTATGTATCCCCGTATAATCAAACTCATATATTGGAGAGGGGTAACTTTCTTTTCATTAAAATTCATAATTTCTTTTGGAGAAAGTTGGTCTAAGAATCACTTTATATTTTATATGTTAATGGGTCAATACAAACATAGTGTTAGAGAATCTAACAGTTTCCTTACATCAATATCAATCAAATACAGGGGAGAGGGGAATATTCACATTCAAAGATAAGTTGCCTACAATTTCATGGGTATAGGATCTCTAACCATTAGTGATACCATCAATGTGAAGGGATATCATATTAGGAGAGACTTTCACTAGTGGGGGAATCTTTATACTCTTGTACCCAAAAAAGGTTAATAGATTTCAAAATAGATCAATCATCAAGAAAGTTGGGATAGTGTAAAACCTATGTATAGACCTAGGAAAATATACTTGATAATGAATATGTATCCTGATAGGTATGGAAAAAAGTTACACATAGTTATTAAGGCAGCATGTTCCTTGCATAGATCGATATTGTGCACAAGTAATGAGGGAATTATTATTTTGAATATTGTTGTCGGGCCTTGGATTAGGGAACCTAAGAGTCATTGCATAACCTTTGTCTATAGGAATCAATACACACACATTTGTTATATAGGATCCCAACATAGATCTAAATAATATTCATAGAGTGTGTATTTTTTTCTATCACTGGGTGATCCATGACATCATATTAAGATAAAGGTTCTTCTGCATGGATTGAGAACATACATAGAGAAAGGATAGTTCTATATTATATCCTAACATGGGGAAAACATTCAACATTATCCATGGAATTATAGATAGGGTGGACCGATCTAAGAATAGTTTGGTCTTGGAGGATGGGACAAATGGGATTACCAAGATCAATGGCTAACACATGGATTTTGGGATTTCATATGAGATGAATCATCCAACGTAAAATGGTATATGATTATGATGTTATAATCTCACTTTGATAATGAGTACAATTCATTCATGTGTTACATAAAGGGTATCTAAGTCCAATTAAACATTTGGGTTATGGGAAGTTTAAATCATGACATAGGGATATTAAAGTCAACTAGAGGTGGAGATTAGTGGGTATAGGTCAACCATTGGTAATGTCGGAATCCCACATCACACACAGTTAGGACACTAGCTTCTAGATTTAATGGGGGAATATCCTATGTGAAATTAAAATACCTTTGGCATAATCACATTGTAAATGTGTTATTCACTAGTGAATCTGATTGGGTCCCCTTTGGATGAGCTAGTCCTTATTAGTAGTATGATACTATGGAGAACCAAGAGTATGTTGTCATGAGGTTGATGGGGTTCTGAGAGAATGGAATCAACTCAAGAAATTATTTGGGGTTAAATAATATGCTAGAGTTATGGAGTTTATTCATGGATAATGTAATATTGAATATGGTTTTGAGAATACTAAAGGTTATATAAATGTGTATTAAGAACAATTATGTGGTGATGGGATATACCATGTTATTTCAGAGTACAAAATCATCAAAACAGATGATCTATTTAGAATTAATACCTCAGTAATGAACCTTAATATCATGTGGAAATGATTTAGTAAACTTTATTTGAATATAATTTACCTCAATCATGTTGTTCAACATGTATTTACAGGTTTCCAAGGCTCACAATAATCATAACTGGTGTGAAAAAACAGGATACGACTGGTCAGTCAATTGAGCCGTGGGAGAGAGTATGGCAGAGAATATATGGGAGAATTTAAATTTAAATACAAGTAGAAATATCCACATAGATATGGTTCTCATGAAGAAACATAGTTAAATGTAATTAAAATATGTGTTTGGGTGTAATTAACATGATCAAAACATCACTATATATCCTATGATGATAAGAATTGATCTAAATATAATTCTCATAAATATAACTCCCAAAATAGGTATAGTTGCGTGTAGGGAGGAGGAATTTTATTCCCTTTATATTACATCCTGGATGATGATTTTAGATCTAGTAATCACTAAATATCTATTGGAAATAGGGATAAATCAAGATGTAGTTCTCATATATGATCCCAAAATAGATCATACTGTCACATAGGGGGGACATAATTTTCTTTTCACCTAGAATTACTGACATCATAAGGATTGGTTAATCTAGTCATCACTATGTATATTTTATAGATAAGAAACAAGATAGATATTTTTATTGTAGACAAAACCCCCTATCATGTCTAACCCATATATAAGGATAGGGAATTCCTCTTTTTATCATTCCCATTCTAAGCTTTCATTATTTTCATAGGCCATGTAGGTTAGACCACACTACCTAGTATTACATCTCATAGTATAGATCGTACACCATATATTTTAAAATCATGTGAATTTTACTTTTACATGTAATTTAATGTCATGTGACTAGAACATTTTCTTGTAGTTCATAATTATTAAAATAGAACGTAGGTGTCCATCAATTTAAGGTCATCTGATGAGAACCTTGATTCTATGAATTTTAATTTATTGCTACCAAAACATTAGTATGAATACATAAAAAAAGTTGAATTATTTATCCCTATTGTATATGGTAAAATATAATAAAATGTCTTTAAATTAATATATAAAAGTTGATATCTTGACAATTGGTGTGATCAATGTCACAACATGGAGTTAAGGGGGAACATTACTCTAGGACCAAAATAACCCTTAGGAACAAACTCTGAGGCATTGTGTTATTCAATAGTGAAACCTAGAGGGGTTCCTTTAGATCAATAAATACCTATAACTGATACACTATAAGGGTGAATTATTAGGATTTTGTGTTAAGGTCCATAAAATTCCAAGATAATATATACTCAATGAACCTATCGATTAAGACATGAAAATGGGAAATTTAATTGTTTTTTTGAAAAGGGGGTGTCCAAAGGTATTTTTAAAAACATAAAATTTGGGTCTTCTTAAGATATGGACACCCTATAATGAAAGTGTAAAATAATAAGATTCAATAATCCTTATTTGGCAATGAGTTCGATGAAAATATGAGTAACATCAAGGGTATCTAAATCTGTATCAACAGTTTGGGTGTGGGAAATGTAAATCATAACCCATGAATACAAGATTCAATTGGATGTGGTGATCAGTGGGTATAGTTCAAACATTAGTAATGTAGGAAGACCATATCACAAGTAGTCAGGAAAATAGATCATCAATTTAGGGGGACCTCTCTTCTGGGACCTAAACATCCCCTAGGAACAAGCACTTTGGAATTGTGTTATTAACATGAAAATCCTAGTGGTTTCCCTTCAGATGAGTTATTCCCTATTACCATTATGATATATAGGAGAAATAAGATTATGTGGTCTTCAAGTACATGGGTTCCAACAGAAGTGTACCAACTTAAGGAATTAGGTTGGTATCGACTTAGATATCGAGGACATGAAGTAGAATCATATTGAGTAAAATATTCATGAAGCGTTTGATCACCCTAATGGCTATTAAAACATGTATTAAACCCATTTTCTAGGTGAAGGGATAAAACATGTAATTCTTATGTACACAATAATGAGGAAATATGATTCATTTAGTTTCAAGGGCCTCATTCCACACAGTTTAATTTCATGAAACAATGACATTTTCATGTAGTTTAACATCATCCACCTGATATGTGGATCTATATTTTTTTTAATAACACCCATCTCGGTCAAGAAAGTCATGGTCAATTTCTTGGATTTCTAAAATTACATGAGTCATTCTTGTCATGAGAAGCAAGAGATGACTCTGAAGTCAATTAAACTACATGAGAGTTCATGAAATGGAACTCCATTGGGTGTTTACCTTTTTAATATGGATCGGAACCTATACATGGATATGGACCTCATGGAGGGTATGTTTGCGAGTGATAAAACTTTTGGTTTTGGCCTAAAATAGAAGATCTGGGAGTCCCTATATATCCTATAAATATGGGAATCAATCCACATGTTGTTATTCCATAGGGTTCCTTATATGGATGTTATTCTCTCATAAGGATGGGTATATATCAATTTTTATATAGATTGGTCCCATTCAAAGTGAATTGATAATAAAAAGTTATCTAGGATTGAGAAGGAATAAAATGTGATGTGGGTTAGGATTTGGTGCTCGGATGAAGGTTGGACTACTTTATCCTTATGAAGGTTTGTTGAAGAAAATATAGAGTAAGATGAAAAATCATTAGCAAGAATGACCTTTATGAATATATATATATCGTGATTACGAAGATAAGGTAGGTCCAAAAAGGTGACCACATTTCGTACATTTTAACATAATGTGAATATTATGTGTTCCTTGTAGTTTAACATCATGTATTGAGGATGTGTTTATTTCAATTTAATGAAATGTGGTAAGGATGTGTTCCATGAAGTTTAACATAATGTGGTAAGCACATTTTAATGTAGTGATGTTTAAATTATTTCCATTAGGGAATTATATCATGGTATAAATTATGTAATTTATTTTTCAGTAAACCTTTAATTAGTATGGGGTTTAATTCATTCCCCATCCATCTCATCCAATGAGTAATCCCTATTATAATAGACCACATATATGATGTAAGGACCATTCCACATGGTTTCCATTTTGGGGGGTTTCTTCCCTGGTATCATCATGGTTTTGAGTACTAGTAAAAATTCTAATTAAAGGAATGAGTAAAGGTGAAATTTTTTATTGAAGGTCTAAATAGTCTAATTTTTATTAACTCCGAGGTTATATAGTGTACAAAACCTTTTCTCATTATGTTATTATAACTCATCAAACCAGTTTTTTGATTTATTATAATCTAATAGTTTTTCATAGGTGGTTTTTCAGAGTGGTGGAAACTAGAATTGAATGGTTAATAGTACATATGTTCTAAATACCAGAGAGTATGGAGTTCCATTCATGGTAGTACAAGTTGTTGTATGAATGGATCATAAGGCATGAAAGATTTTATTAGACCAATACTTCCTATCTTTTTAAAACATTTTCTTGACTACATTTTACATTGTCTTATTTAATGGCTCTGTATATCCATTTTCCACTGAATGATAGTGAGACTAATGATTGGACATGTTGTCGTACTCCTAGTATAGCCTTTTCATCATGGAAGAACAAAAGTTAGTGTTATTGTCATTCAATATCTTATGAGGGAAACCAAATTGGGTAATGAAATTAGACTTCTTGAAATTGATGAAAATTACATTCCTACCCTCCATAAGTGGAATTTATTCAGTCCATTTGTAAAATAATTTATTAAAAACATGTATATACTTAAAATAATTATCTTATCTTGGGGATATATCCCCATAAAATTCTTTCCCCACGCATCAAACATCTATTAATATGTAGTAGTATAAGACAAATATTGGGGTTAATGGATGATGTTTTCATGTATCTAACATGTGTGGAAATGTTTTCTAAATCTACAAAGTCACATATCACCATTAGACAAAAGTAAACAAGACTCATAATTATGTGGGAGATCCTAGTTTCATATTGGTGTGTTCCACAAGAGGCTACTTGGACTTCCTTCGTTACAGTGAATGTATCTCCTTTAAAAATGAACCAAAGGAGGAATATGTTGAATCCTCACTTATAGAGGGATTCCTATTCCTACCCCCTAAAGAGTGATGTTCACTACAAAACATAGAATATGTTCTTTCATGGATCAATCTAGTGGGAGAGTTCCATCTCTGAGGTAATCTATTTTGGGACTCATCTATCCAAGAGTATACATTGGATCATAATTCTCTCGGTATGTATTGAACATATTGATCTCCTCAATATCATAGATGGTGATGGGTTAATATACACTACTATGTGTGATAAATAAGACTATTTCTTCCTAGTTGGGATTGACTAGGACTATGGATGTGTTTTATAGCACATCAGTATGACCATTTTGTGATCATGGTATGTGGTGAATCATTTTCCCAAATAAGTTGTTTTTCATCATTCCACTCACATAACTAATGAGTGGAACCAATTATTCTTTCTTGATGAAATATTTTCCATTGATTTGTTTAGACACTATTTATGGATCTCCTTTAACATTTAGACATGATATTTATAGCTAGATGGATAGCTCTAATCCTATAATAAGGGCTTGGTATTCTGCCTCATTATTATTGAATCCATTGAATATCAATAGGAAGTATGGAAATATTTTCTTATATGAGGAAATAAATACAATCCATATACTAAACTGATTGAGCTTAAAGATTTCCATTTTCATCCTTATTAGAAATCAAGAGGCCCTATAAAAATTAATTTCCCATTTGTGGAAGATGTTATGGGTATAGAAAACCTCTTCATCTAGATGTTCAGTATCCACATGTATGATTTCCAATGTAGGATACACCGTGAGGAAAACTACCAATAGCTATGATTTTATTTGTTTTTAGTGATAATAATCAAATGTTGTACTATTGTAGGATAACCTCCCATATGGATAAGGAACCAGTTATAATCCAAATCTCCTCTACATTTCTATGTTGGTTGGAGAGGTGATCTTTCATGTTGTGATACGAGTACAGTGAAAAAGTTTGGAGGAGGGGTGATGCATTATTTTTACAGATATCAATGTTTCACTATCTAGCAAGGGGAGAGATGAGGCTTTATAGTTCCTGCATGGATGTTTTTTTCTTTTGTAATTGTACGATATTTTTACCTTTGTTTATTTTGTTTTATTATGGAATTTTTTCCTTCATGTAATGGGTTTCATCTTTCCAAATCCTAAATGAGTTTTGATATTTTTTTTATCTTAAATAAAAGGAGATTGACCCTAAACCATTTCAAAAAAAATCGACTGATAAAGAATATACATGAGGAGGTTAAAATGAGAGATAAAATGGACTTTGTGATTTTTTTAAGTAATGCCTTATATTTTACAATTTGAAAACGAGAGTGAGGATGTTCTTATTGATATAATAATATAGAGTTTTAATATCTAGATTCATTTGGATAAGATAGTTGAGACTCTTTTCCTTACAGAAATAATTTTTCTATGAATGGAGGGAAAGGATAGATATTTCCATGGTGCCCATGTATAGGATGTTTGGTCTTACTTATACAAGATAAATTAATATTTGTGGATGTAACAAGTACTATTTTTTGTTATCAAAATATTCATGTTAGTCCTCATCCCACTAGTATATGGCCCCTTAATTCATTAAATTATTAAATGGGAGGAAACTTATAGTAAAAATTGATATAAAATGCTTGATATAAGTGATATTTATTAGTATTCCCCATAGTTTTTTATGATTTTGAGGAGGTGAAATTTATATAATTCCATAGGTCTTTTCTTGATCAAAAATAATTCCGTGGAGGAATACAAAAATCCAAGGATTTCCCTAACATTTCCCTAAAAATGAACTTTAGGGGATTTATATTAAAACCTTGTTATAGAAGTTTTATAAATATTGGATAATTATAAGAGAGGTGATCATAATTCAATCTATATTTAACCACCATGTTATCGACATAACATTCTACTATTCATCCGAAGAAAGGTTTTAATATGTGGCGTGTCGCATGCTTATAGTTATAATCAAAATTAATTAGTATGATGGGTATGAAAAGTTATATAATACTTTTATAGGTTCTATAAAGGTAGAAGATTTCATATCTTAAGTGTCCATCTTGATTTGATTGTATCTTGAATACCCATGTATAAAATAAAGGGCATGAAAGCCTATAGTCACATCGATTAGGTGTTATATGATTGGTATTGGGAATTATTTATTAAATAAATATCGATTATGAATGGTGAATTTAATTTAGACCCTAATTCTACCATTAATTCTCTTAACTGGAATGATGTTGGCATGACATTTTTGGCATTTCACCTCTCCGATAAAGTTGGATTTGATCAATTTGTCTACAGCATCCTTTACTATGGTAGAATGTTTGGGATTCATTCTACTGAATTCTATCAATAATCCTAGATGGTTTTATGAATGGCCTAACTAATGATAATCCACATAAGAGTACATCCTAGGGATATCTATATAATTCCAACCAAAAACATATTGGTGATACTTCAATAATGATATATACATCTCATCCACTTTGAGGGGAATGGAAACATTGATAGGTATGGGAAGAGGGTCCTCTTTAATTCTAATATTTACCAACTTATGGCCATAAATGATGATGGATACACCTTCCAAAAATACTAGAGGGTATTCCTCAAGGTTATATTCTTCCTCTTATATTTCCACATCAATGGTAGCATCTTCAGACCTGGTGGGTATTGTGGGGGTGTATCTATCATTGTTGATGGATAAGAGGCTATGGGAAGAGGCATCATCACCCTGATCTTCCATGGATGTCATAGGGGTATTTTGATGATGCTATCCCCATTTCTTGGTACATCCAGGGGAATAAGAGTTATGGAAACCATGAGCTGTAAGGAATATCATAGGGACATTTCCTATTTTTAATAATGGCACACGATAATTTTTTGATCCTTATAGGGTTTCAATCCAACTATCCTTTGATAAATATACATTTGTTAGAATAATTTTTATTTCATAGACATGGGATATAAATTTTTTAATTTTTTAATAGCCTACTAGTACCATATCTACTACCCTTTTCAGATTTAAAGGTAACACATGGTCACTACCGAGAAAGATCCAATTGTTTGTAGGGGTGTTTTTAAAACCTCTAAAAGTGGAAAACTATATTTCATCCTCTATCATTGTATATTTTCCACTCCTCATATTGAAACTCACTTCAGTATTCTAGGAATCACAAGATTCATAGGGGGAATTATTTCTGCATAATATGTTGACTTCTCCATTAATGTGACATTTCAAAAATTGATGAAATGTTTATGGCACTACCTTTTGGCTATTAATACATGGTATTCCAAGTAGGAAATTTTTATTTCATGTAATGTTGGATAACCATAAACTCACCATTATTCAGAATATTCCTAAATTTAATTTTTAGGCTGAAATTTTAGTTGGCATCATCTCATTATTATCATACCATTTGATGGTTGTAATTTTTTAGAGCAAAATCATTCTTATTATATCCCACATGTAAGAAGATCCAGAAAAACATGAGATTAGTGC
Source organism: Viscum album (assembly GCA_963277665.1). Lineage (NCBI taxonomy): Eukaryota > Viridiplantae > Streptophyta > Magnoliopsida > Santalales > Viscaceae > Viscum > Viscum album. The sequence continues at coordinate 1,571,196,874 of OY728148.1, read as the reverse complement.
TAGAAAAATTTTCAATTATAACCCATGAGATTTAGAAATTATTGGGATTTCGTAAGGCATACATGGGTTTAACATGTCCCTCAATAGCTTCTTAGGGGTCTTTCTCTATGAATGATATAGTTTCATGACATTCATCTAAATTAGTTACATCATGATAAATATAGTCTATGGTGACCTCTATCTCAAACTCCTTGGGGGTCTAAATGGATTTGATAAAAACCTATATAAACTCTTTCTAAATATATAGAGACTCCTAGATTGAGACCGTTTTTAGGACAAACACTGAAAGTTTAAAATTTTCTTATTTCTATAGCTAGGGTCAATGTTTCCTAAAGAGAAGATTCTATCTAGCATGTGTCTTAGGGGTTGAAGTACTTGAGGTAGATTGTTTTGGATCTTGGTCATAGGTTGAGGGAATTTATATTATTGAATAATTAGTTTGTCCTTGTCTACCCCATTGTTTGGGAAAATGAAACATCCATACTCCCACTATGCATTCATCTAAAATGATTGGGCCTATGTGACTTCTAAAAGTATACTAGGCATTTACATATTTCCATTAGTCTTTATAAAATGATTTTCAATGAATTTAAACTACATATAAGGATTAAGAGTATATGTGTTCATAATAATGGGTTTGACATGACTCCACCTTTCCCTATTCCCTTGACTTATGGGGCCTCGAACTCCTGCTCCCTGATTAGGTATGAAAAATTCAAGTTCACATGTATACTCATAATTATAAAATTGGTCTTATATGTGATTTATGTTAACATATCCAGAAATGAGAAATTCAACTTTTAAGGGTTTCATTTGGTTAGGTGGTACCCATTTTACAAATAGAGATAAAATATAACTTCATGATCCATAACCCATGATTGAGTTGGGTAAGTCTCTCCCTCTTAAGATCTTCCTTGCTTCTAATGATTATTTATTCCTTCATGAGGTGAGTTTAATGGAACTATTGTATATATTATAATCATAAATAGACTATGAAGTTTCACCATGAGGGTGGCATCAGCTTAGTCAGCCATCCTTTGAGTCATAAATTTATAAAACTTCTGTTCATGCCTAGCTAAAACTTCTTTCCAATCAACTTCTTCTTATAGTTTGGGTGTGTTTAGATAGTCCACTTGTTCCAAGAATTTTCCTAGTATTACCCATCCAGAATAAACCGTGTATTGGGTATTTATTTTAAGATGAAGTAGTCTTGTATTGTGTGATCCACCCTCATATTAAAGGGGAAATTGTCAAGGTAGTCAATGAGGTCATCCTACTTGGGATTCCAAATAATAGGAAGTTTTAGTGTTTTTTTCTATATATTTGAGGAAATATCTAAGGATTTATTCATTTAAAATGGTATTTAATTCATTATTTCATTCCTAAAATAATGGATACACCTTATCTATGATGTCATGGACCCGGATTCCACTTGATTGGTGCCTCGAGCCCGGTGGGCCACATGGCCTCAAGCGCATCTCCCCAAACACCAAAAGCTATTGACTAGGAGCGAGGGCCTAGGGTGTGTCTGTGGGGAGACTATTCCTTCAATACCAAAGTGTAGTGCATCAGGTGAGAGTAAACATAGGTAAATAGAGGAAGAAATACAAGTAAATAGAAGGCATGATAGAATATAGTGACAACAACAATAATAATAACTGAAACAACTATAATAACAATCAATAACAGATGATGATATATCATGTACTAGAAATATGGAAAAAATTGATAAAAATGATTGGAATAACATTTTTCCAAAAGTCATAAATGAAATAAAATAATATCCCAATCATCCCAAGTCCCAACTCGGTCCTCTGATATCAATCTTCATACTAAATAGTAAGAAATCAAGTGTTTAAACCTATATGGTTCCCTTTGTCAACACCTATAAACATGTAATCTAATCCGAGTACCAAATGTTTCCTAGAGAGGGAGTGAGATAAATCTCAGTGGGCCACCACCAATATCCTCTATAAAATTTTTCCCATGTATGTGAAATGTAATAGTGTTCAAGAATGCATATATAAGTAAATCATCACAATGTTACTAAATACCCAAGTACCTGCTTCAGCCCTCAGATTGTGTCTGAACATATAACTAGTTCATTTAATTAAGTAATTTTCAATTCATGTTGATAGGTTATGTGTAGAATACCCAACACTTACATCACCTTGTGATATTATAAAGAGTGATGTTTCCAAGATGTAACAAGGCAACCATGAAAAATGACATTTAATAGTGAAGTCCCAAGGTAACAACCAAGGAAGCGTAGACCTCAAGGGTCTCTAACTCAGTAATATCTATAGTTTGTCATGGGTTAAGAGTGTAATCCAAGGAGAATAGTCCAGGTAATTCCACAATGAGTCACCTATATAATCCATGGTGATCGACCAAGGTAAAAGGAGTATAAGAAATGACTGGGCCAGATGGGATTTAACCATGTCACCAACTTGTCAATATTGGATCCATGGAGTGTATCCCCAACATCCTATAATTATATTGAAGGAATCCAAGGAGTGTATCCCTAACATCCTATATTATTACATGAGGGATCCTACAGTATCATATCAGTCTTGAGAGAATAGATAAGAATCAGGATCTAGTTGGGTCACAACCTAAATAAGACATATCCTTTTATCGAAATGGGGTTATCGAGTGCTCATGAAATTCTTCAATCAGAATATATGGAAAGATAGAATGAGCCCATTACTATTTGATGATTAATTCATATAATATCTCTTTTGGTTCAATCTTTTTCTTTTAATTAGAGTGATAAGGTCAAGTAGCATGCAACCTTTTTATCAAGTCATTCGGTTCAAGCCTTTCCTTTCATTAGTGTGATAAGGAAAAGTAGCATGAAACCATTTAACCCATTTAATGCATATTCCATATTCAAGGTTCATTATGATACCTTCCTTTAATGTGTTAAGGGGTGTTATGGATATGAAAAAAATTAATAATTTACATTTAATTATAAATTTGAATCACTTACCTTAGGCGGGTCAAGTGGAAGGCATACATGGTACTTTCTATTATGAAATTCACAATATAAAGAAAGAAAATTAATATAGAAACACTTACCCTTAGAGTGGTCATTCCAAGGCACACTTGAATGATGGCACAAACATGTCAAAACACTAAGAAACAATTATAGCATAACCTTCGACATGGAATAGATGGAGTTATGGTCATAATCACTAATAATTAATCATGTATTTCGAAAGATCATAACCATCTGGTTCTAACAAGTATAATAATGGAATATTAATCCCATAAATGGAATATGATGAAATTGGTGGGGCCCACATGAAAAATCCAAAATTGATGAGCATTAGGGATGAGATATAGACCAACCAATTTAGACTTGTATGACTCTCATACTCTGGTATCATGCCCTGATTTTACTTTGATTTGATTAGATCTACGAAAAGGTGAAAAATTATCAAACCGTGATAAATAGGTCTATAGAAAAAGAGAAATAGAATGGCTTAAGAGGACTTGAGTACTTACAATTGGGCTTCCAACGTGATGAATAGAATCTCGATCGGTTTCCAGATGAAAGAGATCTCTTAATTCCAAGGTTATATCTTCAAAAAAACCAATTTGAGAGCTGTGGAGGTAAATCCTACATAAAATTGGATTAGGGAAGGAGGGAGTTTAATTATACCATTAAGGTAAAAAAGGAAAATTTACCCTTAAAATATCCCATGCACGATTTGTTTGCACGATTTGACAAACCATGCAAAAATCCTGCCCAGGTACCTGGTAAAAAGGATCGCTCGCACAGTTAATCCCCACGACCAGGCACCAACTATGTGAGGTGGCTCTATCTTGAGAAACAGAATCTGCACAGTTTACACTAAACCATGTGACACGCCAATTTTCCCCAAAATAATGGGTTTTGGGATTTGAACTTTCCCCAGATACCCTTGGGACCTTTTCTAACCCCTTAGGCATCCATATTAGGTCTAAATTAAATATTTATAAATAAATATAAAGGATCCATACCTAAGCGAAAAAAATATATTATTACAATATTCTCCCATTAAAAGAACTTGTCCCTGGGTCCCCCTTCCAAGGATAGAGAAATATTTTCTAAGAACAACTCTTGACATTGGGTACATATGTCAGCTTCCCTCTCCCAAGTCTCTTTTGGTACTTGGTCGTCCTACCATAACACATATACTTGAGGGAAAAACTGGTCTCTGAGAGACTTTTTTCTCTTCTCAACAATGCGTATTTAATACTCGTCAAAGGTTTCATAAGTATCTAACTCAACTTCATTAGGATCAAAATTATGAGATGGGTTGATATGATACTGACAAATTAGTGAAACATGAAAGAATTAGTGCATGACATGGTACCTCTAAGGTTGTAGAAACTGAAAGGATACCATCACTACTCTCCCTAGAATTTCAAAAGTCCCTACGAAATGAGGTGACAAATTTACCAAATTTCATAATCGTATATGACCTATCCTGGATGATACACAAAGAAAAACATGATCCCAGACCTAAAACTCGAGAGGTTGTCGACGATGATCAAGATAATATTTCTATATAGACTGAGCATTAGTCATATGCATTCTAATCAGTTGAACTTTCTCTGAAGTCTTTTGAATGAGACAAGGAACTAGTAGGGCTATCTCACCTTACTCTAGCCAACATAGGGTTGAATGACATGGCCAACCATATAAGACCACAAAATTATCCATCTTAATTTCCACTGAAATTCTATAATTATAGTCAAACTTGATGATAGGGATATTCTTCTCCAAAGAACCATCAAAATCACGGACACGTTCTCCGAGCATATCCTCAAGAAATTGTATTGTTCGTTCTAATTTTACATCAATATGAGTGTGAAAATATGTGCTTAGAAACACCAGTGTTCCAATATCCTTCTACAATCCTTGCTATAACTGTGATGTAAAATGAGAATCCTGATCTGAAACAATAGTATGAGGGACCTAGTGTAGTCATATGATCTCCTGGACATACATTCTTCCTACCTCATCAACTGAGAAGTTCTCCTGAATGGTAATGAAGTGGGATGATTTCATTAGTCAATCAATGACTACCTAGATTGAATCACTACCCCTCATCGACCTAGGTAAGCCGACCACAAAATCCATGGCAAGATTTTTCCATTTCCATTCTGATACTGGAATAAGTTGTAACAAGCCAGTAGGTCTCTCATACTCTTTCTTCACCTACTAAAAGGTGGAACACCTAGTGATAATTCCTTCTATCTCATGTTTCATTAAAGGCCACCAATACTGTCATCGTATATCTCGATACATCTTCGATATGCATGGATGAACTACCCAATGTGAAGTGTGGAAATCTTACATTAACTCCTATCTCATATCTTTAGGAACCTAGATACATCCATGTAGACACATGACATCATCTCTATCCATACACAAATCTGGAGGTGGGTTATCTCCTGATATAATATCATATAAAACCAAGCCTTCCGGATCTGAAAACTATATACTCTTCACCTTCTCATGGAGGGAAGAGGTAATTGTAAAGAATGAGAGGTAAGAATGCTCGTGACTATCATGGAACTCTAGATGTAGCTCAATAAATAAGGCCATTAACTTCCATTCATCATTGGATTCCTGTATAGCTTGTGCTTGAGTTTTCTACCTCAGTGCATCTGCAACTACATTTCCCTTCCCAGACATATAAGCAATCTAAAAATCAACAGAATGTAGATACATGACCCATATTTGTTGTATGAGGTTCAATTCCTGCTGAGAAAAGATATATTTGAGTCTCTTGTGGTCCATGAACACCAAAACGTTCTCACCCATTAGGTAATGTCTTGAACAAAATAAGGCATAGAAAACTACTACTAGATTAAGGTTGTAAATCAGGTAGTTTCTCACAGGAGGCCTTAGCTGATGAGATCCATACGAAACAACTTTTTCCTCCTACATCAACATTATTCCTAGGAAAATTTCTGATGCATCACAGAAGATGGTATAACCTATACCTTGATTTGAAGAGTCGGAATAGGTGCCTATAAATGCCTCCCTTTCATCTCCTAAAAGGATTTCTCACATAGAGTTTTTCTAATAAGACTACCAGTGTAAAACTTTATAGGATAGAAATCATAATTATTGGTATAATTTGACAAACCATTATTGAGTTATTTTTATATTTTTTATATTTTTTTGTTTCATTATGGATATCTTAGGATGGGGGGGGGGTTGAAGGTTTTTTTATGAGAAAAACAGAGTTTTTTGATATTTGGAATTCACCATGCCATGGAAATGACTATAGTTTTTATTGTGGTCTTGAATATTTTAGTACTTTGGGTGTGGTGATCTATTCACTTGTGGAAGATACCACCACACTACAAATCCAACCATTTTGTGGGAGTGGTGTTTAGGGGAGTCTAGATGTGGGAAATGGAGGGTCCATGTGACACTGTGGTGTGAATTGTGGTCATGTATATCCATGACTGGCCTCATTCTACCACAATAGTAATTCCTAGGGAGGATACACCACATCATTGTCTAATATATGGTGGTATGGAAACTATTAGGTGAATTATCCTAAAATACAGTGGGTCTTTGTAGGGAAGGAGCATATTCTGTAGTGAAATGGTCATGGGGGGACCACCATGTTGATGTGTTAACCATATCAATTTTAAAATTACCCAAAAGGACACTATGGTTTTGGGATGTTTTTTTTTATTTAATTAGAAATTAGTGAAATGTATTTTATGGGTCTATTGATTTTTATTTCGAAATGGTCACTCTCCTAAAAACTCAAAGAACTCATCTTCTACATAATGTATTTTGAACCAAGTGTTTTATATGGATGTTTTTGGGGATATATATTTACTCGTATTCCGTTTATCTTTTTCTCTACTGGATTAACATGTTATAGGTACATTACCTCTTTCCCACTCCACTTCTAAAAAGAACTAGAAGGATAGTGATATTCAATTATTTATTTTTCTATATAAATTTTCATGAACATATTTTTTTGTTTCATAGATTCAAAAAAAATATTAATTTTATTTAAATATTTAGAATATGAATGGGATTGCATGAATGAATATTTCATTAATTGGTACATAATATTTTATATTACTTTTTCATGAAAACAATATGGCCACACTAGGTTACCCCTTCAAGCGATGTCTTGTGTCTAGGGGAATGTGATTTTTAACATGAGTGTGGTATATTTAGGTAGTCACACATTTATGGGAATGAATTGGTTTCACTTTAGTGCTTAAATAGGGGACTATATGCTGCATTCCATGGGTTAAATTTATTTTAGGGTTCATTATATTTATCCTTTTCCTTGATTATCATATTTTCTATTGGTTTTGTATTAATTATTATTATTATCTAATTTGGTCATGTATTAGTGGAATGTGTTGGAAGTCTTAGGGGGATTAAACAATAGGTTTTATAATCACCCCATGCATATTAACCTTGGTATGTATACATATGTTCTTTATCATGATATAGGTAAGGGGTAGGCCTCCTGATTTTTTTGTGGAGCACCTCGGCGTGGTAGTCATAGATGCTGGAGGATGATGATTGGAGTGGGTTTCTAGATGGATCATGGGTAGTGTCTTTTCATAATTTTTTTCATTTTTTCGGTGATTTAGTCTTTTTATAAACTTAGTTTTAATTTTTTATGCAATGAAAGTGATTAGCTATAATCATATTTATTTTATATTAATCATGTTTGGATCAAAATTGACGTTGAGGTTATGTCATTATCATTTTTTATAGGTTTTATTACATCTAATGTGTAAATAATTTCTCCTTGATATTTTATTCCCGTGAAATTTATTGCTAGAATTTGGATCCTGTGGGATGTAGTAGAGGTTAGTGGCATTAAGGTTCTACCCAAGACAATGGTTTGGGTTTAGGATTATACAAAATGGATGAGTCAAAATCCATACAACTGAAACTAATGGTGGGTGGGTTCTAGACAACCGAATTTTATCCAATTTAGAAATAGTTTCTCTATAATAGAGGAAGAGGTGTGTGATCACACAACCTATGTTGAAGATAATGAAAAGAGTCTACATAACAACTCAACTCAACATGGAATCACTTGGATGGAAGAGATAGATAATTTCAAGGATATCATGGATGAAATTTCTCTCAAATAAACTAAAAAAGGATCAATTGGATTATTAATAGTGGGTTTCCATCCCACAGGACCTACAATGTGAATCTCCTAATGAATGTTAGGGTTCCTGTGGATAGTATAGTTATATTCTTCAATGAATAATCTCTGAAAATCAAGGGAATTAGAGATATAAGTTTGTATAGAGATAAGATAAGGTATATTGAAGTACTTTATGTGGATTATATTTAACAGATCATATTGAAAATTAGTCAACTCTTTAAATATATAACTGAGCTTAAATTTAATAATTTGGGTACTTTTTCATATAAAAACTGGAAACACTTTGATTAAGTGATAAAAACCCAATACTTTTCTATAATATGTTGATTTCAAGGATACCAATTGTATCTTTATGGTGAAACAATAAAAAAATCCTTAATAAATAATTTATTATACATATTAATCAGTTAAATAGGAAAAACATTCAATGTAAAATTATTTTACTAACATTATAATTTTCTGAAAATTCATGGTACAACCTATGTTTCTTGTGTAATAGAAAAATGATGAGAAATCACAATCATCTAAAGAATAATAGGGAAGAAAATTTATTAGATATGATTCCAAAAAATGTGTGTAGTTTAGTGATTCACCATCATCTTAGTGAATGCTTATTGTGTTACCACTTTACAATTTTTTGCAATGATTCAAAATTTATCTATCACTTCTCAATAAAGTAACTGATGTTATTTATTACCGTAATTTTTATTCAATTTTTATCTGGAAATAAATAATCTCTTTTAACATTTGTTATTTAGCGACATGATCCCCAATAAAATTATCTAATCAAGTAATTTTTTCAGTGTCTTGGATAAAAAACTCAAAATAGACCACTAATAATCTACTAATTTTGTTATTCCTTTTCCTTTGTATGTCTATAATATCAAGAGTATCTAAAAGATATAGTTTGGGATTCACAAATACTTTTTATTTTTTTCCTCTTCATCTTAAAATTTTAAAATCTTAATTATTGGTATCATATTGTTTTATGAGTTTGATTTAAATTTTGTTAAAATATCTTTAATGTAAGATTCAACATAATATTACATCATTAAAAGAAGCATTATTATTGAAACATTATTCTAAATGAATTTATAGATTTTGTATAAATTTTAGGGGAAAATTTTATTATATTGTTGATAATTTATCAACCTCTCCATAAAACCTCCTCGAATATCTTATAATTATATATATAAATTTTCCACTCAAAAAGAAAACAAATAGTAGATTATTCTTGAAATTAACTTTCTATCTCTTCAAAACTATCACATAGAGTTATAAGAATTATTTATTTGGATCGTATTATTTATCATTAGAATGATTGGAGCCATGTTCTCTATTTCGTTCAATATTTTCTCCTTATAAGAATTAGTAATGTAAAATTTTTTGTCCCACATATCTTAAAAGAAACACTGATACTTTTCAAATAATCTAGCAATAACCTACTAAATTTATTTTTCCCAGTATCAAAAACATTGGATTGTTATAAATTGGTAACATATTTATGATATTCTTAACTATCACAATATCCTTTATCTCTTATCCAAGTCCATTAATGGATCTAATATGATTAATGATTCAATTTAAGAAATCATCTTGTTTTCATTCAGAAACACCATCATCAAATATTAGTTATTGTATATCACATAAACATTTAATTACTTTACCTTTATTTTTGTTTTATATATATTGTAAAATTTTTCCCATATAGATTTTGTAGATGTGGATCTCTTAAACTTCATGTAGATTTGATTTGATAATTATTCGAATTTCATCTTTTCACCGGTATTGAGAAGATTCTTGTCATTGAATCCAACAAGACTCTCATAGGATCACTCACATGAATTCCATTTATGGAAAATAGAAAAAATCAAATATAAGGGATAATTAGTGAGATATCATTAAATTTTTCAGTATCAGATAGTTACATCCATCAGAGAGATAAGATTATTTTTCATTGACAATAATCTTCATGTATGAATAAATTTATGATTGATTCATTAAGAAATATATGTTCCACTTTGATACCACTTGTTGAAATTACATATCCCAAATAATTTTGAGTGCGGTTGAATAAGAGTGTTAAATATTTCACATAAAATGGATCCCTTCCTGGTATTGGAAAGAAAAAACATAACTAGTCAATAAAAATCAATCAAACACAACATCCAAATCTGAATAGAAAATTTGGTAAATTGGGTATTTCTCTTGGTTCATTATAAAGGTATATATCCAAGTAGAATTCACTGATGTTGTGTTGATGTATTAAGGATATCACCTTTTTCTATGATGATTGAAGGTATAACCCACTACTAAACCTTGGGTCACTTTTATCTTCTACCTATCCACTCATTATTTCGAGGTAGATCCACAAGAACAAGTTGACACACAAGTCACTCTTATTGAATATCAAAACAACATTCTAAGTAATATAAAATCTATAGTTTTTCTCTTTAGATCTAGCTTCTCATGAAAAATTCTAAATTTTCATTGATTTTATTTGCAATAAATCCTAACTCATAAAAATCTCTATATATGTTATATTTTTCTCTATTTTTAAAAGTATGTATCTTATTTTCAATCCCCCAAACATAATTTTTAATCTCCTTATATTGTATCGAAAAAATGTCATCAATTATACGAAATATCTTACTGATTGACTTTCCTATAAATATATCCACTATATTCAATTAAATACTAACATTAAATCACAAATATTTCTATAAATGTTAATTTCAAAAAAATCATATCTAAAAAATTCCTAGACCAATGTTTTTATAGGAATAAAACATTGTGATTTTAACCAATAAAATGTTTTACTATGAGATCCATACCCATCTAATTCAAATCACCCAATAATATTGAACATTTCTTTCTTTGAATCATCATATATTTATTACACTATAATGTAATTTTTCCTCCTCATTTCAGTATCTTCTTGAAATTATTCCAAATAAATTACTATCACCATGGATTTTAAAATGCCCTGATGTCCATTTTTTGTGAGAAAAAATATATATAATTCTTATTAAATATTCAAAAACCATTTTTACAAAAGTTCTAAAATTATCATCTTTCAAAAACTGGCCCAGTTCGACCCACCAGGTTACCCAATTTGGTTCACAATAAGGCCTCAAGAATGCCTTCAAGTATGAAAGAGGTTGCAAAATAGTGTTGACGGTATGAAGGATGGAGTGAGGGTAATATCACCTCATATCAACATGTAGTAACAAAATAAATAATCTAAACATGTAAACATCCCTGAACATCAGAGTGCACATAAATAAATAAATAACTGGATAAGTGTAATAAATAGGTTGTCACATAAAGACTCAATAAAATAAACATAAAAACATTGTCCAGCCATTTTTCTCCCTATATATAGAATAAAAAAAGGAAAATAAACATAAAAGGCTCTACTGCTACTCCGAGCCAAACCACTTACCTGGTATCCATGATTGCAGAACAACCCTAGCATGAACCGAAGACTACACATGAGTGGCTCCGCTCGAACATGCAAGAATGGGACACCACCATGTCACAACACTATGTTCAACCTTCACATAGATATAAGGTCTACCAGTACATTGAGTTGCACGTTCAGGGGGTGAGAAATGAATCTCTGTAGGCCACCCCCAATTCTGGTCCAAGCATCTATCATTATAACATGTGTTTGAAACAAGTATCATTTTCATCCTAGCCTAATGTGACTCCCATCATAAAATATAAAAAAAGTTTTTGAAAAGAAAAAAAAGATAAAAAATATGGAAAAAATCCATCCATAGGTTCTATCCGAGAAACTAATGGTGGTTTGAACTTTTTTTAAGTTAAGTAAGTCGGCACTTGTGGGAGGTTGTGGAATTTTCCAAATAGATGTCTGGATTAAAAAGGGAAACAAGGTTTGGCACATAATATCGTGACAGTATTAATGACATTGACTCACCATTAATTTAGGAAACAACTACGTTGTTTTCGTACTGTAGTGGATGTTTCCATAAATGAAATAAAATAAACTTGTTAATTTATTTTATTTTATTTTACTTAAAATGTTCGAAAATTTAATTTTTCCCTCGACCTGCGCCAGTTGAGGTTAGCCTCATTCTTAGGTAAATTCATTGTCCCATATGCAACGATGTGATCATATTTTTAATCCGGGCATCCATTTGGAAACTGCCACAACCGTGCACAAGTGCCGACTTACTTAACTAAAAAAAGTTCAAACCACCATTCCGGGATCATTGGACCTCAGAATGATGTGCCTTCTTCATGCTCGGTCTCGAAATAATTCTATATAATATTTAAAAAAAATGGAAAAATCCGAGCCCATAGTAAAACTACCCCCACACTGGCCCTAGTTAGTGGAATTAAAAATCATGGCCCACATAGCCACAACATCAATTATTTCAACCTGATCAATTATGATATCTAAAGTCCAATGAAAGGATTTGAACACATTACATTCCCAAAGATCTCATACTAGGAATAAAAACACTAAGAACATTTACAAGGAACTAGGAATCAAATGGTACTATATGAAATAGAAGTTTTAACTCCCTATTGACCTTGGGTTACACAACCATGCCCAAATGTCTTGCATAACATGATGGGTGAACAAACATATCATAGAATAATCCAGCTAGTTGATCTGGTCCAAACACATATAAACTAGGTCCCATGGTCATAATAGTCCATATGGTCCATAGACCATGCCCTAGATTAATAGCCAATTTATGGGGGTTTTAGTCATCTAGATTGTCCATTTGATCCCTATCCTCACCACACAGTAACCAACCAATATGTGGATGAGTGAACATAGTAAATATCATGGGCTATGTATGGTCTAATGATATCACAAAGCACTACTCTCTAACATCCAATCCTAAAAAATAAAACCCTCAGACCTCTAATCCACAACTCAAATACTAGGTTTGGCTAAAACCGACACCCTCTAACCCAAAACACTGAAACCTACACTGGTCCTCACAAGCCAACCAACATAGGGATTCCATAATGTATTTTAGAACCTCTTCACAACAATAAACCCTAAAAGGGTCTCCTCCAAAAAATAATAGCTACGGAATGACACCCTACAATGGGATCTTCTAAAAAACCCAAACCTCATTCCAAGCCTGATCATCCCAATCGTGGCTATAAATGTTTCACTAAGAGTTTTTTTGATATTTTTTTAATATATTAATTTTAATTGATGTCCTTCATTGCAGAATACACTAATTCAAACATTCTTTATACTCTATAATGTTTTAAGATTATGTTATATGAATCATAAATTCTATCTTAGTCTTTATGAACCACTGAGGATATATTTCATTACATGCAATATAGACTTTCTTCAATGGCTTGTGTATCACGTAAGACCATGTTTTACTGAACAATATCATATTATTAAAAAAATTGTTTAAAATAATAAGATAGAAACTAGTAGTAAAATTTATTTTTATGAATCACATTTACTAGATTACTAGAATATATGATTGAATTAATTAGTTAAAATTTATTATAAATAAATATAATAACTAATGGAATATAAAGGGAATGTTTTTACAAAAAAACTATTTTTATGCTCACAAAGCCATTTTATGAAAATAAATTAAATTAATTAAAATTAATGAGTTATATTAATTTAATATATATTTTCTATATTAATTCAAATATTTTTGACTTTAATCCAATAGATTTGATAATCATAATATAAGAACACTCCCAATATCACACATAAAAACCTATATTTTATTAAAAACTTTTACTTATTTTTAATGAAGAACATATATTGATTCTAAATTTTTAAATTTTTATGAATTTAATATTTCATAATGAAAATAATTTTCTAAATATAAAAAATAAAATTAGTTTAGGGTGAATTATGGTTATTTTTATCTGATGTTTCATTTTTAATGAATAGTGAAAAGTAATGAATATCAATTCAAAACTTATTTTTGGCCTAATTTCATTATAAGGGTAATTTTATTGGTAAATGGTTTTAAAGATTAATTATATAAATTTTTATTAACTAATCCTATTTTATTCCATTTAATTTATTTAACTTTTAAATTGAATATAAAAACATAGAAAACCTTTGAACGTTTTTACTTTAAAAACCCGCATTGTAGTCCCATTTTTGGGATTACATTTAAATTAATTTCAACCACATATTTGATTGGAATTTGAACGTTTATTTCACATGTTTGGAATAATAATAATTTATATTTTCTAACATGTTCAACTTATTTTTTTAACAAAAATTATAGTTAATGTAATTAAAATTTATTATATCGATTAAGGTAAAATTAAGTTTTATAAGTGACTAAACATTAATCTTAAGGAGGAAACGACCTATAAAATTTTCCAAAAACTATTTTATGCCCATATTTAGTCCCATAAACCTATAAGGTTTTATAATGGTGCATTATAACACTCTTTAGACAAATTGTTCTTGGGGAACACACAATTCTTTTCAAAAATACCAAGTGTGTTCTTTCCCCGCACTATAAATAATTCACTCACATCTCCCACTTCATCACACCTATCAAGAAACATTTTTATTGAAAAATTTATACCAAAATATATCCTCAACATACCACCCCAAAACCTATAATCCTCACCTTAGTAATAAATTCATCCTAGGAATCCCATTGTTGAATACAAAAGGACTTACCCAAATAAGAGGCAACATCCTTCCTTAAGCTCTTTTGTATTATTTTCATTCTCAACCACCACAATTATTCTCATTAAATTCTCATATAATAACACCATTATATTTAATACACTATTTTTTTCTTCTAATGGTTCTACCTTCACATATAAATACTTCCATCTTATGGGCAACAAATACACCATTCTTGTGTATGGGAAATGACCACCTCACAAAACGATGTTGTTGGTTTTACCTTTTCCACCTATCAGGGTTGGGAATTATAAAGGTAAATATATTATTATTTTATATTTATGATATTTTTTGTATATATATATATTATACAAATACTTCCATTAGGCTTTCCATCTATTGTAAATATGATAACTTCATCTGTGGAAGTCTGGACTACAACTTCCTTAAAGAGAATTGACTCATTTACACTTTACATTAAATGTATTAAGGATGGGTTTTGTAAATTTATATGATATGCTTGACATAATAATTATTCTGGAATTATATTATATTTTTATATACATATATTTATTTTATATTCTTTCTTTCAATATGATAATAAAATGGAAGCAGTGACATTGTATATGTATGGACTTCCGTCTCCATGAATGATGTATTTCATTTAATATTTCTATATTTTATAGAATTGCAATAAATATTTATATAGTGAATATATATGATATTTAATTCATTTTTTAAATAATTTAAATAATTAAATCATGATCTATATAAGATAATAAATAATAACATTTCAAAACACAAATGATAAACAAAGTTTTTATTAACCGAAACATTTCTTTGAAATGGAATTCGTAAAAGGGTAATAAAAAGTCATAAGTGAATCATATATGAAATTATATATAAGAATATTGTTCTAAGTTAGATTTATAATTAACTTATATTCAATATATTTGAGTTTTCAATATGTACAATGAAATTCAAGACTTAATGTAAGTGGATTTCAAGTCCCAGTTTTATTTATATCATATTTACACCTTATTGACCACTCATTTATTTTGGGTGGTTTATATAATATGCATGAATATATTCTATGATTTCTATCCTTAAATTTATGTTCATTTACATATCAATTTTATTATCTCTATTTCATGGGGTTTATGTCTCAAAAGTTAAAAAATCGGTAAAGTAGTCTTTTCTCAATTTTCCTACTTTGAGACACATTCCATGAACTTTCAAAACCATTTTTTCAAAAAAAAAAAGATTTAAAATGATACATTAATAAAATATTTAAGGAAAAAAAAGATTTTTAATTTTTTTTCATGGTTTCCAATATTTGTTTTGAAGAATTTTAATGTATTTTTATAGAAAAGGGATACAAAAAAATTTCATAATAATTTTATAAATTTTCAATGAAAATGGTTTTATAAATCTTTTGAAGATTCCTTTATAAGTTTTTGAATATATTTTAAAATAAAAACGTTTTAATATTCCGTAGTGTTTTGAAAATCAATTTTAAATTTAAAATATTTCTTCTTCAATAAATGTATTAAATTAAATTGTAAATATTACCTTATAAGGAAATGATTTCTGAAACGATTTTATGAAATAGATTTTCAAATAAAGGATATTTCCTTAAGAAATGTTTCAAGTGAACGTTCAAAATACTTCTCTATATAATATTTCTGGATTTTATATAGTTTAAGATTTATTGGGGAAAATATCCATGAAGACCATTCATATAATTTATTACATGGTTTATTTTTTAATTACATGATGTTTATGACACGTGTTTCACTTCCACATGTGATATTATTTTGAAACATTCTTCCTTTGATGGGTTATAATTTTATGACATTATTATGAAACCTATATATTTTCAATAGGTTATGATGTTATGGAATGGTTATGAAACCCATTTCATTTATTGGGTTCTGATATGATGTTTATGAAACCCACTTCTTTTTATGGGTCCTGAAAAGATGAATCTTTATTATCTTGTGGGACATGTATGAACTGTTTTATTATGTGATGGATGGTACCTATATCTCCATCCGATGCATAGGGTAAATATTTATATTTCATGATATAATTATGGGAATGAATTTAATGGACTTGGTCCAATATGGGAAGATAGGGAAATTCAATTCCTTATAAGGAAATGAGTGTGAATGGGGATGGTGTTGAGTCTCTTCAAATAGGTGTATTCACCATAAAAATTGAAAAAGGGAAAACCCATCCTAATCTTGGGGGATAAGAAACCCTATCCACTATGAGGAAATGGGAAGCTCGATCCCTTGTATAGAAAGGATTTTGGCTTGGGATGGAAGTATGTATCGCCTTATAGGTTTAGTCCCCATGAAGATTCTAGATATGTTCTACCAATGTGTATTGACTTATATCGATTGATACTACATCATTATGTGTATGGAAAAAATTCAATGTCTTATTGATTTGTAATGATTTCATTGAATATGTTCTTCTTTCTCTTATGATTAATGTCTTATTAACATCCAATATTTGTGCCATGATTTATGTTTATGATCTTCGATATACAGGGTATGATCTTCTAATGTCAGGTTCACATTATCATACGCTTATGCTCATATTTATTCATACATATCTACCTTGTTTACCCTTAATGAGAATCATATATCATCCCTTTTATGTTTACATCTCCAAGATATAAATATATCTATTAATTATGATGTGTCTAATAAGTTTTATAGTCATGAAGAAACTATTATAATATAATTTATCTCACTCATGTATCATCATTTATATTACCATGTTTCCAATGGTACTAAACTAATACCGACTTTGGGCATATGTTTTTTTAATGTTTTAAATATTTCTAAAAAATGTTGTAATATCTATGTGTGTCAATAATGTATTTTTGTAGTCGGTATCTGAATGAATGTTTAATAAAAATTTGGAAAATGGAATGAAGAAACATTAGTGAGATCCCTAGGGATATTTATAAGGATATTTCTAGGGGTGGCTTTAAGGATAAGTCTGAAGAAGAGTTAATGTTTAGGAAAATGACCTGGAATGTTGGTAAATAATATAATGAGTATTTTCATATAAATACATCTATGTATGGATAATATAGGTGGATTTAGTTCTAGAATATATTTACCTAGGAGTAAATACTTCGAAAGAGTGCATCCGACCTAACTTGAGCATAACCTAGTACATGAAAACAGGCCTTTCTACACACCTGGTTTGAATCTTCTAGGGGTATTCTTTGGGAATTAACAAACTATTTGTAAAAAAATGAAGGATTTAAATATAATATAATTATGAATAAACTATAAAAAACCTATTATATCATATATTAAAGAAGTATGAGTTATTTTTTAGATATCCCATAAGTAAATTTTCATGATTATGTGGCTTTCTTCTATGATAAGTGTCTATCACAATATGATATCTGTTTTTAATCAATAGTTGGAACTAGATAAAACTAAGCTAAAATTTAATGTTTCATATGTGGAAAGTATGGACATTTTAAAAATGAATGTCACATATAGAAGTCTCATGAATAAAATCATTGTTTCTATTAAAAAGAAAATGGTATGATAAATTATAACTCAATCGTTAGGTAAAATAGATATTCATGTTGGGTTCAACATTTTTCCCCACTGAGGCGATTGGTTTATTTCATATGATGGGAACCAAATGGCCTGACGGGTATATAGGAAATCTATCCTTATTTCCTTATGAAGGAGATTCCATCCATCCAATATTAATTTTTTTATTAAGGGAAAAGCCAAAAAACACCACAAGGAAAACCCCCCAGATTAAGGAGGTCTAAAATAATGTAAACTGAGGGAATCCCCTCTAATTAAGTTCACCGTCTCCAGTTTCAAACTACTAGGGTGAATGAGGCAGTCATGCCCTGCCGGTTAAACCGCTAAGGAAGCCAAGTGATCAGCCAATTTTTTCCCTTCCCGCCGTGAATGGGAAACATAGATGGAATCCCGAATCAGAGATCTGCACTTCCTTATAGGATATTATATGGACCAAGGAACACCACACTTTCCTAGAAGAGAATCATGAAGGATACGGGAATCTGTCTCGGACTGTGATGTAACCACACCCTCTTGAATGCACAACAGGAGCCCCGTGATCATAGCCATGGTCTCTGCCATAAGAGGATTCCCCCTGCCAAAACAAGTAGAGAAGGAAAACATCACATCCCCTTTGGAGTCCCGAACTACACCTCCTCCTTTCATGACACCAGAAAGACAGCATCCATCCTTGTTCAATTTGAAACCAGAAGCAGGTGGAAGCCAAGATACCCTACTCCCCCGCACCTCAGCATTAGAAGGAAGAGGCCGAGGACCCCTTTCCAGATGCCTGCCAAATGCTGGATCATACCTCTTTTCCTTGTGAAGAGAGATCCAGTCCTGGATCAAGAACCTCTTCCTTGCTATAATGGATCTTGAAGAAGGCCCTGCACCCTCAAACCTCGCCTGATTCCTGGCTTGCCACAAACACCAACACCCTGCACTCAAAATCCCCGATCTGTCCACGCACTCCTTCACCAGCCCATTAGACCCCTGAAACCAATACCTCAGGAAGAAAGAAACATCCCACTGCCACAACCTGTTAAAAACAGGTCCTCCGAAGCACCTCCATACCGCTGAAGCCCAATCACCTTCAAAGAATAAATAGTTCACACTCTCCTCCCTCCTTCTCTTGCAACAATGGAAAGCTGATGGAAAACTCAAACCATGTTTCTTGACATTCTCATATGTGACCACCGCATTCCTCCTAAGGTGCCATAGAAGAATGTTATATTTTTCTAGAATAAAATGGCACCATAACACTCCATTCCACTCATCATGAGAATTCTGTTCCATTTCCCACCTTCGAAACTCCTTGGTAGAAAAAACATCCGAGGTCGAAGGAGAAAACATACACAGATCCAGGCCTGAAGTTAGATCAATGGATGCGAGGAGATCCTATTGCTCCAGACTCTGCACCACCTCCATAAACATGGGATGAAAAATTGCCTCCTTCACTGTGATTATAGGAGCAGGACATCCTGGGGAGGCCAACATTACACCAGCCCAGTTCTTATGCCAGAAAAGGGCATCCCCTGATCCAAAAATCCATCGGGCATACGGAAGAAGGCTTTAAATCAGGGGGTAGATCTTCGCCCACAATGGAGACCTGTATCCATGAGTATCAACTTTGTTCTCCCCACCAATCGTCGACATGGAGCTCCCCCATAACATGCGCTCCTCCAAAACTTCCCAAGATAGCTTTGCATGCATGCAGTTGATCGAATTACGTAGGCTCCTAACACCAATCCCTCCTTCCCCAACATGCCTCGCCATATTATCCCAAGAGACCCAATGTCTCTTACTCTCTTCCTTGGCATCCCACACAAAGTTGAAAAGGATCATGTCAACTGCTTTGATCACACCTTAAGGTACATTGGAGGCAACCATCGCATGCATGGGAATGGAGGAGAGGACGCTGTTAACCAGAGATATCCAAGCTCCAAATGATAGAAATTTTCTTTTCCAGTTCAATATTCTATTTGATATCTTACACACAATGGTGTCAAAATCACATAACTGAAGTCTCCCCCAGGAAATCGGGGTGCCCATGTAGTCCAGAGGAAACTCCCCACATTGCATGTCCAGTCGCCTACATAAAGAGGCCACCCAACTATCTGTGCTCTGTTTTGGGACAAAGAAGATGCTCTTGGAAGAGCTTATGATCTGTCCACTCCAGTGGAAATAAGTTGTCAGGATATTCATGATGACATTCACCGAATCCCTCCCTCCATTAATGAAAATGATGGTGTCATTCGCAAAAATTAGATGAGAAACCGAGGGAACCATCATTCTACTTTTGAAAGGAGATATCCTCCTTTGAATTAGACCACTGTTAATGAGCCTGATGAAGGAGTCTTGTGCCAAGATGAAGATTCTGGGAGATAGAGGATCTCCTTGTCGAAGACCTCTAATAGATTTGAAAAAGCTGTGAACTTTCCCCATAAATGCCACCACTATCCATGGGGAGCTAAAAATCTTGAGAAGAAGGTCAACCACCTTGTCCGATAAGCCAATACATGAAAGAACTCTCTAAATGAAGCTCCATTCAAGCCTATCATAAGCCTTGTTCATATCCACCTTGATTGACAAGTTTGAGCCATTTGTTTTCATCTTGATATCCCAAAAAATCCAAACAAGAAAAAACTTGGCCAACCTTTGATTAATGATAGTCGCCAAAATATTATATGGAAAATTGCATAAGCTCACTGGCCTATAATGAGACAGGGAGGATGGATTACTAACCTTGGGTATAAGAACCAAATTAGTTGCACTAGACACCCTTGGGATACCTCCACCCCGAAAATAATCCTGGACCACGACAATTATATCATCTTTAACCACTCCCCATGTCCCCCCTGTAGAAGGATCCTGGGAAGCTGTTAGGCCCGGGGGTGCTTTCTGGGTTGAGTTGATGCATGGCTGCATGAATCTCCTCCTCCTCTAGAATAGCATCAAGAGCCTCATTATCCGAAGAACTCGCATTGGCCAAGATGATAGGAAATTGTTCTCGTCACACCCTTTTAGGTGGAATTATTTCAATTTAGGGACTTCTTTATTGATTTATGAAATGTTCATGAATCCTTGTTCCATTCCCAAGTGTTCAAAAAAGGATTACAGATTAGTATAAATTCATCGCAGCCACGAATTGGTTCAGAATAATTTATATGTATATGTGATTCTACATTAATGGAGGTATCTATATGTATCTGAGGTTTTCCATCAATGTTACCCTTCTGTGGATAGATCAGGTATTCCTTGGTTTTATACTAATACGATGATGGTTTTGTGAAATATAATGAGGTACTCTGATGTTTATCATCATTTAGGGGGAATGGAGTTGTTTTGATGTTGATATTGAACCCATAAGAGGGGATTCCTATATATCCTTGTCATTGGAATCATAACCCATGTATTTTTGTGTTTCTTAACAAGACAGGTCATATTTTAAGTTTGTTTGACAAAGAACCAACCATGTAGTTTAACGCCATATGGTAAGGACATGTAGAAGAAGGATTTCTGTTCAGGGATGGTGCAGTACTTATGCTAACATAGCCTGAGGTACCCGGAAGAGATTTGGTCTCCTGTGATGATATGAACATATCAGTAATATGGACAAGATAAAATTAAGATTGTTTGGGTATTGGTATTGGACCTTAAGGAGGCTTCCTATATATCCCAGTTAATTGGGAATCAAATCCCATGTAGTTTGGTATGACTGGGCATTACGTCTTAGAGGATGTCCATTTGAATGGAGGCATGATTGGGGATTACGCAAGGGATATTCCCATTTCGATTTAAGTTAGTTGAAAAATACGTATGGGAGATATACATTTTAGGGGCATGGTTGGGGCTTATTCACGGGAGCTTCCCATTTGATCGTGCTTCATTGAGAATATGGTCTTTCAAATTTTAAAGTATGGTTTCATGAAATAAGTGGGGTGAGAGGACCATTTGGGGTTTGGGATCATGTGGATTTCATGATCTTCACTAACCTATAATCCCATATAATTCATTTTTAGTGTGAGAAATAAGAGGAAGAAGAATATGTAATGATCACGTGACCTCACCCCATTCGTTGATGGATGGTGTTGGAGGCCGAAAGGAAAGAGAAATGGATTTTAATGTTCCTATTTTCTAGATCTTTTTCATATCATGCATATTCACATTTGTTTATCTATCTAGATAGATCACGGGAAAAGGAAAATAGGTGAAAAAGAACCACCTAATGAATGAAAGGCTATGCGCTTACCTAAGAAGTGTCCTTCATATTACTGAGGTCACCCATGTGACTCTGCTTAAAATAGGTATGTAAACTAGGAATAATATGTTGATGTTCCGGATGATCTTTCATACATATCAAGTGGTTTTGGAAGGGTCCTTATCTTAATTTTAGTATAATGGTTTGTGGATAGACTGACATGGAGGCTGATGACATGAAGAAAGAGAACAGTTTGAGTCGAAGAGTAGAACACCCTTGGATGCGCTATTCTTCATCAAATATTATTATGCTGCATAGATTTCCCTCTGCATAGAATATTAATATGTCGGAATAGTTATTTTCAATGTACCATTATGGTACGCGGTCCTGGGTTTGGACCGTGAATCATTTCTCTTTGCAGGTCTAGGCATTGCCTGTGAAGACTTTTGCTACACGGGGCTTAATTTATCTCATGTATGGTTTTTCTATGTGGGGACATGGTCTTATCGCATATTGAAATTATATGTGGGATGTCTATGTGCAATGGGTCTATTTATTTAATGCCTTGTAGGATTATTTCCATAAAGGACTTTGTGTTTTCAGACCACCAGATGCGTTTTATTTACTCCTTATTGCTTTGTGGTAGGGTTTACCTAGTAGTGATCATTGAAGGGCTTTGGTTTTCATGGTTCATTTCTTTCCACTACTCATTTCATTGGTATCTTTGTACGACCGAGTTTGAATATCCTCTATCTTCATCTTCTTATTCAGGTCCCCCTTGAGATCTATTTATAGAATAGTGAAGTGATTAGATACCAGAATCGTTGTTCATTTGTTATAGTCCATGGAGAATCTTTTTTGAGACACCAAGAAGGAGTTATCTTATTGGGGGTGTAATTTTTTGGCACCATTATCCCAACCTAGCCCCAAAAATTACTTTGTTCCATTTATGCGGGTTGATGATACCAGATTTTCATGTAATGGATTTCATTCACGGGGACTTTTTGTTTGTAGGAGCATAAATCACCGCCTCTCCCTACAAATGACTTGGTTCATATGAAGTGTTCATTTTTGGGAGAAGAAATCCTAAACTCTCCCAGAAAAATCCGTAAAATCTCTTGTAGGAACTTTTAGATCCAACCTTTTTTCAAACTATTTTAGTTCACAGGTGCTTCACGGAGCAGCGGTACGCCATGCAAAGCAGTGGTCCAGAAAGGGATTGTTTTGCTTCACAGTTGCACCCTTTTGAACATTTACTTCAATATTATTCTTATAATTCCTTTAAATAATTTTTCTTATTCATTCAAACATCTCAATATTGTTTTCAGTGATTTTAGGATCCAACAGTGGCCCCTATAAAAACAGGATCCAATCGGGATGAAGAGGAATTTGTTCTAATGTAGAATGTGGTCCTGATTTGAACCTATTTATGGTATATTGATGGACTTATAAGAGTGTAACATACCTATATATAGTGGTCCCATATCATTTATCATATACTAGTTATTTCAAAGAAATTGTATCTTTCAAAAATCCTTGACCGTATATGGCTACGATAGACTATATCCTTTGTGCATCTCTAAAACCGTGAACAGAGATTCGTCACCCATAAATCAAAAGACTCTAGTATCAAATGGGGAGGTATGGTTTTCTTATATAGTTGGATTATTTTCAAATGGATCATTTTTTGAACTATTTCTTTTCTTCCCAACAATTTTTGGAACAATTCTTTAATGGAACAATGGTTTACGAGCTGATAGTTTCCGCAAATTAACAGTTCATGGACCAATGCTTCCAAAATATGGTGGTTATTCACATTCTTTCCATAAAATAAATTTCTAACACATTAGATGATATATTGAAAATAAAACAATGGCTCTATCTCTCACTTAAATGATTGTGACCAAATGAATTTCTATGGATGAGAATGTTGAAAATGATATCTGATCTCACGACATTCCTTAGGAGAATAATCTGAAAGATATCTTTTCACCAAAATTAATGGCCTACTCACTATCTAGTCTATTACAATTATATAACATCAGACTCCAAGAAGACACCACCCTTATACTATTTGACCCAAACATCCCTATTTCTTGGTTTTAGATGTCTCATGAGCATTCCTGAGTGAATTTTTCTACTGTGGTAGAGATAATATCTTATTCAGAACAAGAGAATGTTTTTTTTCTGAATGGATCCATGTAGAGGAAAAGCAATAAACATATCCATGAAATGTATTTAGAATCAGTCATCCAGGATTATGCTTCTATCTTAAACCTCTCACGAGTTAATCCCAATGGTGGGTGGAGCTCCAAATGGTAACTAAAATCAAGAGGGATATTCTTAGATGAGTGGGCCAGGGTGATCTAGGGGCACCAAAACTATTTGGAATTTCCTGAATAATTGGTGGATATTAATTTATATCAGGATGTTTGGACTTCTCAATTTGTGATTTAATCATTAGTAGAGATAATTCCATAACTACTCAGTCAATAGTGTTCACACACCAACACCATAAACTAATCACATGGTAAAGTGGGAATTAGTTTGTGGGATATCTATTATCTAGGAGGAATTTCTATCCTTGGTAATTTGTACGATTAATTTCTACTGGAATTTAATACCTCAGAAAATACCATTAATGAATATCCACTATCAGGATATTTTTTGGTCATGGTAGAGAGATTTTTTGGTCAACCCCTCCATGATCTCTCACTCATTTCATTGTAATATTGGATAAACTAGTTTTTTGTAAGTTAATGATCCAAGGATAAATGTATGTTGTATCCAGAATCATCCAACAAAATAGTCAAGATGCATCGTGGATTCATACTGTGCTACCCATATAGCAGGACAATACACTACTGGGGTAATGGGATCCGATCTGACGTATCAACTGAGCATTGACTAGCGGGTTCCTCTTTCATATTCCTGAGAAAAGGGATTTTCCCACAACGTGATGACTATACTGTAGTTATATTTTTCACCATAATGATAGATGCCTCATTTGAAGAAGGACATCCCATCAAATTTTTCATCCCCACCCTTTCCCGCATTTATGAACTATTGGGTCAGATATAGGAGGGAAGATCCCTATATCATCATAGTAGACCATTTCAATATTTATATGGATAGATGGAAGAGAATTGTCACTTTAATGAGTATCAGTATACTATAAGAGTTCCTCATTACTACTTCTATCCTTTCCTTCTTAACATCATCTTTGTTTTCCCCAAATCATTGAATATTAATAGCATGGTTAGGCTGTTGGGTGATTCCTCTCGATTTTATTTTGAACCATTCCATGTACCCCATGGATTTGTGGTAGATGATGGAAGAGGTTATATAGGGGAAAGTTCATATATTATTGTGCTACGAGATATAATTACAACCAATTTGTAGATAAGATAACCATATGTGAACCTTATACCCCTTATTATTTTCCTAGGCGATTTGGATGTCTGTAGAGAGTCACATTTTTACCTCTTACCCATATCAAGAGGAAATCTCACCCGTCGGTTCATCACCAATTATGGTTGATGATTATTCTAGAGGAGCCTAGAATGAAAATATTTATCCACCCACACTGTATTCAACATACTTATATTTGAATATGCTCATATTTGGGTGACTTTCTACCCTGATGGAGTATTGGTGAGTATATTTTGAAGAGTGCACAGACTCTTGGTTACTTCCAATCTTTCACCAGTTGAGCCATCTCTTTTCACTCCTGTTGTAAAAAAGATGATATTTTTTCCATCACATGAATTCAGAGGGGACTTCATCCCCACATCCAATTTCTATAGAGAGTGAATAAGACCATATATATATCTTTTTGGTGCTATCGAAATAGCTTTTGAGGGAGACCCAAGTACAACATCAATGGGTATTCCTTAAATTGTGTCCAACCCTATACACTTAACCTCTGATATTGAACCACCTATAGAGATGAATGAATTTCCTATTTGGATAACCTAATTTAGGGTGACTCTATCTACCATAAGTGAAATTAAAAATTAGGTATTTGTTTTGGTGTAGAAACACAGTCGAGGTTCTAACAATGCCAAAGAACACAAGGTCGTGCATAGATTGGAATGAAATCAAGTCTCCACCACTATCACAGAAACTCCATTACTATAATTTTATGATAAGGAGGGTAAAATTCACAAAATTTTAACTGATTTGGGCTCTGGTGGTTTTGTTTATCAGTAGTTGCAACTTCTTGTTTTCCAAATTGTCATAGATGAAAAAGACCTTGTTTCCTGTGAAGGAAACCTTGTTCAGTTTAACTCCTCTTATCATCAAACTAAGGAATTTAGGGATATGACCATGCAGTTTCACAACTTGGTGGCTAAAGGAGAAATTTCTTATAAATAAACTATTGCACTAAATGAGGAGCTATAAGAGTGTGTGGTTCATTTCGCTAGGTTGAAGTCACATCTATCATCAACAAGTTCCAGTTTTCAAGCTATCGGGAAGAAAGGTAGAGACCATAGGGATATTGTTAAACAAATTCGTCTAATAGCTAAACCTAAGGCTAAACCAAGTACATATTTATAATAGAACATTGATGGCTCGTTCTATGCAGTTATTAATCTATCGATGAAAGAAATTCAAGATTCATAGTGAACCTTTTTGTTATTCCGTGTTCTTTCATTTCCATAAGATCATAGAGAGACTCCAGGTTGTGGAAGCTCCTCTCTTCCCATTTGATGAAATAAAAACGTTTTCTCTCTCTAATTCTTATCATTTGTCTTTTTCTACAATAATAATCAACTATAGTTGATCAAATATTGAATGATAATATCCATTGGATATTAATTTTAATGAGGACCATGAATAACTAAATTGAAAAAGATAAAATAAAGCCTTAATTGTTTTTCATGATCTGGGTGAATAAGTAAGCGTAGTTTGACTATTTCTAGGGTTACAAGAAAAACCCAATGAAATTTGTGTATTTTTTGTTATAACCCTAATTTTTTTTATAATCCCATTTTGGTGTAGGATTAGTGGGTATAAATTATATTTTTCTTAGGCCATCCTTTGTGGGTTTTTGACCTAACAATATTAGTGCCTCTTTTAATTTTAATTTCTCGATATTTTACCTAAACCATAAAAATTTTTGGTCTAGTGTGATGATACATGACTTCTATCAAAGGTTACCTTTGAGGAAATTCAACCTAGAGAGTTTCATGTAACATTTCCTGGATTGATTAAAGTCTCATAAACTATACCAACACTATTTATTTTTTAGGTCAAATAGCTTTGACCACAAATTATGGGGAGAGGGTTTGAATAGAATTTTTTATTCGAGAATGTCCTAATATTTTCCATACTTGAAAGAGTTATTTTTATTGACATTGGTTTTTTGGTTTTGTTGAATCCAAAATATGATAGGGGAAGTATGTGAGGAGTAACTATAAGAATATTTTCAGATGCAATGTTGTTGGGGGCGTACAGAGGTCATAAAATCCTCTCTTATGGATGAATTTGTCTCTATTTTATAGATAATTTTTTGTGTTCCAATTATAAAAAGACAACTAGGGAATATTATGCATTTTCAAACAAAGGTTTCCTCAATACACCAACCCTCCATATCTGGTGGTCAAGTAAATCTGTGGGAATTCGTATTTCTCATTTTTTGTAAGACCACAGGGGGTGGCCTGTTGAGGGGAGATTTTCTGAAAATTATGAGGGAATTCGAATCAAATTTGATCGTGGCTGGGAAACCAATCCAATAAGAATTTGTCTTGCGTAAAATATGGTTTAAGAATATTGATGTTTTATCATCATAAAACATAGACCTGGGTGGTGTAGTTTAATGTCTTACTGCCAGGATGTTCAAGATTCTAAAATTTAAAATCACTTTACTTTGACCAATATGGAAACAATTCACCCTTTTCCTGGTATTCTAACCAAGAATAATCAAAAATATTCCTAAATGATGTGGGTGAATGTTTTAAAATATAATCTAGGGGTTAATGACTCCAAGGAGTGATGTAGAACATAAACATCATAGAGTGTATGGAGGTAGGAAGAGCCTCTTCAGAGGATGAATTTGTATCTGGTTGATAGGCCTTTTTGGGAATCCTCTATAGAGAAAACTAGGGAATATTATGCATTATTAAAAAAATGTGTCCTTAGGACACTGCCCTCCATCTCAAATGGCTGATGAAGGTTATGAGGATTCAAATCTTTCTGTACATATAATTTTGTTTGTGAAAGGATTTCTACTAAACATGAAATGGGAATTTCATGAAAAAATTTCCCATGAATAGCTAGATACTTTACAACATTGTAGGTGTAAGGAGGTTTCTTACATTGGTTTGACCCATGCATAGGGAAGGGGCATTGGTCGTTCAGTTTAATGTCTTATGGTAAGGACATTGATCACCCAATGTGAAGGAATCAATCCATAGAGAGTTTTTAATGCAAAATCCATGCATAGGTCTGGTCTATACATAGGGAGGGGGAATTTGTAATCTTTATTATGGTTGGGCCAAATGTTGAACATCAGGCATCAATACACATCCCATAATATGTGAATCACAACATACATATTTATTAATACAAATATCCATGCATAGGTATGGTCTATACCTAGGGAGGGGGAATTTTCTAACATTGGGGTGGCTAGACCAGGATGTAAATATCAAAGCATCACTACGTATCATGTGTGGAAATGTATCATGTTTTATGTAGTTCATGATATCATGCAGTTCCAGTGTCATGTGATTAGAACATTGAATATGTAGTTTAATGTCATATGATGAGGAAAAATTGGGTTTTTTTATTAATATCATACAGAAAGAACTGCTTGTTATAGAAACCATGATTAATTTTGGTATAATCAAACCAGGATGTCACGATAAGCCTTGAATGTGAGAGGGAAGGAAATTATACACCACGATTCTAGGGATTCATAGATCCAGATAAATGACACGGGGAAGGGATGTCATTAGGGTATATAGAGGTAATAAAATCCTCTCTTGGGGATGTTTTTTCTCTAGTTTATAGGAATTTGTATGGGAAACTAATGGAGAGCCAACCAGGTCATATTGTGTATAGTCAGATAGAGGTATCCCCATGAAATTGGATATCTTCTTCTGATGGACGAGGAAGTTTATAGAAATCCAAAATCTCCCAGGTCATAGAGTTTAATAAATGGTATGGATGTGTGTAGGCATATAAGAAACATTCATACCATGATTTCCCATGGATTTGGAAACTCCCTCCATATATCTGACTATTATTTAGGTGTATTTTTATTCCTATTATTCTTCTATTTTCTTAGGGGAGGCCGGACCAATGATACGATGTCTCGACATAACTACATATCCCATTGAATGGAAATAAATTCATACAATTTTATTGAGGCCCCTTTAGTTAATTATAATGTGATAAAGACAATTATGGACCAACATTAATGAGGTGAATTAATGTTTTTGGGTCGGCACATTAGAACCTAACGTCACCAAGTGTCTTTTCCGGGAAACCATCGAGTCATTCGATTCTTGAAAAGATTACATGTGTAGGTCTGATCCGTACATTGGGAGTGGGGGGTTTTTTATGGTTTTTTATTAAGGATATAACTACAATTATAGATCTATGTGTTACTACATATCTTGTTTATAAAGACATAATATGAACGTATTTCTTGAGAACGGGGGATCCCAATGAATATTTTGGCTGTACCCAAGGAGGAGGGAATATATTATCATGACAAGGTGGATGGATGATGTTGGGGTGATGTTCTCTCAGGTGAGGGAATCATGTTGGCGTCGTGTAGATTATCATAATATGGATATGATATTAGAAGCAAATTTTAAGTTCATTTTGTGAGTATGTGGGTGTTAAAATTTGGAGAAAGATGATTTTTATTAGATCTATAAGAAACATAACCTAGAAGTGAATGAGAGGACATGTGGCCAAAGGCTGATAAGAAAATCATCCTGTTAATGGGAAAAATTTGTAAGTGGTTTAAAAATTTATAGTCTAGGAATAAATATGTATCATGTTATGACAGGATTCAATCCACACATAAGTCTAGATAATAATTCTATATGTAGCTCTAACCCATACACAAAGGAGTTAATTTTTCCTGTTGTTCATGGTTGGGCCCAAATCATATGGTATGGGTGTCACTATGTATCTCATCAAAAATTGAATCAAAGTAGACATAGTTTTCAGGATAGAGAGTTTCTATGTGTATATGGTTCTCACATAGGAATAGATGCATTTCATCTTTCTCCTAAACAGATCTGGCTCATGTGTGGTGAATTGTTAATTGAAATGTTGATATCTATATAGTTTGAAGTCATGTAGTAAGGGTGATATTCCATGCAGTGTATTGTCATGTGGTCAAGATGTCAACACCTACTTTAAGGTTATACAGTTTGGATGAAGTGAGTGAACCTTTGGAGAATGGATGTATATCATGTGGTGTCACAGAAATCCTGGCGTGAATGAGGAACAAAGAAATTCATACACCACTTACACATTTCTACAGTGGATTTATGAAGTTTTAGGTCATGAATCTTGGGCTTCGGTTTCTAGTTTAAGTCCATAGAGTTGGTACCATGTGCATAGTTTATCTTCCTACAGTCACGACGATGGTATCAAAATTTAACGTTATTGTTTGGGAAAAATTCCATACAGTTTTAATGTCATTTGGTTAGGAACACAGGTTCCATGTATTTTAACATCAGGAGACTGGGATGTGTGTTCCCCATTGTGAAGGGGAAACACCTGGTGTGCCTTTTTTGTCTTTATACAAGTATAATGGAAACTCTGCTATGGATTGAGATTCCTTGATCATGTGGTCAATTCACTTATGAAACTCTGAATCCCACATGAGATTTGTTCGGTGTGAGAAATAATAGGTGGAGAAGGATTATTCCACTACACAGGGGTAACTAATCACAGGATAGGGGTATTTTATAATTAAAGTGATTATACTTGGATTTAGAATCTAGGAACCACTACATAGCCTGTTGGGATAGGAATCAATCCATATGCAGTTATTAATGGTAATTTTCAATGAAAGTAGAACCCATACACAATAGAAATCATTTTTCCATGTATTACAGCTTGGCTTAAGACCTGAAGAATGGGTGTCACTACATATCCCATGATGACAAGAATCATGTAAGATGTAATTATTAATTAGAATTACCTGCATAGGTCTGATCCATATGCTGAGAGAAATATTCATTTTTAACTATTCTTTTTAGTTGGATGGTGTAAGATGTTAATCTGGGCATCTCTACATATCCTATGTGGACAGGAATCAATTCGTACATAGTTATGTGATAATGCATGGTGAATGACTAATGTGAGGAGAAATGTACTATTTTAGGATAACATCATTGTGTTTTGTAGCTTAACAACATACATCAAGGAAATTTATCATGCTATTTAACATCATGCGATTAAGAAAATATCCTTATAGTTTATCATCACATGAAAAGGATGAAGACATCATTCATTTTATCATCACACAGTTTAGATGAAGGTGTTATGTAGTTTAATATGGTTAAACTAAAAAATTATATTTTTTATATTATTATCATGTGACAAGGATGATGATTCCATGTAGTTTAATTTCATGAGGCATTGATGTCATGTCATGCCTTATAAGGTCATAAAACAAAGACCATCTATGCTTTTGAAAATCTTGTATCTTAAACATTGGTTTCGTCTGGCTCAATGAAATATTTATTTAGAAACCTTTCATTGGTGGGGGTTGTGGTGAGTTGTACATCAATTGAAATCTAGTAATATGATCCATTTGAGTAGACCTTATGTGTGCCATAAGGTCCCTCCCATTTTATCTCTAACTTTATAGGTTTCTTTTTGGGTATCATCAGATTTGTGGGGACCAAAACCATTTCTCTTTCAAGTAAAGACTAGATGAAAACCTTTTTGATTCTATTGAGATCTAGTTTTGGTGAACCTACAAATTGTACAATGTATGTAATATATTTTCATAGAGTATCTCAAATTCATCCATCAATTTTTTGGATTGCTCATCCAGGGATAGATGAACACATTTAGAAATCTCGATCAAGGGTAATTGAACTTTGATGGGAAGGAGATCCTCTATCCCATATAATAATGAGTATTGGGTTTCTTTATTAACAGTGTGGGACAAGGTCTAGTAGTCCCACAATGCATAGAGGAGCTTATCTGGACATGACTACTTATCCTTATCTACCATCTTCTGGAGTATATTGGATAAGTTCTTGTTAAAGGCCTCTATTTTATCATTATCCTTTCCATAATAGTGGTATGAATGGTTGGTCCTGATTTCATTCTCCTGATGTAGTTTATCGAATTCTTTAAAACATAAATTGGTGTTTTTTGTCGATATTGTTTGAGGGACACCAAACTTGGTGTTGACTTTAGCTTTCATGAAGCTGTTAGTTTTTTCTAAACTTATTGAGGGGTACGCCTTCTTCCCAATTAGAAAAGTTGTTGGTTGTTGTGGGGTTATACTTTATTTTCATAGCTGTAGTGGGATGATATAGTTCCATGATGTCTTTTCCCCATATAAAAAACATCCATGATTACTTTTCCGTGTAAAGTAACTCTGGGGTTTGATGGATGAAATTATAATGAACATGGTAGGAATGACACTACTTGGTGAGTTTTTCACAATCATGTGTTGTACTGGGCTAGTAGTATCCAAGTCATTTAATTTGATGGGAAAACATTGATCTTGATTAGTGGGAACCACATGCTCCAGTGTGTACTTATTTCATGAGAACAACGGTCTCTTCTCCACAAATTCACCAGATAAGGATCACATTAAGGATCCACTTATAGAGGACCTTTTTTTCATTTTATTCATCATAAAAAACAATGTTAATTTCTCATCATCAAATTTCCTCCCTTCTGTCCATATCTGGTGGGATCTCTTCATTTTGAAGATATTCCACAATTTGTATCATCAAGATGGTGGTAGGACCATATGGCTCCGATATGGTGCTACTCTCATCGATTTCTTCTGTGTTGGACTAGATGAATAGCTATACCATATAGAAGTGCACAATATTGATGATTATTTCATCTATGTCTAGATCAGGTAGAGTTCGTGCAGCGTTTTAAAATACATCATAATAGAAATTTTTAGATTGAGGAACATGATTCAATGTCAGTTTTTTTTGAAATTTTTCCAATAATACTTATAATTGATCTAATATGGGGATTTTATCTTCCATTTTATGGAATAATCATTGTTAACTATCTTTAGCACATGTTCTGAATCACATTTTATTTTAATGTGCTTTACTCTCACATGAAGTGCAAGATCTAACACTACAATAAGAGCCTAATATTTTGATTCGTTGTTTTTAACCCCTATAATTGGAGGAATAAGTAAGGTAGGAATTCCTTGGCCAGAGATATGAGTATGAATCCTAGCCTCACTTTGTGGGGCTTAGGGTCTTCCAAATATTTTCCTATGAGGCTTATAGATGCTCCATCAAAATGCATCTCCCATATTTGGGGGTCTTATTGGACAAAGAAAACCTCGTCATCAGGCACCTCAAATTTCTAATAAAGTCATTTATGCTATGGGGTGTTATTCCAGGAAATTAGCTAACCTTGACTTTAATGAATTTTTGATGCATGTACTAGATTTCAAACTGATGCAAGATGATTTTCCATCGTGACAAAAATTTAGTCAACATTGGATGACTGATAATGTATTTTAATTTTTTTTTGACAAAAAACTAGATTGAACTCATAATGCTATGTGTAGTGCCTCCACTTTTTGATAGCAAAGAGGAGTGACAAATATATTTCCTTGATATATGAATAACAATTCTTAATATCAATCATAGTTTAGCTACGATAATAGAGGTTTTCTCACTTCAATCATCACTATTATGTTAGAGGAATGCGCATAGAGATTGATCTAAGACATTCACATACAAAATGAGCGGTCTTCCTTTGACATGATTCATTAGAACTAGTGTACTTGAGAGATATTTCTTGAGGTTGTTTAATGCTTCCTGACAATCACAAGTCCCTTGATATTCCACCCCTTTTTTATCAGCCTGGTAAAGTGGGGAATTTTTTCTTCAAGGTTGTCTATGAAATTAATAATATAGTCTAAGTTTCCTTACAGTCCTATTAACTCAATATGGTTGCATATAGATGACCTGGAAAGGATATAATTTTCCTTCTTAGGGTTTAGTTTACTATAATGATGACATATGATGAAGTCGATAAACTTTAATGAAGCAACGTTGAAAGTTTATTTTAAGGGGTTCATTTTTAGACTATGTTCTCACAGTTTTTTGAAGACATTTTAAATTTTTACTAGGTTCTCTATGAATTGTATCAATTTATCCACCAGATCATCAACATAGCATTAAAAACATTTCCCAAGAGGGGTTTGAAGATGTGATGCATGGCTCATTGATATTTTTTTTCAGAATTTTTGACACCATAGGGCATCACCCTATAGATTAAAATAACAAGTGACCTAAAGGTAGTGGATTTTTCTAGTATTTAGTAATTCAGATTTGGCTATATTGTAAATATCCATCCATGAAAGAGAGATACTAATATCCTACGGTTTCATTGATCATTAATTCTATGATTGGGAATGAGAAATATTCCTTTAGTAATCGCGTATTGAGATATATAAGATTGATGAAAAAACTGATTTGTCTATTAATCTATTTATAGGGGCATATATTGTCTATCCACATGGGATATTGGACTTCCTGGATGATGTTGGCACTAATTAGGTTTTCAAATTCAGCTTCTATTTTGGTAGCATGTGTTGGGTGAGTTCTTCTAGAAGCATTTTTATATCCCTGGTGATCTTCTAGAAGGCCCAGGTGATGAGTGTCCACCTAAAGATTGAGTCCAAGAATTTCTGTGTAGTTCTAGGAGACATAATCTTGATGTTTCCTTAGTGAGGTAGTTTATGCATCTTTCTCTTCATAAGTCATGGCTACACTAATTAGGTTGGGTCGTGGATCTAATTTTTTACCATAATTTATCGCTCTGTGCTCGTTAACATTTATCAGAGACACCCTCCTAAAATGTTGTTGGGGAATATTTAAGGCTCCCCTCTTCTTCCTCTTCCCACTCCTCATATTATTCCCCTTGTTCTTATGGGGAAAATATTTTGAGATGTGATCTTTGGATTTGGTAGGAGAGTTGACATCATGGTATTCTAAAGAAGAAGTGACTTATTTTGACTCAACAAATAGTGGGGGATTTTATAAAGAGGATTGGTTGAGGGAAAGAGGAGTGTATTCTCCCTCTTCAACATTAATGAGTGAGTCAGGGGTTTCATTGAACTGTGAGGGTTTATTGAAGAAATTTCCATTAAATTATTCCCCATTATCTTGGAGTTCAACAGATTCTTCAATGCTACTAGACTCTGTGGCCATGAAAGAAATATTGAGAACTGTTGAACATGCATATGAACATGGACACATACACCCAACCTGATTGATCAGTACTGTGTATTTATTACTAAACTACTTGAAGGGATAAATTTTTATCACTTCTAAACCATTTCATTAGAGACACAATCCATACCATTGATGGAGGGTTGATTTCATTTCTTCTCATAGAATAATGCATCGATATAATGTGACTCGTTGGATTCAAATGGGGCTTTGTTGGCACATAATATCCCAATTTTTTCATTAATGAAATATTTAATGTAATGATGGTAGGAGGAGGAAATCACTGCATGTTGGTGAAACCAAGGCCTTCCTATTAAGAAGTTGAAAGACGTGCTTTTTATTATGACAAAAAATCATGAGTTGACCACAAGGTCTTCAAACTGAGTCTGAGCATTATTTGGAAAAATTAATTTTTCATTCTTTTTTCCTAGCTTTACAAGGTTATGGATGAACGAGATAGATTATCCTCATTGTATCCCTATCAGTGTAGGGTTCATACAAGAATGAGATTTATTCTAGATCCATTACCAAATAACACTTTTCATATATCAACACCATTTATCTTTCTAGACACATACAAGTGTCTGATGTGCCCTTGTATTATGTCATATTCTTCTAGATTTGTGAAGAAGATAATTGTGTGTAATTCTGAGGGATTATACTATGTTCGATATAATTCATCCTCTTCCACATTGGTTTCAAATATTTTTAAGATTATTAGAGCTTATATGAGTGCCTCCTAACGATCATTCCACAAAGTCAGGGAATCCAAGATTGATAGTTATGCTGGTGTTGAGGATAGTAGCTTTAGAATAAAATACATATAGTCTAAAGGTTGGTGCTTCCTAGTGTGGGGATACTATTTTAAAAGTGATTTCAGAACTTTATAATTATATTAATATATATTATCCCTCGAGATATGAGTTGTAGGTGCTTACATTATTTATGGGTTGGGTTAGGCATATCTGCCTCTATGCTAAGGGTGATTAAATACATTTTCCTATTCTCAGGGATATTCCAAAATGATCAGGTCAAATTTTTTTGTAGTAGGGGTAGGGGAATGTTATTGTTTCAGTTGGGTTCCCTTTGGGGATATTCTGTGGGTTTCTGCAACATTGATGGATTGAGGAGAGGGGCAGCCATAAGTTTGGTTTCTTCCATGGCTACACCTTCTCTGATATCCCTGGTTCTTGTGGCAAGTTCCTCTAGATCCATAGTTGGGTGCTGTTAAATCAGATTCATATCCATAATTATCATCGGATAAGGGTTCTATCAAGTGATTGACATAAATGTAGTTGAAGATTAACTCCTCTTCTCACGATGACCCAGCATGGAAGACTAAATATTATGGTTCCCCTTGGTTAGGCGGTTCCCATTCATTCAGATTAGATTCATCAAATCTGAGATATTCAAGTATATCTTTAAATTTAAAATGGGTTCATGTTTTGGCATATTATCCTTGATTTTTTTGTCACATTTCTTTTTTTATTGTTGGCTTATAGAGGGTTTCAGGGCACAAAGTTTGGCTCAGTTTCAGTAGAAGCATTTGGGGTCACAACTATTTTTTTCAACTATTATTAGAGAAACCAAGAGTTTGGTAGATTTTATTTTGATTCATCCAACTATTGAACTTTTTCTCTCTCTTTCTAATAGCTTCTTTCCATTCATCTCCATCTTCAAGGGAAGTAGCGGAAACATATTCCACTTGTGGGGGTAGTGGTCCTGACTTAACATTCCTAGAATTTATCTTTTCTATAGGGGGTATTTGAAGGTAAAACATTCCTAGATTGCATGTACAAGTATTCGGTGGATGGAAAAAAAATTTGTCAGGTCATTAAGACTGACCTCATTATCCATTTTCGACTAAGGTAGTAAGAAAAGTTACAGTTCATGGAAGAAATAAAATATATACAGACTTGATCATCTCAAAACAAGTAAACTTTATTCCACCATTCTTCAAATTGACATCACAAGGGTCCCCTATGCTCGTCTAATCGAGGTGGAGTTTGTTTTTGAAACCTATAGGGCCTACAAAATTTGGTATAGACCATGGATATGGAGCTAGGGCAGGGGCTGGCTTAAGCGTAATTGAGGTCCATTCCACTTTCCTAGTCTATATTCCAACACTGGTGGGGTTTCTCAGGATTTTATCTAATTATGTCATATGGAGTCTTATATTTTTTTCTATGGTATAGAAATCATAATACATAATTGTATATTTCACTAGGATGAGCGGTGTTCTCAACTCATTTGCAGAGGTTATAGATGCTCATAGAGAGAATCTCATTTAGGGGGAGTGGTTGGTTCAAAGAGTAGTTCAACCCTTAAAATCTAGAAATGATGGTTTAGAATCTCTCTTTTCCTCAATGATTTCAATTCAAGAGGTTTCTAACTCTTGTCTTTGACAGCATTGAGTTGAACAAGAAAATTAATTTGAACCAGAGATCCTCCCATCCGTCTAACGACTAGGCTGACAAACTAGTGTACCATAAATTGGAGGACCCTTGAAAATATTTCATGATGAATCTGATTTTCCCTACTTCTTGTTTCTCAAGGGTTCCCATCATGGAATCATAATAAGATTCATAGTGCATCAGATGTTATTCTGAGTCACCCGTGTCATTAACTATTGTGAACACAGGCCTCTCAAAATTTAGCGGG
This sequence comes from Viscum album, assembly GCA_963277665.1. Lineage (NCBI taxonomy): Eukaryota > Viridiplantae > Streptophyta > Magnoliopsida > Santalales > Viscaceae > Viscum > Viscum album. Next base: position 1,571,158,211 of record OY728148.1, on the reverse strand, counting down.
GGTAGAGTGTCGCAAACCCAATCAGGGTAATGTTTCCATTCTAGCTGTACTGGTTCATGAAACTCTTCAATATATTCCAGTAGATATACCAATGACATTTTGGTATTGATAAGACCATGATTCATGTGTTTTTGTTCCTGAGTGTGTGTGGGCATAGCAGGGGAAAGATTTGAAATGTTGATTCTGCTGGTAATTGAGGCATAAATATGACTAAGGATATCCTTTGTGGATTTTTTGTACCTATTCTAGTTATTTCCTTAGTGAAGAAATATATTGATATCCACTTGTGGTAAGATTCAGGTATATATATTGTCCTGATGATGTGTTAGGTGGACATATTGGTGTCACTTAATTTGTTAGGATAAACCCTTGTGAATGAGGTACACCTACTGGAAGTGTATGTAGAGGCTCTACTGATGGATCTTGTTCGATAAGATATTTTTATCAGAGTAGTTCAATGTTTATTCACATCAACTCTTTCATTTCTTCCACCTATTGATCAAATCTATCATGAAGCGTAAGGGGTTTGTTCTCATTGAGAGGAGGATGTGGGTTATATGTGACCTTGTTTTTCTTCTTCTCATTCTAAGGGATTCACTGAGGAGGTGGCGGTGGATTGATTTAGGGAACACCCAAATTCTGGGTGACACTCTAGTTTTGGGTTAGAACACATTTATTATCAGTGTGGATTGGATTCTATATGGAACCATCTTCTCCATGTTCTTCTCCATTTGTATAACTTTAGTTTTGGTATAAAATATTGATGTCCACAATGTCAAATGATTCATAATGGCTTATTGATGAAATAATATTTTTTGAATGGTATGAGGGATGTTTGTGTTCTTTTTTGGATCTTCCCCTTCTATTCTGGGATCCTCTTAGGTCTTCTTGGTAAAGAGTGACTCGAATAGAATCTTTATATAATGTTGTCATAGACCTCCCTTATGGGGGATGTGAGTCACGATATGGGACGAAACATGTGACCTCTTTACTTTTCATCCTCACTAATTAAGAAAAAGTGATTTCCACTAGGTGGGTGGTTGATGTTAAAATACCCCCAACCCAATGGACTAGGGTTTATCTTGATCTCTTTTTAATGTTATTTGGACTTGACATTTCTATCTTATAAAGGATTTTATGTTTAAAATTCCCCAATCCATGTGGGATGGGGATAATCCCATACTGTGGATGTTTTTTCTACTATATCCAATTTCTTAATCTCTGAAATTCCCATTTGAGTGTGATCCAGATATGGTGATGAGTCTACATGTGATCTATTTGTTTCTAAGTATATGAATAGTTCTATATGATTGGATACCCTTAAGAGGGAAGTCTATTGAATTTTATCAGTAGAGTAGTTTAAGAGTTTTTTCATGGGTTTCTCTCATAGGGCATGGACCTTTTGAGGCATACTCAAGGCCAGTTTTTTTTTGAGCTTTTCACCTTTCTTGAGGAGGGATTTCATTTGATTTCCACCTTGGGATAATAAAATTATATGATTCAATTACCAATGGGTTCTTCTGAATAGAGCATGGGGAGAAATGAAAACAACCATGTTCTCCCCACCCCCGAATATGAACACCAAATAGGGGAATCACTAGTTATATGATTTAACTTATATATAACATAGAGGCAAGATAGGTAGAAATATTTTTAATACATCTCTGATTTTTTCCTCATGATGAAAAAAGGTATTCCAAGTCAATTTTATAATGAAGATCTCCCAGTACTTTGACATGATCTACATACCCATTATAGAGAAAGGATTTCATTTTAATGTGGTGGAGATTTTTGCAAAGATTGTAATGAATATCATATATGAATTCTTTTAAAAAATCCCTTGGTATGTCGAACTGAAAGGTGGTTTTGGTCTATAATTTAATTGCTATGTCATTTCTGTCCAATTTCCTTCTCAAGAAAAATATACCATTTTTTCACTAGAAAGTATTCTACCTGTTCTACTCAACTCGAATTCTTCTTGGAGATTTTGTGGCAAGTAGCGGGGCTAGTAGGGTTCTCATTGATATGTGAATAGTCTAGAGAAGCTCAAGAGATGAGTGTTGCCCCGGGCCATCTCATGGTTGAGAAACGATGTCACTTGTCAATGATAGGGTATCTAACAAGTTTGACCACATCCCTACAAGGGACTCAACATATGAGTGATTTCTTGTATTTGATGTGGAAATTGGATGACCTTCCTACCGATATAGAGCATGACCACAAGGAAGTTATTCTCCATGGGTGGAATAATAACAAGGACTATAATCGTAGCATGATGTTAGATTACATGGGGAATTTATGTATTAGATACCCTAGGGAGGACCATTAGGGCAGACGATAATAAGGGGAGAATATTTTTTCTTAAATTAGAAATCCCTACAGGGAGTACCTTCACATTTGGTTCCGCAATGGTGAGGAATACCATCATATCTTGATATATTATTGTAGGGAGTAATTCTATAGATTATACACTAGGGTGGACATTCAGGGTAGAATCTCATAAGGGGAGGACCTTCTTGGTAAAATAAGACATCACTGCAGAGAGGAGCTTTGCAGTTGTTTCCAAAATGTCGAGGACAACCATCATGGTTTTATTTTTGACTACATGATGAAATTTCTATGGTGCATACTCTAGGGAAGACCATTTGGGTGGATTAAAGAAAGGGGAAAACATTTTGGTTGTTTGATCTTCAGTCCACGATGAGGGATACCATGATGCTCATTAAGACATAGGATCTAATGATAGATCCTTTAGTATAACTACTAGAATTTGTTTCTATATCCACATATCTATACCTATGGGAGATAAGAACAGTGGATATTTCCAATTTACTACCATGATTATTTCACTAACAGTGGTAGTATCCCACAGCACTCCCTGATTTACCCTAACTCTCACACCACTCCTCCTCATGTTGTTTCTCCTCCTCACTCCTCTCCTCCATGATGTTGCTACAATGCTCCTCCTACGAGCCACCCAACCTCCCCATGATCATCCTATTCTAGCAAAAACATCCCACCTCATCATTGTCCTTGCTCTGACATGGACTCCCCATCTCCACCTCTTACATACCTCTGATGCGGCCACTCAAATTCACTGTGATCCTGCTCCAACGCGGCTCAAACACATCTTTTAAGAGGCCCCAGTATGGCTCAAAAGTGGTCAATCCACCTCCCAAGATCATCCTCCTTCCATGCGGCCACCACTGATTCTTCTCCTTCAGTGTGGTGGCCCAACCTTCCTAATTTCTCACTCTAACAAAGCCCTACCCTCTCAATCCCCCTCCTCCAGTGATTTATCACAAACCCCAATCAAGGGACCCTATAGAAATCCACCCTTCTAAAATTTCTCATGTGAAATCCCTACCTACTATGTTCCTTTCCAAGAAAGGTATCTTCTAATTTTTGGCTCCAAAGTGATATTTAGGTCTCATCTTTTCCATTCTCATAATCAATGGTCAAATTTTTCTAATCTTGATTTTCATCTCTATTTTTTGGATGTTTTTTTTGAAGAGATTTATTTACACCAAGTTGGACATCTCATTGACATACATTCAAGACATAATGATCAGGATGAGATCTTTTGATGGACTTCTCAACTTATATTAGGTAAATTCACATTTTTGTTCCATCACTTTCTCTAGAATTCTAGGTTGAAAATTTCCTAAATTTAAATCACCCAAGGTGTGATCATGTCCCCTTCAATCCCAAGTTTGAATAGAACAAGTAGAATACCTCTCATCATTGTCTTCCAAATTATTTAATCCATGCATTTAAAGAATTTTGGAACATAAAAACTTATGTCAATGTCATTGTTGATATGAATTATTAATTATGTATTATTATTTCATATGGTGAAGAAAAAAATTAATTTTTTTTAATTTCATCGAGTTTTGTGTTATTAGAAGAATTGTTTTTATGATTTCTTTTAAATTTATACACAATGTTGTACATTTTTATAAATACTATTTTCTACACTATTCACAGCATTATAAATAATGATTTCTACACATACACCATTATTTGAATAATATATTGAGAAGAATAACATAAAGAATAAAGTTAAGAAAAGATTATTTAAAAGCTTTGTAAAATTGAATAGATATTGAAGATATGATAAAGTCACTAATTAATAAAAATTATCTATTTTATTGAAGTGTATCAAATAAACAAACACATGAAAATAAGATTGAATATTAGTATTGGTTGGATAGAAATCTAAAAAATAAAATATCTAGTTAACTAGGGAAAACATTTACGATATGACACTGATACTGATCTATACAATAATGATACAACTAAGATAAAATATGTGAAGAAACAAGAGGTGAACATTGATAAGAAAATAATTTTAGTTGGTATGCAGTCCAATTTAACTCTAAAAATGTGTTTATGTTATGGAATGTTTGGGAAGATTATGAGTTTGTGTAGAGAGACTGGGAGATTGAAAAGTTATTATGCATAAAAAAAATTACACAAGATATATTTCAAATATATTATAGTTAAATTTTTTATATATACTGAATATAAACTTAAAAATCATTATTTTGGATTCATTGGAATAAGATTCTATAGTAGATATTTTACCCTAATAAGTCAATGGAAAAATAAAATTTTACCATGTGAATCCTTTTAAGAACATTAATTGTTTAAGAAGATTTGGAATAAGATTTTATATAAGATATTTTACAATAATAAGTCAATTGAGAAATAAATTTGGACCATAGAAATACTTTTGATCATTTTTATGTTCAAAATAAATATTTATACACTTCATATTGGGGAAAGTGAAGCTTTGTGTTTTAAAAATCCCATAAGGCATTGCATTCTTTGGAAAAAAATTGGAGCAACTAAATTTTCATGGAATGGACCATGTGGTTTAAGAGGATTTAAAAGACAAGATATTTGATAATTTATTTTCCTCACATATAGATGAAAACATCAATCTGTTGATAAATATAAATTCTAATGAAAATAAAAAAGTAAAATTTAGTAATGGTGGTGTAAAAAATATCAAGTTCCAAAGTATAGTTAATCATTTTAGTTGAGAAATATCGAGAAATGATAGGGATTAAAGTAATTTATCCTTAAATATGAAAAATAGAGTCAATATATGGAATAAAATATTCAGTGATCTCAATTAATGAACCATAGAGAATGAATTTCAGTAAAAATGATTTTAGTTTTCCATAACTAAAAAGAGATTGAGAAAATAATTTTCAATTATTAAAAAAAGGAAATATCCTAAGTAAATATTTTGATCCTAAGAAAATATGAACTATCCATGTATTATACATAGTTTATATTTGTTATCTATTTAGACCTAGTTCTTGGGGGTGATGCCCCATTCGACACATGTCCACCTCTTATTCACAGTTTTGAAAGGAGGAAGGGAAGAAGGGGGAAATATCCTAAGTTGGTTAGTGGGGAATGTGTGGAGCACACCCATGATCGGGTATTTGTACATATGGGCATGTAATAGGGAACTAAGTTAGTTATAATGTCATTCTATTGGAACAAAAATAGGTTGGAGAAAGAGGAAAAACTCTGAGATTCTTCAACCTGTAGTAGGAGGACGATGTGGAGGAGGATTCTCCTATTTGAGATTCCTGGATGCAAATTCTTATAACCTCACTTTCCGGACTGAAACAAATCCTTGTAACACATCAACTTTATATTTTTCTATGCTCAACTTTTCATACAGTCCAACTAATTCAGATGAAAATATTTCATTTCTAGAAAAAACTTCTTTCTTTTCCTCATATACAAAATTCAATTATTCTTCTATATATTCTATAGTTTCCTCCATCTCAAATGTGATCACTTCTATCTTTTTCTTCTCTTCCACGATTGTAGGTTTGAAGGGAACTTCATGACCCTTTATCTTCTTTAATTCACATTCTCTTGAACATTACTTTAATGAAGAATCACTCATTCTACTAGAAATTTAAATGCATTTGTTCATTTCTCACTCAAGAAGTATCCTTTGGTTATGTAATTGGTTTTCTTCTTGTCCAACACATGCCTTCTCACCCCCAAGTTTGGTTTTTTCGTAAATGGATTTCTTGAGCTTAAAATTAATATATTTCCGCTTAAATTTTTTCTTCTTGAGTTCTATCCCCTATATTTAATTTTATTTAGCCAAATAACTTGATGATAATCGTGATATTTCCTTTACTAGAACTGTTATTTATGAAAAAAGTTTTGATTTCCCTAGACCATGTTGTTCAGAAAATTCCCTCAAGGCCTGTTCATAATTTTGGATATATTGTCTCATTTTCTCCATTTTAATTTTCATTTTGAAGTTGAATAACTTTGTATTTCATGTTAAGCAATATATTATCATGGTTATTAATGACATATTTGAGTTGCACAAATTTTTTTCACTATCATTGAATTAAGGTCTCAGATGAAGATCCTTATAAATAAAGATCTCAGAAAAATCTCATCCAGAAGCGAATAAATATTTTCAACAAGTCCTACAAAGTTTTGAACTCCAGAAATTATTTCTTGGATTTATTTCAATATATTTATCAATAAGTCTAAACTCTATTCATATACATATTTCATGGTGGAACATATATTCTTCTCTAGTCCAAACTCAGCAATATGATCCATATTTTCATGGCTTTCAATTTTATCCATCACTAACATATTAATCTTATCTTGAAGTTTCTTGATTACATGCATGGATTCAGAGTTACTTTTTTCATTTCCATAATGATTTGTGATTATATAATGGTAATGAATCGTATAGAAGTTATATTTTATATTAGTGTCAGTCAACTTTTTCCTTATGTAATCAATCTATTCAACAAACATAGTCTTTTTAGTTTCTGATTCTAAAATAAGATCCTCATATTATGCCTATATTTTTTCTATTTCATCATTCACCACATAAATTTTCATCTTATGTGGAACTTTTATTCTATTTGTTACATGAATTAAATCATGTAGATCAAGAAGAGATTAATCATCCACTATTACATTATTACTATTTTTTGGGTTGTTGAATGAAAAATTAGCCATGAATTATGAATAATCCTTAATTAGCTCTTCAAAGTGAATTAGTGGTCCCATATCACGCTTTGGGTTCACCATAGAAAAAGTATTCAGGTTTTGAATGAAATGAGGACGCTTCCTGTCAAAGAGATGAGGTTATAATTAATGAAGAAAACCGAGTCATATGTAGGCTTCCAAAAATAAAACAATTAGCATAATCCACATCATAAAAACACTCGATCTGGATATACCCATGATCATGATATAATTTACTCGGTCATGATTCCTTCTTTATATATATGATAGTACAAAAAATCACATCACATTGAAGTTTGATAGGTTTCTCCATAAATTAAATTATTTTTCCCATTATACAAGAAAAATATAATGTCAAATCATAGTTATGTAATTAAGAATCCTAACAAGGCAATAGTTCATGTTAGGTGAGAAAAAAACCTCACCTGGAGCATGTAATAATTTATCACATCCAACACTTAATCACAATAATTATAGAGTAGGGAAAGAAATGAATAAAAGTATTATTTTAATACATTCTATTTATTTATGGGTATAATTATTTAGCCTATATTATTACTAGGTGTAAAAAATATAAGTACTGGATTATCATAACAGGTATTAAAGGATAGTGGGAAGCTAGTTTGGAATGGATATCAAAGTGCCAGGTTAAAATAGTGAAATTTAATTCACTAATTATATAGTTAAGAAGTATCTATAGAATCATGATATTGTTCAAAAATATGTTATAATATAGATACCCTAATTTAATGGGGGTGTTAGAGCGGTAATGTAGAACCATCAACAATATAAAAAACTATGGTGATCTCTAGTGGTATTAAAAGGTACCACTAGAAAGATGTGGTACAAACTACAATATATATATATATATAATGGATTTATTCTATATCTATGTACGAAATTCTCCTTTTAAACTATTGTATAAAAGGAAAAAAATATTGATGTATTTCTCAGTATTTGGTAGTAATTTCTATATTCTTAATATGGAATGGAATGAAGTAAAGTTAAGAAATAACATGAGGGAGTTATGTTTCATATATATTCCTCAAGAATCAAGGTTCATAGGATTTTTAATAATATTCTCAATATAATTTTGGAAATAAAATATATAATAATGGATAGGAATGAAAAAAAGGAATATATTACAGGAGCACTAAAGATAATGTATAGAAATGTGAATATTTAAAAGAGAGTGGAGAGTATCTTAGTGATAGTGAGGCCTCCATAGAATATTTTTATGAATATGAGAAATAAAAAGACATATAGATGCCAGTTATGACTAAATTATTTACTATAACTAAAAATCTTGATGAGTAGAACATTTTGGGAGAAAAAACCACTATAGTATAAACTAGGAGGATGTATAGAATTAAAATAAGTACCCTCTTATATTTATTTGAGTAAAAATTATTTGATTAATCATACAATAAATAAAAATATATTAAATATATTAATGGGGAGTTAAATTAGACAAAAAATAATGACAAATAGAAATTTTCTCCACAAACAGTAGATGAAAATATCATTTTCACTAAACAAGTATTCATAAATTTTAATCAAAATAGAGAAGTTATAAAATTCATAGTTATATTTTTTTTGAAAGGGGTATTCATTAGTTGATAGGGTGGTTGTAGATAACATATTTTCACCAATTGATTGTATTAAGGTTATAAAATTTTATCTTACCATAATTATATATATAATATTAAGTTATATCAAATGTATAATAGAAAGTATTTTTTTCTCAATTGATATTTTTGAAGGAAGTTTATATAGTTCAACTATATAGATTTCAAATAAATAATGATGATTGAAATTTATGTATGTTTAAAAATTATTTTTGTGGGTCAAAAAAATTAAACATATCTTGGAACTCGAGGCTTGAAATATTTTATTTTTTGAGGTTTATCCGAATATTTTACTATAATATATATATTTATAAGAATTTTTATAGTCAAATGATGTATTACATGTATAAAATTTAAAATCTCTCTATAGGCTCATGAATTGATGGTTTAATAATTTTGATTATTTTATGAAAACATATGTTTATATGTCACTCATTGGAGAATTAAATATGATCTTGGGTGTATAGATTGTTTATAAGTTAAATAGAACATTCATTCCATAGTGTAATTATTCTAAGGATATTTTCAAAAGATTTCAAATTGAGGATTATAAGTTAGTGAGAACTTTTATTACTATCAGAACAAATTTTATGAATTATAATGTTTTAAGTTAGTGAATAGTACTATATACCAAATAATTATTATAAAATCATTATAATTCAATACATTGGGGCCTGATTTATTTTTTCATCATTTTTTATTACAATGTTTGGAAGTTTGACTGTATTACATCACATGGTTTCAGAAAAATTAATTCTAAGATACCTAAAAAGAATAATGGAATATGTAATATGTTATTCAAAATATTCTATTCAATACTAATAACCTTAACTGATGTTTATTGGGACAAATCAATAGATGATAATAATTTTAATTCAGGGGGAGCTTTTATTATGGTCAAAAAGTGTGTATGATGGATATGAAAGAAATAAGAGTGCATCACTTTAGAGTAGATAAATAAAAATATTTTTTTAGGAAATATAAGAAAAATTTATTGAACCAAAACTTTGAGGAATTGACCACCAACTACAACTATAAAATAAAAAATATTATTAATTCATCCTTGTAAAAAAAATAAGCATAAAACATGGGGTTTAACCCCCACTATTTGCAAATCTTTTCAAGGTTCTCTTTCACTAGACTGTTAGTTTCATGTTTATCTACTAGATTTTATTGTAGTGTTTTTTTAAAGGGTTTTATGTTAAGGGATTTTGGGTTTTTGAGTTCATATGTACTACTATGAACTCTTCATATATAAAAATTATTTCCTATACTAAACATAAGGGGAGAGGGTGATAGAGGGGAACATAGTGAAAAAAGTGAATTTTTTTCTTTATTTGTATTATGAAATTGAAATAATTAAAAGTTAAAAATGGGATGGGGGATTTTGGATCCCTATATTCCCATAATCATGTTGTCTGGGTATTTTATAAGTTGATGTAAATATATTGTTTCATGATTTGTAATTATTGGGTATTTCCTTATTTCAAATTTTTTCCTTGGAATGGAATTTTAGAACTAAGCTTTGAAAAAATAAGTGTAATTGGGATTTTTATTTTAAAAATTAATTGATGAAATATTTTCTTGTTTTCCATCTTTTACTGAAATTTTCACTTGGTGGAATTTTTTCAAATAATTTTCTAATGTTTCACACTGAAATTAGGTTGAAATTGGAGGTATTTTCTATAAATATTCATATGAAATGTTTGGAAAGAACAAGATATTTTCATAAGAATATTATTTTTATGTTTAATGATTAATATTGAAATATTGAGCTCTGTCTATTTTGAATTTTTTATCTCCATTGTGTGTGATTATTAGTAAAATATACGTATAATGGTGAAAACACCTACTAATGGGAATTCAGTTTTTTAACAGGGGATTCCTGGAATTTCATCAACGACCAACTTCTTCCTTTATCCCAATAATTAATTAAGCAGTCACATTTCATAAAGACACTACCATGATATTTCATGTTCACAGGCACTAGGCACTGATGATTTGACCCCTAATTATGTTTAGTAGATTTTCTGATTTCCTAAATGGAAGTGTGTAAAAAAATCAATTTCCATTTCCTCATAAGGTTCCTATCCAAAGTGATGTCAAGAATTATGTTTGTAACTTTGACATGGGCATTCAATTTGAAGGAATGGATATATCAGTTTCTGAGAGATCAGTTCATTATGATGGTGATGGATATGCATTACAGGATCAGGTAAAAAATGTGTTGTTCGATCAGGTTTTCTTCAAGAACGTAGTGCAGTCTGGAAGCATGCTTATTTATGTCGACGGTACTACCACATCAGACCATCCTTTTTCCGTGATAATTTAAGGACTTCTATGATTTTTTTTTAATGTTTTGGAATTTTTATGTCCTTGGTAATTACCTTTTAAGAATCTAGTGACATTATAAGCTATTGTGTTTATCTAAAATTTTAATTTTTTAAGTATATTATAATTGAACTGAACTATGATTCATTGATTTCTTTGAGTTAGACTCTTAATCTGATACAGGTTTGAACTTGATTTTTAACCCATTTTCTGAAATTTTTTTGTTGTATGAGTTGATAAGGTTTTGAACATCATATTCATATGGCTTTTCTCATTTCTGGGAAGTAAAATAGACAATTTATTACCTTGGTGTTCAATAAAATAATTGTCAGGGAGTGATCGAACTAGAGATTTCATAAATTTTTATATGTAATTGATTGTTTTATTCCCTAAAATTCAATTTAAATCTTGGGATTACTAAATTTTCACCTATTGTTATATTTTCATTGATTAAAATAAATCTGGATTGATTTATTAATTTTAGTGATAACCTTTGTATGTTTTCATTAATTAAATGTATTCTTATTTATTTTTGTTCACTTTATAAGGATTCTTCTCCTCCTTCCATTGAAATGGGTGAAAATATCTATGTGGATTTTAATTATGATGTTGGTGGTCTGAGAGGAGGTTATAATGATGTTGGTGTTTCTGAAGGAGATGATGAGTGTCATCATAGTTCTAGTGATACTGATATTGAGGTAAAATTTATAGATAAATTTTATTCATTGTTTATACATTGAATTCCATAATAAAATGATGTTAGTGTTTGGTAGATGTTGTGTTGTATACTATTTTAGGTATTTTTGAAATTATATGTTCATGTTAATGGAGGATAGAGGTGGATCCAATTAAGTGTTTCAAATTTTATATTTTTTGGGTTTATATGTTTCTTGACACTGCTTTGCATTACTGGGGGTGGTGTTTTTTAGTAGGGTGCAGTAAAGATAGTTCTTTTTGAGATGTTGATTGTAGAATGGTACATTAGAGTTTGTTTTTTTTTTGTTTTTTTATCAGGGTATATGGTGTTTTTAGAAGGGTGGTTGTGAATCCTTCAAGGGTAATTATCACAATGGCTAATGCATCACAAGGAAACTTAATGGATCTTCATGCCATGAAAGACAATCTAAAATCGAACATAAACAAGGAAGGTAATCCCATGGTAGGGATAATGTACTTGATTAAGGATATGTATGAGTATTGTGATGAATACAAGAAGAAAAAAATTGAAAAGGCATGGACATACTCCAGATCCGGCAAGGGCACTAGTAATAATAGCCAGATGGGGTACCACTGATGCTACTATATTTTAAATTTTTTTGAAAAATATGTTTTATGTCTATATTATGTACATGATTTTATATAAAATTCATGGAACTTTGGTTAAATGATTTTCAGGGTGTTTTGTTACTCTACATTTGATATTTTAAAAAAATGACAGTAAGGTAGGGTTGTAGGGGAGGGGGTCTGACTAGGAAGGAGGAGGATCATTCCTGGAAGGAGGGGGTATGTCTAAAATGGAGGGTAGGGGTGTGGAGGGGGGTGAAATAAGGGAGGGGGTCTTTAGGGGGTGTTGGAGGTGCATTGGAATATTTAGGGTGGAGGGGTGTTCAGGGGGGGGGTATGTCTAGGAAGGAGGGTGGGGGTATATTTTGGGAGGGGGTCTGTCTAGGGAGGGGTGTGTGGGGGGGGGGGGGGTTGTCCAGGAATGAGGTGGTGTGGAGGGGGTGTGCAAGGGGGTATGTAGGGGGGAGGGGTGAAAGGGGGTCTGTAAGGGGGTGGGGATGTGAAGGGGGTCTGTCCAGGGGGAGGGTGTCGGGTGGGGGTCTGTCCAAGAAAGAAGGGGTGTGCCTATGAAGAGGGGGTCTGTCCATGAAGGAGCGTCTACCTAGGAAAGAGGGGATCTTTCTAGGAAGGGATTATATCCTGGAAGGAGCGGTTCATTCTAGGAATGAGGGGGGGTATATCTAGGGGGTTGGGTCTTTCCATGGCAGGGGAAGAAGGGTTCCCAGGGGAGTGAATGAGGGATTTGCTGGAGGGAAGGGGGGTGCAGGGGGAGGGGTGGGGGGGCTTTGTAGGGTTAGGATACTATAAGGGGAGTGGGGGGCTGTGTAGGGGTGTTTTTTATGAAATGGGAATGCCTATATCCCTGACTTCAAACCATGTCTATATACCTATAAGCACAGTTTTAACTATGGATAAATCCTAATAGCCACCATTTCAAACCATGGCTATAATCCCTTTGGGGATTAAACTTCTTCCATGGTTTCAAACCATAGATATAGGTATTTAACCACAATTTGAACCCTATATATATGTTCTTTTCCACTATTTGAACTATGGATATATGGATTTATCCACAGTTTCAAACTGGAGCTATAGGCCTTGTCCTATAGCAATGACATTACATTCCATGGTTCATTAAACAATGGCTATAACCTATTGACACTGTTTTTGGGGTTATATCCAGGGTCCCAAACCATGGATATAACCTAAATTCCTAGTAGTGTATCCTTGAAGTAAAACTTCATAGTACATGCTCCGGGGAGGACCATCAGAACTACTGGTAACAATGTTCAAGGGAGGACCTTCGCAAATGCTATTTCCACTTCCATAGTTTGTAAAATAGTATCAAGAACGTGAGACACCATAGATAATGTTTTAGGGAATCAAGAACACCATATTCTAAATGATCAGGGTCATGGATATTCTCTTAATTTTATATTCACCTTTTTGGTGATTAATTTTTTAGCACTCTCAAGTGCATCCCTTTGCAATAGGGGAACAAGTTCTATTTTGAACATGGGGACACCGGTCCTGCCCTGAAGCATCCACCCTAGAGGAATGGTTTCACCCAATTTGAAGGGGTATTTGTTCCAAATCTGGTTTTCTATTTATCACGAAATATTTACAATGCCCCTCGTAAATGGGAGGAAGTATCCTTGTCTACTCCAAAAAGACCATCCCATTTTTTGGATGTGTTACCCCACATCGGGAGGTAGGATTATGGGCCCAAATAATTTTTATTGTCGAAAAAATAATTATTTATTGAAAATAATATGTGATATGATCATAAATTTATATCCAACCCTCCATCATTTCAAGGATGTTTTGGGATACATATTTGGTTGTAACATGAATGTATGCCCATTTCAGTGTTAGATAAGGTACATGTGCCTGCTTTAGTCCTCTATTTCTGGCCAGTAGGTACTTACTATTTTTTTAGTAGAGGGAAAAGTATTCCCATAGTTTTAACTCGAATATATCATCTTTGTTCTCCGGTTACCATTGTATTTTTTTAAAGTACTTGATATTTACAACCAAGGATTTTTACCACTTGTTTTTCATTTCATTTTTTGATGGTCTTGATATGAATCAATAAGAATTTTACTCTTCCTATAATTGATAACCACCATATTTTACTAATGGAATTTTTATTCATTGGTAGAGATAGACATTTTTCTATAGTTTTCAACCAATTTGGATGATGGAATTGGTATATATTAGTAGGAATTCCCATCTGTTAATAGCGGTTTTCCACCTTATTTTGCTGATGGTCTTCATGTTCATTGGAATATATTTTCATATTACTATAATTATCCACCCTACTTGTGCGGTGAGTTTGGAGGTTATTAGCATTAATTTGTTTTTTTATTTATTTTCCACCATATTTACATGGTGAGCTCATAAAAGGGGAAATGAATATACGACTTCCTATAGTGTGCCATCATATTTTCAGGGAATATTTATTCCTCAAAATAAGGGTGATGGCATGTTCTTGGTTTTATGATCCTATCCATTTGTCAGCCTCTAGGGGGATCTTGGTCAGTTGGCCTTTATCAAGGGTCCTCGGGGTGTTATCCTCCTCAGGGTGAGGATACTGGGCTACATGGTTTTGGTGACGATGACTTCTGGTAGGAGCCATTGGGACCCCAGTGCTATATAGATGAAATCGTAGAATATGACTTCATTACCCTCCCAAAAAAAAGAGCGGCACTCATTTTTCACATTCTAGGGATAGTCTCCTAAAACTATTGGAGACAGCTAGTGGATCCGTCTGATTTTGGACCACCGACCATCACTGAGTGGATGGTTGGTGGGGATTCCTTGATAGTAGAGACTACTTAGCTACCTCCAGGGTAGGTACTGTATCCTTATAGTGGTACTATCAAACCGGTATATTCAATGCCTAATGTTTATGATTCTATGTGGGTGTTGGAGTCCTATGATTCATAGAGAACCCCGCTAGTACAGTGGTTGACATGCATATTTGTGAAATATTCTGGGATTATATTTGATTGAAGGAAGATCTAAAGAGTGCAAGCAATATATGTGATAGGTAGAAAACCCTCATAAAATCGGAATCTCATGACCTCATTCTTGATTGTAATTCTTCCTTGGTTAGCTTCCATTTCAGATGTGAAAAATACCTGAAGCAGAGTAACACCTCCACTTTGGTCAAGGATCTATATCAGGTTCACCATTTTTGATTCCATTGAAAAGAAAAGTGTTTAATAGATTATAACCTAATCATTTTTTATTATAATTATTCATTTTTGGTTAACCATTTTTGTTTCCACGAAGAACATTGGTTGATTTTATATGACAAGAATGAAATGGCCTAATGGGTATGTGGGAAATCTATCCTTATTATCTTATGGAGAATATAACATAATTGAATTTAAAATTTTATATTCTCTATTTTTTCAATTGAATATGTATTTCTATCAAAAAATGTTGATTAAAATGGGGGTTGAATGGTGTTCAATCACTAACATTGGGAAAAATCTCCTCAAATATTCTACAATGGGTTTTTTTTCATGGATCTAGAAACACCAAATGGTTTTTATATCCATGATTCATGGGCCTAAATTCCAAAATTATGTGATATTTTTTTAACTTGGCCAACAACACTTAAGAACTAGCATTAGTTGAGAGTAAGAGAAATCAGTCTCATCAAACCCTTTTGGGAGAATTATTCCCTATTTCAGGACTCCCTTATAAATTTATCATATGTGCATGAATCCTTGGATCACTCCTAAGTGTGTGTCCATGTATTAACCCTATGTAAACATTCATAAATGCCACACATTTTTTTGGAATCATATGTATGTATCTAAGGTTCTCTGTTAATGTAGGGATATGTATGTATATGAGGATATCCATAAATGTTACCCTTTTTTATATAGATCATGGATTCCTAGTCCATTTACTAAGATGACTCTAGTTTTAATTCATGTAATGAGGTGCTCTAGAGTTTATCATAATCTATCAGGTGGGAGTTTTTTTGATGTCAGGATTAAACTTATAATATGTTCTTCTTTTATATCCTCATTAGAGGAATCTGAACCCACATAATTTGGGGTCACTTAACAGGACACACCACCTTTTTAGGTCGTTTAAAAAATACCCAGCCATGTAGTTTAATGTCATATGGTAAATAAATCATGGTTTAGGATTCCTGGTCAAGAACGGTGTGGAACATATACCAAGGAAGCCTGAGGTACTTGGAAAACGTGTGGTATCTCAAGTGGATATGACCCTACTAGTAATGTGGGTCGGAGAACAATAGGGTGATTTGGGTGTTGGTTTAGGAACCTAAGGTGGATTCTTATTTATCCTAGTTTTTTTAGAATCAAATCCCATGTAGTTTGGTATGACTAGGGATAACACATTAGAGCGGTCCCATTTGAATAAGAGAATGATTGGTTCTTATGCATTGAAGATTCATGTTTGGATTGAGAATGGTTGGGGTTACTCATGGGATTTTTTTATATGAAGTGCACGGTTGTGGCTTATACATTAGAGCTTCCCATTTGGTGCTGATTCATTTGGAATATTGTACTTCTATGTTAGAACTATTATTTTGGGACTCATTCCATGTGAGAGGACCATTTTGAGTTTTAGATAATGCATATGTCTTTATTTCCCCTAACCTCTAAGCACACATGAGTTATGCTCGATGTGAGAAATATGAGGATTCAATAGCTCTAATGATTCCACAACCTCATCCAATCCACTGATGGATGGTGTTGGAGCCCAAAGTTAGTGAGAATGAGATTTTTGTGTTCCTATTTCCTCTTTTTTTTCATATCATGGGTAGTCACATTTGATCATCTATCCAGATATGTTCTAGAAAGAGGATAAAAAGTGCCACCTCCTATAATAAAGGACAGGGGCTTACATCGGGAGGAGTTCCATTATAATTGTTGAGGTAACCCATGTGACTCCACTTAAAATGGGTATGTTAACTCAGAAGAACACATCGTCATTCCCAAGGATCTTATCATACATGTCTGGTAGTTTTGGAAGGTGACTCAGCCTAAATCCAAAAGATAGGTTCACAGAGTGACAAACATGGGGGCATATGACATGAATATAGAGAATGATTGGAGCTAGAGAGTATAACTCTCTATAATGACCTATACTATAGAGAATATTCTTATGTGGGGTAGGTTTCCCTGTGCATAATGTTTTTTGTGTGAAAAAGGGCATTTTCTGCGTACCATTATAGTATGTGGCCCTGGGCTTAGCCCAAGTATCATTTCTATATGGCGGGGCTAGGCTCTGCCTACATAGTATTTTTCTACGTGGGGAAAAATTTCCATCACATATCATATTGTGACATGGGGCTAAGTTCTACCCTCATAACTCCTTTCTATGTGGGATTCCAATGAATAAATGGGTTATTGGGTTCATGGACTTTGGGATTGTTTCCACAAATGAATTTGGGTTTGTGGACCACTAAATGAGTTTTATTTACTTCTTATTGATTTGATGTGGGATTTACCTATGGGGGATCCTTTAAGGGATTTAGTTTTCATGTTGCCTTTCTTTCCTCTACTCGATTCATTATTATCTTCATATGTTTAGGAATTGTTCATTTATTGATGTTGAAAATCAATGCCTCTCCCCAAAAACACCTCTACCTCACTTTTGGGTGCCTCTAGTTTTAGCCTTTCTAAAAAATATTTTGGTTCTAAGGTGATTCGCAGAGAAGTGGTACACTATGAAGAGCAGAGGTCCATGAAGGGACTTTTTTATTTTTGGTCTCACCACATTGAACATTTCCTTCAACATTATTTTATATTTCTTTTCCATCATTTTTCAATTTCATCAAAACATCTCAATCTTGTTTGGAGCAATTTCAAGACCCAACAAACAATAAGGTGGTAAAAGTAATGGTTTTAGTACTAAAAATGAATAGAACACAAATAAACTATGTAGGGTATGTTTTGTTCAAATATTATTGATGATAAGAATGATTAATTTCTGTTTGATAAATTTTAAGACTTGATTTGTATTTCATATTCAATGAAAGAGTTATTAAGGAATAAATTGATAAATCATGAGTAATGTTTTAAGAATAAAGTTGGATGATTGAAGTGTATATGATATAGAATTAAATAATTATATTATATGAATCATGAAATATATAAGTATTTTTAGTATAAGTTTTCATTTATAATTTGAAAATATATGTTAAACGGTGATGGTGAGGTAGAAAATTGATTTCATGGACATGTGATATTTTGATTAAGGGAAGGTAACTCTTAATTTATTCTTAATATTGAGATAATGATTTTTGGATAATGATATACTAGATATGAATAAGTAAATTGGATAGTATATATTACCTTATAACTAATAAAGGAATTTCTAACAAAGTAGTTTATGTTATCATGGATGATATTTACAATTCTTGGATTTGATGAATTTATCCAATAAACATTAAAATAAGGAAAACTGCATGTTTTAAATTAGGATTTGTGGTCATTCAGATTAATACCATGTTTCAGGAAAATAAAAGATGAAGGTATTCACATGTTTGGTATGCGACAAAAAAACTACTTTATGATATATGAGGGATCAATGCTTATTTTTTTAGAAATTTGATAACCTTATTTCAAAAGTTCTGGACTTCCATATTTTAGAAGGGTTATATGGTTAACCATTTAGGGAATGTTTCAAGTTAAACATTATATAAATTATGTGAGATTAAAGCATTATCTCACCAAATGATGATTTATACGAATTGGATAACCTGTTAAAACTACTTTGTGTTGATGGTAACTGAGGACAGATGGGAAAGCTTATCATGGATCTCAATATCTGTAAGTTCTTTAGTAATGAAAAATTCACCTTCCTTTTTGGAGAAGGATGTGAAGTTTAAATTGGTCAAGACACAAACAAAGGGTGATATCTTACATATGAGATGGAATGAAATTAAAGTAATTTTATCGTCCTGTAAAAAATTATTCAACTTTCGGAAAAATGGTTTTGAAATAAAAATGTGTCCAATTATAATCATGTGTCATGATATCAATGAGCTCCTTCATGCTTTTTAACCATATGGTTTGTGGATTTTTAACTTTCTCTTTATCACCCACTATCTTGTGATCAGCGATCTTTATCATTATCTATGATCATTTATGCTTTTATTCCATGGCCATTTTTTCTATTCCCAACTATGTTCTCTTTTGTGGAAACCTAGTTATGTTTTACTTTGGTTAAAAATCATATTTTTGAAATTACCTTTTTATAGGCTTTTTAGTGTTTATTTCTATGATGTGGGTTATTATGAAAGATACATTTACCTAATAAACCATTTATAACCTGGATGATTTTTGAGGGAGAAATTCATTTTAATCTAGGTAGAATGTAACACCTCGAGTTTTTGCGAAACTTTTTTTGAATAAATTAATTTTCTTTGATGTTTTTCATTACACGCTACACTAATTAAAAATTTACTTATATGCTATTCCAAGTTAAATTTACATTACATAAAATATATATTTTAGATTTCTATACTTGGTACACTGATGAAAGGTAACATTATACACAAGATTGAATTTCCTCGATGGCTTGTGTAACACATAAGACCAAGTTTTATAGAACAATATTATATTATTAAAAATATTATTATTTAATATAATAACATACAAACTTGCTGTTAAATTAATGGTTATTAGTAGTATTAAAAATCTTGTGAAAATATATGATTGAATTAATTGGTTATAAAATAATTATAAATGAATATAAGAACAAGTTGAATATAAAGTGAATGTTTTTATTAAAAAAATTATGCTCAAAAAGTTGTTTTATCCTAATAAATTAAATTAATTACAATTAGGGAGTGAAATTAATGTAATTTTTATGATATATTTTCATTTAACTGTTTTTTACACTCAACCAATAGATTTTATAATCATAATATGGGATCATACCCAATATTACACATAAAAACTTATGCTTTTTTAAAATAAATTTTACCTATTTTTAATGGTGAACCAATTTTAAATCTAATTTTTTTCACTTTAAAAATGTTATATGTCAAAATAAACATCATTTTTGATTGAGAAACATAAAAATTATGGTGGGGGTTAATTTTTGGTATTTTTCTATGATGTTTTATTTTTAATTAATAGTGAAAATAATATATTTTAATTCAAAACTGTTTTTCCTTATAATTTATTTATAAGATTAAATTATATTTTTAAATATCCAACACATTTTCTAAAATTCCAATCAAAGAAGAGGAAGAAAATAATTTAAATTTAATGTTGTACATGGGATGACACTATAGTTTTATAATATAAAAAATCTCAAAATATTTCTATGTTTTTATATTCAATTTCACATTGAAATTGAATATAAAAACATCCCAATCTTTTGATTGTTTTTAGTTTTTAAAACTGCATTGTCCTCCTATCCATGGGATTAAATTAAATTTAATTACTTTCTCTACTGAGATTTTAATTTGTAAAAATGGATTAAATATTTGGAATCATCATAATTTATAGTTTCTAATACATTCAACTTATTCTTTGACCCAAAGTATTTGGGAATGTAATTAAAATTAATTACATCGATAAAGGAAAAATTAAACACAACAAGGGACTAAACCTTATTATTAAGGGGGTAAATGAATAATATAATTGTAAAAAAACCTATTTTTATGGACATATTGCATCCATTATATCTCTAAAGTTCTATAATGGTCCATTGGGACTCATTGGGAATAATAAATACTTAGGGAACACATGATTCATTCCAAAAATAGAAAGTGTGTCATTTCTCTCCAACATAAAAAGGCACCCACCTCTCGCACTTCTTCCCACCTATGAACCCACATTGGATCAACCAATATCCACCATAATATATTCTCAAAATCCCTCCCCTAAACCTAGAAGTCTCAATTTTTATTAGAAATCCATCCAAGGATTCCCTTTGGTGCCAACTAAAAGGAGTTACCCGAATAAGAGGTATTTTCCCTCTTAATGAACTTTGGATTTATTTTATTTTCCTACCAAAAAAATTATTATTATTCCATTATCATAAAATAACAAAATTATCCTCATTATAGTTCCCTATAATGGGTATTGAACTTACTGTTCCTATGTAAGATGATCAACTGCCTCACGAAATGATGTTGTTCGTTTTACCTTTACCATCTCTCTTTGTTGGGAATTATGATGAAGAATATATTTTATATTATATTTATTATATATATGATTTATTTATACTTATTTATTTTTTATATAAATCTTACCTTCAATCGTTTTATTTTTTGTAAATATGATAACTTCATTTGTGATAGTGTGGATTATTGTCTCCTCAAAGAGATGTGATTTGTTCAAACATTGTGTGGAATGTATTCAAGATGATTTTAGTAAAATTGTATGATATATATGACATAATAATTATAATAGAATGATATTACAAATTTATATAAATGTATTTCATTTACATTCTTTCTTTTAAAATGATAATAAAACAGAAGCAGTGTTCCATTGTGCGTACGGCCTAGCGTCTCCATGAACAGAGTATTTCTTTTAATATTTATATCCATATATATTAATATAAATATTTAGATACTGAATATATAATATATATAAATCATTTTTTAAATTATGTAAATAATAAATTCATGATATATGTAATAGGATAAAAAATTACAAGTCAAAACAAGTACGATAAACAAATAAGTTATTAACCAAAACACTATTTTAACATGGAATTATCAATAAATGGGTAATATAAACTAAAAATTGAATCATGTATGGTATTATATAAAAAAAATTGTTCTTTTTTAGATGCATAATAAATTTATATTTACCAAACAGTATTTTTGAATGTGTACAAAGATATTCAAGACTTATGGTAAGTCGATTTCTAGTCTCAGTTTTATTTCTATGTGATTTAAGAATTACTCACCACTCATTGATTTTGTGTGGTGTATATACTTCCCACTAATATATTCTATAATTTTTATTCTTAAATTTATGGGCATTTACATATCGAATTTATGATCTCCCTTTCATAGTGTTTATGTTTAAAAAGTTTCAAAATCAGTAATGTAGTTTTGCCTCAATTTGCCTTCACCAAGAGACATGCCATTACATTCCAAAACCTTTTTTTCAAAATAAATGTTCAAAAAATAATATTTTTAACTCATTTTCATGAATAAATGATTCTTAAATTTTCTATGGCTATAGATATTCCCTTTATAGGTTTTTAAGGTATTTTAAATCAAAAATGATTCAAAAATGTTTTCAAAATTATTTTATAAGTTTTAAAGTAAAATGGTTTTCAAAAAAATTTTAAGATTCCTTTATAATTTTTAAAAAATATTTAAATATATTGTTTTTAAAATTCATTATTCTTTAAAAAAAATTAGGAGGAAATTATATTTTCAGCAATAAATGTTTGAAATTAAAATGTAAATCATTATTTGTAAAAAAAGTATTTACAAATTGGTTTTATGAAAAGGATTTTTCCAAGATAGAATATTTTTTTCTTTTTAAATGTTTCAAATGAAAATTCAAAATCCTTATCCACCAAAGATTTCATCATTTTTTATAGTTTAAGATTTATTTGGAACATGATCCATGAATACCATTCATATTATTTATTTAATGGTTTATGATTTAAAATCATGATATTTACAACACTTGATTCTATTTCATGGGTTATATGATTTTGAATATCACTTCCTTTCATATGTTATGATTTTATGAAATGATTATGAATGTAACACCCCAAGCTTCCACAGTAAGTTTGCATTTGAATAATGCAATGGTGTGCATTGTATGCAACTTCGAGATTCTAATACACCACAACCAATCAAACTAGCTATTATGAATAGTAATACCTAATTTTTGAAATTTTATAAATTTTATCTTTCGAAATGGACTTCATTTTTGGATTCATAATATCGAAATTAGCTTAGGGTGAAATTTTGGTACTTTTCGGATAACTTTCATATTTTGATGAATAGTGAAAATTACTAAATTTTAATTAAAAACAACTTTTTTAATCGAAATAATTAATAGTGATAAATTATTAATTTTAGTGGTTTTAAAGTATATTTAGAATATATTTTTACCATTTAATAAATTTTTGGTCATTGGATGTAATTTCACATTTTAACCAGACATAAACGAGTGTCAATCTTTTGATAGTTATTATCTCTTAAAAACATGCTATTCGTTTTGACGACGGGAATTAATTTTTAAATTAATTAATTCAACTCATATGTTTTGAATTTGGTAAAATAGACATCATTTTTGAATTCATAATATCAAATATAGCTTAGGCCTAATTTTTGGAATTTTTCTGGAAACTTTCATTTTTTGATGAATAGTGAAACTACTAAGTGGTAGTTAAAAAACTGAATTTTTCATAAAACATAATTTTACCGCTTCTGTGAGTGGAATTTTGAAAATCTTAGAGACACGATTAATATCAAGGAGTAAAATGTGGTTCAATGAGATGAAAATAATTTTTGGTGAATAGGAACTTTTTACTTTTATTTACCACGGTTAAAAGTAAATAGGGTAATTAAGGGTCAAAATAATATTAATATTACCCTAACACATGTACTAATTCTATTTGACAAGTGAATCTCGACCAAAAACAACCTTACGAGTAAAATATTATCATTTAGGTCCACTTGGATTATATTAGGACATTTATTATTATTTAATCAAAGAAAAGTTAAAAGACTTAAAATCAAAGTTTATTTACTAAAACATATTTAATATAGGGTTATATATAAGGTAAATTTGATTGTAAATATTAATTATAAAGATAAAAAGATTTCATACATAATTATAGTTTATTTATAATTTTTAGACAATAAATAATTTAGTATATTTATGACACAAAAATGATGTAGTAATTACCATAATAGTGAAAAATTAAAATAATTGATATTATAAATACCCAAATAAATATAATTTGACACTTTTTATGAATTAAAATAATTTTATAGGTTAATATGACATTTTATGAATTATTTAATTAACTTTTTTGAAGTAATCATTCCGTTATGATTTTCACAAAAATCAATTTTCCAAATTGTGTCAAAATTGACATAAAAGAGTTTTTAAAACAAATATTATATTATTAATTGATATTCAATTCCTAAAAATCTAAGGTTCGGGCAAGAGACTTATATAAAGATAGTTGTATCATTAATGGACCACTTGGGGTTCAATTGGTGGTATATACTAAGTTTATTAACTATATAATATAAAAATACAAAGTGGCATGGTATGTGTCAAACTAATTAACTAAGAGTTAAAACTAAACGATAAGGTTAATATAATGACCCAAACCTGTCTAAATTCTATTGGTTGGGTGGTTTTAGACCCATCCCCACCTTAACCTTTAAATAATACACTTTGGAGCCATTAGAAACCGAATATGAATTTATTATAAAATAATATTTCTTGCTTTTCCAAAGGTGCCCCTCACACCTCTTATAAAAGGGGACTCCCCCTTGTCATTAATTCAAACCTTCAAGGCCTTTTTGTTCCACAAAAACCTTCCAAAATACTCTCTCAACTTCCCTGAATCCAACCTAGAGGCCTTATTTTGATCAGAAATCCAACCTAAGGATCCCTTTTGATCAAATCAAAAGGAAGAACCCGAAGAAGAGGTAATGTTTTCACCACCCTTTTTTCAAGTTCCTTTCTTTTTCCACTTCTTATTTCTTTGTTATTAGCATTATAAAATAATAAATACAGTATATTATATATAATTTTATCTTATTATAAACATTTTACAATCATATTTCAGTATTATATCCATCCTTTCAATGGCATGTCACCATACGTGTGTACGTACGACTTACCATCTCCACGTCGTGGTGTAATTGTAATTCAATAAATTATTATTTTGATGGGTATAATAATGATGTTTAATACATGTAAATAATAAATATAACATGATAATTATTCTTTCTATATGATATACCATACAATTATATATTATTTTAACATCAAATGAATAATATTGTCGCTCGTGCGTACGTACAGACTACCGTCTCCACGAACGCGATGAGATTAATTATCCATCGTATCCATTCCAGTATAATTATCATTTTTTGATTAAAAATAATGTTTAAGGACTTGATATAATTCTGGATATGAATAAGATACAACATATCCATAAAAAACACGGCTTACGTAACATAGAATATAAAGGAAAACGAGTAAGTTAACACCCGAAATGATGATAATACTAAGATATTTTTAAAAATCAATGTTAAAAGATCATATATGATATCATATTAATGTAAATTATTCTTGTACAATTAAATAACAATTATTTCACCATTATACAGGAGATTAACCTATCGTCGACCAAGGAAAAATTACAAAGTAAGGGGTTTCTTATCTCACTTTTGATTCTGTGATAATTCCATTGTTCACCACTTATTTATTGCATCTGGTGTGTGTACTGCCCAAGATTGTATTCATTGTGTAATATACTATAATTTATGGATATTTACATCATCATTGTGTGATCCTTCTTTCATGGTTTTATGTTTCGTAAGTTATCAAATTGATAAGGGAATTTGAAATTTCAATTTCCACTCATTCGGCTTTACGCATACTTCATTGATTATTTTACTCCAAGATTATGTGTGTAGTTATTATTCATTTGATTATGTCATAATTTCCACTCCCATTTCTGTGGATATACTTTTGATACACATAATCACTCCATTGATAATTTCTAAATTCGTCGATATGAACTTGATAAGTGTAATTTTTACTCAATCTCCATTTATTGAGTTAAACATCCAATTCATTAGTGTTTTTTAAGAAAATGTGTGAATGTCCTCTGATTGATTTACACTGAATATCTAATCATATTGAGTGTATTTATATTTGTCACACAAAATTATTTCGTTGATTTATCCTTAACCTAAAGATACTGCCTTTTTGAGAGATTTCATCTCAATTTACATTCCATTTGAGACTCCTTTGTTGTTATACACCAAATCACTTTTATATGGTCTATATAATGTTCTTTGACATAGTATATCATGAGTCCCTTTATTCTCATGATATTACAAATTTTATATTACCTTAATTATTTTTATTCAAATTTCTCTCTTTTGGTTAGGATCTCTAACTAAAATATCATTTTAAAATGTTTTAAAGTTTTATTATTCTAAATCGTACTCATTAATGTACATGTTTTTAAAGTGGATTCAAGGATTTATTTATATGGACATTAATGTTTTCAAATTAAAATTTATTTTCAATGTTTTAAATTTTTATGGGACACTTTGATTCAAAAATCTATTTTTAAAATGGATTCTTGACAAATAGTGTGACTTTTAAATGATTTCAAGAAAAAGGGGGATATTTCTCTCTAATAGTTTTGATGATTATTTTCATCTATGTCAATATCCTACATTATTCTCGATTGAGGTTAGTATGATACAATACAATCTTTCATATTGTATCTAATGAGTTATTTTTGACTATGGATGTGCTATTATTATACCATTCATGGTTTGTGGATAAATTATTGACATTTTGTATGCTAGTTTTAATACGAATGTTTATGTTATGTTTCAAACATTTCATATGAGGAATGCATTGGACTTAGTAAGTGACAGGTGGAGCCCGCTATAGCTCCTCGATGCGTCAATAGGTCTTTTGAGACAAACTAGTGTCTTGGCACGAGGCCATGACAAAATCTTATTTTTAGTCTTGGCACGAGGCCTTGGCTACGTGGTTATGATAGTCTAGCATTATGTATTCCGTCATTATGAAGGTGGTTATTAATATTTTCATGTGATTTTTCGACTAGTAGAATATCCATGTGAATAAGTAAATGGAATTATTTCATTTTATCCTTGCCATATTATTCTGAAGTTCAAGTTTAAAAGGCTTTTGTTTTAGTTATACATTGCCTTAAATTTTTATGTTTATATATGAATGTTTTCACTATATTGTTATCTTTACTGAGCATCTGAGATCACCCCTTTCAATTTTTTTCCCAGGATGTGAAGAAGTATTTTATGAATGACCTGTAGGGATAGTATGAGGGGATATGAAGACAATATGTTGTTGTAGTTTTTCACTTATTAATGTAATGTAAACTTTATGAATATATCTATTGTTTCCAAGGCTACTAAACTAATCGGTCTTTTGAGACTTGATCTTTAGTGATCATGCCAATGATATGTAATAATGCCCTGACTCTAGGTAACTGGGGTCGGGGTGTTACATTTGGTATCAGAGAAAGTTTAGTACAAACCTTGTAAGCTAGATTTAGATAAACTCTTATTATAGAATGTAGACCTAAGATGAACTTTGAGAATTAGTATAGAAGAACTTCCTAAAATTTTGGTATTGTAGAGATTTTTTGAGTTTTCCGAGCAATACATTCCTGTCTGGATACAAGAACGTAGAGGCGGCTCTGGCACAGATGTACCTAGGGGTAAAACCCGAAAACACCGCTTTGAGCTAGACTCGAATAGGAACTAGTGTGTGATAATGGGCTTTGCTGCACTCTTGGTTACAACACTCCCGAGGGATATGCTTAAGATAATTTAAATTTTCTTCACAAACCAATTTGAAGTATTATATATATAAGATGAGAATAAATTACATTGGTTAATACTAATGTGTTTCAAATTGAGAATATAGTGACATGTTAATCTCTAAATGATTTTATGACTACTGTTACTCATACAATGCTTTCTGGTTTTAGTCAATGGCTGGATTCCAAGGAAGTCATAGTGACTTTGAGAATGATGTACAAGGTGGGAACGGTGGTGGAAATGAGCAATAAAATGGAATATTGATAGGCGTATATGATATCACTTTTATTCCTAATAAATTTTCCAAAAATACGATCAACAATATATATATTAACCAATTCCTGGACTCAACAAAGAAGAGAAAGGTAATGAATGATAAGAGCTCCAGTAGTGGAGACCATGGAGAAAGGAATCCTCAATTTCCATCATGCAGGAAATGTGGAAGGATACACCCAGGAAAGTGTCTCAATGGGATAAATAAATGCTTTACGTGTGGGAAGGAAGGACATAAAGTGAAGAATTTACAATGAAAAATGAAGAGTACTATGTAAGAAGATAAAAATAGTCCCAAGAATCCATTTACAGTCATTTGCCAAAAATATAGGGGACCTGGCCATTACCCGAGTGAATTCCCTATTCTGTAGGATATTTTCGTGGACAAAGAAGAAGATATGTGGAAATAAATGGTTAGAGAAATGTTTAAAAATTATTAGTGCTCCTTGTTGATGGTTTTACTTTGGAATTATTTTTTTCTTGTATTTTTAACCCTACAGTTTTCCATGTAAGAATGATATTAGTGGAAAATTTATCTTTTCTCTTGTAGATATAGTTATAAATAACCATTTGGTTTTATATGATCGTTGGGTTTTAGGCAGTTGTAAGTTATTATAATTTGGGATGAAAATTCAAGGTATGAGATAAGATTTGTGGGTAAATTTTGTTATGGTTATTTTGAGGAATTTATCTCATTTTGGTAATGTTATAAAATATAGTTTTTGTAAAACGACAACATGAATACTATCTGACAACCCGTCGCATCAGACAAAGCTATGGGAATCGAACCCATAACCAATCTGCGATTGGGATTTATCGCCTACCACTGGACTACGTGAAGTCCCTAGTTAGTGTGACTATTATTTTTAGTTAAATGATTTTATTGATCAATAATAATTTGATTTGGGATCTTATGTCTTATCAAATGAATAACCTTAGTATAAGAAAATGATTTGGTGATTAAGTGATAAATGTTATTTTGGAAGTTGTTCGCTTTGTTGTGAACACTATATGCCCATGGAAAATAGAATAGTATGGGATTTCATTTGAGGAGTAATGGTGGATTTTTATCTATGTTTTTATTGTGGATTTATAGTGATTTGGGTTATTTATGGAAATGATTAACCTATAATAGAGAATATGTGATTAGGTTAATTACATTTAAGTATGCGACTTTAAGAGTAATTGATGTCATTTGCAGATATAATTTAACGTGGAAGACTACATTCTTATAAGTTTTGTGTTTCAATTTTAGTTTGGATTATATTGAAGGATATTAAGGACAATTGATTATTTAATGGTATTTATTTAACTTTGGGGTATTGTTGGTTTAATTTTAGAAATTAATATTAGTGTTTTTTTTCTCTAATGGAATATTCATTTAGGGGATCATCATATATTATACTAACCATTTTTTTTATGATTAATCTCTAAAGACAAGGTAAATATATAGTTTATCCTACGTGGATCAAGTATTTCTATAGAAGATTATTCTAAATCATCCATTGTGACCAGGTATTCTTGAATACTAATTGTTCAAAAAATTGAGTTAGTGGTAAAAATTTATTAAAGAATGAAACTCTAATTAAAAAGTAATAATACCTCTTTATGTTCTTTTTCAATATTATAAATGAATTCCTCGTCCTTATGTAATGTAACTTAAAACAAAAAAATGTTGTCTGTTGACTTTTCTTACTTGGAGACTAATGACGGTTTGTCCCAACACAAGTTTGTGATTTTCTTATTGTTAAGTTTCTCCTGATCATGTTTTCTATCCCTCTCCATCTGAACATAACACTTAGTTTATCATCCATATCTATGTTTTTCTACATGGAATCCTAGTATGGGTTATCTTGGGTGATCTTTATACCTCTCTTCCTTTATTTTAAAGTAATAGTTTTATTGAATCTTTTTCTGATGTGGGACTTTACATTATATTCTCAAGCCCAATTTTAAAAAAATTACAAGGACAGAATTTATTGAAGGAGGGGAGAATATAACACCCCAAGCTCCCACCGTACGTTTCCTTTTGAATAATGTAATGGCGTGCATTGTATACAACTTCGAGATTCTAAAACACCACAACCAATCAAACTAGCCGTTATGAATAGTAATACATACTTTTTGAAATTTTATAAATTTTATCTTTCGAAATGGATGTCATTTTGGGATTTGTAATATCGAAACTAGCTTA
Organism: Viscum album; assembly: GCA_963277665.1. Lineage (NCBI taxonomy): Eukaryota > Viridiplantae > Streptophyta > Magnoliopsida > Santalales > Viscaceae > Viscum > Viscum album. The sequence goes on along the minus strand of OY728148.1, from coordinate 1,571,127,898 downwards.
GAGTGAAATTTTTGTACTTTTCAGATAACTTTCATATTTTGATGAATAGTAAAAATTACTATATTTTAATTAAAAAAAACTTTTTTAATCGAAATAATTTATAGTGATAAATTATTAATTTGAGTGGTTTTAAAGTATATTTAGAATATATTTTTACAATTTAATACAATTTTTTTCATTGGATGTAATTTCACATATAAACCAGACATAAACAAGTGTCAATCTTTTGATAGTTATTATCTCTTAAAAACATGCTATTTGTTTTGACAACGGGAATTACTTTTTAAATTAATTAATGAAACTGTTATGTTTTGAATTTGGTAAAATAGACATCATTTTTGAATTCATAATATCAAATATATCTTAGGCCTAATTTTTGGTATTTTTCTGGAAACATTCATTTTTTGATAAATAGTGAAACCACTGAGTGGTAGTTAAAAAACTGAATTTTTCATAAAACATAATTTTACATATTCAGTGAGTGAAATTTCGAAAATCCGAGAGACACGGTTAATTTCAAGGAGTAAAATGTTGTTCAATGAGATAAAAATAAGAATTGGTGAATAGTAACTTTTTACTTTTATTTACCACGGTTAAAAGTAAATAGGGTAATTAAGGGTAAAAATGATATCAATATTACCCTAAAACATGTCCTAATTCTATTGGACATATGAATCTTGACCAAAAAATATCTTAGGAGTAAAATATTATCATTTAGGTCCACTTGGATTATATTCGGACATTTATTGTTATTTAATTCAAAGAAGAGTTAAAAGAGTTAAAATCAATGTTTATTTACTAAAACATTTTTTATATAGGGTTATAAATAAGGTAAATTCTATTGTAGATATTCATTAAAAAGCTAAAACGATTTCCTATATAATTATAGTTTATTTAAAATTTTTAGACAATAAATAATTTAATTTATTTATGACACAAATATGATGCAGTAATTACCATAATAGTGAAAAATTAAAATAGATGATATCATAAATACCCAAATAAATATAATTTGAGACTTTTTATCAATTAAACTAATTTTATAGGTTAATATGACATGTTAGGAATGAATTAATTATCTTTTTTAGAAGTAATAATTCCGTTATGATTTTAACAAAAATCAATTTTCCAAATAGTGTTAAAATTGACATAAAAGAGTTTTTAAAACAAATATTATATTATTAATTGATATTCAATTCCTAAAAATCTAAGGTTCGTCCAAGAGACTTATATCATGATAGTTGAATCATTATTGGACCACTTGGGGGTCTCTTGGAGGTATATAGTATGTTTATTATCTATATAATATAAAAATACAAAGTGACATGGTAAGTGTCAAACTAATTAACTAAGAGTTAAAACTAAAAGATAAGGTTAATATAATGACCCAAACCTGTCTAAATTATATTGGTTGAGTGGTTTTAGACCCATACCCACCTTATCCTTTAAATTATCAACTTTTGAGACATTAGAAACCGAATATGAATTTATTATAAAACAATATGTCTAGATTTTCCAAGAGTTCCCCTCACCCCTCTTATAAAAGGGAACTCCCCCTTCTCAATAATTCACAGATTCAATGCCTTTTGGTTCAGAAAAAACCTTCCCAAATACTCTCTCAACTTCCCTCACTACAACCTAGAGGCCTTATTTTGATCCGAAAGCCAACCTAAGGATCCCTTTGGATCAAATCAAAAGGAAGAACCCGAATAAGAGGTAATGTTTTCACCACCCTTTATTCAAGTTCCTTTCTTCTGCCACTTCTTATTTATTTGTTATTACCATTCTAAAATAATAAATCTAGTATATGATATATAATTTGATGTTATTATAAATATTTTACAACCATATTTCAGTATTCTATCAATCCTTTTAATGGCATGTCACCATACGTATGTACGTACGGCTTACCATCTCCACGTCGTGGTGTAATTTTCATTCAATAAATTATTATTTGGATGGGTATAATAATGATGTGTAATTCAAGTAAATAATAAATATAACATGAGAATTGTTCTTTCTATATGATATACCATCCAATTATATATTATTTTAACATCAAAAGAATGATATTGTAGCTCGTGCGTACGTACGGACTACCGTCTCCACGAACGCGACGAGATTCAATATCCATCGTATCCATTCAAGTATAATTCTCATTTGATGATTAAAAATAATGTTTAAGGAATTGATATAATTCTTCATATGAATAAGATAAAATCCATCCATAACAAACACGGCTTACGTAACAAGGAATATAAAGGAAACCAAGTAAGTTAACACCCGAAATGATGATAATACTAAGATATTATTAACAAATCATTGTTAAAAGATAATATATGATATCATATCAATGTAATTGATTCCTGTACAATTAAATAACAATTATTTCACCATTATACATGAGTTTAACCTACATCCGACCAAGGAAAAAGTACAAAGTAAGGGGTTTCTTATCTCACTTTTAATTCCGTGAGAATTCCATTGTTCACCACTTATTTATTGCATGTGGTGTGTGTACTGCCCATGATTGTATTCATTGTGTAATATACTATAATTTATGGATATTTAAATCATCATTGTGTGATTCTTCTTTCATGGGTTTATGTTTCATAAGTTACCAAATTGATAAGGGAATTTGAAATTTCAATTTCCACTCAATCAACTTTACGCATACTTCATTGATTATTTTACTCCAAGATTATGTGTGGAATCACTATTCATTTGATTATGTCATAATTTCCAATACCCTTTATGTGGATATACTTTTGATACACATAATCAATCCATTGTTAAATTCTAAATTCGTCGATATGAACTTGATAGGAGTAATTTTAACTCAATCACCATTTATTGAGTTAAACATCCAATTCATTGGTGTTGTTTTTTTAAGAATATGTGTGATTGTCCTCTGATATATTTACACTGAATATCCAATCATATTTAGTGTATTTATATTTTTTACACATAATTATGTCGTTTATTTATCCTTAACCTAATGATACTGCCTTTATGAGAGATTTCATCTCAATTTACATTTCATTTGAGACTCCTTTGTTGTTATACACTAAATCACTTTTATATGGTGTATATAATGTTCTTTGACATAGTATATCATGAATCCATTTATTCTCATGATATTACAAAATTTTTATTACCTAAATTATTTTTATTCAAGTGTCTCTCTTTTGGTTAGGAGATCTAACTAAAATATCATTTTAAAATGTTTTAATGTTTTATTATTCTAAATCTTACTCATTAATGTCCATGTTTTTAAAGTGGTTTTAACTATTTATTTCTTTGGACATTAATGTTTTCAAATTAAAATTAATTTTCAATGTTTCAAAGTGGTATGTGACACTTTGATTCAAAAATATATTTTTAAATGGCTTCTTGAAAATTAATGTGGATTTTAAATGATTTCAAGAAAAAGGGGGATATTTCTCTCTAATAGGTTTGATGATTATTTTCATCTATGTCAATATCCTTCATTATTCTCGATTGAGGTTAATATGATACAATACAATCTTTCATATTGTATCTAATGAGTTATTTATGACTGTGGATGTGTAATTTTTATACCATTCATGGTTTGTGGATAAAGTATTGAATTTTGTATGCTAGTTTTAATACGAATGTTTATGTTATGTTTCAAACATTTAATATGAGGAATGAATTGGACTTAGTAAGAGACGGGTGGAGCCCGCTATAGCTCCTTGATGCGTCGGTAGGTCTCATGAGACAAACTAGTGTCTTGGAATGAGGCCTTTACAAAATCTTATTTGTAGTCTTGGCACGAGGCCTTGGCTACATGGTTATGATAGTCTGGCATTATGAATTCCGTCATTATGAAAGTGTTAATTTATATTTTCATGTGATTATTATACTAGTAGAATTTCCATGTTAATAAGTAAATGTCATTATTTCATTTTATCCTTTCCATATTATGTTGAAGTTCAAGTTTAAAAGGCTTTGGTTTTAGTTATAAATTGACTTAAATTTTTGTGTTTATTTAGGAAAGTTTCTGCTATATTGTTATCCTTACTGAGCATCTGAGCACACCACTTTCAATTTTTTTTCACAGGATATGAAGAAGTATTTTATGAATGAACTGCATGGATCGTATGAGGGGATATGAAGACAATATGTTGTTGTAGTTTTTCACTTATTGATGTAATGTAAACGTTATGAATATATCTAGTGTTTCCAAGGATACTAAACTAATCCGTCTTTCGAGACTTGATCTTTTGTGATCATGTCAATGATATTTAATAATGCACCAACTCTAGGTAACTGGGGTCGGGGTGTTACAATGAACCCTATATATTTTATATTGGTTATAATGTGATGAAATATTTATGATACCCATTTCATTTCATGGGTTATGATATGATGTTTATGAAACCCAAAACTTTTTATGGGTCTTGACATGATGAAAGTTTTTATATCTTGTAGAATATGTATGAATGATTTTATTATGTGATGGATGGGGTCTATATATGCCTCCAATGTATTGGGTAAATATTTATATCTCATGATATAATTATGGGAATAAAGTTTATAGGATTGATCTAGTATGGGAAGAAATGGAAACTTGATCCCTTTTAAGTAAAGGACTGAAAATATGGGTGGTGGTTTGTCTCACCCAGTAGGTGTAGTTGCATTGGAGATGGAAGATATAGAAACCAAATCTAATATAGGGATATGGTGAAACTAAATCAACTATGGGAATATGAGGAAACCTGATCCACAATGGGAAAATTGGGAAACACGATTCCTTATAAGGAGTGGACTATGACTAGGAATGTTGGTATGTCTCTCCCAGTAGGTGTAGTCCACATGAAGTTCCCTAAAAAGTTCTTGAAATGTATTTTGACATACATGGAATGATATTACATATTTAACTATATGTCACAATTCAATGCCTTATTCCTATGATTTTATTTCATGGATTATGATCTTATTTACATTATGATTCATGTCTTATTAACTACCAATATTTATTCCATGATTCATGTTTAGGATCTTTCATATGTAGGGTATGATCTTTTAATGTCATGATCACATTTTCATAAACTTATGATCATGTTTATGAATATATATCTCCTTAGTTTACTCTTACAGAGCATCTGATGTCACCCCTTTTTATGTTTCCTTCCCAATAATACTAAGATATGTATTATGTATGATTTGTCTAAGAATACTGATAGTCATGAAGAACCTAGTGGGAGATAACATAGCTCACTAATGTATCATCATTTACATTTCCATGTTTCCAAAGGCACTAAACTAATATAGTCTTTGGTCATTTGTTTGTATAATGTTTTAAGTATTCCACAAATATGATGTAATTTATATGTACATTATGATTGGGTCGTTATAATACTACCATATCAAACCCGTAGAACACCAGCCTAGAAAGGAAACCTCATGAAAAACCCTACCCAGAAGAGAATTAGCCTTAATAGGCCCCTCGTACCTATCATAAACTATATCCAACATCACATAATTGTACTTATTATATAAAAATCTCCAACTACTTCAATGGATCATACCTATCCCAACCTCAGGTAACCATACATAAACCTCAAACAACCAAACTAATGAACCCTACCAAGAATTAACTCGACCTCCTCTCCTAGAATATATCCAAATATCTTCAAACCAAATGATCTATAATCCTTAATACAAGATGATCAATAATCACACACCTTCACATGAGCCTCAGAACTGACAACCTAACCCCTGAACGGGTTCTAGAACCAAAACCTAAAAGGAATCCTCTAGAATAACTATATCCACCCAAAACACTACCCAAATAGACTCTAAATGCTTAAAGGATTGAACTATTATGATATATGTTGAAAAAAACTCAAAATGGACTACCTATAAGTCCAATTAAAAATCTTTGGAATAAGGACACAAAAACCCCTTTGCTGGAAAATTACTTGGTATGTACTTCTGAGTAAATGACATGTACTAAAAAAACTGTACATGTATATGTACTTCTACAAGGATAGAGAATACATGGGGTCCTGCTGTATATTCGTACACGACCAAGGCATACATGGGGTATGGTCATATACTACTATACAAGTTATCTGCCTGAGTACATGGCTACATATCCTTGTCCCACAATCTGGGGTGCAATCCAAGTACACAGAGTTTAGTCTCACATGTCTATCTATCCACGTACTTGGCCACATGTCCACGTACAACTACATGGGGCACACCCTAGGTACATAACATGTACTTCCATAACTCTAGATTCCCATGTACATGGGCACTTGTCCAGTTACATTGAAAAGTCATAATACATGGTGTGTACCTCTAAAAACATCATATTCTAGGAAGAAAACACAATTTATATTCATCAAAAACACGATGTGTGAGTGGGATTTTCAGAAGATAAATCCTTCATGACTCTCCAAAACACCTTAGTTTTCCCAAAAACCACCAGATCGACCCATGATGGGTCCCCAACATCCAAAAAAACATAAAAACATAAAAATAACAATTCAATGCGTATTTATGGTTGAAAAGGAAAAATATAATATCTTTAGGTGGAAACCAATAAATCTTCGATTAGATTCGCATTTTACAGCACACACATGATGATCCTCCATGACCCAAAATCTCTGGTGGGGCCTCCTTATCTATCTCTCTCCATATCAACTCTGTATCCAATCCCAATCCTCTCTCTCATATGAAAAAATACCCATGGGGGAGTATGAAACATAACAAGGTAGAAAATGGAAAAAAGAATAAAATGGTAAAAGGAATGAAAAAAACAAAGAAAAAGAAAACGAGGAGAGAGAAGTGAAGGTTGTCTAACCCTGACCTGACACCCAACCTGAGGTTATAAAACACATATGTAAAACTTCCCATCCCAGAATCAACATTAAATTAATAATTCCAATCTGATTCTCTAAATAAAATATTTCAAAGAATGAACATGCCAGAGTAAATAATATTTTAATAATTAAAAATTAAATATTTGGGGAAAATCTGAATGGCACAAAATTTGACCTAACTATAGTACTGGGATAAAAACCCTATCCTAGGACCGATGAAGTGGTCAAAAAATAATCCGAGATATTATTATAAGATAAATTATAGTTTCATTCCTTGAAATCCACCCGGGAGAAAAAAATTAAAAATTCTCATACTTTTCTTATATAATCATGATGTAATTCATAAAAATAACCCCACTGTAAATTACTATCACCCCTAAGAGGACTCATTTCTTAACTAGCTACCCCGATTCACCTCGAATACTAGTAGTTCTAATGGAACCATGACTGTCAATCGATCGATCTCCAAGCACCCACAACACTCCCAACATGAGTTATTCTCAATTAAGACCAACCTGATGCTCCCCACCATATGAGAATCATTATCATATCCCCTCAACCAAGAACCTAACAATATGGAACATTCCCCTTCAACTAAAAAATTCAATGGAAATTCATGGTCAAAATTTTCACACTAGAGTTCCAACATGGAAAATAAACCACTATTTATTCCTAGAATCCTATGAAATAAATCCCAAAACTCAAATAACCTCTTAAAATGATATCCACAACCCAAGAGAACCCATGGTAAACTACCCACCATAAATATTCTTAAAGAGTGAAAAAATATCAGTGAACTGACGTGGACCAATTGGCATTGTGCCTAACCAGCACACACATGCCTTTTCTCAATAAGCCTTTCACCAAAAAAATCCATAGAAACACCACCTATTTTCCCAAGGTAGAGTGATCAAAACATAATCTCTTCAAACCAATCACACTAAAACGATCCCTGACCTAATGATCCAAGGATAACATGCCTAAACCCACTGATCATGCTCATCATGCTAGCCAGTTCCCCGAAAACCAGAGAACCCTCAACACTCCCCTTTTGAAAAAAGGTATCCATGGAAAGATTAACCAATATGACCACCCTATAGAATGGTTTCTGTCTAAACCATGAGTTCTAAATAGTTTTCCCACCATGATACCTAGAGCCAAACCAAAACCAACAAGGCAGGGCACCAACCAAACTGTCCCTCTAAGTCATCAACCAAACCATGATGTAGACCACAAAACCAGGTAACCATGAGAAATCCCAGTGCTCCATAACAAAATCCCAAGAAATCCTTATCCTCACCACATAACGTCTCTGGGAAACCACAAACTTATCTAAACTCATCCTCGAACCAAGAATCTCTTAGTAATCCTTTCCTTCATCGATCCAAACAACACCATTAATAGTTGGGAATCCTGAAACCCGCCCAACCCCAAAAGGGGTTCCATGCATCCCTCCAGGAAGTGACTATGTCTCCAATACTAAAGAAGACATATCTAAAGGATTTACTTGACCTTTTATTGGAATATAAGAACATGAGGATCATTTGACTATAATTTCTCCAAGTACATATGTGAGAAAACATCATAAACGAAATTTCTAACATTCTAAACAATTGAACATATATATTTAGAAAAAAACACAGAATGGGATATACATCCTATGTCCCAATAATTATATGTGAACTCTCGACTCCTTCCATCAGCACAATATCCAAAAACTCATATATCATAATGTTTGTAAACACAAGTTCATCACTGAAGGTGAAAATCATAGAACTGGAATAGAATAGAGAAAGAACAAAAATCCCACAACCCTAGTCACTTGAAAATCCTATAGAAATAAGTGTTCATGATGAACTAGTATGATATCAATCATAGGCTCCATCAAATTCCTATATTTCATGTCTACCGACCCCTTAAATAGTATTATAGAGAAGAAATAATGCTCTGATTCCATTTTTTTTAATGAACTAGCCCAAGTTGAACAGACTTGTCACCCGATCTGGCTCGCAATAAGGCCTCAAGAAAGCCTCCTCATATAAAGGAGGCTGACGAATAGTGGGAAGTGCCTAAAATTATATAGTGAATAAATTATGACCTCTATTCATAGTGCAGTAATATCATAAAATAAACCCAACTCGCAAACATCCATGAACATTAGAGTGTACATGAATAAGTAAATAACTGAATAATTGTGTTAAATTTAATAACTTATAAACACCCAACAAAATAAACATACTGACACTGGTCTACCACATGTCCGACCATGTACAAAATAAAATAAAATGAAAATAAATACCCAATTATCTACTTCTACTTCGAGTTGAACCACATTCTTGGTATCAGTGATGGCTGCACATCTCCATCACATACCAGAGACTCCATATGACCAGATCAGCTTGAACATAAAACATGGGTCCTCTACATGACCCAATGCACCATTCTCAATCTAAAATAATACATAAGGTCTACATGCACACTGAGTTTCACATTCCAGGTTTAAGAACTAAATCTTAGTAGGCCACCCTCAATGGTGGTTCTGACATATGTTCTCATAACATGTGCATGGAACATGCACCATGTGCTTTCTATCTAAACATTACTACTAGTATAAATGATAAAAAAAATAATAATAAACAAAATAGAAAATAACCAACCATGGGTTATTTCCTGATAACCATGGGTAAAACAACGCTCACTCTGGCCTTAGCTAGACGAACTGCAAAACATGATCCTTGTAACCACAACAAAAAGAATATGCTCCTAAAAACAAATGATCTCTGATGTCTAATGTAAGAATAGAAACACATGATAAATCCTAGGATCTTAACCAAGTCATCAAAACATAGAGTATATCAAATGGGAACTAGAAATCCAGTGATGTGATCTGATCTAGAGGTAGGAACTCCCTTTAAATATGGTATAATTCAACGACCAAAATTCTTAGGGAACATGATTCTAGAATGAAGATGTATGAATATTCTTGGGATACGTAAATAGGCAAAAAATCATAAAAATTTGGACGAGAAGCACAATATACTCTACAAACATCTAATTGTACCCCTAGGAGAATAGCTGGGATAAGGAAATTTCAGTCATCCATATCATCCATTAGTTCCCCAACCCTACCTCACAGCAACCAACCAATTAGTGGATTAGAGATACATAGCCATTCTCAGGGCCTAGACCAATTTAAATAATATCCCAAATATATCCTCTCCCACATCCATCCCTAAACAAGAACAACCTCAGACCTAAAATCCACAACTCAAACACTAAGATCAAATAACACACACACCCTCTTAACTAAACCATTAAAACCTGCACTAGCCCTCAAAAGAAAACCAAAATAGGGAAGCAATAAGGGTTCCTAGAACCATAGAAAAATAAGAAAACCTACAAGGTTCCTCCATCAAAAAATAGGTCAGGACAGACACCCTAAAATGGACTCCTATAGAAAATCCAAACCTTGGGAGAAACCCACTTAGGGGAACCATGGCTAGACTCCCATCTCAAACCCACAAAACACCCGTCCAGAAGGGAAAACCCCAGAAAAACCCAAAATAGAAGGGAATTCCAAAGAACAAGTCCCTTATACCTATATTAAACTCTTTTTAATGATACCTAACCATACCAGACATCCAATAATGTTGAACCACCTTGAAGGCTCCTATTGGTCCCAATCTCATGAAACCAGACCAAAACAACCAAAATAATGATCCCATCCTGGAGTAAACTCAATCCCATAAACTATAATACATACAAATAACCACAATTAGACTCTCCAAGAATTTTATATCTAAGGTTATATACAAGCGCACATGCTGACATGAGCCCCACAAATCACAACCCCCACCCCTTGAAGGACTCTAGAACCACAACCTAAGAGGAATCCTATACAAATTAAATTTATCCAAAACACCACCTAGATATCTTCTAAATAATGAATGGATTCAAGAACTATGATCTATGAAATAAATACTCAAAATAGACTACTCACAAGACCAATTCTACCTCTGGGAAATAAAGACTCTCAAAACCCCCTTGCTGGTAAAAGTACACGATGTGTACTTTGGATTACATGACATCCACTCTCAAAGATTCACATCTAAATTTACTTATACTTAGCTATAGAATACATGGGATCTTGTCATGTACAATTACATGGCCAGGGAATACATGGGGCCAGGTTGTGAACTACTACATTGGGTTTCTTCCCAAATATATGGCCACATGGTCATGTCCAATGGTAAGGGGATTACTCCAAGTACAAAACATGTAGTCTCACATACTAATATACCCATGTAAATGGCTATATGGACATATAAGACAACATGGGGTCTACTCAAATTATGTGGGGTGTACTTCCCCAACTTTGACTGCCCATGTACAAGACCAGATGGTCGGTACATGGTAAAGTCCTACTACACCGCGTGTACTTAAATTACACGGAATATAAATCTAAAAAACCTTATCTTACCAAAAAAGGAATACCACATGTAATGTGTTCATCAAACCACCTATTTATATTGGGATTTCAGAAATAGAAATCCCCCTTAACAACCTGTAATTCCCTAATTCGTCTGAAACCCATAAGATCAACCCACGAGGGTCCCCAAAAAAAAATCAAAAATAAGATTAAAACATTAAAAAACTAATTTTAGATAATATATGGGGGATAAAATAAAAATATACTATATTCTTGTGGTATGCACTAAAGCATCAACTTAATCTGTGTTATGCAGCACTTGCATGATGATCCAACATCCCCCAAACTCCACAGCAGTTCCTCATTCTCCATCTCACCCTATTCTATCCCACTCCCCTTAATCTATAATATAATGACCAAAGGAAGCCCGAATGGGGGGAATACAAGATAAACCAAGGGAGTAATGTAAAAAAAATTAATGGTCTGTGACCCGAAACAAATACCCAACCTAAGGTTTTCCCTACTGAAGAAAAGCACCCCATCCTAAACTCAACAAAGATTTCATAATTAACATATAAAACTCCAAAAAGAATATATCACCTAATGAACTTAATTTTAAAAATAATATTAAATTAATTAAATATTCAGTGAAAATTTGAACAACTCAGAATTCCACCACACTATTTTCCAAGGGTAAACACTTTATCTTTGGATCTGTAGACTGGTCCCAAAATACTATCTAATATATCTCCATAATATAATTTACTATTTTATTCCTCTTGAAAGCCACATAAGAGTAAAAAATTCAAATTTCCCCTTTTTTTTTAAAATGTTACGATGTGGTTCCTGACAACATCGATTTTTCATGATTTATATAACAATATGGCCTTTTAAAATTTTCCATTTTCCCAAAAAAAATATAAACAGTGTCTAATATTCACCCTTATACCTTGATGAAATCCTTTTTTATATCTAACCAAAATATAAACCATTATATAGTTCATCATCCAGTGGACTCTAGAAAAACCCTCCCATAAAATGACCAATATCACCATGGTGGTTTTTAGATCTCATAATAATTCATGTGACAATGATATGGTTTACTTGATTATGAAAAAGTTTTTTCATATCAAATAAAAATACCCCCATACTTTTATAACATACATTAATACTTATTGATGTTTGAAAAAAATCTAATAAATCCTTTAGCTTTGATTATTCAGTGTAACAGTGAACATGACAATCATCGAACATGAATTTTAAAATTTTTTATTCCAACATTAGTCTCTTTAATATATTAAGATAAAACTATATGGATCCATAGATCATTAAACAATGTCATTTTTATTAAGGTTTGACAATTATTGTTAAAAATTACTCAACTGCTAAAATGAATAGCCCATTCCATTTGAAAATCTTTTTGAGGATGATATGTCATGATAAACATAAAAAAATTTATTATGCATTAAAATAATCCTTCTAAAATATGATGAAAATCATGAATCTCTATAAAACTAATTAATGAATTTATTCCATGTAACATTAAAAACTACAAAATATTTAACTTTCTAAGATTTTCAACCTTAATAATTTCATTGATGGGAAGGAACTGAGTCGATTTACTCAACTTGTTAATAATCACACCAATAATATTTATTAAAAATTTATTTTGAGGTGACATAGTCTTGAAATCCATGGATACCTCATCCCACTTCCAAATATGGGTGGGTATAGTATGAAACATAATTACAAGTTTTTTATGTTTTGTCGTTGCATTCAAAAATTTAGGTAATAACAAAACATAGAAATTTTCATATTCATTCAAGCCCCTAATACTAATATTTAATATCATAATAAATCATGGTAGAACCTAACACACAATAAATTATAAATTATTGTAGGCATTTATCATCACCTTCATCAAAGAAATAAGAACAACTAGATTCTTCGAAAATTTTATAAAATCATATAATGAATGAGTTATATCATAGTTAGTCTCTCTCTATTTAAAATTTCTCTTAATCATTGGAATTTAAAATCTTTTGATTTTTCATATTGAATTGGATTACTAAAAATTTTCTATCTAATAAAAACACTATATCCCTATCAATTTATATTTTTGAATTACATTCTAAAAAAATATTTATTAACTATCATTCTAATTTATAACATTTTAAAACATTTAAAATAAAATTTCTAATGATATCATCAGTAATATCATTTTATTTACATGTTATAGAAGATAATTTAAAATCAAAAACCATAAGATATTCCAATGATCAATTATGTGTAAATATTATATAATTTTGTGAAAATTTATAAATAAAACTATTTTGATTTGTTTTGGTTGTAAATATCTTACCAAATAAGTAGTATCATAGACACATTAAATAATGCATAAGTATTTTTAATTTAAGATAATGGGTTTGGAAATTATTCTATTTTGAGTGTGCACAATGAGATCCATAAGCCACTATATCATTATTCTTTAAAAGAGATAAACACAAACCAATGAATCAAGCTTTTCAAATCAAGATTAAACCTTCACCAAGATCAAGAGAGATCATAATAGTATATTATGTTAACAACTTATCAATTTAGTTAAAAAATATTGTAATTAAAAAAATATATTTGATTTTTTCTCCATTATAGGTAAGATTATTTATAGGCGATTCCAATTTTGACAAGTGTTTTACAAAGAATCGATAATATCCTAGAAAATTTTGGAATCCAGGTTTCTCAAATACATTCATTATAATATTCCTGAACATAAAATATTTATTATTTTTTGGATCAACTTATAAACCCTATTAAGAAAATATAACCCCCCATAATTTAACTTCTTAAATCCAAAAAAAATACATTTATATTTCTATATATAAGAAATTCTCCCAAATAATTCCTAAAATATGTTTCAAATGATATTCATTATCATATTTTTAATATAGATTAAAAATGAATATAAACCTCAAATACGATGAAAAAGTGACAATATATTTATGGATTATATATATTATCAATTCCATGATGAATATCAGATCATTTTTTATACAAAAAGGTATCCTGAGGTTTTAAATATTATTATAAATCCATTAGAAAGTATTCGTCAGAATTTATTATTCCTTAAATTTCAATTTAGAGTACCCAAAACCAAGTTAAATCTTTGAAAACTATCTCTCCACATAAAATTGTTCAAAGGTTTCTATAAAATTGGGTATATGTACATTTATTCTAATAAATTGTCTAATAATTTAATAATCAAGACAAAGGCCTAGTATCACATAAGATTTCTTTATAAATTGAAAACAATATTTTGAAGGGGAAATTGTTAAATTAATGAATAATTTACCTTAAAATACCAAAATTAAACCTTTAAACCCATTAGTTCTTTAAGAGACATAATATTAAAAGGAAGGGAAATCTGAGATTCCTTGAAACGTTTTTCAAGGGAAAAAATTAAACCATTGACAAATAAAAATATTATTTTATTTAATATTGATTTTATAATCCTTTATAAATATTAGGTTGAATGCATTCACATAAATTAGAATAAAATCATAAGTAAATTGACCATCGGTGACGATTATCAAATATGATGAACACCTGAATCACTACTCCTCATTTTCCAAAATAGTATTAATGTAAATAACATAAGGGATAATTTCATTTGGAAGATTCCATAAATACACTACTCTTGTTGAAATGAAATTATGGGATGCACATGTGTAAAATAAACTAACAACAATAGGCAATATTTTAAAAATGTTACATTAATATATGGTAAATATGAATTAAGACATAGTTGGTGCATTCTATGCAACAAATAGTCACCAAGATTTTGAATGAGTTTGTTATTTCCCCTGGAGTTATGCATTATTATTCCTTTCATTCCCCCCATTATATGGTTCACTTCATCCTCTATGAGCCTAATAAAATAAATCCATATATTTTAATGAAAAAAAATGAATTTAGGATTCTTTTGTATGATGAATTATATGCATTGACAATTGAATGGAATTTAATTTTTAATTTTAGGGAATTTTGACCTATTATTTTTTTGAGAGTACATAGTAGAGGATAAATATTTGGAAAAAACTGAATGGTCTTGGTGTAAAATATCTTCCAAAAGAGAATATGGCTATTAGAAGGCCAGAGAAGTGTTCATGCACTTCTAGTAACATTGCAAATGTGGTTTCCCCCCAGTATTGGGGGTCTAATGGTGAGAATTAGTGGCTCAATGTCCCCAAACAGACTATTAGGGTCAATAGGGGGTCTGGTAAGACCCTTTGTAACATCCCAGGTAAATAAAGAATAAAGAATTTTCATATTTATTAATATTTACGAATTAAATATTAATTTTATTTTAAAGGGGTTGCTATGTTCGATAGCGTACCTGATACGCAACGATGAGTTTATTTGAAACTTACGTAGCACACTAGTAATAAAATAATATTATTTTAAATGTTAGTTAACAAGTAGCCGTTGTACTGGCGGGAATGGATGGAAATAACTAAAATATGATTATATTTTTTTTAAATGTTTTTACATTTATCCAACAAAAGATAAAGGCTTAAAATACGGAAAGAATTCAATTTTAGGCGTATATGCCCTAGTTTTCACTAAAGGTTCACTTATCACCTTTTGACGGCGAACCGTCATTAAATATAGTTTTGATCACTCTTTTACATTCTTTTGGGCCAAATATAACTCTTCTTTAGAATCGGGACATCAAATTTTACTTTGTGTAAATTTTTGGTACCTTTCTGATAAAGTTCATTTTTTTAATGAATAGTGTAAAGTGTTGTATTTTAATTCAAAACCTCTTTTTAATCTAAATTATTTATATGATTAGATTATTATTTTAATTGGTTTTAAAGTGAAATTAGAAAATATTTTTACCAGTTAATCCAATGGTGGTCATTGGAATCAATTTCACTTTGAAATTGGACTTAAACTGGTGTCAATCTTTTGATACTTATTGTTTCACAAAAACACGCTATTTGTCATGACAGCTGGAATTAATTATTAAATTAATTAATTTGACTTATATGTTTTGAATTTTGTAAAATGGACTTCATTTTTGAATTCAGAATATCAAATATAGCTTAGGGTGAATTTTTTGTAATTTTCTGAAAAACTTCAATTTTTGATGAATAGTGAAACCACTAAGTGGTAATCAAGCAAACTGATTTTTCAGTTAAATGAAAGTTTACCACTAATGTGTATTGAATTTTGAAAATACGACATACATGGTTGTCATTAAGAAGTAAAATGTGGTTCAATGAGATTAAAATATTTTTTTGGTGAATAGTAACTTTTTTTCATTAATCGCGATTAGAGGTAATTAGTGTTGTTTAAGGTATAAATAATGATTTAATAATATGAAATGACCTAGAGACATGTCCCAGCCTTATTGGTTGTGTAATAGCCGACCAAGACAAGCCATGGGTCAACTTGGGGACCCCATGGAGACACTTTGGTTTGGAAATGACATAAATAACGTTTTATTAAATGTTAAAGTAAAAATGACACAAACAAGAGATGTTTTACGAAAACAATTTTTATATGGGGTTATAAAGATCGGATTTTTGATTATAAATAGTCATTTGAAAGCTAAAAATATTTCATACAACATAGTATTTTTTTATGATTTTTAGACATTAAATAAATTAAATTATTTATGACATAATAATGATGCAGTGATGACATCATTATTTGACGATTTAAATAAAATGGAAAGATAATGTAACATCTATGAACTACACATGGCCAAAAACAATTGGATGAGTGGATTTCGAACCCTTATCACCTTATCCACGAATTATATCAATGTGGGACCTTTTAAAACCGAAACACATTTTCAAATAAAGTAATGTTTCTTTACTTTCCAAAAGTGCCCCTCCTCTCCTCTTATAAAAGGCCCCCACCTCTACCTCATTTCACACACTCCTCAAGACTTTGGCTCGGCCAACCCCTGCCAAATTACTCTCTCCACATCCCTCTCCTAATCCTAGAGGATTCCCTTTGTGCAGAATCCTTTCAAAGGAAGCCTTTAGGATCAAATAAAAAGGGAGTTACACTTTTAAAGGTAATTCATTCTCTCTTGTTCATTTGTTTTATTTTGCTTTTCCAACCCCCTAAACTCTTTTTATTTACTTATTTTGTAACAACACCAGTATATTAAATATACTAGGATGTTTTTATAATATTTATTTGAGCTACACTCTCACACAACTTCATCAAATGGTTAAAGAACATACGGTTTCCGTGGATGGCGAAATTCTGCCTCCCGAAACGACGATTGTTCAATACTCATTTAACACCTTCAAGGGTGGCCATTATGATGTCACTATTTTTATATATGATATATAATATGTTTATGTTTTCTTTAAGCTTCTGTATTTTTCATTTTTGGCATACCTTTATGGTTTCCATTATGGGTAAACACGATATCTTCATTTAAGGAAGTGCGGACTACCGCCCCCTCAAAGTGATGTGATTCGTTAATGCCATATGTGGGACGTGTAAAGGATGGATTTAAAGTTTTTATATATGATTTTATACTGTAATTATAATATACCTCTATATCATTATTATTTCTTTCCATTAAAGTATGAGATATAAATGAAAGTAGTGTTCATGCGTACGTACGACTTACCGTCTCCATGAACGGTGCATTTCATTTCTTATCCCCAAATGTAATGTACAATTAAAAGTACATGTATATAATGGATATATATAATTAATGATATATCTAAATGATGAATATAATTCTGGAATTAAAATATACATACTTCTCATTTAGTTTTAATTCCATTAGTATGACAAAGAAATGAAAGTAGCGTTCATGCGTACGTACGGCTTACCGTCTCCATGAACGGTGCATTTAATTTCTTACCTCTAAATGATTATGTAATATTATAAATACATGTATATTCTGGATATATATGATACATATTATATCCAAATCGGGAATTTCATTCTGGATATAAAGAACTTTTGACCACATGAACAACATGTAATTGTAAGAAGTCATCTTTCGACTTAAGAACCAAATATTGACAAAACAAACATTATTAACTTAAATGGTTACATAATGTTTATAACATGGAAATAAGTGATATAAAAAGAATAATGAACATTAAAAAGGTTCTTAATCAAGTATAAATTAACTCAAGTTTATTATTCAGGACGTTAAAGAACGATCGAGTCAAGTCGGATCCAAGGTAAGGGACTTCGTCTCAATCTCCTTTCATTGAGGCATATTTCGTTTTATACACAACATTCTTTTATACGGTGTATAAACCCTTTGACTTTTACTTTTATACAAAAGGAATCTTTTTCTACGAAGCGTTTTACTAAACGACAAAAAGGAATGTTTTTTTTACGTATGCGGTGACAACGACTTTTTCCGCCACCGCGAGTATTATTTGGTCTTTGGCTTCCTCAACAAGCCGTATTGTTTTTAGAATAAAATAAATACCATATACTCATTTATGTATTTTGGTATTGAAAATGGTTTTGATAAATGATTCTATTATGTCAATATATTTATGTTATATTATGATTGAAATGTGGAAATGTTATCATTCCTTTATATTGGTTTTATGTTTTATGATTTTATATTGGTACTTGGACATTTTAACGGGTGGTTACGTTATAAACCATATGACGGGTGGTGCCGTGAAGACCAAGACGGGTGGTTACGTTATAACCTCCAATGCATTGGGTATGGAAGTCGGCCGTATGGATATTCCATTAAGTATGTATGGAAATTGGCCGTATGGCTATTCCATTAAGTGATATGTGTGGAAGTCGACCGTATGGTTATTCCACTTAAGTATGTTTGTGTACCAAGTTACCTTTATATATTCTATGTGTTCTTTATATGGGTTTTATGGTAATCCTTTGGTTACAAAAAGGTAAGTAATGATACTTTATTCAGTGAAGATTTTTTTTACTACTTCATGAAGGTGAAGGTATTACTTTGATATAGTATACATGGTTTACTTGATGTTTGAAAAACTAACAGTTTTCATTCTTTTTGTATCCCTTACTGAGCTTTTTATGCTCACCCCAAGTTTTTCGAAATTTTTTTCACAGGACTTAAAGTGGAATAAGGTCAAGGATGGGATCAAGGGAATTTCATGCTATCTAAAACATGGAATCTAGACATCTTTCTTTTTAAGAGTTTTTATTTTATGGAAACTTAGTAGAAGTGTCTAATTTGTAATCTTTTAAGATGTAATAGTTATGTTCTAATTCTCTAAAACTCTAAACCTGAAAATATCCTCATTGTGAATTATTCATTTAATTCAATATTAAGTAAGGCTTAAGGATGGGGCCTTATAGTTGGTATCAGAGGTCGGTTTAGACAACTTTAGGAGTTTTAAAAGTGTTAAATTATAATATGATTGAAACGATATAGCATTTACGGATTACCATGTTGCTTCGCCTAAGATATTTCTGTGTTCAGAATTGTTTTCCGCAGAGGAAACAAAGGAGCTATGTTGGGACGACATCAGGAGGAAGATAACCTTCCAAATCAGCAACCTGAGATGGTCGGAATCGGAACTGAACAGTTTGTTGCAGTGATGGCACAGTTGACTCAGGCTATAAATGGTGGTGGTATACATGCACGAGATCAGCCATATCAACCACAGAGGAACATGTCAGTGGTGGAACACTTCATGAGGCAACATCCCCCATCATTCAGAGGATCATCTGACCCTGTGCAAGCTGAAGGGTGGATTAAAGCACTGGAGAAGATTTTTGATGTCATGGGGTGTTCAGAACATCAAAAGGTTAGTCTTGCTGTTTACCGTTTTGAAGGTGAAGCTGATCAGTGGTGGTCGATGGTGAAAAATATAAGGGATAGTGATGAGATTGAGGATCTTCACTGGGATGAATTCAAAGGTATGTTTCTTGAGAAATATTTTCCTAAGGTGGTTCGTCTTAGGATGGAAAAATTGTTCCTAGAATTGAGGCAGGAGGATGATTGAGTGGCTGCTTATGAAGAAAAGTTCACTCGATTGGCAAGGTATGCTCCAAACTTCATACGAGATCTTGATAGTAAAATAAACCGTTTTTACTCAGGGTTGAAGCCAAAGTATCAAAGGGCTTTAGCTTCTCGTGAGTTCAAAAGTTATGAAAAACTTGTTCGATGTGCGGAGAAGGTGGAAATGGAGTTTGCTGATGATCAGGTGTTCTATGACAAACAACAGAATAAGAGGTCTAGTTGGCAGGCAAAGGGGAAGAATTCATCAAAGAAGCAAGGAGGTAAGAAAACCAAATATCCATCCTGTGAGAAGTGTGGTAAAATGCATCCTGGAGAATGTTTATCCAAGTCTGGTAAGTGCTTTCGGTGTGGTAAGTCTGGTCATATTGCTCGTAACTGTAAGGAAGATGATCAAGCAGGAAATGAAAAGCCAACGGTAAGATGTTTTAAGTGTAATGAAATGGGTCATTATGCAAACGAGTGTCCAACGAAGAGCTCAACTGGGGGAAAGCAGTTAGACTACAAGTAGAAAGGGGTGGTAAAATCCTTTGCAACAACTTCAGCAGATGTTGGGCCATCGAATGAAGTGGTATCAGCTCCAGGTAGCTCAGTATTTTTCGAAGATTGACTTCAGGTCGGGGTACCATCAGTTGAAAGTAAAAGAAGCAGACGTTCCGAAGACTGCGTTCCGTACTAGATATGGCCATTATGAATTTGTAGTTATGCCTTTTGGGTTAACCAATGCACCTGCTGTATTCATGGACCTTATGAATAAAATTTTCCATGAGTTCTTGGATAAGTTTGTGTTTGTGTTTTGAGGTTTGTGAAGAGGTTATGTGTGCCTTGTGATTCACAGTTGAAGAATGAGTTGTTATGTGAGGCTCATAGTTCCCTGTTTCCAGTTCATCCGGGCATTACTAAGATGTATAGAGATCTGCGGGAGTATTACTGGTGGGATGGAATGAAAAGAGACATTGCTGATTTTACTGTGAAGTGTTTGACATGTCAACAGGTTAAAGCAGACCAGCAGTTACCGAAAGGGATGCTTCAGCCTTTACCAGTGCCAGAGTGGAAATGGGAAAACATATCCATGGACTTTGTTGTGGGATTACCGAGGACATCTCGAGGTAATAATGCAATATGGGTTATTGTTGATCACTTGACCAAATCTGCTCATTTCCTTTCTATACGAGATACTTTCTCTCTAGATCAACTTTCCCGTTGTATCTTAAAGAGATAGTTAGGTTACATGGAGTTCCTCTCTCCATTGTATTGGATCGTGAACCCAGGTTTACTTTTAACTTTTGGAAAGGCCTTCAGAAGTCGTTGGGTACTGAATTAAAATTTTAGTACAGCTTTTCATCCTCAATCAGATGGGCAGTCATAATGAACAATTCAGACATTGGAGGATATGCTACGAGCTTGTTCTATGGATTATCAGGGAAGTTGGGACCAACATCTTTCTTTGGTTGAGTTTTCTTATAATAACAGTTTTCATTCCAGTATACAGATGGAACCATTTCAGGCATTATATGGGAAGTGGTGTCGAACTCCAGCTTTCTGGGATGAAGTGGGTGAATGGAAGTTGATGGGACCAAAATTGGTAGAAGAGATGGCATAAAAAGATCAGTTGATTTAGAAGCACATGAGAACAGCTCAGAGCAGGCAGAAGAGTTATGCGGATAACCGGAGGAAGGATCTATCTTTCGAGGTATGTGATCATGTTTTTTTCAAGGTTTCTCCTTGGAAAAGCGTGATGAGATTTGGTAAGAAAGGAATGTTGAGTCCAAGGTTTGTTGGACCATACGAAATTCTGGAAAGAGTTGGATCAGTTGCATACCGAGTGGCTTTACCTCTGAGTTTATCTCAGGTACACAATGTTTTTCACGTTTCGATGTTGAGAAAGTATATGCCAGATCCATCTCATGTTTTGAGCCCAGAGGTAGTTCAGCTGGAAGAGAACCTATCTTATGAGGAACAACCGGTCCAGATTCTTTACCACAAGGAGCAAGTGTTACGGAATAAGGTGATTCATCAGGTAAAGGTTTTGTGGGAAACCCATGTGATTTAAGAGGCAACGTGGGAATCTGAAAATGCTATGAGGGATAAATACCCCCACTTATTTTGATAAGTGAATAAAATTGCGAGGACGCAATTATCAAAAGGGGGGAAGGATGTATAATCCCAGGTAAATAAAGAATAAAGAATTTTCATATTTATTAATATTTACGAATTAAATATTAATTTTATTTTAAAGGGGTTGCTATGTTCGATAGCGTACCCGATACGCAACGATGAGTTTCTTTGAAACTTACGTAGCACACTAGTAATAAAATAATATTATTTTAAATGTTAGTTAACATGTAGCCATTTTAATGGCGGGAATGGATAGAAAGAACTAAAATATGATTATATATGTTTTTAAATGTTTTTACATTTATCCAATAAAAGATAAAGGCTTAAAATACGGAAAGAATTCAATTTTAGGCATATATGCCCTAGTTTTCACTAAAGGTTCACTTATCACCTTTTGATGGCGAACCATCATTAAATATAGTTTTTATCACTCTTTTACATTCTTTTGGACCAAATATAACTATTCTTTAGAATCAGGACATCAAAATTTACTTTGTGTAAATTTTTGGTACCTTTCTGATAAAGTTCATTTTTTTAATGAATAGTGTAAAGTGTTGTATTTTAATTCAAAACCTCTTTTTAATCTAAATTATTTATATGATTAGATTATTATTTTAATTGGTTTTAAAGTGAAATTAGAAAATATTTTTACCAGTTAATCCAATGGTGGTCATTGGAATCAATTTCACTTTGAAATTGGACTTAAACTGGTGTCAATCTTTTGATACTTATTGTTTCACAAAAACACGCTATTTGTCATGACAGCGGGAATTAATTATTAAATTAATTAAATTGACTTATATGTTTTGAATTTTGTAAAATGGACTTCATTTTTGAATTCGGAATATCAAATATAGCTTAGGGTGAATTTTTGGTAATTTTCTGAAAAACTTCAATTTTTGATGAATAGTGAAACCACTAAGTGGTAATCAAGCAAACTGATTTTTCAGTTAAATGAAAGTTTACCACTAATGTGTATTGAATTTTGAAAATCCGACATACATGGTTGTCATTAAGAAGTAAAATGTGGTTCAATGAGATTAAAATAATTTTTTGGTGAATAGTAACTTTTTTTCATTAATCGCGATTAGAGGTAATTAGTGTAGTTTAAGGTATAAATAATGATTTAATAATATGAAATGACCTAGACACATGTCCCAACCTTATTGGTTGTGTAATGGCCGACCAAGAAAAGCCATGGGTCAACTTGGAGACCCCATGGAGACACTTTGGTTTGGAAATGACATAAATAACTTTTTATTAAATGTTAAAGTAAAAATGACACAAACAAGAGATGTTTTACGAAAACAATTTTTATATGGGGTTATAAAGATTGGATTTTTGATTATAAATATTAATTGGAAAGCTAAAAATATTTCCTACATCATAGTTTTTTTTTATGATTTTTAGACATTAAATAAATTAAATTATTTATGACATAATAATGATGCAGTGATGACATCATTATTTGACGATTTAAATAAAATGGAAAGATAATGTAACATCTATGAACTACACATGGCCAAAAACAATTGGATGAGTGGATTGCGAACCCTTATGACCTTATCCACGAATTATATCAATGTGGGACCTTTTAAAACCGAAACACATTTTCAAATAAAGTAATGTTTCTTTACTTTCCAAAAGTGCCCCTCCTCTCCTCTTATAAAAGGCCCCCACCTCTACCTCATTTCACACACTCCTCAAGCCTTTGTCTCGGCCAACCCCTGTCCAATTACTCTCTCCACATCCCTCTCCTAATCCTATAGGATTCCCTTTGTGCATAATCCTTTCAAAGGAAGTCTTTAGGCTCAAATCAAAAGGGAGTTACACTTTTAAAGGTAATTCATTCTCTCTTGTTCATTTGTTTTATTTTGCTTCTCCAACCCCCTAAACTCTTTTTATTTACTTCTTTTGTAACAACACCAGTATCTTCAATATACTAGGATGTTGTTATAATATTTATTTGAGCTACACTCTCACACAACTACATCAAATGGTTAAAGAACATACGGTTTCCGTGGATGGCGAAATTCTGCCTCCCGAAACGATCATTGTTCAATACTCATTTAACACCTTCAAGGGTGGCCATTATGATGTCACTATTTTTATATATGATATATAATATGTTTATGTTTTCTTTATGCTTCTGTATTTTTCATTTTTGGCATACCTTTATGGTTTCCATTATGGGTAAACACGATATCTTCATTTAAGGAAGTGCGGACTACCGCCCCCTCAAAGTGATGTGATTCGTTAATACCATATGTGGGATGTGTAAAGGATGGATTTAAAGTTTTTATATATGATTTTATACTGTAATTATAATATACCTCTATATCATTATTATTTCTTTCCATTAAAGTATGAGATAGAAATGAAAGTAGCGTTCATGCGTACGTACGGCTTACCGTCTCCATGAACGGTGCATTTCATTTCTTATCCCCAAATGTAATTTACTATTAAAAGTACATGTATATAATGGATATATATAATTAATGATATATCTAAATGATGAATATAATTCTGGAATTAAAATATACATACCTCTCATTTAGTTTTAATTCCATTAATATGACAAAGAAATGAAAGTAGCGTTCATGCGTACGTACGGCTTACCGTCTCCATGAACGGTGCATTTAATTTCTTACCTCTAAATGATTATGTAATATTATAAATACATGTATATTCTGGATATATATGATACATATTATATCCAAATCAGGAATTTCATTCTGGATATAAAGAACTTTTGACCACATGAACAACATGTAATTGTAAGAAGTCAACTTTCGACTTAAGAACCAAATATTGACAAAACAAGAATTATTAACTTAAATGGTTAAATAATGTTTATAACATGGGAATAAGTGATATAAAAAGAATAATGAACTTTAAAAAGGTTCTTAATCAAGTCTAAATTAACTCAAGTTTATTATTCAGGACGTTAAAGAACGATCGAGTCAAGTCGGATCCAAGGTAAGGGACTTCATCTCAATCTCCTTTCATTGAGGCATATTTCGTTTTATACACAACTTTCTTTTATACGGTGTATAAACCCTTTGACTTTTACTTTTATACAAAAGGAATCTTTTTCTACGAAGCGTTTTACTAAACGACAAAAAGGAATGTTTTTTTTACGTACGCGGTGACAACGACTTTTTCCGCCGCCGCGAGTATTATTTGGTCTTTGGCTTCCTCAACAAGCCGTATTGTTTTTAGAATAAAATAAATACCATATACTCTTTTATGTATTTTGGTATTGAAAATGGTTTTGATAAAGGATTCTATTATGTCAATATATTTATGTTATATTATGATTGAAATGTGGAAATGTTATCATTCCTTTATATTGGTTTTATGTTTTATGATTTTATATTGGTACTTGGACATTTTAACGGGTGGTTACGTTATAAGCCATATGACGGGTGGTGCCGTGAATACCAGGACGGGTGGTTACGTTATAACCTCCAATGCATTGGGTATGGATGTCGGCCGTATGGCTATTCCATTAAGTATGTATGGAAATTGGTCGTATGGCTATTCCATTAAGTGATATGTGTGGAAGTCGACCGTATGGTTATTCCACTTAAGTATGTTTATGTACCAAGTTACCTTTATATATTCTATGTGTTATTTATATGGGTTTTATGGTAATCCTTTGGTTACAAAAAGGTAAGTAATGATACATTATTCAGTGAAGATTTTTTTTTACTACTTCATGAAGGTGAGGGTATTACTTTGATATAGTATACATGGTTTACTTGATGTTTGAAAAACTAATAGTTTTCTTTCTTTTTATATCCCTTACTGAGATTTTTATGCTCACCCCATGTTTTTCGAAATGTTTTTCACAGGACTTAAAGTGGAATAAGGTCAAGGATGGGATCAAGGGAATTTCATGCTATCTAAAACATGGAATCTAGACATCTTTCTTTTTAAGAGTTTTTATTTTATGGAAACTTAGTAGAAGTGTCTACTTTGTAATCTTTTAAGATGTAATAGTTATGTTCTAATTCTCTAAAACACTAAACCTGAAAAGATCCTCAATGTGAATTATTCATTTAATTCAATATTAAGTAAGGTTTAAGGCTAGGGCCTTATACCCTTGTCCTTGTAAATATGTTAATATTAAAATTTAGTATTTATGTGATACATTTCTCTATATTTAAAAATACAAAATGGGTATATCATAGGTAGGATCCCAGGTATTTATAGAATAATTATTTCTCATATCTATTAATATTTATGAATAATATATTAATTTTATGTTTAAAGGTACACTGTTTTCTAGAGCATACTCGATACACAACAATGGGTTTCTCTAAAATCTTACGTTGCACACAACCTGGAGTTATACCAATAAATAAAACAATAATATTATAAATTTAAATGGTAATTAATTCCAAGACATTTTATTGGATGAAATAAATATCATTAACAATAATATGATTATAAATGTTTGTTAAATGTTTTTAAAACAATACAATAAATTTTAGAGGCATAAAATTAGAATTAATCCCATTTTAATCATAAAATACTCTAAAATTTTTAAAAGGTCGGTTTACTATCTTTTGAAGGAAACCCATTTTTGAATATTGTTTTTATTAATTTTATATATGATATTTTAAAAAATAAACTTCTTCTTTAGAATCATGAAATCAAAATTTACTTTGGTTAATTTTTTAGTAATTTTCAGATAAAGTTTAATTTTTAATAAATAGTGAAAAATAATACATCTTAATTCAAAACTGCCTTTTCGTCTAATTTATTTATTTTGATTGATTTTATTTTGAAATTGGTTTTAAAGTATAATTGGATTGTGTTTTTATAATTTAATAAAATTTTGTTCATTGGAAGTAATTTCACATTTAAGTTTGATATAAACACATGTCACTCTTTTGGATGTTTTTACTTCTTAAAAACCGACTTTTGGGTTTTAAAAATGGGAATTAATTTTAAATTAATTACTAAAAATTATTTTGTTTGAATTTGGAAAAAATTATTCCATATTTTTAATTATAAGGTCAAATTTTTTAAATAGGTACATTTTATTTTTTTATTTTTTGAAAAGTAACTTTAGTAATTATTTTTTATTTACCTAGGCTAAAAAGTAAATTTGGTAAATAAGGGTAAAAAATAATATTATAAAAATATTAAACTACCCTAAAAAGTTTACTAATACTATTGGATGAGTTTTTTTTGACATTTAGTATCCTTAGGAAAATCTGTTTTCATTTGGGATCCACTTGTGTGTGAAAAGGACATGTTATAACGAATAATTTAATGTAAAGAGAAATATAACATAAAAATGTATCTTTTACTAAATCAATTTTAATAATTGTTAATATAAAGGATGTAATTGAATATAAATGGTTATTAGTAATATAAAATTATTTCCTACATCATTTTATTTTATATATAATTTTTAGAAATTAAATAAATAAATTTATTTATGACACAATGATTGTGCAGTAATTACCTTATTATTGAAGGATTCAAATAAATGATATTATAAATATTAAAATAAATTTAATTTGAATATTTTGATGCCATAAAAGTGTTTAATGGATGATTTTTACATGTTATATTTTAGTTAATTCCTTTGGTTAGAAGGAATCAAGTTTTTATGACTTTAACAAAAATCAATTACTAAATAGTTACAAAAATGACATAAATTAGTTTTTGAAACAAATACAATTTTATTAAATGATATAATAATAATAAAAAGTTAATATTAATCCAAATTAATTCTATATTATATTAAAAATATCATTAATGATCCACTTATGGTTCTATTTTAATTTTACAGTAACTATAATAACAATATATTTTGAAAATACAAGAAGACGTGGTAAGAGTTAATGTTTTTAACTAAGGGTTAAAGCTAATAGATACTGTTAATTTTGTGACATAAACTTATCTAAAACAAATTAGTTGAGTTATTTATACCCATTATCATCTTATACTATAAATATATCACTTTTGAACTATTATAATTAGAAAATAATTTTATAATAAAATAATATTTTAAGACATTCTGAAAGTGCCCCTCCTCCCTCATAAAAAAGGACACCAACTCTACCCACTTACTCAAAAATATAAAGCCTCTTGGATCATCAAACCCTTACACTAATAATCTCCCAACATACCTCCCTTACTCCTATAATTTTTAACTTGGGCATAAGGAAATTCAATAAATCGATTTGGCTCAAATCAAAAGACATTACCCGATTTAGAGGTAACGTCTTCTCTCAAGTTCCTTTATTTTATTTTCATTCTTCACTCCAAATGGTATTAGTATTATATGATTACCTAAAAAATACATTATCCTAAATATAATAGGTTTTTTTATAATTATTTGAACTACACTTACACACACCTCTATCTAATGGATATTAACATACTATTTCTGTGTACGGCGAACAACTGCCTCTCGAAACAATGATTGTTAAATTATCTCCTACGACCTCTCATGATGGCCATTATGGTGGAAATATATTTATATATTATATATAATATATTTATGTGGTATCTATTCTTATGTATCATTTTATATATAGCATACCATTATGTTTTCTACAATGTGTAAATACGATAATGTCATTTGAGAAAGTGCGGACTAACAAGCCCTCAAAGTGATATGACTCATTAATGCCATACGCGAAACGTATAAAGGATGAAATTAATGAATTTATGTAAAATATATAACATAGATATTATAATATAATTATAACATACCTATTTATCATTTAGTTTTCATTCCATTAATACGACAAAGAAATAAAGGCAGTGTTCATGCGTACATACGGCCTACCATCTCCATGAACAGTTCATTTAATTTCTTATCACCAAATGTTATGGACTATTTTATATATATATATATATATACTGGATATATATGATATTTAAATCCTGAAATTAGTTCCGGATATGATGTATTTTTTACTACATTGACAATTTACATCAAAACAAGTTCATTTTCGATTCAAGTACCACATATCGACAAAATGACCTATATAAACTTCAATAATTATGTGATTGTTATAAAAAGGTAATAAGTGATATAAAAGGAATAATAAAATTTAAAAATGTTTGGAGATATTTATAAATTAACTTACGTTTATTATTCCAAAAGAAAAAGGAACTTGTGTGATGATTTGATCTCAAGGTATGGGAATTCGTCTCAATCACCTTTATTTGTGGAATATTTTGATTTATATACAAGATTATTTTAGATGGTGTATAATTAACTTCTTTGACTTTTTATTTCATAAAATGGTTTTCAAAATGAGTATTTTTCTATAATACATTTTACTAAATGACAAAAGGAATGTTTCTTTTTAACATAGGTGGTGATAATGGCCTTTCAACTTCCATGAGAATTATTTGATATTTACATTCCTCTACAAGATGTGATGTTTTTAAAAAGAAAATTAAATACCATATTTTTTTATGGTATTTTGGTATTGAAAATGGTTTTGAGAATGTATTTATTATGTCAATATCTTGAACTAGTATCTTATGATTTCAATGTGGAAATGTTATTTTCCTTTTTCCTTGTTCATATATTGTGATTATTTTATGGTTCATGGGAATTGCTTATGTATACAGGTGGTTCCATGATAGATTGATGGGGGTGATCCTGTAATAGCTCTCCAATGCATTGGGTAATGTGACAGAAGTAAACATTAAGGTTTATCTTGAGAGATTTATAAAATATACTAGGATGGGTATTCTAAAAGTAACGATGAAGGTTACTCCCAATATAGCTATGAAATCTACAATGTAAGTATTTTATGGATTCCACAAGTTACCTTTATGATTTTAGATTTATAAGAGTTACTCATAAATCTTATGATTTTTTGATCTATATGAAAGAGCTTATGTTTTATGAGTAAAAAGGTATGATTTCATTGATTTGTATGTATTCATGGACTAAGGTTTTCTTTTCTTATTTTATATCCCTTACTGAGCCTTTTTGGCTCATCCCATATTTTAGAAAAAAAAATCATAGAGTATAAGAAAGGGTAAGAGAAAGGAAGAATTAAAGAAGATTTTTATTAAGAAAATAATTATTCTTTTATATAAAGATTTTTATTATTGTGAAAAAAATTGAATTGAGTAGAAGTGTTGACTTTGTAATTTTTGAGATGTAATGTAATATCTATGGCCTAATTATCTAGAACATTAAACATGAAAATATCCTCAAAGTGAATTAAAGTCAATTTTTGAATTATCTTAATATTAATTAATGTTTAAGGTTAGGGACTTAAAATTGGTATCAATGGTCAGTTTAGATAACTTTAGGAGTCATGATATTGTGAAATGAATATCAAAAAAATTATTTCTATTTTATGGTAAGATTGAAATGATATTTCATTTGAAGATTACCATGTACCATCATCTAAGATAAGTTTGTGTTTAATAATGGTTTTCTATAGAGGAAACTAAGGAGCTATGATGGGACGACATCAAGAGTAAAACAACCTACCAAATCAACAACAAAAAATGGTTGGAATCGGAACTAAACATTTGTTACAATGATGGAATAGTTGACCTAGGAAATAAATGGTGGCGGTATCTATGCACAAGATTATCCAAATCAACCACAAAAAGACATGTAAGTAGTAAATATTTTCATGAGGCAATATCCCCCATAATTCAGAGTATCATATAAACATGTTCTAGCATAAGTGTGGACTAAAGCACTAGAAAATATTTTGATGCCATGGAGTCTTCATAACATCAAAAGGTAAATCTTTGTTTTTATCATTTTGAATGTGAATACGATCAGTGGTGGTCGATGGTTAAAAATATTAGGGATATTGAGGATATTCGTTCTCTTGATTAGGACAAATACAAAGGTATGTTCCTTGAGAGATATTTTCCAATGGTGGTTCGACTTAGGATGGAAAAAAACAAATATTTGAATTGAAGCAAGAGGATGACTAAGTGGTTGCATATGAAGAAAAATTCACTCGACTGGTAAGGTATGATATAAATTTCAAATGGGATCATGATATTAAAATCAATAGTTTTTACTCTAGATTAAAGACAAAGAATCAAAGGTAATTAGCTTGTCATGAGTTCAAAAGTTATGAAAAACTTTTTCGATGTGTGTAGAAGGTGGAAATTGAGTTTTTCGATTATCAGGTGTTCTTTGAAAAACTATATAATAAGAGGTCTAGGTGAAAGATAAAAGGGAATAACTCTTCAAAAAAGTATGATAGTCAGAAACTTATGTTTACAGTTTGTGAAAACTGTGGTAAAAATCACACTATGGAAATGCATTTTGAATTCTGGTATGTGCTTATAATGTGGTAAAATGATACATAAGGCTTGTAATTACACTGAAAAAGATCAGTTTTTTGGTAAGAAAAAATTTTATTTACAGTCAGTAAGATTTTTTATATGCAATGAAATGGGTCATTATGAAAATGAGTGTCCACTGAAGAACACAAATGATGGAAAGCAACCATAATAAAAGTAGAAAGGATCGGTGAAATCCTTTGAATCTACTTTAACATATTTTGGTCTATCAAATAAAGCAGTATCATGAACATTGTTTGTTTATTCAGATTAAGAAAATGTTTTGTTTGATTCTGGGTCTATATCTTATTACTTTTCTGAGAAAGTTTCTAACAAATTTGGAATTCCATATCAAGATATAAATCCTGAACTTGTGGTAAAAACACTTAGATGAAATGTTGAGATAAAAATAAATAATAATAACCTTCCTGACCTTTTGTATGGAAATAATCTAACTGAAAAACTTATTGTTTTCCCTCTAGTAGAGTTTGATGTTATTTTGTGTATAGATTGTCTTTCTATTTATCATGCTAAGACTAACCACAGAGCTGAAGAGGTTTATTTTCAAAAAGAATTTTAGTTTTTATACATTAATGAACCCTTCGTTTTGATAACATATCTAAAAGCTGAGAAACTATTAAAAGATGGAAATGAATGTTACTTTTCATATATTGTTGAAAACAAAGAATCTATTCAAATTAATGATGTGCCAGTGGTCAATGATTATCTTGATGCATTTCATGATGGGTTGGATAGTATAATACCTAATTGGGAAGTTGAATTTACTATTGACTTTGTTTATGATGCTAAACCAATTTCAAAACCGCTTATCTAAGGTTCAAATTTTACTTTTAGTGTGAAAGAATCAATTACAGGATTTATTAGATAATGGATTCATTTGACCTAGAAAATCACCATGGGGTGATCCTGTCTTGTTTGTAAAAAAGAAAGATGGATCAATGAGAGTTTTTATTGATAATATATCCTTTAATAACATCATTATTAAGAACAAGTATCTTTTATCGATGATTTGTTTGATCAGCTCTAGGGAGCTGAGTATTTTTTGATAATTAACTTGAGTTTGAGGTACCACCAGTTGAAAGTAAAGGAAGAAGACATTTTGAAGACCACATTTTATACTATATTTGGCCTTTATGAGTTTTTAGTTATGCCTTTTGGGTTAAAAAATTCACATAATCTATTCATGGATCTTATTTATATAATTTTTCATGTGTTCTTTGATAACTCTATTGTTGTTTTTTTTATGATATTCTGGTATATTCTGAAAGTAAAGAGAAGCATGAAATTAATTTAAGGGTTGTCTTGAAATCCTTAAAATAAAAGAAACTATATGAGAAATTCAAAAAGTGTCTATTTTGGTTACAAAAAATTTCATTCCTTAGTCACATTGTTTATAAAGAAGGCATAATTGTTTATCCTACTAAAACAAAAATTTTTGGAAAATGGACAAGACCAACCAATATAACTGAGATTAGTAGTTTTATTGGTTTATCATGTTATTAATATAGGATTGTTGACCAATTTTTATGGATATATATCCCACTGGATATGTTAACTTGAAAACTTGTTAAGTTCATCTCAGAAAAATAGTGAGATGAATGGTTTAAGAAATTGAAAAGAAGATTGGTGAATGCTCTAGTTTTCACACTGCCTTCCAAAAATTGAAAAAAAATCCCACAGTGATGCTTCGTTGAAAGGACTTGGTTGTTTCATATTGCATAATGATAATGTAACTGCTTATTCTTCACATCAGTTGAAAACTCATGAGTTAAATTACCCTATGCATGATTTGGAATTACCTGATCTTTTTTTCATTAAAACTTTGGATGTATCATTTTTATGGTGAAAAGTGTGAAATATATACTTATCACAAAGGATTAAAGTATATATTCACTTAGAAATAATTAAACATGAGATATAAGACATGGATAGAATTAATCAAGGATTATGAATGCGTGATTCATTACCATCTAGAAAAGGCAAATAAAGTGGTTGATGCTTTGATTCGAAATAGAAATTCTATATTAACCATGCTATATTTGGAACGAGATCCTTTAGTTTTTGATTTGAGTAATTTTGTATTGGAAGTTGTTGGTGTAGGGAATTCCTCTATTTTTCTTTAGTTTTCAGTAAAATCATCTCTAATAGACAAAATAATGCAATCCTATAAAAAAGATAGTAATTTTAAGAAAAAGGTAGAATTGGTTTGGAAGGGTAAGTTACTTGAAATTTACAATGATAAAGACTGTGTTGTGAGGTTTGGAAAGAAATTAGGTTTGACTTGTGATTCACAGTTTAAGAAAGAGTTATTATGTGAAGCTCTTAGTTATCTGTTTTTAGTTTGTCTTGGTTTTACTAAAATGTACAGAGATCATTGGGAGTATTACTGGTGGCATGGAATGAAAATAGACATTGCTTACTTTACCCTGAGATGTTTTATTTTTCAATAGGTTAAAGCAGTGTGGTAGTTTTAGAAAGGGATTCTTCAGCCATTTCTAGTTCCATAGTGAAAAAGGGGAAAATGTTTACATGGTTTTAGTAGTGGGATTACCAAATAATTTTCTAGGTAACAATCAATGTTACTGTTGATCGATTGACTAAATCTTCTCATTTTCCTTCTATTAAAGATACTATGTCTCAAGATCAAAATTCTCGATTGTATGTTAAAGATATATTTAGGTTTCATAGATTTACCCTATCCATTATATATGATCATGATCCCAGGTTCACATATAACTTTCAAAATGTCCTTTAGAAGTTGTTGGGCACTGAATTAAATTTTAGTACATCTTTTCATCCATAATCAGATGGGCAGTTAGAATGAACAATTCTGACATTAGAAGATATGCTACATTATTGTTTAATGTATTAAAAGGGAATTTGGGACCAATATCATAATTTTGTTGAGTTTTATTCTAATATCAGTATTCATTCCAGTATACAAATGGCACCATTGGATCATTATATGGAAAGAGGTTTCAAACTCTATCTTTTTTGGATAAAGTATGTGAAAGGAAGTTTATGGGATCAAAATTAGTAGAATAGATGGAAGAAAAAGTTTAGTTGATTCAATATCATAAGAGAAAATCTCAATGTAGGAAGAACATTTATATAGATAACTGGTGGAAGGATCTTTCTTTCAAGGTAGGTGATCATTTCATTCTCAAAGTTCCTCCATGGAAAACTGTAATGCATTTTGGTATGAAGAGAAATCTAAGTCTGGGGTTTATTGAATCCTATGAAATCATAGAAAAAGTTGTATGATATGCCTATAGAGTGGGGTTTCATTTATGTTTATCCTAGGTACATAATGTATTTCATGTTTCTATGTTGATAAATTATATGTCGGATCCATCTCATGTTTTGAGTCCAGAGGTATTTCAGTCAGAAGAGAATCTTTTTGTGAGGAACAACCAGTACAGATTATTGACTGCAGAGAGAAAGTATTAAAGAATAAGTTGATTCATTGGGTAAAGTTTTTGTATAAAAACCATATGTTTAAAGAGGCATTGTGTGATTAGAAAAATTATATGAGGAATAAGTACCCCTACTTATTTTATAAGTAAATAAAATTGCGGTGATGAAGCTTCCAAAAGGGGGAATGGTGTATGATCCCATATATTTATATTAAAATAATTTTCCATATAGATTACTATTTATCAAAACAATATTAATTTTACATTAAAGGGGATAGTTTTTATAATACCGTACTTGATAAACAACAATGGTTTTCTCTTAAATCTTATATTTCACACCACAAGGAGTTATAACGAAAAATAATACAATAATATTATTATTTTAAATGGTAGTTAATGACTAGATGTTGTATTAGAGTGAATGAGTAGAACTAACTAAAATATGATTATACATGTTTGTTAAATGTTTTTACATTTATCCAATAAATTTTTGAAGCTTAAAATGGTAATGAATCCAATTTTAAGCATAAAATACTTTAATATTTTATAATGGTTGGATTGCTGCCTTTTGATCGAAAACCATTTCTAAATCTAGTTTTTTCACATTAATATGTTATATATGACAAAATAAACTTCTTATATATAATAGGGAAATAAAAATTTACTTTGGTTAAAAATTTGGTAATTTTTTGATAATGTTCATTTTTTAATGAATAGTGAAAAATACTGCATTTTAATTCAAAACTACATTTTCATGAAAATTTATTAATATATCTAGATTTCCATTTTAGTTGGGTTTAAAGTATAATTGGATGAATTTGTTATCATTTAAACCAATGTTGGTAATTGGATGTAATTTAACATTGAAATTGAACATAATCACACGTTAATTTTCTGAAAGATTATACATCTTAAAAACACACTTTTTGGTTTTGACAACAAGAATTAATATTAAATTAATTACTACAATTTCGATGTTCTGAATTTTTAAAAATAGATTCCATATTGGGAATCATAAGGTCCAAATTTTTTAAATATGTACCTTTTATTTCTTTGATATTATGAATAGTAACTACAGAAATTATGTTTTATTTAAAATGGTTAAAGGGTAAATTAGGAAAATAAGGGTAAAAATAATATTGTAATAGTATAAATATACCATAAAACGTGTCCTAGTCCTATTTTATGAGTTTTTTCCGACCATGAGAATCCTCAGGATGAAATTTTGGAATTTGGGAGCCACTTGGGTATGAAAATGACATGTTATAAGAATTAATTTAAAGTAAAGAGAAATATATCATAAAATGTATATTTTACTAAGGAAATATTAATATAGGGTTTTATATTATATATATTTTACTATAAATATAAATTATAAATATAAAAATATTTCCTAGGCCATGGAAGTTTATTTATAATTTTAAAAAATTAAATAAATTTATTAATTTATGACATAAGGATGATGTAGCGATTACCTTATTAATAATTGATTAAAATAAATGATATAAATTTTTTTAAAGTAAATGTAATTTGAATCTTTTTATGCCATTAATTAATTTTATGGATTATATTAACATATTATCTTTTATTTAATTCAGATTTTTATAAGTAATAATGTTTTTATGACTTTAAAAAAATCAATTACTAAATAGTGTCAAAATTAACATAAATGAGTATAGAAAATATCATTTCATTAAATGATTTAATAGACCTAAAAATACATAATTTTGGAAAAATAATTTAAATAATATTACATATGTAATTAATGATCCACTTATGGTTTGATTGTAATTTTATAGTAACTATAGTAACCATATATTATGAAAATACAAGAAGACATGGTAAGAGTTAATGTTTTTAACTAAGGGTTAAAGGTAAAAGATATGGTCACTTTTGTGACCAAAACTTGTCTAAAACATATTATTTGAGAGGATTTAGACCCATTATCATCTTATCCCATTAATATATCACTTTATAACTATTATAATTCAAAAATAATTTTATAATAATATCATATTTCAAGACTTTCCTAAAGTACCCCTCCTCCCTCTTATAAAAGGCCACCACCTCTACCCACTTACTCACACCTATTCATCCCAATGTCTCATCCAAATTCTACTCAAAAAATCTCCCAACATCCCTACTTTACTTACATAATCGTTAACTTGGGTTGAAGGAAATACAAGAAATCATTTTGGCTCAAATCAAAAGAAGTCAGCCGATTTAGAGGTAACGGCATCTTTTAAGTTCCTTTCTTTTATTTTACTTCTTCACCACCTATGCTTTTATTATTATATGATTAAATAACATAACCAGTATCTTAAATATACTATAATGTTTTTATGATAAGGATTAGAACTATATTTACACACACCACCATCTAATGGATACGACCAAACTGTTTCTATGTATGGTGAACTTAGCCTCACGAAACGATGATTGTTCAATTTTCTCCCGCCACCTCTCATTGTGGACATTATGATGGAACTGTATTTATATATTATATTTATTATATTTATTTTTTCTATATTATTATGTATTTTTTTATTTATATCATACCCTTTTGCTTTCCATAATGTGTAAATATGATAATTTTATTTTAGGAAGTGCGAACTACCGCCCCCTCAAAGTGATATGACTTATTCATTCCCTAAATGGAACGTATAAAGGATGGGATTAATGAAATTATGTAAAATATATAACATATATATTATACTGTAATTATAATATAACTATGTCTAGCTTATTTTTCATTCCGTTAATATGACAAAGAAATGAAAGTGGTGTTCATGCGTACGTACGACCTACCATCTTAATGACCAATGCATTTCATTTATTATAACAAATGTTATGGACTATTATAAACATATATATAATAGATATATATGATATTTAAATCATGAATATCATTATGTA
Source organism: Viscum album (assembly GCA_963277665.1). NCBI lineage: Eukaryota > Viridiplantae > Streptophyta > Magnoliopsida > Santalales > Viscaceae > Viscum > Viscum album. Next base: position 1,571,089,816 of record OY728148.1, on the reverse strand, counting down.
TATGATTTAATTTTGACTACATGGAAAATTTACATCAAAACATGTACATTTTTTAATAAAGTATCGAATATGGACAAAATGACCGATATGAACTTGAATAATTATGTGATTTTTATAAAAATGTATTAAGTGATATAAAAGGAATATTAAACTTTAAAAAAATTAAACAAGTAAAAATTAACTTAAGTTTATAATTCTATAAGAATAAGGAACATGCGTGATGATTCGGTCTCAAAGTAAGGAAGTTCGTTTCAATCTCCTTTCACTGAGGCATATTTTGATTTATATACAAGATTATTTTATAGGGTGTATAATTATCCCATTTGACTATTAATTTCATTCAATGGTTTTAAAAGTTAATATTTTTATAGGAAATGTTTTACTAAATGAAAAAGTAATGTTTCATTTTAATGTATGTGGCGACAACAACCTTTCTGCCACTACGAGCATTATTTGATATTTGACTTCCTGTGCAATATGTAATGTTTTTTAAAAGAGAAGTAAATACCATATTCCATTTTAGGATATTTTTTTATTGAAAATGGATTTGAGAATGTTTGGATTATGACAACATATTGAACTGATATATTAGGATTTCAATTTGGAAATATCATTTTTACTTTATGATTTTTCATATGTTATGATTATGTTCTGGTTGTTGGGAATTGGTTATGTATATGGGTGGTTTTGTGATAAACAGAGGGAGGGTGAGACCGTGATATCTCTCTAATGCATTGGGTAACATGACAGACTTAAAAGTTAAAGTTTATCCTAATATATTTATGGAATATAATGTGATGGGTATGGCAAACGTAACCATGATGGTAACTCCCTATGTAGCTCTGACAGCTACAATGTAAGTATGTTATAGATTCCTCAAGTTTCCTTTAATAATTTGTGATTTTCATGAGTTATTCATAAATAATATTATTTCATGAGGTATATTAAAGAGCTTATGATTTATGAGTAAAAAGTATGATTTCACTGATTTTTATTTATTCATGGACTAATGTTTAATTTATTTATTTTATATCCCCCGTTGAGATTTTTATGTTCATCCCATGTTTTTAAACTGTTTTTCATTGGTTACAAGGAAGGGTAAGAGAAAAGAATAATTAATGAATATTTTCATCAAGAAAAGAATTATTGTTTTATCTAATGAGTTTTATTTTTGTGAAAAACAATTGGATAGAGTAGAAGTGCTGACTTTGTAATTTTTCATATGTAATGTAATAGTTATTTCATAATCCTCTAAAACTATAAATATGAAAATATCAATAACATGAATTCAATTCAATCTTTGAATTATCTCATGATTAAGTAATGTTTAAGGCTAGGGCCTTATATCATAAGGTCATGATATATGATATTTTTTTATTTCCCATGTAAGTCATATTTTACCGCAGGATTTAATGTAAGGTAGGGTATAAGATACTAGGAAACTATCTATTTTGATATGGATATTGAAAGTTAAGACTTAAAATTTTAATGATATTCCATGTGGTATATCCTAAAAACAAGAGTTCCATAATGACAAAACAAAGGTAGAAGTATCTTTATCGAGGGGTTTCAAGAATTGTGTTAGAAATGAGCTATTTGATATATTATTAATGTATGTGTAGATTAATTCTGGTTATCCATGAATTTAGAAGGAAAATATACTCCTATAAATGAGTTCTAATCTAGTTTTTGGTCGATTTATACTCACATACCCATACATTGTCTTATCTCGATCACTTTCCATAGGAGATCCACTAGCATGTCATGGGTGTGGAAAAGGTTATGCATATGAAATGAGTGAATCAATATCAATATATGAATATATAAATCAGAGATATGGAATTCCATTGGACACCATTGGGTGACTTTCATCATCCTCATGAAATGAATACAGAATCATAAGTCATCTTCTGTTGAAGGTACACATTTTCTTAATTTTATGTAGTTATTTGATTTCAAGCTATATCATATGGTTGGTTATATTAATGGGTTTATATATTTATTCCACTATGTTTAATGAGTCCTGGTAGATTCTACAAAACATTTTTATGCTATTAAAGAAATCAATGTTCATGATACTCAGTATCATGTTTTAAAAATGAATTTATGGTATATGATGTAAAAATAGAGCAACATGCTATCATTTAGGATATGGGGTGTATCATTAAAAACAACTTACATTGATTGGGATAATATCATAACATATAATAGGATAGAGTTAACTGACCCTATATCACGCACCTTGCACAATTTAATCATACATAGACCAAAATCTTTAAACTCATTGAATTCACTGTAGTGTTATATCATTAGTATGGGTGATTTGCATGCAATGTGTTATTTTGACATGGGCCATTTGGTTAATATGAAACCAAATGGGACTTAATCTTTTTATTTTCCATATTATAACCACCTTGGTGGTTTAATATATTATAAGTTCATAAATTGTTGAGTTAATGTTATGTATGATAATTTTAGTGAATAGTTTGTAATAATTATTTTAATCTCACACAAGGATACCTCATATGATTTTATTCTTATGCAAGGACCAAATTAATTTTATATGATTTAAGAAGGTAATGTACAATTATCCCTACCATATTCCAACTATGTGAGGTTATTACAACTTATTCCTACATGTTCACGGTGTGATTTCTATATGAGAAGACAGTTTAATGATATGTAGATCCCTATATCAAAGGATTCAACATCCAAGAATATATGACCAACTAGATTAATCCAACCCAAATATTTATATCAAATGATGTGGCACCCTCATTTTGGATATTACATATTTTAATGTTTCATGTAACAATATAATATTTTTAATCATTTATATAGGTTAGAAAAATAAAATTTCCATGTTTTAAATTATGAGTTAAATTCCTACATTTATTAAAAAATTATAAATTATAGAAAAGTGTATTTTGTGATATTTAATAAATTATAAATGTGTTGTAAGTTAATTAATTATAAAATATTTATAAATAATAATTTAATTTTTTATAAAACAATTAATAAACAGATATGGGAATTTTTTAAGCCTAATCAAAATGTTTTTTGATAATTTTTTTGATGAAGGTTTAAATATTGATAATGATATGATATTAGGGTTATATAAAAATTTTATATAATAAAAATTTTATTATAAAATTGTTATAATTAATTTAATCTTATATATTTAAAGTAAATTCCATACCGTGATTATTATGGAAGTGTACATAGGGGGAAAAATGTTAAATTTTTATATTTATTTAAATTATGGAATATACAGGGTCAATTGATACATTATAAAATAATTATGATTAGATTTTATTTCTATATTGTTTATTAATATTTATCTCATGTTTAAATTAATGAATTATTTCTTTATTTATTTTATTCCATCGGTAATTATTCATATATATTAATTGCTTATATTATGAATGTATTTTAATGTTTTATTTCAAATAGTTAAAAACGTTAAATTTTTATACATGCATATAAGGAGTTTCAATCTTGGAATGAAAATGGATTTATTTTGGGTCTATCATTGGTTTTTCTTATTATTCAGTTATGAACATGAATTTATTAGTAAATTTTGATTTATATATATTAGGTGTCCAAATTATAATGGAATTGGCATCACTATTCATAAAGGTATCCCTTGGTAGAGGGACATTAGGTCATGCAACTCATTATCCTAAAGGGTAATTCCTTATCTCGAATGGTGAGGGTTGACTATCTGTGGCTCTAGGATTACTAATGTTATGATTACTGATTTCATATAATTTAAAACCTTTAGATTAAAGTGTTTCACATATATTATGCTTAATATTAATTTTTAAATGTATGAATATATTTGTATTTTATTTTGGGTTAGTAACACAAGTTATGAGTTTTGTATAGAGTTACAAGTCAATATGATTTAATCATGAAAAATTAGTGTTAAGGAATAAGATTTGAATTTAATTCATTATAATCATGAATACATGTAAATAGATCAACACATGATAAGATGTTGAAATATTAACTCTTCTTTCAAAATAATCCATTTTATATTCATTTGAAAGTGGGACTTTTCAATAACTCAATCATCCAATTAGGTAGACCATGCCAAAGATAGGTTACCCTATATTATTCTATGTATGTTAATAAATTAATAGTCGATGCTAATATGTTTTTGTGATAGTTCGTGGAATTTTATTTAGGATACATGTGGACAAGATAACCTACTAATATTAGGTTAGTGGATGAATGTAATTGAGTTTATCCATATGAAAGATTGGGAAAAGTGTTTTCCTATCAACTATCCAAATAATATGATTGGGATAATACCATTATTAAATAAGTAATTAATGAGAGGAATATCAAAGAAAACTCATTACTTAGTGAATTTTGGATTTTATCCCACTAAATTATCAGACGGTTCTATATGGAGTTAAAAATTTAGTGGGATCCCATTTATAAATTCCGATATTAAATATTATTAAATAATGATACTAATCTGTTAAGACATTTTTTTGTAGATAAATGAGATCTTCATCATCAAACATAAATATGATATCAAACCTTGAAAATTATATGTTTAATCTAAGGAACTCCATCTAATATATTAAAAAAAATCTCATGTGATAGAAAATTAAATGAATTAAAGAAATATATTATTCAAAAACAAAATGTGAAGTTGTTTGACATTTTTAATCTCAGTTCTCTTATAAATCATGTTTGGATTCACCTATGGTTTCAATGGAATTATATTAATGTATGACAAAGTAACCTCAAACACCATCTATATAATCAATATGGTTGGGTATGTTAATAACTTCTCGAGAATGAATATTTCTTATAAATCCTTCTTATAAGTATTTATATGGTCATGATTCTACTGATGTATTAATTTTAAAATTAGTTAAAAGTTCATGGAAAATTATTTGGAGACTCTAAAAAAGATTCTTCAAGTATCCAATCAAGTTCAATTAAACCCAATGTTATCAGGAAGGAGTAATGATTCTATAGGATCAAATTTTATAAAATATGAAATGGTGCTTAAGAAATTCTTGGGAATTTTTATTCTATGTACCAATATTATAAAAATTATTTCTTTTGTTTTATAGGTAATTTCATTAAAAAATTATAATTTAAAATTTTTGTAAATATATCTAAATTCAAAAAAAATCAGACAATATTTGATTGAGATAATAGTTTGTATTCAAATGATAAAGGAACGGTTTTTCGGATCTTTCAATTAAATGAAATGGAATATAGCAATCTCTGATTGGTATAATTAAAGTATTTGTAAAGTTATATTACTTCACTAATGTTATAAGAGATGTTAATTGGCAACAACGATTTTTTATAGAAACTATGAGATAATGGATTTAATGCACATGTTTTTTGATTCATTGAATTATATAACTTGTTTTTAGAAGTATATTAGGATATAAATGGTTTTTCTAGGATAAATGAATTTATCTATATGTTTGTTAAAATATGTGTAATTCTGATTACACTTCCATTTGTGGAATAGTTTAAATATTAATATCCTTTTCTAAACAATTATCAATAAATCATAAAATAACATATATGATATGGATAAATGGTCTATTTATTAGATATTTATCAAAAAAAAGAATTAATAGTGATTTTATGAATACAAATTAATTTTTTTATCATTGCATGATAATATAAAATTGTTATAAAAATATTTAAAGGAAAAATATGATGGATTTTTACCTAGGAATATTTATAAGTAGAGAATAGAAGTTATTAGCATTATAACATTAGGTGTTGTGAAGATAAAAATTTTAAATATGTTCAAGGAGATTAACATTTAGAATATGATTCCTATGTATCAATATTTTTTAAACTGTATTACTGCATTGATGGCACTCACTAAAGAGTATAATGGGAGAGTTTTATCAGATGGAAACATATACATATGGAAGAAATTATATACAAATTTAATGGGATAAAACCCCTAAAGTAAAAAAACATAAGTATGATATAGTACTATTTCAAATATGTTATGTTACATAGGGAATTAATTATAGTTTAACTGAGTATTCATAGAGAATTATGTCAATATAAAATTTATCATGATTATATAAATGGTAATTTCCCTTGTATAGTTATTTTATATTGATTATATATATGTATATATTTATATATATATTTTTTAAGAGTAATGATAATTGGCCAGTCATTATAAAAGTTTGAGTTATCCCTATCCAATGTTTGTACATGAGTATTATCTATTTTGATTAATTCTTATGTTTATCGGGAGTATGATTCTTGTATCAAGATATGAAATATTTTTATGTGGCATAAAATGTGTTATGCATTCTAGATCACCCATGAATTATACCATATTGAGTTTAATACACACTCTATTTAGTATAATATGGATGAATGGATAGTATTTTTGGTCACCACTACCTGAGATTCGTGACATGCCCTGTATGAAAACCTTCATATGTTAAAACATTTCCTACCAAATCCTTGAGGATTTGATAATTTCAGGTATTTTGATATGTTTCTAATCATATTATCAGTTTGAGATCAAAAAATATTTTTTTACTGTAACAGCCCGAGATTTTATGAAAAATATTCTTTTAATGTCTCGTATTGTATGCTACACCAAGATTACCTTGCGCTATACGCAACACCGTATTAGCTTGCAGTATACGCAACACTATTCTTGGATCGTGTTACACACAATTTTGATAATAGTTATTCTACGCAACATTGAGTATATATATATATATATATTCAATGTATAAATGAAATATGGTTGGATTATGTTATACGAAACAATGAAGGATTCTTGCACAACATGCAACCCTGACTTGGCTTGCATTACACGCAATCACGACCTTCCACAATAGCGTGTGTAGTAAGCAATATCGAGTTTCACTAAACAAGATATTATTATAATATTATTATGAACTAGCCGTTATGAATAGTAATAACCACTTTTTGAAATTTTTTTAAATTTTTTTTTCAAAATGGACTTCTTTTTTGGATTCGGAATGTCGAAATTAGCTTAGGGTGAAATTTTGGTACTTTTCGGATAACTTTCATATTCTGATGAATAGTGAAAATTATTATATTTTTATTAAAAAAACCTTTTTTAATCAAAATAATTAATAGTGATAAATTATTAATTTGAGTGGTTTTAAAGTATATTTAGAATATATTTTTACAATTTAATACAATGTTGGTCATTGGATGTAATTTCACATTTAAACCAGTCATAAACAAGTGTCAATCTTTTGATGGTTATTATCTCTTAAAAACACGCTATTTGTTTTGATGACGGAAATTAATTTTTAAATTAATTAATGCAACTAATATGTTTTAAATTTGGTAAAATAGACATCTTTTTTTGAGTTCATAATATCAAATATATCTTAGGCCTAATATTTGGTATTTTTCTGGAAAATTTCATTTTTTGATGAATAGTGAAACCACTAAGTGGTAGTTAAAAAAAATGAATTTTTCATAAAACATAATTTTACCGCTTCTGTGAGTGGAATTTAAAAAATCTGAGAAACACTTTTGATGTTAGTAAGTAAAATGTGGTTCAATGAGATGAAAATAATTTTTGGTGAATAGTAACTTTTTACTTTTTTTACCACGGTTAAAAGTAAATACGGTAATTAAGGGAAAAAATGTTATTATTATTACCCTAAAACATGTCCTAATTCTATTGGATAAGTTTAATTCGACCAAAAACAACCTTAGGAATAAAATATGATCATATAGTCCCACTTGGATTAGATTAGGGCATTTATTATTAATTTATTTAAAGAAGGGTTAAAATAGTTAAAATCAAAGTTTAATAAGTAACTCATTTTTAATATGGAGTAATTCATTAGATAAATTCGACTATAAATATTCATTAGAAAGCTAAAAAGATTTCTTACAAAATGATATTTTAGTTGTAATTTTTAGACATTATATGATTTAATTTATTTATGACACAACGATGATGCGGTAATTATTTTATTAATGAAATATTGACATAATTGTTGTTATAAATACCCAAATAAATATAATTTGAGACTTTTATGAACTAAACTAATTTTATAGGTTAATATGAAATGTTAGGATTGATTTAATTAACTTTGGTCGAAGTAATCATTCGGTTATGAGTTTCAAAAAAATCAACTATTGAATAGTGTCAAAATTGAGATAAAATAGGTTTTAAAACAAATATTATATTATTAATTTTTATTTTATTCCTAAAAATCTAAGGTTCGGCCATATGACTTAAATAAGGTTATAGATATTAATAAAACACAACTTGGGGGTCTCTTGGATGTATATGGTATGTTTATTAACTATATAATATAAAAATACAAAGTGACATGGTAAATGTCAATCTAATTAACTAAGAGTTAAAACTAAAAGATAAGGTGAATATAATGACCTAAACTTTTCTAAATTATATTGGATGAGAGGATTTCGACCCATCCCCACCTTATCTTAGAAATAACTCAATATGGATCTATTTAAAACCGAACATGACTTTATAATAAAATAATATTTTTAGTTATTCCAAAGGTGCCCCTCTCCTCCCTTATAAAAGGGCACCTCCTTCCCCTCTTCCTCACAGCACTTTGAGCCTTCAAGCTCAGCCAACCCCTGCCACTTTCTCCTCTCCACTTCCCTAGAGACATCTTAGAGGTCCTGGTCTTCTTCAAAGACCTGTTTTAGTGCCCTAAAAGGTCTCAAAGAAGCACTTCAAAGAAGAGGTAATGTCCGTTACCGATTCTTTCATCTTTATTTCTTCTTCCACTTCTTATTTAGTTGTTTCATTATGAAGTAATAACATAATTATCAATCATATAATGATATGTTATTATATGTATGAAACAGCCCTATTTCACCATCTATCCATCCTACAGAAAACGAAATCACCGCGCGTGCGTACGTACGGAATACCGTCTTCACGCCTTGGTGTAATCTATTTTCCACCACCACCTTACTTGGATGAGTATAATGGTGTAAATAATGACTATATATGACTATTATAAAGTGATACTAATTGTGAAGTAGTATACATACACTCTAATACAATTCCACGATCATAGGAACGATATCATCACTCGTGCGTACGTACAGAATACCATCTCCACGATGTGATGCGACTCGTTCTACATGATCTTCATTTAATAATGATTATATAAATGAATTTAATGAATGAATATGATATATATTACACTAATACCATTCTGGAAATGAGGTATCTATAACCTAATGAGAAGAATAAGAATTTATTCGACAAAACATGCATAAGAACAAAAAGTTATAAACAACCGAATAACAAGTAGCAAGGAAATATTACTATTAAGATGCTTAGAATATGACCAAATATGATATCATAAAAATAAGTATGATTCTGGAATAAGTCAATAACATTATTTAAATCATTATAAATTAGGTTCAGACACTTACGAAGCAAATTGGACCTAAGGTAAGGGAAAATATCACAATCTCACTTTTATCCGAGATTGTTTATAATTTGGTATTTACTGGGTTGTATTTTATCATCCACATCCATGTTTCCTCAATATGTAATATTATTTCCATCCACCTACAATTGTTTAAATCCAATTTTACCCTTCGGTGAGTTTTTAGTAAAAGATATGAAAGGAATCTTTTGTCGTTTTTCGTACGAGGTACTTTTTGACTTTTCCGACAAAAGTAGGAAGAATGTTTTTTTTAAACTTATACAGCATGAATGGATTTTTAAAACATTATTTCCAAGAAGATTCCTTTACAACTTTTCAAGTTTATTTTTAATCAACTTCTTTTAGTTTATAATTGTACGACATGTTAAGAAAGGAAAAGTGTTTTTGAAGCAGAAAGGATATTTTCCTCAAGAATGGAGTTCTAGTGTTTTATCAAAATTATTTTCCATCTAAGATAATAACGGTTTCTATTTTTATCCCTATTGATTTGATTATTTTGTGATGTAATTATATCTTTATGAATTCCTTTATCTTATATAAATTGTTTTATGATGTCACGATGTTTAAAATTCCCATTTTTATTAAATGGTTTATGCAATGATGTATGATTTATGATTTTGTGGAACACATAAGAATGGTATCATTATGTGATGGGTGGGACCTATATCTCCCTCCAATGCATTGGGTAAAGATTTTATATCTCATGAGATAGACATGGCTGGAACGGTAGGTTATACCAATTCAGTGAAACAGGATTGAAACGAGGGTGACTCGGTTCAGAAATGGACTTTGTCCACTAAGATAGTCTTGGCAATGAGTCTTGACTAATAAGATATGATTCTCTATGATTATGTCTGTATACCACAAAGATTAATGTTTTAAGTTATGATTATTGGGATTTTATTTCACTGCTATGATTTATCCCATGTTATGAAATTATGCTCTCTTTTCCAGGTTAAGATTTCCAAAATGTTATGTTCTTTTGAAAATGATGTGATTGATATTTCTTTTGTTTACCCTTACTGAGCATTTTAGCTCACCATTTTATGTTTTATTTTCCCCAGGATATAATGAATGCTTTTAGGTATAAGAAAAGGAATATCTTTATGGGAGATGTTGAAGATCTTTCACCATGATTAGAAGATTACGTTCCGAGTTTCCAAAGACATTAAACTATTACGGTCCTTGTGTGTGTGTTTTTGTTATGTACTAAGTATTCCAAAAAATTAATGTAATGTCTATGTACGTTAAGCTTCGGGTCTCTACAGTTGGTATCAGAGGAAAAGTTTAGTCAACTTTTGGAAACTAGGATGCGAAAACGTAAGTGAGATCCCTACAGATATTTCTAAGGTTTGTCTAGGGATGTCCCTAAGGATAAGTATATGTATAGGATATAGTCCTAGAACTATGGTAAAGATATTAGATTAAACCAAAGATGTTAGATATTGAAGTTACTCCACCTTTATTATGATTTTTTCCTCTTAAACTATTCTTTTGGGGTTTTTGAAAATGGCTGGAAACAAGATGATTCACAATAATAGAGGATATGATGGAAAATGGAATGATATTCTTCATGAGCAACCAAATGAAATGGGATTTGGAAGTCCAAACATCATTATTCTTCCGAATCAGCAATCACATAATATGATCAATAAAGTAAAATTTGGTATGTTTCCTGACTCGACTAATAAGAGAAAGATGGAGTTTCATGATGATCATAGAGGAAAGAAAGTTCAATTTCCCCTATGTAAATCATGTGGGAAGAGGCATCAAGGAGAATTTTTCAAAGGAACTGGAAGATTCTTTGGGTGAGGAAAATAAGGACACAAAGCCAGTAAGTGCAAAGGTAAAGGTTCAGTTAACACCAGGGATGAGAATAATGGTATTGCTACGACATCAACAATGGTTAAATGTTTTAAATGTGGAATGTACGGGCATTATGCAAACCAATTCCCTAAGGTAAAGTCTCATGAAGAGAATCAGTATGGTCGTATGGGTAGTATTTATATGGATGATGATGAAGAGACTACAAATGATATGTGAGATGAAAGAATTGTTGAAGCTCGGTCAATGGTTTAAGAATGTAGTGGAATGATTACATGTTTATCATGTGTAATGTTGTATAAGTAATCTCATGGTACTATGGAATAAAGAGACATCTAAGGATTGTTACACTGTTGTCTTTCCTTGAGTTTTGAAAGTGTATGATTAATGGTACCAGTATCCATGAAAGGTTATTCAGATATTTTTGGAATGTACATGATATGCGCATAATAAAGGTATAAGGAGAAAATTAAATTTTTGATAGTATTCATGAGCTCATGACTGATATAAGGAGAAGGTTATATCATGGTTTGAGTATATAGAATTTTTGGATTTTGGTATGTGGAAAGAGTTAACTTTTGACTGCATTCATGTTTTCACTAAGGTTCAATGGGTATTCATTCTTCAATAGAATACATGATTAAGGTATTCACATGTTTGTAATTTGACAAACAAGATATATCTTATGATATATGGGGGATAAATGATGGCATTCATGTGATCATTTTATTTATACTATGAGATAAGCCTAAAGATTGGAATGGATTATGTTGGACATAAGTTAGTTTTGTTTAAGGATAAAACTTTTTTTGATATTGTTGATGGGATGTTATAGTAATATAGCTTTAGAAAAAGGACAACCTGCAGGACGGGCGACAGCCCATCGCGTCGGACAAGGCTGTGGCAATCGAACCCACAACTGAAGTGCGACTGGCCTTTATCACCTACCACTGGCCTACAGTAAGTCCCTGTTTAGTAAAAACTAGTTTTATTATATTAAGCAGTATGATATATGATGTGTAAGTCCATTTTATGAACCATATATGATTAATCTCACTATAGATGGACTTATGTATTTTTTGATAACTTTTCTAACCTTTTGTTTGAGACAGATGGAATGACCCATCATTCTATCACATGATCTGCTAACACATCACGAATGACAAATTCAACTTCATTTCTTTAAGAGATGAAGTGGAAATTGTCCAAAGAACGACAAACGGTTAGACTATACCAAAATCCCGAAAGTATTTCTTCTAATTCCAATTTCATCAACATTAGGGAAATGATCTTGAAAACCAAAAATGTTGTCCTAGTGCTCTTATATCTGATGAATCAGATGGTACCTTAGATCGTCACAAATTTATGGCTTTGTGATTGCTGGATTTTCCATAGCCATGTTCTCTACCACACTCCATCCGAACATGACGGTTAGATTTCTCTTACATATCCATATTTTCACCTATGTGGAAACCCAGTGATTAGTTTATTTGGGTAACCATTAAGTTTCATAATTTTTTTCTTAAAGATTGGTTTTGGTATTCCTTTTCACGATGTGGGTTTCTATTAAATAAACATTAGAATAGTAAACCATTTATAACCCCGACGAATTTCGAGGGCGAAATTCATTTTAAGGGAGGTAGAATGTAACAGCCTGAGATTTTATGAAAAATATTCTTTTAATGTCTTGTGTTGTATGCTACACCAAGATTACCTTGCGCTATACGCAACACCGTATTAGCTTGCAGTATACGCAACACTATTCTTGGATCGTGTTACACACAATTTTGATAATAGTTATTCTACGCAACATTGAGTGTATATATATATATATATATTCAATGTATAAATGAAATATGTTTGGATTATGTTATACGAAACAATGAAGGATTCTTTCACAACACGCAACCCTGACTTGGCTTGCATTACACGCAATCACGACCTTCCACGATAGCGTGTGTAGTGAGCAATATCGAGTTTCACTAAACAAGATATTATTATAATATTATTATGAACTAGCCGTTATGAATAGTAATAACCACTTTTTGAAATTTTTTTAAATTTTATTTTTCAAAATGGACTTCATTTTTGGATTCGGAATGTCGAAATTAGCTTAGGGTAAAATTTTGGTACTTTTCAGATAACTTTCATATTCTGATGAATAGTGAAAATTATTATATTTTTATTAAAAAAAAAATTTTAATCGAAATAATTAATAGTGATAAATTATTAATTTGAGTGGTTTTAAAGTATATTTAGAATATATTTTTACAATTTAATACAATTTTGGTCTTTGGATGTAATTTCACATTTAAACCAGTCATAAACAAGTGTCAATCTTTTGATGGTTATTATCTCTTAAAAACACGCTATTTGTTTTGACGACGGGAATTAAATTTTAAATTAATTAATGCAACTAATATGTTTTGAATTTGGTAAAATAGACATCATTTTTGAGTTCATAATATCAAATATAGCTTAGGCCTAATTTTTTGTATTTTTCTAGAAACTTTCATTTTTTGATAAATAGTGAAACAACTAAGTGGTAGTTTAAAAAAAATGAGTTTTTCATAAAACTTAATTTTACAGCTTCTGTGAGTGGAATTTCAAAAATCCGAGAGACACGGTTGATGTTAGTAAGTAAAATGTGGTTCAATGAGATGAAAATAATATTTGGTGAATAGTAACTTTTTACTTTTTTTTACCACGGTTAAAAGTAAATAGGGTAATTAAGGGTAAAAATGTTATTATTATTACCCTAACACATGTCCTAATTCTATTGGATAAGTTTAATTCGACCAAAAACAATCTTAGGAATAAAATATGATCATTTAGGCCCACTTGGATTAGATTAGGACATTTATTATTAATTTATTTAAAGAAGGGTTAAAATAGTTATAATCAATGTTTAATAAGTAAATCATTTTTAATATGGGGTTATTTATAAGATAAATTCGACTATAAATATTCATTAGAAAGATAAAAATATTTCATACATAATGGTATTTTATTTGTAATTTTTATACATTAAATAATTTAATTTATTTATGACACAACGATGATGTGGTAATTATTTTATTAATGAAATATTTACATAATTGATGTTATAAATACCCAAATAAATATAATATGAGACTTTTTATGAACTAAACTAATTTTATAGGTTAATATGACATGTTAGGATTTATTTAATTAACTTTTTTCGAAGTAATCATTCTGTTATGAGTTTCAAAAAAATGAACTATTGAATAGTGTCAAAATTGACATAAAATAGTTTATAAAACAAATATTATATTATTAATTGTTATTTTATTCCTAAAAATCTAAGGTTCGGCCAAAGGACTTAAATAAGGTTATAAATATTAATAAAACACAACTTGGGGGTCGCTTAGATGTATATGGTATGTTTATTAACTATATAATATAAAAATACAAAGTGACATGGTAAATGTCAATCTAATTAACTAAGAGTTAAAACTAAACGATAAGGTTAATATAATGACCAAAACTTGTCTAAATTAAATTTTATGGGAGGATTTAGTCCCATCCCCACCTTATCTTCGAAATAACTCAATTTGTAGGTATTTAAAACTGAACTTGACTTTATAATAAAATAATATTTTTAGTTATTCCAAAGGTGCCCCTCTCCTCCCTTATAAAAGGGCACCACCTTCCCCTCTTCCTCACACCACTTTGAGCCTTCAAGCTCGGCCAACCCCTGCCAATTTCTCCTCTACACTTCCCTAGAGACATCCTAGTGGTCCTGGTCTTCTTCAAAGACCAATTTTAGTTCCCTAAAAGAAGGTCTCAAAGAAGCACTTCAAAGAAGAGGTAATGTCTGTTACCGATTCTTTTATCTTTATTTCTTCTTCCACTTCTTCTTCTTTAGTTGTTTAATTATGAAGTAATAACATCAGTATCAATCATATAATGATATGTTATTATATGTATGAAACAACCATATTTCACCATCTATCCATCCTACGGAAAACGAAATCACCGCGCATGTGTACGTACGGAATACCGTCTCCACGCCGTGGTGTAATCTATTTTCCACCACCACCTTACTTGGATGGGTATAATGGTGTAAATAATGACTATATATTACTATTATAAAGTGATACTAATTATTAAATAGTATGGATACACTCCAATACAATTCCATGATCATAGGAACAATATCATCACTCGTGCGTACGTACAGAATACCGTCTCCACGATGTGATGCGACTCGTTCTACACGATCTTCATTTCATAATGATTATATAGATGAATTGAATGAATGAATATGATATATATTACACTAATACCATTCTGGAAATGTGGTATCTATAACCTAAAGAGAAGAATAAGAATTTATTCGACAAAACACGCATAAGAACAAAAAGTTATAAACACCCGAATAACAAGTAGCAATGAAATATTACTACTAAGAAACTAAGAATATGACCAAATATGATATAATAATAATAATTATTATTATGGAATAAGTCAATAACATTATTTAAATCATTATACAGGAGGTTCAGATACTTACGAAGCAAATCAGACCTAAGGTAAGGGAAAATATCACAATCACAGTTTTATCCGAGATTGTTTATAATTTGTTATTTACTGGGGTGTATTTTATCATCCACATACATGTTTCCTCAATATGTAATATTATTTCTGTCCACCTACAATTGTTTAAATCCAATTTTACCCTTCGGTGAGTTTTTAGTAAAGGATATGAAAGGAATCTTTTGTCGTTTTTCATACGAGGTACTTTTTGACTTTTCCGACAAAATTACGAAGAATGTTTTTTTAAACTTATACGGCATGAATGTATTTTTAAAACATTATTTCCAAGAAGCTTACTTTACAAGTTTTCAAGTTTATTTTTAATCAACTTCTTTTAGTTTATAATTGTATGACATGTTAAGAAAGGAAATGTGTTTTTGAAGCAAAAATGATATTTTCCTCAAGAATGGAGTTCAAGTGTTTTATCAAAATTATTTTCCATCTAAGATAATAAAGGGTTCTGTTTTTATCCATATTGATTTGATTAGGTTGTGATGGAATTATATCTTTATGAATTCCTTTATCTTATATGAATTGTTTTATGATGTCACGATGTTTAAGATTCTCATTTTTATTTCATGGGTTATGCAATGATGTATGATTTATGATTTTGTGGCACACATAAGAATGGTATCATTATGAGATGGTTGGGACCTATATCTCCCTCCAATACATTGGGTAAAGATTTTATATCTCATGAAATAGACATGGCTGGAACGGTAGGTTATACCGGTTCATTGAAACAGGACTGAAACGAGGGTGACTCAGTTCAGAAATGGACATTGTCCACTAAGATAGTCTTGAAAATGAGTCTTGACTAATAAGATATGATTCTCTATGATTATGTGTGTATGCCAAAAAGTTTCATGTTTTATGTTATGATTATTGGGATTTCATTTCAGTACTATTATTTATCCCATGTTATGAAATTATGCTCTCTTTTTCAGGTTAAGATTTCCAAAATGTTCTGTTCTTATGAAAATGATGTGATAGATATTTCTTTTGTTTACCCTTACTGAGCATTTGAGCTCACCCTTTTATGTTTTATTTTCCCCAGGATATAAAGAATGGTTTTAGGTAAAAAAAGGAAGATCTTTATGGGAGATGTTGAAGATCTTTCACCATGATTAGAAGATTACGTTCCTAGTTTCGAAAGACACTAAACTATTACGTTCCTTGTGTGTGTGTTTTTGTTATGTACTATGTATTCCGAAAAATTAATGTAATTTCTATGTACGTTAAGCTTCAGGTCTCAACATTTACTCTCTTATGAAGTGTATGATATAAAATCCATTGACTGAGATTGATTGAGGGAGGGGAAATCGTTACTATATTGTAAATATGATGTTATTATCAATTTATGTTAGGGGAATGAGATATTATCATACAAAATAGTGAATGACATGTAAAGTATTCATCAACCTAGTCATTCTATTCTCAATGAATAAATAATATATTAGTAGGTTATATGGTATTGACATACATCAGGTCCCATGGTTTAATCATATCATACATAAAGAAATTGTTTGATAATGCATTCATTCATTGATGCAGTTAATAGACATAGTTATAGATAAGAGTGTTTTATAGAGATAATGCATTACCCCTTTGAATTGGGAGAAACTATAATTATTTCATAAAGGCTTATACATTATTACATTTATAGATCTATTGATTTATATTTGTTTTCAGTGCAATAAAGTATTGGGGTATCAAAATTTTTGGTTGACCTAATAGGTTTTTTTTAACTCTCATAGGTTCTTTAAAAAAATAGAGTATATCCAAAAATATTTTTGTATGGATATTGAAAATGTATTATATATTTTATGATACACTGTGAGTTTGAAGATTAATTTATGAAAGTGTTTTAAAATATATACAAAAGGTATTTTGGATATCATTTTAAAAGTTATTATATATGATATATTATAAAGTGAAATTGCATAAAGGCTATAAGGATTTAGTGAAAGTGGGAGACTGAAAGATTTATGACTTTATGAAATTATGCATGTGATGCATTTTTCAATATTGTAAGAGACAACATGCATAAATAAAAATGCAATGATATAGGTTTTTATGAATGATTCTCATGAAAATCATATTGTATGATCGTCTTTACCTAGGGAACAGTGTAAGATACTATGTCAAAGTATATATTTGATTTGGTGACCAGACATTAAGAGTTAATGTTAAACTGATCTTCCATGTTGACGACAATTTATTATAAGTGTTTCATGAAGTTTAATCACATGGGAGAAGTATCTCGGTTGTGGGGTTTCAAGAGTTAGGTCCACAAGGAATTAAATAATATGTTATAAACATATGATTTAATTAATATTATCCAGTTAAGGATCTAAAAGTATAGTCCATTAATATAAATTATTTTTATACAATTTTAAGCCTCTCATATACTTTTATACCCAAAATCTCTATTCTCTAATAAAATTTGCCTAAGAGAGGAACTAGTATGTCATGGGTGGGTAGAGGGGTAAACGTTTTCAATGACAAATTCACAAACAACCAATGGATACATCATATATATGATAGTGGGATTGATTCCTTGGAGCGATCTTTATTAACCTAATATGATGTAGACAAAATCAGTAGTCATATATGTTGTAAGATACATAGTTTATTAATTTTATATAGTTATATGATATTGATTTAAATGATATGGTGGATACTGGTTATGGTTTTATATATTTCTTCTACTATTTTTAAGGGATATCATTTTTTCCTATAAAACATGTCACCCCCACCACCATTTTTGAGGGGGGGCTTTGGACTTTCCCCCTCATTTAACATTTAAATTTTTGTACTATATCTTCCTTTATTTACTCATATAGTATATCAAGTCCTTCACTATTGATCCTCTATTTTATCTTCACCCCACTCATATTTTATTAAACCCACTCATCACCAGTTGGATTGATCATCTATTTATTAGGTTAACATTTTCTGAGCTATATTTATTTTTCCATCAAACATATTCTTTTTAAATAATTTAAATTGTACAAATTTTTAGGTTATATTAGGTTTATTTATTTATATAAAACTAGGCCTACCCATTTAATGATATTATATTGGAAAGATTTAATGACTATATGGATGCTATTAATTAGAAAATTCCTTCATTTTATAAGATTTACATTCATCGTTTGATATCCTAATATAGGAAGGTGAGTGAGAATGCCCCAAAATGGAACAAAAATTGTGGTTTCATAATGATAATATTGGTCATTAAGAAATATCTAAATCAGTATAGGTTCAATAAACCTTATGCTTTTATTTTTTCCATGTAACCCTTGAAAAGGTGTCGAGATACCATGGAACTGAAAACTGTGATAGGTGACCTTGTTTATAACATGATTTTTGGGTCCATATAAGGATTTTTTAAGATTCCCTCATCATTTGGAATAACATTCATCTTTTATTCTTGTATTGAATTTTCTATGTTATGGGAATTTGGGATAGTTAATATTAAATATTCTATAAGTCATGTGATATGGGCAGTTATATCTGATTAAAATTTATTCCAAGGTAGTTAAGGAATAATTAAGTACTTTTAGGTTAATGATACATGGTTTTGGTTATCCAAGAATTAAAGTAGGTCTAGTGAGTTCATTTATGTAGTTTGAGAGTAAACGATAAGGTATTTTATTAATAAATAATTCCCTTGTTCCATGATGTCTAATTATTTATTTTTTATTAATTTTTTATATGTATGTTGATCCATCATTCACATAATATTAATTTATTTTTTTGATATATAATTCCCTCTAATTATTAAATTAGTTATATCTCACTCACCATTTGTATTTTATTGGTGATATAAAATTTATCTTATTTATTATATTAGAAATGAATTATTTGAATTGAGATTATCATGGACATATAACATTTTCCCTTATATTAGGGATAAATCATTCACCCTTATACTATGTCAATGACAAATTGTTTTCCTTTTTAGTTATATTAGTGATTTATCATCCCCCCACATATTCTGTCAATCAAGAACTGTTCACATTTTTTATCATATAGTGATATATCACTCACCCTTATGTTGTAGTATGATGATATGTCAATGAATTTTTTATCATTATATATTGATATATTATTCACCTATTAGAAAAAATACACCCATATGGCACTTATGAGATTATTTTGCTTGTTGATGAGGTTTGAGGTTGTTGGTGAAGGCTAGTAGTTAAAGGAGGCGTGAAGAGTGAGTGTGAATGTCAGAACTAATCATGCGAAGTTTGAATGTTAAAAATGATATCATGGAGTGTGAATGTAAGAACAAAACACATGGAGTATAAATGTCATAAATAATCAAGAGGAACATGAATATTATAAATGGTCATTTGAATGATTCATTTAAATCATCACATGATTATTAAAATCTGTCACATTGAAATCATGCGATGAACATAAATATGTGTCATGGTTGTTAAGGGATATAATGAAGAGATCATGTGAAGTTAATGAAGACAATGAAGCTATAAATGAGGGGGATATCACATGGTCACTCAATATCACATGACTGCATGATTTTCTTTTGGTCACATGATGGGATCTCGTGGTGTTCTTGAAAAAAAAATTATTGATACCACATGCTTTTCATTTTATCTCATGATGGGATGACACAAATCCCTTAAATACAAATAAGATAACCAATACATGAGTGTATTTTTTATCTCAAGATGGGGTCACAGAAAACATGTAATGGTGATGGATAAGGAGGTTGAATGGATGGATAACAAGGATTAATATATTTAAGGTGGAAGATTTATGCCTATTAATATCCTCTAACTCATCCTTATAAAGTAAAATATTTTCTTAATTGGTTTTTTCTAAAGAATTTCTTTTCGAATGTTCTAAAGAAATGCTTGAATTGTAATCATGCAATCTATGTAACCATACGAATTTCCTCTGAAGAGGTCTATTGAAGGAATTATTCAAAGTGAGGTATGCACAAGGTATTTGTGTGCATAGGTAGACTTAATAATATTACATGATCTACATATCCTGAAAAAGGTCCCACTCTAGATTCATGAAATCTACATGAACAGAATAATGTCTCATGGTGGAGTCTTCTAAAAGGGTATTTTGAATGTTGTTATGCACTTGGCATAGGTAGAATGATCAGATTCGTGTGATATTCATGAGCTAAATAGTGTCACACGATATGCATGAATAGAATATAGTCTCACAGAATATTCATGTGATCCACATGAATATAACAAAGTATCACATTTGAGTCATGTGATTTAGGTGATTTGAAGTGTGACTTTTGAAAGAGTCTCATGGAGAGGTATTATGGTGGATTCTCTCAAATATTGTGTTAAAAAAATTCATTAAATAATAGCATAAAGTCAAGTATGAGTGTGAATAAACTCATAAATAATTTCTAAAAGAGTCTACCAGAGGAGAAGAGTGTTCACTTCAGTATAGTGAGAGAAGTGAGCCTTTAAATTGTGAATTTTTGTAAACAAGGATGAACAGTGGGTCTATTATAGACATTGTAACAATAGTTTTATTTAGTGTTTTTGGAATATCAACACATTTCCTTATTATTCTCTTTGGACACATCTTATATAAGGGGAAACAGTTAAATATTTTTCCAATAAATTTTAAAATTTCTAGTTATACTGTGTATTGGGATGGAGAGAGAGTGGTTTTTTTTCTGAAGATAAAACATGATCCTCTAAAAAAATTCTAATCAGTAAAATCCTGATTCACCCCCCCCCCAATCTTATGGTATTAAACCTAATAGTTCGAATATTATGTGTCATAGGAAATGGTTAAATTCATATTTCCTCTCTTAGTAGAAGAAATGGAAGCTGTTAATCACAATATAATTCTGATCTTCGATGGAAATAATTTTCAGGTATAGAAGAATCAGATTCAACACTTATTTAAATAATTGGGTATGAATTTGTTTAGAGATACAATTCTTGGTATTTTGATCATTATAGACAACATTGTTTTACCATAATCTTACAATAGATAATTGGATAATAATTCTAAAGGAATCAATTACTTAGGGGAAGGTTTATCCATCACAATCTACACAAAGGTGATGTTATGTAAGTTATTTTATGTTATGTGGGAAAAATTATTTATATTAATGAAGGTGTTTAAAAAGTTTGAGAAGATAAAATACATTTTTTGTGGAACAAATATGGGGACTTGATAAATCACACCAATGATTCTATAAATTCATTCTTTGATTGGGTTAATATTGCCATGGAATATATGTGGGGTCTCATATAAATTATTGATGGTGTAAATATCTCTATGTGGGTCTTGAAAATACATCAACCTCGTAACATTATGGATGTCTCTATACTATATGGAAAAGATTATAAGGGGATGAAATTGGATATATCACATAGTATTCTAACTGCTTCTGAGCTGAGTAATGGTGATAATGAGTATGTGGAAAATAGGAAGTCTAATTATGTGTAATTCAAGGCCATTAAGAATATCTCTATAGAATATGGTCTGTAAGAAAAAAAGTTGAATGATTTTATTTCATTCATCTCTTTAAATATTGAAAGGGGAAATGAAAATTTTAAATAAAAAATTCCTATTGCTTGATTTTTTCGTGGGAATTTTTGAAATCTTGGAGAAAAGTGTTTAATGTAGTTTTAATGTGATGATGCAGATGATGATGAAACTCCCAAGATGAATTATTCAGCTACTATGAAATTCATGAATAATACTAAGAAATTTTCTCCAGAAAAAATAATATACATTCACAATAAAATGATTATTTATAATAATATGAGGTGGATGATATTGAAGACTATAAGGGTTATAGAGAAAATTTTATGATGGTAGTTGTAGATAATTACTAGACAAGGTAAAATAGTGATGATGATGAATGAGAAGTTGAAGGAAGGTTTGACCTCCACGTTGAATTAAAATCTTCTCTTAAAGAGGTATATTATAAAAAATATAAATAAAAAAAACAACATAGTGTTTTCTGATAAAAAAACTCTATATATAGTAGAAGGAAGAAGAAATCCAATAGAGTGGTTTGGGATAACATAACCTTGATCTAGTGATTCGATGATAACTCATTCATCTTGATTTTTATTATAGGGATTCCATTCCTATAGATACTATATTCTTATAGTCATGGATCATTTTCCCATGATTTTATTATGAGTTTTGATAACCTGTTTAGACTCTTATTATGATTAGACCAAGGGAACATCATTGAATTCTATAACTAGCCAACATAGGTATGTTATTTCATTCAAGTGTCTTGTTAGGACTCAGTGATGTGTGGTTGATTGTATTTATATTTTATTTCTATATCATGAAGTACATACACCAATATTTACTGGATATTGTTTTTATTACAAATAGTATTATCCTACTATGGATTTTTCTCACACACATCGCATTCACCTTAGTGGATGTGCGTGATTTATGGTCAAGGATACAAGTAAGGTCAAGGTATTTAGAATCGATGGATATGTTGAGGATGGATAGTTGAAAGTGGGTGATGGGATCCAGATGATTTTTTGATCATTTTTTCATATATAAATTATTTAATTTACTTGGTATTTTGATTATTGTATGATCATCCAATCATGAAATATATCAATTGAAATATTTATTATGAGAAATTATAGGGGGTTGGTATTTTGTTCTAGCATGTGATGTTTTTATGGTTAGACTATGGGAACATATTTTCATGTATACATTCTTTTGAAAAAAATTAGATTATGATTTTTATATGATTGACCTATTTAGAAATACTCAACTTGATATATGACATGTATGATATTATAGTGGGTTTATATATTTCTATGTCATATGATGTCTCTTTATGGTTATATTATCATTATAAAATAAAATTATGTTTCTATGTAATGGATAATAGTTTATTATTAATTATTGGTTATATTTGGTTATTTTATAAAGGTAAAAATATTTCCATGATATAGATAGACCCTCTCAGTTAGTTAGTGGAGGCTATTTTATGGGTAGGTCTTCTTAAGTTCACACAACTCTCTATATCATAAAATATTTAGATTAACTAGGATCGATACATTTCAATGTTTTATCAGATATTTTTTTTGTTTTTTTATTATTACTATTTAGTACATGAAATATAAAGATAGGACTGGTCAAAACTAGGTATATTCTATATACTTGTTCCTAGATAACAATTCTATGGGTATGTACATTTTACTAGGGAGTTATATTATGATTTTTTGTTTTCAGGTTTTATGATTTCATAATTTCATGGGATATGGTATTTGATTTACTATTTATTACTTACAATATGATAGAGGCTATAATAATATGTTTATTCATGTATCATATTCAGTATATAGGAATCAATAGTAATGGATATACTTCTATGTGATTGAGAATCAAGTTACATTCAAAAAATTTGGTTATTTAAATAGTAAAAAATAAGTTATAAATTATTTTTTTACTCAAGTTATTAGTAGAGATATCCTTGATAGAACCTTTTGTTACTTTTTTATTATATGGTTATAATTGATTAATTGTTATATTTACCTTATATGTATCATGTAAAAAACCCTTACATAATATGCCAATTCCATATTGGTGTAAATCTAATAGAGAGTTTGAAAATTTTAATTTTGTAGATGAGCCCAATTTTGAACTTAAAATCAAAATGGAATTAAGAGGGGTGGAACCCCTAAAAAGAGAACATTATGAATAGAATGTAGTGATATTGAAGGTTTTGAGGTCTCAAGAGTTCCCTACAATTTTGCGGTAAAAAATTATGGTTTTTTTAGTTAAAATTGGGGTCACAAGATTAGTGTTAACTTTTCATCCCAACTATGCATCATGAAATGTTTTGGCACATAGTTTGTAAAACCATGAATTAGGTACCTAAACACCATAATAATTTCATCATAATTATAGTGTAATGTTGCATAGTTATAACATATTCTATGAAACCATGGGACGTAACCTTTTGAATAGACTGGTCTTGTGAAGTGGGGAAAACATGGTGGCCACAAGGTTTTTCAAATAGTGTGACAAAACCATAAACCCCTTTAAAAGGGGTCAAGAGAAAAAAAAAATCCTTATTATGTTAAAATTTATTAACCAACTTTTTCATTTCAATCAACCCAACATCCCATAAGTGTGTGTCTTCTCCTCCCCCCTTCTTCTACATGGTTCTCTTCTAATTCCTGGGTATTTTTCTTGTTATTAGTTATGATTGATGGATATCGGTAATTATTTCTCAAACCTTCCTTTTTATTGATATTATGTGGTTTCTTTTTTAGTTATCCTTATTTATATGGTCTATTACCTATTTTTAGATCATTTTATCAACTCTTCATTTTCCATCATTTTTTCTCGAACAGTAGGCTGATATCGGGCGGGTATAATCTTATAAGGCTAAGGTGGGTGTTCCCTTTAATTAAACCCAAAATGTGGTCTCATTTTACAGATGAATACATGCTTTAGTAAATATTTCATAAAAATTCTATAAATAATTAAATTTAAAAATTTTATTTTGATTTTTCTTGAGATAAATATCTTCTTTAATATTCCTTGGACATAGGGAATGGTAGTTTCTAGTAGATTGTTTAGTGGGGGAATATAAACTTAAAATATATTGATGTATTTGAATTTATGAATTGTGTTTTCAATGGGGTAAGAGGCGATTTTTGTTTGAATTAATGGTTATGAAAAATAATTTCACAACCATTAATAATTGTAATTTTTTTAACCTTTGGAGAAAACCTATTGAAATTGCATGGTATTGGAGAGGTGGGTTTTGGGAATCCTAATACTCATAAAATGAAATTGATATATATAAATGATAATTAAAGTGGTGTTATTTGATGGTTTCCTTAGGAAAATGATAAAATCATTATGATAATGGATTTAAAAAAATATGATGCATTGGTATTTAATTATGTAAATTTGTGTGGTTTTGGGAATGGAAAATGATAATTGCTTGACTAAAATTAATTGGACACCCTGTTCTTTATAAATCCCAATCAGAATTATAGTTGGGACTCATGGATTATAAAATGGCATGGTTTAGTAATAATATTAAATAATGATTAAAAAATTATAAATGGAACCAAAGATGTGAAATGATGACTATATAAAGTGGTTCCAATATGCTTAATGACAATTAAATTAAATAAATGGTTAACTAACCAAATTATATAAATGATGTATAATGATTATGAATTATTAGATGAAATCCTTATATTCAATATAACATATACTACTTAATAATTTTAGCATGATTATTTGGATTCCATATTTTTTTATTGTTGAAAAATATTGGGATGAGTGAATAGATTCGATGGGACACATGAGACTAGAAAATACTGGGGAATTCCGGTATGAGAACTCAGGTTCAAATGGAATTCTAGGATAAGTGTTTAGATTTTGTGTGATGGTTGATGATGAAAATGAGTGGGGAATGTCAAGGGGAGAGATTATATTCCATTCAATTTCTAGGATTACTATCTCCCTACCTCCATGTACCATGTTTAATTAATCACCAAACTCAATCATGGGGCATAAACATACCACTCTCACCTAAGCTATAAAAAGAAACCTTGACCACCAACTATTTATAGGTTCAGAGAATGGATTTGGATGGATTCACTGAGAACCATCCTAGAATGGCGACCTTTCTCTCTAAAGGATGACGGTGCACTCCACACACTATGAGTTAACATATATCTCTTCTTGATTACAACTCAATAACTTGAACCAAATCATCATACACATTTCGTTCATCCCATGGAACATTCACCACAAAATGGACACCCATCACACTACCCATGTTCAACATAGGCCAGCCATGCCATGACATCCCAACCATCAATGACATTATTCATGCTGTCATCATCCTAAAAGAGTATAAATCCTCAATTACATTAGAATATATATCCACTATCTTGAAAGTGTCTCATAAACTCTCGTTCACCCTCTTTACGAAGTACCCACCAACCAATACCTTTTATAGGTCCCACATCCCTCTTCCAATCAGTCATGTTCCAAAATTCATCATGAAACTACTGGTACTTCACTAATATATCTTCTATAAGACCCAAATATTCTTCCCATAGAATAAAGATAGTCTTTCTTAACAACCCTAGACCAAAATATTCTTTTACATGTCGATCTAATACCATCATATTCTCATCAAAATGAATTGGTCGCTTACTTCAGATCCAACCAGTCACACATACCAAATGACATAATTCACCAGCGACATATAATTATCACCTTGAATATACCAAAACCTTAGGGTCACACATGGAAATGGTTGATGTTCAGGATACTCCAGGTGTGGAGTGGCCTCTCCTAGCTCCTCTAGTGGCAGTGAAGTTTGTGGAATGCAAGGAGGCTGATATGCTGGGGATGGCTCCTTTACAGTGTAAAGAAATAAGGTCGAGTGGGAACCCAAAGGTGGAATTTGTTTTCAACCGTCTGAAATACGACCTGGGCATTTTGTTGTAGGATCTAGGTGATAAGGTCACTCAAGGGGCCACAGGTAGTGTTGCCAAAAGGGTTGAAAACTGTGTGGAGGTCCTTTTTTCAAGAAATTCAGTACAGAAGGTGTCCGTAATAAGTGATGAAGAGTTTGAACCAGACCAAAGAAGGATTGATGAGTGGAGGGAGGATGACCATTCTGGATCAGAGCAGGAGGAGCCCCATCTATTTGATGTAGTGGAATCTGGAAAACGGAGGTTAGGTGAGGGGGATGTCTTGGGTCCCCAAAATAATGGAGAGGCATCCCAGTGCATGGATCTGGAGGAACACTTAGTATCTTTTCAATTTATAGGTCGAGGGTTCGAACGGACAGGGTCTGCTGATCCAATTCAGGTCATGCCAGCAAGACTTTCCTATGAGGAGAAGCTTAAAGCTGGTTACTCGCCTCTGTATTCTCAAAAATGGTTTGGAGTTTTAGGGGAACAAGTTTTAGGGGAAGTGGTTTTCCTGGTGACTGAGGATGTTGGAGGGATGGATGAGGCCAAGGATTCCTCTGAGCCCAAGGATCAAGTCATAGAGGAGGAATACTTTAGATCCTCCTCGCGGAAGGGCAAGAACATAACTATGGATTCAGACGGCTTAATAATGGGCAATCAGAGGGTGCGATGTAGGAAGGACTACTCCAACCTACCTAGTCCTCCAGTTACTAGATCCGCATCTAAGGGTAAGAAGCCACCTAAGTCTCCTATAGTTGGAGACTCCATCTCCCCAAACAAACTCAATGATTCTGACCCTCATGTGGTGGCCGAAGTCTCCAAGGACCTAGTGGAAGCAGGATACAAGGACGTAGCTCCTATCATTCCTTCGAGTGATAAGGGGATGCTCGATCCTGGGTTGAAGCACGATGCAGGCTTCATGGAATTCCCTCAGTGACAAGTGTCTTTAGTGCTGGAACACATGGACCTTCTAATGCATTCATATGAAACGGTAGAGGATGATCTGGATATTAAGGAGTCAAAGAAGATGATACCACTCCAGGTAAACACTACTAAAGAGAAAAGAGAGTGGATAGATAAGCAGGTAGGTATTTTTCTTAGAGGACGCTACATGAGGATGATCAACAAGGAGGAATATTGAAAATCATGGGACAATTTCGCTCATCTATATAAAGACACCTTAGAGCACTACCCTGACTTTCAGGTTCATTCCATCCCCTGGATATTGTTTAGGGAGAATGGCTCCAACCAACTTAAACTCTTTTTCATTAAATCTACTGTGCCCTTTTGTGTTGAAACTGGTAATATGTAAGGGTTCTCACATCCCCCTTTAAATTGTTTTATAATAAAAAATTAACGTTGTATGGATTAGGGTCACACATTACCCTATTTCTATTCAACATACTCAAATCAAGATATCATGATTTGTGAATTACTGAAACTAGGATCAAGCACCCAATCAAGACCCTAACCATGCCTCTTAGCACACAAATCTTTCTAGACTCGAGTCATTATTAATGATTAGACCCAAAAAATATTGATATTATTCATGATTCAATTCAACCTACATAATATCCCATCATATTGAGATTCGTTTTATGTTTATAAGAATCCAAACACTATCCATCAACCCTCAATCCTCCCACCCTGGGTTAACCCCAATTATTTTATTAAGATAATATCCGGACATTCGTTCTAGACTTATGAACAATCCTTCCCTTAAAAAATGGACTTGAAACCAAAATACAAGAAGTCAAGGTGTTACCCTTAAAAAATATAGGACATAAAAAAATCCCTTACTAGAATCCTGATATCACCATCTGTGTATCAATTACATATATTGAATCATCTTCCTTCACATCTTGTACCAAAACCATTCAAGGGTACAAAATAACCCTTAATTATCTCAAAACATAAATATTAAATGAAACGATGATATGTGGTGATGTATAAAAACCTCAAGGATAAAACCCAACACCAAAAGGACTGATAACTCAGAACCAATGGTATCAACCCACAAGGGTCATATGAATTGATGATATGAAGAAACATCTCACAAACCTAAGGCCACTAACCAACACAATCATGGATCCACAACCCCCAACCAAGGGCCTAAAATATAGGGAACTCTCACAACCGAAACCAAAAAGACATAGGTTCATGTCAAAACACAAAATATAATCATCACTGAAATACCTAAAAGTCCCATCACTTTAGATTTTTTATTATTTAAACTTTACCATTTTTCAAAACCCAAGGTTTCACATTTTAAAACATTTTACTACCCACTATTTAAGTATTCTCAAATTTTATTAAATTTCACATTCCATGGTTTGGGTAGATAGAATTTAATTTAAATTTTATGTGGTATAAAACTATATAAGTTACTTACTCAAAAATTATTTAACCAAAAAAACACTTGTTAACTCATTTAAACCCATCTATTAGCCAATAGTCACATATGGATTTGGTCATTAAGAGTTCCACCGTATAATTATATGTAACCATATAAATAAATCAAGACCTTTAAAAAACTAAAATCATACTAAACCATAGGTAGATATAAATTACAAATATAAATAAGTTTTCTGAAGTAAATTTAATTCCATTATATGTAAATACGGTTAGCTATAAACCATTGAAAACAATCAAATGAAATATAAATCCAATGTGTAGCATGATGCATGAACACAATCACCACCACATTCAATATTAGGATAATATATGAAATCACATAAATCAACATCATCACATAAAAGTGTGCCACTAACGGTGTTAATCAATCAATAATAATAGCATACGAAAGAAAAAACATTTCCTCCCCTAGAAACATAGTTTTTCCCTCCCACATTAGGCTACAGGCAGACACACATGTGATCATTTCTATGTTCTAAAACATCCCTAGTATCATTTCCACCATTACCTATATTAATAAAAAATTAAAAAGAATATAAGAAAATAATTTGTAGAACCACACCCCAAAATAAAAATGACCGGTGATATAGATCAGTGTACCAAAATCCCCAAAGAATGCCTCCCCATACACCAGATAGTTCCAATTTGAGCACTCAAATTGTATTACAGTGGTGGTTTTTGAGAATTATAAACCTTATAAAATGAAATTTTGATATATAATTGATAATTTATGTGGGGTAATTGGATGAATACCTTTTTAAAATGGAATAATAATTGTTAAAATGGATTTGGGTTTATATGATGGCTTGGGTTTTAATAATGGTAATTAGTGTGGTTTTTTGGAGTGTAAAACGATAACAAATTTACTAATGTGAATTGGCCACCCAATTCTTTATAAATATTAATGGGATTTTTTTGTAGAACTCATGTTTTATAAAATATTTTAGTTTGATAAAATTTATACATCCTGATTTTGAAATCATAAATGGAACATGAGACATTATACAATTACTATAGAAAGTGGAATTCAATTGTATGATGAGAATTAAATAAAATGAATTATTAATTAACTAAATGATTTATATGATATATAATTCTTGGGAATGTTAGGATGATCTATTTAGATTTCATAAAACATATTCTACATGGGAACATTGGGATCAAGCCATAGATTTCCAATTATGTTTTATGAAAAGGGAATTCAAGGAGGAGTGCATAGATTTCATGGGAAACAATATACTGAAAAATGCTGATGAATTCTGAGATTAGCACTTATATTTCATTGGAATTATTGGTTAAGAATATGGATTCTGTGTGATGACTAATGATAAGGATGATTGGGTAATTTTAGGATGAGTTATTAGACTCCATTAAAATTTCAGGATGAACATCTAGTTTTCATGTGATGACTGATGACTTGGGAAGGCTAGGATGAGTGTTTGAATTCCATGTGATACATAGGATACTGGGAATTCCATTCTAACACCTATATTCCTTGTGGTTATTTATTATTTCCATTTTCATTTAGATGCACTTAGAGACACCCTGGAATTTGATGAAGTGGGTTTAGATGATCATAGTCATCGACCTAGTGATTGACAACTTTATAGATAACCTCAAGTTTAATCATGAACCCAAGGCATCAGTGGAAGTTTTATTTCTATATGAACTTTTCCAAAAACTATTAAAATATTTATTTTTAAGTTTTTCATAAATTATAATTCTCTTGAATGTTTATTTTTAGTATTTCTGCTTTCACTACTCATCATACTGGTTATTTTAAAGACACTAATAGTGGTGTCCTTCTGAGTTATACTCACACACTACTCATGCCACAATGGAACTTGGGTACCCAAGAATAAACTATTATTTTTCATAGGATAAATTTTCTAATAATGGCATGATATTTATTACTTGAATGTCTAGGTTGGAGGGGGATGATGGTATCCGGAAGAAATCATGACCAGAAGAGGATGGGTTTTTATTTTTGAAGTTAGTGCCCTAGAACCAACTTATGTGTACTTTATGATTACTAATATTAATTTTTTAAATAATATTAAACTAATTATCATATATGAATTATTATTTTGTGTGACACAATATAAGATAATGGATTTTGAATAGTTTTTTCATAGAAAGTTCATAGTTGATTCCATCTATGATCAGAATCAATAAGTTTCATGAAAACTTTCTGAAATATATATTATATAGCTAGATGGAATCATTTGAGGGAAAAAAGTGATATAGCTTATTTAGGGTGTAGACATGTAAGAATTTGAGCCACCATCCCTTAGAAATTTCTACAGTATGAGACTATTAGAAATGTGACCTTCCAATAGGAAATCCATATTTATATTTTTTTCATTGGATGTTCTTATATGTGAACATGTATATTGATCCTTTGGAATTAATATTATTATTAATATACATTTTGAGTCATGTAAATTGATGTAATAATGAAAACAATGGTGAAATATTTTCACAATGAAGTAGGATGTTTTGGGTTCCTGATGAAAAATATTTTATTTTTAAATAATGGGGAATATTATTTTCTTCATTATGTTCTTAAAAAAATAGATATCCAAAACCCTTTGATGAGAATGTTATAACCTAAAACATTTATGGCCATGGTGCTCTATAGACAAGTTCAGTTTCATAAAGTCAAAGAAAAATACATCAAGCATATAGGTTGATGGAAATATTTTGCAACATAATTGAATGGTTGTATCATGGTAGAATGATAATATTTCATAGTGAACATCTAAATGAGGTTTTATGCCATTGCCACCATAACGACATTCTCTATGGGTGCCTTGGCGTGTTTCTATACACCAAACATTATTTTTTGGCTATTTCTTATAACACCACTAATAAATATACCTAGTGGGACACACATAAAGTGTATCTAGAACCTCAATAAAATAAAATTACTATTTATTATTTATGATATTGATTAAATACCATTCCACCACATGATTTAACAGTTATTCATATTTTTTGATTGTATATATTTCATCATGAGTTATTTGAGAAAATATTTTATGAATGAAATATTTATAAATATTTATTTTTTATTCAATGAATATAATTTTTATTTATTTATAGTCCAATAATCTAGTCATATTTATTTATTAAATAAATAGTCATTAATCCAACCCTGATAAATATTGCAGAGAAATGACAAACCAAGTTTAATGGTCTGGTGAGAAATAATACATGTTAAATATTATTTTAATAAATAATATATAATTAATACGTGATTTTTCAAAAATCAAGAAATAATAATATTGTTAAAGGCACATAGGGTGTAACACCCAAATGTTTTTATGAAATATTTTCTTCAAATAGTTTTTATTCTTCAGTAGCATTATTTTCATGAAATCCTCTATTTAAATAAACCATGAGATACCCTTATTATAAAATTACCATTTAAGCCTAGCTGTTAGGTAAGCATAAATATTTAAAACTAACATATGAAAATGCATTGGGAATTCATTGGCTATCAATTATTTATGAAAAATATAAGTCGATTAGATATTTTTATTTTTGAGTAAATTAAGTTTGTTAATGAAATTAATTTTATATAGGTGTGTTATATAGTTAATTAAATATTTTTTATATTCATCCAATTGAGATTTTAGTCATAGGGTCAGAATAAAACACTATTTTATATATAAAAACCAATTCTTTTTTTAATTTAATTTTACACCTTTCAATAGAGAACCCCTTTTAAAATACGATTTTCTCACGTTAAAAAAATTATATGATAACATAAAAATTTTATTTTGAAGCGGGATATAAAATTTTACATTGGATGAATTTCTGATATTTTTTGGATAACATTCATGTTTTGATGAATAGAAAAAATACGCTAAATTTTAATTGAAAATAAATTTTTTCATTGAAATAATTTATATGGTTAAATAATATTATTTAATTGTTTAATGTATAAAGATAATATTTTTTTACCATTTGATATAATTTATGTCATTTTAATTAATTTGACATTAAATTCAAATGTAAAGTCATTTTAATCTTTCACAATATTTTAACTTTTAAAACCCATTTTCTCACATCAAAAACAGGTTTAATTTAAAAATATTTAATGAAACTTGAATGTTTTTAATTTTGAAAAATGGATTCTATATTTTGAATCAGTAGGTCCAAATTAGGTTAATGAGCCACTTTTAGTCTTCGACATTGTGAATAGTAACTATGGTAATTGTTTTTATTACCATGGTGAAACATAAATCGGGTCATTAAAGGTAAAAAATAATATTATAAAATTACCGTAAAACCTATAAAAACATTATTTGATGACTAAATATGTACCTTATCATCTATTTTTTTAAATTTAATCACTTTATGGACACTTACCCATGAATATGACATCAGTGTTATAAAAACTAATGAATTTGACAAAATGTCACAATCTCATTTTATATAAGTATGTTAATTTTAATATGTTGATAACTAAGAGATAATATCTACTCTAGATAGTCTATAGAAATATAATAGAATTAAAAACATCATATAAATTTATTTATAATTTTTAGAGATTAAATTATTACCCTTAAAGATGACACAATAGTTATTTAAAAATTGTTTTATTAATTGGAATATCAAATAAATGTTTTTAAAGAAATTAAAATAAATATTATACGAAATAATTAATGTTCTCCAATAATTTTTTAGGTGACTATGAAATTTTAGGAGTGTATTAAATATTTTTTGTTCAAATTGATCTTCCTTTTGGATTTTATTTAAAGTCAAATAAATTAATAGTGTCAAAATTGACACTATTGATATTTTATAGAAATAACAATTTATTAAATTATTCAAAAATAATGAAAATATTTAAAAATTAAAAATTGTTAATTATAATGTCCAAAATTTCATAAAATACCAATTTATTGTCAATTAACAAGATATAAGTAAATATTTATAACCAATAAATATTAAGAATGTTATTATCACAATAAAAATAAAATTGAATAACTAAGTGTAAATTAGAATGATATAGTTTAAATTGAAAAAATAAAAAGTCAAAAATTTATTGGTTGATTATAATACAACCCTATCACATAGAATCTTATTAATTGGGATAGTATGGAGGTTTTTAGGTAGGTTTTAATTTTATTATAAATTATTATTTATGGATTTTCCAAAAGTGCCCCTCACCTCAATTATAAAAGAGAACCTCCTCCCTCACCACTTCACTTCATTTTGATCCTTCATGCTCAACCATACCATTTAATATTTCCTTATCAACTTCCTTATTTTTATTCTAGAGGTTCTGGTTATCTTAAAGGAGAGACTCTAGTGCTCTAAGAAGAGATTTAGAGGAAGCACATCAAGGAAGAAGTAATCTCTTCTACCGATTCCTTCAAACTTCTTTCTTATAATAATTCTTTTTCATTAGTTGTTTCATTAAAAAGTAATAACATAAGTATAAATAATATAATGATATGTTATTATAAATATGGGACAACCATATTTCACCTTCTATTCATCCTATGCAAAATGAAATCATTGCGCGTACGTACGTACTACTTACCATCTCCATGCCATGATGTAATCTATTTTTCACTACCACCTTACTTTGATGGATATAATGAAGAAAATAATAACTATTTATTATTATAAAGACATTTTAATAATTATGAAATATTATACACCATCCACTTCAATACCATTCAACAATTTTGTGAATGATATCATCGCTCATGTGTGCGTACAACATACCGTCTCCACGATGCGATGCGATTAATTATACAGGATCTTCATTAAACCATGATTATATACATGAATTTAATGAATAAATATTTAATATAATATAATAATATCATTATTTAAATTATTTAACTATATCCTAAGATGTTTAACATGAACTTCTCTAACAAATATTTCATAAGAACATAAACTAGATAATATTAGAATAACGAGTGGCAATGAAATGTTACTAACAAAAGGATGATAATATAATAATATATGATAACCTAAAAATTATTACGATTCTATAATAACTCAGTAATGTTATTTAAATCATCATACAATAGGTTTGGATACGTACGAATGATATCCGACCTATGGTAAGAGATAATTTTTCAATCTCATTTTTTTATTTGAGATTGTTTATATGTAAGTATTTACTAGAGTATATGTATCATCCACATACTTATTTTCTAACTATGTAATATTATTTATATTCTAATACATATTTTTATACTTAATTTACCCTTCGGTGAATTTTTATTAAATTGTATGAAAGGAATTTTTTTTCATTATTCGATTTGTGGTACTTTTTGACTTTTCAAGAAAATGTACGAGGAGAATATATTTTTTAACTTGTATGGCATGAAAAAAAATTACACTTTCATAAAACCTTATTTCCTTGATTATTCACCTACAGTCTTAAAAGGTTATTTTCACAAAAAATGAGTTTTTCTAAAATTGTGTGGCATTTTGATAATGGAATACATTTTTTAAAATGAAAGGACATGTTTCTCAGGAATTAAGTTCAAGTGTTTTGTTAAAATTATTTTACATATAAGATGAAATATGGTTATATTTCTAACCCTCTTGTTACTATGATTTGATTTTTTATGATGGAATTTAATTTGGGAAATTCATTTTTTTTGTATTAATTATTATGGGATTATGTGTAAGAAACCCATTTTATTTCATGGGTTATACGATGGTGAATGTTTTTATGATTTTGTGGAACACATAAGAATGGTATAATTATGATATGGGTGGGACATATATCTCCCTTCAATTGAATGGGAAAAGATTTATATATCATTAGATCGACCTTACTCGAACAGAAATTATATATTGTTTAGTAATACAGGGTTGAAACGAGGAGTGGACTCGGTTTAGTAATGGAATTTGGATACTATGATGGTCTTGGAAATGAGCCTTGACTAATATGAAATTAGT
Source organism: Viscum album (assembly GCA_963277665.1). Lineage (NCBI taxonomy): Eukaryota > Viridiplantae > Streptophyta > Magnoliopsida > Santalales > Viscaceae > Viscum > Viscum album. The sequence continues at coordinate 1,571,053,149 of OY728148.1, read as the reverse complement.
TTTTATGTATATTTGTGTTTTCCACGAAATTTCAAGTCTTATGTTATGACTATTTGGATTACATTTCACTTTTATGATTTATCCGATGACAAGATATTCTGATCTTTTATATCGAGGATAATATTTTCAAATGTTATGTTCGTATGATTATGATATGACTGATATTTAACTTGTTTACCCATACTGAGAATTTTAGCTCACCCTTTTAGATTTTTCTTTTCCCCAGGTCATGAAGAAGTGTATTAAGTAAGATATTTCAAAAAAGAGTCGAGTTGTGAAGAAATAAATGGGAGACCATATCGATGTTTTATGAACCAATTGATTATGTTTACCAGTTTCTAAAGACACTAAACCTATATGATCCTGGCGTTGTTTTTTTATGTTATGTAATAAATATTCTTAAATATTGAATTAATATCTATAGGTAATGTATGGTTTGTTATATAGGGAGTTGTAGGGATTAATAAAATAATAAATGCCAATGTGCAGATATTATTCTCTAACACTATAATTATTTAAACACAATTATTTTATTTCTAATGGTTTTACTTCCATTTAAATGTGTTTTGTTAAATAAAATTAATGAATTATCTCAAATCCCTAGAAATATCCTACTCCATGAATTCCCCCAAAATAGGGAGAAATTATCCTCCTCCTCCACTTTCAACTCTAGATAGATAAAATACAAACCTTCTTACAGAAATTTTTAGGGTGATCAAAGGTGAACAATTAAAGAATTATGATCTACCACTCTATCACTTAGAGATTCCTACAGAAATATAAAAAAATTATGGAGAAATTTTGGATCACCACTAGAGGGAATCTATTCATGATTCCAACAATAAAAGGATGTTATCACTCAGAGATAGTGTTAGATTAATTAAATAATAATAATTCATTCGAAGTAAATTCTATAGTTTATTAAATTAATTAATTATAATTTTGTGAATATCCTTTATTTTCTATTTGTAATTCTCCCACTGATTAATCTTTTATTCAATGATTTGGGTCACAACATTTATCATCGATGTACATATCGAATTAATCATTACTTGAGAAAATAAAAAGTTGGGAAAACCCCATATAGCGATTCTATTATGACCATAAAAATCAAGTGGTCTCAAAGAGACCATATAATTATTTATAATTTTTTAATGAACCTGGATTCATTTATGAATTCATCGTGAGTTTTCAATTTAGGATTAATTTTTCATCAATTTTAATCATGATATATGAAAATATTCTCATTAATATTCAAAAATATAATCTAAATTAATTAATTTCAGAAATGAATAACATTTTAAGAGATCATCTGTAGGTTGAAAAGTTTTGGGATAGATAAAAAAAAGTACACGCCATGTAGCACATTGGTAAATTCTGTATATACCACTGATACATGTCGTGTTCCCATGTTAAATGCATTGATATAATTCAAAAATAATTTATAATTGTTTTAATCGATGTGAATTTATTACACATGGTGCTTATTATTGATGCTCGCCAAAAAAGAACCAGCAAAATCACAAAAGGTGGAAATGCCTAAATATGGGTATTATAAATTTCCCTATGAAAGCAAGGAAGAAGGGAATTGTCGAAGATTCAGGTGTCGTCTCAGAGACTTTTGATCATGTGACCATTTCAAGGTCATGCAAAGGCCCCATACATAGTGCATCACCCTCATCAAGTCATGTGAAGCCATCTACAACTAACCTATAATCTTTTTCAAATCCCCCCCAAACATAATGATCTCCCCCAGGCTACATGGTATTTCATTTTAAAGTACCAAAAAAACAATTCAAAATCCTTTGAGAATAGAGAATGATGGCATGGTAAAATAATAGACCCCCTAGTGGTCATAAAGATTATGCTCCAAATCACCAATAGGAGGAATAAAATCCCTTGGTGATATTCAAAAAATATCACGTGACCTCTATGTATTCTCTATATAAAATGAAGGAGATGAAGGGGATGAGGGAAGAGGGGTTTATGGTCACTTAAATACATGCGATGTGCACCCCAAGTGACCTGTGAGATGCTACGAGTCCTCAAAAACATGTCTGCCTCACCTTTCCAAGTCCCCCAGGGTTTTTCTGCCTTGCCACACAAGAGTCCTCAGACATCTCTAGGAAACCCCGAGGTACTGTAAAGATAGATGGATAGACCTAGCCACTACATTATTGCACACTCTCCATATGACCCATATTGTTCAAGTGAGATATCATCCAAAAATCGAGTAAAAATAAATTTTATTTCTCAGGAAAAATTACATGATTCCCGAGACATCGCCATATAAAATGAAGGGGTTAAAAGGGAGGAGGTGAGAGGGGTTCACGATCACCAAAAGACATGTGACACTCCCCTAAAGAACCGTGAGACACCGAGAGTCCACGACAACACATCTTCTTTTCCTTGTGAAATTACTCACATATATCCAGGAAACATTTTAGTGCTCTAAGGATTAATAGATATATTTTTCTAGAAAATACTCATGCACCCCCACATGACCCATATTGGTCACCCGACACATCCCTAAAAAATAGAGGAAATACCCTCGATGACACACATGCAATCTCACAAGACTCCCAAAATATGTTACATAAAACAAAGGGGATTGAAATGGAGGAGGTGAGAGGTACTCACGGCCACTGAAGGGCATGAGGCGTGGCCAACACACCCACAACATTGACCTTAAATACCCTAGGACAAGTCACCCAAGGTCTCACAAGCGCCTTACAACAGGCACTCAAATCTTGTAAAGGCCCTCCATCATGTCATCATAACAACATGGAACATTTTAAGAATCTTGTGACCACATATTTGATTATATAGGGTATTCTTTTGAATTCGAGAGAATGGGCTCTTAAATGCTCTTTTGTAAATGCAGCGCTTGGGATGATTTTAGGCGCCGTGTATTCTCTTTGGAAGGAACTGCAGCCCAACCTGATCAAAGAAGTGTTTTATAATCATAAAAAATTTGATAAAGGATACATTGATGAAGGAGAATAATTATAACTAAAAATTAGGTGACATGTTTGAAGCAGTCCATGATAAAGACTCACAAAACCGCATAGCGCCAGGCCCCTTTGTGGACTCCTACCTGGACATTCATTAGATATGCCACAAAAACTAGATAATATCAGGGGTGGAAATGCCTATAAATTCACCATTATAAAATGAAGAAATGGTTGGATATTCGATTGACCTAATAACAAATATCTACAGGATTTGACTCTCGACATCTGTGGACATCTCGGGGAAATCGATCGCTTGAGTGGCTAGCTTTCTGTCGGGTAATATATCGGCAAGAAGTCAAAAAAATCATGTGAAAGTCATAAAGTGATTCATGTGATCACTAATAGATATCACGAAGGACTTCCAATAGGAAATTTGAAGAACATACATCATTCCCTATAAATTATGTGAGACTCAAAGAAACTGACACTAAATGAAACCAAGGAATTCTCAATAAAAGGGTTAGAACCAAGATGAGAGGTTGAAGGATTAAGTGAGATACATGCTTGGTTCCCCCTCATGCGCTTCATGTGTGTCATCCAAAGACACATTATTTCACTAGGACATGTCCCCTATATCTTATGACAACCATTCGACATGTCATCTATGACACATAGAATACATTGGACATGTTAGATCAAGCCACACAGTTCACCTGTAGCCACAATTCTGATCTCGGGAACCCTTTTGGTTTATCTCCAGAGTCTTTCTACATCCTTCATACACATTGAATGAATCATATAGAGGTGTTTCTTAATGTCATTATATTCACACAAGAGCATCTAAACATAATAATCGAGTCCATGTGACACCCACTAGGCAAGTCAGATGAGGCTCGTGATGCCCTCTAGAACTATCAGCCTTGTCTCGCGGTATCTCCCATATATGTCATCTAAGTCACACGACACACCATGGGATATGCCATGCTGAATCACGCGAAAACCTCCATGTGTTTCATGTTAGTTCACGTGATGACCCCCAAAGTGTGACAATCGGGTCTTGCATCATTTCCAAGACAATAAGGCTACCTCACTTGGGCATCCCAAGACTAGATAATATTGACCATACTCAATGTATAAGCCCTGATCAATAGGTAATCCTTAGTATTAAAGCCACAATGTAATGGTAACTACAACAACTCATATTCATTATATATTCATTATACACAGTCCACCTCCCTCTGGGGTAAGAACTTCATATTGATCATTCATGGAAGGACTATCATATGAGTCTTATGTCCAAAGCAATAACATTGATTAGTTTCTATCCATTATTTCTCACAATAGAACATGGATCACATGGGATTAGGGAGTTTTAATGATCATATAATCTAACTTATAAACACCTGCAATGGTATAGTACAACCTCTGTGTGTAATCCCCGACATAAAATGAACAACAAGAACTATGATTCCTTCCATAACCTAGATATGTAGGATGTCTATCTAAGGATTGATCTCGATACAAAACACCCAAAGGACTATTATGAAAGTCCCAAACCAATGTTCCATGATGTTGATCATATGACCCCCCCCCCCTTGTTTCTCTCCTTGAGCATGGATAACATTGGCTTAGGGGATGAAATGAACACCTCATTGGTATCCCAAATCTCCACCATCCGGGGAAACCTTAGTGTGTAATCCCTAACATAAAGGGAACTATGTCGACTCTAATTCCATCCACATTCAGGATACGTAGGCTACCTCTCTCCAAGGTTAGAGCCCCATATTAATCATTAAGGGTGATCCTAGTATCTAATTCCCTTATAACATTGATTATTTTAAATCCCTTGTTTCTCATACCGATCATGGATCATGTGAGATTAGGGAGTTATTGTAATCATGTCATATTCACCACGAGTCTCTATGATGACATAGGAAAGACTAACATATAAGTCCTAAAAGAATGAACTATAATAACTCTGATTTTATCTATATCTGATATACATAGGACATCCCTTCAAGATGCAATCTTGAATGTTTCCTAGAGCACCCATATAAATCCTTCCCCGTGATGTAAATTTGAAAGGTTAAACAAACTACAAAGGTTTTGATTTCTGCAATAACCAGGATACATAGGATTCCTCATAAAGGATCAATCTCATCCTAGGAATATTAATTGACTACTCATATGAGAGAATGTTTCAAAGAACAAGGTTATATGGTTTTATCATATAAGAAACCACTTATTAACAAAAATTAATGAATCACCTCAGACACATACATATGCATTCACTAAAAAAGAATTCCCAAAAATAGTTTTGTTAGTGCACCCGATCTCGTATCGGGATTAGGAAGAGATTCACAAACATATCTTAAATCTATAAGAGAGTCTAAATGTAGGAAAAATCCCCCCCCCCCTGAAGGGTGTGATGAGCCCAACATTCTATCCTCTCCACCAATGCGAGTCCCTAAGAGACATTGGGACTTAAAACATAAATGATCACTAGGCTTTGAAAAGAATTTATGTACCCTGCTACGAATTGGGGATCCATTGGGAGTTTCAAGGAAAAGTGATGATGGTAAGGCGATTAGTGAAACCCATTTCACATCACTTTTCCTGATGAAACAAAAATTTTCAACCGGACGTGAATATATCCAATGAAAAAGCTATTGGGTTTTAATGTGTCAGGACACTTTGTTTTGAAAAACCTATACAAAAAATAAATAAGACCAACATTATCTTTTTAATGATCCTCCTAAACCATGGTTCCCATAAGTACATCCTTTTTTTGATAAGTCTAAGTGATTTAAATGGATGAATCAGGAATAAAACAATAAATGAGTTAACCATGCATATCTAATAGAGCATATTATGCCTATGGTACCATGCTATTCAGTAACCTTGTTCTTTTGTTGTCTGAATAATTTTAAATAATTCTTTAGTAGCCTGATTAGAGATGGTGTCTTCATCATCCAACATTTATTCCATCAAATCACCTACAAATTCAACTTATTTATCTCAAAAATTAGTCCCACATCCACTGAGACTTCAATGGCTGGAAGAGAATACAATAGTTCGAGAGAACCATCGATATTGTACTATCCTGACCATGTAGTCTTCACGTGAAGCCCTCAAAACGTGATAAATGATGAGCCTGAATTATCTAAGAATGTATTATAGTAAACTTATGTATCTTGCATCCAAAAACAAAACTTTTGGGAGCCTATCCTCAGTGCATGATAACCAACACCTTCCGTATCTGAGGAAGGTGGACAAGGAATCCAGATATGACTCCCTTTAGGTTCAGGAGCTGCCTAGGAGGGCTATTGATAATGACTGTTGCCGAGATCATCCCGTCGGCACCCCTTAGTCGCCTACTGAGGGTAAAATCCAATATATAGCGCCCTCTAATTCCCCAACATGAGATTCATGGAAAACTCATTGAAAGTGAAAAGTGTCAGATATCCTAGAGAGGGTGCATCTCGCCACTCCTATCGATAATGACTGCATGCTTACTCAGGTTGGGGCCAGCCAGTAGGCCCATACCTCTACTCACTCTAAAAAAATATATAGGCATATTTTTGCAGCAAGCATAAGGGGTCATATATTCCTACCCTCATGTATGAATCCCATCAGTATACTCTGATGGTACAAGGACGATAGAAGTAGGCGCATATACCAACTTTAATATAATACATCTTCCATTTCATCATGGAGACATAAAATGTGTAGGATCATATCCATGCACACACTTTTCTAAAATTCCAATACATTTTGGCAACAACTAACGAAATCCGTTGGCATATTCTAGAACTATTGCAGATGAAGGTACAAGTGTATATTACTATCTCTACATCCAGGACAACACAACACTCCGATCATCGTGAACAAGCGGCTATACCGGAGTAAGAGCACACCCTTTCTCCAACCTGGGAGTATTATCAGTATATTCTGATGAAGGGTTAGGCATCAGATTGGGATCATATTACCATTCCAATCAGGGCCTACTAGGTGAGAGAAAAAAATGCCTCGGGACATGGGAACATGCCTATTAAAGATGTTCGGCCGCATATTCCAAAGGCCTAAGATCGGGCACATAATCTTATTTTGGAGGAGGCTGACCAAGTGAGAATGGAACAATCCTTGAGATAGGGACATATTCCTATCAATGGATCTATCTGGAATATTCTCATAGATCATAAAAGTCAATCACATATTCCTACATCTACTGATGAATAACTACACAAGCATCATTCTAAAGCAACACAGGGGAAGGCTCATATTCTTTCTCCCATTGTGGAGGTCCTTCGGAATATTCTAATAAGTAATGAATATTCAGACCAAAATCCTATTCTGGATCCAATCGGATCTAACTAGGTGAGAGTGTCACATGCTTCGGGGAAAGCTCATACTACTGAAAAGAAAGACCATAGACATATCCAAAAGGCTCAAGATTGGGCTCATACTCTCATCTTGACTAAGGCTCTCCAAGTGAGAATGACACATGTCTCGGGAAAGGATCTTATCACTATCAATAATGAGAAATCTTGTTGTCATATTCCAAAGGCTTCTTAATAGTGGTCTCATACTCCCATAGCACTTGCTTGTTATATAGAAGTTCTAGAAACCATCACGTAGCTAGCTCATATCCCTCTAAAATCTCAAAAGGTAAGAAAACGTATTTTGACCACGATATAGAACATGGCCCATAACCATAATTTCCTCGATGATAGAGTCCTTTGGATCAATCAAGACACATTATCAATACCGCAAGGGTCTGTTGACTATTCTATCAAAGAGGAAGTAGGAGATGTTCATTACCATGATATTCCTCCTCATGGTTGTGTGGAGATGGATCATATAGACTCCACTCCTGACATCCATCATGGTCAACCTCACCATAGCAATATCTCTCATGGGAAAGGTAATCCATAATTTTCCCAAACACCAACATATATAGAGGTGAGGCAATCCCTGACACCTTCTTATAGAGAGGTACTCCAAACACCAGTTTTGACCAATATATGGTTTCCCATCAACTTCCAGCAACACTCTGTTCATGTCAGTTGGTGACCATTAGATCCATATTCTATGGTATGAACGGGTGGATTCATGTAATTCTAATAAGGATGAGGCTGAAATTCACATAGCGAGAGAGTTAGCTAGAAACAACCTCCCCATCATGTTCTCTCCCCTCACTACTTCTAGCTATGAGATCCAAAATGAGTTAGAAAAGGATTGAATTCCTTATATACATCAGAATATGTGGGCTACTCATCAGTGACTAAAGCATCAATATCTCCCTTATCCAAGATATGAGTGTCACTTTCAGACAATCTGGATACTCTATTTCCATCTAAATCTAGCCACTATCTCTAGGGACCAGGATCTGAAATAGTAAATTTACATCACATATTGGTAACACGTTTGTCCTCATTACATAGTGATACATAGGCAGTTGATCTCTAAAGCAAATTTAGGCATCCATATTTGAGGATTTGAAAATATGAAACATTAAACTTTTCCTCCCCCTAGAACAACATATCCCTTCGGATAGGAAATCCTAAAATGTAATAGTCTCTAGCGAAATTAGGGGACTTGGTAATGCTCAGGCAAGTTGATCACTACAACAGAATGCCTCCCCTCTAATGGTGCCCATAAATTATGAAAAAAGATTGAGGATAGCCTATATGACTTCAAAATGGTTCTTTAAAAATAATATGAATACATTTAAAACATATAGACCGAAGTTGTGATCACTCAGACAACTTCCTGTGAGAAATGTTGCTTCTTACAGGTCATTATCGCATGAAGCTCCTACGCGAGCACAATTGTGCCACATTAACAGGCCACTATTTTAGATATAGTATCATCCATCTAGAATAATACCCAGCCTGTTTAGTTGGGAGAAAATCTACCACCACCTCTTTATCATTTATTTTCGATTCCTGAGAGGATTCAGGATACATTGGGATTAGTTGTAACCAAGCACCAAACTGTTCGGCGCGGGGAATTTATATCTCAATCACCAACCCCATGTTCATCATCCCCTGAAAGGACCCTGGAAAAATCATAGATGATCCCATAACATGCTCACCCTGATAGGTTGTGGGCATTTATATCTTCATTTCCATCCTGAGAGTCTCTAAATCCCCAACTGAAGCCATTCGATCCTCATCAATTAGACCAATATCTGACAACTAAGGCCCTAAATGACCCCCAACTTATAGGTAGGAAGGAATTTTTCTCATCATCACCATCACAGAGGGAATAAATATTCTCTAGATTGGGATAAATAAATCAATGGTTGGTATGCCACCTACTGTGAGACATGCCTCTGCTGGTTGGGGCTCATTCGGAAACCCCAACCGTGAAATCCCTTAAAATCACCATTCATAAACCAAGAGAAGAGGAATGTATGGAGAAGACATTTAAGCCCCATCAGGTTCGTAATACAAATCGGACCAATATGTCCAAGGGATTAAATAACGACCCTTATGGATGTGGTGCAGAATCATCATACTGTGCTAAAAGCAATGGCATGGCCACTATTGCCTGATATACCTCTGTGAATGACATCACTGTCAACATGAAAAATACTGATCACAATGAAAATAAAAAAAAGGTCATGACATAGAAAACATACCTAGGGATGAGGGTGACATGAATTCACCAAATGAGGTTGCACAATCCCAGAACCAGAGGTGGATCCAAAATGTGGAAATTCCAAACATCGAGTTGCCACCTCCACAAAAAAATGCTTCCAAGGGGAAGGGAACATCCACATGTTGATCACCTCCCAGGAGGAGTGACGTTCCTTCCATGAATGAATGATTAAAACAATATTATGGTGAAATACAATATCTTCAGAAAATTAATGAGGAGTAACTCATGGGAAATATTCACTTGGGGTATCATCTCCAGGAAGAGAAAAATTTTCTCCCTCTTGAAGTTGATCCTTCATAAAATGGTAGCTTCTGAATATCATATTAGCTCTAGGTTGAGGAAACCAGCACGCGTGAATGAGAAGGTAGAAAATGATCGTGACTTCCCTTCATTATGGAAACAACATATTCACCTCTGGGATAACCACTAAGGCTTTGAAAGAATTGAAAATCAGAAAGAGATAAAATGAGGCCACCTCATCAACCCCACCATCTCCCCATGGGTGGGAGATGGTCCAGTAAGTTGTGCCTTAGAATATCCTTAACATCATAGAGTCTATGGCTACTTGAATGGAATCTATATCCTGAATTCTACGATGATACCCCACCTCCTCCTAACATTGGAAATCTTATCATCTCCACCTTGGATGGTGTGGGAAAACCCGAGCAGCATCTCACACACTTTGTGTCCTGATACAGGCTGATGATAGGCCCTCAAGATCAACAGGGGGTAACCAAACTAAGTTTTTTTTACAGACTCTGACAACGAAAGTCCTCATTTGGTATAGTAGTTTTTGAGTAGGATTTGTGGCAGGATAGGAATATTTTCATCATTAGCTTATTTAGTATTACATTTTAACACTGAGGAAGACAATTATTTTCGACCTAATGAATTGCAAATAGTGTGAAAATGATAGGGTGTCAAATTTCATAGAAAGGTATAAGGGTATGACCTACTCACTCAGCATACCTATCTCATTAGAGTAGTTGTTGGAACTATGTGTTGAGAATCATAGGGATGATTTTTGGACACCCTTGATTCCAATGAAATGTCCTAGTAGATTTCAAGATTTTTTTGAAACATAAATATTCCTTGAAAAATATATTCAGGGGACCCAATCCAAAGACCCACTCATGCTTATGGAATAGGTAAAAATTACAACATGAACAAAAGTTGCGGCTATCACTCTCAATAGCCCAAAACCACCCATCACCTCTTATCGAGTAGTAAAAGCCATCGAATTACCCTACGCCAAAAGTTAAAATAAATCATAGTCTTCTGGGATTTGAAGGAAGGATGAATAAGGTGTAATCCTTCCAGATTCAATAGCCCCTAGTTATTTCTTATCATCCATAGACAATAATCTGCTCACACTTCCGCAACCCAACAATCTTGAAGAGGTGAACCTCGCTAACTAGTCTGATTATTTTACATTCCACAGAATCATGGGTCATATTATCTATAATTTTTTCATATTTAAAGTTATCCTTCAAGGAAGGATCAATTCCAGACCAGTGGTGTCAGAAAATTACCCAGATCACGTGTCTTGAATAACTACAGTCCAACCAAAAGAATAAAATGATTTGAAGGATGTTTCATCCATACATGAATGAATATTTAACAACTGAATGGATTGAAAGATAGTTTATTGAGCCCATGTAACTTTGAGATCACAATTATTCAAGCTATTAGTAGGTACACCACCCAAGAAATAGGTGTTAGATGCACCTCCCAATAGTGGGAGTGACCACCAGCAGCCGAATGAAATAGAAGAGAAATAGTCATATTCTTTTCCAAAGCAGGCCTTAACCCTTGCTGATTTCTTCCCTGCATCATTATCAACCCATGAAACGCCCCACAAAATAGAATCATTGTCAGGCGAGGAACTCATCATTGGTTCTATAAACACAATACACTTGATAAATACATTATTCAAAGATGATTATGCCCTTGAATATTGTTTTCTCGCATATAACTGAGGAGTGGGAGGATGCATGCACTGGAACCAAAGATATAGGGGACAACAAAGACATAGTCGGACCCAATATTTTGGTCATGTCCCCATGGAGGACATATATGTAGCTGAGAATCATTGGAAAGATCTCCTGTAGGCTCGAAGGAGCGAGGAGGTAACTCAGAGCCCTCCTATAGTCACCCGCATCTGATTATCTTGCATGACCACCTAGCAAGAGTTCAATATGATCAATGCAGGCAACAAGGATGGTTGGCGCAACCTGCACCAGTGGTAGTATACCCCCCATAACCTTGGCACAATAACCATGTATATATGCCTCATATGCTCCTTCTACTGAAGAACATGCCTAGGAATAGCCCCATATTGTGAAGCACCGACCTATATAATAAATTATGATGTTATGGAATAGCTAGCTACAGTCCAAGCCAATCTCTCGAACCATTATACACTTCGTCTTTCAAAAGAACCTAGGGAGGCTCTCGTCTAAGCCCTCTGAAGCCCATAGGAATTTGATATAAAAGTCCTTGTTGTTGAGGTATATCGAATAGAGACTTTTTCCTATAATATAACCATCTCATTCGCTGATCATGATTTGGAGGAGGATATTTAGGGGAATATCATCCACTTATACATATTAGGAAAACTCAATTAAGTCAATGGAAAAAGGGTACTGATTCATAATGGATCTGGGATCAATCCCATCCTTGGCTAAACACTTTGATGTTTGGGGTATAGTGAAATGGACTTATCCCCTATAAAGATGACCATCCAAAGATATCGAAAGTGTGAGAAGACACCCCTAGGGAAAATAAAACATAAATAAAAATTTGGGGAGATCCCATTGGATACCAAGTTCATCGCTATCTAGTAGGATACCTCATATAATGTCCTTCTTGGAAGTCCCTAGCTCTATAGCCACCTCACAGTACCTTTAAAATCCCATCAATGTCTGAAGTACCCCTCTAATGGAAATATTGGCAGAATACATGGAGACAGCTCCCCCTTAGAGATTTGCAGGTCCAGATATGCTAAATCATATTTCTATAAGAGGGAAGGTAAAAAACCTATGTAAGATTACTAGGTACAGGTTTAATCCACCATTAGTTTAGGGACCGGCCCTATGAATCCATGGAGTATTCTCAATGATGACTATGTTTTCCCCACAAACGTGGTCTATGTGGAAGATATGACACCATATGTCCAAACCCCCACTTTCATTAGTGATAATAATATCTAGAATATCTCTATGACAACATAGATAGAAGGGGATGATGATGTTTCTTGTCTTAGCCTCTCTCCCCTGATAGTATCAGAGAGGCCCCTAGACTCTCATATTCACCTAAATACATCTCCACATACTCATAAATGGATGAGGAAGAACTCAGTAATGCCCCTACAGTATGTTATGATGGAATCTCCACTACCATAGACAAGCTCATGCATATAAATTGAGGGACAAAAGAAAACACGTGACCTACCTTGATTACTTCTTCCATGCCACTTGAAGAGCGGAATATGTACATTTCATTTCTAAAGCATCAGAGATATGTGTTTTCCTAGAACTAAAAAAAATCCTGTATTGAATCGAGATATGGCTATGCATCATCTCGCACCGCCTAATGAGCATAAGGCATTCAAATAAGTAGCCAAGAGGATGCACCCCTCTCATTCCACCAATGTAGAGGTAGAATTCGACAAGTTTATCAAATCCAAATTTTTCTGAGAAGTTCAATACCTGTGATTTCTTGACAACATAATACTTTTCAAGAATAAGAATGGGAATATTAGGGTCTATAATGACTTTAGAGACCTTAATCAGTATTACCCAAAGGACAATTTTCCATTACCGATCATAGCACTCTAGATCGATGCAACTGCTAGCTTCCAGGACCTTTCTTTAATGGATGGGTACTCTGGGTACAATAAAATAATGATGGAACTCGAGGATGAAGAAGACACTATCTTAAGATCACAATAAGAGATCATCTGCTATCAGTTCATTCCCTTTGAATTAAAGAATGTGGTCACCACATATTATCACGCCATGCATCGCATCTTTAATCCATTTTTGGTCAGGATAATCCAGTGTTATGTCGACAACCTTGTCGTTAAATACTAACTGTGATGTGATCACTTCATAGATTTTTTATAAATCATAGTAAAGATGAAAAATCATATTCTAATGATGAATTCAATGAAATTTTACTTCAAGGTAACATTAGGAAAGTTCCTTAGCTTTTTGGTACACCACATCATCATTAGGGTTGTGCCAGAGAAGACCAGTACTATTTTGGAAATGTCACCACCAGGAACCTGAAACAACTAATGGGAATCCAAGGGAATCTCACATACATTCATCAGTTCATATCCAACCTGGTTGGTAAGTCTCTCCACTTAATTAAGTTAATGAAGAATGGATCCACCTACCAATGGGATGATGATTTTCAGAAATCCTTCAAAATCCTTAAGAAGTATTTGTTGCACCCATTGGTTTTGATGTCTCCAATTAAATGGAGGACAATCATCTTATATTTATCTTATATGGAATTCTCATTATGTACACTTCTCACACAAAATAATGATTCAAGAAGTGATAATAGTCTCTACTACCTTATATTTTCCATTCTAGGTACTGATACTTGATATTCCAATGTCAAGAAGAATGGCCTCGCACTCATTTTCGTAGTGAAAAATATGAGGAAATAATTGCATCACCATGAGGTCCACATGGTCTCTAGTATTGATATGCTCAAGTATATCCTTGGTCGATCCGTGGTGATTTGGTTCTTGGATCAATTGGTGGCCATTTTACAGTAATATGGCATCCATTTCATATCCCAAAAGTCGGTGAATAAGAAATCCCTCACTGATTTCCGCATAGCCAACACTACCTAGGAAAGTACACTGGAAGACTCAAAGAACCTAGAAGAAATTGTTATTTTTTTCCCATGACCCTCCCTGAACATGGGATATGCACTTTGATGGAATCTTCTAGAGTCCAATTGGCACTAAAAATGGAGAACCCGAAGATCAATCGGGTTGGCCTAGGAATTGTATTTGTCTCTCTGAATAAATATATTTGTCTCTACTCATTCTTGTAATTCGAAGGCTGCATAAATAATGAGACAGAATTCAAATCCCTCACTACTAGATTGGAATTAGCCCTTCAACTGCAAATATCCAACCTAAATATCAACGGAGACTCAAGACTAGTGATAAATAAGATCTGTGGAGAATAAACAATTAAGAAAGAAGTGTTGGCCCCACTCACAGGCTATGTCAAGGTATTTGTTGAAGAATTCCCCTTTGAGCCCACCTGGAATTATATTCCCCAATCACTGAATGCTCATTTCGACGTTATAATGACCCACACTTTGCATACATTGTTAATACTTCAAAATTGAAGCACACTTATTACAACATATGACAAAACCACAAAGGACCGTATAGGTATAGTTTCTTTAGAAACTGGGAAACATAAACAACTGGTTCATAAATCTTCTATAGTGTCTCCCATTTATTTCATCATATCTAGGGTCCCTTTTAGCATATTCTACTTAGTATCCATCTTCCTGACCTGGGGAAAAGAAAACATAAAAGGGTGAGCTCAAATGCTCAGCAAGGGCAAATAAAGGAAATAAAAATCATATCATATCTTTTTGAAAATCAAAACCTGCAAAAGAGATCATAATATCTTAACATGGAATAAATCATAGAAGTGAAAATGATATCCCCATAATCATAACATAAAACTTGAAACTTTGTGGCATGCACACATAATCATGGAAAATCATTTCTTGTTAGTCATGACTCATTGCCAAGACTATCTTAGTGGACAAAGTCCCTTTCTGAACCGATTTCACTCCTCGTTTCAGTCCTGTATCACTGAACCGAAATAACCTTCCGTTCCAGCCATGTCTATCTCATGAGATATAAAATCTTTACCCAATGCATTGGAGGGAGATATAGGTCCCACCCATCTTATAATGAATCCTTTCTTATGTGTTCCACATAATCATAAACCATACATCATAACGTAACCCATGTAATAAAAATGGGATTCTTAAACAACATGACATCATAAAACAATTCATATAAGATAAAGGAATTCATAAAAATGTTTCCATCACAACATAATCAAATCCATGTAATAATAGGGATAAAAACAGAACCCTTTTATTATCTTAGATGGAAAATAATTTTGATAAAATACTTGAACTCCATTCTTGAGGAAAATATCCTTTCTACTTTAAAAACATTTTTCCTTTCATAACATGTCATACGACTTTAAAATAAAAGAAGTTGATTAAAAATAAACTTGAAAACTTGTAAAGGAAGCTTCTTGAAAATAATGTTTTAAAAATCCATTCATTCTGTATAAGTTAAAAAACATTCTTCGTACTTTTGTCGGAAAAGTCAAAAAAGTACCTCGTACAAAAAACGACAAAAGATTCCTTTCATATCTTTTACTAAAAACTCACCGAAGGGTAAAATTGGATTTAAAAAATTGTAGGTGGATGGAAATAACATTACATATTGAGTAAACATGGATGTGGATGATAAAATACACCCCAGTAAATACCAAAGTCTAAACAATCTCAGATAAAAATGAGATTGTGATATTTCCCCTTACCTTAGGTCCGATTTGCTTTGTACGTGTCCGAAGCTCCTGTACAATGGTTTAAATAATGTTATTGACTTATTCCAGAATCATAAATATTGATATGATATCATATATGGTCATATTATTAGCTTCTTGTTAGTAATATTTCATTGTTACTTGTTACTCGGGTCTTTATAACTTTTTGTTCTTATGCGTGTTTTGTCGAATAAATTCTTATTCTTATCTTTAGGTTATAGATAATTCATTTCCAGAATGGTATTAGTGTAGTATATACCATATTCATTCATTCAATTCATTTATATAATCATTATGAAATGAAGATCATGTAGAACGAGTCGCATCACATCGTGGAGACGGTATTCCGTACGTACGCACGAGTGATGATATCGTTCCTATGATCGTGGAATTTTATTGGAGTATATATATATTATTTCAGTATCAATATTAATTCATAATAATCATATATAGTTACTCATTACACCATTATACCCATCCTTGTAAGGTGATGGTGGAAAATAGATTACACCACGGCGTGGAGACGGTATTCCGTACGTACGCACGCGCGGTGATTTCATTTTTCCGTAGGATGGATAGAAGGTGAATTAGGGTTGTTTCATATTTATAATAACATATCAGTATGTAAGTAATACTGATGTTATTACTTTATCATGAAACAACTAAAGAAGAAGAAGTTGAAGAAGAAAGAAATTGAAACGATCGGTAATGGATATTACCTCTTCTTTGGAACGCCTCTTTGAATCCTCCACGTAAGGAACTAAGATTGGTATTTGGAGAAGACCAGGACCTCTAGGATTATTCTAGGGAAGTGGAGAGGAGAAAATGGCAGGGGTTGTCCGAGCTTGAGTGCTCAAATTGGTGTGAGGAGGAGGGGGAGGAGGTGCCCTTTTATAAGGGAGGAGAGGGGCACCTTAGGAATATCTCAAAATATTATTTTATATTAAAGTCAAAATCGGTTTATAATGGTTCCAAAGTGTCTTATTTCGAAGCTAAAGTGGGGATGGGTCGCAATCCTATCAACCAATAGGATTTAGACAAGTTTAGGGTATTATTTTAACCTTATCAATTAGATTTAACTCTAAGTTAATTAATTTAACTTTTACCGTGTCTTTTTGTTTTCTTTCACTATATAGTTAATACACTTACTATAACATGCCAAAAGAACCCCAAATTGTTTATTATTAATATATATATCCTTATCTAAGTCATTTGGCCGAACCTTAGATTTTTAGGAATAAAATAACAATTAATAATATAATATTTGATTTAAACACTATTTTGTGTCAATTTTGACACTATTTGATATATGATTTTTGTGAAAGTCATAACAGAATTATATGTTCCAAACAAGTTGATTAAATCAACACTAATATATCATAGTAACCTAGAAAATTAGTGGAATTCATAAAAAGTCTTAAATTACATTTATTTTGGTATTTATATTATCAATTATGTCAATATTTCATTAATAAGATAATTACTGCATCATCTTTGTGTCATAAATAAATTAAATTATTTGATGTCTAAAAATTACAAATAAAATACCATCATGTATTAAATCTTTTTAGCTTTCTAATGAATATTTACAAACGAATTTATCTTATGTATAACCCCATATTAAAAATGATTTACTTATTAAACTTTGATTTTAACTACTTTAACCCTTCTTTAAATAAATTAATAATAAATGTCCTAATCTAATCCAAGTGGGCCTAAATGGTCATATTTTATTCCTAAGTTTGTTTTTGGTCGAATTACACTTGTCCAATAGAATTAGGACATGTGTTAGGGTAATATTAATATCATATTTACCCTTAGTTACCCTATTTACTATTAACCGCGGTAAAAAAAAGTAAAAAGTTACTATTCACCAAAAAATTATTTTTATCTCATTGAACCACATTTTACTTACTGATATCAACCGTGTCTGTCGGATTTTCGAAATTCCATTCATAGAAGCGGTAAAATTAAGTTTTATGCAAAATTCAGTTTTTAACCTACCACTTAGTGGTTTCACTATTCATCAAAAATTGAAAGTTTTCAGAAAAATACCAAAATTTCACCCTAGGCTAATTTCGATATTCTGAGTCCAAAAATGAAGTCCATTTTGAAAAATAAAATTTATAAAATTTCAAAAAGTGGTTATTACTATTCATAACGGCTAGTTTTAAAAGCATATTGTTGTTTAGTGAAACTCGGTATTGCGTACGACGCAAGCTATCGAGGAAGGTCGCGATTGCGTGTAAAGCAAGCCAAGCAAGTGTTGTGTAGAAAAAGATTCCTTTGATGATTTATATAACATAAAAGTCTCGGGTGTTACATTCTACCCCCTTAAAAAGAATTTCGCCCTCGAAATTCCTCACTTTGTAACAAA
The DNA here is from genome assembly GCA_963277665.1 of Viscum album. Classification (NCBI taxonomy): domain Eukaryota; kingdom Viridiplantae; phylum Streptophyta; class Magnoliopsida; order Santalales; family Viscaceae; genus Viscum; species Viscum album. The sequence continues at coordinate 1,571,034,538 of OY728148.1, read as the reverse complement.
CAGATGAGGATAATTCTCCCTCATCATATCCTCAAGCTCCCATGTAGATTCTTCAAGTTGGTGGTTCCTCCATAAAACTTTCACCAAGCGAGTGGTCTTGTTTCGTAGGACTTTTTCGCTACAATCCAGAATCTCTATCGGCTGTTCTTCATAAGAAAGATCTTTCTCCAGCGGTACAACTTCTGAGCTGAGTACATGTGAAGGATCTGGTATGTACTTTCTCAGGAGAGATACATGGAACACATCGTGAACTTGAGAGAGATTCGGTGGAAGCGCCAATCGGTAAGCTACCTTCCCAACACGATCCAGTATTTCGAAATGACCGATATATCTAGGTCTCAACTTCCCCTTCTTTCCAAATCTCTTAACCCTCTTCCAGGGAGATATTCGTAAGAACACTTCATCACCCACTTCAAACTCTAGGTCTTTTCTTCGGTTGTCGGCATAACTTTTCTGTCGACTCTGAGCTGCTCTTATGTGTTGTTGAATAGATCTGACCTTTTCTGCCATTTCATCAACGAGATCAGGTCCTAATAGCTTTCTTTCCCCAACTTCATCCCAGCAAGTTGGAGTCCTGCATTTCTTTCCATAGAGAGCTTCATAAGGAGCCATCTGAATACTGGAGTTAAAGCTATTATTATAAGAAAATTCTACCAAAGGTAGGTGTTGATCCCAACCTCCTTTGAAATCCATAGAGCAAGCTCTCAACATATCTTCTAGGATTTGAATTGTTCTCTCAGACTGACCGTCTATCTGGGGATGATAAGCAGTGCTGAAACTCAACTCTGTATCCAGAGTATGCTGAAGACTTCGCCAGAACTTCGAGGTAAATCTCGGATCCCGATCAGATATAATAGAAAGTGGTACTCCATGTAATCATACCACTTCCTTTACATATATCCTGGCAAGCTGATCTAGAGAGAAATCCTCTCTAATAGGAATGAAGTGTGCAGACTTTGTAAGACGATCAACTATGACCCAGATAGCATTATTGCCTTTGGATGTTTTAGGAAGTCCTGTGACAAAGTCCATAGTGATGTTTTCCCATTTCCATTCGGGTATGGGTAATGGTTGTAACATCCCCTTAGACTTCTGTCTCTCAACTTTAACTTGTTGACAAACCAAGCATCGAGAGACATATTCAGCAACATCTCTTTTCATGCCATCCCACCAGAAGTACTCTTTCAGGTCCCTATACATCTTCGTGCTTCCAAGATGAATAGAGAATGATGAACTATGAGCCTCATCCAGAAGTTCATTCTTTAATTCGGGGATGGGAGGAAGGCAAACCCGATTCCTGAACTTTATTATCCCATCACAATCAAGGTTGAATTCAGGAACATTTCTCACCTTCTTTTGTAACTCGACATCTTCTTTCTGTGCCACTTTAATCTTCACATGTATAGATGGTTGAACATTCATTTGAGAAAGATAAGATTTTTCCCCTTCCATTATAATTCCAAGATCCATCCTTTGTAAATCCATAAATATTGGATCTTTTGTGATCCTCATCATGGATAAACTAGCATGGTCTTGTCGACTTAATGCATCTGCCAGCTTGTTTGCTTTCCCAGGGTGGTAATGGATTGAGCAGTCATAATCCTTAATCAGCTCCAACCATCTTCTTTGACGCATATTCAAATCCTTTTGTGTGAAAATATACTTTATACTTTTATGATCAGTATAAATATCACACCTTTCACCATAAAGGTAATGCCTCCAAATCTTTAATGCAAAGATTACCGCCGCCAACTCCAAATCATGTGATGGGTAATTTTGCTCATGGATTTTCAACTGTCGTGAGGCATAAGCTATCACCATATCATTTTGCATAAGAACACACCCCAATCCCTTCTTGGATTCATCACTGTAGATAACAAACCTTTCTCCACTACAAGGCAGTGTGAGCACAGGTGCACTGGATAACCTTCATTTCAATTCCTTGAAATTCTCTTCACATTCATCTGTCCAGACAAACTTAACTCCTTTCCGAGTCAACTTGGTGATTGGATTAGATAATCGTGAAAAATATTTTACAAAACGTCGATAATATCTAGCCAAACCAAGAAAACTTCGGATCTCAGTTACTGTTGTTGGTCTTGACCATCTTTCGATAACCTCTGTTTTTGCTGGATCCACAGATATCCCCTCTTTTGAGATTATATGACCCAAAAATGCAACTTTTTTAAGCCAAAATTCACACTTGGTAAATTTGGCATAAAGCTTATCCTTTCTCAGGGTCTTCAATATAATTCTCAAGTGATCTTCATGCTCTTCCTTGCTCTTTGAATAGACAAGAATATCGTCTATAAAGACTACCAAAATTTGATCAAGATAGTCTCTAAAGACTCTATTCATTAGATCCATGAAGATAGCAGGGGAATTAGTAAGACCAAATGGCATCACTATAAATTCATAGTGTCCATACCTTGTACGGAAATCCGTCTTTGGTATATCCTCCCTTTTGACCCTTAATTGATGATACCCTGAACGAAGATCAATCTTGGAAAATTATTGAGCTCCGCGTAGTTGGTCAAATAAGTCATCAATGCGTGGGAGAGGATATTTGTTCTTGATAGTGATCTTGTTAAGTTCTCAATAATCAATGCAGAGTCTCATTGATCCATCTTTCTTCTTAACAAATAGAACAGGTGCTCCCCAAGGTGACGCACTAGGGCGTATGAATCCCTTATCAAGATTCTCTTGGAGTTGCTTCTTCAATTCCTGCAACTCAATTGGGGCCATTCTATAAGGTGTCTTTGAAATAGGAAAAGCACCCGGTACGAGTTCTATTGGAAACTCAACTTCACGATTTGGTGGAAGACCCGGCAATTCCTCCGGAAAGACATCATCAAACTCCCGTACAATGGGCATATTCTTAATCGTGAGTTTCTCACCAACCATTTGAGATAAATAACCTTCATTTAGTGGAATCAATACCCATAAGAGGGAAGAAATTTCCACTGGAAGGTTATGTTCATCCTTGCATTGATAGACGATCGTAGATTGATCTGGAATATGAAATGTGACTTCCCTTCTTTGTCAATTGATATGATCTCCATGTATAGAAAGCCAATCCATGCCAAGAATCACATCAAATTCCACTAAAGGAAGGATCACAAGATTTGCAGGAAGCACTTTCCCACAAACTTCGATCGGAGAAGAATTATAAACTTTTGATGCGATTGATGTGCTATTAGGTGTTGTCACAGCTAACTCAACATCTAATTGTTGAGGTAATACGGTGATACCCTTAGAAAAGTCTTCAGAAATAAAAGAGTGGGTGGATCCAGAATCAAATAAAACATTTGCTACTTTAGAGTGGATGGTAAGTGTACCTTTCACCACATCGTTATCGTACTCCACATCGCTGATAGAAATTGCATGTGACTTTCCTTTGTCTTTAGCCTCAAGAGTTTGTTGACGTCGACCATCATCATCAACCCTTGGATTTGGGCATTGATTGGCATAATTCCCCATCTCCTTGCACTTGAAACATTGATGTGTAGTAGGTTCATTCTGTGTATCCCATCCTTTGTTTGCATCATTAGACATCTTCTTCCCATTATCACGGCATTCAAATGCCCGATGACCTTCCTTTCCACATTTAAAACATTTACTTGTCCCTTTAAGACAACTACCTCCATGTTTCTTTCCACACTTTGAGCATAAGGAAAAGCTCAACTTCTTTTCCATGTGCTCTTTAGATTTTTCTTTGAATTCCATCTTCCTCTTCTTATCAAACCCATGTGACTGATGGGTTACTCCAATCTCCATCTCGACTTTGAGAGCACATCGAACAATTTCCTCGTAGCTATTGAAGTCCCTTATGGCTAACGCCCTTCGAAGACTTGGTTTTAAGCCACTAAAGAATCGATCGATCTTACTCTCAGGTTGGATAATAATACCAGAAGCGTACCTTGCAAGTCTTGTAAAATTTTCTTCATAGGTACCAACAGATTCATCATCCCTTTGATTCAGTTCAAGAAACTCTTTCTCCATCTTTGTTCGGAGAATACGAGGGAAATACTTATTGAAAAATATGTTCTTGAACTCGTCCCATTCCATAGACTCAATTTCATCCCTTTGCCTCGTATTCTTAACAAGATTCCACCATTGATCAGCATCTCCTTCCAAACGATACACTGCTAGGATGACTTTATCATGTTCAGAACATTGAAGAACTGAAAATATCTTTTCAGTAGTACTAATCCATTGTTCAGCAACTAATGGATCAGTAGACCCGCTGAAAGAAGGTGGACGCTGCCTCATGAAGGATTCAACAGAATGTTGCTCCCTCCTTTGCTCGTTTGGAAATCCTGCATGATTCATAGCTTGAGAAAGTTGTGTGATCATGGCTACAAGATTTTTCATTCCAGCTCCCATATCATTTGGTTGCTCAGGGGGACAATCCTTGCATTGCCCATCGCATTCCGCATTAACACGGTTCCTTCGGGTTCCAGCCATTGACTAAAACCAAGAAGAATAGTGTGAGCAACACTAATTATAATAGGAAACCACATAATTCAAGAATAAAATTTTCATGCTTATGGTCTTCTCCTAAGTTATTCAAGGCCATTTCTAAAACACTATGATTGTGTTCTATGCTTAGACTTATCCTTAGGGTTCTTACTAAGGCTTTCACATCCTAGTTTCCAAAGGTTGACTACACCTTTCCTCTGATACCAACTATAACGGTCTGGAATTACTTCCAGTGGACTATAGTTGATACCAATCAGGGCACTCCATGGGCGGATACACCCCCTGGGTGGGACACACCACCATCCCCAGTGGCAGCCATTTCCTCATGAAGCCCTTGGGCGGAGAGCCATGCTTCGTCCAACGCTCACATGTGAGAGTTCCCAAGGATCAGATACATTCCTACATCCTTTGCCTCTGATACCAACTATAACGACCCAGACTTTACATACATTGTTAATACTTCAAAATTGAAGCACACTTATTACAACATATGACAAAACCACAAAGGACCGTATAGGTATAGTGTCTTTAGAAACTGGGAAACATAAACAACTGGTTCATAAATCTTCTACAGTGTCTCCCATTTATTTCATCATATCTAGGGTCCCTTTTAGCATATTCTACTTAATATCCATCTTCCTGACCTAGGGAAAAGAAAACATAAAAGGGTGAGCTCAAATTCTCATCAAGGGAAAATAAAGGAAATAAAAATCATATCATATCTTTTTGAAAATCAAAACCTGCAAAAGAGATCATAATATCTTAACATGGAATAAATCATAGAAGTGAAAATGAGATCCCCATAATCATAAAATAAAACTTTAAACTTTGTGGCATGCACACATAATCATGGAAAATCATTTCTTGTTAGTCATGACTCATTGCCAAGACTATCTTAGTGGACAAAGTCCCTTTCTGAACCGAGTTCACTCCTCGTTTCAGTCCTGTATCACTGAACCGAAATAACCTTCCGTTCTAGCCATGTCTATCTCATGAGATATAAAATCTTTACCCAATGCATTGGAGAGAGATATAGGTCCCACCCATCTTATAATGAATCCTTTCTTATGTGTGCCACATAATCATAAACCATACATCATAACGTAACCCATGTAATAAAAATGGGATTCTTAAACAACATGACATCATAAAACAATTCATATAAGATAAAGGAATTCATAAAAATGTTTCCATCAAAACATAATCAAATCCATGTAATAATAGGGATAAAAACAGAACCCTTTTATTATCTTAGATGGAAAATAATTTTGATAAAATACTTGAACTCCATTCTTGAGGAAAATATCCTTTCTACTTTAAAAACATTTTTCCTTTCATAACATGTCATATGACTTTAAAATAAAATAAGTTGATTAAAAATAAACTTGAAAACTTGTAAAGGAAGCTTCTTGAAAATAATGTTTTAAAAATCCATTCATGCTGTATAAGTTAAAAAACATTCTTCGTACTTTGGTCGGAAAAGTCAAAAAAGTACCTCGTACAAAAAATGACAAAAGATTCCTTTCAAATCTTTTACTAAAAACTCACCGAAGGGTAAAATTGGATTTAAAAAATTGTAGGTGGATGGAAATAACATTACATATTGAGTAAACATGGATGTGGATGATAAAATACACCCCAGTAAATACCAAAGTATAAACAATCTCAGATAAAAATGAGATTGTGATATTTCCCCTTACCTTAGGTCCGATTTGCTTTGTACGTGTCCGAAGCTCCTGTATAATGGTTTAAATAATGTTATTGACTTATTCCAGAATCATAAATATTGATATGATATCATATATGGTCATATTATTAGCTTCTTGTTAGTAATATTTCATTGTTACTTGTTACTCGGGTCTTTATAACTTTTTGTTCTTATGCGTGTTTTGTCGAATAAATTCTTATTCTTATCTTTAGGTTATAGATAATTCATTTCCAGAATGGTATTAGGGTAGTATATACCATATTCATTCATTCAATTCATTTATATAATCATTATGAAATGAAGATCATGTAGAACGAGTCGCATCACATCGTGGAGACGGTATTCCATACGTACGCACGAGTGATGATATCGTTCCTATGATAGTGGAATTGTATTGGATTATATATATATTATTTCAGTATCAATATTACTTCATAATAATCATATATAGTTACTCATTACACCATTATACCCATCCTTGTAAGGTGATGGTGGAAAATAGATTACACCACGGCGTGGAGACGGTATTTCGTACGTACGCACGCGCGGTGATTTCATTTTTCCGTAGGATGGATAGAAGGTGAATTAGGGTTGTTTCATATTTATAATAACATATCAGTATGTAAGTAATACTTATGTTATTACTTTATCATGAAACATCCAAAGATGAAGAAGTTGAAGAAGAAAGAAATTGAAAAGATCGGTAATGGATATTACCTCTTCTTTGGAACGCCTCTTTGAATCCTCCACTTAAGGAACTAAGATTGGTCTTTGGAGAAGACCAGGACCTCTAGGATTATTCTGGGGAAGTGTAGAGGAGAAAATGGCAGGGGTTGGCAGAGCTTGGGTGCTCAAATTGGTGTGAGGAGGAGGGGGAGGAGGTGCCCTTTTATAAGGGAGGAGAGGGGCACCTTAGGAATATCTCAAAATATTATTTTATATTAAAGTCAAAATCGGTTTATAATGGTTCCAAAGGGTCTTATTTCGAAGCTAAAGTGGGGATGGGTCGAAATCCTATCATCCAATAGGATTTAGACAAGTTTAGAGTATTATATTAACCTTATCAATTAGATTTAACTCTAAGTTAATTAATTTAACTTTTACCGTGTCTTTTTGTTTTCTTTCACTCTATGGTTAATACACTTACTATAACATGCCAAACGAACCCCAAATTGTTTATTATTAATATATATATCCTTATCTAAGTCATTTGGCCGAGCCTTAGATTTTTAGGAATAAAATAACAATTAATAATATAATATTTGATTTAAAAACTATTTTGTGTCAATTTTGACACTATTTGATATATGATTTTTGTGAAAGTCATAACAGAATTATATGTTCGAACCAAGTTGATTAAATCAACACTAATATATCATAGTAACCTATAAAATTAGTGTAATTCATAAAAAGTCTTAAATTACATTTATTTTGGTATTTATATTATCAATTATGTCAATATTTCATTAATAAGATAATTACTGCATCATCTTTGTGTCATAAATAAATTAAATTATTTGATGTCTAAAAATTACAAATAAAATACCATCATGTAGTAAATCTGTTTAGCTTTCTAATGAATATTTACAAACGAATTTATCTTATGTATAACCCCATATTAAAAATGATTTACTTATTAAACATTGATTTTAACTACTTTAACCCTTATTTAAATAAATTAATAATAAATGTCCTAATCTAATCCAAGTGGGCCTAAATGGTCATATTTTATTCCTAAGTTTGTTTTTGGTCGAATTACACTTGTCCAATAGAATTAGGACATGTGTTAGGGTAATATTAATATCATATTTACCCTTAGTTACCCTATTTACTATTAACCACGGTAAAAAAAGTAAAAAGTTACTATTTACCAAAAATTATTTTTATCTCATTGAACCACATTTTACTTACTGATATCAACCGTGTCTGTCGGATTTTCGAAATTCCATTCACAGAAGCGGTAAAATTAAGTTTTATGCAAAATTCAGTTTTTAACCTACCACTTAGTGGTTTCACTATTCATCAAAAATTGAATGTTTTCAGAAAAATACCAAAATTTCACCCTAGGCTAATTTCGATATTCTGAGTCCAAAAATGAAGTCCTTTTTGAAAAATAAAATTTATAAAATTTGAAAAAGTGGTTATTACTATTCATAACGGCTAGTTTTAATAGCATATTGTTGTTTAGTGAAACTCGGTATTGCGTACGACGCAAGCTATCGAGGAAGGTCGCGATTGCGTGTAAAGCAAGCCAAGCAAGTGTTGTGTAGAAAAAGATTCCTTTGATGATTTATATAACGTAAAAGTCTCGGGTGTTACAGACGTATTGTCCAATGCATCCTCCATCCTGGTCAACTTGGATCAGGAAAAAGCTATCTTCCTCGTTACACATTGAAAAATAGTGCCATCATTCGTCATATGTGATATGGAAGAGACTAACCAGGTCATCACTACCCCAAAGTGTGATGGACCAATGAACCCCCTAGTATGGAGGGATATGATAATAACTGATCTTTGAGATGGGAATATCCCAAAAAGTTGTGTCGGAAGGGAGCAGATTTGGTGCTGGGCAGTGAACCTTACTCAACAGAATAACCCAAATGAGAAAAAAATACTTTTTAAGAAAGGATCTGATGGAATATTCCTCTGGTGCATATCCGAAAAAGATGTTCTCCCCATTATTGAGGAATTCCACGTAGGCTCATGTGGTGCCAATCAATTTGGAACTAGTATCTTCCACCAAATAAATAGGTTGGGATATTACTAGAGATCCATGATACAAGACTGTTTGCATTCACCAAGAAATTTCACGCATGCGAGATTCATGAAAACCTCATCTAGCTACCCCTAGAATTATTTCAGACCTATAAATATTCCTATCTATTTCTTTTTTGGGGGATAGAAATCATGGGGCCACATCCCCCAGCCACAGGTAAGCAGTTCCAGTTTATCCTTACTGCCAATGACTTCTTTTCCAAATCGGCTGAGGCCATATCCCTTAAGGATACTGGTACAAATAATATCATCATCTTTGTGAAATCTCATATCATTATCAGGTTTGGAGTCCCTCACACAATATTAAAAGACAATGGCACTAAATTCTATTCCAATTAGTTGAAGAAACATTACCAGGAGTACAACATTGAGTCCAATCACTCATCCTGCTATCATGCAGTAAAAATGGATAGATAGAGGTATTTTATAGGACCTTATCAAACATACTTCAGAATATTGTGAAAAAGGATAAGAATTATTGTCCAGATAAACTCCTATAGGCTTTTGGGCATACTATACCACCACATGTATAGCTACAAAAGAAATGTTGTACTAACTAGTGTGTGATACCTAGGCATTGTTTCCTATAGAGTTCCATATTCCCTTACTCTGAATAGAAATTTGTGGGTAGCTCTCAGATGATGAGGAATACAAAAAATGGATTGAGGAGTTGGAACAGTTTGATGAGAAGGGGTAGTGCACAATGCATAACCTCAAAGTTCACTAGAATCAGATTTCATAAGATTTTAATAAAAATGTTCACCTCCGCTATTTACATCCTGGAGAACTAGTGTTAGATCTCAGAACACTGATGATACTAATAAATATTCCCCCTAAATTGGAGCCAAAGTGGGAAAGATATTACATCATACAAAAATTTTGTCCTAATGAAGCCAATTCACTGGCCAATATGGATGGCGAGTGTGTCACACCACCCACCAATGGGAGATTTCTTAAGAAATACATTTCATAAGTTGATAATAAAAAAGGACATCCACAACAGAGTAATCCCCATAATTCATCCTCACCACATAGCTTTACACTGATTGAAACATTCATCCTAAACACATGACACTAAACTAGATGGAACATTCATCCCCACCACATGATGTTAAAATGCATGGAAAATTCATCCTCATTGCATGACATTAAACTATACAGAACATTTTTCCTTACTACGTGACGTTAAACTGCATGGAACATTTATCTTTGTCATATGAAGTTAAACTGTATGGAACATTCATCATCAACTCATGATGTTAAGTTACATGGAACATTTATCCTCTCCACATGACATTAAACAACATCAAACCTTTCATCCTAACAACATGACGTTAAACTATATGGTGTTCATTATAACCACATGATGTTAAACTTTTCAGGATTCATCCTTAAAGAAACACTATAAACATTAAGGACAATATCCTCACTGCATGACATAAAACTACACAGATCCACAACCCCCCTTCCCCTTTACATTTGGTAATCCATCATCCCTACCGAAAGACATTAAAATACATGGTTCCTTTAGAACAAAGTATGGATTTATCTCATTCCCAATGAGATATGTAGGTACACTTTGATCCTATATCTTTTTCTAGCAACTACATCATACAAAATGTCCATGCCATACACCTATTTTGTCTCTACACTATTGGATAACCAAGGACGCTCCTTGTTTATCACACATATCATATCTCACATGAGCTTAGGAACTGTGGTAGGAATTTACCCTCACAAGAAAGGCATAGAGGTTCATAATGGTACCATTACAGTCTTGAATTCAAGACCATAAAAGGCATATTGTGAGTCCTCACTGCATGACGTTAAATGGCATGGTCGATGTCCTTACCACATGAAGTTAAACTACATGGTTCTACAAGAAATACATGTGGTTTTATTATCATCCCCATAAAATATGTATTGAAGTCCATGCTTTAATTCTTGGACCCAACCGTAATGCTCTCGCTGATTCATGTTGGTCCACCTTTGTCCTCACTGTATGACATTAAACTGCACAAAACTTCCAGAAATATGTGTGGCTTGATTCTCATTTCCATGGGATACAGAGTGATGCCTAGATCTCCAATACTAGGCATAGATACAATTGTCAATGAAAATAATTCCCACCTTTACATATGGGTTAGACCTACGTATGGTATCATTTTTTCTAGAACTAAGTGTGCCTTGATCTCCATACTTATGAGATATGTAGTGACCCTCAGATATTTCGTCTTAGGGACCAGTCATAGGTATAAAATTTTTTATCCCTTTTTTCAAGGGTTTCATGGAATTTTTCATGGTGTGGTTGAGACCTCTTTGGTCCTCATTCATGTCATGTTTTTTTAACACCCAAAACTTCCACGGTATGGTTCTTTTAAAATAATTGAATAGCTTGCACTACACACAACACCGTGTTCGAGTACACAACAACCTATAAAACTAGAAGATTAAGAAACTATAATGAATAATGTTAACCAAACTATGAGTTATATATATTAAATATAATTTTAATATTCATCTTCTGTGTTTCTTAGACATAATATAAGAAAAAAAATCAAATTTTCAGATAAAATAAGTATTTTTGAAAAATTAAATTTTACCGCCTTTTAATGGAAAACATTTTTAAATCCATTATTTGAAACATTTATATATTAAATTTGATGAAATAAACTTCTTATTTAAAATTGGGACATAAAAATTTATTTTGGATAGATTTTTGGTGTTTTTATCATAACTTTCATATTTTAATGAATAGTGAAAAATATCGCATTTTAATTCAAAACTACATTGTCATAAAAATAATTTATATAGTTCCATTATCATTTTAATTGGTTTTAAAATGTAATTATTTTATGTTATTATCATTTAATACAATTTTGATCATTGGATGAAATTTAACATTTAAATGCAACAGAAACACATGTCAATCTCTTGATAGTTTCTATTTATTAAAAACCCATTTTCTAGTTTTGACTAAGGGAATTAATTTTAAATTAATTAATAAAACATATGAATTTTGAGTTTTTAAAAAAGGATTTTATATTTGTAATCATATGGTTCAAATTATGTAAATAGGGGTATTTTATTTTTGGTCATTTTGAATAGTAACTTCAGTAATTATTTTTATTTACCACGGTTAAAAGGTAAATTAGGTAAATAAGGGTAAACATAATATTATAATAATATAACAATACCCTAACATGTGTCCTAATCTTATTTATTGAGTTATCAGTGACCAAAAGAATTTAGGCTGATTTTTTGACATTATAGATCCACTTGGGTGTGATAATGACATGTTATAATAATTAATTTAACGTAAAACAAATATAACATAAACATCCATCTTCTTCCTAAAACAATATTAATACAAGTTTATATAACTGAAATATTTCACTATAAATAGTCATTATAAATATAAAAATATTTAAAATATCCTCATATTTTATTTATAATTTTGATAAATTAAATAAATAAATTTATTTATGACATAATGATGATGCAATGATTACCTTATTAATCAAATAATCAAATAAATTATATTATAAATATTAAAATAAATATTATTTTAAATATTTCATGCCATCCACGAATTTTATGGATTCGTATGACATGTTAGGGATTATTTAATGATATTTTTTCGAAGGAATCAAGTTTTTATGACTCTAACAAAAATAAATTACTAAATATTGTCAAAATCGACATAAATGAGTTTTTAAAAAAACACTATTTTATTAAATGTTGTAATAGTCATAAAACACTATGAATCGGCCAATAGACATAGATAGTGTTAAAAATTTCATTAATGATTCAATTTTTGGTTCTCTTGAAATATTATTGTAACTATATGAACCACATAGTATAGAAATACATGAATACATGGTAAGAGTTAACTTATTTTACTAAGGGTTAAATCTAAAAGATAAGGTTAGTTTTATGACACAAACAAGTCTAAAAACTATTAGTTGGGAGTATTTCTACCCATTCTAAACTTATACTCGAAATAAATCACATTGGATCCATTAAAAACTGAAAATAAATTTATAATAAATTAATATTTCAAGACTTTCCTAAAGTAATCCTCACATCTCCTATAAATGGAAACTCCTCCTTATCTTTTATTCATGCCCCCAAATCCATTTGAAACGACCATAACCAACCCAAATCTTCTTAAAAATTCTCTCACATCATCCTAGAGGCCACACTTTGGGGATCATCCCAACTTAAGGAGTCCTTTTGTGAAAATCAAAAGAATAATCCCAAAAAGGAGGAGGTCAACACACCCTCGACTAAATAAAAGTACAAGCTAAGGGTTAATTTCACAATATCGTTATTATCTGAGATTTTTTGTATGTAAGTATTTACTATGAAATATTTATCATCCATGTACCTGTTTTAAAAAAGGAATCTTTTTAATGTTTCATGAAGGGACTATTTTAGTAAAACATCATTTTAAATGTTTTAAAGACTTATTCTTCTAGATCATTTTCATTAATTTTTGTGTATAAAAAATGGTTTTAAGGATTTATTTATATGGACATGAATTTTATAAAATGATAATTCATTTCAAAAGTTTCAAAGTGGAATGGGACGCTTTGAATCAAAAATATATTTTAATTGTATTCATTTATAAATGGCATGACTGTTAATGTTTTCGAAGTAAAAAAGGAATATTTCACTCAAAGAGTTTTAATAAATTTAATAGATTATTTTCATATATGTCAACATAAATTTTTTTATTTTTATGCTTAATTAGGATTGATTTATTATGATACAATATTATATATTTTATTGAAGGTTTTGTGATATTTTTGACTGTGGATGTGCTATTTTTAGACCATTCATGGTTTATGGTTAAAGTATTGACATTATGTTTGATAGTTTTAATACAATTTTTTTTATGTTTCAACCTTTTTATATGTGGAATATATTGGACTTATTAAGTGACTGGTGGGTCCTGTTATAGCCCCACCATGCATCGTTATGTCTCATGAAAAACCTATTGTCTTATCATTAGGCCTCGACATAATATTTGTGTATAGTCTTGGCACGAGGCCTTGACATAGTGGTTATGATGTCTCGAATTATGCATTCCCTCATTATGAGATTATTTGTTGATTTTACATGTGATTATTCAACTAGAAGAATATCCATGTGAATATTTAAATGAAATTATTTTATTTATTCTTGCCATATAATGCTGAAGATAATGTTTTAAAAGGCATGTATTTTAGTTTTGTACCTTTCCTTAAAAGTTTATGATTGTTTGTGATATATTATGGTATATTATTTTTCATTACTGAGCATTTGAGATCAACCCATTAAATTGTTTTATTTTCTAAGGATTCTAAGAAGTGTTTTATGATTGATATGTAGGGTTAACCTAGGGTTATAATTTCATTCTGAATGGTTCATTTATGCTGTATTCTATATTAGAAATTATAATGTAATGTTCATAAATGTAATCCATTTACCAAGACTACTAAACTAATTGGTCCTTCGGGACATGATTCCTTGTAATCATGCATATAAATTATAATAATTCACTGACTCTGGGTGACTGGGGTTAGGAAATTACATTTGTTATCAAAGGAAGTTTAGTAACAACCTTGGAAATATATTTTGAAAACTTATATTAGGGATCATAACCCTAAGATATACTTTGATGATAAGTATAGAAGAGCCCCTTAAATTTTGGTAAAGTAGATATTACATGGATATTCTAAGAAATACATCCCTTTCTGGATACTAAAAGTGGACATGAAGATATAGAATCATGTGATATCAAGACAGAAATGGAATTCTCTAAGTCTTATGACATTAAATTAAAGCAAGAGAAGAAGAGAACGGTGGATCAAGAGATATATAAACGGAAAATGGGAAATAATGATTTTCCCTTATGTGATAAATATGCGAAGAAAAAACTTGGAACTTTCCTAAAAATAATGGGAGTTTGTTACAAATGTAGAGAAAGAGGTCACCAGGCTCAGGATTTTAAAGGAAAGAAAGTAGTTGTGAAATGTTATAATTGTAAATATATGGGACATTGTGAAAATTATTGTACAAAGTTTCAAGCACATGAGCCTTAGCCTAGTTGGTAAGGACTCTATGAGTGCATCAAAGTGACTCGGGATCAAATCTAGGTGGATGCAAAATTTTGGGGGCACTGTAGCAGAATTGTAGCAGCACTATAGTAGGTACTGTAGCAGGCACTATAGAGGGAATTGTGTAGTACTGTAGCGGGAATTGTATTAGGCACTGTTTGGCACTATAGTAGCCAATAATATGCCCCCGTTTGGGCTTTTGGGCCACCTATTTGGTCCCTAAGTCCTTTAAGGCCTTTGGGCCACCCAGTACTTTGGGTCAGTAAGGCCTTAGGGCCACCTCAAGATCTTCAGGAAACCTTAAGTGAAGATGCAAACTAGACAAAATACAAGGAACAAGCTCTACAAGGAGGATGAACAAGGAGCTTTAACCACAGAAGAAGCTAAATAGATTTCAAGAATGAAAGGGTATGGCACCTTCCATCGGGAAAAGCATGTGCATGCACAGGAATGCCTAGCCAAACATCCATGCAAAGGTGGAGAGCTGATTTCATGATGAAGATTCTGGGAGGAGTAGTTCAAAGTTGTTAGTCTTAGTTTTATATAATGTTTGAAGCCTATTGGAAATGAATTTCCCTAAGGCTTATGGGCCATGTAATACTTATGCCTACGGGCCTTGTAAGGGTTCCACCACACCCCTTGAAAGGTGGACTATCAAAATCAATTAAAAATGATGGCCTTCGGGCCATTGGAGGATTGTACTAATTTTCAAGGAAATAGAGCTTAGAATAGGAAAATGGATCATGGTCGAGCTTATGTTGTTACAATGGTTGAAGTGGAATAATTAATGTATTTGTGTTTTTTGATTCGTGAATTATAATCAGGTTATAAGAAGAATGTGATATATATGAGGATTATAATGTAGCATTTTTTATTTCAATATGGTTTTAATTTAATTAAGGTAATCATATATTTATTAAGTGACAATAATATCAATTTTACATTGTTTCTGGAATTTGACATTACAATTGATTTTGGGAATTTACAGAGTTTTTAGATAGAGTTTGGAAAGAAGTATTTTGGATATGTCTAAAGGTTGGAATGGATTATGTTGAACTTTGTATAGTATTGTTTAATGATTATTACTATTATTTTTGTAATGTTATAATAATATAGTTTTATAAAAAGGACAACATGTAGATCGGGTGACAACATATCGCATCAGACAAGGCTACAAGAACCGAACATCAATCGAAGTTCGGAAAGGCTTTATCACCAACCACTAGCCTACACTAAGTCCTCGATTATTATGAAATAGTATTATTTATTTAAATGGTATATTTTTATATTTGTAACCTTATACAATTAAGATAAATTTAATATATTTTAGTTTTATAATCTTTATAAGAGAAAGATGAGTTTTTGGTTGAAATTAGGTAAAGAATGAAACATTACATATCAATTACGTATGCTTCCTTGTTTTATTATTCTATAAAGTATATTAATTCTTCCACACTATGGAAGGTATCATAAAACCCAAAAATATCCTAGTAATTTATTTTGCGATGAATCGAATGGTCCCTTGGATTTTCACTGATTTATAGATTTCTGGTTGTTATCTTTCTCATAATAGTATTCTCAATCACTCTAAATTAGAAATTTATTGTTATATTTTATTTCATATACAAGTTTTCCTACATGTAACCCTTGCATTTTTTGTCTTTTGTAACCATCTTACATCCCTTTCTTTATTTTAAAGTGGAAGTTCATCAACCATTTTTCTGATGTGGGATCACAATAAATGGATTTTTAATAATCAAACCATAGTAACCGAAACCAAATTCTAAAATTGTGAGGATGAAATTTATTTAAGGAGGGGATAATGTAACTCCCCCAACATCCACAGTAAGCTTCTTTTTAAATAATTCAATAACTTTCTCAATACACAACACCGAGTTCGAGCACACCACGACCTATCAAACATGTTGTTTAAGAATATGTTATGAATATTATTAACCACATTTTTATTTTTATATATGTTAAATACAATTTTAACATTCATCTTATGTGTTTCTAAGACAAAATATATAAACAATTTCAATTTTTCAGATTAAAGGATTATTTTTCAAAAATACAGTTTTACCACCTTTTAATGGTGAAACTTTTGGAAATTTAATATTAGAAACTTTTATATTTTTAATTTTACAAAATAAAATTATTATTTATAATAATGACATAAAAATTTAATTTGGATAAATTGTTGGTGTTTTTTTCTTATATCTTTCATATTTTAATGAATACTGAAAAATACTACATTTTAATTCAAAACTACTTTTTCATCTAAATTATTTATATAGTTAGATTATCAATTTAATTGGTTTTAAAGGTTATTTATGTTATGTTGTTATAATTAAATCCAATTTTTATCATTTTAAGTAATTTATCATTTAAAGGGGACAAAAGAACATGTCAATCTTTTGATGATTTTTACTTCTTAAAAACCCACTTTCTGGTTTTGACAATGGGGATTAATTTTAAATTAATTAATAAAACATCTATGTTTTGAATTTGAAAAAATGGATTACATATTTGGAATCATAAGGTAGAAATTATGTAAATAGTTATAATTTATTTTGGGGCATTATGAATTGTAACATTAGAAATTATTTTTATATACCACAATTAAAAGGTAAATTAGGTAAATAAGGGTAAAAATAATATTATAATAATCTAAAACAACCCTAACATGTGTCCTTATCTTATTGGATGAGTTTTGGGTGAAAAATATAATCCTTAGTCCTAATGTTTGGAATTTGGGAGCCACTTGGGTGTGATAATGACATGTTATAATAATTAATTTAAAGTAATGAAAAATATAACATAAACATGAATCATTTTACTAAAACAATTTTAATACATGGTTATATAACTGGTCTTTTTTTCTATAAATAGTAATTAGAAAGATAAAAATATTTCTTAAATAATGGTATTTTATTTATAATTTTTATACATTAATTAAATAAATTTATTAATGACACAATAATGATGCAACGATTGCCTTATTAAAAAAATAATCAAATAAATGATATTATATATATTGAAATAAATATTATTTGAAATATTTCATGACATCCACGAATTTTATGGATTACTATGACATGTTATGGATGAGTTAATTATTTTTTTCTAAGGAATAATGTATTTATTACTTTGACAAAAATAAATTACTAGGTAGTGTTAAATTTGACATAAATTAGTTTTTAAAACAAACACTATTTTATTAAATGATATAATAGTCCTAAAAATCTAAGATTCATCTAATAGGCCTACATAGTGTTAAAAATTTCATTAATGATCCACTTGAGTTCTCTTGGAATTTTATAGTAACAATATTAACTATATAGTATAAAAATACAAGAAGACATTATAAGAGTTAACTTATTTTACTTAGGGTTAAATCTAAAAGATAAGGTTAATTTTATGACATAACCATATCGAACACCTATTGGTCAAGATTATTTTGACCAATACATATCTTATCCCCAAAAAAATCACATTTTATCAGAAATGGAAAATTAATTTATAATAAATTAATATTTTAAGACATTCCAAAAGTTCCCCTCACCTCTCCTATAAAAGGGCACTTATTCTTCTCTTTCATTCACACCACCAAAGCCCTTTGTTTGTCCAACCCCTACTCAGCACTCCTCCAAACTTCCCTAACTTCTTTGTAGAGGCCACACCTTTGTATAAAACCAGCTTAAGGATTCCTTTAGTGAAAATCAAAAGGACAAACCCAATGAAGAGGAGGTTAACACACCATCGACTAACAGAAAGTACAAGGTAAGAGTTAATTTTGCAATATCATTATTATCCAAGGTTATTTGTGCATAAGTATTTACTGGTGCATATTTATCATCCATGGACATTTTTTTAGAAGTAATATTATTAAGGTTTTATGAAGGGTTTCTTTTACTAAAACATCATTTTAAATGTCTTAAATACTTATTCTTATAGATCATTATAATTAAAGTCCATGTTTTGAAAATGGTTTTAAGGATTTATTTAAATGGAATAAATGATTTAAAATATAAATTCCATTCAAAATTTTCTAAGTGGTATGGAAAACTTTTATTCAAAAATCACCATTAAATGTATTCATTTGTAAATGGCATGAATTTTAATGTTTTCGAAGTAAAAAGGGATATTTCTCTCAAAGAGTTTTAATAAATTTATTAGATTATTTTCATATATTTAAACATCTATTGTTATATTTTTATACTAAATTAAAAATGATTTATTATCATATAATATTCAATATTGTATAGAAGGTTTTGTGATATGTTTTTATGTGGATGTGCTATTTTTATATCATTCATGGTTTATGGTTAAAGTATTAACATTTCATATGCTGGTTTTAATATGAATGTTTATTTTATGTTTCAGAGTTCTCATATGAGGAAGTATTGGACTTTCTAAGTGATAGGTGGGGCCTTCTATAGCCCCTCGATGCTTTGTTAGATCTCATGAGACAAACAAGTTCCTTCGCATAGGGACTTGACAAAATATTTGTTTATGGTCTTGGAATGAGGACTTCACATAGTGTTTTTGATGTTAGACATTATTCATTCTCTTATTATGATATTAGTTATTGATTTTATATGTGATTATTCAACTAATATAATAATGATGTGAATTGTTAAATTGAATTATTTGATTTATTCTTTCCATATTATGTTGAAGATGATGTTTTAAAAGGCATGTATCTTAGTTTTGTAACTTGCCTTAAAAGTTTGTGATTATTTGTGATATCTTCCACTATATTTTTTATCTTTACTAAGAATCCGAGTTCACACAATTATTATATTTTATTTTCCTATGATTCTAAGATGTTTTTTATGTTTGATATACAGGGTTAAGATTGGGGAATAATGGTGTTTTCAATGATTTATCTTTTCTCTATTTTATGTTAGAAATTGTAATGTAAAGTTCATTCATTTAATCTATTTTCCCAGACTACTAAATTGATTGGTGTTTTTGGAAATTATTCTTTATAATCATGAAAATGTATTAAAATAATGCACAGGATCTAGGTGGGTGGGGTTGGGGCATTATATTTTTCAGAGCACCACACTACGCGTCTCCTCATTACGAACTCCATCACACCGTATGACCAATAAGACACTAAAACTTATGCATATGTCCCTGCAACACGACATTAAACAATTAATCATCATCCTAGATGCATGATAATAAAATTCACCACAACCTACTTCATCCCTTCATTTTTAAAACTTCATGGAATTACGCCCTTACCGCATGATGTTAAAATGAATGGAAATGTCTTGGTCGCATATCATTAAAACTGCATCAAAAACATCTCCACTACATGAAGATAAATTGTGTAGACCATATCCTATTTTTCACTCATCATAAAATGACTACAAGAGGCTTACCTCAATCAACCAGAGTATATAGTGATTCTACCATCATTTAAAATAACCTCAATCCATATACCACACTTCATGCCTTGAGTATCTCATGAAACTGTCAACCTTCTATGGCCCCTAGAAAGGATACCCAGCTTCAAGGAACCTTTTACTGACTATGCATAAATTCTCGTGACTTCTACATATGCACATATGTTCGTCAACCAAATGTGTCACTCTAAAAAAAGGACATTCCAATTCTCGTGATCCCTGACATCATCACAGAAGTACTCAACACCCTAGTGTGTATAAACCGATCCTTTTATGACTTTCCTGCATCATTACTCAGGTCCTGGGTGATTCGATCCCTAATTTACATGATTCCCTTATATTCATGGCAAGATTTTAGAGTGATATTATCTCTTGGTATTTGAATTAACCTCTTCTATCAAATCCATCATGTAAGGGTCATGAAATTTATGACCCTAAAATATATATGCTTTGGTCATGTCATATGACCTTAAACATTATCCCATATTGGTCCAAATCACAAGAACTTAAACTTCCAGTATAAGAAATAAAAAACTTATCAATTAGAAAACCTGTAAAGGGTGACCTGAGAAAAATCCGAGTCTCCACTCACGAAACTCTTCATCCTCAGAGTTTAGGAAAAAAACTCATGCACAAATATAAAAGGCACAAAGCTCATAGTGGTCCATATCTCTAGTAAAAGATATTTTATGCATGTTGGACCCATAGGTCCAGGAAAAAGTTAGGGAAATATTTTTCCCATCTCCCCAATAAGAGAATTTTTTTTCTAGGTGATAACATAACCTTTAGGTCATTCAAACCCTACTTGGATTTTTCATCTTTTGGGAACCACATTTCATGATTTGGGGTGTCTCAAATCATTATAACCTTCCATGGAACATGTAAAGGATATCCAGCTTCAAGGACCCTTTACATGGATTTTCATACAAGCCCATGGCTCCGCCCTATGAACCTATAGCTATCAACCAAATGCATCACTATAAAAAAGTACATTCCAATTATTTTGAACCCTAACATCATCACAGTAGCACTTAACAACCTAGTGTGTTTGAACTGCTCCCTGTATGAAAATACCATTCAATTATCTGGAGTTCAGCACTCTAGATCATGATTTACTATCCTGGTACCTAACTATCCAAGAAGATTCAATATCCTCAATGTTAAGTCACCATTTTTCATAACCTTTCTCAATGATATACTACGACACTTCATTTTCTATCCTTTCCTATCCCAAGTCTCGTAATTCAAAACCACATAGTCTAGATCTCGAGCTTCATTTTAAGAGCTAGTTTCCCTAGGGTTCCAGAACCCTTTCAAGATAGTTTTCTTCCTATGTCCAACTTCATCATCTAGACATTGGAGTCTTCTGAAATCTTCCATATTTATCAGAAATAATTGGAGATAAAATTTTATTGTCCATTCTACCGATGCATGATGTCCTTGACCCTCCAACTAAGTGTGTATACTCTTTTCCATAAAGAAGCTTTGATCCTTGTGAGACTCTACAACATCATGGTGGAACCTGATATTTCAGAATGTTAAGGGACATACCTGGAATGTCTTCACTATCTCGTATTCATGGAATAAAACTCCAAATTTATGATTTATGTCATTTATTCCCCAACTACCTATGCATGTATTGTATCCCTAGTTTTCCGACCTCATTAATATTTCCACCATAAATATTACACAGCCCTTGGAAAATATACCTAGCTTCAAGGAACCTTTTTTCACTATGCATACATGGTCATGGCTCCTGTATATGCACTAATGGTCATAAACCAAATGTTTGACACTATAAAATGGCAATTATGATCCTCATGATCCTTAACCACACCATGGTAGGATCTAGACCCTTAGAGTGTTTTGGGTCATTTCTGGCTTGTCTTCACCATATCCCATGATCAGATGGTCTGAGATAGAATACCTTAAACTAAAGAAATAGATGGTACGATCTAGAAGACCTTAAACTAAAGCAATAGATGGTCTGATATAAAATACTATAAACTAAATCACAATGAAATTAACATGAGGCATACTACATGAACATATTGCAGTCAATAAACTTTTCACAGATATGAAAAGCACTCATTTTATTGGACACACATCCTTCCCAGGTGATCCCTATGAAGGTGAGGCATTCATGATCACGTGATTCAAAGAAATTTATGAGTGTCGAAAGCAAAGAAAAAAAATATCGAGATATCATAAAATGTATAAAATTGGATATTAATCTCAAAAAATCTCATCCATTCATAGTAAAAAGGAAGATGGGGGAGGAATATTTACATTTCTGGGTATCTCTATAACATAAAAAAATGAATAGTAGTGAAGAAGTAAGATATGCAATAAAAAATCACAACAAAATATGGTTGTGGGTGCTAGCCAGGTCATCAAGAGTCTAAATGGAGGAATCAATTGAGTGTTGAAGTATCGCATTCCCTGCTTATTCCTCCTCTACCTCAAGGTGAAGGAAAAATACCAAAGTAGTCAATTCTTCAACCCTTCTCTAAGAAGTGGCCAATTAGATCATTGATGTCAAAATATTGGACTTCAGATGAGCGATCATCTTTTCATGCTTCCATATCTGCATTGTCCAAGCATCCATCTAGGCTTTCAGCTCAAACTACAATCGACAACCCTGCTATAGCACATCCTCCACCTCCCTAATTTTTTTGGCTGAAAATTAATTTTTATTTCAAAACACTTTTAAGAAAAGTGAGAACCAAACATCCCTTAACACCAACCAGAACATGATATGAAACCTACAGAAAAGAAAATATGTCGGACAACCACAAACCAACCAGTGACCCAAAAAACTACATATCATAATACCCAAAATCATCTCTGCATCCCACACAAGATTCCCCTTATACAGTATCCGTAGCTGATTCCCACTCAGAGGCCGATTTATATCTCCTCAATAAGTAGTTACTTTTCTCAATGCTCCCCGTCCGGTACAGAAAAGGCTCCACTGGGTAGGGTTGTTTAATCAAGCTATCTTTTTTGTAGGCAAGAATCACACCTTTGTCTCGCTTAAGGGAAGATCTAGTACACATCGGTCATGGAAGGTAAGAGTATTCTTTCCTTGTTAGTCTTATTGGTGTAGCAGATATATGCTCTGAACACTCTGTCATTCTACCAATCCCATTTTGGAATGGGAGGTATCATCAATGAGATCATGGAAGACCCTTTCCTATATGGAAAAGTATCTTTGGGTTTGGATTATCCAATACATAATTTCATAAAAAGGCTACCAATAAAATCCATCAGCCCCTTAATGATGCAATAACTAGTGAAGCCACTCTCCTTTATGAAAGAATGTATCTAGGGGGTCCCCATAATCCAGGCATTGATATGATCCCATATCTTCTTACAACATGATTGAGCCTCAGAAGTTGACGAAGAGGTTGAAATAGGAGGATGACCAACCAACTCAATCAAAATTGAAATTAGAGAATAAGGCACACATTCCTCTCTATTAATAGGTTCATCATCTATGGCCTACACCATAGGATTGGTCTCATCTATGGAAGCTAACTTAGCATCTCAATAACCATAATGAAATCAAGGTTTCTTCCTCGACACCTCACCAAAATCTTCAATCAATTCTGTTAGTTCCCCAGCTAGGTGAATTGGTTACACAAGGGGCATGTCCAAATGGTGGACAAATTGTCATAGAACCCCATTAGGATAATCCATCAACCAAGCTTGCACATAATCTTGGGTGATGAGAGTAAAATAATCAGTAGGTGTAAATATGATCACATCTCTAGTATCTTCATGGGATAGTATATTCCCAATTGGAATATGTTTCAAGGGTTTCAGTCCCATCAGATGCTAGCCAAAGGAATGGTGGAAACTCCCTAAACACAGCTAAAATATCGAAAAATTTGTACGATGTGTATGAATCATAGATAATCTGCTCATCCACCCTAACCACAATAATCTCATCCCAAAGGGAGATAATATAAGACCTCTCATCAAGATATCTTCTTCCTTAATAAATAATGAATATTTCCAGTGCATGGAAGGTAGAAAATTCGAACCTATCAGATCATTATAGTACCCCTTTGACTCTTGCAGGGGATAGAGACATAGTCCCAACCCCAAAGATATTCATCAATCTAGGGATGGAAAAAGGATCTAGAATCCAATAGATATTTTAGTACTCATAACAATTTAAGTACTCCCCTATCCATCAGAACAAGAATTTGAGAGGACCACCAATCATATAGGGAGATCTACCTTGTTGAATATATCCCATCATCTGGTAGATGCATGCATGAACTGCAACCACCAGGTTGAGGAACCACCCTTCTCAAAGATAGACCTCCATTAACAACATTCTAGCGTGAATTCCCGAGCATTTTTTCACCAGCTGAGAAGAGCCACCCATTTAGGAACATAGAAAGAAAACCTGCCAACCTAAGGTATGAAGAAACCTCTGGGTTCAACCGATAACCCCATCACGTGTAGTACACTACTTCCAGAATGGATCAATATGATTCAGAACTATCACGGACTTTCTGATATGGTCATCTTTGGGGGTGGATAATACTGGGTCTCACCTTGCTGCCACACAAAAAAAAAACATTGATCCAGTCAGTGAAGGAAATAAGTGAGAAAACTGTCAAATCCCTCCCTATCCTTTTCTTTACAATGAATATTATCTTTTTTATAAAACCAATGTCTACAGAGGATCATCCTAGACATACAAATTAGGAATAAATTCATCATATATATCTCTAAGAGGAGGGATACCACCTAGTTGATGGATATCCCATATACTGATACCCACATCAACATGAGGAGGATGGAACATGTTGGTTCAAGGATACCTACAACTAATCATTTCCCTAAAGAGGTCACATTTTTGGTAAATGATGTAATGAGATATCCAAATGGATTCGTGGTGAAAAAACCATATATAGATCATTAGAAAATTCCAAACATCTCTGCCTCGCTCAAAATGGCCATGCCCCTTCGTCGGAGAAATTTCCACCAGGATAAAGATCCAATTTTGAGTACCATTTTCCACCAGAGCCATATAGAGAAGAGGAGAAAATGATTTAGTAACTCTAAGAAATAGGTTTTTGAGAAAGGTCGTGACCATCCAAACTCAAGGGAGAACTATCGAATAGATAAGACAAGCCCTGAGATTGGGATGTAACCAACTGACTATCATCAGTAATCGTGGCCTGAACGCAGTCCGAAGAGCTAGATAGATGATAAATTTTAAGATTAAAATCTGGGGGAGGTATAGCTGTATCATCCAACAATCTAAACTCATATAAAGGATACAGATCGGATAAGTGGTAATTTTGAATACCAGATGAAAGTAACCTCTATAAGACCTCATTATTAGTACGCACACGATAATGGGGATCCGCATTGTGATTCTTGGAAATCATGGCCCTCTAGTTGACTATGGATGAAGGAACATTATTATAACTAGAATCCATCAGAATATAAGTAAGTGTCATAGTTCAGACAAAGAAATAATAGAGACTTAAGAAAAATAAAGAATGACAAGAGACAATGGAATCATGCGTATCATATGAATCAACTAAGGATCTGCAAACCACATGGAAGGTTCAAATATCTCTTGATATCTAGAGTAATAATGGGTAATATAACCCAAACCAGCAGTCACAAAAATCACATGACCCCCCCTAGACCTGTGATTGCAAGAACTAATCATGGTCGCATGATTCGAAAATTCTCGAATGATCAGGTCGGAAAGCCTCACAAAACAACCCAAGAAAACCATAACCCTCACAACCAAAGTTTAAGGAATCGTTAAAAATAAATTTCATTGTCAAGGAAAAAGAGATCCTGAGCAAAACATTATCCCTATGCAATAGATTTGGTGAAATGGGTTCATCGAGTGGGCATACGGATAGGGTCCACGGTCAGGTTTTTTAGTAGGGTCTTGTGACAAAAATGATAGCAGGACACCTCTGAGTATAAGCGGCTACTGGAATGAATTTTCCTACCCCCCCCCCCCCCCCTCGTGCCTTTATCTAAGTAGTTCATAGAATTAAAAATGTCTTCTGGTACACCAAACATCACCCAAAGCAGTTTCTCGTGACATCATCAAAGGTTCTGTGGGAATTTTTTTTCCTCATAATCGAGTTATTTTCCCCTCGAGCATCGCTTTTAGAAGAGTATTTATTGAAACATGCCAAAAAATCACCATCAAAATCACAAGATGGAATGGCTTAATACAGGTATTATTATTTTTCCCACGAAATAAAGGAAGAAGGGAATTGTTGAAGGTTTGAGAGTCGTCTAAGAGTCTCTCAATCGCATGACCATTTCAAGGTTATGTGAAGGCCCCATTCATGGTGCATCACTAGTGGTTAGTCTTGCAGATACCTATTCAATAAAACTTATTTCTTTTTTAAATCCCCCACCCCTAGGCCAGATGGTTCTTCTTTTGAAATCACCCGAAAAACCATAAAAATCCTTCAAGAAAAAAGAAGGATGAAATCTTAAGGAATATACCCCCAATGGTCATGAATCTCATGCTCCAGATCACCATTATGAGGAATAAATTCCCTTGGCGATATTTTAGATATCTCGTATGACCTATGAGACATCACCATATAAAATGTATGAGATAAAGGGGAGGAGGTCAGAGGGTTTTATAGTCACTGAAATGCATGTGAAACACACCTTGAGTTACTTGAGATATACCACAATTTCAAGGAAAACATTCACCTCACCTCATGAAATCCCATGATTTTCCAGCATCACTCCATGGGAGTCCTCAGACATGTCCAAGAAACCTCGAGGCACTCTAAAGATAGATAGATAGATCTACCCACTACATGATTTCACACTCTCTATATGAACCATATTGGTCAAGCGATACATCATCGAAAAATCGAGTTAAAATAACAGATATCGCTCGTTCCAACTTGTATGATTCTTGAACCTTCGATAAATAAAATAAAGGGATTAAAGGGAGGTGGAGAGAGGGGTTCACAATCATATAAAGAACATTACATGCACCAAGGAAGACTTGGGAAATGTCATGATTCCCTAGTAACATGTCTTCCTCACCTTGAAAAAGTCCTTGCATATATCTAGGAAACTATGTGGTTATCTAAGGATGAATGGATTTATTTTTCCAT
This sequence comes from Viscum album, assembly GCA_963277665.1. Classification (NCBI taxonomy): domain Eukaryota; kingdom Viridiplantae; phylum Streptophyta; class Magnoliopsida; order Santalales; family Viscaceae; genus Viscum; species Viscum album. Next base: position 1,571,006,907 of record OY728148.1, on the reverse strand, counting down.
GAAATGATCATGCACCCCCATGAGACCCATATTGGTCACAAGACGCATCTCCAAAAAATAGAAAAAATACCCTCTACAACACACATGCAATCTCACATGACTCCCAACCTACATCAAAAAAAGGGGATTAAAAGAGATGAGGCGAGAGGAACTCACAGTTGCCGAAGGGCATGCGAAACACCCAGCACACCTCCAACACTATCCTATAAGACCTCAAGACAAGATACCCAAGGTCTCATGAGTGCTTTTCAACAGGAACTCTGATCTTGCAAAGGCCCTTGAACAGGACATCATAACAACATAGAAGTCCTTTGACATGTATTTCTGATCAAACAAATCATTGATAATCGGTAATAAAAATTATAAACGGTGTGTTTATGAAGTAGACTCATGATCACTAAAAATCAGGAGATGTTCTTGAAGAAGTCCATGTAAGAGACTCATAAAACTGTGTGGCACCATGCCACTTCGCTGACTCTAGCATGGACTTGATCCAGATACACCGCACAAACAAGCGAGTAACATGCATGGTGATACCTATAAATTCCCCACCCCAACATAAATAAATTTTATGATTTTCCATCCACCGAATTAATAGGATCTGCAGGATTATACTCTATACATTTATGGACTTCTTGGGGAAACCGATCATGTGATAATCAAGATTTTCATCAGGTAATATACAGGAAGGCATCTAGACTAGTCATGCAGTAGACCTAAAGTGCTTCACATGATCACTCATAGATAACACGAAGGAAATTCAATAGGGAATGAGAAGAACGTATCCCATTTCCTCCAAATCATGCAAGACTCAAAGAAACTGACACTGAACCATACCAGGGCCATCACAATATAAGGTTTAGAGCCAAGATTAGAGGTTGAAGGATTAAGTAGGAGACATTCTTGTTTTCCCTCATGTAATTCAAGTGTGTCATGAAAATACACACAAAAACACCATGACACGTCCCCGAGATCCCATGAAACCCCATCGACATGTCATCAAGGACATGCAGAATACTTTGGGAATGTGAGAGAAATCCACAGAGTTCCCCCAAAGGCACCACTCTGATCTCATTAACCCTCTAGGTTTATCTCCCAATTCTTGATACAATATTAAGAGACATCACCCAACTCATATAATAGGGCCTATTCATGTCATCAGAGTCTTGTGAGATCATTTGGACATGAAAACCAAGTCCTTGTGACACCCTCTATGAAATTCCAACGAGACTCGCGATTACCTCCAAACCTATCGGCCAGGTCTCGCTGTGTCTCCCATAGGTTTCATCCAAGACATGTGACACCCTTTAGTATATTCCATTATAACTCTCACAAAACCATCTATATGTGTCAATTCATATCATGAAATGTACCTCAGAGTGTGCCAACTGAGTCTTGCAACATTTCCCAAACAATAAGGCCAGATCACCTAGGCATCCCAAGACTAGACAATATTTTCTATCAGTGACGTGTAAGCCTCGATCAATATGGAAAAATCAGTGCACAAGACCCGACATAAAGGGAACTACGATGACTTTTATTCCTACCATAATTAAGATTTTTAGTCCATCTCCCTCTAGGGTCAGAGCATCATATAGATCATCCATGGAAGGACTATCATATGAGTCTTGTGTGCTATGAAATGACATTAATTACTTACTATACCCTATTTCTCATAAACGTGCATAGATCATGTGGGATTATTGATTTTCAATGGTCATATCAATTACTCTATAAACCCCTGAAATGTTATAGGGCATATTCATTATTTAAGCCCTGACATAAAATGAACTATGAGAACTCTAATTCCTTCCATAACTGGAATATGTAAGACGCCTCCCTAAGGCCTGAGATCTATACTAAACACCCTGAGTACTATCCTAATATAAAATTCCCGTACACATGAACCTTGTGTTTTTTCATATACTGCCCCTTTATTCTCAACCTGATCATGTCTTACATGGTCTTATTGGATGCAACAGACACCTCACTAGCATCATAAATCTCCAACATCTAGGGAAACCTCAGTGTGTAAGCCCTGACATAAAGATAACTATGAAGAAATTTATTCCTTCCATATTTAGGATAACTAGGATACCTATATCTATGGTTTGATCCCCATATTGATCATTCTGGTCGATCCAAATATTTAATCCCCTTACTTAATTAAATAACATTTTTTTTCTATCCCTTGTTTCTGACACCAAGCATGACTCACATGAGCTTAGGGAGTTGTGTTAATCTTGTAACCTGAATCACGAGTCTCTATAATGACATAAGGAACTTCAATATATATGTTCTAAAAGAATTAATTATGAAATATCTGATTCTTTCTATATTTGGGATACGTAGGACGTCTCTCTGAGACCTCAGCTTGAAGGTTTCATAGAGAACCCATATAAGCCCTTCCACATAACTTAAAACTGTATGGGTTAAATGAACTATGTGGTTTTTGATTCCAACAATAACTAGGATATGTTGGACACCTCATAAAGGCTCAATCCCATCCTCAAAATATTAATTTCCCCCTCATATGGGTGCATGTTCCGAAGCACTTGGTTATAAGGTTTTAGCATATATGTAACCGCCTGTTACCGGAGATTGATGAAGAACCTCAGACACATATAGATGGATTCACTAAAGTATAATTGACGCAAATTTATTTATTTAGGGTAATAGGTCTCATATTTTTACTAGAAATATATTCAAAAACAAATCTTAAATCTATAATAGAGTCTTGGAGTAGGAAACAATTCCCCCCAAAAGGGTGTGATGAGCCTGAAATCCCATCGTTTCGACCAATGTCAGTCCCTAAGAGTCATTGGTGCTAAAAACCCAGAAGATTGTCGGCCTTTGGAATGCATTTCTATACCTATCTAGGGATGGGGGACTATTAGGAGTTTCTGGGAAAAGTGACAATGGTAACATAATGAGTGATACCCATTCCACACCACATTTCAACAAGAAACACTTATTTAAATACATTTATGTTGACTAGGACATCCAGGTGCATGTTTCATTGGACTACACAACATGTACCATTAATACATTATGTGTAGTCTATTATTAAAAGTTTAACTGATTATTTAATTATATGACCTACGTGACTGGTGACCATGTAACTCAGACACCACATGACTTGTAATCAATTCTAAAAATCATGAAATACATTAATTTTCAAGATATGATTTCACATTGATTCCTAAGGAATGTGTCATTGATAGATGGTGAGAACTATACATGACGTATACCTAGATTGTAATTTTTTTTTATATTAACAGTCTTTGTATAATTCAAAATTATTTTATTATACTACTTAAACCTTATCGGTATGGGTTTAATGTGTCTTTTATTGGAAAATGTACACACCATGTGATGGAATATATATATATATATATATATATTAAATTTCTACCTAACATTTTTATATTTTTTCAGAATCGCATATCACATACAAGTCATGAGAAAAACATTACACTATGCATATTGAAACATAACATGCAATGAAGATAACATGAGTTCTGCATGTAATTTATTTTACTATGTACATTCTATAAAATAATTTGATAACTTTTTTTTTTCACAGGATTCATGAGTAAGTATAAGATGAATATAATACATGCTAGGAAGTTCAGATGGGTACTCACTATTTTTCCTCAAAGGTAAATGTTTTGTGCACAATAAATTTAAAAAAAATATTTAATTTTTGAAAATTATAATGGATGGAAATATTAAGAAAGTATGAATGAGAATTACGATAAAATAATTTATTAACTAAAGAATATAATTAATCTAACTGAGTGTTATTTATCTTATAAATGTTTGACTAGAATTGAATGTTAAAACTATTAAATGAATAATTCTTTTTATGTTTTTAAATGATCATTAGAATAGACCATACCATTATATGTGATTGGTTTCCTATAATTTATTATTAAACTAAATTAAATTCATGTGAAACTTCCCTACTCTCATTATGTAATGGAATGTTTTCCCATGGTTTTATTTTTATGTAAACCCCTTAATAAATTGTTTGGTGACCCTCACATGTGTGTGAGAAAAAGGTTGTTAGTGGATGGATCTCCCAATAAAGTGAAAGTGATTCAAGTTTGGAGATGAGTTGAATCCAATCCATGTGGTTTATGGGTGGAAAGATTGAAAGTTGTAACGCAAAACAAGTCAAGGTTCAAGGAATTTTCTAACTAGATTGATTGTTATTTTATTATCTTCTTGATAAATTGACCATTAGTAAATGTTCAGGATCATTGAACTTTACTATTTTATTTTTTTTGTTTCGTGGTAAATTTAATGATGGATTTTTAGTCATGATCATAATAACTAATGCATTTACAAGAATTCTAGATAGAACTAAAATAAATTGGATTATGCGTAAAATTTTCCTAATACATGGTTAATCACTTGAGTAAATCCACAAAATATTAACTATCATGTAATAAAGATAAAATGGAAAATTTCTCATTAATATAATAATCCATAAATTATATATATTATGTTGGTATAACCTTACACTAATTAAATTAAAACCTAACCATGGTTCAAAGTGTTTGACCGACCTATTTTAAGGTGCTTTAAATTATGAGGGAATTCAAAACTGTTATTTTGGGTCAACTTAAATAAGTTTTCATTAAGGTTTCACTTTCCATATAGGATATGGTGTGACAAAGTTGTAAATTTTTAGGAAATAAAATTTAACGATTTCAATATTGGGGAGTCCCATAAACATGTCATATAACTACGAGTTAATCATTTTTGGAATTTTTAATGCCTAATAAATAACCTTTGAATAATATATCATGACCAAGTATGGGTTATGAGAATGGGAATATTTCTCCTTTCCATTATAGTTTCTAAAAAACACATTGTTCCAAATGAAATGGTGATTTCAATTTGGTTTCAATAAACATTTTCGAGATTAAAAAATATATAATATTAATTGCCTACTTTTATTAGATAAAGTGATAAAAATTTTCTCTTGTTAATTATAAAAATAAAAATAAATATGAATTCAATCATATAATTGTAATCCATACATGATAAGGATAAACATATCACTAAAACTAATTTCTAAATATGTAAAAGGTGATTACACATTATCTAACACCATGAAAAGAGATTTTATATTTTGGAAAACACCATTCTTGAAGCACATGGTCATATGGATAGGGAATATGAATTTTCTCTATATGAGAAATATTTTGATGTTTCCAAACATGTACAATGTTTTATGGTATCATCCGTGACCAATGAAATTAAAAAACAATATAGACATGTATGTGTATAGAAAGATGTCTCACCATCATTATCTCTATCAAGAGAATGAGATACAAGATATGTATGAGATCTCCAATGAATTGTTTACAAGCATGTTTGGAGAGTCAATTCCAGCTATGACTCTTGTAGTTAAGATTATTGGATATATATAATTCTAAGAAGCCCTAGAAATTAAATTCATATTTGAATTGTTCATATATCTTATCATTTTCTTAGTAACCAAGTCCTTCTATGATTTTATTATTAATTATATCATGAGAAATAACAAGAAGAGTCATTTTAAACATCTTACTCTCATTATCTAAGTTGACAATGACATGGGGTATGAGAAACCTAAGGTCCTTATGATGAATAAGAAATGTAAAAATAAGGAAAAGTTTCCCAAGACTTATAGCAATTTTAAATCTCTTCAGCAACATATTTTGTATAATAGGAAGATCCAAAGGCAAGTGAATGAAAAGGAAGCGATATGATTCTCATGTGGGAAGCAAGGATACAAAGATATGAACTTCACCCACAAGTAAGGGGATAAAGGTGATGTCACTATCATGTTTAATATTTATATATCTACATGTGGGGTATGATATACTACATGTGGTTCTCACATATGTTTCCAAATGAATGAACCGAGTATATTTTGAATAGTTTCTATAAGAGTGGTGAATTTTTGGGATTTCAATACTATTAGTCTAGCTACTCTATCCATTGGACACTACCATATCACATATCCCGTAGGGATTATTTTCTTATAAAGATTTTAATTATTTCCCAACTATAAGAAAATAGAATTTTTAACCATTTCTATATAAATATGGTTTTGTTTTTAAGTTCATAAATAAGAAAATTTATTTTAAAAATACTTCATAGAGTATTTTATGGTAAATTTAAATAATCGCTTGTATGAATCAAATTATATAACACTAATTATTGGTAATTGATAATGATTCATGTTCGCATGACTCATATAACACCCAGTTGTTGAGTCATTGTCTTGGTTATGTATATAAGAAGTGTTTAGGAAAGATTTATCAAGTTTTTTATTTTAACTCTTTTGATATAAACCACTTGACATATGTCATGCTTGTTAACATTTTAAATTGACCAAACCACTAATTACTGGAAAGGGTAAAATTTCGATGGATTATCTAGGATTGGTACACAATGATGTGTGTAGATCATTTCCAATAGAATATAGGGGTGGTTATTCTTACTTCATTACTTTTACTAATGAATTAGATATGGATATGTTTAATTTCTGAGGTATACCTCTTAATCAGTTAATAAAATCAAATAATTCATGATTTAAGTAGAGAATAATCATAGAAATAAAATAAAAAAGACTCATTCTGATGAAGTTACTGAATATCTTAACTAAGAGTTTCTCTAATTTCTATGTATTTTTGGTATTCTTTCTCAAATAACTCTATTTTACACACCAAAGTGGAATGGTGTTCATGAAATGAGGAAGTGTACCTTTCTAGACATTGTAATATGGATGATGAGTCATAGAGATCTTCTATTTTCTTTTTGTGGATATGAATTTAAAATAGTCGTATACACATTACATTGAGTTCCAAATAAAGTGAAAAAATAGATTCCCTTAAACTTAAGGAGTAAAAAAATCCATTATTGTCACATACACATGAATGGGGTTGTAATCCCTTCTTAATTCCATATAAAGTAACAAACTAGAAACCTATGGTAAAATTTGTATGTTAATAGGGTATCCTAAGGAAATAGCGAAATGATTCCAATAAATCCACTTAAAAAAGAAATTAAATGTTGTTAGACAGGTAATCAATCTTGAGAGTGAGAACGTCCTCAAGAAGTATTGTGGGATAAATATTGAATTCAATGAAGTTGATGCTCAAGATATATAGGTTTTGTTATAAGAACATATTTTATAGGTCTCTCTGAAGGAATATGTTCCCAAAACACAAGTACTATATAGGAGCACTATAGAGGTAATATAAACATAGATATATGGTTTTCTAGTCACCGAATATGTTATTTCATTATTAGTTGACAATAATGAACAACTCTCAAACATAGAGGAATTAGAGAGCTGAGAAGTTATAATATGGGAAGAAGTCATGAATTCTGAAATGGATTCCATTTATCAAAACCAATTTTCTGTTTCAGTTGATCCACTTTTTGATGTAGATATTGTTAGGTGAAAATGGGTATTCGAGATAAATATGACCATTACAGGTAAAGAAACTACCTATAATCTATGTCTTGTGGCTAAATGGTTAAAATAGTGTCAAGAAATTGAATATAATAAAACCTTTTATCAGGTTTCAGCATTTAAATCCATCAAAATTACACTTACTATAACATCTTAGCATGACTATGAAATTTAGTAAATTGGCATAAAAATATATTTCATTTATGGGATTATTTAGGAAGATCACAATATGTAAAAACTAGAAGGTTTTGTGACTCTAAGTGATGCTAAAAGGTTTTAATGTTATAGAGATTCATTTTAGTATTGAAGCTAGAATCCAGGTCATAGAAAATTCAATTTCATGAACCTATAAAATAATTTGGTTTCATTAATAATGATTGTGATCAATGGGTTTAAAATATATTTAGTGATAATGTGGTTATTATCCTAGGAGTATATGTCAATGAAATATTACATATTATAAATGAAAAAATTTTATTATTGTATATCAGAGACTAGCTAAAAAATGCTTCTTCATAAGGGACATGGGTGAAGAAGCATACATTATAGGGATTAAGATAATTCATGATAGATCCAAGAGGGTTCTTGGACTATGTAAAGGTATATTCATTAAATAGATACTAATGAAATTTTGTATGTAAAATCAAAGACTGGATTGGTACTAGTATCACATGGTTTACATTTTTTCAAGAAAATGAGTTCTTAGACACTCCAAGAGAGAGAGAGAGATAATGATTAAGTACCCATATGCTTTGGTGATGCGATCATTCATATATTTCATGTTATATTATATATTTGATGTTCCTATGAAATGATCGTGGTGGGAATATATCAAGATGACCACAGTTATCAATATTTATCTTCTATTATGGATTTATTTAATTTTATGAGAAGAACTATGGATATATTTTGGGTGTTTGGAGGAGACAAGGAGAAAGTAGTCAAGATTTATATTTATTATAGTTTTAATATAGATCATAATGATATGAAGTCATTTTCTTGATATGTTTTTAGTATCAACAGATTAAATTTAATCTATAAGTCTTTAAAGATATCAATTATCAAGGATTCTACAGTAGAGTCTGTTAATATACTAGCTTCTCATACATCCAAATAAATCATTTTGATTTGAATCTTTTTCCAATATATTTATGTGGTACCAAGAAATAAATACCCTCTCACATTATATTTTAATAATAATATATTTGTGGAACATGAAAAAGATCCAAGGTCGCCCCAACTGACAAAGCACATAATACATAAGTATAACCTATTAAAAAAATCTCAATGGGGAAAATTATATTAATTTAAGTTTCCATAGAAGAAAACTTGGAAGATCCATTGAGTAATGAATTGTTTTAGAAGAATCATTAGTATCATGTGAGATCTAGAAGAATGTATGTTGTTAGTAGTTTGATCTAGTGTATGTTGGAGTCTATAGAAGTGTATTCCCCAGAAAAACCTTCTATATACTTTATGTTTACTTTTTTTCAACGTTTAAAATATTAATAAACTAATTATAACATTATTATTTATCTTTTTTTGAAATGGTATATAATTATTCTCTAAGATTAGATGTTGCACTGAAAGGTCATAATAGTTCCCTACTATAATGGGAATCTATATATCCCACGAAAATACTCTTAAATATTTATTCTATAGCCAACTGAAATCATTTGAGGTACATGATTGATGCAGGTTACTAGGGAAGGATACTCATAGGATATTGAGAAACATTCTCATTGTGTACACCCTTGGTAATTTATTATATAGGTGATTATTATAATGATCCCCACCAGTGGAAAATTCATATTTATTTATGCCATTGAATGTTTCTATATGTGCATGTGTGTATTGATCATTATACATCAATATTGTTATTAATGGATATTATGAGTCATGTACTATGATGTATTGACAAAAACTGTTATGATATATATTAAGAGCAAAGTAGTCTTTATTGGGGCGTGTCATGAGTAATGTTTCATTAATAAAAAAATTGAGAAATTACTTGTCCCAAATGTTCATTAATGAATGTTTATGTCTCATTATCTTTGATAAAAATGATATAGCCAAAATAAATTCATATAAATGGTGGTTTGTAGGAAATTTCATTTCCAAAAAGTCAAATAAAGAGACATCAAACACATATATTATTGGAACTTGTATGAAACATACTTGATTATAGATATCATGATAAGGGTATTACACTACACAGAAATAGTTTGTTTGAGTTTTATGTAATTGTGACATTATCTTATTTCACAATGGGTTCCTTAGCATGTTTCTAGACACTAAGCTTTTACTTTGGGTTACTTTTATTAATTCAACTGAGAAGGATTCCAAGAGGGTCACACACTTAGTGTATCCATAAACATAGTTAAAAAAATTTATAAGTTATTATTTAACATGTTGAGTAAAAATTATTTCTGCATGTGTTTAATAATTTTTCATATTTTCTTGATTATATTAATTCGGTCGATAGATATTCAAGAAAATATTTTTTGGGAAAATTATTTATTATATATATCTTTTCTATTTAGACAATAATATATATATATATATATATTATTGAATAATATAGTAATATTTATTTATTAAATACATTCTCATTATTCAAGGATCCATAAGTATCAAGGATAAATAAAATACTGGGTTTAATAGTCAAGTGATAAATAATATATATAAAATATTATTTGAATAAATGATATTTAATTAATTCTTGATTTTTTCACATGTAAATAAATAATAATTTTATTATTATCCTAGAAATTTGGTTTCATAGGTTTAATGTAAATAATAAATATCATGACCTAAACATTTTTAAATGAAATCCCACATTAAAATGACCAAATGCCTTTTTAAGATATGAAATTATAGAAAACCCATGCAATAATTTGGTTTTTTACCATTATTTGTTATATCATGTCATATTTAAAAATTCGTTAAACATCATAACTGTTGATATGTATTATCTTATGATTAGTATATATATTAAAGTTATGATAAATCCAATTCATACAGACAAAGTAATTGATGGCCTCGACCTATAGGATTGTACCCTATGAATCCCATATATCATAGTTTCTAAGGGAGGTAGCATCATTGGGATTTACCCTTGACCAAACTGAACTAATATTCAATAACTAAGGGATGGTAAAAGTCATTTATGGGATAATTTCAATCTCATCAAGATCATTATGAGCCACCTCTATAAAATCTCACCATCACACCTCTTACCCTTAGGTCATTGCCTGGGGTAATAAAGAGCTATGTATCTAGACCCAAATAGTATGAAATTTTATATTTTCATTTTTAATAAAGTAATTATTGCAATTATATTTTATTAAATTATGATGATTAGATAATAAATGCCTATAAAAAAATATTTTGATATGATGAAACATATTTTTTATTTTTGTGGAATACATAGTTTCAATTAATACACTCTTTTTTATGAATTCAAGAATTTTTGAAATAAATGATACTTTAAAAAAATTATTATTAAAAAAAATTATTAAATATAAATGGTAAAATAATTTTATTATCACGGCCCCTACCTCCAAATGTACCCCACCCAGGATGATAGTGTAGAATGGAGATAATGACGCTCAAATCCAACCTTTAGTAGGACATATATTGGAGAAAAGAACTGAGGGTATAATAAACACACAGATAAGAGGCATTTCCCTCTAGGATTTGAGAATTGGGGGATAAGATTGAATGACCAAAAAAAACTACAACTCATAATAAATTTAAGAAGATCCCAAGTAAAAACATGTAATGTTATAAAAAACTGATATAACTGAAAGGAAATGACAATACCAAAAGAAATCCTCAACAATGAACTTGAAGCCCAATCATCTCTTAAACAACACCTCAAACAGGGAAAGTCTATCCTAATCACCAAATATATTCTCGGACAGATAAAATTGTTTATATATATGTAGGGTGATAATAACCGGTATACTTGATAAGTTCCTCCCTTCAACCACTAATAAAAAATGTTGAAGAAGAATATTTTAGCTTAGAGAGTAAATAAATTAAACTAACACATAACCTAAATAAGTTTACTATTCTTAACCTAGATTGACCATGGATATGACTCACCAAGTAATTCATATAATAGATTATATAATATAATGACAAAAAATAATGTACCGTTCTATGACTTCCCCATAGTTTGTCACTCTTCCCCAATGTCACACATCCTGATCTATCTCTCTATAAAATAATCCATCTCAAAGACACAAGGTCAAGGAATCACAACAGGCAACTCATGCATCAAATCATCCCATCCACAAAAACACACATATATATGTATATATATAGTAACCAAGTAGTTTATTAGAGCCACTGCATCCCATTTTATGTGTATCATATATCAGTTATTATAAATCTAGCCATCAAAGCTTGTACACTAAGTAAGCACCTCAATCCATTTTAGCCTATACTCATCATGCCTATAATAATCCTTTGGATACTATATTTAGAGATACATGTGTGTGAAATAACAATAATAATTTATATACCTTAGCATAGATATATGGGGAAACTAACTACCTTTTATACCAGTATAGGTAACTACCAAGAGAAGAGAGATAAGACAGATGGGGTAGTTAGTAATTCATCATCCTATCGGGATATTGGGGAATACCCTCCCATATCCAATAAGCTTCTATCACCCTAATAGATATAGGTTTGGTAGTGTATGAAACCACAACATATACATGATATAATATATCACACAACCACACTATGGGTATAACCATGTCTTAGACTCAACTGCAACTAATGTCTCTCAAAATCCCTACTGCCACTCCAAAGAACTAGATACCCTATTAGCACACAAGAATAAATCCTCATTTAAATTAATAAAATTTATATTAAAAATTTATAATATTTATAATTTCCATGGTTAATATCCAAAATATTATATGAAAAGTACCAGTGTCACTATTAATTCTATCCTTTTATTTTCAAGTGTGACACGGTCAATGAAATAAAAAAGAACCACCTCATTCACCCATTTATTCATTTCTCATTTCATATTCATTTGGGTAATTAAGGACCCAGACCAAGATACCATATTAAAGGTACCCTCATGATGCATTACATAAATTTTTTCTTCTCATGGTTGGTAAATGATTATATAAATAACAACAACTCATCGGACAATTAATGAAGTGGATTTATTATCAAGAAAGATGAAAATGGGAAATCCCAACTTCAACCCGTTCCATCAATCCTAACACCATCCCCAACACCAATGTACATAATAACACATCTGAAATCCCATTCTAATATCACTATCATCATAATAGTCTCTTCATGCCACCATCACGACCTCAGGCATCACCGCCCATATCACATCAACCATTATCCATAACAATTTCACATCACAGACTCATTTATCCTCAACCACTTTTTCCAACCCTATAAGGTAATCATTTAATCAAATGAAATATCTAAATACATAGAGAATAAATATATGTAAATTTTTATATTTCACACATAATTTCTTGGAAAATGTGGAAACAAAAACATGTAAATCCATCTTTTATCAAAAAACATGAGGATCAATTATCCCCAAAGAAATTATTTGAGTAATCATTCAATTTTTATAACTGTATTTATTTAATCAATTGATTAAAAAATAATTCAAGATGCTCTAGGTTTTTAAATTTTTCAAGTATGAATATTATTTATTCAATTTGGCAGTGTTCCCAATATAATCTTTCAAATATATTATCAATATCAATGATAATTATTTCAACAAGACTTTTTAATTCCTTAGCCATTAAAATCACCGTCTATATATTCTTTAACTAATTTTATTAAATTTAAAAAGATAATACAAGTTTATAAAACATGTTAAATAAATAATAAATACAAATAAAAAATAATATAAAATATCTCAGAGGAAATAAAACATAAAATTTTATAAAGAGTGATCACAAATCCCACAATATTAAAATATTAATATTAATATTTTCACAAGTGATAAAAGTTATGGTTCTCAGAATTTCCTCAAATTCCAACATGTGAAAACATCATTAAGTAAGAAGAATAATCATATGCTTGAAATTAAAATATTATTAACAAAATAATATTCACAAAGGTACATACATAAAAAAATTATTTTCAATTACTTAATATCAAAACATATAAACATAATTATTATAATCATTATTTAAGTTTTCAACTCTATAACATAATATAATTTTAATTTTTCAATAAAACTTTTGGAAAAGTTGGTAAATTATCCATTTCTCTAATTTGGATAATTTTAGATAATAATTATAATAATGTTATTACATGTAGAATAATTATTCCCACTTTATTATAATATTCTTACATATTATTCAATCATTATTTTTTATATCATAAATTAAGACATTAAACTTAATTATTGAAATTATTATCAAAAAAATTCATTTCAATAAGAAAATTACAGACATCAAGAAAAAATTATTTGTATTTGGAATGAAATATTATTTCTATATAAATTCTTCTATATAAATAAGAAAACTACTACATTTTATGATAATTTTAAATATAGGGTATTGTTTCCAAAACATTATATAAATATTTTCAAAATAATAATTTCTCTGAAACATGAAATTTAAATTTATTTTCCATGAATAAATATTCCTAATTCTTGAATAATATAAATTATCGCTTTTGGATAATTATAATATAATCATCTATAATTGTTCCACATTATTCATTTCTTCTTAAAAACTTTGTAATTATCATATTATCACAAAAACATTAATCATGCGATTATTTCTAGACTGTTATATGATTAAGTTTAATCGCATCAATTTAAACAATGAAGCTAAGGTAGGAAATTTTCACACTTTCAAAAGAAAATGTGGAGAATGAATATAACACCTATATAAATTATACAACCCAACCATTTTTATATACTATGTTCCAAAGGCTCGATATGAATCCATAATTGTCTGATTCTTTATCTTAGTAATTTAACCACAAAAAAATAAGATTTAATAGAATTTATAAAAATAAACTCAACTCCTATAAAAATTTAATCACTTTATAATAATAAATAAAAAATCAATGGAACTAATGGTACATCAATCTGATTAGTATCGAGAGATATACAGTATAGAGAAGTTGGGGAAATTGTGGTATTTTTCTTAATTGATTTTTCACACTTTGGGTCACTACTCCCATTTCCTATTTCTTAAATATTACAATTTTATTTCCCATTATTTTCCTCATTGGAGTTATACATGTTTTTACCACTTCCCAAAACCATATTTTATTGTTAGAAAATTTAATTAATTTCACATTTTCCCCACTTTTAACACATCAACCCTCTCTCTCTCTCTCTCACCTATATTTATTTTTAAACTCTACACACCCACCCTACTCACATAAAAAATATTTATATATATATTTCCATATATATATATATATCAAGATTATAATACTATATATATATATACCACAATGAAATATATATATACACACACAGACACATATATATAATATAAAACTAAAATCTGTGTTTTTAAAACCATATATTTAAATTATTTTTTTATTCCTAGGTTTTTTTATTTAAAAATGTCACACATATATATATAGCCATGTATATATACTATCATATATAAAATTATATAATATATATATAACAATATATATATAACAATATATATATTTACAATAATAATGTGATACATAAATACTTTTAACCATTCATTTATATATATGTGTGGGTGTACATAAAACATTTCACTAAAAAAACGTGTTTCAAATGTTTAATATTAACATCACTCATGTAAATATATATATTTATGAAAATATATAAAAACTCATATGATATGTGAAACAATTATATATTAACAATAAGTTTTGTATCTCTTTCATCATCCCATATAAAATGTCTTCATTTTATTTATAATATATTTTCAAATATTCTTTAACAAAAAATCTCTAAATGATTAATAAAAACATTATGTGTAATATATGTTAATAATTACTAGGTGATAATTCATTGAACACTATGAAACTTAAAATAAGATAAATTAAGTTCCCAATAAATTTAGGGTCTTACATTTATGAATTCAAATGTAATTGTGTAAAGAATCGTAATTTCCATGTAATTTTTTTTAATATATGGGAATTTTACAAGTCCTTGAAAATTGACGACGCGTGATTCCATGGCCCGGATTACCCGAAATGAATTTTTGAACATTATTTCGGGGACTTTCAGTAAACATGCAAGTGGGTTTCTCTAACATTTGAACAGGTGCTTGGAATTGAAATCTGAGGGCACCGTTGAACTTGCAGCAACAGTATTCGCTTAAGAAGACCTTCATCTCGACGGAAGTTGGTCCAGGGTGAAAGTTATTTTTTGGGTTTTTCGTGTAATAATAAAATAAAAATAAAAGTGTATGAAATTTTTATATTTATTTGCAACACCCATGTGGGTGTTTGAAAGTGGGGTCCACCAGAACTAAAACTCAATGTGTAAGTTGAAAGTGGGGACCACCTGAACTATAACCTCCCATGAGAGGTTATGGTTGTGGGGACCACTTGAGATTAAACCCCCCTTTAATTGAGCGAAACTCTCCACCCCCTCATTAATTTGGAGGAGCCTCTTGACTTCCTCCACATTAATTGTGCCAACACACATACCTTTAATAATGACAACTTAGTTAATTGGCTTTCCCCCTTTTTAAATTAAGTAACAATGTCATTGGAATTTAGTAAAGAGCCTAATAAATGAACTGTCATAAATTCCATGATCGTTACCTACCTACCCCCCCCCCCCACCTATATATATGAAGCTTAGGAGGAGGATTTGGGGTGGCTTCACCAAGCGATGAAGAGCTGGTAAAGTGATGCGACGCCCAACACCTGGAGGATTATGCTCTCCAATGAAGAACGCGTACACCAAAAAAAACATGCTCCCCAAAGAAGAACTCCGAACTCCTTCAACATTCATCCCCGAAACTTTTTCTGACATGGGACATCCTCATATATGAAAAACGAATGCACGAGCTCGAAGTTGGAGGTGTGTGGAAGACACGACGAACGATAACAACTTCGTCGTCTTCCCCACGACATCATCGATGTATCAACCCGAGGTAGGGGTTTAATGCTATTTTATTATCACTTCACAAGTACACCCCCTTCTTTTTCTTTTGAGGGTTGGGAAGAATCTTTGAGGGAGGGTTTTATGTGCTTCATTCTTGTGAACCTCTTGATACCGCTCTAATGTAGAGAGTGCATGCCAAACTAACATGGAACGTCCTCTTCGTAAACCTTGTGTTGTTTGCGGTGTTCTTCGAAATGGACGAAGGAGACTAAGGTGACGAAAGAAATTGTGCCGCCACCCATGGCCAAACTAGCCCTGTGCCGCCCCTGCGCCACCACCGGCTGATCCGGCCCCGAGCCACACAACACCCCTGGCTGTGCCATCCGCCGGGTGCGCCACCCCGGCCTCCCAGCTGAACCGGCCCCAGTCGCACCCCCAGTTGGCCGAACCGAACCTGGCCACGCCACCCAGACCTTTGGGCCGATTATCCCCAATCCGCACCCCTGTGGTCCTCTATGCTGAACCGGCCCTGCACCCCAGGACGAGCTACCCTCGCGGCACCCTTCGGGCCAAGCTTCCCATGTGGTGCCCTCCAGCCTGAACCACCCTCACGCCGACTCGCGGCCGATATGCACCCCCATGGCTCTCTGTGCCCCCTTGCAGCCTACTGGACCTCCCAACAGTCTGGGCTGCATTACGGGCTAGGCAGGATCGACCCATGCAAGGTCGAGCCGGGTGGGTCTGACCAGGTCAGTTCGGACCCGGGCCCACTACGACCCCTATACTTCTTTTGGCCATAACTTTGGTACCGGATGTATGTTTGATGAACAGTCAGCGGAATTGGAAATCATGGAGTGAGATGGTCCCTTTGACTATACTCCACTGGAGTTTTGGATTGTGATGGGAAATGGTCAGGTTGGATTGAGCACGAATCCAACTAGGGCCCCGGGACTAAAAGCCTAATAACTAATAGAACGGGCATCTGATTGACACGCCGTCTATTACGTTGAGACCCCTATGACGTGGCAGACCATTGAGATACTTTGTTGTGTTACTTTGTGACATTTTTTGTATCGACTAGTAGCTCGTGGAGCGGATCCTCCTGGAGACGAGCGAGTGTAGTGCGGAGACCTAGTAGCTAGCTGAGACCTGACGACTACTGACTGTTTTGACTTAGAGTGACTCTACTTGCCTAGTGGGGTGCACCATGGTGTCACGAAAGACCCACAGTGGGGATCGCCTTGGTGATGCGGCAGACCCACGGTGGGGAGCATGCTTGGTGACACGGTAGATACATGGTACTCGACAGGAGTAGTACCTCAGCTGTCCAAGGTTAGTGGGAAGTGCACTTTGTGTCATGGTAGGCCCACTATACTCGATAGAGGAGGAGTTCTCTAGCATCCCATGTTTCAATAATGTGATTGGGGATGTTACTTGATACTACCCTCTAGAATAAAATCTTAGTTTGAGCTAAGTCATTTTTTCTATGTTTTCCTCATGATTGAGATGGATGACTTGATAACTTAGGTATATGTATGGGCATATACCTAAGTAGGGTTATCTGTTGATTTTATTATTTGTGTTTATACTTGATGGGTTTGTGAGACCTAGAGGGTCTCGGGGTCCCTAATGAGCATCATTATACTCACCCCTGCATGGGATATTCCTGCACTTCATTATGTTTGATGTAGACGATAGACAGTGCTAACGGAGGCTGAGAGTACCAGGACTGGACAATTTCCACAGGTGGACCATATGGCATGTTGGTACCTGGAGGAGACGGACGGAGTAGAGGGATGAGGAGGCGATTTGTACCTACCCTTCAGATATGAACCTCATAGGATGATTCATTAGCTCCATTTTCTCATTCTTTAGTTCTATTGCATTTCATTTGTACTTTTAGTTTACTGTTCGGCTTTTATTCTAACCCTTTTTACATTCAGCACTCTTCTGTTATACAGTTTACATGCTATTTCGTCCAACTGTTTGTTTTCTTGTGTGTGTGTTTATAGGTTATAAAGTCAATGTATTCCCTGATTTAGGGGATTACGCCTTTGGTGCTAGTTGCCAGCCCTTGGCCTATGGAAGGCAGGCCTGGGGTATTCACATCACGGACCCTAGGGGACGGGTCGTGACAAATTGTTATATGGGTATGAAAACTATTATTATAAAAAAAACTATTCTTTTTAAATATATGGGTATTTTGATCAATGAGTGAAAAATATACTAATTAGAGAATATTTTTTTAAATTCAATATTATTATTGAGTCCACCATGCCAAAATAATCCAATGGTTAATATTTCACAGTTTTCTGTGAAAATCGATTTTTTGTGTTATAATTAAATACAATATAATTATATTGTACATGTTATGATATCATAAAAGATTAATAATGATTTAATAAATACTATAAATAGTATACATGGAAAAAATTTGGTTTTACCTTTAAAATTATGTTTTTTATGTCATTTGATTAATTTAATAAACCTTTAATGAATCCTCTAAAATCTATGTTATATTTTAAGGTTTTAAAATAAATATTTTAAAAACATGTATGGCTTCCACATAACCTATAAAGACCAATCATTTTTACATTAAAATTAAATCATAATAAAGATAAAAAACATGATATTATTATACCACAAGGATCTAGAGGTTTAGTGTCTTGGGAAAACTAGGACGAAACATAACATTTAAAACATTAAACATAAACATTTATTTATTTCATTCGTCTCCAGCCTGTTATTGTCCCTTTTAATCTCCTTAGTACCCATATTCACCTAACAATATACACAAAATAGGGGTTATCTAAAATCCCAGTAATAGTAAAGATAAGAACAATATATCTTGTGGTGAGCATAAACATAACATCATCATCAAAATCATGAGAGGAAACATAAATAAAAACTTGAAATGTGGAAATGCATAAAATGAAAAATCATGTCTTAGTGGTCTTCTACCACACATAGTTATGAAAAACTATAGAATCATGTTCACAAATAATCTCACATTAACTCATCATATTCATTACCTTACCCAATGCATTGGAGCACTGTATAATTATAAGGGCACCTGTCACATTCAATCATTTATATTACGCAATATAATTCTGGGTGTACCCGTCAAATCATAACATTTTAATTATCATGAATGCCACATAGACCATATTAAAATAATTAAAAATGAAAATATGTGGGTTTGAAATCATAATATCACATTCATAATATTTTGGTTCCCAAAAGAAAGAGGGAATAACATACTTGGTTCAAGAACTATCAACCATGAGTGAGAAGTAAAAGGTATGTTCTTAACAGGAGAGTTCCTTCAGAAAACATTTTTCTTGACATAAACTCCAGTGGAAAACATTTATATCATATAAAATAAAATAAAATTGTTAAATACTTATTATTAAGGAGTAACCATATCAAGAATGGTGTGAAAGAGGGAGAACCCAAACAAATAAAGTTGGGTTCAAGAATTTCCCCTTACCTTGTATCTGTATACTTTCTTCAATTTAATGTCATGTATAATGATATTATATTTATTTATTGGAAATAAAAAAACTTTTTATACAAGAATATATATTAATATAGTATCAATGAGTTCATTTATGGGCGTTTGTATCAGTTATAAATCATAAATTTATTGTTCGGGAATCTTCGTTTTTATAGTTTTCTTCAACAGTTCACTTGTATTCATTAAAAGGAAGTTATTTTAGAACATGAATAAACATATAGAACATATATTACATGTTATTAATAATACTATATGAGTTTAAATTATCTTATAATGAATTATGTTATATACCATGTGGATGAATCATTAGTTAAAATTTAATGATGATCGTTTTAGTTTCATTTGGGCGGTTTTTAGATCCCAACGAACATGTTTTGTTTTATCTTTTAGTAATATGTATATAAGTTAGTTCCAGAACATTAAATAGGATATAATACATAAAATATAATTTGGTTCAACAATATTTTTTTTTCATGATTAGATCTGAAGGCGGTAAAGGAAAAAAAGTAAACATGTCATTCTTGATGGTGATAAATTAAAACCTCACAAAAAACGTTTTCTCTTCTAAAATAAAGAGAAGAGTGGAAGGGGGTTGGATGATATATTACTCAATTAATATTATAAAATAAAATTATATGTGAGATAATGTAGTTACCATACCATGTGGATGATTATAGGTGGGGAGAGATTAAGAAAATAACTTGAAATTGAAAGGAAATTAAAGAAAGAGAGAGAGTGAGGTATTACCTCATGGATCCTCCTCTTGAGATCTTCCTTAATGAACCTAGTCTTGGTCTTTTTATGAGACCCTAATATCATGTAAGTTTTGTAGAGGCTAGGTAAGATGTTTGGTCAGAGTTTATAAAAGGCTTTAAACTTTTGAGGTGTGAGGAAATGTGGGTGTGATGAGTGGTATGTATAGAGGATGTAGAGGGGTTCTCTTAATATTATAATCATTAGTTTTTTAATTTACACCAAGATAAGAAATAGTAATGATTCTATGACCAATAATAGTAAATAGGTCATTTGAGTAATATATTTGGGTTATTAAATCACTTTCTATGTCTGTAATTAGATTTAGATTATAATGTATTTATATAGTAAGTTAATGTATTTTACTATTCAACCAAAATTCAAGTGTTTCATAAAAATACAAAAAATTCACCCTAACCATTTTTCAACATGTAGAATCTAAAAATGAACTACATTGTTTAAAAATAAATTTAAAAATATTATTAATCTAATTTTCAATTAAAATCTTAATCTATTTTAAAAATACAGTTTTTAAAATTAAAACTGATTTTATAATGCTTTCAAAAATTGAATATGG
Source organism: Viscum album (assembly GCA_963277665.1). Classification (NCBI taxonomy): domain Eukaryota; kingdom Viridiplantae; phylum Streptophyta; class Magnoliopsida; order Santalales; family Viscaceae; genus Viscum; species Viscum album. The sequence continues at coordinate 1,570,985,510 of OY728148.1, read as the reverse complement.
TCTTATAAAATTATCTTAAAACCATAAGAAACATAATTTTCAATTTTTGAACATATATTAATAAAATAAATATTCTTTTAAATTAATTTATTAATTATAATTTTTTATTTTTGACTTATAGAAATTCCAATACTTTTACTATGGTCGAATTGCCACTTATAAGATGCCTAAATTTTATTAAATCATTAATGGGTAAGGTTTATATTATTTTGGATGATTTACTATTAATAAGGTTCATTATAATATTCATAAGTTTTGGTGACTCTTCATAAGGGTATGTTATTATTTACCAATAAATAAGTTAGTTCTATTAGACTCCAAATATCTTACTGATCGCAAATGTGTACGTCGGATTTTAGAAATTTAAAACATTAAAGTGATAAAATTATGTTCAATGGTAAAATTTTATTTAGTATCATTGTATGTCATTGGGCTTCCTAATATGGTTTTACTATAAGTAAAAATTATAATAAAGTAATTCCATTGATAAAACATTCGGTCGTTATATTCTTCCCCCCATATAAATTTTATCCCTTGTAATTTCATTTTACATTAACAGGTGAGCGTAACTCTCCTTCATCTCCTCATCTGGTTCCCATGTTTCTTTTTCAAAATTATGGTTCCTCCACAACACTTTGACAAGGTTGGTTGTCTTGTTGTGTATAACCATATCTCTCAGGTCCAAAATCTTCACTGTATGCTCCACATAAGAGAGATCATCTTCCATCTATACAACCATTGAATGAAATACCTATGAGGGATCTTGAATGTACTTCCTTAGGAGTGACAAGTGAATCACATCATAAAAAAGAGACATAGTCATTGGAAGTGAAATCCAATAGGACATAGATCATATACGGTCAAGGATCTCAAAGAGGCCAATGTACCTTGGGCTTAGCTTCCCTTTATTTCCAAACTGCATGACTCTCTTCCATGGTGATATTCAAAGGGAGACATTATCTCCAACGTTGAAATCAAAGAACCTTTGATGATTTTCAGCACAGATATTTTTCTTACTCTGAGAATCATTGATGTGTTTGTGCATGAATTGAACCTTCTTTATCATATCGTACATAATATCAGGTCCAAGTAGCATTCTATCTTCAACATCATCCCAACAGGTTGGAGTTCTATATCACTTTCCATACAAAGATTCATATGGATCTATACAAATACTTGAGTGGAAGCTATTATTTTATGATAAATCTACCAATATAATATTCTAATCCCATCCACATTTGAATTCTAAATAGTATGCTATTATAATTTCTTCAATCATCTGAATAGCCCTTTCAGATTTTCCATCATTTTGGGGGTGATAGGTCATGCTAAAATTCAATTTAGTAATCAAATCATGTTGGAGACTTCTCCAGAATTTAGATGTGACCCTTGGATCATGATTAGAGATAATTGACATTGGAACACTATAGAGTCTCACCACTTCCTTCACATATATCTTCGCAAGTTGTTAAAGAAAGAGATCTTCCCAAATAGTGATAAAATGGGTAGTCTTGGTGAGTTCTTCAACCACAACCGATATCGTATTATTTCCCTTCGACGTCTTCAGGAGACCCATGACAAAGTCCATAGTGACATTCTCCCATTCTCACATGGGTACAGTTAATGGTTGATTCATCCCTTGGGACTTTTTTCTCTCTGCTTTAACTTGTTGACATACCAAACACCTTGAGATGTATTCCGCAATATCCTTCTTCATGTTATCCCACCAGAAGTGTTCTCATAGATCTTAATACATCTTGGTGCTACCAAGATGGATAGATAATGTTGAGATATGTGAATTGTCCAATATCTCCTTCTTTATCCTGGGTGATGAAGGCACACAAATCCAGATTCCAAACTGAATCACACCATCATCATTGATATGAAAATACTACAGCTTCCCTTCCTTTACTTCATTCACCCTCTTCTGTAACTCTAGATCATCCCTTTGTACATCCTTAATCATCACTTGGATTGATGGTTGCACAATAATTTTGGAAAGTTGGGATGTATCCCCCTCCCTTATGATTTCCAAATCCATCCTTTTCACATCCAGGAATATAGGGTCTTTCTCAATCCTTAACATTGATAGAGTAGCAGATTATTTTTTTCTTAGTGCATCATCTGCATTGTTTGCATTTATAATATGGTAGTGAATAGAGAAATCATAATCCTTGATTAGCTCTAACCATCTCCTTTTATGGATGTTGAGATCCTTTTTTGTGAATATATAATTTAGGATCTTGTGGTTGGTGTTAATGTCACACTTCTCGCCATAAATGTAGTGCCACCAGATTTTTGGGGAAAAAATCACTATCCCCGTCTCTAGATCGTGCGTCGGGTATTTCTGCTCATGGATCTTCAACTATGGTGAGGTGTAGGCTATCAAATTATCATTTTTTTATTAGTACATAACCCAATCCTTTCTTTGAGGAATCATTGTATATCAAAAAACATTCTCCAATTTTTTTAATGTGAGTACTGGTACACTGATCAACCTTCTCATTAACTCCTTAAAGATTCCCTCTCATTATTTTATCCAGACACACTTTACCTTTTTCCATGTTAACTTGCATATCAAGATTTACGATCATGTGAAATATCTCACAAAACATCTATAGTACCCAACTAATCCAATAAAACAATAGATTTTAGTGACACATGAGGGTCTAGGCCATTCCTCAATCACCTCTGTTTTTGAAGGGTCCATATAAATTCCGTCACTTGTGATCACATGTCCCAAGAAACTGACTTGATTCATCCAAAAGTCTCACTTGATGAACTTGGTGTAAAGCTTATCCTTTCACAATGTCTCTAAGACAATTCGTAGATATTCTTCATCATCCTCCTTTATCTTGAAGTATATGACAATATGATCGATAAAAACTACAAAATATTTGTTAAGGTAGTATATAAATATTCTATTCAAAAAAACATGAATATTATAGAACAATTTGTAAGTTTTAAGGTCATAACAATAAAATCATAGTGTTGATTCCTTGTACAGAAGGCAGTCTTATAAATATCTTGATTATTCACCTTTAGTTGATGATATCAAGAATGAAGATCCAACTATGAGAAGTATTAAACTCCTCTTAACTAATCGAACAAGTCTTCAATCCTTGGAAGAGGATACTTTTTCTTTATTTTGATCTTGTTGTGTTCCTGATAATCAATACACATCTACCCTGTTCCATCCATCTTCTTTACAAAGAGTAGTGGAACACCCCAAGGTGATGCACTAGGGAGTGTGAACCCTTTATTGAAAAGATCTTGCATCCAGTTCTATAACTACTCCAGTTTGATAGGAGCCATTCTATAGGGACACTTTAATATAGGAGAAACTCCAGGTATGAGTTCTATTGAGAAATATACCTCACAATCTGGGGGAATTTTAGGTAACTCTTTGGGAAATACATTACTATATTCCCTCATTATGGGGATTTCTGCAAGTTTGGAACTTTCTGTTGACTCAACCATTTGAGCGAGGTGTGCTTCTTCATAGGTAATCACCACCAACACCGATGAATGATTTTTGAAATGATATTCATGATCTTCCTTGTATTTGTCATGGAGCAGGGGATGGTTCAGAATATGAAAAGATATTTCTTTTTCGTGACAGTTGATATGTGTTCTGTATAACGAGATCCTATCCATTCCCACTAAATCTTTTAATTCCACCAAGTAAAGTAATAAGAGATTCACTAGAAGAATCTTCCCACATTTTCCAATAGTATAAGAGTCAAACACTTGGGTAGAACTGATTCCACCACTTGGTGTTTTTACATAAATCTCAACTTCAAGGTTTTGGGGTTTGGATTCTATAGTTCTGTCAAACATTCATGATATAAAGAAGTGTGTATAACGAGAATCAAATATGACTTTTTTCATTCTTGAGTGAATAGGATGTGTACCTTGTATGAATTCATTATCTTTCTCCACTTCTGAATTAGTGATGGAATAAATCTTTCCTTGTTTGATTAGATTTTGTGGATGCTGACGTTGATTACCCTCGAGGACTCGAGGTTTAGTGCATTGGCTTGCACAATTCCCTTGCTCCAAACAATTATAGTATTGTACCACGGGTGGTTCTCCCCTTTATTCAACTAATTTATCCTTTCTTCTCATGTCCTTTTGACACTCTTGAGCATGGTGTCCTTCTTTCCAACACTTGAAGAATTTCCCCATCCCTTTCATACAGTTCTCATGATGCAACTTCCCACATTTTTGGCATGTGGGTTGTTGGGTTTTCTTCCCACCTTTATCATTAGATCCTCTAGATTAAAACTCAATCTTTTTTTTCTTATCCTCGTATCCATGATACTATTCTCCGAACTCCATCTCCACTTGGACGGAACATCGAAAAACTTATTTATAACTCGTAGAGTCTCTAATTTAAAGATCCTTTTGAAGGTTTCATTTTATCCCACTAAATAATCTATAAATTTTTCAATAATTGTTCATTAAAAAACAAAAATCATACCTTTAAGGCCTAGTGAAATTCACTTCGTAGGTCAGGACAGATTCTTCTTGCTTTTTATTGAGCTCTGTAAATTCCCTCTCCATCTTTGTATGAATGGTTCATGGGAAACACTTGTTAAAAAAAATGATCTTAAAGTCTCACCATCCCATCTCTTTTATTTTTTCTCTTCTCTTTGTGATCTTAAAAATACCACCATTTATTGACCTATCCCTCTAGACGATAAACTAATAATGTCACTTTATCCTTCATAGAATAGTGTAGCACAAAAAAGATCTTATCCAATAAGTTGACCCACTTTTCCACAACTACTGTATAGGAAGATCCACTAAATGTCTACGGTCGTTTCCACATAAAACACTTGATATATAGTTTCTCCCTATTGGGTGAAGGAGGATGTTCCACATTATTCTAATTATTTTTCATAACTTGAGATTTTTGGGTAATAATTTCCATGAAGTTTTGAACTCCACAACCCAAAACATTGGAAATGTCATTTGGGAAGTCATTGGATTGTCCCTCGCATGGGTTGTTGGTCTGGTTTCTCCTATTTCCCACCATTTTTTAAAATAGAAAAGGTTATAACAAAACATAAGTAAAAACTTCATGAATAACATTTTTTGTACGATTTACACTAAAAGAATAACTTATGGGATCGCTATGTAAAGCTTCTTGTGTGTATGTTTGTACTCAGTCTCATGCTAGGGGTTTTCTGTAGTGTTCACTAATCCAAATTCCCGAATTAACTAAACCTTGCCTCTGATGCCAACTATAGAAACATGGAATTTTTAAATTACTATTACATCATAATAAAGATTAAACACATGATACTTTTACACCATGAGGATCCATAGGTTTAGTGTCTTGAGAAAACTAGGACCAAACATAACATTTACCACATTAAACATAAAAATTTATTTAATTTAGTCATCTCCAGCCTCTTATTGTCCCTTTTAATCCCTTTAGTACTCATATTTACATGAGGATATACATCAAAAAGGGCTAACCTAAAATCCCATTAACAGGATAGATAAAAAAATATAGCATGGCGTGACCATAAACATAACATCATCATCAAAATCATGAGTGGAAATATTAATAAAAACTTAAAATATAGCAATGCATAAAATGAAACATCATGTCTTAGTGGTAATCTAACTCACATATTTGTGACCAAATCTAGAATCATGTTCACATATCATTTCAAGTTTAATAATGTGATTCAAAAATTTACCCAAAGCATTGGAGCACCATATAATTCTGAGTGAACCCATCACATTCAATTATTTATATTGCGCTATATAATTCCCAGTGCACCCGTCACATAATAACATTTTCATTATCATGAATTTCACATATAACATATGAAAATAATTTACCATGTATAGAAATGGGCTTCATCTAATAAAATCACATTCATAATCTTTGGGTTCCCAATTGAAATAGGGAATAACATACTATATTCATGAAATATCAACCTTGAGTGATAAGTAAAAGGTATGTTCTTAAAAGAAGAGTAATTTCAGAAACAAAATTTGTTTGACATAAAATCAAGTGGTCTTATATCCCAAAAAATTAAATTCAATTATGAACAACTGATTTTTAAGTAGTAACCATATCAAAAAGGTATTGAATGAGTGATAACCTAAAGAAAGAGAGTTGGATTCGAGAATTTACACTTACCTTGTATCCGAATGCACTCTTCAATTTAATGTCCATTATAATGAAATTATATTCATTAATTAGAAAATAAATAACCATTTATACATTAATATGGTTTACTATGGTTTCATTAAGTTATTTTATGGGCCTTTGGAAGAGTTATAAAACATAAATTCATTGTTCAGGAAGGTTTGTTTTTATAGTCTTCCTGAAAGGTTCACTTGTATTCACGAATGGAAGTTCATGTAGAACATGGATAAACATACAGAACTGATATTACATGTTATTAATAATACTATAGGAGTTTAAATTATCTTATAGTTTATTATTTTTATACCATGTGAATGAATCATTAGTTAAAATTTAATGATGATCTTCTTTGTTAATTTCAGTGGTTTTTGGATCACAACGAACATGTTTTGTTTTATCATTTATTATTATGTTCATAAGTTAGTTCTAAAACATTAAAAAGTATATAATACATACAATATAATCTTTTTAAACAATAAAAATGGTTTCATTACTTGATCTGATGGTGGTAAAGGAAAAAATAAAACATGTTGTTCTTGAAGGTGATAAATTAAAACCTCACCAACAACATTTTCTTTTTTAAATTAAAAAGAAGAGGGGAAGGGGGTTGGATGATATTTTGTCCAATTAGTATCATAAAATTATATTATATGTGACATAATGGAGTTAACATATTATTTTTATGAGGATAGATGGGGATATATTATGAAAAAACATGAAATTGAAAGAAAATTAAAGGAAAAGAGAGAGAGTTGAATTGCCTCTTGAATCTTCCTCTTGAGATCCTCCTTAAAGAACTTATTCTTGGTCTTTTTATGAGACCCGAATCTCTTGGATGTTGGGAAGTGGAAAGGGAGTATGTTTGGGAAAATTTTATACAAGTCTTGAATCTTGAGAGGTGTGAGGAAATGAGGGTATGAATGACGGTATTTATAGTGGAGGGGAGAGGGGTTCTCTTAATATTTTAATCATTAGTTTATTAATTTAGACCAAGATAAGAAATGGTGATGATTATATGAACACGGATAGTAAATAGGTAATGTGAGTTAGATATATGGGTATTTACATCACTTGTGATGTTAGGAATAGTGGATTTAGATTATACTGTAATTATTAGGTAAATTATTGTATTTTACTATTAACAAAAAAGTCAAGTGTTTTAGAAAAATAAAAAAATTAACCATAACCATTTTTCGATGTGTATAATCAAAAAATGAAATCCATTTTGGAAAAATAATTTTTTAAATATTATTAATTTAATTTTTAATTAAAATAATAATTTACATGAAAAATTTAGTTATTAAAATTAAAACGGATTTTATAATGCTTTCAAAAATTGCATAAGGTCTTATAAAATTATCTTAAAAAAATAATAAATATAATTGTTAATTTATGAACATATTTTAAGAAAATACATATTCTTTTAAATTAATTAATTATTTCTGACTTATAAAAATACTAATACTTTTACTATGGTAAAATTGTCACTTATAAGATGCCTAAATTTTTTTTAATAATTCATGGATAATGTTAATATTATTTCGGAAGATTTATTATTAATAGGGGTCATACTAATATTTCTAAGGGTAGGTGAAAATTTATAAGGTTATGTTACCATTCACCGAAAATTATGTTTGTTTTATTAGACTCCAAAAATCTTTCTCATCACAATCGTGGATGTCATATTTTTTAAATTCAAAACATAGAAGTGACAAAATTATGTTTAATGGTCACATTGTATTTAGTGTCATTATATGTCATTGTGCTTCCTGATGTGATTATACTAAAAAGAAATAATTATAAAAAGGGAATTCCATTGATAAAACATTGGGTCGTTACAACACCAAAGGAATTATTTTAATGACATTAATTCTTAACCATATAAATAATAAAAAATAAATTTTTTTTTTTGAAACCATGGGAAAAAACCATGGGAAAGTTTATGGTTTTTATTAATTTATAATATAGAGTCCAAACATATGTTTGGAAATTAATAAATAATTACCCTCTTTTATACTATAAAACCCACCAAATCTTTAATTAATATTTACATAAAATCATTGGATCATGAATTTACTCTATGTTTCTCTCTCTATATCCTTCCCATGGTGTCCCAAATATCATAAGAAGCTCATAAGAAGCTTTTAGAAGTTCCCTCTCAAAAAAATTGATCCTCTCCTTCCCTACTTCATCAAAGAACCATATTTATATTATACCTTTTATTTCCAAACGTTCAAGTTGTTATATCGTTTAACACAACCTTGTTACAATAATTTTTATTTCCAAGTGAGGATATAACCCCTTAATTCTCATTAATATTTTTCATTAATATTTATGTACCCATGTTATGATGTTGAAGTTATCCTGTGATTTTCCATTCATATCATTTCTGTAGTGAATACCCATCAAAATGTTTAGTCAAGTGTATTCATTTAGATGTAAATATCTTTCATTTATTATTTAATTAAAAGTATATAACCCAATATTATTAATAATTTCTCCAAAAGATATGAAACATGTTCTTATTTTGTATGATATATGTGACATACTTACATATGTATATGATATGAAACTAATATCTAAGTCTGGAATTATATATCCCACCAATGTATTGTGTAATTTTTTTAGCGCATTAGATTCCATTACTGGTGCATGGGAGGTAATGCTATGTACTCTGTTATTATGTCTTGGTTTTTAGCCTTGACATATGTTTATGATGTCATGTTTTATGTTGTTTCCAAATTAATATGTTTTCCTAATGATATCATGTTATATCATGATTCATTAATCAATAATTTGATTCTCACCCCTATTATGTTACTTTGATATTCCTATTAACTCTAATGTATTACTTGCAACATGTTACCATTTGATTATTCATTTACTAGGCTTTATTGCTTACCCATTTCTTTTATACATTCTCTGTCAATCTCGTATTGTTTTCAAAGATCTATAAAATATAAGAACATATTTTAGAATTTTTAAATAATTTTTTTATTGATGTTACAATTTTCTATGTTATGTACCAAATTACATAAATACACTTTTCCATATTATTTTTTGGTGTTTTATTATGTGAATCTTTATGCACTAATTCATAAAATTGTTTTTATTAAAATATTTATTTTCATAATTGGTATCAGAGAAATGACTAGTTATTATTTGGGATTAAGTTAAGAAAACTCTAGTTAAATCTTTAAGGATACGACTGAATGTTGAAAAACATCCCAAAATTTTGGTAAAGAAATGAGTATGTGGTTTCAATGAAAATTCATCCCTTATTTGAAACTACAAGAGGTTGTGGATCTGGAATAATTTTAACCTTGGGTAATAACCTCAAAAATGGAACATCAAGCTGGACTTGATCGTATCCTAGTATAGAAAAATCATTACTACTACACACATAGTTTTACACTCATGTGGGATATTTTGGTGGTAAATTTGAAATCTAATTAGGAACCATTTTTAAAGGGGGAGATTCCCATAAAACTATATGTTAGAAAATTGAGATGAGATAAACTATATTGAAACCTAATAATTCATTATTTAAGGAATATATATCAATTATGTGATGTCCCTTAAATGTTTATATGCTACCCTATTATGTGTGTAATAGTTTTAAAATTATCATCCTTAATTCTATTTGGTTTTAATGAAATCATTATAACCCTAAAAAATAGTTATAGGTTGTATTATTATCCATTCCTGAAATTCAAATGTCATATGTTACAATATATCTATAAATTCATTCATATCATATAAGTTCAGAAGAACTATTAAAACACCGTCACAAAACATGGAAGTAGAGCAATCAGTGAAAATGGAAAATGGGGAAATTATTTCATCCCATGTACATAAATCGTCCCCTATCAAAAATTATTGATTAATTTACCAAAAATCCTTTCAATACTACCTTTAGTCGAATTTGATTCTATTATGGTAATGGATTGCCTATTCTTTTATAGATCAATAAAAAACGGATATAAAATGAAAATCACCCTCTATATCAAGAATCACCCTATAATTCTATAAAAGTTCAAGGAGGAGTATGAATATACTTTAGTATGATCATCTAAATATTGAATATTGTTTCCTTGTGAGAAAAGTTATCTTACTCAAATGATTAAGTCTAAGTAAAATAAAATCCTAGATGACATGTTCATTGTGATAGAATATGCTATGGTGTTTCCCAAAGAATATTTAGGCCTTCCTATTTACTGAGTGGTTTAGTTATTAATTTATCTTATACACAAATATTTTCCAATATCCAAGAATAAATACAGAATGGCCACTCTTGAACTTGAGGGAATGAAAAAGAAACTATAGGAGAATCTGGATAATGGGTTCATATTCCGAAGTGATTCACTATGTGGTGCACAAGTCCAATATTTTATGAATAATGATGTGCCGGTACACCTCTACATTGATTATAATTAACCCATAAAATTAAATATAAAGAACAATTATCAACTTCACTATATTTATTAATGTTTCAATTTGTTATGTGGAGACCAGTACTTCTATAAGGTGGATATTCCGTTGGGATATAATCATGTAAAGGAGAAGAATGAGGATATCCACAATACTTCTTTTTGTATAAGTTCCAAGAACTAAAATTTTATAAGGATTTTATTTAGCCTCACTAATTCTTCAAAAATATTCATGTAATTAATCAATATAGTCATTATGGATTACTACTACAAATTTGTAGTATTCTTTAGAAATGATATTCTTATCTACTCTAAAATCAATGAGGAGCAAGAGGAACATTTTTATTCAATAATGAGGACCTTATATAGAGATTAAATGTTTTAAAAGTACATTAAATGAATGTTATATAAGTAGAAAGTAATATTTTTGGTACATGTTATCACTATCAAAGGGATACATACAGATCCTTCCAAAATAGATTAAATTTAAGGATGGAATAGACCAACCTTTGGGATGGAAATATGTAGTTTCCTTAGATTATCTTGATACTATTGTTGATTTTTGAAAAATTATCACTATTTAAATCCCACCAACAAATCTGATAAAGAAATAATTGATGTTTGTATGGAATGATGAATGTAAAGAAAAATTTAAATTGTTGAATAAGATGTTAATCATAGAGCTTGTTATCATATTACCCACAAGTGTGAAAGGATATGTGATCTACAGTGATGCATCCAAAAAAATATGGGGTTTTTTAACACACCAATCTTCCACGGTACGTTTCCCTTTGAATAATGTAGTAGCTTGCATTGTACACAACGTGGAGTTTTAACAAACCACGACCAATCAAACTAGCCATTATGAATAGTAATACCCACTTCTTGAAATTTTATAAATTTTATTTTTTAAAATGGACTAAAATTGTGGATTCAGAATATAAGAATTACCTTAGGGTGAATTATTTTTTATTTTTCTAAAAACTTTCAACTTTTGATGAATAGTGAAAAACACTATGTTGTTGTTTAAAACCGACTTTTTAATAAAATGATTAGTTATTTTATTTTAACTAATTTTAGGTAAAAATATATACATAATACCTATATATGTTCAATGTAATTAATTTGAGTCATTATATAATAATTTTAGATATATAATATTTTATTGAACTTTTTACTATCTTTTATCCAGCTTCTAAGAGCATTTGAAAATTTGCATAAAATATTATTTTACCGCTTCTATTATTTGAATTTAAAAAATCTAAGAGACACGGTTAATATCAATAAGTAAAATGTGGTTCAATAAGATAAAAATATTTTTTGCTGAATCGTAACTTTTGACTTTTATTTACCGTTGTTAAATGAAAATACAGTAATTAAAGGTAAAAATGATATTATAATTAAACTAACACATGTCCAAATTCTATTGGATAAGTGTAATTCAACCAAAATACACCATAGGAATAAAATATGATCATTTTGTTCCACTTGTATTAGATTAGTAAATTTATTATTATTTTATTTAAAAAAAAGTTAAAAGTGTTAAATTCAAATTTTAATAACTAACCCATTTTTAATATTGGGTTAAAAACAATATAAATTTTACTATAAATATTCATTATAAATATAAAATTATTTCATACATAATGGTAATTTATTTATAATTTTTAGACATTAAATAAATTAATTTATTTATGACACAATGATGATGCAGTAATTACCTTATTAATGAAATATTAAAATAATTAATATTATAAATATCTAAATAAATGAAAATTGAGACTTTTGATGAATTAAACTAATTTTATAGGTTAACATGACATGTTATATTTGATTAAATAAATTTTATTTTAATTTATAATGTTTTTATGGCTTTGAAAAATACAATAAAATACTAAATAGTGTCAAAATTGACATAATTAAGTTTTTAAAACAAATACTATATTATTAATTGATATAATATTCCTAAAAATCCAACAATATGCCAAAGGAATTAGATAAGGTTTTATTTATTGATAATGAACAACTTTAGGTTCTCATGGTTGTTTATAGTATGTTTATTAACCATATAATATAAAAATACAAAGAGACAGGGTAAATGTCAAACTATTAAACTAAGAGTTGAATCTAAAACATAAGGTCAATATAGTGACCTAAACCTGTATAAAACAAATTTGTTGAGATTTTTTGACCCATCCCCACCTTATACCCTAAATAAATCATTTTGGATCCATTATAAAACGAATATGATTTTATTATAAAATAATATTTCGAGACTTTCATAAAGTGACCCTCACCTCGCTTATAAAATAGAACTTCCACTTCTCATAATTTCACACCTCCAAAGACATTTTTATTGGACAAACCCTACCATAATATCCACCCAAATTTTACAAATCATCCTAGAGTCCTTACTTTGATCATAAATGTAACATCCCAAGTAACTAATGAATAATCTATGTTTTTATCTATGTCTATTAATGATTAAGATAGTGTTATAGAGGCTTAAAATGAAAATAAATACAATCTTATGCATGGAATACACTAATATTCTTAAAAGATTGTTTTACTGCCTTTTGATGGCAAACCATTTTTTAATCTATATTTTGACAATTTTATAAACTATGTTTGTCAAAATAAACTTATCCTTTATGATTGGGACATCAAAATTTACCTTGTGTGAATTTTTGGTATTTTTCTGACAATGTTCATTTTTTCATGAATAGTGAAAAATACTGCATTTTACATCAAAATTGCTTTTTAACCTAATTTATTTATATGATTAGATTATGTTTTGAATTGGTTTGTAAGTGAAATTAGAATATATTTTTACCATTTTATCCAATGGTGGTCATTGGAATCAATTTCACTTTGAAATTAGACTTAAACTGGTGTCAATCTTTTGATACTTATTGTTTTGTAAAAACACGCTATTTGCTCTGGCAGCGGGAATTAATTATTAAATTAATTAATGTGACTTATATGATTTGAATTTTGTAAAATAGACTTCATTTTTGAATTAGGAATATCAAATATAGCTTAGGGTGAATTTTTGGTAATTTTCTGAAAAACTTCAATTTTTGATGAATAGTGAAACCACTAAGTGGTAATCAAGCAAACAGATTTTTCAGTTAAATGAAAGTTTACCACTAATGTGTATTGAATTTTGAAAATCAGACATACATGGTTGTCATTAAGAAGTAAAATGTGGTTCAATGAGATTAAAATACTTTTTTGGTGAATAGTAACTTATTAAGTTTTTAATCGCGATTAGTGGTAATTAGTGTAGTTTAAGGTATAAATAATGCTTTAATGAAATGAAATGACCTAGACACATGTCCCAAACTCATTGGTTGTGTCATGTCCGACCATTACATTCCATGGGTCAACTTGGGGACCCCATGGATCCACTTTTGTTGGGAAATGACATAAATTACTTTTTATTTAATGTTAAAGTGAAAATGACACAAACATAATATGTTTTACGAAAACAATTATTAAGTGGGGTTATACAGGTCCAAAGTTTGATTATAAATAGTAATTGGAAAGCTAAAAATATTTCCTATATCATATTATTTTTTTAATAATTTTTAGACATTAAATAAATTTAATTATTTATGACATAATAATGATGCAGCGATGACATCATTATTTGACGATTTAAATAAAATGGAAAGATAATGAAAAATCTAAAAACTACACATGTCCAAAACCAATTGGATGGGTGGATTTAGAACCCTTATCACCTTATCCACGACATATATCAATGTGGGACCTTTTAAAACCGAAACACATTTTCAAATAATGTAATATTTCTTTACTTTCCAAAAGTGCCCCTCCTCTCCTCTTATAAAAGGCCCCCACCTCTACCTCATTTCACACACTTATCAAGCCTTTGCCTCGGCCAACCCCTACCCATTTACTCTCTCCACATCCCTCTCCTCATCCTAGAGGATTACCTTTGGGCAGAATCCTTTCAAAGGAAGCCTTTAGGCTCAAATCAAAAGGAGTTACACTTTTAAAGGTAATTCATTCTCTCATGTTCATTTGTTTTATTTTGCTTCTCCAACTCCATAAACTCTTTTTATTTACTTATTTTGTAACAACAACAGTATCTTCAATATACTATGATGTTGTTATAAGATTTATTTGCGCTACACTCTCACACAACTACATCAAATGGTTAAAGAACATACGGTTTCCGTGGATGGTGAAATTCTGCCTCCCAAAACGATGATTGTTCAACACTCATTTAACACCTTCAAAGGTGGCCATTATGATGTAAATATTTTTATATATGATATATAATATGTTTATGTTTTCCTTAAGCTTCTGTTTTTTTCATTTTGGGCATACCTTTATGGTTTCAATTATGGTTAAACACGATATCTTCATTTTAGGAAGTGCGGACTACCGCCCCCTAAAAGTGATTTGATTCGTTAACACCATATGTGGGATGTGTAAAGGATAAAGTTAATGATGTTATATATGAATTATAATATACTCTTATATCATTATGATTCCATTCCAGAAAATATGAAATAGAAATGGAAGTAGCGTTCATGCGTACGTACGGCTTACCGTCTCCATGAACGGTGCATTTCATTTCTTACCTCTAAATGTGATGTAATATTATAAATGCATGTATGTACTGGATATATATTACATATATGACATCTACATCATGAATACCATCTTGGATATAATGAACCTTTGACCAAATTAACAACATGTAAGCGTAAGAAGTCTATTTTTGATTTAAGAACCAAATACCGACAAAATGAACATTATTAACTTAACTGATTACATGATGTTCATAACATGGTATAAAAGGAATAATGAACTTGAAAAAGATTCATAATAAAGTATAGATTAACTCAAGTTTATTATTCAGGAGATTAAAGAACGGTCGGGTCAAGTCGGATACGAGGTATGGGACTTCGTCTCAATCTCCTTTCATTGAGGCATATTTTATTTTATACACAACTTTCTTTTATACGGTGTATAAACCCCTTGGACTTTTACGTTTATTCAAAAGGAATCTTTTTTATACGAAGCGTTTACTAAACGACAAAAGGGAATGTTTTTGTCGTACGTATGCGGCAACAACGACTTCTCCGCCGTCGTAACCGTTATTTGTGTTTCGGCTTCCTCTACAAGCCATACCTTCTTTTTAAAAGAAAAATAAATACCATGTTTTACTTTTGTTTTACTTTGGTATTGAAAATAGTTTTCATAATGTTTTTATTATATCAATGTGTTGTATTGATATCTCGTGATTGAAATGTGGAAATTTTATGTTTCCTTTATGCATGTTTTATGTGATATGATTATGTTATGGTTCTTGGGCATTATTATGAAGACGGGTGGTTCCGTGATAAACTAAGGGCGGGTGAGCCCGTTATAGCTCTCCAATGCATTGGGTAACGCGAAGAAGTGAAACATTAAGGTTTCTCCGAAGAGATTTTAGGGAATATACTGTGATGGGTATTCCAAACGTAACCAAGACGGTTACTCCCTATGTAAGAATGTTATGAATGCCTCAAGTTACCTTTATGCCTTATGATTTCTATGATTAATTCATGATTTTATGAGGTATGTTAAAGTGCCTATGTTTTATGGGTAAAGTTAGATTTCATGCTTACGTATATATGAATTCACGTTTCCTTTCCATGTTTTTTTATAACCCATACTGAGTTTTTATGCTCATCCCAAGTTTTTGAAATTTTTTTCACAAGTCAAGGGAAAGGTACATGATAAGATCATAGAGTCAAGGATGTGTCAAGAAATAATCCATGTTTTATTTTAAATGTGTTTCCATTGATGGGAATGAAGAATACTATCTTTATGTAACCACTTTGTTTATATGTGGAATGTAATGCAGGTTTTATGATCTAATTCTCTAAAACTCTAAACCCGAAAAGATCCTCAATGTGTAATCTTGTAATAACTCAAGATTAAGTAAGGTTTAAGGCTGGGGCCTTATAGTTGGTATCAGAGGTCGGTTTAGATATCTTTAGGAGTTAGAATTCTATTAAATGATTATCCAAAAATATTTTTTTTTCGAAATGATATAGCATTTAAAGATTACCATGTTGCTTCATCTAAGACATGTTTGTTCAGAATGGTTTTCCACAGAGGAAACAGGGAAGTAGTGCTAGGAAGGCATACAGAAGGAAATAACCTTCCGAATCAGCATCCAGAAATGGTCGGAATTGGAACTGAATAGTTTGTTGCAGTAATGGCGTAGTTGAATCAAGCGATAAATGGCGGTGGTATCCATGCACGAGATCAGCCAGATCAACCGAAGAGGAACATGTCAGTGGTGGAACATTTCATGAGGCAACATCCACCATCATTCAGAGGATCATCTGACCCTGTGCTAGCTGAAGGGTGTATTAAAGCACTGGAGAAGATTTTTGATGTCATGGGGTGTTCAGACAATCTAAAGGTTAGTCTTGCTATTTACCGTTTGGAGGGTGAAGCAGATCAGTGGTGGTCTATGGTTAAAAATATCAGGGATGCCGATGAGATTGATGCTCTTGACTGGGATGAATTCAAAGGTATGTTTCTTGAGAAGTATTTTCCTAAGGCTGTTCGACTTAGGATGGAAAAGCAATTCTTGGAATTGAGGCAAGAGGAAGACTCAGTGGCTGCCTATGAAGAAAGGTTCACTCGATTGGCAAGGTATGCTCCAAATTTTATCCGAGACCTTGATAGCAAAATCAATCGTTTTTACTTAGGATTAAAGCCAAAGTATCGAAGGGCATTAGCTTCTCGTGTGTTTAAAAGTTATGAAAAGCTTGTTCGATGTGCTGAGAAGGTGGAAATGGAGTTTTTCGATGACCAAGTTTTCTATAACAACCAGCAGAAGAAGAGACCGAGGTGGCAGGAGAAAGTTAAGAATTATTCAAAAAAGTCTGATGGTAAGAGAACTAAGTTTCCAGTTTGTGATAAATGTGGAAAAAGGCATGCTGGGGAATTTCTTCTGAATTCTGGGAAGTGCTACCGATGTGGTAAGATGGGACATAAGGCTCGTGAATGCACTGAAAAGGATCAAGGTGAAGGTAAGAACAAATTTGATTTACAGTTAGTGAAATGTTATAAGTGCAATGAGATGGGTCACTATGAAAACGAGTGTCCGACAAAGAGCTTGAGTGATGGGAAGCAGTTAGACTACAAGCAGAAAGGGGTGGTGAAATCCTTTGCAACTACTTCAGCAGATGTCGGGCCATCAAATGAAGTTGTATCAGGTACTTTGTTTGTTTTTTCAGATTATGCCAGTGTGTTGTTTGATTCGGTGTCTACACATTCTTTCATCTCTGAAACCTTTTCTAGTAAAATGGGAATACCATCTCAAGAAATGACTCCTGAACTTTTGGTAAAAACACCTGGGGGAAGTGTCGAGGCAAAAAGAATTTATAAGAATCTTCCTATCCTTATCTGTGGAAAGAACCTACTTGCAAACCTTATTGTTCTACCTCTAGTAGAGTTTGATTTTATCCTGGGTATGGATTGGCTCTCTATTTACCATGCTAATATTGACTGTAGAGCTAAAGAAGTTTATTTTCAGAAAGACTTTCAGTTTGTTTACAAGAATGAACCCTTACTTTTTATAACATATCAAGAGGCCGAGAAACTTGTAAAAGATGGAAATGAATGTTACCTTGCACACGTCGTTGAAAATAAAGGAACTGTTCAGATTAATGATGTGCCAGTGGTAAATGAGTATCCTGATGTTTTTCCTAATGAGTTGCCTGGAATAATACCAAATCGGGAAGTTGAGTATACTGTTGACTTAGTTCCTGATGCTAAGCCAATTTCAAAACCCCCTTATCGAATGGCACAAATTGAACTTTTAGAGTTGAAGGAGCAATTGCAAGATTTATTAGAGAAAGGTTTCATTAGACCTAGCACATCACCATGGGGTGATCCTGTTTTATTTGTAAAAAAGAAAGATGGTTCTATGAGGCTTTGCATTGATTATAGAGCCTTGAATAATATCACTATTAAGAACAAATATCCTTTGCCTCATATCGATGATTTGTTTGATCAGCTCCAGGGAGCTCAGTTTTTTTCAACGATTGACTTGAGATCGGGGTACCATCAGCTGAAGGTAAAGGAGGCAGATATTCCGAAGACCGTGTTTCGTAGGAGATATGGCCATTATGAATTTGTAGTAATGCCTTTTGGGCTAACCAATGCACCTGCTGTATTCATGGACTTAATTAATAGAATTTTCCATGAGTTCTTGGATAAGTTTGTGGTGGTTTTCATTGATGATATTTTGTTGTTTTCTAAAAGTAAAGAGGAGCATGAAAAACATTTAAGGGTTATCTTGCAAACCATAAAAGAAAAGAAACTGTATGGGAAATTCAGCAAGTGTGAGTTTTGGTTGCAACAAATTTCATTCCTTGGTCACATTGTTTCTAAAGATGGAATAACTGTTGATCCTGCAAAAACAAAATTTGTGGAAGAATGGCCAAGACCCACAAATGTAACCGAGATTCGTAGCTTCCTTGGTTTGGCGGGCTATTACCGAAGGTTTGTTAGAAATTTTTCATGGTTATCTAGTCCAATGACTAAGCTAACTCGGAAGGGTGTTAAGTTTATCTGGACAAAAGAATGTGATGATTGTTTTCAGGAATTGAAAAGAAGATTGGTGAATGCTCCAGTTTTGGCACTACCTTCCAGGAATGGTGAGTTTGTTATATATAGTGATGCTTCATTGAAAGGACTTGGTTGCGTCCTAATGCAGAATGATCAGGTAATTGCTTATGCTTCACGACAGTTGAAAACTCATGAGGTAAATTACCTTACACATGATTTGGAATTAGCTGCTGTTGTTTTTGCTTTAAAAATTTGGAGGCATCATTTGTATGGAGTAAAGTGTGAAATATATACCGATCACAAAAGTTTAAAGTATATATTCACTCAGAAAGATTTAAACATGAGACAAAGGAGATGGCTGGAATTAATCAAGGATTATGATTGTACAATTCATTACCATCCGGGAAAAGCAAATAAAGTGGCTGATGCTTTGAGTCGAAAAAGTAATGCTTCATTAACAATGTTGCGTTTGGAACGCGATCCTTTGGTTAAGGATTTGATGAACTTTGTCATAGAAGTTGTTGGTGCAGGAAGTCCTTCTGTTTTGTTTCAGGTATCTGTGAGATCATCTCTATCAGATAGAATCAAGCAAGCACAGAAGCAAGATAGTGAGTTGCAGAAAAAGGTAGAGCTGGTTCAGAAAGGTAAGTTGCCTGAATTCAACATTGATAATGATTGCATTTTGAGATTTGGGAAGAGATTGTGTGTGCCTTGTGATTCACAGTTGAAGAGAGAGTTGTTATGTGAAGCTCATAGTTCTCCATTTTCAGTTCATCCGGGCAGTACTAAGATGTATAGAGATCTGCGGGAGTATTACTGGTGGGATGGAATGAAAAGAGATATTGCTGATTTTACTGTGAAGTGTTTGACTTGTCAGCAGGTTAAAGCAGAGTGGCAGTTACCGAAAGGGATTCTTCAGTCTTTACCAGTGCCAGAGTGGAAATGGGAGAATATATCCATGGACTTTGTTGTTGGATTACCGAAGACATCTCGAGGTAATAATGCAATCTGGGTTATTGTTGATCGCTTGACCAAATCTGCTCATTTCCTTGCTATACGAGATACTTTCTCTCTTGATCAACTTTCCCGTTTGTATCTTAAAGAGATAGTCTGGTTACATGGAGTTCCTCTCTCCATTGTATCGGATCGTGATCCCAGGTTTAATTCTAACTTTTGGAAAGGACTTCAGAAGTCGTTGGGTACTGAATTAAATTTTAGTACAGCTTTTCATCCTCAATCAGATGGGCAGTCAGAACGAACAATTCAGACATTGGAGGATATGCTACGAGCTTGTTCTATGGATTATCCGGGAAGTTGGAACCAACATCATTCTTTGGTTGAATTTTCATATAATAACAGTTTCCATTCCAGTATACAGATGGCACCATTTCAGGCATTATATGGGAAGCGGTGTCGAACTCCAGCTTTCTGGGATGATGTGGGTGAAAGAAAGTTGATGGGACCAGAATTGGTAGAAGAGATGGCAGAAAAAGTTCAGCTGATTCAGAAACACATGAGAACAGCTCAGAGCAGGCAGAAGAGTTATGCGGATAACCGGAGGAAGGATCTATCTTTCGAGGTAGGTGATCATGTTTTTCTCAAGGTTTCTCCTTGGAAAAGTGTGATGAGATTTGGTAAGAAAGGAAAGTTGAGTCCAAGGTTTATTGGACCAGACGAAATTATGGAGAGAGTTCGATCAGTTTCATACCGAGTGGCTTTACCTCCGAGTTTATCTCAGGTACACAATGTCTTTCACATTTCGATGTTGAGAAAGTATATGCCAGATCCATCTCATGTTTTGAGTCCAGAGATAGTTCAGCTGGAAGAGAACCTATCTTATGAGGAACAACAGGTCCAGATTCTTGACCACAGGGAGCAAGTGTTATGGAATAAGGTGATTCATCAGGTAAAGGTTTTGTGGAAAAACCACATGATTGAAGAGGCAACATGGGAATCTGAAAATGCAATGAGGGATAAGTACCCCCATTTATTTGATAAGTAAATAAATTGTGGGGACGCAATTTTCTAAAGGGGGGAAGGATGTAACATCCCAAGTAAGTAATGAATAATAGATGTTTTTATCTATGTCTATTAATGATTAAGATAGTGTTATAGAGGCTTAAAATGAAAATAAATACAATCTTATGCATGGAATACACTAATATTCTTAAAAGATTGTTTTACTGCCTTTTGATGGCAAAACATTTTTTAATCTATCTTTTGACAATTTTATAAACTATGTTTGTCAAAATAAACTTATCCTTTATGATTGGGACATCAAAATTTACCTTGTGTGAATTTTTGGTATTTTTCTGACAATGTTCATTTTTTAATGAATAGTGAAAAATACTGCATTTTACATCAAATTGCTTTTTAACCTAATTTATTTATATGATTAGATTATGTTTTGAATTGGTTTGGAAGTGAAATTAGAATATATTTTTACCATTTTATCCAATGGTGGTCATTGGAATCAATTTCACTTTGAAATTAGACTTAACTGGTGTCAATCTTTTGATACTTATTGTTTTGTAAAAACACGCTATTTGCTCTGGCAGCGGGAATTAATTATTAAATTAATTAATGTGACTTATATGATTTGAATTTTGTAAAATAGACTTCATTTTTGAATTAGGAATATCAAATATAGCTTAGGGTGAATTTTTGGTAATTTTCTGAAAAACTTCAATTTTTGATGAATAGTGAAACCACTAAGTGGTAATCAAGCAAACAGATTTTTCAGTTAAATGAAAGTTTACCACTAATGTGTATTGAATTTTGAAAATCAGACATACATGGTTGTCATTAAGAAGTAAAATGTGGTTCAATGAGATTAAAATACTTTTTTGGTGAATAGTAACTTATTAAGTTTTTAATCGCGATTAGTGGTAATTAGTGTAGTTTAAGGTATAAATAATGCTTTAATGAAATGAAATGACCTAGACACGTGTCCCAAACTCCTTGGTTGTGTCATGTCCGACCATTAAATTCCATGGGTCAACTTGGGGACCCCATGGATCCACTTTTGTTGGGAAATGACATAAATTACTTTTTATTTAATGTTAAAGTGAAAATGACACAAACATAATATGTTTTACGAAAACAATTATTAAGTGGGGTTATACAGGTCCAATGTTTGATTATAAATAGTCATTGGAAAGCTAAAACGATTTCATATATCATAGTATTTTTTTATAATTTTTAGACATTAAATAAATTTAATTATTTATGACATAATAATGATGCAGCGATGACATCATTATTTGACGATTTAAATAAAATGGAAGGATAATGAAAAATCTAAAAACTACACATGTCCAAAACCAATTGGATGGGTGGATTTCTAAACCTTATCACCTTATCCACGACATATATCAATGTGGGACCTTTTAAAACCGAAACACATTTTCAAATAATGTAATATTTCTTTACTTTCCAAAAGTGCCCCTCCTCTCCTCTTATAAAAGGCCCCCACCTCTACCTCATTTCACACACATCTCAAGCCTTTGGCTCGGCCAACCCCTGCCCATTTACTCTATCCACATCCCTCTCCTCGTCCTAGAGGATTCCCTTTGGACATAATCCTTTCAAAGGAAGCCTTTAGGCTCAAATCAAAAGGAGTTACACTTTTAAAGGTAATTCATTCTCTCATGTTTATTTGTTTTATTTTGCTTCTCCAACCCCCTAAACTCTTTTTATTTACTTCTTTTGTAACCAAACCAGTATATAAAATATACGAGGATGTTGTTATAAGATTTATTTGAGCTAAACTCTCACACAACTACATCAAATGGTTAAAGAACATACGGTTTCCGTGGATGGCGAAATTCTGCCTCCCGAAACGATGATTGTTCAACACTCATTTAACACCTTCAAAGGTGGCCATTATGATGTTACTATTTTTATATATGATATATAATATGTTTATGTTTTCCTTAAGCTTCTGTGTTTTTCATTTTGGGCATACCTTTATGGTTTCAATTATGGGTAAACACGATATCTTCATTTTAGGAAGTGCGGACTACCGCCCCCTAAAAGTGATTTGATTCGTTAACACCATATGTGGGATGTGTAAAGGATAAAGTTAATGATGTTATATATGAATTATAATATACTATTATATCATTATGATTCCATTCCAGAAAATATGAAATAGAAATGGAAGTAGCGTTCATGCGTACGTACGGCTTACCGTCTCCATGAACGGTGAATTTCATTTCTTACCTCTAAATGTCATGTAATATTATGAATGCATGTATGTACTGGATATATATTACATATATGACATCTACATCATGAATACCATTCTGGATATAATGAACCTTTGACCAAATTAACACCATGTAAGTGTAAGAAGTCTATTTTTGACTTAAGAACCAAATACCGACAAAATGAACATTATTAACTTAACTGATTACATGATGTTCATAACATGGTATAAAAGGAATAATGAACTGGAAAAATATTCATAAGAAAGTAGAGATTAACTCAAGTTTATTATTCAGGAGATTAAAGAACGGTCGGGTCAAGTCGGATACGAGGTATGGGACTTCGTCTCAATCTCCTTTCATTGAGGCATATTTTATTTTATACACAACTTTCTTTTATGCGGTGTATAAACCCCTTTGACTTTTACGTTTATTCAAAAGGAATCTTTTTTATACGAAGAATTTACTAAACGACAAAAGGGAATGTTTTTGTCGTACGTATGCGGCGACAACGACTTCTCCGCCGTCGTAACCGTTATTTGAGTTTCGGCTTCCTCTACAAGCCATACCTTCTTTTTAAAAGAAAAATAAATACCATGTTTTACTTTTGTTTTACTTTGGTATTGAAAATAGTTTTTATAATGTTTTTATTATATCAATGTGTTGTATTGATATCTCGTGATTGAAATGTGGAAATTGTATGTTTCCTTTATGCATGTTTTATGTGATATGATTATGTTATGGTTCTCGGGCATTATTATGAAGACGGGTGGTTCTGTGATAAACTAAGGACGGGTGAGCCCGTTATAGCTCTCCAATGCATTGGGTAACGCGAAGGAGTGAAACGTTAAGGTTTCTCCGAAGAGATTTTAGGGAATATACTGTGATGGGTATTCCAAACGTAACCAAGAGGGTTACTCCCTACGTAAGAATGTTATGAATGGATCAAGTTACCTTTATGTCTTATGATTTCTATGATTTATTCATGATTTTATGAGGTATGTTAAAGTGCCTATGTTTTATGGGTAAAGTATGATTTCATGCTTATGTATATATGAATTCACGTTTCCTTTCCATGTTTTTTTATAACCCATACTGAGTTTTTATGCTCATCCCAAGTTTTTGAAATGTTTTTCACAGGTCAAGGGAAAGGTACATGATAAGATGATAGAGTCAAGGATGTGTCAAGAAATAATCCATGTTTTATTTTAAATGTGTTTCCATTGATGGGAATGAAGAATACTATCTTTATGTAACCACTTTGTTTATATGTGGAATGTAATGCAAGTTTTATGATCTAATTCTCTAAAACTCTAAACCCGAAAAGATCCTCAATGTGTAATCTTGTAAGAACTCAAGATTAAGTAAGGTTTAAGGCTGGGGCCTTATAATAAACCCAACCTAAGGATCCCTTTTGATCAACTCAAAATGAAACACCCTAAGAAGAGGTAATAATTTCGCTACCCTCTTTCATGTTCTTTTCTACTTCCACTTACTCTTTCTTTGTTTTCTCCATACCAAAATAATAAAGCTTTTACCTTATACATACTGTGATGTTATTATAAATATGGTACAACCAAATTCATTATTCTATCCATCTTATTAATGAAAAAGTCACCATACATGCGTATGTATGGCTTATCGTCTCCACGTCGTGTTGTAGTTTGTTATTCAAACACTTCATTATTTGGATTGGAATAATAATGAGTATAACTGATGTAAATTATAAATATAACATGTAAATTATTCTTTATATATGATATACCATCCAATTACATACGATTTGACCCTTAATATAATGATATTGTTTCTCATGCATACTTACAGATTATCGTCTCCACGAACGTGATAAGATTCATTCCACATCGTAATCATTCAAGAATAATTTTTATTTTTTGATTGAAAATAATTTTTAAGAACTTAATATAAGTCTAGATATAAATCAAATAAATCTCATCCAGAAGAAACATGGCTTATATAACCAATAATATAAAATAAAACTAATCAATTTACACCTGAAACGATGACACTACTGAAATATTATTAACAAATCAATATTTGAGGATGAAATTTGATATTATATTTATGTATATATTTCTTTTATAATTTATTAACTAATTTTCAATTATTATACAGGAGGTTAACATACCATATAATAAAGAAAATTACAATGTAAGGGTTAATTCTACCATCTTTTTACTTATATGAGGTTGTTAATACGTAAGTATCTAATGGGACCTCTTTATCATCCACATCCATGTTTTCTTAAAAATTTAATTCAAAACATTTTTAATATTTAATAGACTATTGGTTAAAGTTATATATACCCTTATTTGACCTAATATGTTTTTAAAGGAATCTTTCTGTTGTTTTTCAAATAAGGTACTTTATGACGTTTTCGACAAAATTAATGTAAGAATTTATTTTTTTTTACTTATATGGAAGGTGAGACTATTTTTTATATTATTACATTGTCAAACCTTCCCATACAATATTATAATAATATTTTCAAAATAAAAGTTCTTTTATAATTATATGACTCTTAAATGGTTTCAAAATAGTAACAGATATTTCTCTAAAAAAGTTTTGATTTCATCTATATCAACATCTTTTGATGGATTTTAAGGTTGTTTGAAGTTGATTTATTATGATACAAATATTGTGTATTGAATTGAAGGTTTTTTGATATGTTTGAATGTGGATGTGTTATTTTTATACCATTCATGGTTTATGGATAATGTACTGACATTTCATGTGCTAGTTTTAATAAGAATGTTCATGTTATTTTTAAACCTTTTCATATGAGGAATTCATTGGACTTAGTAAGTGATGGGTGGAGCCCGTTATAGCTACTCGATGCATCGGTAGGTCTCACGAGTCAAAGTACTGTCTTGGCACAAGGCCTTGAAAAAATATTATTTGTAGTCTTGGTACAAGCCCTTGACTATGTGGTTATGAAGTCTGGCATTATGCATTCCATTATTATGAAAGTGGCTATTGATATTGCATTGGATTATTTTACTATTAGAATATCTATGTGAATAAGTAAATAACATTATTTTATTTTATCTTTTCCATATTATTCTGAATTTTAAGTTTAAAATGCTTTTGTTTTAGTCTAATACATTGCCCTAAATGGTTATGCTTATTTATGAAATTTTCCACTATATTGTTATCCTTACTAAGCATCTGAGCTCTCCCCTTCCTATTTTTTATTTCTTCTATGATGTGAAGAAGTATATTATGGTTGACCTGTAGGGATAGGCTAAGGAAATAAGTGTGTTCCAAAGGGGACAAAACGTTGTTAATGTTTTTATTTCATGATGTAATGTAAAACTTATGAATGTATCTAGTACTTCCATGGCTACTAAACTGATCAGTCTTTTAGGATTTTATCCCTTGTGATCATGCCAATTTTAGGTAATAATGCACCGACTCTGGGTAATTGGGGTTGGGGTGTTATAGTTTGTATCAAAGGAATTTTAGTACAAACCGTGGAAGATAGATTTAGAAAAACTCTGATTAGATAAAATTAACCTGATATAGACTTTGATGATTAGGATAGAAGAACTTCCTAGACTTGAACGGGAACTAGAGAAAGACAACGGGTCTTGTTGCACACTTGGTTAAGACACTCCCAGGGGATATGATTATGATAATTATCATTTCCTTTAAAACCCATAATGAAAGGATTATGAGTATATACTTCTTCAAAGAAAACATTTTTATGATTATAGATTATATCCATAAACTGTTCAATTTATGTTAAGTGTTTTACAAGTTTGGAATTATGTATTGTGATTCATAAACTAATGTAGTGTATGCCATTGTTTAGAAATGGTGTCTAGTGAAAGGAATAAAAACCCTATCAACACACCTAATACATGTAGGTATTTCCATCCATTTCAAGATAATTATAGTGGAGTTGGTGATACAACTGGTACTGATCAGCTTATCACCATACTAGAACAACTAACTTAGGTTATGAATAATAAAAATACCCATATGGAGCACCCTGATCCCCAACAAGGAGGATCAATGTTATACCGCTTCATGATGAAAAACCCACCGACATTCAATGGTAGTAAATATCATTGAGCAATGGATAAATTCATTAGAGAAAATATTTCATGCTTTGGGGAGTAGAAAAATGGAAAAAGTTTTTATTATAGTTTATCATCTCATGGGAGATGCAGATCAATGGTCGCCATTAATCCAAAACACAAGGCCTTGAAAAAATCTTATTTTTAGTCTTGGCACAAGGCCTTGACTATGTGGTTATGAAGTCTATCATTATGCATCCCATTATTGTGAAATTTTCTATTGATATTGCATGTGATTATTCGACTAGTAGAATATCCATGTTCATAAGTAAATGGAATTATTTGATTTATATTGGCCATAATATTCATAATTTTATGTTTAACAGGTGTATGTTTTAGTCTTATACATTACCTTAAATGTTTATTCTTATTTATAAATGTTTTTGTTATATTGTTATCCTTATTGAGCATCTGATCTCACCCCTTTCTATGTTTTATTTTTCCCAGGATGTGAAGAAGTGTATTATGAAGGACCTACAAGGATAGTCTAAAGGATATTAATTTGTTCAATGCAAACAATGTTGCGGTTGTTTTTCATTTTTTTAATTTAGTATAAAACTTATGAATGTGTCTAGTACTTTCAAGACTACTAAACTAACCGGTCTTTTTGGATTTTATCCCTTGTAATCATGCCAATGTTATGTAATAATACACTGACTCTATGTAACTGGTCTCAGGGTGTTATAGTTGGTATGAGAGGAATTTTAGAATGAATATTGGAAGCTAGATTTAGAAAAAACTCAAATTAGATAACATTACCCTAAGATTGACTTTGAGGATTAGTATAGAAGAACTTCCTAGAATTTTGGTAATGTTGATATTTTGTATATTTTCCAAGTAATAAATCCATGTCTGGAGAAGACAAGTTAGAGGTGGCTCTAGCATAGATGTACATAGGAGTGAAAACTCCGACAAGGGTTTTTGGGCTTGACACAAGGTATCTTGGTACTCAACAACGGGCCTTGCTACACTCTTGGTTACAAGACTCCTGGGGGATATGGTTTGGATAAATCACATTTTTTTTAAAAACCATTATGAAGGATTTATGAGTATATACCACCTCAAAGAAAACATTTTTTATAATTATGGATTATATCCATAAACTGTTCAATTTATGTTAAGCGTTCTATAGGTTTGGAATTATGTATTGAGATTCATAAACTAATCTATTGTATTCCATTGTTTAGAAATGACACCTAGTGGAAGGAATAGAAACCGTATCCACACACATAATCCATGTCGAGATTTTCCTACTACTCAATATAATTATTGTGGATCTGGTTATGAAACTATTTTTGATCAGCTTATCACCATACTGGGATGACTCACTCAGGTTATGAATAATAACCATACCTGTATGGAGCACCATGATCCACAATGTGGTGGATCAATGTTATACTACTTCATGAGGAAACAACCACCAACCTTCAATGGGACTAAAAATACATTTGTAGTAGAGAAATTTATATGTTCCTTAGAGAAAATATTTCATGATTTGGGGAGTATAAAAAGGGAAAAAGTTGTCACGGAATTTTATCGCCTCACGAGAGATGCAGATCAATAGTAGTCATTAATTCAAAACACAATGGAGGATGAAGAAGTGTCAAGTATGGAATGGAGGGACTTTTAGGAGCTTTTCTTAGAAAAATACATTTCTCATGACCAGTGAGTGGATATGGAAAGGCAATTTCTAAGTCTGAGGAAAAAGGAGGATGAGAATGTATCAAAGTATGAGGATAACATTACAAGGTTAGCAAGGCATGCAGCATATTATATACATAACCCAAAGAGTAATATTGATTGATTATTTGATGAGTTAAAAGAATTTATCCATCAAGCATTAGTCTCAAAATACTTCTGATCATACGAAGATATAGTCGCATGTGCTATAAATATAGAAATGGAATTCTCTAAGTCCTACGACTTTAAAGAAAATCAAGAGAAAAATAGATCTGTTGAACACTCTGGAAATGGAAATAAGGGGAAGAAGGGAAATTTTGAATATCCATCCTGTGGTAAATATGGGAAGAAACACCCTTGTACTTGCCTGAATGGAATGAGAGTCTGTTACAAGTGTAGTGAAATAAGCCACCATGATCATGATTGCAAGGGGAAGAAAAAGGATGTCAATGTTAAATGCTACAATTGTAGATAGTAGGGGCATTATGAAAATGAATTTCCTAAGTTCCAAGGGAACGTACCTCAGAAAAGGCCAAGGGATCACGGCCAAGATTATGCGATCACTACTGCTGAGGTTGAAGCTTTGAAAGACATAATGGCAGGTAATATAATGGTTTCCTCAAGATTAGCCTATGCATTGTTTAATTCTGGATCATCGCATTGTTTCATATCTTCCCAGTTTTCTATGAAAATTAAATAATGTCAATTTGACTTAACAAGGGAGTTTTTAGTCAAATAACCTAAGGGAAGTATCATCACAACAAATTTTTTCTGAATTAGTTCCCATTAGGGCATATAAATATTCTTTATCTGCTGATCTCATCATCATACCCATTATTGAATTTCATATAATCCTTGCAATGGATTCTCTTTCAGACCATGATGCAAAAAATTATTGTAAGAAGAAATAGATTACACTTTTTGATGATGATAAGGAGTACCTTATCTTTAGATTAGAAACATCACCACCTGATTCTTATCAAGATCCACCCCCCATAGCTCTACTAAATTTAATTATTTGGGAGGAAGAGAATTAAATTATTATGGGTGAGTAAAATAATGTTTGAATATAGGAAGTAAATATTGCGTAAGAATATATTGTTTTGTTTCCAGAGGACTTACCTGGACATCCTCCAGAATGAAAAAATTGAGTTTTCTGTTGATTTAATTCCTAGTTCAAGGCCCATATAGAAGACCCCTTATAAAATGGATATAGTGGAATTAGTGGAATTAAATAAACAACTAGAGAAATTGAGAAACAGGAGATTTATTCTCCCTAGTGTTTCTCCATGGGGATCCCCTATCCTTTTTGTTAAGATGAAAGATAGATCTATGAGGTTGTTCATTGACTATAGGGAGATCAATGCTATAACAATAATGAATAAGTATCCTTTACCTCGTATTGATGATTTATTTGGACAACTTCATGGAGCTCGATATTTTTCAAAGATTGAACTTCGATATGGATATCATCGGTTGTGTGTGAAGAAGTAACACATTCTGAAAACATTATTTCGAAACAGGTACATAAAATACGAGTTTATAGTAATGCCTTTTGGATTGACTAATGAACTCACTGTTTTCTTGGATCTAATGAATAGAGTTTTCAAGAAATATCTTGATGACTTGGTTGTAGTATTTATTGACGATATCTTGTAATACTCAAAAATCTATTAAAATCATGAAAATAACTTGTACACTATTCTGAAAACCCTCAGATGAAATTTATTATATGAGATGTTTATAAAGTGTGAATTTTGGCTTCAAGAGATTTATTTTCTTGGATATATTGTCTCTAAGGATGGAATCTCTGTCAAGCCAATCTAAGAATGGCCAGCACCGATGAGTATAAGTGAGGTACGTAATTTTATTGGTTTAGCATGTTATTATTGACGTTTCCTCCAGAATTTTGCTCAGTTGGATAATCCTTTAAACAAGATCAAATTTAAAGGGGTCAAATTTGTTTGGATAAAATAGTTTGAAGAATATTTTGAAGAACTGAAGAAAATATTAGTCAATTCTTCAATCATGACTCTACCATCAGGGAACGATGGGTTTGCTATTTATAGTGATGCTTTAAAAAGGAACTTGGTTGTGTTCTTATACATAATGATAGAGTTATTTCCTATGTATCATGATAGATAAATATTCATGAGAAAAACTATTGAACACATGATATTGAGTTAGAAGCTGTAATCTTTTCTCTGAAAATATGGAGACACTATCAATATGGTGAAAAATGTGAGATTTATACTGATCACAAGAGTTTGAAGTATATTTTCTCACAGAAATAACTCAACATGAGAAATTGATAATTGATTGAACTACTCAAGGAGTATGATTTCACTATACACTACCTACCCGAGAAGGCAAATAAGGTGGATGATGCTTTGAGTATAATGGATCATGGATTTTTGAACAAGATAAGAGTTGAAAGGGATCATATTTTCATGGATCTAGTAAATATGGATATGGGAATAACCATGGAAGGAGAAACATCAATAATTTTTCCAATGGTTTCCAAACTATCTTTACTAGAAAGGATGAATAGTTCTCAGACTGATTATGAGGAGTTTAAAAAGAAGATTAAAGCTGTGAATGATGGGAGATTGAGCGACTTCATATATGAAGATGGAATTTTGAAATTTGGGAAGAGACTTTGTGTTCCTAACATACCTGATCTAAAAAGATAATTATTGGATGAGGCACATAGCTTCAATTTCTCTATACACTATGGGAGAACCAAGATGTATAGAGATTTGAAGGAACATTTTTTGTGGGACAACACGAAGATGGAGATTGCTGATTTTGAGTTAAGATGTATGGTTTGTCAACAAGTGAAAGCTAGAAGGCAACGGCCAGGAGGATTAATGCAACCTATTCCCATACCTGAGTGGAAATGGTATAATATTACGATGGAATTTTTCATGTAGCTATCAAAGACTCCTATAAGGAATGATGCAATATGGGTTATTGTTGATCATCTTACCAAGTCAGCAAATTTTATTGCTATAAGAAATGATTTACCACTTGAACATATAGAAAGACTATATATTAATGAAGTTTTAAGGCTACATGGTGTACCCCTATCAATTGTTTCTGATCATGATCCCCATTTCACATCAAGAGTCTGGAAATTTATTCAGAAGGCCCTGGATACTAAACTTCATTTGAGCACTGCCTACCACCCTCAAATAGATGGATAATCAGAACGGATTATTCAAACCATAGAAGACATGTTGAGATCTTGCTCTCTTGACTTTCAATGTATGTAGGATCAATATTTTACTCTGGTAGAATTTTCCTATAAAAATAGCTTCTATTAAAGTATTCATATGGAACCATATGAAGCATTATATGGAAAGAGTTGTCGCACACCAACTTTTTGGGATGATGTTGGTGAAAAAAACTCGTAGGCCTAGAACTTGTTTAACAAACAACCGAAAATGTGAAGATTATACAAACCCACATCAAAATAGCCCAATATAGGAAAAAATGCTATGACGATAACCGAAGGAAGGATTTGGAATTTCATGTAGGAGACCTTGTTTTCTTGAAGTTATCTCCATGGAAAGGTGTTTTATGTTTCAGTAAGAAGAGTAAATTGATTCCCAGGTACATTGGACCTTTCAAAATTCTAGAATGAATTGGAGTTGTAGAATATCATTTGGAAATGCCTCCAATTCTCTTCAAAGATCATGATGTGTTCTACATATCACTGTTGAGAAAATACATGCCTGACCCAATGCATGTTCTCACCTCTGAGAAAATTGAACTGGAAACTAATCTGTCTTATTGTGAAGATCCTGTAAAAATTCTTGATTCCAAAGAACTAGTGCTGAGAAACCGGATGACTCGTCTGTTAAGAGTTCTATGGAAAACTGTAAGTTGGAAGAGGAAACATGGGAGCCTGAGGAACTTTTGATGAAGAACCACCCTAATCTTTTTATGGAGTAATATTCATGAAATTCTGAGGATGAAATTATTTTAAGGAGGGGATAATGTAACACCCCAAGCTTCTATGATACGTTCCCCTTTGAATAATTCAGTAGCTTGTGATGTATGCAACTAGGAGTTTTAACACACCACGACCTATCAAACTCGCTGTTATGAATAGTTATACCCAGTTTAAGAAATTTTATAATTTTTTTCAAACAATAGAAATCATTTTCTGGATTTAGAATATCAAAATTAGCTTAGGGTGATTTTTTTGTATTTTTCTGAAAACGTTAAATTTTTTATGAATAGTGAAAAACACTGCATTATTTTTTTAAAACGACTTTTTATTTAAATAATTAGTTATTTTAATTTAATTTATTTTAGGTCAAAATAGATACATAATACCAATATATGTTCAATTTAATTCATTGGAGTAAATTTTTAATAAGTTTAGATATATAAAATCTTATTGAACTTTTTACCATCTTTTACACACCTTCTAGGAGCATTTTAAAATTTTCATAAAACATAATTTTATCGCTTATGTGAGTTTAATTTATAAAAATTCAAAAGACATGGTTAATATTAGTATGTCAAATTTGGTTCAATAAAATGAAAATAATTTTTGGTGAATAGTAACTTTTTAATTTTATTTACCACGGTTAAAAGTAAATAGAGTAATTAAATGTAAAAATGATATAATAATTACCCTAACACAGGTAATAATTCTATTGGATAATTTTAATTCAAAAAAAACTGTAGGTATAAAATATAATCCTTTTGGTCCACTTGGATTATATTAGGACATTTATTGTTATTTTTTTAAAGAAGGGTTAAAAGTGTTAAATTCAAAGATTAATAAGTAAAACATTTTTAATATAGCGTTACACACAATATAAATTAGACTATAAATATTCATTAGAAAGATAAAACTATTTAATACATAATGGTGTTTTATTTATAATTTTTATACATTAAATAATATAATTTATTTATGACACAATGATGATACAGTAATTTCCATATTAATGAAATACTAAAATAATTGATATTATAAATATCCAAATAAATTTAAATTGATAATTTTGATGAATTAAACTAATTTTCAAGTTTAATATGACATTTTATGGTTGATTAAATAAATTCTATTTTAAGTGATAAATTTTATTTGGCTTTCAAAAAAATCAAATACTAAATAGTGTCAAAGTTGACATAATTGATTTTTAACAAAATTACAATATTATTTATTGAAATAATATTCCTAAAAATATAATGTTCATCCAAAGGACTTAGATAAGGTTATATATATATATAATGAACCTCTTGGTGTTATCTTGGTAGTTTATAGTATGTTTATTAACCATATAATATAAAAATACAAAGAGACATAGTAGATGTCAAACTATTTAACTAAGAGTAAAATCTAAAAGATAAGGTTAATATGGGGACATAAACCTATATGAAACCTATTTTTTGAGAATTTTTCAACCCATACCCACCATATCCTCTAAATAAATAATTTTTGATCCATTATAAACTGAAAATTATTTTATTATAAAATAATATTTCAAGCTTTTCCTAAAGTGATCCTCACCTCTCTTATAAAATGGTACTTCCCCTTATCTTAATTTTACACCTCCAAATCCATTTGTCTCAGCCAAACCCTACCCAAATATCTTCCTCAATTCCCTCACATAATCCTAGAGTCCTTAATTTTATCATAAATACAACCTATTCAGCCCTTTTTATCAACTCAAAAGGAAACACCTGAATAAGAGATAATAATTTCACTACCCTCTTTGAAGTTCTTTTCTTCTTCCACTCCATCTTTAATTGTTGTTTCCATAAAAAAATAATAAATACCATACCTTCTACATACTGTGATGTTATTATAAATATGGTACAACCATTTTCATTATTCTATCCATCCTATAAATGACAAAGTCACCATACATGTGTACGTACAGCTTACCGTCTCCACGTCATGGTGTAGTTTGTTATTCAAACACTTCATTATTTGGATGGGTATAATAATGAGTAAAAATGATGTGAATAATAAATATAACATGTTCCTTATTCTGTATATATAATATAATATCCACTTACCTATGATTTCACCCTTAATATAATGATATTGTCGCTCGTGTGTACGCACGGATTACCATCTCCATGAACACGATGAGATTCATTCACCATCATAATCATTCAAGAATAATTTTAATTTTATGATTTCAAATAATGTTTAAGAACTTAATATAATTATGGATATGAATCAAAAGAATCCTATCCATAACAAACATGTCTTACGTAACCAAGCATATAAAGGAAAATGAATCAGTTAACACCTAAAATGATGATACTACTAAAATACTATTAACAAAGCAATATTAGAGGATCATATATGATATCATATTTATGTATATAGTTCTTGTATAAGTTAATAACATTGTATTAACTATTATATTCGAGGATAACATACCAGAGACTAAGGCAAATTACCTGGTAAGGGTTAATTCTGCAATCTCTTTACTTATCCAAGGTTGTTAATATGTAAGTATCTACTAGGACCTCTTTATCATCCATATCTGTGTTTTCTTAAAAATGCAATTAAAAACATTTTTACTATTTACTAAAATATGGGTTAAAGTTATTTATACCCTTATTTGACCATATATGTTTTGAAATTAATCATTCTATTGTTTTCCAAATAAGGTACTTTATGACCTTTTCAACAAAATTAAGGTAAAAATGTCTTTTTTTAACTTATATGGTGGGTGTGTCTATTTTCTGCCGTTATCAAATCATCGAAGCTTCCCATATAGCTAATAAGAAAATTTTCAAAATAAATGTTTTCTTTTATAATTATATAACTTTTAAATTATTTCAAAATAGAAATAGATATTTCTCTAAAAAAGTTTAGATTTCATCTATGTCAACATCCTTTGAGGGATTTTAAGATTGTTTGACGTTGAGTTATTATGATAAAAATATTCGATATTGTATTTTAAGGTTTTTTGTTATGTTGGAATGTGGATTTTTTATTTTTATACCATTAATGGTTTATGGATAAAGTATTGACATTATTTATGCTAGTTTTAATATTAATTTTTATATTGTGTTCAAATGTTTTTATATGAGGAATGAATTGGACATAGTAAGTGATGTGTAGAGCCCACTATAGCTCCTTGATGCATTGGTAGGTCTCATGATACAAACTAGTTTCTCGTCACAAGGTCTAGACAAAATCTTATTTGTAGTCATAGCACAAAACCTTGACTATGTGCTTATGAAGTCTGGGATTATGCATTCCATCATTATGAAATTGGATATTGATATTGCATGTGATTATCCGACTATTAGAATATCCTTGTGAATAAGTAAATGGAATTTTTTTATTTATATAGGCCATTTCATGTAGAATTTTATGTTTAAAAGCCTTATGTTTTAGTCTTATACATTGCCTTAAATGTTTATCCATATTTATGAGTGTTTCTTCTATATTGTTATCCTTACTGAGCATCTGAGCTCACCCCTTTCAATGTTTTATTTTTCCCAATATGTGAAGAAGTATATTAGGATTAACCTATAGGGATAGTAGAAGGGATATTAATGTGGGCAATGGAGACAATTTTGTTGTTGTTTTTAATTTTATAATGTAATGTAAAACTTATGAATGTATCCACTACTTCCAAGGCTACTAAATCGATTGGTCTTTCAGGATTTGATCGCTTCTGATCATGCCAATGTTATATAATACTACACTGACTCTGGGTAATTGGGGTCAGGGAATTATAGGTTGTGTACTCATTCATGATAATAAAAGTGATTTCCTATGCCTTCATTTTATCAAATATCCATGAGTAGAACTATCCTAAACATGACCTAAAATTGGTTTTAGTGATCTTTTTGATGATTATTTTGAGACATTATCTCTATGAGGTAAAGTGTGACACATATAAAAATCATAGAATCCTAAAGTATATATTCAAAAAAAATGCCTAAATTTTCACCCACTAATGTGTTTATATATGATAAAGGATTATGATTGTTTAATAAATTACCATGTTGATTAGTTGAACAATTTTATAGATGCTCTGAGTTCAAAGGATCCTACAACCCTATCCCGGATGATAATTTCAAGGGATCCAATATTCATGGACTTACAGAGGATAGACATGGTAATAATAAAAAGTATCTTCATACTACCAATCTCAAATGATTTTTCCACCATATATTATTTATATGATCAAGGAGGTTTATAAGGATTATGTGCTGCTACAAAAAAAGGTAGTGAATATAATAAAGTTTAACATTACTAAATATTGAGTTATAATTTCAGAAAACTGGATATGTGTCCCATAAAACCATAAATAAATATGATACTTTGAGATGATGCACAAAGATCAACCTTATCTATTCATCAAGGAATCACTAAGATGCATAAATATCTGAAGATGGACTTCTGGTGGTATAACATCAAGAGGGAGTTTTCTGAATTCATATAATGAATCCGGGTATAAGAAAAGTAAATGTTTAATGAATGAATTATAAGTATATGATGAAACCATTTCTTATACTAGTATGTAAATGGGAAAAAAATTTCCACAGATTTCATTATAGGAATCCCTAGGACCCCTAAATAAAATAAAACCATCTAAGTAGTAGTTGATCACCTTACCAAGTCAGCACATTCCATTATTATCATAGGTGTTTTATATCTTGAAAAACTCACCAATATATACAGAATGGAATTGTTAAGACTGTATGGAGTACCAATTTCCATTGTATTTCATCAATATCTGAGATTTACATCGAGCTTCTAGAGAAACCTATAGTAAGTGTTGGATAGATAGATAAGTTTCAATAATACTTATAACCATAAAATTTATGGACATTATAAGAGAACCACTCAAACTCTAGAGGATATATTTAGGTCATGTTCAATGTATTTCTATGGATTTTGGGATCAACAGCTTCCTTAGAGTAGTTCTCATATAAAAATGACTTTTATTCGATCATTTTAAATGAAATTGTTTACAGTCTTATATGGTAAGAGGTTGTGGAATTCAATATATTGGTATGAATATGGTGATTTCAAGATTATGGGACCTGATTATACATATAATATGATAAAGAAGGTTCAAACCATTTGGTGTTATATGAAATGATCATAAAGTTGACTGAAAATCAATGAAGAAAATTGTTGACAAGGCATAGATTTTGAGGTCAGAGGTAAAGTGTTCCTTCTTTTATCACCATGGAATAAATTCCTGAGGTTTGGGAATAAGAGAAATATTAGTCCAAAATACATTAATCATATCAGAGCAGTGGCCTATTAACTAGCACTTCCACCTAGCCAAACTCATGTACATGATGTATTGCATGTATCCATCTTAAAAAGGTACATACTATAAACCTCACATGTATTGAATCTGGAGGTGTAACCATTAGATAATAATCCTTTATACGAGGATAAGATGGTAAAGATATTATATCATAGAGACAAGGTTCTATGTACAAGAAAACTCACATGGAAAAAGTGTTGTGGATAAACCTCTAGTTTGAAGAGGAGACATGGGAACCCAAAGAGGGGATGATATAGAAGTACCCTGGTCTGTTTTTTCATATGAATTAAATTTTGAGGGAGGTATTTCTAAATAGAAGTATAATGTATTTTAATAAACATTTATAAGTGAAAATGCCTTTTTAAATGTGTAAATTACTTATTAAGTAATGAAATTAAAGAAAAAAATGCACTAATTTTGTTTTTCGATCATTAAAACTTATATATTATCTGATTTAAAACACTATTAAACATCATAATCAATGATATCATTATCATATTATTAATATATATATATATATGGTTATGAAAAATAAAATTGTCACAAACAAAGGATGTGATGGCCTCAACTCATAGGATCATACCCTAAAAATTCCTTTTATCAAAGCTTCCAAAGGAGATAGCATAACTAGAATTTTACCTTGGCTAATCATATACCATGATTTAATAACTAAATCATGAGGGAAACCATTTACGAGAGAAGTTCAAGTTCATTGAGGTCACCTCCGAAACCATGTTCTTTGAACCACACAAATAAAATATCACCATCATACTCCTTACCCTCCGGGAATTTACTAGTGTAATTAAGGGCCATGTATCTATACCTTAATATTATGAATTTTTATATTTTTATTTTTTAAAAAATATTGGTTATATTTATATTTTATTACTTTATAATGTTTAAATAATAATGTTTGATAAAAAATATAATTTGATACGATGAAACACAGATTAGATTTTTTGGGGCATATATGGTTCCAATCAAGCCATTCATTTTTATGAAATCAAAAAAAATTAAATAAATTTTAATAAAATATTTTTATTAAATATTTTAATTAAATATAAATGATAATATAATTTTACTAAGTCAAATGTAATTTTTATAAGGTTTTGAAAACTGTTATTTTGAAGAAACATAATATTTTTCAACAAATGAATATTTTTACTCATATTTAATGAAATATTTTGTTAAAATAAATATTTTTTTAAATAAAAATAAAAATTATCCAATGGTGAATTTTTCATAAATTTTTGAGAGAGTCAACTTCATGGATAGTGATTCGAGATAATATAGTTATACGACATGTATTATGGAATCATAAAACCACAACTATGATGAAACAAATACTATAAATTGTATCCATGACAAAAAAAATATATTAAAATTTAAAATAATTTCTTTTTGGAAGTTATTTAATTAATTTTATTTATCCTTAATGAATCCTCCAAAATCTAAATTATATTTTAAGGATTTAAAGTCTATTATTTATAAGCATGACTCACTTCCACATCACTAAGGACATTATCATAATGAGTTCTATTATTAGACTTATAAGAAAATTAAAACCACGTATATTTAGTAGAAACCACTTGAAAATCATGGAATGGGTTGTAGATTTAATTACATTACTATATATAGTCCAAAGCCTAGGTTTGGGAATTAATAAAGAATTCCCCTCTCTTTTACTTTTAATCCCCACACAATCTTTCATTACACTTCACCCAAAAGCCTTATATAAATAAGTTACTCTGACTTTACCTCTATAAAGACCTCCCAATGTGTCACCAATCTCTTAATAATCACCTCCGAAGCTTTTAGATGTGACCTATTAGGGTAAGGGATCTTATCCTTCTCCTCTTATTCCAAGCACCTTATTTATATTATACATATGATTTCAAACTGTTCATGTTGGTATATGTTTTCACATATCTAAATTTATATCCTTAATATTGAAAAGTGATGAGATACCCCTTTCACTATCATTAATCTCTTATATGAATCTATATATACACCTATTATGTTGCTGAAATTATCCTGTGATTTTCCATGACTAACATTTGTGTAGTGAATACTCATCCCCATTTCCACTCAATGGTATTCACCTATATGTAATTATCCATAATTTTTTGGGTATTTCCTTTCATGTAACCTGAACTCCTTAGTTATGGCATTAAAAGTGATGAAATTGGTTCTTATATTGTTTGATCTACATTGAACATGTATTCATGTACATGATATAAAAGTGAATTGTGGGCTTGGATTATTTATCCCTCCAATGCATTGGGTACTCTTTTTATCTCATGATATTCCACATATGGTGCATGGAAGGTTATACTAAGAACAATATGTTGTGTTTTATTGGTATTTATTCTTGAATTATGTTTAGGATGTCATGTGTTATTTTTATCACCACACTCTTATGTTTCCTTCATGTTATCATGTTTTATCATGAATCATTGTTTAAGATTATGATTCTAACCTCTCTTATGTTTCCTCTATGTTACTATTATCTCACAATTATTACATTCATAATGTTTTTCTTTAATTACTCCCTTAAACGGATTTATAACCCACCCATTTATTATGTACATCATTAAATAATCTTGTACAGTTTCATAAGATCCATTGAATATAAGCACATGTTATAGTGTTTAAAATAATTTCTTTGTGTTTCTATTGAAATTTTTTAGGTTGTATGACTATTTTCCCAATTAAATTATGCATCGTGATTATATAGGGTTGTATAAAGTCTATCTTTATGGAATAATTCATAAAATAAACTATATTAAAATTTGAGTTATCATAATAAGGGTGCATGTACAATTATTATTTTCTATCCATATAACTATTAAAACTCAATTATATTATTTTATATCCCTATAACAATTAAACATAATGGTAATTATTTAATTTCAAAAACTAATTGTTTAAAATTATGATATAATCATGTGTTTTGGTTCCAGTATTCTCTCAATAATCAAATCTGATGTTGTATTTTTTGTCATCTACCTTGATTAAAATGTTTATCTAGATTTTATTTGTTTCATTTTATTTCCATTTTTATTATACTCTAAAATTATTTAATAGTCTCTCCATGGTAACCTCATTGGACCTCTACACTAGTAGGAACACTCTAACATTTGTGGAGGTGTGCTTGAACGACTTATTTTCATTGTCATGGGGAAATTGTCAAGGGTATTTTAGGGTGTGGGGTAAAACTTGAGAGTGGGTAGGTTGGGTAAGGATATTAAAGAGTTTTTTGTAACTATATGGGGATATGGTGTGTGTATAGCATTTTGGGTTTTGATTATTTTTACTAGTTTTTTAAAACTATGTCATCAAAAGCTATGATTGAAATGTTATGTGTCATGTATCAATAATTTTGATGATATATCACATTAAAAATATTATATTTGAGTTATAAGGGGGTATATAAGATCTCATTAAACTAGTTTTTTTCCACCAAAACATCATAAATATCAACAGCATCATTTTATCTTACTATTATTTATACAGCTAATGGATCAAGTGGTTTCATGATCGAAGTCATCCGATTCAAATCACATGAGAGTGCTTCAGATGAAATGATCAACTTTTTTGGGGTAAATACTATCTATAGGGAACAAATTTATAGACCATGTTTATTATTTAATATTTTACTAGATGGATACTATTGCTAATTTAAGGGTAAATCTAGTGACATACATACTTCATAGACTAGACTAGAACTGGTGGTAATTGTAAGTCTATGTTAATAGGTATGAGAGACTCCCCAAAAAGGACTTAAATGACTTGTTTTTAAGTAGTTTTCCTTAACATATTAGAATGGATAGGAGATATATAGTTTATGTATCTTACTCATTGGTAACTTCTAGTGATGGATTACAAAATAAAATTTATGGGTCTACTGTATTTTTCATTGGTGCTTATTGGGGATGAGAATGATAGGTTGAGACATTTTTAGGATGGTTTGGGGTACTTGATATGAGTTTAAGAGAGAATTTTATTTATAATTTATTTTTTAGATGTGGTGAATTGGGAAATCAAAAATATTATGAAATTGATAAAAAGAGGTGTTGCGGGCCTCTACTTATTTTATCGGGTCTATAATCAGGAATTTGTTTAAAATGAAGTAGATATATGATGGTTCTCATCAAGATGATGATAGAAATGGTAGGAATTATGGAGTTTTATATATTCCACCTCAATAGATGGCCACCCTCAAGTGATTTCAGTTCCATAATAAAATATATATTATTCATGATTATGATAAACCACTAAAGGCATTGTACTCATGTAAAATAACAATGGATTTTTAGTGGTTCCCCAAGAACAAACCTTAGACCAGTGGTGGGTAAGGTGCCAGTTAGAGTTTATGATCTGGAACAGGTCTAGTAGTATCACCTCAAAATAGTAGTTGGGGTTATCCAGTTCAATCTCGATGAGACAATGGATCCGTGGTATTTGGGAATTTCACCATGGATTTTTCATATTTTAGGATTCTTGGTTCAAGGTGTGAGTTAAAAATAGTTTTTTTATAATAGATAAGACTCTACATAACTTTAAAGAGGGTCCATCAATGGTCCGAAGCAATATAGTTGTGGAATATTAATTGGAATCGATATTATTTTATTTGGGTGCAACACAAACATTTTATTTTTCTCATCTAGTTAGAGATATGGGTTTTTATTTAGTGTGTTTGATGAGGAATATAATGATCAACACACTATTGTGGAAGTGATCCAGTAGTATTTTATGGTATTTGAAATGTGAAACTATAGTGAATGGGTGACATGGATATATTTTAATATATTTTTCCGGCATTATCCTAATGAAATTTTGATAAATGTTTTTCTAAAAGGAGTTTAATTGATTAAAAGTAGACACCTTATAATTTTATGGTGGAAAAGTTAATTTATTGAATAATTAGTTAAATTTTGGAAACTTTTATGCTGCAAAAGTTCAAGGTTTTAATTTTTTATTTTTTTATTTCTAAAGAAAACACACATTCTTAGATTTTGTGAAATAAAAATTGAAATAATTTTCTAGGATATAATTTCATGTATGTGGATTTCGAATTTTCATTTCAAATGGTCCATGTTTTAATTTTTTACATTTCTTATGGAAAATATTATATTTTTTTTATTATAATGAGTTAGTAGAAATATTTATTTAATGGTAACATGAAATAGGGACTTATTTTAATGCCCTTGTTTTATGTTTCAAAATTAGATTTTTTATGGAATATATTTTAGATTCCACTTGTTTCTAGAAATTAATGAAATTTTCTTATAGTGTTTCATTTTGGGTTTGAATTAAATTTAATTCATTATAGTGAATTTAATTTTTTTTATTTCTTTTATGGGAAACACATGTTATTGTAAAAAAATGTAAATCCTATAATGAGAATTTTATTATAGTACTATTAATCCTTATAAGATAATTTACAGCAACTAGATTATACATATAATAATTTTCATGGGGCCCATAAGATAAATTTGTGTTATTCAGTAAGAGAAATGATCCTTAGAGGATTTAAACTATCATCACCATAATATAAATTCCATCAAAATAGGATAAATTCCAAGGGTCCAGTAAAATAATATCAGGTAAGCTAATTCATCTGTTTTATCGTGTGATAATTCTAGATGCCTTATAAGATATTTCACCTTGGGAATCTATATGTATGATAATTTATAACACATCAACCAAAAAATGATGTCATGTAAATTCAAATCCATGTTTGAAACCAAAAAAGTAGAGGTTGTCAAATATTCACATAATGAAACTAAAAAATAAGGTTGAATAATAATTTTTCACACCTGGTGACCGATTGAATTTTCTCAAGTACTCACAATGGGAGTTTTCAAAGAACCAACATCGCTAGTTCCGATATTATATTTTCACAAGTGTAATA
This sequence comes from Viscum album, assembly GCA_963277665.1. NCBI lineage: Eukaryota > Viridiplantae > Streptophyta > Magnoliopsida > Santalales > Viscaceae > Viscum > Viscum album. Next base: position 1,570,941,106 of record OY728148.1, on the reverse strand, counting down.
ACCCAATTTTATTGATGGATAACTGAAGTTCATGTGACTATTAAACAAACCAAAATCTAACAGTTCTTTAGTATTTATCACCATTAATGACCAAACTATAGCCTGATTTTATGCTAGAATATTTATGATGATAAATGAAGTTTAAATGGATCAAATAATTGGAGATTCATTTGATTAGGAATAATTAGGAATATTTTCATGAATGATTACTCTCCGATATGCTTAAAATCTATGAATAAGTGTCTTTTCGTCATTTTTTTCCTATGTAGTTTTTATTTTATGGTTTGGGGAATTCATATCCTCCAAACTCTAGTATGATTTCAAGGGTATAGAAAAACATGAATCTTTGGATTTATGTAATTCACATGTGAAATAAAAGATATGATCTTTTCCCTACCCATTTTCAAAAAAAAATCTAGATATAGGTTCAAATGGTGGTCTGAGTTGAGGTCTCACCATTCTTATTCAAAATGAAGCTGCAAAGAGTAAATATTAAAGGACTAAACTATGGATAATTGAAGTGTGGGATGGAAGAATCTTAAGATAGTCAATAATTAAGGATTTAACTATTGATTACATGTGTAATATTATTTTGGAAAATATAATTTTTTAAAAATTATTGTAGTGATAGAATGGTATGGGGGGAGTGTGCATATAGTTTGAGGAAAACCAAAGAGTATTTATGTAACGCCCTGACCCTAGTTACCTAGAGTTGATGCATTATTACATAACACTAGCATGATACAGAGAATCATGTATCGAAAGACCGATCAGTTTAGTAGCCTTGGGAGTGCTAGATACATACATAAGTTTAACATTACATCATGAAATGAAAAAGAACAAAAATTTTCCATTTTTAAAACACTCACATCCCTTAGCCTATTATTGCAAGTTAATCATAATATACTTCTTTGCATCCTGGGGAAAATAAAACATAGAAAGGGGTGAGCTCATATTCTCAGTAAGGATAAATATATAGCAGAAACTATCATAAATAAGCATAAACATTTAAGGAAATGTATAAGACTTAAACACAAGCCTATTAAACATAATTTTCAGCATAATATAGAAAATATAAATCAAATAATTTCATTTACATATTCACATGGATATTATACTAGTCAAATAGTCACATGTAATATCAATATCCAAGTTTATAATGATTGAATGCATAATGATGGACATCATAACTACATAGTTAAGGCCTCATGCCAATACTAAAAATAAGATTTTTTCAAGGCCTTATTCCAAGACACTAGTTTTTCTAATGATACCTACTGATGCATCAAGGAGCTATAGCGGTCTCCACCCATCACTTACTAAGTCCAATGCATTCCTCATATGAAAAGTTGGAAACAAAACATAACCATTCGTATTAAAACTACCATATGAAATGTTAATATTTTGACCATAAATCATGAATTCTATAAAATAACACATCCACAATCAAACATATCATAAAACATTCAATACAATATGAAAGGTTGTATCATAATAAATCAACTTCAGAAAAGTGTAAAATCCATCAAATAATGTTTACATTAATGAAATCAAAACTATTTGATAAAAATATATCTTTCTATTTTGAAATAGTTTAAAAGTCTCAAAATTATAAAATAAAACATTTATTTTGGAAATATTTTTATAATATTTTAAGGGAATATTGGAAGGTTTTATAACGATGGAAAATAGACGCACCCACTATATAACTTAAAAATATATTCTTTCCTTAATTTTTCGAAAAGATGATAAAGTAACTTTTTTGGAAAGCGGTGGAAAGGTTCCTTTAAAACCAATTAATAAAAATTCAAACAAGTTTATAAATGAATTTAACTCATATTCTAGTCAATAGTAAAAAAAATTATGAAATATATTTTTAAGAAACACGAATGTGGATGATTAAGAGTTCCAAGTAGATACTCACATATAAGCAACCTCGAATAATAAAGAGATTGTAAAATTAACCCTTACCTTGTACTGATCCTTGATAGACGGTATGTTAACCTCCTATATAATATTTAAATCATTTTTATTAAATTATACACAAACCAAATACATAAATATGATATCATATATGATCTTCTAATATTTCTTTGTTAAAAATATTTCTGTAGTATCATTGTTTCAGGTGTTAACTGATTCATTTTACTTTTCATGTTTTTTTACCTAAGTCATGTTTTTAGGGATAGTATGTCTTTGATTCATATCCATGATGATATTAGGTTCTTAAAAAATCATTAAATTAAAATTATTCTTGAATGATTACTATGGGGAATGAATCTCATCGAGTTCATGGAGACAGTAATCCGTACGTACGCACGAGTGACAATATCATTCTATTGATGGTGAAATCGTATATAATTGGATGGTATATCATATACACAGAATAATTAACATGTTATATTTATTATTTTCATAAATTATACCCATTATTATACATGTACAAATAATGAAGCTTTGAATAAGAAACTACACCACGATGTGGAGATAGTAAGTCATACGTACCCACATATGGTGACTTTGTCATTCATAGTGTGGATAGAATAATGAATATGGTTGTACCATATTTATAATAACGTCAATGTATATAGAAGGTACTAGATATATTATTTTGTAATGGAAACTAAAAGAAAGAAGAAGTGTAAGAAGAAAAGAACTTTGAAAGTGGTGATGAAATTATTACCTTTTCTTCAGGTCCTTCCTATTGATTTGATCAAAGGGGGTCCTTTGGTTGGATTATGTCAAAGTAAGGCCTCTAGGTTAAATTTAGGGTAGTTTGGAGGATATTTTATCAGATTTTATCCAAGACTAATGGATTTGGAGGTGTTATTTTGAGAGAAGGGGAAGTACCCTTTTATAAGAGAGGTGAGAGTCACTTTAGGAAAAGCTTATAATATTAATTTATTATATAATCATATTTTTTTATAATGGATAAAAAAGGATTTATTTCAAAGATAAAGTTAGGATGGGTCTAAAATATCTAAACCAATTGATTTTGAACAGGTTTAGGTCATCAAATTAACCTTCTTGTTTTGGATTAAAATCTTAGTTAAATAGATTAACTTTTACCATGTATTCTTGTACTATTATAATAAATGGTTTATAAATATACTATAAAAACCCAAGAGAACCCCATTTGGTTAATTATTGGCATATATATCATTATGTAATTATTTTTTCTGAACCATAGATTTTTATAAATACTATGTCATTTAATAATATACTATTTGTTTTAAAAACTCATTTTTGTCAATTTTGACACTATTTTGTATTTTGTTTTTGTGAAAGTGAGAAAAAAAATATAAATTCGAAAAAAAAAATCTTTAATCAACCCTAAAATTTCATATTAACCTATAAAATTCTTGGAATGCATCAGAAGTATCAATTTACATTTATTTTTATATTTATAATATCAATTATTTTAATTTTTCATTAATAAGGTAATTCCTGCATCATCATTGTGTCATAAATAAATTTAATTATTTAATATATGAAAATTATAAATAAAATACCATTATGTAGGAATTGTTTTTATTTTTTTAATTAATACTTAAAGTGGGATTTATCTTATGTATAACCCTATATTAAAAATGTTTTAGTTATTAAACATTTAATTTAACACTTTTAACTATTCTTTAAGTAAAATAATAATAAATTTCCAAATCTAATCCAAGTGGACCAAAAGGATAATAAATTATTGATAATGTTTATTTTAGTAAATATTCACTTATCCAATAGAATTAGGACATGTATTTGGGTAATTATAATATCATTTTTACCTTTAATTACCCTATTTACTTTTAATCGTGGTAAATAAAATTCAAAAGACACTATTCACCAAAACATATTTTCATCATATTGAACCTCATTTTCCATAATTATGTCAAAATTTTCTCTCTTATTTCTGAATTTCAATTCACAGAAGTGGTAAAATTATGTTTTATTCAAAATTGGTAACATTCATAGAAGGTGGGTAAAAGACGTTAAACAAATTTAATAAAATTTTATACATCTGATTTTATTATAAAATGACTACAATGAAATAAATTGAAATAATATAGGTATTATGTATCTATTTTTACTTAAAATTAATATAACAAAAATAAATAATTATTTAAATAAAAATTATGCCCTAAACAATAATGAAGTGTTTTTCACTATTCATCAAAAATTGAATGTTTTCAGAAAAATACAAAAAATTCACCCTAAGCTAATTTTGATATTACGAATCCGAAAATGAAGTCCATTTTGAAAAATAAAATTTATAAAATTTCAAAAAGTGGGTATTACAATTCATAATGGATATTTTGATTGGTTTTTGTGTTCTAGAACTTGAATTTTGCGTACATCGCAAGATATTGCATTATTCAAAGAGAAGCATATTGTGGAATCTTGGGGTGTTACAATTTAGTTCATGATTATATTAATATTATGACATAACACTTTCATGAATGTTTTTTGAGACTTCTAATGTGTAGCTATAAGATAATTAAAAGTATATATAAGGTAGATACAGAAAAAACATTATGATCAGATAATGAAGCACGTGATGGGACTCGGAGATGGAAATTGTGTTTATCAATAGAGAATCTTATTTTTCAACATTCATTGTTATTATTTCTATTTTAATTGAATTAATTTTTTTTATAATTTAATAATTTCTCTCTTCTTAACTTTTTAAAAAAAATTATTGTGTTGGTATGATCAATTACTCCATTCATTATATATTTTCTATATGTTTTCTCAATTATCAATTACTAGGTATTATATTTTCAAAATGTCAAAGAACAATGAGAATTTTCCTTGATATAATTAAACCAAGACTTTTTAATTAATATTTAATAATATCTCATTGGATTAAATTATGGTCAATGAAATATTAATTATAATGATTCTTGATTGCACTAATTTTTGGATGATTTAATTCATATTTGAGGAACTATAAAATTGAATCATACATGGTTTTTCCAACTAACTAAGAAAGTTAACCACATTTATTTATGTTCAAATGAGTTTCTTGAATAATTTTTGGTGGAATTTGTTTTCCAAAACCATCCAATATAGATCCCTATCTCATCATTCATTATTTATTTTTATCCTATTTTCCTTCTTTCTATATATAAATCACATATTACAAATGAGTTCGTTATTCACACGTACTTTCAAAATTGTAATTCTATGATATCTTCATTAAGTTTTCTTAAGATTTTATTTCTTATATTGGCCACACACATACTCCATTTTCATTATCTATGGGCTCGACCCTTGCAATCTACTTCACCGGTATTAGGAAGGGAAGTTAAATAACTAATTTTCCTTGCATTCAATGACATATAATTGAAAATTTAATCATTTTTTATTAGAAAGGATCATGAAACAAAGGGTAGAAAATATTATCCATTAAATTTTGTATTAAAAATAATAAATCATAAAAATTCAACAAAAATTTCTTAATGATTTAAAATATAGTTGGGTGTATGTTCACCAGGTCATCTTATGGAAATATAGAGTCTATAATTCTAGAGGTTAGAAAAAACTTAAGTTATATAAAATAAAACAATGAAAATGTTAAAATGGTAGATCACTTGAAATTTTTTAATAGTGATCAAAATATAAACAACAATCAAACAAAACCTAGAAATTATTTGGTTGAGAGAGTTTTCCTATGGGAGTTTCAAGTGCTATATTGCCAATTTATACTTTATATATTTGGAAAACTAATATGGATAGAAATTATGAAATTAAAACATCACATTTTCAATGCTTACATAATGCATAAGACTACCTAATAAAGACTCACTTTACTCCATTAGGTAATCTTATTATGTGACGTAGTGACTTCTATTTAGTGTGATAATTGAGGAGGAATTAAAAATTAATTTTTTCCCATTTTTTTTAAAGGAAATTATTGAGATGGTTTAAAAACTGAATGAGGATATTTTTGAACTACAGGATCAAATTTTTAATTCCTTTTTAATGAAATTTTATCTAAGATTAATTACATCATATATTATACATAAGATCATTATATTTTTTGAGATGAGGGAATGTTGTTTCATGAAGCATATGATAGGTTTAGAGGTTTACTTCGATAGTTTACAAACAAGCAATATACACCACAATCCCTTATGGACACTTGTTATAATGATTTCACCCCTAATCACAAAACTTTGGTTGATTAGTACCTATGATATAATTATCATGAAAAAAATATATAATATTGGAAAGAAATTATCAATACACTAGAAAAAAATTCAAAAAATAAGTGTTCAATAATGAGAACAATTTTTAAAAAGGACAAAAATTCCATCCCAAAAATTAAATTTAATGTTGTTATTGTTTATAATAGGGATTTAAAAAACTCACTTAAAGAGTGGTTCAAACAGTATGGTATGTTTTGAAATTTCAATCATTTCTTCCCAAACATTAATATTCCAACACAAAAACCTAAAAATTATATTATTGAGGGTCTATAACTACATTGAAAAATATGGATTTACCTTTATAAAATTCATATAATCTATTTTTTATTAACCATCCAAATCTCTCAAGGAAGGTAAAATGAATGTTTAGACCTGTTATTCCACATATATTTTAAAAACAACTATGGTAGCCTTTCTAAAATCAATATATGAAAGAGACTTCTGATACACAAGGGAATTTTGTGGCTCAAATTTTTCAAAAATTATTTTTTTTAAGAAAATGGATTCTAAAGATGACATAATGAAACTTTAGTTTGATAAGAAAAACCAATTTTTATTTGGATAAAGATAAATTTAATGAAAGAATGAAAAATATATAATTGAAAATGAGATGATTTTCTAGGGGAATAAATAATAAATAAAAGTTTAAATTACCAATCACTACTAATGTGAACACATCTTAGGATTTAATGGGTTTTACAACTATGATTGGTTTAGAAACTCATCGGGTATTTAAAAAAGAAATTGAAACTACATAGAATGGCAATCTAGTTTAATCCAAAAACATAAATCTATAAATTCTATAATCTATAAATATGGAATTATCCATAGAAAACACCAAGAATATTGATGTTATAGGTAAACTCAAAGGGAAAATGACTTAGAAAATTATTATTACCAAGGTAAGAAAAAGGTTGGAGAATTTGTTGACAGGACATTAACAATATTTAATAATTTATATCCCACCATTATATTCCATTAAATAATTAAAAAGAAGCATCAAGAACCTAAATTTATTAAATTTAATGAGTATTTTATGAAGATATATATCAATAATTATTTCCTTCAGTCATTATATTAGATCTTATATTATTTTAAATATTTCATGAAAATTGTTTCCAATATAAAACATTGTATAAAATTTCAACACATTATATATTATTAGAGTGGAGTGTGGTTATTCAAAATAAGATAACTCCTTATCTTAAAGATCCAAGAATATTTTTAATCCATTGTACTTTATTGTATATTTTCCTATTTAACTATTTTTGTGAATCTAGTGTGAGTATAAATTTTATATCATTTCATTTTTTAGGGCTTGTATTTATGAGTTCTATAACCAACCAGAGTTTCCTTGCATTTAGAAGACTGTTATTCTACTCACCCAATTGGTAGGATTTATGATTTGTTAACTCATGTAGGGAAGGTATATTTTACTAATAATTTTTCCATATCAGACATGGATTTTGACAAGGAAGTTCTTATTATCCTTGTTAGACCTTTCCTAGCTCCGGGAGTAGATGTAATAGAAGTGTCCAATAATTTACTGATTTATAAGTTAGGAGACCAAATAGGATAATTTAATGTGATTAAAATAACGAAAGAACATTTACAAAATAAAATCTATCCAAAAGATGATAATTTATAATTAAAATAACCTATTAAAGAGGAATATGCTGATTTTTTATAATGATTATTTAAATTAATAATAGGTAATTTATATCTAAAATATGTACTTTGATATTATAAAGTTAAAAGAAAGATCCTTTAGATAAGTATTAGGGAGAGTTAATAGTGAATCTTTATGAGTTTTATTTAGAGAACATTCTTGACCAAATTCTTATTTCTATATTTGAAGAATAATTTTCAGAAGATTATAGTGATAAGGATGAATATTTAAATAGTTCATTTATTAAATGGATTCTTGAGTACCATATCTCTCCATGTACCAAGAGTTTTCCTTTTAGTGAACAAGAACCAATTATAGAGATCAAACCCCTTCCATCCCATCAAAAATATTATTTTTTGGGTGAAATATCATCTTTACTTGTTATCATCTCATCTAATTTATAGGTAAATACATTGGAAAGGTTTCTCAACTTCTAGATTATGCATATATATTTTATTGGTTGGTCTATAGATGATATTAATTGAATTAATTATTCTTACTGAATGCCCAAAATTTCTGTAAATCTTGAACATAAATTAATAATTGATGTACATATAAGATTTAATTCAAAAATAAAATAGGTATTTAGGTATGAAGTTATAAAAAATATTGTTTTTTGAATGATATATCCTATTTAAAATAGTAATTGGATCATCTCAATTTAGGTTATACCTAGGAAGTGAGGATTCACTGTTGTGACAAATGAGAAGAATGAAAAAAATCTTTGTTGAAAATAAATTATGCAAGGAGTCTACATTATTTATATAAAGATAAATTATTTTTCTAAAAAAGACTCATTTCTAATGTTTTTTGAATTAAATTATTTATTGTTTTTCTAGAAATTAATTTTTCTATTTTCTAGATGGAAATTCTAGTTATAATATGATTCATGCAACTCTGGAATATTAGAAAAAAACCATATTCACATTCTCCATTAAGAAATTTTATCACCATTAAATTCCCTTTGTATCATGTGGAGATCGAGCTAACATTCAATGGTGTATGATAGAAATATTTTCTGACATAATTGAGAGAATAAATTAAGTGTTTGTAGATAATTTCTCAAATATTGGGAGTAATTTTTTAAATTTTCTTAATAGTATAGAAATAATTTTTGAGACATTACAAGAATATAATATTGTTTTGAACATTAAGAAATGTTAGTTTATTGTTATTGAGGGTATAATATTAGGTCATAATGTGTCTAAGAGAGAAATATATGAAGATACTTTTATAATTGAAGTCATTCAAAAGATACCACCTCCAGAAAATATCATTATAATTACAATTTTCATAGAAAATTCTAGTTTCTTACAACAGTTTGTCAAGTATTTATCAAAAATTAGAAGGCCCTTATTCTCTCTATTAGTTAAGGACACACCGTTTTTCTTTGATTAAATGTTATTATATTCATTTAATCTACTCAAAAAGTCAATCAATTCTTCAAAAATTATTTCTTCCCCTGATTTAAAGATGATTTTTTGGGTCATTTCTGATACCAGTGATGTTGTGTGATGATTTTTAGGGAAACGAAAAGAGAACAATATTCATGTGATTTAATATATTAGTAATATATTTTATCATACTCAAAATAAATATTCTATAAATGAAAAATTTTTAGTTATTCTAATCTTTTCTATTAAATATTTTAGGTTTAATCATATATATTTTGAAGTTATAATTTCTACAGAACATTCTATTATTAAATATATTTTATCTAATAAATAATCCAAACCTAAACTTCGAAGGAGGGCCCTTCAGTTATAGGAATTGTTTCTAGATAAAAAAGATAAAAATTGTGTAAAAATTGTGTTTTTGACCACTTCTCTGGGATTCCAATTACTCAAATTGATGAGGAAATAGGTACTAATTCTTTATTTATTAAAGAGATACTATTTTTTATGAGGTGATCAACATAGTCTACAAATTATGCTAATTTCCTTGTTAGGGGTGTAATTCTAAAGTATATTTATAAAAACCAAATAAATAACATCATTTTTAATCATAATAACAACTATTGTGATAATAATTTACTTTTATAAATATGTATTAATGTTATCTATGGGGAATTTGTTCCCAAAGAGTTCCTGATTTCTATTTTAGTGAGTCATCACTCTTGACATTGGGGAGAAAAACATAGGGGTGAGACAACAACATAGAATTTATTAGAGGATGGTTTTGACTAGAGGACAGTTTTAAATATTCCATAATCCTTATTGTAGGATGTGATGGGTGACAAAGGACAACTAATGTTGAAATTAATAAATAATTTCTTCATAAAGGGGGTTTTAAAGGTTTAAATCTATGATATGTGGGCATTAAAAAATTTGGTTCCATTTCCATCTTCATTTAGGAATGAATACAAATATGTTTCAATAAATTATGTCTCTGAGTGGGAACAAGATATGAAAATTCCAATCAATCATGCTTGTAGTATTGTGAATTTTATAAAAAGATAATATATTCTCTATATTTTTGTGCCCTAAAAATTTATTATAGAAAATTGTACATTTTTTAATAATTTTAAATAAAAATAATTTATAGAAAAATTTCCATGTGTTAAAAAAGGGTACCACCTATCACCTATAGTCAAATGGAAAATCAACACAATTAATTAGATATTTAAAAATATATAGAAAATTTTATGTCATCTTTGAGGGAGAATTTTTATGTTATGTTGTATAAGTCCTTGTGGGCTTACAAGACTACTTATAAACTCATATAGAGATGTATCTTTATAGTTTCATCTTTGGTAGGACATATCATTTTTGTAAAGGTCTACATAACATTTCATGTTAGTCTATGAAATCCTTGAACTATGATTTTAGGTTTACTAATGAGAGGATTTCTTCCAAGTTAAGTGATATAGAAGAAATAATATAATAATATTAGGAAAATTATATGATATATACTGAAATTAAAAAAATAGGTATCTATTATTCAAAATATTAACATTAATTTTGTTCAAATGGTCTTTCTTTCAAATTCTAGATTGACTATTTTCACAAGTAAGTTCAAGACAAAATGGTCTGGACCATTTACCATTATAATAGTTCTTGTTAATGGGGCTTTGGGGTTAGCTTTAGAGCATAAAATCCTATTTTATTCAATGGTCATAGGTTAAAACATTACTTTTATAGGTATCAAAAGGGATTGGATGTCATCTATGCACTATAATCTTAATCTTTTATTGAGTCCAACTAAAGACTATAAATTCAGTGCATCATGGGATTTTACCCATGATTCATTATGTTGTATTTTTTTTCTAATATAAAAAATTTTGATTTTTTTCTCCTTAAAATTCTACCATTATAGATGTTTGATGTTTGAAGTACCTACTTATCAACTCACAGTAGTAGCACCCCGATTGTTTTCATGTCATGAAATAAAAAGTTCCATACTTTAGAAACCCAAACCAAACCTCTTAAAATTCAACCTATGAATTTAAATAATATTTTTGTTTTATCAATTGGACCTAATGATTATGTATTTATAGTTTAGAAAAGAATAATTCTATAAAATATTTGGTATTTAACTTAAAATAAGTATGGTTTTATTGACTATATTTAAGTGATAAAATATCTTTATTCGGGTGTAATGGTTTAAATTATGCACTATAAAATTCATATCATTTATTAGAAAAATATTTGCAGATATTTTCTAAAGTTTAAATGGGTGTAGGATGGGTTTTAGTTGTTTTTTCATGAAAACAATTATAAAGACACATTATATTGTTTTGTGTAACTATATTGATGATCTTGTATGCTGAAATTATGGGTTTCATGCCTACTTGTTTGCCTTTTGGGAAATTTATTTTTGAACTCATTTATATTCATGAACCCTTTAAGGAAAATATAATTATATAATAACTTTTCTATTAATATCTATTGGAAATTTTTTATTATTTTAATCTTTTTTATAAGTTTGTAGAAAATATTCATTTTGAACTCACATCAATCCCATAAACAATACTTCTCATTTCTGTTTTTAAAACTATTTTTGAGCTAAGATATTCTTATAAATGTTCTTCCACACTTATGTTCAATATTATGGAAAAGTTTAGGTTTCAAGGTTTTGGTGGGGATTAAAAACGTACAAAGACGTATTAATTGTTTTATATAACAAACATAATGTTTCTATAAATTATTTTTTTTCAACATTTTTTTTCATTTTTGGTGTGTGATATTTTCTTCTTATGATTAAAGGTTGTGATGCCACATTGAGGATGTCAATATCTATTACCCAAAATATTCAATTGAGTTTACCAATATTATTTCCATTTTGAAAGAATTTGTTTTTAGTAAAATTTAATGAATTTTATACAAATATCATTAGATTTGAATTTTTTGTTTGAATTAAACTCAAAATATATGGATCTTAATGGAACGTGAAATTAAAATATAAACCTGGGTTAAACCTTAAATTCATTATTATTTTCACTCATCAATGGGTAAATTATTCATTATTTTTAATAATTTTCTTCACTCATCCATTCTTTTGCATATATTTAATCATTTTTTGTGTGTCATTTCATATGGAGGTTAAGAGAATTTTTGAAGTTCAAGTTAGATGAATATTTAATTGTGTCTAATTTAATAAAAATTTTCAATTTCAAAAGTTCTATAAAATAGGAAAGAAATATTGAATCAAAACAATTAAATTTTATGAGGGAATCAAATTTTTAACTTAATATAATTCCTAGGGGAAAATATATTTTAAAACTAATTCTTTGTGGTAGTACATTTTTCAACTCTTAATATTTATTTTTTCCACTAAAATTGATGATTTTTTTTTCTTAAGTACAAGAAATAACTTATTTCTATTGGAATTTTTTGTGACTCTATTTTAATATATTTTTAACACATCATTCTAATAAAATTTTCACAAAATTATGTCTAATTTTTTTTAATAGATTAATTGTTGATATTTTATGTTGTAAAATATATTTCCTTGAATAATCGGTTAAATTTTTATAAATTTGGTGCTTTAAATGTTTAAGATTTTATAAATTAATATTTATATATATTGATAACCAGCATTCTGGTATATATTATGAAATATAGTTTTGGAATAATTTTCACAACGATGATTTCAGGTAGGTGGTTTTGGAATATTAATTTCCATTTTTCATTGTTTAAATTAGAAATATTTATTTATAGAATAATTTATTATTTTTTCATGAGTAGTAAATATTTTTTAAAATTAACTCACATGATGGATTTTTTAATGTTCAATTTCATGGTTTCATAATTTTAAATTTTCTTTTATGGAACAAATTTATATTGAATTAAATATTGAATATACTTTAAATTTTTAATTAATTTTAATTCACCATGGGGAATTTATAATTTTTATTTTTTATGGGTATCATTGAGTCCACATAAATATTTTTAAAGCCCATGAGATGTTTTTTTTACTCTATAGAAATTATACATGTAAGATAATATACATCAACATGAATTTGCAAAAAAAGATTTTTATGGGGGTCAGTAATATATATATTTGAGTGTTTCCATAAGAAAAATGATTGGAAAATAATTTAAAATATCATCAGTGTAAGATAAATTTCATCCGTATAAGATAAATGTTTTGTGCCCCATAAGATAATACTATATAATAAAATTCATCCCTTCTCTGTTATAATAATTCTAGGACCCTAGTAAGATATTTCACATAAGGAATGTCAATATAAGATAATTTTCACCACCTCCATCCAAAAATGAATCCATGGAAATTTAAATTCAATTATGAAACTAATAATGAGGGTGTTGAGTAGTTATTTCATTATGAAATTGAAAACTATGGTCATATCCATATTTTCTTCATCTGGTGACCAATTGAATATGTGTGAGAATACAAGGCCAGAGTTTCCCAAGCACTGATGTCACCTCTTTTGATATTGTGTTTTCAAAATATAAATCACCAAAGTTTATTGTTAAAGGTTTGATTTTTATGATAGTGACAACAACACCCAAATAAAGTTGTGCTTTAGAATCTATCACAACAAATGACCAAACTATAGTCTGAGTTTGTGCGAGATTCATGATGATGATCAATAAAGTCTAACTGGATCCAATCATGGGAGATTCATTCACTAAAGAATAATTTATGGAGTTTTCATCAATAAGGATTCATTGATGATCTTGAAATACATGAATATGTATCTTTTCATTTGTTTCTCCTATTTAAATTCCATGTGAAGAGGTGGGGACATCAGATCCCCACTGTATTGGTTCTTTTAAAGGGGTAAAAATATGATATGCATCTTATTCTCAATTTAATTCCTATGTGAAATAAATACCAATATATTTGCACTAATATTTTTTAAATATTGTTCCATGGTTATTTGGATTATTTTTACTAGATGAGTGCATGTTTCTTGTGTTCTAAATGAAGTTGTTGATAGTATTTTTTGAAGGATAAATCGAGGGATAATTCAAATGTGGTTTTGAAGCATCTCATGATACCCAAATAGAAATGTTTCCAATATTTCTATCAAATGAACTATTGTTTTAGAAAATATAATTGTAATAAATTATTTTTTTCAATTGGTACAATGTTTTTACAATGCGTACAATATGAGGAATTATAAAGAGTTTTTAATTCAAGTTTCTATTAAGATGATGTGATTATTCATTCATGGTTTATAGTTACAATAATTAATTACCAATGAAAATGGTAGAATATTTTTAGAGGGCTTTCTAAGTTGACATAAGAAATTAGAAAAGGAATTAGTGTGTGAAAAATGTTTGTAATGATATACATTCCAATTTATAATAGTGAGGCGGTGCGGTGTGTTGGTGATTATAAGAAAAAATAAAATAAAAAATTAGAGAAAAAAGGGGAGCGTTTTTTTAGAAACTTATCTAGTAGATCCAATGTAAAGTAAATAAAAATATAAGAGATACAACTAGATATAATATTATGATTTGGAAATGAAGCAGGAAGTGTGTGATAGATTTGTAAATAGAGATCCACAATAATGAAGTTTCTATTAAAAATATATTTGTTATTGTTACTGTTTTCATGGAATGAACTATTTTTACTAATTCAGGAATGATTATTGGATACAAATTTTAGGGAAATAATTTTTATTAGTAAAATCCATTTCTTATTTCATAAATTATTTACTAAAATTTTCTCCCTCATCTATACTTAGAAAATGTGTCTTAAAATTTTGGAGTAACAATGAAAATTTTCCTTGGAATAATTAAATCAAATATATTTAATCGATATTTGGTGAAATTTGGGAGGATCACATTATGATCAATGAAAAATTTATTATAATGATTTTTTAGAGAATAATTTTTTGGATTGTTGATTTATTATTTGAGAAATTATCCAATTGAATCAGTCACATGTTAACCAACAAACAAAGTTAGTTAACCTCATTTCATTCAATTCCAATTAATTCCCTAAAGCATGAATGAAGGAAAGTATGTTAAAAACCATCTAATCGAGTTCCCTAACTAATTAAGAACTGCTTCTTGTTAGATTGTTTTATATATGTTAATCATTCAATCACATATTCCAAATGTTTTCATTATTTTCACATAATTTCACATCATTAATTTCATTCTATCTTGTTTATGTTTTCTTGAGATTTTATTATTTACATTGGTTACACACATATATAATTTTACTTCTCTATGGATTTGACCCTTAATTTTTACTACACTATTGTTTGGTAAGGAAAATAAATATAAATGTTTTCCTAGCATCAATGATATCTAGGTCAATAGATATGAGCATATTTGAGATTTTTTGGTGACTAATAAGGGTTGATTTGATATAATCATTGGCATGGAATAATTTTCTCATTTTATAGTACACATTCACTGTTACCATAAATAATATTCATCAACATCCCCTATGGGGGTTATTATAGAATTATTAGGGAGTGTGATGTGTATGAAGGATGAATGGGGACAAGTTGTCATGTTACCTTTGTCAATGACCACTGATCATTGTCCCAGCTGATGTCACCACAAGAGCTTGTTAATGAATCCCCATATTTAAGATGTTATAGACTAGAAATGATGGTCTAATGTGTTACTATGGGGAGGGTATGCCCTTGTATCAGAGTGAAACATATGGTAAATAACCAAGAAACATCAATACTAATTAATCATATTTCGTATAATTAATAAAAAAGAACCATTTATTAAATGAAATGTAGAAACATATAGTTATTAAAACACACAGTCATGTGAGCGTAAAATAACTAATATCCCACTAGGTAAATCACAAATAAAAAAAGGAATATCCACTACCATTATTGTTCCACAACAGATCTGAGACTCCAAATCCCCCTGACTAATCTCACAAGATCATGCAACATTTGGACTTTTCCCTATCTGAACCAATGATCACTAAAGTGTGCTCAGATACCCAAGTGTCATGGATACCTAAGAAGGGTTGAGTACAACTCTGTAGGGAAACACCATGGGGTCTCTAACATAACAAATAAAATAAACTATGCACATGTGATATGCTTAGAATAAATCAAAAATAACTATAAAAGATTAAATAAATAATCATTGTCCATCCTTGGGACTTAACATGACACGTGGGATTGACTATACCAACCTTGGCTTGTGTCGTAGTGTCTTAGAGCATGTCAACCTCCTAAGGGGATCCATGTCCTACCCTGGAACCAAACACAAATAACATACTCATTTTGGCAAGTATTAGAGTGTGTCTGAGAACAAGTAACCGCCAATTGGAAATATACCGATCCTTATAACACACGATTCCTCCAAAGGAAAATACATGGCAAAAATGAAATTTTTTCAATGAATTATTTACGACGTATTTGCGATGGGTAAATATTCCCGTCGCAAATACCCTTGGTGCGCACTGCGCACAGTATCATGGTAGGGTTATTTTCCATGGGATGATTCCTCATCGCGAATACACTTCCAGGGTTGCGGTTATTTGTGACAAGGATAGTTTCCCATCCCGAATAATATGTTTAGAGTTTATTTTTTGAGATGGGATCCATCGCAAATAATTTAGTATTTACGACCGACCCCGTCGCAAATACTTTCTTTTACCACCACCATGATTAAAAACTTGTCAACTATTTGTGATGCATTGTGGTGAATAAACTATTTGTAATGTGTCATCGCGACTAAACTATTTGTGGTGGGCCATCTCAAATAATATGTCGGTAGGTAGGTATTTGCTACGGGACCCGTCACAAATAACTTTTTTTACAGCCACACCTAACTAATAGGGGATTATCATTTGCGACGGGCCTCGTCGCAAATATCACTATTTGTGACAGGAACCCCGTTGATAATGACCTAACCTATATACACCCCCGTCCGATTTTCCCCATTTCACAATTCTCTCAGGTTCTACCACAGTCTCTCTACTCATATTTATCTATTCAGTTTTTTCAATCTTTTTGTTTTTCAGTGGTCCAATTTCCGGGGCTCTCATCCAACGAAAGATTTAGTTTTAATGTATTTATTTGTTTCTTTTATATGTTAGGTAATTTATTTTAATTTATATTAGTAATAATTATTATTAATTATTGGTAATTAAATTAAATTAGAATTATGTTGTTTTATTTTGCATTAATTATTTGTACAATTATGTTGTTTAGTATTATTCAGTAATAATTAGTACTAATTATTATAAAATAGTAGTAATTAGTAATAATTAGTATTAATCAGTGATAAATAGTAAATATTAGCAATTATTAGTAATTATTATAAATAATTTGTAATTATTAGTAATAAATAGTAATAAATGGTAATAATTTGTAATAATTAGTAATAATTAATAATAATTTGTAATAATTAGTATTAACTAGCAATAATCAATAATAAATGTTAATATTTAGAAATAACTTGTAATAAACAGTAATAATAAGTAATAATTAGTAATCAATAGTAATAAATAGCGGTAATTAGTAATAATTAGCGGTAATTATTTGTAATTATTAATAACTAGTAATAAATAGTAATAATAATTAATAATTAGTAATAATTATTCACAATTATTATTAATTAGGCATAATTAGCACAAATTAGTGGTAAATAGTTGTAATTAGCAGTAATTAGCTGTAATTAGGGATAAATAACAACAAATACCAATAGTTAGTAATAAATAGTAATAATTAGTAATAATTAGTACTAAATAGTAATAATTTGTAATAATTAGAAATAATTTGTAACAAATAGTAATAAATAGAGGTAATTAGTAATAATTAGCAGTAATAAGAGGTAATTATTAATAAATATTTATAATTAGTAATAATAAGTAATAATTAGTACTAAAAAGTAATAAATAGTAATAATTAGAAATAAATAGTAATAAGTAGTGGTAATTAGTAATAATTAGTGGTAATTAGTGGTAATTATTAATAAATAGTAATAATAGTTACTATTGGAAATAATTAGTAATAATTAAAAATAATTACCTATAATTAGCCATAAATTGCGCTAATTAGCTGTAGTTAGTGGTAAATAGTGGTAAAGAGCAATAAATAACAATAAATAGTAAAAAATAGTAATAAATAGTAGTAATTAGTAATAATTAGTAATAATTATTAATAATTAGTAATAATTAGTAATAATTATTAATAATTAGTAATAATTAGTAATAATTAGTACCAAATAGTAATAATTAGTACTAAATAATAATAATTAGTAATAATTAGTAACAATTAGTAACTGTTAGTAATAATTTGTAATAAATAGTAATACATGGTAGTAATTAGTAATAATTAGTGGTAATAATAGGTAATTAGAAATAATTAGCGTTAATTATTAATAAGTAGTAATAAATTGTAACAATTAGTAATAATTAGTAGTAATTAGAAATAATTATTAATAATTAGTATTAATAGTTATAATTAGTACTAAATAGTAATAATGGGTAATAAATAGTACAATTGAGTAATAATTAGTAATAAATAGTAGTAATTAGCGATAATTAGCAGTAATTATTCATAAATGGTAATAATTAATAATTATTATTAACAATTAGTAGTAATTGACCATTATTAGCCCTAATTAGCAGCAAACAACAATAATTACTGGTAAATAGAAATAAATAACAATAAATAACAAAAATTAGTAATAATTAGTAATAATTAGTAATAATTAGTAATAATAAGTAATAAATAGTTGAAATTAGTAATAATTTACAGTAATTAGCAGTAATTATTAATAAATAGTAATAGTTAGTAATAATTAGTAATAATTGTTAACAACTAGCAGTAATTAGCCATAATTAGCGATAATTAGTGGTAATTTGTGTTAGTTTGCGGTAAATAATGGTAAAGTGTAATAAATAGCTATAAATAGGAATAATTAGTAATAATTAGTAATAATTAGTAATAATTTGTAATAATTTGTAATAATTAGTAATAATTAGTAATAATTATCTGTAATTGGTAATAATTAACAATAATTTCTTTATCATTATTATACAATACTTATTTTTTTCCAATATCTCTTATATAACACCCCACGATATCATAGTACATTATTTCTTCAAAGTAATTCAATAACATTCACTACACGCAACACTGAGTTCAAGCGCACCACAAGATTACTAAACTAGCTGTTGAAAAGCTGTTATGAATATTATTAACTGAATTTTGAACATTATATAATCCTCATAATTTTAGAATCGATATTATGAGTTTCTTAGACATAATGTAAGAACTAATTCATTTTTTTGGATAAAAGAAGTATTTTTCAAAAAAATGCACTTTTGTCGTCTTTTAATGGTGAACCCTTTTTAAATCCAATATTTGAAACATTTATATATTCAATTTGAAAAAATAAACTTCTTATTTAGAATAAGGACATAATAATTTAGTTTCAATAAATTTTTGGTGTTTTTATGATAACATTCATATTTGGGTGAATAGTGAAAATACTGTATTTTAACTGAAAACAAATTTTTAAATAAAAATAATTTATAGTGTTAAAGTATAAATTTTAATGGTTTATAAGTATAAATAGATTATATTTTTACCATTTAATCCAATGCTTGTCCATTTATGTAATTTTACTTTCAAATTGGACATAAACAAGTGGCAATCTTTTGATAGTTATTATTTCTTAAAAATACGCCTTTTGGATTTGATAACGGGAATTAATTTTAAATTAATAAATAAAACTTATATGTTTTGAATTTGGTAAAATAGATATCATTTTTAGATTCATAATATTTAAATTATCCTCAGGTGATTTTTTGGTATTTTCTGAAAACTTTCAATTTTTGATGAATAGTGAAAACATTGACTTATAGTTTAAAATGAAATTTTTATTTAAATTTTTATTTATTTAATTTAAATTAATAATAGTTCAAAATAGATACATAATACCTATATAATTTAATTGTAATTCTTTGGAGTCATTTTATAATAAATTTATATATATATAAATTTTATTGAACTTTTCACCGTCTTTTACCCATCTCCTAAGAGAATTTGCAAATTTACATAAAACATAATTTTACCGCTTCTGTGAGTGAAATTTCGAAAATCCGAGAGACATGGTTAATATCAAGCAGTAAAATGTGGTTCAATAAGATAAAAATAATTCTTTTTGAATAGTAACGTTTTACTTTTATTTACAACGGTTAAAAGTAAATAAGGTAATTAAGGGTAAAAATCATATTAATATTACCCTAACACATGTCCTAATTCTATTGGACAAGTGTATCTTTACCAACGAAAACCTTAGGAATAAAATATTATCATTTAGGTCCACATGGATTAGATTAGGACATTTATTATTATTTAAATCAAATAAGAGTTAAAAGAGTTAAAATAAATGTTTAATAACTAAAACATTTTTAATATCGGGTTATACATAAGATAAATTCTATTATAAATATTAATTAGAAAGATAAAAAGATGACCTAATTTATGGTATTTTATTTATAATTTTTAAACATTAAATATTTTAATTTATTTATGACACAATGATTATGTAGTAATTACCATATTAATGAAAGATTAAGATAATTTATATTATAAATACCAAAATAAATGTAATTTGAGACTTTTTATGAATTCCAATAACTTTTTAGGATAATATGACATATTAGGATTGGTTATATGAATTTATTTTGAATTAAAAATGTTGTTATAAATTTATCAAAAACAAAATACCCAATAGTGTCACAATTGGCATAAAAGAGTTTTTAAAACAAATATTATATTATTAATTGATACTCTATTCCTAAAAATCTATCGTTTGCCCAATAAACTTATATAATGATAGTTGTATTATTCATTGACCACTTTAGAGTCGTTTGAAAGTTTATATTATGTTTATTAACTATATAAGATAAAAGTACAAAGAGACATGGTAAATGTCAAACTGTTTAACTAAGAGTTAAATAAAAAATATAAAGTTAGTATAGTGACCCAAACCTCTCTAAAACCTATTGGTTGCGTGGTTTTCGACCTATTCCTGCCTTAAACTTTAAATAATCCACTTTTAGACATTATAAACTGAATATAAATTTATTATAAAATAATATTTCTAGCTTTTCCTAAGGTTCCCATCACCCCTCTTATAAAAGGGCACTTCCCCTTCTCTCAAATTAATACCTTCAAAGCCTTTTGGCTCAGCCAAAACCAGACCAATATTATTGAAACTTACCTCACTTCAACCTACAGGCCTTAATATTGATTAGAAATCCAACCTACAGTACCCTTTTGATCAAATCAAAAGGAAGAACCTGAATAAGAGGTAATGTTTTCACCACCCTCTTTCAAGTTCCATTCTTCTTCAACTTTTCTATCATTGTTATTTCCATTAAAAAATAATAAATCTAGTATCTTATATATACTTATATGTTCTTATAAATATGGTACAACCATATTTTGTATTCTATCCATCCTTTGAATGACATGTCACCATACGTGCCTACGTACGGCTTACCGTCTCCACGTCGTGGTGTAGTTGTTATTCAAAACATTATTATTTGGATGGGTATTATAATGACGTGAAATTGATGTAAATGATAAATATAACAGGATAATGATTCTTTATATATGATATACCATCCAATTATATATTATTTTAATATAAAAATAATGATATTGTCGCTCGTGCGTACATACGGACTACCGTCTCCACGAATGTGATAAGATTCATTCCCCATCGTATCCATTCAAGACTAATTTTCATTTTATGATTAAAAATAATGTTTAAGGACATGATATCATTTTTAATATGAATAAGATACAACCTAATAATAACAAAAACAGCTTATGTAACAAATCATTTAAAATAAAACTAGTAAGTGAATACCCGAAATGACGATAATACTAAAATATTATTAACAAAGCAATATTAAAAAATAATATATGATATCATATTTATGTATATTATTATTGTATAATTTGATAACAATGATTTAAATATTATAAAAGAGGTTAACCTACCCTCGTCCAAGCAAAAGTACAATGTAAGGGTT
Organism: Viscum album; assembly: GCA_963277665.1. Lineage (NCBI taxonomy): Eukaryota > Viridiplantae > Streptophyta > Magnoliopsida > Santalales > Viscaceae > Viscum > Viscum album. The sequence continues at coordinate 1,570,918,774 of OY728148.1, read as the reverse complement.
TATTTCACAATCTCTTCATTATCTGAGGTTTTTTATACATAATTATCTACTAGGACCACTTTATCATCCACAACCATGTTTCTTAAAAATGTATTTCAAAAAATTCTTACTATTTTAAAGAATATCAGTTATAGTCATTTATACCCTTGATTGACTTTTTATAAGATTTTTATAAAGGAATCTTTCTTTATTTTTCCAAACAAGGTCCATTTTAACATTTTCGACAGAATAAAAGTAAGAATGACTTTTTTTAACTTATAAGGAGGGTGCAGCTATTTTCCTCCATTATATAATCATCAAAACTTCCCATACAAGATTATACAAATATTTTGAAATTAAATGATTTATTTTATAATTATGTGACTTTTAAATGATTTCAAAATGAATATTTTAAGAATTTGTGAAAGGCAATCTTTATCAAGATCAGAAATTTAAATGTTTTAAAGATTTATCTTTCTAAATCTTTTTAATTAATGTCCATTTTTTCAAAATGATTTTAAGGATTTATTTATATGGACATTAATGTTTTGAAATGAAATTTCATTTCAAAATTGTAAAGTGTTATGGGGCACTTTGATTAAAAAATCTCTTTTAAATTACTCCCTATATAAATGTGTTACTTTTCAATTATTTCAAAAAAATATATATTTCTCTCAAATAGTTTTCATTTCTCTATGTCAACATACATTGATGTATTTTAAGATTATTTGATGTTTATTTAATATGATACCAAACTTCCATATTGTATTGAAGGTTTTGTGATATGTTTAACTATGGATGTGTTATTTTTAAACCATTCATGGTTTATGGAGAAAGTATTGACATTTGGTATGCTAGTTTTAATATGAATGTTTATGTTATGTTTAAACATATTCATATGAGGAATGTATTGGACTTAGTAAGTGATGGGTGAAGCCCTCTATAGCTCCTTGATGCATCGGTAGGTCTCATGAGACAAACTAGTGTCTTGGCACAAGGCATTGAAAAAATCTTATTTGTAGTCTTGGCACAAGGCCTTGACTATTTTGTTATGATAGTCTCGACTTATGCATTCTATCATTATGAAAGTGGTTATTGACATTTCATGTTATTATTCGACTAGTAGAATATCCATGTGAATAAGTAAATGGAATTATTTCATTTTATTTCTGACATATTATGATGAAGTTCATGTTTAAAAGGCTTTTATTTTAGTTATATATTGCCTTAAATGTTTAAGCTTATTTATGAAAGTTTCCACTATATTGTTATCCTTACTGAGAATCTAAGCTCACCCCTTTATATGTTTTATTTTTCCCAATATGTGAAGATCGGTTTTATGATTAACCTGCAGGTATAGTCTGCGGGGAAATGTGTGTGGAAAATGGAGACTATGTTGTTGTAGTTTTTCACTTTATGATGTAATGTAAGACTTATGAATGTATCTAGTGTTTCGAAGGATACTAAACTAATCTTTATTTCGAGACTTGATCTTTTTTGATCATGCCAATGTAATGTAATAATTCAATGACTCCAGGTAAATGGGTTCGGGGCGTTACATCTTGGGAATTCATATATTTTCTTTCAATTATCTTCCACAAGACACAAAATAGATCAAATCGTTCTTTCTTCCAATGTAACCATGTTTTCCAAATTCATTGTTATTCTTTGTTGAACATCCAACTCTACCTATTGATTTGGTGGTGTTTTCCAAAAAATATTTCTTTTTCTGAAAACTGATGATTATTGGAATCCCATGTACGAATTTTGGTGACTTCTCGTGATATAATGGGCACATGAGATTTTTCTGCTCTTCTGAATTTCAAAAATAAGAAAAAAAATTATCGGCTAATTACATCGAGATAATATTTATTATTGAAATTTCAACATAGAAAGACAATTGAAACGTGTTTACATTGGTAATCAGGATATTTTTGAGACTTTGAGGTGTGTAAGAATCAATCACACCACAATCTGAAACACGGTGTGACCGGTATATACTAGGACATGTAGAATGTGATGTGTCGATGACAGCAGCAGAAGTTGGAGGATTAGAATATTCATTGATAATTAGACATGGATAGCATACATTTTTGCAATGGAAAATTTGGACATGGTCGATATAAATTGCTTTCATCATCTGATTGTTGTAAAATCTATGATTTATACTTTTTTAGTAAATCATATAATTTTCTATCTTAAGGTGATTGTTGCTATTATTATTATTATTATTATTATTATTATTTTGATATTATTTTATTAATAATAATATTATTATTATTATTTATTATTATATTATTATTTTTATATTTACACTATTTATATTATTTTTTTTATTTTATTAATATTATTTATTATTATTATTATTGTGGTTGTTTCTATTTTATAGTATTATTTTGTTATTATTATTATTATTTTATTAAATTTTATCAATATTATTTTCTTTATTATTTTATTAATATTATTTTATTAAATTTTATTAATAGTAATTTTTTAATGTAATTTGTGACGGGCCTATCGTAAATAATTTCTTTATAAAACCTAAAACAATTATTGGTGATGGGTAGGGTTTCCCATCGTAAATAGTTATTTTTGATGGGCCCATCATAAATATTTAAAAAAAATTGAAAAATATTTAGGATGGGGAATTATCCCTTTATAGATAATATTTTTAAGGCACTTTGTCGCAAAAAAATATCATTTGCAACGCCATTTTCTGCAAAGTACAATTTGTGACGGCGCCCAATCACAAAAAATCCCTCATAAATTATTTAATTTCTAGTAATGATATACCCATCCCTAAAACAAAAATAATCCACCGAGGTGTGATATAACCATCCCCAGAAAAAAAAATTATCCACTAGAATGAAATATATTCTTTCCCCGAACATATAAACATACACCCGGTGGATCGCATCAATAAAGACTCGGAATTTCCATTTAATTTTTTTTAAATATATGAGAATTTTACGAGTCCGCAAAAATTGACGATGCACGATTCTGAGTCCTAGAGTGCCCGAAATGAATTTCTGAATTTTTTTTGGGTACCTTTAGAAAATGTCCCAGCGGGTTTTTATAACTTTTGAACCGTTACTCAGAATTGAAATCTGAGGGCACCGTTGAACTCGCAGCGCCAGTATTCTCTTAAGAAGACTTTCACCTTGACGACAGTTGGTCGAGGGATAATGATAATTTTTGGGGTTTTCCTAGAAATAATAAAATAAAATAAACTTCATTTTATTTTATTTTGAGCTTCCATGTGGATATTTCAGGTGGGGACCACCCGAACTAAACCTCCCATGATAGGTTATGGTGGTGGGGACCACCTGAACTAACCTCTCATGAGAGGAAGTGGTGGTGGGGAACACCGAAGGTTAAAACATCATGAAACTCCTTATTAAGTGGGGAGAAAAATCTTGTGTTCCCAACATAATGGTTCCACCACCCACTTTAATTAATGCCAACCCTTCTCTTGATTAATTATTCCATCCACCATAATTAATTAAGATTTTTGAATTCTGAAAACAAAATAATAGATTGCATAATCTATTATTTTGGAACACATTGCATTTTGGTGGAATTGGGGAGAGGAGAAGTTTGAGAGAAAATCTCTCCAACAAAGAACTTCTTCTCCGAATGAAAAACACCAAAATCCTTCATCCTTCTTCCTCAGGACTTCTTCCGACATAGGACATCCTCATCTATAGCGAATCGACGTTCATACTTCTTCCCACTCAAATGTCAACGATCAAGGTTGGGGTTTAATACTATTTGTTTATCACTTTCCATGTACTCATTTATTCTCTTGTTAGAGATTGTGAATGATTAAATTGCGAAAGATCATGGTTGAAATTCTTTTCTTCGTTCTTTGTGAACCTCTTTCTACCACTATTAATGCATAGGGTGCGGTCCAAACTAAAATGCCCCGACTCCTCCACCAGTCTTCTTTGGTGTACTATTTGAAATGGAGGAAGGCGATGAAGACGACAAAGGTGACGAAGGCAACGATGCCGCCACCCACAGCCACAATGCCCACACCGCCCATGCAGTGCTTCAGCCACCCTGTCCCGTACCTTCGTCGCGCCCCGCCGCCCCGGGCCGAACTGGCCTCATGCCTTGGCTTACACTTCCCGCCAGCCTAGCCCCCCCCCCCCCCCCCGACCGCGCCTCCCACCGGCTAAGAGACCCGCCGGCCGCGCCTCCCACAGGCTGTGCCGCCCTCACTGGCCGAGCCACCCCATCTGCACTGCCCACTAGTTGTGCTGCCCGTCGGTCCCACTGCCCACTGGTTGTGCCTCCCCGGTCGTGCCTACCGTCGGCCGCGCCACCCACCGGCCGCGCCGCCCATCTGTCATGCCACCCTTGTCGGCCACACCACCCAAGGCACTCTAAGATGCCCCGACTCCCACCACCAATGGCCCTCTGAGCCTCCCCGTGGCCTTGTGACCTCGTGGCTCTCTTCGGCCCCTTGCAGCCTACCGGACCTCCCAATGGACTGAGCCACATCACAGGCTGGGCCTAACTCAGTAGGTTGGGCCATATCGAACCGAACCGGTTCAACCCATGCCAAGTTGAGTCAGGTCGGGCCAACCAGGTTAGACAAGACCCGAGCCCACTATGCCCCTTTACACTTTTTTATCCATAACATTGGCACCATACGTCTGTTTGATGAACCATCCATGATGCTGGAAATCATGGAACAAGACTGTCTGTTTGAGTATACTCGACGGTTGTTTTGGACTGAGCTAGGAAATGGTCAGGTTGGATCATGCACGAACCCAAACAGGCCCCGGGGACTAAAAGGCTATTTATTCACATACTAGGTGTCCATTTGACGTGCAGTTTGTTGCGTTGAGACCCCTATCTGGTGGCCGACCTTTGAGATAATTCTTTGTGGGACTTCATAACATTTGGAGTATCAACCAACAGCTTGTGGAGCAGATCCTCCTGGAGACAGGCGAGCGTAGTCTAGATACCTAATAGCTTACTAAGACCTGACGACTGCTGACCATTACAACTCGAAGTGACTCAACTAGTCTAAGGGGAGTGCCTTGGTGTCGCGGTAGACCCACGGTTGGAAGCGCCTTGGTGTCGCGGCATACCCACGGTACTCGACAAGAGGAGTACCTTAGCAGGCTATGAGGGGGAGCGTGCTTTGTGACACAATAGACGCATGGTGGGGAGCACACTTGGTGATGTGACATATCCACAATACTCGACAGGAGGATTACTTTAGTAGTCTAAGGTTAGTGCGAAGCGCGATTGGTGTCACGGTAGGCCCACTGTACTCGATAGAGGAGGAGTTCTCCAGCAGCCGAGATTTTGACAATGTGACTGAGGATGTAACATGATACTACCCCTAGAATAAAATCCTGGTTGAGCTGAGTCAGTTTTTATGTGTTTTCCTCATGACTGAGATGAATCACTTGATAACTTAGGTATCTGTGTGGCCATATAACTAAGTAGGGTTATCTATTGATTTCATTATTTGTGGTTTATCCTTGGTATATTTTTGATACCCTGAGGGTCTTGGGGTCCCTACTGAGTATCGTTATACTCACCCCTTCACGGGCTATGCCCACACCCTGTTGTGTTGGATGCAGATGACAGACAACACTGACTTAGGTTGAGATTACCAGGACTGGACGGTACCCGGAGGTGGACCTTACGATGAGTCAGTACATGGATGAGACTGAAAAACGAGGAGTTATGAGGAGGAAATATTTACCTACCCTTCAGGTAAGAACCTCGGAGGACAACCCAGTAGCTATTTTTCCTTTTTCCTTAGTTGTACTTGTACTTCCAGTTCCTTATACCTTTACTGTTGGGCTTGTATTCTGGCCCTTTTTACTTTTCAGCACACTTTTTTTTATACAGTTTACTTGTGTTGGTATCTTGTTGTGTACATAGTTATTTGTTTTTATAGGTTATAAGGCAATGACTTCCCAATAAAGGGAATTACGCATTTGGTACTAGTCGCCAACCCCTGGGCTATGCAAGGTGGGCTTGGGGTAGTCATGGCACGGGCCCTGGGGGACGGGGCGTGACAGCTTCCCCCACCCAGAACTAGGTACATGCCACTATAACCTAGTGGTCATATCTTGTCAACGACTCCAGAACCCTCTTTGACACACACATACACGCACACACACACACACATACACACAGATATATATATAAAAGATAAACCTAAGGTCTTAACACACCCAAAACATCTACATAAAACACACACATATATATAGATATATGTATGTATGTATTTTTGTATGTATATGTAGGTATTTATGTATGTATGTAAGCATAAAACTTGGATCACAGATACTAGGTGCTCATCCTCCCTAAAAACACATGTCACCCCTAACATATTCCCATGGGTTGCATACTCTCTATAACATTGTGTAGTATGAAATTAGATAGAGACCCACCCAAACCCAACATATGTCTCATAATAATAACAACATGGGTTCTCCACCTGTACTACTAAATTCATTTATCCATGGTCAACCTCTCTAGTGCATGACCCATCACTTCCACTACAACCCTACCAAGATGACATAATCTATTTGGGTTTAAGGTAACATGAAAAATCATTTCAACCAATTCCTATACAAACCCTCTCAGTGGTTACATCATATAGGGTTCCCTTAAAGGTCTCTACGATACACCGTAGTAGGGACACCCAACATGGATTCCTTTATCTCAATCTCATCACTCAAGACAATCCTATCACTCAGAGAGCATAGAATCTCTTAGCATCACCATGATCACCATAAACACTCACTAGCCTTATAAGATAAGCCATATGGGAACTACTCTAAGAATATGGATTACTGAAGATCTCACATCCCAAGTCATAAAATATGAGTTCACTCACCCAACCAATCATGAAACTATCTAGGGTCAACACACAAGTTACTACATACCAATTAAATTTTTATTTATCAGGAAAAGGAACTTTTAGGGGTTTCATGTGAACCTTCACAATGTCACTGGATACAAAAACATAATACAAGTATAAGACTCCCAGAAAAAACTAACAACAAGAAAAAGAAAAAACAAAGAAACAACAAAGAAGTAATGAGCCTAAACAGCTGGGAAGTTGAAACTACATTCAGTGATCCAAACCAACACCCTTAATAATAAATCACATAAAAACCTCTAAAACTGTACTTCTAAAAGTATCCCACAATAAAATTGAGACTATATAATGGACACAGAAAAACATATGCCTTCCTACAATGACCAGAGGAAAATGAAAAAAAACCTATATAATAAAAACCATCATAAAGAGAACCTTAAAAAAATAACTTATCAGATATCATTAGAGATCAGTCCCGAGGCCAAAAAATATTTCCATAAAGAGTATTCAACATCAACAGTAGGATACAAAAGAGACTTACATTCTAACTCTATAAAAATTCATCATTTTTATGATAGGTTATTTGTGAATAATATCCATTAAAAAAATACTTTTATGATGGAAATCCATCTCAAATAGTCCTTTGAGGTTAATTTTATTATAAATATTACTATTTCTAGTGGAAATATTATATTTTCCAAATTAGTTATATAAAAATTAGTAAATAATAAAAATAAAAATAGATATCATTTGTTATATAATTATAACTAAAATATTAAATATTAATAATTTCTTATAAATTACATCATAAAATGTCATTGAGGGTTGGATATCTGGTATATAAGGGGGTAAGAAATATAGTCCATCTGAAAGAGGGTTCTCCATCCGTAAACCACGTGTGAGTTTTCATATATACTCCATCAAGTCCTCCTCTTTCTAATTTCAATATTTTTTATACTCTTCTAGATCTCTGATAAATCATTGTGTGAACTCATCCTGATCTCACAGCCTATCATCATACTCTATAGTATTAAATGATAATAAAGATGATTCTATTTTTTAGATATATGATGAAATCAATTATGTGACATAAAAACTATCCATGTAAGATCATGTACCAATATTGATCACCTAACCTTTCAGAAATCCACATGTCGTCACTCACATCAAATCCAATAGAATCCCATTATTTTCATACATCCTCATCTAAATTAAATTTTTATTAGGAAATGCATTTAAGGAAGTAAGAATGAGAAACTTAATGTTCAACAAGGAATCAAATACTATAATATATACTATCATTATTAAAACCCATCTTAAAACTACTAGATGGGGCCTCCCGAAATCATTTCCAAGAAAAATATAGTAAATTTTAATCCGTTTCATCTTTGATAGTCTCTCAGAATTGAGGAGCCAGATTTTCCCACACTTTCTAGAACCCCACCACTAATATATTCTTATAGTTGAGGCCTCTATTCATAATTAAATATTGTTTGTCGATCAAATCTCAGTGTTCCTTACTTGATTCAACTTGGATTCGTCTCTCGTTCATCCTTTCTATGTCCTCATTAGAAGCACATATGATCAATACTTCTTCCAGAATCTCTTCCCCAGTGTTCATGATAAGATCCCATGATTTCTTCATGGTCACAACATTAACAACCTTTTTTGAATCTACCAAGATCGGTAAAGGAGTTTCAACAATAACAGCATACTGACCCGATATCCAATGTTGTCCCTCCTTGGGGTAAAGTGCTTGCTGCAAGAGTGCCTCCTTCACCGCCCCCAAATTCCTTCCCTCCCTGTTAGAGGTGGAGTTCAACTTAGAACTATCCTTGTACCCATCACTAGTTAGAAGAGATATTCAATCCTTAGAGGTAGTCTTCTTTCTCTCCATAGCAGAAGACAAATCCACACTATGATACACTGAAGCTTCGCCAAATTTTACCTCTAAGAAATTGCACCATGTATTACTTGACGATCTGGTTTCTATTGTATTTGGAGTATTAAAGTAATATTTAAGAGGTATTGGTTTTCCCCTCCTTGGGAACCATAAAGTTTCCAGTCACGAGAGTCCCTTTTTTACCTTTCCTTGATCCAAGTCTGACCAAAGCCTCCAACTCTTAGTCCGAACATAATTGGGATACCCAATCATGGTCAGTTGCCTCCTCATATGAAATCCTAGTAACATTATTGCGCTTCCATCTTGGAATGGTTGTTTTACATACCTCTAGATCCACATTTTCCTTTCCCTCATCATTCATAGTTGAGAATAAGTAATGCATCATAATAATCTTTGAATCCATGCCTGAAACAAGAACTCGTTGGCTCGGGGAGACTGCCTCACTCAACATAGAGGTCTACATCTCTTCGATCACCCTAACATCAGCCTGAGAGATAGCACCACCATGTTCTTTGAGTTTATAATTTTCCTAATCATGAACACTTCTTCCATTCATAACTATTTCAATAAAAGAGGTAGAAATCATAGGGCAAGGACTCCCCAAGATCAGCTCTACCAACTTTGGAGCACCCAGATCATGCAAAATTATTTCAAAAACATCCTTAACTCTTGGATCCTTATAACATGGATTAAACTTTTTATTAATAAGGGTATGGTCCAAAACCTCCTCTTCTAGCCCACCCCTGAATCCCTAGTGAATTGAAGTGGCCAAATGACCCAGAAGATTGCAGGACAAGAAGAAATTTAACCGTCAATCAAAAAAAACTCTCTGCTTATACCAAAACTCTCACCAACTTTGATCCAGACCCAATCAACTTGAGGATTGGAAATATTGATCTCTACACATATTAATATATTAATATTATTTAAACAACCAAATTTCCCAACCCAAAATTTTATTGGTCTAGTATCTTTGGAATCATTGACACATAAACAACTGGTTCATAAGAGACCCCCACTAAGAGATTCATAACTATCACCATTTTTATCCATATCATTATAAAAACCTTTATTAATAAAATTAAGAAATGAAACATATTAAAGGGTGAGCTTAAATTCTCATAAAGGGTAAAAAAGGGAGATATCAGTAACCATATAAGCATAACATGATCATATGGGTATAAGAAAATGATCATAAAATTTTAAAACCGTACCCATCATATCAAAACACATAATCTTGGGCCATGTCATAAATCATGACAGTTTATAAAATATAAATCCTAGAGAAATTAAATAACATGATCCATGAGAACATATTATTAGCATAAGTCATGAGTTTTTTGCATACATATGCTTGAAAATATGTAAACATGTATAAATAGAAACATGTTCACTCATTATGTGAAGGAAATGAAATAAGGCCATCAAATAAAATTATGGACATGACAATAGTTCCATGAATAATCTTATGGACATGAAATATTGGTCCACACATGAACTTATAGGCTTGAAAAATAGGTTTATTCATGAAATTACAGACAAGAAAATATGGTAACCACTTGATATTATGGACATGAAAACCATATCCACACATAAAATTATGACATGAAATCAAGTTCATGCATAATATATTTACCGCATGAGTTAACTATATTTACCTAATGAATTGGGGGAAAATATAGGTAATGAAAATAACATAATGAAATTCATATATAGGTTTTCAACAAGATCAGTAAACATTCATCATATCATAATCCATGAAAAGGGAAATAAGTTTTATAAACATTTAATCATTTTATTACCAATAAAATATAAATGTGTTTTGTAAACTTCTCACCATCATGATTAGAAAACAAATCTAGATAAATTACATTTATGGTACCATTGAATCATATACCCAGTAAAACATAATCTGCACCAATGTTTTTTGTTAACGATGAATATAAATTCTATAAAAATATCAATAAAAACATTCTAGAAGAAAATAAAATTTTAATTTTGAAATCATATATATATATAATATAAAAAATTATAATATACTATGGAATAATTTTTTTTTTGAAAATTACATAGGATACTTGTGAAGGAATCTTCAAATCATTGTGAGTTCATGATTTTGAGATATTCCAATCATGCCAAAAAAATTAAAATAAAACATTATTTTCACGTTTTTGTAAAAAATCAGAAATTACCTAATTCAGAAAAGAATAAGATGATTACTCTTAAAACATTTTATTAAAATTAAAACATGGGTAAAAATTACATTAAAAATCATTTTAGAATAGTAAAACCCTTTTTTATGATATTTTTTAAATCACGGATATGGAGGAATTAATCTTTTTCGACCGTAGGGAGAAAAAAACCTATTTTTCTTTTAAAAAATCAGTTTTTTTAGTAATTAAGGTGAGGAAAATATAATAAAACTGGTATTTCCAAAGAAACATAACCATATCAGAAGAAAATTCATTAGTATCTTGAGTGGTATAACAAAATATTTAGACATCATAAATTTAATCATAAAAAATCTTGATAAAAGATAATATTGGGACATAAAACCCTTAACGCTTTGGTAACATTTTAATCAAAGCCCAATGAAATAAATAACCATACATATATATTTGTATTCCATTTTTTTTTATAAAAAAATTATAAAATACACTAATTGATATTATATGCACTGTACAAAGGAAACAAGTGTTGTAAATAGCATGTGTCCCATAGGAACAAAAGTGAGATGAAAATCACTTAACTTAGGTATAACATCCATAGTAAATCTCATTTTTAACAAGTATATATTTATTATACATCTTTTAAATAATCATAATAATATATATATTGACCGGTTCATCTATGAATCCCAAGGGCTTCATGAACACATGATTGTCGGTCTTCTTGACAGCCGGCATCTGATGATTCACTTCGGCTCGGAGGATGATTTGATTCGTGAGTGGTCCAATGCTCCGTGTAAGGGTTAATCATATTCCATATCTTAGAGGACCACGTCATTAATTCATTCACATTCTTCCCATATTTATATTTCATCATCTTACACCAAACTGGTCGACCTTCCATTTCCTTCCATGCCAATTTTTCTTGAAGCCCTTGCATGGTCACAGAAACACTCCTCAAGTTGATTCCTCCTTCAGATAGAGGTCTGGAAAGCTTCTTTCCCAACTCCCAATTATGTTTACACTCTATCTGCCCATTCCAATTGAAGGACAACATAATCTTCTCTAAGTTAGATAAAACACTTATGGGAACCTTTAAGGTGGACAACATGTGCATGGAAATAGAAATAATAACACTATTCACAATAGTGATAAGACCTCCAAAATAAAGGAATATGTTTTTCCAATTAAATATGTTCCCCAAGATCTTTCCAACTATCTTATCAAAATGGTGGATTCTAAGAGAAAAAGGACTCACCAACGCCCCAAGATACTCTATAGGGAATGATCCCCTTCTCATATTCATGTTGGAATCATGGGCCCTAACCCTAATTTCATAGGTATTCTTGGTTGTAAAATAAACACTTTTATCTCTATTCACCACATGCACACTCCGCATACAATAATCCCCAAGAATCTCATTCTTCCCCTACACTAATCTCCAAAAACCGTTGATAAACAATATTGTATCATCTGTGAGCATCAGGTGAGAAATACCCCTCGTTTCATACCTATTCCGATAGGATAGGACCTAATACCCCTATAGTTCTTGAATAACCCGAACTATTTTCCCATAAATGAGGTTGATATCCAAGTTGATCTAAAGCACCAAAAGAGAAGATCACTAGTCTTGTTAGAGAAACCCTTGAAATCTAGCACCCTTAAGATGATTCCCTATTCCAATAGGTCATAATCCACTGTTATATCTAATTTGATCACCAAGTTATCGATAAACAATTTTCTGTTTATGTCACTAACCATCTCTTACACAACATCAATTGCCCCTTGAATGGAATGCACTTTAATAAAACCATGCTAATCATAAGACACCGAAGAATTCATATGGGGGGCCATCCTTTTATTAAGAAGGCTGGACAAAACCATGTAAGGAAAATTACATATTCTTATGGACCGATATTGTGCAATGGATTGAGGGTTTCTTATCTTTGGAAGGAGAACCATCTTTGTGGTACAAGCAATAAGCTGCAGATTCCCTCCCTGGAAGAATTCTTGCATGACCCTCACTAGATCTCCCTTAATAGTGTCCCAAGCCACCCTATAAAAAGATCATGGAATGGAATCAGGCCCTGGTGAACTCTCTATATTCAAGGACTAGACTACCTCATGAACTTCATCCTCCTCCAGAGTTAACCTCAAACAAACATCATCACCATCCAAAATATAGCTGGGGATCTGTGCAAATAGATCAGAATAACCCCTCGGGTACCCACCATCTAGACTAGAATTGGGGCCTACAAATAAATATTTTACGCTATCATTATCTATGAAACCCCACCTTATCAAGATCATTGAAATAATAAGCATCGGCCCTGATAATGTTAGGCCTCTACCCACAGCGATGCTCTATAATGCAGGTATATATGAAACCAATGTTTTCATCCCCCTCATGAAGCCACCAAATCATAGCTCTCTTTCAATCCAAATGTTCTCACCTCAAAATGGTATTATAGAAATGTTCATTTTTAATCCTTAACTTATTTCATCCCATTCCAGTTCTGGACCCATATCCACTTCCTCAACCTCCCTACTGATCTCATTCAAATCATGATCTCACATTTGTATACCTTTACTCCACCAGCTTAGAAGGTGTTTATGAAATATAAGCTTGTTATGGAATGTGAACCAAGGATTCCCTATATAATTGAGGTTCCATGCCTCCCACACCACATCATGAAAGCCTGGTTCCTCTACCCAGGTGTTGGAGAAGTGGAACGGGTCCCCCCTCATCGCCCCTGAAGACAAGGAATGACAAAGTGGAGAATGTTATGAGAGTCCTCTGTATTTTTTATGATCGATTAATTCTTGGTTAACACATACACCAACAATTAGACCCATAGGAACAAGTATTTTTACCATTCTTACTCCACTCGTCACTTTTACATTCCATAATCTTCTTAAAATAATCTCATGAAGAACTCAAATTTACCTCTTCCTTCAACTCGAATTAGTTCACACATATCTTTTTATACTATTTTTAGCAGAATTATGGATTTATAACCTTTAATGTAAAAATTCGCCTTTTTTAATTTTAACATAATAATAAATTTTGTAAAATACCAAAATATTTTTATCTCATGAAGAGTAAAAAACACCCATCATGGTATTGGATGGACATGTTCTTATAGATTTAATTGACAAATAATATGATATCCACAATTGGTTATTATTTAGTATTACTATTTATAGTCATCATTTATTATATAATATTCAAGTGACACTGAAATATTAGTAAATTGTTAGATAATATAAAGAAATCATTTCAACGTTAAATAATGTCAGGTTATGTCTAATGGAAACATGATATAAATTTTTTTGATACTCAAAACTACATAATAGTTCAACAGTAATCCATCAACTTTTCAAAATGGAACATGTTTTCATTTCACTAATGTTATAGGAATAACCCTTCTACATCTAATTGGATAAGTTTCGTTACTTTTTTTAATTTATATGAACTTACTCAGCTATTGTCTCAAAATATAAATGTGGGACATACATATAGTATCCAACACCCAAGAAGTAATTAGAAATATCACATATAACAACGAGTATATATCATGTTCAAGATTCTTCTTGATTAAACTTCAATTAATTCCAATTTCTCTTTTATTTAATTATCTATCCACATGAAAATAAAAATAACATCACTAAAAATATAATCACATTATACTATGGATTAATTAAAAATATTTTCTAAAATATCCATTTAATTAAAAATGATCTTTAGTTTTTCAACCATGTGTTTGTTTTTTTCCATAATAAGAACAAACTATATAACATTATTTATGTTATTATCAACATGGTGAAACTTACCCAAAATATATTAAAGTTATTTCTCCATATAGTTCATTTTATAATGATCAATGAAATCGGAGTAATTTGGGGACAACAATAGAATAATGGGTTGTATTAAAATACCATGATACATCTTTTAATTTACACATGTTTAGTGTAATCATATTAATATTAATTCCTTGCTTCAATTTATCCTTGTATGATTCTCAGAGATCATAAAAACCGGTATAATTATCCATAAGTCTCTTGTAATCATATACTTAAACATTTTTCCCATGATATGGGTAAGCTGGTTGTGGGTACCCTAGATAACATAATTATCACACATATCATTGTATTATATCCACAAATTAGAATCACTCTTAGAAATTTATGTGGGTTATGACATATTCATTGTATTCTATATATTGAAAAGTTATATGTTATTGCATTCATTTTATATAGAAAAAACAAAATCATATTAGTAATTTCATCTTGATAACTAATTATAAGACATAAAATATTTATTAATATTAAATTTAAACCACTATTTTACCGAATCATAGTTTCCCTTAACTACAAGATTTAAAGTACTTAATCTCTTGGGAATTATAGTGGAAATTATCCTTAAACCACTCTTTATACCCTGATCTGTGACATTTCCACTACTCTAAAAGTTAGAGGTAGGAATTTGGATGGAAAATCTCATTACATCATGACTCCTTGTATTGTTGAGTGGATACTCATACCCTATGAATAATAACACTGATTTACCCAAATCATTACTTCTAAATTTGGAACAAGATACTTGTCGATACTTTTTTTCTCTTAAATTTTATTAATCTAACCCACCTATTTTATAATAATGCATTAGTCAAAAGATCCACCTCACCCATGGTTCAGGATCATCTCAAATTTATGTTTTTTTACTCAAGTGATGGAAGCTATTGATAAAATAATATTTATTTTGAGAGATTCTAATTTTCTATTTTATTTTTTTGAAACTAAAATTTGATTCTACATATATTTATTCTTTCTATGTGTTTATAATCAATATTTTAACAAAGAAGAAAAAATAAATTCATCATTTATATTCATTTATTTTTTGTACTCATGATCATTAACTATTCTATTTGATCATGTATTATACAAAAATTCACAATAAACTAACCTTGCATAATAAAATAAATAAATAACGTTATGATCATGAGCAGTTTCTACTAGATGACCCATTAAAAATGATAGATAAAGTGAAAACCTATGGAAAATCCTTATTCTATTGTACCAAATTGAGATACACTATACTCGAAATACTCATTTGTTTATCTTTTTCGGTTCCACATCAACTCTCAACTCAAACCAGGTCATTATAAACTTCTCCATTATACAATTTATACTTACACATAGTTTATTAGGTAATCAAGATGTGGGAAAACAATTTTCAACTCAAAATGTGGAAACACAATCCCTTTTTCAATTAATAATGGAAATAAAATTTGTAAACCGCCTAAATATATATTTAATATATGGTTTTTAAATTTTCAAAAATATAAAAGAAATAATTAAATTAAATTAATTAAAAAACATGAATGAGCTCTTTCTCAACTCATGACCAGTAAATGTATAAAAAATTTCAAGATAATAATTCAACAAGGTAAAATTCTATGTGAGTTTATTTTTAATACATTAAAATGACATTAAAATATATTTTTTAATAATTATTGATATTTTCTATGGCACATGAAATATTTTCCATAAATTAAAAACATTTAAAATTAGATTGTTAGTTTTTTTATTAATATTCATGTCCTTTTTTGTTCAAAACTGAAACCTGTAAGATTAAATTTATCCTAGAAGGATAGTCTAGGACCAGAATCATGTCTAGTTCCTCTGGTGAACTGGAGCATCTGGTCTACTGGAACCAAGGAAAAAATCACACTGGAAATTTTTACTGTTCCTATGGACAGTGAAAGTTCTATTGGTTATTTTTCCTAATTCCAGTGCACCAGATGCTCCAGTTCACTAGAGGAACTGGAGATGATAATTTTCAGTTTGTTTAGGTTTGTTGGTTTGGGACTGGCCAACCCAACTAAAACTGATACAAATCAGGTTTTTCCAGCACTTCTTATTGGTCACAAGACCCACTGCCTACACTAGTACTCATATATGGGAGACTTTATTAAAAAATAATTTTTCTATAATAGAGACTTGTAGTGGCACAATGCCCCTATAGAGGCATATTCCACCAATTATTGGGGAAATGAAGTTTATACATGGATCCTAATAGTAGTTAATGTTTTTTCATTTCCAATCCTATGTGTTGTCCCTTGAATGTTTTTAACTATATATGATGTAGTACCATACCCACCGGCTCTCCCATTACCAACTATGATGAAAAAATTCCACGCCTCCCTCTTCCAATTATTATATATTTAAACTATGTATTTCTTAAACTAAAAATATTATAATAATTCCAGGAAGGCCATAACACATCCATGTAACCATATATCAAAGCATTGTTCATTGAGTTTGAATTGTATTTAAATACACTATTCGAATTCAATCAAATTTAATTAGAATGTCAATATTAATAACTGCATTAATTCTTTGATTCTAATTCAAGGAACTTGGGCACTGCAAAATCATGATATATAGTTAATTAAAAAATCAATTGGATTAATGACGTAACATATAATTATGTATATACGTTTGGGATTCACCCATGGATCATTTAAAATTTTATTCAATCATGAAGAAAAAAATCAATAAAAAACTCTAAATAATACCTTATTTTTTCATCAAATTTGATTGGATATGCTCATTGTAGACATATTATATCTTAATAAATCCAAGAGATGAATCCACTAGATTATACACACATGTACCACACCTCTTGTATAATCATGCAAATCACTTTTTTTGGATTTTTAAAAAGCCGGTTTGAGGGTTATCCGGTTCCCGATACAGCCGCACCCAAAACCATCATTCAAAATTCAAATTCAACAAAACTGCCTCGAACTTCACCCCAAACACAGCTCATCGCCGCGTAACTCGTACCCTCGTCACATCGAAGCTCGAACCAGTCATCAGAGCCCCGCAATCATCACGCCGGTAGCCGGCGAGACCATCGGAAAATCGTCGTCGGAAATTTATGCACATTAAAATGTCCCTTTGATAACATGGGGAATTCCGACATGATATGAGGAGGTGGGATCCATCCGTTTATGTTCTTCCTTCAGTCTCTCTCTCTGGAACATGAGAAAGGGGGGATGGGTGATAACTTCTCTCACTATTCATGAAAATGTTTTGTGAATATATACATGAATAAATAATAATCTTAAATAGTGGGTTAAACTTTCAAAAATACACTTAAGGCACATGACTTGTTTAAAATCAAACCCCCCCTATGACATGAATAAATTATTAGGCATGTCATAAATGTGAGGAAGATTTCACCATTATCTTGTGAAGTAATTAAATGTATTTTAAGGAATTATTAGAATAAGTCCCATTCATCCCATTAATATTTATTAAACCTTGAATGTGTAACATTCGTTTGAAAAATTAAATTTTATCATATTCACTTGTATAATTAAAGTAATTGCGAATACCTTATGAAATGAATTCAATAATTTTTATTCTAAAATCAAATGATATAATTTAATTACAATACTTGTGATCATTAACATTCAGATATTCATCATCCCACATGCATAGGACCCACTTTGTTATACACTTTGACTCATATGAATCAGTGGAAGTGGAAGATACACTTTGTGTGTGAGCCTCTAAACCCTTGTCCTCAATGTATTCAGTAAATCCAACATAACAAGATATTTATATAGCAACACATCATAGACCCTCTGGAGATAAGGATAAGGAATAGATATGACTACCTATTATAAAAAATATCTGTTTAATATAATTTCTTTGTGTTATGATATGTCGTAACACTGGATGCATCCTTTGTTTCACCATCCTTAGAAGATTTATTTATTATTTTAATGACAATTCTAGAAATACATACATTATTTTTTATGGAAATGGATTTAATAAAAGTACTAACATCCTAATAAAATGGAAATAAGGTATTTCTTCCTTTCAAAAGACAAAAAAACACATCTATATCATTCAATCAATGGCGTCAATGAAGTAATTGACCGAAGCAACCATAATTCATCATAAATTTAACAATTTTCATCTTTTATAAAAGTACATGATAAAATAGTAAACCCTGATAATGATCTCATGTCAGGTGTCCAAAACCCATTATCATAAATTTGAACAACCAATGACACCTAGAAAATGTGTTGTTTTCACTAGTGAGTCATCCCTAATGATTTCCTATACTGAACATCATAAAGTGAGAACATTATGTGAAAAAGAATTAATGATTATAATTCTTGATAATTTGATAGTCATACATCATCTGTATCCCATTAGTATAATGTATCTTGTCCATCAGACATATATTTAAGATTACTATCATAGTATCATGATTTTCTCATTATAGTTAGGAACTGTTACAACCTATTGATATGACAATAATAGGAAGAAATTACCATATAAATAGTATATGAAATAATATCCACATTATCATGGTAAGAATACATAATGCATAAATCTATGTATACATGATATGATTATCAAAATTTAAATATCTTGTTGGTTCTTAGGCACCAAATTTGACAAAATGAAACAAAATCATGTTTTGGAAGATGAATAATTTAAGATGAGTTGTTAACCATCAATGAAATAAGCATTCCTATTTCAATAAAGTAACCAACTATTGGTCCAAATTAACCAATTAATCACCAAAAATACATATATATATATATAGGGAAAAAATAATATATATATATAGATATATATATTACAGATGTTTTATTAAATAAAAAACTTAGTTGATCCCAACTATAGCATATCAATCACAATCAATAATGTTGTACAGAGTAAGTCCTAACTGTTTATACAACAAAATGAATAGCTTGATTCATAGCCCAAATTAAAAGATTTACCCTTGTTTGAGTACTAGATATTAATCTAATAATTCATTCCATTATACATAAGAAAAACTAATAGAATCCCCACCCATACCCATAGTATGTGTTAAGTACTTGGGAGTCCCTTGATAACTTAACATTCCCCCAAAAATAGGATCAAGATTTATTTTGTAGGTTACTTATAAAAGTTCTATAGTCTTAAATTAGGTATAACCTTAAACTCATTGATCTCATATATCCTAAAAATACCACTATAATACATGTTTTTAATTTCTTTAACCTCGATACTCCATCTATCAACCAAATGATGTGTGTTACTACACCAAGAGTGATCCCTAATCACCACACACTAGGGAAAAGTGTCTTGGGCATTGTTATAGAATTTGGGAAATGATTTACCCACTAATTTAAGATATAATTGATAACTATATTCTACTTGAAATCTACC
The DNA here is from genome assembly GCA_963277665.1 of Viscum album. NCBI lineage: Eukaryota > Viridiplantae > Streptophyta > Magnoliopsida > Santalales > Viscaceae > Viscum > Viscum album. The sequence continues at coordinate 1,570,898,619 of OY728148.1, read as the reverse complement.
ATGACTCATCTATATATTGAACATTAAACAATAACCCAAAAAATAACATGAAACCAAATACATCATAATAGAATCAAAAATAATACTAACAGTCCAAAAACCCCTTTAAATTAATGATTTCATGATCTAAAAACATATAGATAACCATGAAAAAATAGTTAAATAAATTAATATATTTTATACAAGTCATAAAATAAGGTATATAAAAAAATCTATAGAAGATGCTTCAAACTTGACCTCTAGGAACCATCGACTCTAGGGTGAAAACTGATCCTGATTCCATAACAATAGAAAAAATAATCTAGAAAAATACAAAGAACCTATATGTACCTAAATCATATTAAAGGAGGGGTTTTATTTCCACCAAGGTGTCTATACAGGGTGTGAAAATAAAATACTCAGTATTGAACCACCAACAGTATCTCAACATAGTAGAGATATAATAGGTTTATGACTAAACATGTCTACAAATTTACATACATATAAATTAATATAGTTTAAGCTATCATTAACATGGTATAGAAGAAAAATAAATTTCATTAAACTAAATAATAAATATAATCTAGGATAGGTAACTCCATATACCAAAAAGATTGATAAAAATGCCTTCATGACCCCCTCCCATCAAATCCACACCTCTTGGGATGGAAATGAATGAAAATATATAATATCCAATGAGTCTCATCTTCAGTAGGTCCTAGGTTAGTGACCAGCACCGAGGGTGTAAAAATCCCACACATGGAATACATTAACATCAATAACATAATAAGGATTAAGGGATATGATAAATCAACAATCAAGAAACTCCATGCCACAATATAAAAAGGAAAAACAAACCAACCCACAATGCATGAACAATGTCATCAAATATAAATACAATTCTCAAAATAAATACCCAAAGATAAGTCTCATGATTGTGACTCAATAGAAGATCCATTATCTATGATATTAATGTATAGCTTAACCCATTAAAAACCCTATAAAACTAAAAAATATTTTATATATATGTAGGGTGAGAATAACATGTATACTTAATATGATCGTACCCAAGGTATCTCATGTGTATGTCAAAAGAGTATACTAATACACAAGTGAAGAAAAAGGAGAACCCACATGAACCAAAATAGGTTAATTAACCAATCCCAGCCTCTCCAAGGAAGACAAACCAAACAATGCATCCAATGCAGTAACATAGTACCCAAAAAAATAAAGGTTCCTCACAACCTCTCCCTCAATGTTTTTTCACTCTCATAACACAACATAAAACACACTTTTCAATCGTACTTTCTAATAATATCACATCACATATCCATCCATCTCGAGTGTGGGTTGGCATGTATCCCTATCTACCCCACCGTCACATGGTCTATCATATCATGTAGCATCAATCATCATATCATCATGACCTCATCCACATAAATACGGTAGTTGGGTATCAGGAATATGAAGTACATCAACATTATTCTATCCTCTTACCATGTATCATCCCACCACATATCATTTCCTCATCTTTAATGGGTGATCTCAAGAACCAATCTACAATCACTTGGGTAATCTATAACACCAAACCATTTCATCATAGATATATCTAAAGTAACGTTGGGGAAGAGGGGTTAGATAGTCACTAGATTCAACATCATCCTGAAGGATAGGGAAAATAAATATAACCCAAAACATTTAGTAATTTATTAGATTATATAACTTCGGTGGGTGTATATAAAAATATCAAGAGAATACAAGGTAGATAAATAAAACAAAATACCCAACTAACTGGTTTACATTAAATCCACTAATTAACTCCAAAAAATCTCTATTATACCCCAAGACATCTACCTCTAACTAATTCCATCACTAAATTCATCACACCAAACAACCACAACACACAATTAAAATGATTCCACTTTCATCCACATGTTTATCAATTCCCTAGAATTTAACAATTAAAATCCAAAATTAGTTCAAAAATTTTCAATTCACTAATTATATTCTCACATATTAAATTTAATCCAAAAAATCACTCATTTACCAACCCATGTCATTAATTATTAAATTCATTTAATCCAAATATCACATGTCCATCTTTTACCATGTTATTCAAGTTTCAACATTTCAATTCATTCCATGGTGAACTGGGCAACAAACATGATCACACAACATAACATCTTATCTATATCACACCTACCATCACAACAACACAACAGATTCTAGGCTATTATGATGACCCAACTATCTCACTATAATAACCAAAATCTAACCACCACCAATTATCTCACATCACATCTCTTGCCCACCAACCATAGCATCACTACCCAACACTTTCCACATCAATCCCAGTCAGCACCATCACCGATAAAACCCACACAAGATTCCCACATATCACACAACACAACACAATAATCATATTAATACACAGTATCTCATTCCAACTTCCAAAATTCACAATAAATATTGATTAATTAAATGGATTTAATAAAATTACTACATTACTTAGCATAGATATTATCAAAAAATTCTATATTTCCATGGGTGACCAATTCTTTATCCATATATATGGGATTAACCTTTTTCATACGTGGTGGAATCAACAAAACAAAACATAATTTTTTCATGATTAACAGTAATAATAACACAAATACGGTTACCAACAACCGTTATTTTCAAAAATAGCAGGAAGTAAGTATCATCGCATTGGAAATATCTAAAAATTGGTAAACACATATTAATACCCCCATTTTGATCAATTTCAATTTAAGATAATTAATTATTTTTTTAATGCATCCATTATCATCCACACAAAGGAATACCAAATCATAAAATCCCCACACATTCACATTAAGAAGGAGAGAAAGAGGATCCCCTAACTCAAAGGAAATTTTGGAATAACTGTGCACAACATGATCATGAAGAAATAAAAAAAGTCCACAATCATACCATAGAATTTTTAAACTTATAGCCCTACCACTCCTCGAATAAAAAAATCACCACTGGGAAGTCCCCAATAGTGAAAAAGGAGGAAACAAAGGGATATGAGAAGGACTAACCACAGATTTTCAAATATCAAACTCTTAAATCCAAGGATGATGGCTAGATAAAGGGGGATAGATGTCATCTAAAATAGCCTATTGTTCACCCAAAACATAATAGAAATGAGAGAGGAATTAGGTAAATCATATGTATCAAAAAATTTATAAACACGGTGAATATTGAAAAATTAAAGGCATGAAACAATGATTCATGTCGTGAATATTTATGATGCCAACCAATTCAGTCCATGAAATTTGTTTAGGTCTTGAATTCCATTCAGAATTCCTAAAGATCATTCAATTAATTTCATGTTTCCTCAAACTATATTCCATTCACATAGTGAACACTACATTCACATCATAAATTATTATGTACATAATTCCCCTTTAAAACATCAAGTTTTAAATCTCTAGATACTATGTAGAGAAAAAAAATTCACATCATGAACATAGGTTCATGCCATAAAAACCCCTATGAATTAAAAATTCATCCCCAAACTCTATCAAAATGTACCATGTCTCCCCCTTAAATAGATCTATATTATAAACTAATAATGAAACAGGTCTAGAAGGAAAACACTATTAAATTAGATAACAATCAAATGATTCTCATCCTCGAGAATCAAAACCAAAACCAAAAGAACAGGAAAATAGAGAATAGTCTGAGGAACCATCCCTCAATTTTACTCTCAAAGCTCATATTTCAACCAAACATAACTGTTATCCCAATGAAATCTATAAGGGGAAATTTTATCATCTCATAAAGAATTAATAAAACAAGAATTAAATTCTAAATAAAAAACAAGAAAAAAAATAAAAACATCTCTTGGAACTAGGCATGAATCTATGCCTCACACTCCCATGTACTCTCCTCCAAGCCATAATGTCTCCAAAGTACACAAACCAAGAGGATAGTTTGTCAATGAAACACCTTATCTAAATGATCCTAGATATCTATGGGGTTCTCTATAAATTTATCATCATCTTAGAAATCCAACTCACCCTAGTCAATGAAGTGTGTGTCATCATGAAGATACAAATGAAGCTAGGACATGTGAAAGACATCATGGATATTGTCTGGACACGGTAGAAGAACAAACAGATACACCACATCACCAATATTCATAAAAAACATAGATTGCCAAATGAATAGTAGAAAGGCTACTCCGACTACCAAAACTCCACTACGCCCAGTGATGGTAAATCCTCAAGAAAAAATGGTCACGGGCCATAAACTATTGTTTCCTCAACCTACGATTAGCATAGGCATTGTAATAGTATTGGAATGCCTTCATCCACTCTTAGAAAACTTGAATATTCTAGGTCATGATCTTCACTGCATCAGGACCCAAAACCACTGAATCCCCGACCCTTATCCAGTATAATGGATAATGAAATAGTTTCCCATACAATGCCTCATATAGAGACATTACAATAGATGAGTGAAAGCAATTTTTATAGGAAAACTAAACCAAAATTTGTAACTTTACCCCAGATTCATAAGAATCTAAGGCAAAAGGTCACAACATATCCTTCGGCATCTGTATGGTCCAATCTACCATCCCATATCTCTATAGATGAAAATAAGTGATAAGGTGAAATTAGGATCCAAAGGAATCATAAAATCAAATCCAAGACCATGAGGTCAATTAATGATCCTAATTAGAGATTATATTAATGGATACAATGTTAATAAAAACCACATCATCTATATACCACCTTGCTAAAACAACCATGGTATATAATTGTTATAACACTATAAAATGAGATATATTTTTCAGTCGATCCACTACCACCCAAACACCATTATGTCCACTTTGATCCTAGGTTAAAAGTGTGATGAAAGCCATCAAACATTCCTCTAAATTACACGAAAGGACATAAAAAGGTTGCAACAACCCTATAGGATTATATTTCATATCTTTAACCTATTGATAAAAAAACATCGTGCCAAAAACTCTACCACCAATAGCTTCAACCCAAGACTCCAAAGACACCTCCTCAATCCACGATACATCTTGGTACTAGAAATATATAACACTAAGGGTGAGCATGGTGACTCATTAAGGACGCCCTATTGTATCACCAATAGAACAAACAACCTCCCTTGAAACATAATCAGATTCTTACCATCCTCCAACTATCCCTTTGTGGAGTCACAATATCTAAAATATTCAAACAACACATCTTCCTCTAACTCTCTCCACTAAGGCTACACCACCTAATGTATTATAGGAGATTCCACTATCATATTATAGTGACAAATCCTATCACCATCTTCCCCCAAAGTAAAATTCATCACTACAGTCACTTCCATCAATCTCTAAATAGACATATACTCATGACCCACATTGCCTCAGGACTTCCAACTCAGTGCATCATTAACTATATTCCTCATCCCTAGCATGTAATATATCTCAAAACCATAATCTTGTAGAAAATACACCCACCTATGAAAATTTAAATTTAGTTATTTTTTAGAGAAAACATATTTGAGGGTATTTTGGCCTACGGAAACCAAAAAAGTTATCACTAATAAGGTAATTTCACCACATATTTAGTGAAAACACATCCAATACTGACTCCATATCAAGGGATAAATAGTTATATACATGGGGGAGTAACTTAATAGACTCATAAGAGATCAATATTCTCCAGTTCATTGATATTAATCCCAAACCCAAATGGGATGTGTAACAAAACACCTTAAAAATAACACCCTCATTTGGAAACCGAAGCACCAGGGCACTAATATGATTATCCATTGGGTAGTAGAAATCCACTTAACACTTATTAGTCCATATAAAATCTTGGTATTTCTTCATTAAAATCATTAATTGGGCTACAAAATGAAAAAAAATGAATGAAAACATTAGGTAATAGCCTACAATACTAAGGAAACCTTGAACCTATACCATGTTCTTTGTTATTTACCCCGAAACAACTTCTTTGATCTTTGATGGGTCCACAAAAACACCCTACTAATTAATCACATGCCCAAGAAATTATACCTTTAATTTATAGAATGTAAACTTGTACAACATTTGATAGAGTTAGTGGTTCCAGAGAACCTTCAAAATAGCCCATAGATCATTAGAAACCTCCTCCTATGACTTTGAGTACATAAAAATTTCATCATATAAAATGATTATGAATTGGTCCAAGAACTCAAAAAACATAGATTCCATAATACCTATAAAAATAGCTATTACATTCATGATTCCAAATGACATGACCGTGAACTCAAAGTTCTCATACATACACCATAAAACATCATCAAGATATCTTCATATTTCACCAACATATGATGATTTATATATACTAAATCGGTCTTCAAAACTCAACTAGATCCCCTCATCTAGTTGAATAGATTATTAATACTCATAATAGGGTTATTATTCTTGGACATAACATGATTTAACATCTAGTTTTCTATGAACAACGTTAGAGTACCATCTATATGTTTATTGAATAATACTAGAACACCCTAAGGAGATCAACTAGGACATATAAAACACCTCTATATAATATCATCAATATATGATTCAACTCATAATCCTATATAATCTCAATTCGATAAGGATCCATCAAGATTCTAGGAGTTACTAGATGAAATTCTATCCCAAAAATGACATCATCATGAGGGGGTATTCTCACAAACACAAATAGGAATACATCTCAAAATTCCCACACAACCCCAAGAACATACTATACATAAGATACCAGTAATAGATCAACAAAATGAGATAAAATAGGCTTCACTTTATTGTTATCCATTAAAAAACTCCACTCACTAATGAACTACCTTCACTTTCCCTCCACACCCGAAAACAAACCTCTCCTCGAGAAAAAATTGATGACTTCCTAAATGGAATATAGATAATACATGCTAAGAAAAACATTATATAACTTCATATATAGAAATAATAAATCCCACACAGAAAAGTGCTTCCACATCACTAGTTTACATATCCCACACAAATAAAACAATGAATCCTATCCTAGTGTGGATAACACAGTGGAAAATATCAATATCTCCACTTCCTTTTCCAAAGAACAGACCAGAGTAGGACGAGTAAAATAGTATGAGGATCATAAATCAAATAATATAGAAACTATGGTAGATGAAAAAATAATTTTACCTCAAATGACCATTAACCCTATTTAAACTGGTTCTTCCATTTAAAACATTTTCCCTGCCCAACTCCTCCTCCTCTCTTCTGAAAGACTCCATTTCACACTTTGATTTAGGCCATTAAGGATGGAGACCATCCTCATGCTTCCGTCTTAGAGCTTAATATTCTATTAGATGAAAAAAAACATTCAACCCTAAATGTTGAATGAATTTTGGTGAACCAAATTATTGATACTTGCTTGGAGAAAATTGATGATGTTGTTGAAAAGGAGTGTGACCACCCATATGATATACACCACCCTAAGATTTCGTACACCAATCTTATACTAGACCAGGACCTCAATGATATCACATGAAAGTATAAAACCCTTAGTATATTTTTGAAATTCATCATACCTAGAATGATGTTAGAAGGTATATCGAGGTTAGTTCTCCATTGGTTGGTACCCCGACTTATAGACATATGTGATCCACTTCCTTAAACCCAACCCCTCACACTGCCTTACTCGATATTATCTTGAGGATCACCCACAAAGAATGAATTCACAAGATAAAAAGATAATTTTTATTCACTAAAAATAAATTATAATAATAAATGGGGTGACCACATATCTGATCATTGGGTGATATTCCAATTCTAGATGTCACTATATTGACTCCTCATTTAGGAATACCTCTGTAAAAAAATGGGGAGTTCCTTAAATGTGACCCAAATCTCATACACACTCAAACTCCTCTATTTAGTAGAGATAAATCCTTTCCTATTATCCACCATAATAATAAACAATAATAATTATAAATGTAACTCCTTCTTAAAATCCAACCATTATATATATGCCTCCTTCTGATTGACAAGATACAGTATCCCCCATGGATGTGCATCTCCCTTCATCTGAAAAACCTGTAATAGCTCCGAATACTTATCCTAAGATTGAATTCAATATAAATCAATCTCAATATCTTTTTACCTACTCTTCGTCTAAATATAATTGATGAACCCATCATACATTCCCAAGATATTCCACTAAAAGTAAAACAAGGATATCAATCATTCCTCATACACCTTCATTAGGTCAATCCTTAGATGAGGAACTAAATCATCCTACTGAACCACTAATTACTAAGCTATATGTGGATGAAGGGTATGATACATTAATAAAAATATATGAAAATATAATTCCAATAGCATGAAATTTTATCATGGATTATTTAATTAATTTTTTTTAATTTCACATAGATCACCCAATTCATACCTGAATAAAAACAATCAAAATGCATATCCCTTTCCTTGGTCTTTACCCAACAAAAGGAATCACCTCATTTGGTCATTCGGTAGACTCATGTTCCTTGCATAGAATAATGGGGTCCTAAAATCCTTTATCCTAGAGGATCTACCTAGTCTATGCCAGGGACTAAGATAAACAGGAATTGTTTCGTCACCAACCAATGAAATCCTAATAGTTCCTAACTTAAAAATCCATCATATCTATCATTTAAAATATTTAATTCCCCCTTTTAATAACCCCTCCCTCCAAAGGTACCACTCCTTGTATAGAAATGAAATAAGATATGTGATAACCCCCAATTCATAACACCATTAGGCCCTAGGTTCATGACTATCATTGAAGGTATAAAAATCCCACACATGGATTCCATTACCAAAATATTATATAATACAAATTGAGATATTAGATAAATCGACCACCAGGAAAATCTATCACACTAAAATAAAAATGGAAACAAATATCAATCCACAATAAATGAATAATTTCAATAAATATAAATAAAATTATCTAAATATATACCAAAAGAAAACTCTTATAGTGGATAATCAATAGTATCTCGAATATCAAAACTAGTAAGTCCCATCTCAGACCTCTAATTCATCCTAGAAATGTAATAAATATTTATACATACATATTGTGAAAAAAACATGAATATTCAGAAGGATCATACCAATCGTCTTCCATGAACATGTCAAAATACCATACTAACACACCAGTGAATAAAATAACAAACCAACATACCCCTAAACATGTCAACTAACCAATCTCAACCTCATAGTGGAATGTTCACCATATAATTCATCGAATATAGTAACATAGTATCAAAATAAAATAAAATAAGGGATTCCCACATCCATTTTAACAATTATTTGACATAATAATTCCCGAATATCAAACATAATTTACTCTAATCCCTTAATTGTATATCACATCATACATATACATCCATCACTGATACAGGTCGGGATGAATTCCTACCTATCCCACCCTTATAAGGTCAATCATCTTTTACAAGCATTGTCCATGATCTCTTCTTAATTTCATCCACCTTACCAGGGTATCATTAACATGAATAAAATCAATTCCCTCAACCTAGAACACCTGACCCCAACTATATATCTTGCACTCATTTCCAATGGGTGATCTCTAACACTAGCCCTCCATTATCTAGGAAATATCTAAAACCAACCCATTTCGTTATAGATAATGCTTAATGAATAATTGGGAAGATAATGAGGTTGTACATATGATTCACCACCATCCCAAATATTGGGTAAAGAAACTAGAATAAAAAATGACTTTTTGTAATATTATACAACATGAGTGGGGTGAATATAAAAAATACGTGGTAGATTGACAGAACACAATACCTAACCTATGAGTTTATAATTATTCCACTATAATATTCCAGGACATCTAAACTATACCTCTAAACATATTCAACTATTAACTTTCTTCACTAAATGCATCACACCGCACAACCACCACACATAACTGTAGAGGCCCGAATCTTGATGTACATGGACATTACATTACTTTTGTGGAATACTTAGTACATAACAAACATAGACACTAAAGGACCATAATAGTTTAGTGTCTTTGGAAACATGGAATGTAATCTTCTAATTGTAGTGAAAGATCTTCAACTTCTCCAATAAAGAACTTCCCCTTTTGTTTTCTTACCTAAAACCTTTCTTTATATCCCGAGGAAAAGAAAACATAAAAAAGGTGAGATCAAATGCTCATTAAGGGAAAACATAGTGAAAATAAAACAATCCATAAATATTTTAAAGTAAAAACTTGAACATGAAATTTAAACATCAAAATATTTAGCAAAGACATAAATCGTGGAAGTACGTAAGGCATATATCATAATGGAACATCAATCATGGTAAAATATAATGGGAATAAAACATGTAATTGTGGCAACCATTCCTCACATGTCATGATTTTCATAGTATCAAAGGCATTGCTTCCAAGACCTTCTTAGTGGACAAAGTACCTTTCTGAATCGAGTTCACTCCTCGTTTCAGTCCTGTAACACTGAACCGGATTAACATACCATTCCAGCCATGTCTATCTCATGAGATATAAATCTTTACCCAATTAATTGGAGGGATATATAGGTCCCACCCATCTCATAATGAAATCATTCTTAATTGTGCCATAAAATAAACATACATCATTCATAATAACCCAACAAATAAAATGGGTTTCATAAACATCATCCCATCATCACATAATCCATATAAAAGAAATGGATATCATTTCATAATAAGAAAAGTGAAACCATGTAAACCATAGAGACATGATACTTGAAACATACACATATGAAATAATGTCATCTTAGATGAAATTTTTTTTTTATAAAACACTTGAAATGAATTCTTGAGGAAAATATCATTTCTTCTTGAAAATCATTCTGTTTTCACAAAATTTCATGCAATTTTAAAAGAAAAGGATTTTGTTTAAAATAGACATGAAATATTTTGGAGGAATATTCATGAAAATAAGGCTTTATAAAACCGTAAAAATATGTTCACGCCGTATAATTTAAAAATAACAATCTCCTCGTACTTTTGTTGGAAAATTCAAAAAGTACCTCGTATGGTAAAAAATAAGATTCCTTTCATAACATGTGGTAAAATTAAATAATGGGTAAAATGAATTTAAAAATAAATGAAAACACTTTTATAAAACATGGACATGGATGGTAGTAATAACCCAAGTAAATACTTACGAATAAGCAATCTCGGATAAAAATGAGATTTACAAAATTATCCCTTACCTTAGGACTGATATGCTTCGTATGGATCTGAAACTCTTGTATAATGATTTAAATAATGTCATTGGCTTATTACATAATCATATTCATTTTATGATATCATATATGTTTCACTTATGACTTTATATTACCCATTATTTTGTAAATTCCATGTTAAAGCAGCGCTTTGGGTAAAATCATTTCATTTATCCCATGTGTTTCGAATTGTAGTTCTTGATATTATTACTTATATCCTGATTTACATAATTCCAGAATGTAAAATATGATTTATATATAATATATATTCATCATATACATATATATTATAGATCGATAAAAGGAATGAAATACACCATTCATTGAGACAGTAGGTCGTACGTATGCATGAACGTTGTTTTCGTTTCCTTATTGAATTGAATGAAACTAAATATATGACATACATATATATATACATAAATACAGAAGAAATATTATTTCATATATTTAATTATTATTCATTATATAAACTTTATGATCATTCATGTATGGTTAACATGGAGAATGAATCTCATCGCGTCATGGAGACGGTAGTCCGTACGTACGCACAAGCGATGATATCGTTCCCATAACTATTGAATAGAACTGGAGTGGATGGTATAATATATCAGAATAATTATGATGTTATAATAACCATATATAGTTATTATTTACACCATTATACCCATCCATGTAAGGTGTTGGTGGAAAAATAGATTACACCACGGCGTGGAGACGGTATTCCGTACGTACGCACGCGCGGTGATTTTGTTTTATGTAGGATGGATAGAAGGTGAAATAGGGTTTTTTTAAATATATAATGACATATCAGTATACGAGGGACACTTATTTTATTACTTCATAATGAAAAAACTAAATAAGATGGAGTATAAGAAAAATGAAGGTTGAAGAAAACGGTAGAAGGTATTACCTCTTTCTCGAAGTGCCTCCTTTAAACATTCTCTTAGGGCACTAGAGTTGGTCTTTTGAGAAGACCAGTACCTATAGTTGGTTTCTAAGGAAGTGGGGAAGTGAAATGGGAAGGTTTTGGCCCATATTGAAGGCTCAAAGTGGTGTAAGGATGAGAGGGAGGAGGTGCCCTTTTATATAATCAATTTTGCGTAGAATAACTACTATCAAACAAACTTGAAATTGTGTCTAACACGATCCAAGATTAGTGTTGCATATACTGCAAGCTAATACGGTGTCACGTATAGTGCAAGATAATCTTGGTGTAGAGTATAATAGATGATATGAAAGATATTAAAAAGAATATATCTTATAAAATCTCAGGTTGTTACATTCTACCCCCCTTAAAATAAATTTTTCCCTCAAAATTCATCGGGGTTCTAAATCGTTTACTATACATAGAAACCCACATCGTAAAAGGGAATACTAAAACTTAATTTTAAAAACTAAAGTATGAAATGTAACAATTACCCAAAGTAACTCATCACTGGGTTTCTATATAGGAGAACATAGGTTAAAATATGGATATAGAAGAAAAATCTAACCATCATGTTCTGATGGAGAGTGGTAGAGAACATGGCTAAGAAAAATCCATCAATCACAAACCCATAAATTTGTGATGATCTAAGGTACCATCTGATTAATTAGATTTAAGGGCACTAGGACAACATTTTTGGTTTTCAATATCATTTCCCTAAAGTTGATAATTTGCAATTAGAAGAAATACTTACTTGATTTTGGTACAATCTCACTGTTGTTCATGATTTGAACAATTTCCACTTCATCTGTTAATGAAATGAAGTTGAATTTGTTATTCGTGAAGTGTTAACAGACCATGTTATATAATTATGGGTAATTCCATTTGTTTCAAACAAAATGTTAGAAAAAGTTATCAAATATACAAAAGTCCATATAAGGTGAGGTTAATCGTATACGATTCCAAAAATGAACTTATACATCTTCTATCATGCCGCTTAATAAAATAAATCAAGTTTCTACTAACCAGGGACTTCCTGTAGGCTAGTGGTAGGTGATAAAGGCCAGTCACACTTTGGTTGTGGGTTCGATTCCCACAGCCTTGTCTGACGCGATGGGCTGTTTCCTGTCCTGCAGTTTGTCATTTTTTCTTAAAATACATTATTATAACTTTCCATCAATAATATCGAAAAAGTTTTAACCTTAAACAATACTACCTTATGTCCAACATAATCCATTCAAATCTTTAAGATTATCCAAAATACTGTTGTCCAATCTCATATTATAGTGAAAATGATTACCAAAGAGATCATATAACAATCATGTTAATACCATCGTTGATCCCCGTATATCATAAGATATGTCTTGTTGGTCACATTCCAAACATCCGATGGCTTCAATCGTGTATTCTCTTGAAAAAAATGAATACCCATTGAACCTTAGTGAAAACATGAATGCAGTTAAAAGTTAACACTTTCCACATACCAAAATCCTCAAAATTCTATATACTCAAACCATGATATCACATAGTCCTTATATCTGTCATGAGATCATGAATACAATCAAACATATCATTATCTTCTTATGCCATCATTATTCGCATATCATCCACTTTCTAAAAATATCTGAATAACCTTTCATGGTTACAAGTACCATTCATCATACACTTTCAAAACTTAAGGAAATACAACAGTGTAACAATCCTTAGATTTCTCTTTATTCCAGAGTACCATGAGATTTCTTATACAAAATTTCTCTTGATAAACATGTAATCATTCCACTACCTTCTTAAACCATTGACTGAGCTTGAACAATTCTTTCACTTCACATATCATTTGTAGTATCTTCATTATCATCGACATAAATACTACCCATATGACCATGTTGATTCTCTTTATGATATTTTCCCTTAGGGAATCGGTTTTCATAATGCCCGTACATTCCACATTTAAAGCATTTATCCATTGTTGATGTCTTAGAAATACCATTATCCTTTCCCATGGTGTTAACTAAACCTTTTCCTTTGCAATTACTGGCTTTGTGTCTTTCTTTTCCACACCCAAATCATCTTTCTGTTCCTTTGAAACACTCTCCCCGATGCCCCTTCCCACATGATTTATATGAGGGGAATTGAACATTCTTTCCTCTATGATCATCATGAAACTCCATCTTTCTCTTATTATCTGAGTCAGGAAACTTACCAAAATTGAGATTATGGATCATATTATGAGATTTCTGATTAGGCATAATAACGATATTTGGACTTCCAAATCCCATTTCATTTGGTTACTCAGGAATAATATCATTTCATTGTCCGTCATATCCTCCATTATCGTGAATCTTCCTGTTTCCAGCCATTTTCTAAAACCCAAAAAGAATAGTGTGAGAGGAAAAAATCATGCTAGGGAAAACAACATAGTAGAGGGGGAGTACCCTCAATATCTAACATCTTAGGTTAAATTCTAAGGTCGATATTGTAGTTCTAGGACTATATCCTATACGTATACTTATCCTTAAGGACATCCCTAGACATACCTTAGAAATATCTCTAGGGATCTCACTAACGTTTTCGCATCCTAGTTTCCAAAGGTTGACTAAAAATTTCCTCTAATACCAAATGTAGAGACCTGAAGCTTGAAGTACATGGACATTACATTACTTTTTTGAAATACTTAGTATATAACAAAAACAGACACTAAAACACCATAATAGTTTAGTGTCTTTGGAAACTTAGAACTTAATCTTCTAATTGTAGTGAAAGATCATCAACTTCTCCCATAAAGATCTTACCCATTTGTTTTCTTACCAAAACCCTTTCTTTATATCCTGGAGAAAAGAAAACATAAAAAGGGTGAGCTCAAATGCTCAGTAAGGGCAAACATAGTGAACATAAAACAGTCCATAAACATTTGAAAGTAAAAACTTGAACATGAAATTTAAACATCAAAATCTTGAGCAAAGACATAAATCGTGGAAGTACGTAAGGAATATATCATAATGGAACATCAATGATGATAAAATATAATGGGAATAAAACATGTAATTGTGCCAATCATTCAGCACATAGCATGATTTCTATAGTAGCCAAGGCATTGCTTCCAAGACTATCTTAGTGGACAAAGTCCCTTTCTGAATCGATTTCACTCCTCGTTTCAGTCCTGTAACACTGAACCGGATTAACTTACAATTCCAGAAATTTCTACCTCATGAGATATAAATATTTACCCAATGAATTGGAGGGAGATATAGGTCCCACCCATCTCATAATGAAGTCATTATTACATGTTCCACAAAATAAACATATATCATTCATAATAACCCAACGAATAAAATGGGTTTCATAAACATCATCCCATCATCACATAATCCATATAAAAGAAATTGATATCATTTCATAATAATAAAAGTGAAACCATGTAAACCATAGAGACATGATACTTGAAACATACACATATGAAATAATGTTATCTTT
Organism: Viscum album; assembly: GCA_963277665.1. NCBI lineage: Eukaryota > Viridiplantae > Streptophyta > Magnoliopsida > Santalales > Viscaceae > Viscum > Viscum album. Next base: position 1,570,882,979 of record OY728148.1, on the reverse strand, counting down.
GATGAAAAATGGTTTTGATAAAACACTTGAAATGAATTCTTGAGGAAAATATCCTTTCTTCTTCAAAATCATTCTCTTTCCACAAAATGTCATGAAATTTTAAAATAAAATGATTTTGTTGAAAATATTCATGAAATATTTTTGAGGAAAATTCATGAAAATAAGGCTTTATTCAACCGTAAAAATCCGTTCAGGCCGTATAAGTTAAAAATAACAATCTCCTCGTACTTTTGTCGAAAAAGTCAAAAAGTACCTCGTATGGTAAAAAAATAAGATTCCTTTCATAACATTTGGTAAAATTAAAAAATGTGTAAAAGGGACTTTAAACATACATTAAAACAATTTTATAAGACATGGACATGTATGGGAGCAATAACCCCAGTAAATACTTACAAATAAGTAATCTCTGATAAAAATGAGATTTGCAAAATTATCCCTTACCTTAGATCCGATGTGCTTCGTATGGATCTAAACCTCGTTTATAATATTTTAAATAATGTCATTTACATATTAAATACTCATATTCATTGTTATGATATCATATATGTTTCACTTATGACTTTATATTACCCGTTCTTTTATAAATTCCATGTTAATGCAGCATTTTGGGTAAAATCATTTCATTTATCGTATGTGTTTCAACTTATCGTTCTTTATATTATTACTTATATCCTGATTTACATAATTCTAGAATGTAAAACAGTATTTATATATAATATATATTCTTCATATAAATATATATTATAGATTGATAAAAGGAATGAAATACACCGTTCATGGAGACGGTAGGCCGTACGTACGCATGAACGTTGTTTTCGTTTCCTTATTGAATTGAATGAAACTAAATAGATGACATAAATAAATATATACATAAATAAAGTAGCACTATTATTTCATATATTTCATTATTATTCATTTTATAAACTTTATCATCATTCATTTATGGTTAACATGGAGAATGAATCTCATCGCGTCGTGGAGACGGTAGTCCGTATGTACGCACGAGTGATGATATTGTTCCCATAATTATTGAATAGAATTGGAGTGGATGGTATAATATATCAGAATCAGTATGATGTTATAATAACCATATATAGTTATTCTTTACACCATTATACCCATCCATGTAAGGTGTTTGTGGAAAAATAGATTACACCATGGCATGGAGACGGTATTTCGTATGTACACACGCGGAATTGATTTTGTTTTCTGTAGGATGGATATAAGTTGAAATAGGGCTGTTTCATATTTATAATTACATATAATTATATGAGGTATACTTATGTTATTACTTCATAATGAAACAACTAAATAAGAGGGAGTAGAAGAATAATGGAACATGAAGAAAACGGTAGAAGGAATTACCTCTTTATGAAAGTGCCTCATTTAAACATTCTCTTACGACACTAGAGTTGGTCTTTTCAGAAGACCAATACCTATAAAAGGTTTATAAGGAAGTGGGGAACTGAAATGGGCCGGGGTTGGCCGAGTTTGAATGCTCAAAGTGGTGTATAGATGAGAGGGAGGAGGTGACCTTTTAGAAGGGAGGAGAGGGGCACCTTTGAAATCCTCAAAAATATTAGTTTAATATAAATTCAAACCCCTCATAAAAACCTCAAAAAATGATTAAATTAGAATATTAGATAAGATATGGTTGTAATATCACCATCCAATAAAATTTAGACATGTTTTGATCTTATTTTAAACCTTATCATTTTGATTTATCCTTATTTAATCTATTTAAGTTTGTTTGTGGTAATAAAATTCTAAATATTAAATGGTTATAAATAATCACTTATGTGGTGTTAAATTTCCATAATTGGATAATTTATGACATTGGAGACTATATAAATTTAAATTTATAATTTTTAAATATTTTTGTGATTTTTAAACAATTTAATAATATGCTATTTTTATAAAATAAAAATAGTGTCGATTTTGACACTATGCATTTATTTGAATTAAAAAAATCTAAATAGAGGATATATTCGAACTAAAATATTTAATAGATTCATAACATGTCTAATATTTCTATAAAATTCGTGTAGCACATTAAATATTTCATATAATATTTATTTTAATATTTTTAAAACCATTTATTTGGTATATCTATTAATAACATAATTAGTACAACATTTTTGTATAATTATTTAATATACTTATTTTTTGCATAAAAATTAAAAATAAAATCTTTTTATGAAGATAAATATAAAATAATCTATAATAATAATTTTAATTTAATTTATCATCTTAAAATAACAACATGTAAATTGTTATCTTTATTAAATTATGAAGGTGACAGCATTGGAATCATTTAAAATAAAATATTATAAGTGTCATAATCGCCATAATAAGGATTCAAATGGTCACAAATTCGGGAAATGGATGATTAGGGTTTATATATACCCTACTAATAAGTTTTTTGCAGATTTTGGGGCCTTTTGATATGTATTACTATTTCAATAAAAACTATATTATTGATTTTTCACTAAATAAATAATTTCTGCATCATTAATGTATAAGATAATAAGGTAATTAAATAACTCTTAAAAATTATAAATAAATTACCATGATAAATAAAAACATTTTATCTTTAAAATGAGTATTTATAACCGAATTTATATTCTGAATAAACTTATATTAAAAATACTTTAATTATTAAAGTTGAGTAAGACATATTTCACTTTCCTTTAAATAAAATAAACTAAAGGTCTTAATCACCTAAAAGTGGGTTCTAATGGATTCCATTTCGACCCAAATATGACTTAAGATGAAATATAATCATCCAATTGTATTAATACAAGTATTAGGATAATATTATAATGTTATAGTTACCCTTAATTGCCCAATTTACCTTTTACTATGGTAAATAAAATTTATCGTAGTTACTATTCATAATGCCCAAAAATAAAAAGTAGATGATTAACATAATTTGGACCCACTGATTCCAAATATGGAATAAATTTTTTTAAATTCAATACAAGAAAGTTGTAGAAATTAATTTAAAATTAATCCCATTATTAATAAAATGTGTTTTAAAAGTAAAAACATTGCAAAAGATTGAAATGTTTTTACCTATGAATTAAATATAAAATTAATGTTAATGACATACATTATATTAAATGGTAAAAATATATTTTATTTATTCTTTAAAACCATTCAATATTATAATTTAACCATATAAATTATTGCGAAGAAAAAAGTTGTTTTTAATTAAAATATAGCATGTTTTTACTATTCATCAAAATATGAAAGTTACCAAAATAATATGAAAAATTTATCCAAAGTATTTTTTTATATCCTGATTCCAAAGAAGAATTTTAGTTTTTCAAATTGAACTTATAGACCTGTAAAAACAAGATTTAAGGTGGGTCCACCATCAAAAGGCGGCAAAACTGCATTTTTTTAAAAATACTTATTTTACCCAAAAAATTTATTTTGTTCTTATACCATGTTCTAGAAAATGTGTAAGATGAATAATAATATTCTAAAATTCAAAATATAGTTAATAAAATTTATAACGGCTAGTTCATAATAACATTATAACAATATATTGTTGTATAGTAAAACTCGGTATTGCGTTCAACACGCGCTATCGAGGAAGGTCGCGAATGCGTGTAATGAAAGCCAAGTTAAGGTTGCGTTTAGTTCATGACTCCTTTGTTGTTGTATATAAAAAAAATGAAACAATATATCATTAATACATTGAATATATATATATATATCCTCAATGTTGCGTAGAATAACTACTATCAAACAAACTTGAAATTGTGTGTAACACGATCAAAGATTAGTATTGCATATACTGCAAGCTAATATGGTGTCGCGTATAGCGCAAGATAATCTTGGTGTAGCATACAGTAGAAGATATGAAAGAGATTAAAAAGAATATATCTTATAAAATATCGGGTTGTTACAATAACCACATGAATTCCATGTCAAATCACATGTTCATCAATTTATTCTAATTTAGAAATTATAAGCCAATATTTGTTCAGCAGTGTTCAATGTACTAATTTAATTCAAAAATATTAAATATCATCCCACAATTAATTCATTTACCAAACCATGTCATTTATTATTAAATTTTTATAATCTAATTCCCACATATCAGTGTTATCCCATGATATTTCATTTTCATTATTTCAATTAATTTCATGGCTAATCGGGCAACTAATTCAATCACAATATAGAACAACTCACCCATCTCACAACCATTATCTCCAAAACATAGTATAAACAGGGCCATTACCTTGACCCAACCATCTCTCAACAACAACAAAAATATAACCACAAAACATCATCCCACATCACATCCCATTCCCACCAACCATCACTTCACTTTCCAACACATTCTGCATTGAACCAAATCACCACCATCAATGATTAAACACCAACAATATTCCCACATGTCTCATGAGACAATACATCAATCATATCAACATATGGAAGAATTTTACACCTTCCAAAGATTACTAAAAACATAGATTCAATAATTGGATTCAATCAAACTACTTCATTATATATCATTGATGTTATCACAAAAATATAAAATTTACACGGGTTACTAGTTCATTAGCTATACATAAGTGATTAACCTTTTTCATGCATGGTGAATTCAATTAACCTACACAACAAGGGTATCATAATTCATAATAACTATAGTGAAAACATTGATTATAAAAACTATTATTTTCCCCTATAGCAGTTGGAATGTATCATCAAATCGGTAATAAAAAATTAGTAAACACATATTAATACACCTCATCCCTTCAAATTATTTTTTATGCTAATTAATAAAATTATTAATACAACACTTTCCATAGAGAAAAAGGAATAAAAACTTCCAATACCAACACATGAACATAAAAAGGGAGAGAATGAGGATACCCTACCTCAAATAATCTTTTTGAATTACTATACAAAAAAGGGAAAAGAAGAAATAACCAAAATCTGAGAACCACACATGGAACCCCAAATTAACCTGAATCATATCATTAGAATATCAAAGTTATATCCCAACCACACCATTAATAAAAAAACATCACCATAGAGAATTCCCCAAGATAATAATAAGTTGAAAGAAAATGTCATGTATGAAAGTAGTAACCCTAGCCTTTTTCACATAACATTATTGTTTTTAAGCTAAATTATACAACAGAGTACAAGCCAATGATCGTTAAGTATAGTGTCTTAGAAGACTAGGTACATAGAACATAAAACATGGGGATAAAAAAAACTTCTTTATTTAATATATATAAAGATCTCCTAACTTCCTTTGAGACCTTACATCTATATAGGGTACCCTAGGGAACACATGAACAAAAGGATGATCTAAAAATACCAGTAAGGTAATGATCATAAGGATACATATTATGCACATGAGTTAGGAGGCATGACATAATGATATACAAATCATGAAATATATAAAATCATATTATATAAACATAGGATTGTATAAACATGGAAGTATATAAATGTGGAAGAATCATAAAACATGGCTTTAGTACCGGTCACGGCTAACTTCCAATCTCTTTTCCCATTTTAGTATGGACTACGGCTAACTGGCAATCCTGTTTTTCATTTTAGTACGGGTCAAGGCTAACCGCCAATCACGTTTCACATCGCATCTCATGAGACTTAACATTAACCAATGAATTGGAGTGATACTTGGGCGCACCCATCTCAACATTTTCTAGAATATTCATTCCACATAAATAATCATACATAATCAAGCATATGTAAACATAAGGGTACCCATGGAAAGAATTGTGTACCACAATCATGACATAAAGCATAACCAATGGGTGTATCATGAAAGTGTCAATGACACAATGGGATTAGGACATACATAGACGTTCATATGGAAAAATAGGAATATAACATGGTAAGTGATGTCAAACAGAAGTGAGAACATATAAGAAATGTATTTGAGAAACATTAGCATTTAAACATTTTTGTGCGGTTTTAAAGAAAATACTACAGTGCTTTTAGAATAGAAAAGAATATAATATTTTATATAAAACCAAAATTTAACTGAGATGTATTTCATAATAAAAAAGAATGAATTTATAAATACAATGGTGGATTAAAACTTAGGATTGAGTTCACTAGAAATTGGGTAATTTTTTTTGAAAGTTCCCTTAAAACATGTTTTCTTATCGGAATGTTCTGAGGGAATATTTTAAAAACCTCTATATCCAAGAAAGAGATTGATGAAAGGGTCTTAATATATGAATTTTGTAAAACTATAAATCATTTATAATATTTACATAAATATATAAGATAATTCCATTTTGATGAAAAGATATATATGGAAACCCAAAATAACAAAGGAGGTTTATGTGGAATTCGTTACGGTTTTTCGGCATGGAGTCGGGTGTACCTTAGAGGGATTGATGAAAGATAAAAGGGGTTTAACATCACTTATAAATCATGATATAATTATGGGGGATGTGTTAAAACATACCCCATAATTTTTCATTACACATAAAAAGTCATATCATTGAGGACAATCTTGATTAAGAGAGAAAGGGAGAGGATCCCTTACATTAAATCTGGGAGTGTTCTCCACTTGTTATTAATGACCTGAATAAACAAAATATGTTTATTAATTAATAAATCCAGAACATATTTAATATCTAATTGATTTATTTTAATCCTTTTTGGTTCATTCAAGATCTTTTGGATTGGTTATAAGGTTCAATTTCATTGTTCAGTCTCATTTTCTTAATTGGTTTTAATGACTGGTTTTCTTATATTCATATTTGGATAAAAATATAAGTTGAAAGTGGTTATACAGAAGAGAATTTGTATGTTATTAGTAAAAATCCATGATATTAAATGGTTAAAAACATAATTTGGTTACTTGGAGTGAATTTTAATAATTATATATAACTTTAGTTACAACCGTTTTTGGTTAAATGGTGGGTCTGATTACATAGAACATGTTTTCATTTATAACTTACTAACATTTGTAAAAAGGTATTATAAACACTAACAAGGATATACTACATATATAATAATCTGGTTCAACCATAACATAAATGGTTTCATTACCATAATTAAATATGAGAATATAAATTGATAAATCGTTGTCCTTGAATATTCTAAATTAACACATCTCAAATAGTGTTTTCATTTTTTTCAAATAAAATGTAGGGAAAGGAGAGATGAAAATGAAATATCCCAATTGAAAAATACATTCCATTACATTTATGTTACTGGATTTATCATACTATTTTTTTGATAGGAGTTGAGTAAAGAAACAAGAAAAGAAAAGAACTTAAAAGTAATAAAATAATTTGAAAGTGGAATTTACCTCTTGAGTTTATCTCCTTTCAGAACCTCTTAAAAGGAGAGGTTTTGATATTTTGAAGAGACTAGGGGCTGTTGGATTTGAGATAGTAGGTTGGGGAAAGATTAGGGCAGAATATTGGAAAGGTACAAGGCTTGAGTGAAGTGGATAGAATAGGGAGTGAGGTGGGGTTTTATAGTGGAGGAGAGGATGGTTTTTATAATTTGTTAATCATTAGTTTATTAATTTACATCAAGACCAGAAATAGTGATGATTAGAAGATCAATAATAATAATAAATGCATTTTACTTCTAACCAATTGGGCTTAAGTCAGTAGATCATCATCAATGACTCAATAAATCCAATATTCAGCAATTATCGTAAATTGTTGTATTTTACTATTCATAAATAATTCATGTATTTTAGAAAATTCCAAAAAATTAACACAATCCATTTTTCAATTTGTAGAATCCAAAAATGAAATCCATTTTTCAAAAATAATTTTTTAAATTTGATTATTTTAATATTTATTTAAACTCATAGTTTATTAAAAACCCAGTTTTAAAAAATTCATTTACTTATTCTAAAATATAGGTACATCATAGTTTCAATTGATTGTTATTGTAATACTATCCTAAGTAATATTACTATTCATAATTGTATATAACTAGTCATAAGGGTCTGTCATTATTCATAATGGTAGGTTACTATTCACAAAAATTATATTTTCCTTATCAGACTCCAAATAACTAACTGATCGCAACCATGTATGTCCGATTTTATAAATTCAAATCACATAAGTGACAACCTTATGTTTAAAGGTCACATAGAAATTATTAGTTCATTATGTTGTTCTTTCATGTGATTATATGAAATATTTATAATAGAGGAATTTCCATTTATAAAACAATGGGTTGTTACATTCTTCCCACTTATGAAACTTTTCCCTCGAAACTCTAGTTGTAAGCAGGTGTAGGTCCTTTTCTTTCATTGCCTCATCTAGTTCCCATGTTGCCTCTTCGTACTTATGGTTTTTCCATATTACCTTGACCAGGTGAGTAGTCTTGTTACGCAGAACTTTATCTCAATGATCTAAGATCTTTACTGGATGCTCCTAATAAGAAAGATCATCCTCCAAATGTACCACCTCTAAATAGATTAAATGTGAAGGGTTCGGTATGTACTTCCTTAAGATGGATACATGAAATACATCATGTACATTCGACATGGTAGTTGGAAGTTCCATTCGATAGGCCACAGCTCTGACTCAATCAAGGATCTCAAAGGGTCCGATATACCTGGGACATACCTTTCATTTCTTCCAAAATATTATGACCTTCTTCCATAGAGATATGCGTATAAATACCATGTCTCCAACTTTGAACTCATGGTCTCATCGAAGGTTATCTGCATAACTCTTCTGTCGACTTTGGGATTCCATGATATGCTGTTGAAGGCTTTTCACCTTCTCAGCCATTTATTCGATCATTTCAGGTCCTAGAAGCTTACGGTCACCGACTTCATCCCAACACACCTGTAATCTACATATTTTCCCATAAATGGATTCAAATGGTGTCATTCGGATTCTTGAGTGGAAACTATTGTTGTAGGAGAATTCAACTTTTGGAAGATGTTGGTCCCATACTCCTTTGAATTCCATAGTACATGATCCCAAAATTTCTTATAATTTATGAATATTTTGCTCAGATTGGCCATAATTTTGAGTATGATAGGCCTTACTGAAGTTCAGTTCAGTGCTTTGAGCATGTTGGAGACTTTTCCAGAACTTCGACGTGAATCATGGATCACAATCATGTACAATAGATAGTGGTACCCCATGCATCCTTACCACTTCATTGATGTAAATCTATTCAATTTGGTCCAATGAGAAGTCCTCTCTAATTGAGATGAATTGAGATGTCTTTGTAAGACGATCCATAATAACCCATATAGAATTGTTTCCTCTCTATGTCCTTGGAAGTCCAGTGACAAAGTCCATGGTAAGGTTCTCCCATGTCCATGTTGGTATAGGTAGCGTTTGCATAATCCCCTTAGACTTTTTCTTCTCATGCTTCACTTGCTGACATACTAGGCACTTTGTTGTATATTCAACAATCTCCATTTTCATATTGTCCCACCAAATGTTTTCTCATAGATCTCAATACATCTTTGTTATCCCTGGGTGGATAGAGAAGATCATGCTATGTGTGGCATTGAAAAGCCCATTCTTTATCTCAGGATCGGAAGGTACACATAATCATTACCCAAATATTACAACTCCTTCCTCATCCACCTTAAACTCGGAGGATTTCTCATTTCTGATAGATTCCACCCTTTTCATAATTTCCACATATTTTTTTGAGCGTCCTTTATTTTCTCAAAGAGATATGGTTGAGCAAACATTTGAGAAAGGATTGATGATGTTCCTCCACTAATTATTCCCATGTCCATCCTTTTAAAATCTAAAAATATCAGATCCTATTTAATTATCATCATTGATAATGATGCGAGATCATTTCTACTTAGAGCATCCACCACCCTATTTTCCTAACCGAGATGGTAATGGATTGAGCAGTCATACTCCTTGATAATCTATATCCATCTTTTGGAACATATTAAGCTCTTTCTATGTGAATATATATTTGAGACTCTTGTTGTCATTATATATCTCACACATCTCTCCATAGAGATAATTCCGCCAAATTTTCAACTCAAAGATCACAGTTGCCAACTCCAGATCATGTGTGGGATAGTTTTGCTCAAGGATGTTCAGCTGACTTGAAGTGTAGGCTATAACATTATCATTTTTCATCAACAAACTACCTAATCCCTTCTTTGAAGAATCACTATTCACCACAAAGAGTTCTCCACTTGTTGGGACTGTGATTATTGGTGCAGTGATAAGCCTCTTTTACAACTCTTTAAAACAATATTCACATTGTTATGTCCAGAAAATCTTTACTTCCTTCCCACTCAACTTGGTCATTGGGTTTGACAATTGTTAAAAGTTCTTCAAAAATCGTTGACAATACCCAGCTAGACCCAAAAAGTTGTGGATCTCCATTACAGAAGTTGGTCTGGGACACTCTTCAATTGAATTTGTCTTAGAAGGGTCTAAATATATCACTATTCTGGTGATAACATGCCCCAAGAATGATACTTCTTCCATCCAGAACTCACATTTACTATACTTTTCATACAAATTCTCCCTTTGCAATGTCTTTAACATAGTATTAAAATGCTCCTCGTGTTCCTACTTGATCTTGGATTATATCATAATATCATCAATAAATACTACCACAAATTTTTTAGGTAATTTCTAAAGACTCTATTCATTAAATCCCTAAAAATTTCTGTAGCATTAGTGTGTCCGAAGGGCATCACTATGAACTCATAGTGTCTATACCTTGTTCAAAAGGAGGTCTTGGGAATATCTTCCTTCCTCACCTTTAGTTGGTGATATCCTAACCAAAGGTATACCTTAGAGAAATAATTGGCCCCATTAAGATGATCGAACAAGTCATCTATCTATGGAAGGGAATACTTGTTATTTATCATGATTTTATTGATTTCACGATAATCAATGTTGAGCTATGTTGATCCATCCTTCTTCATGATGAAGTGGACTAGCACACCCCACACTGAAGCAGTCGGGTGTATAAAACCTTTCTCTAGATTCTCCTGCAACTACTTATTTAGCTCCTCAAGATCAATGGTGGCCATTCAATATGGTGTCTTTGAGATAGGAAGAGATCCAAGGATAAGTTAAATTGAGGACTCAACCTCTCAGTCAGGAGGAAGACCATGAAAGTCTTTAGGAAATACATCAGTGCAATCCCTCATGATGGGAATGTCTATAATCATTATTCTCTCCTTTTTCTCAATCATTTGATCCAAATATGCTTGCTAGTAAAAAACATATCCACAATTGAGACGGTTATTATAAAAGAGATTCATATTCCTCCATACACTTGTAAAGAATCATATGATGCTTTTGGATGGGAAGAGTGATATCCCTATCCTGGTAGTTGATGATATATTTTTATAAATATATACAATCCATTCCTAAGAAAGCATTGAGCTCCACTAAAGGAAGTACGATGAGATTTTTGGGGACGTTCAGTCCACAAACATTAATTGGGGAGGAGTTATAAACAATGGAAGCAATTATTGTCCCACTCACAGTTCTCATAGATAACTTTTCCTCCAAATTTTTATGTGGTGTTTTAATAGTTCTACTAAACTTTCAAGATATAAAAGAATGTGTAGAAACAGAATCAAATTCTACGTTCACTATTCTTGAATGAATAACTAGAGTACTTGTCACCACATCATTTTCCAGCTCCACCTCAGCAGTAGTGATAGCATAAGCCCTTCCTTGCTTCCTTGGTGGTTTTTGTTGATTGCCTTAGATAACCCTTAGCTTAGGGAAATTTTTCTCGTATTTCCAATGCTCCATGTAGTTGTAACACTACACTAAAGGCTGAGTGTTGATCTGAACATTACTTTCTTCTTTCACATTAGCAGGATTTTTCATATCCCTTTGGCAGTTTTTATCCAGATGACCAAACTTTCCCCATTTGAAGAAATTTATGGTTCCCTTCAGATAGTTCCAAAGGTGCTTCTTCCCACAAATTTTACAAGGGGAAAAGTCAGGCTTCTTTCCATCATGGGATTTGTTCGATGAATAAACCATTTTATTCCCAATTTTACAATTTTAGTCACTGGGCCTCAGACACAACTTAGAGTCTCCAATCTCTATTTCATCCTTGAGGGAACAACGAACAATATCCTCATAACTGTCAAAGTCTTGAATTTCCAACTCTTTTTGTGGACTTGGATTTTGTCTACTAAAGAAGCAATAACCCTTTCTTTCATTGTTCGTGACAAATCCATAGGAGTACCTTTAAATCCATGTAAATTTTGCTTCATATTCCCTGATGGAATCGTCTTCCTTCTTCTTGAGTCTGAGGAACTATCTTTACATCTTGAGATGTAGGGTTTGAGGAAAATATTTTTTGAAACACATCCCCTTGAATTCCTCCCAATCCATGGAATCAATTTCTTCTAGGGACATTTTATTCCTGGTCTGTGTCCACCATTGATCAGTTTCCCCTTCAAAATGATAGACTTCCAGTACAACTTTCTCTTCCGTCGTGCACTAGATGACGAAGAATATCTTTTCAAACGAGTTAATCCACGGTTCTACAAGGAGGGGATTAAAAGATCCACTAAACAGGGGAGGCCTTTTCCACATGAATTATTCTATGGCAACACTCTCTTTATTTGGTGGAGGAGGGCATTCTGTATGATTCGAGTTATTATTCATAACTCGAGCCAGCTGAGCTAGTACTGCCATGATGTTTTGTGCACCTTATCCCATTATATGAAGAATATCATTAGGTAAATATTTATATTTCCTTTCACACTAGTTGTTGGAACGAGTTATTCTATTTCCCACCATTAACTAAGAAAAATAATGTATAATTATAGGGTTTTAATACACAATTATTTATCATAAAATGGAAACTTCGAACATAAAAGGATAAGCTTATAAAGAAGAAAAATTTCTTAACTTGTGATTCCTTAGGTTTAAATCTAGGTTATCCTCAATCTATTTCTTATCTTATATTCTTATGAGATTTTTTTGTCCCTTAATAATGGTTTGTACTAATCTCATGAATATACAAAATCATATCCCATGGGAGTGGCATAACCAAGAGTGCAGCAAGGCCCGTTGTCGTGCACCAGTTCCCATTTAAGTCTATCTCAAAGCAGTTTTTTGGGTTTTACCCCTAGATTCATCTGTGCCAGAGCTGCCTCAACATGGTCGTATCTAGATAGAGATGTATTTTCTTGATAAACCACTTACTCAATAATCACCAAAATTTTGGAATGTTTTCTTATACTTAGTGTCATCCTTAAGGTTCTCACTAAGGTTCTCTATTCCGAATCATCAAAAATAACTTGACCATCCTCTGATACCAACTATAGTGACCCTAGTATTTTACATATAACATTACATGTTTTTAAGAATAATTATACATCAGAGTACAGTCCACAGATCATTAATTCTAGAGTATTAGAAGACTAGGTACATAGAACATAAAACATGGGGCTAAAAACACTTCTTTTTTTAATCTCCATAAGGAGCTCCTAACTTCATATGATCCATAACATCTGCATAAGGTACCCTGAGGAACACATGAACAAAGGGATGAGTTAAAAATCCAAGTAATGGTATTTACATAAGGATATATCTTAAGAACATGAGTTAGGATGCGTGGCATAATGATATACAAAGCATGAAATATATAAAATCATATCATATAAGAATGGGATAATATAAACTTGGAATCATAAAAATGTGGAAGAATCATAAAACATGTCTCTAGTATAATTCAAGTCTAACAACCAATCTTGTTTCCCATTTTAGTACGGTTCAAGGCTAACTTCCAATTCCATTTCCCATTTAGTACAAGTCAAGGATAATTTCCAATACCATTTCACATCGCATCTCATGAGACTTAACTTTACCCAATTCATTGGAGCACTATTCGGGAACAATCATCTCATAATTTTCATGAATATTATTTCCACATAAATAATCATACATAACAAATGATACATAAATATAGGGGTACCCATGGAAGGAATTGGGTACCACAATCAAGATATAAACCATAAATATTGTGTGTATCATGAAAATGTCCATGAAAGAAATGAATTAGGAAATAAATGGATGAACATAGGATAAAATAGGTATATAACATGGTAATTGATGTCAAACATAAGTGACAACATATAATAAATGTATTTGATAACCATTAGCATTAAAATATTTTTGTACAGTTTTAAGGAAAATACTATAGAGATTTTAAAATAGAAAAGAAGATTATGTTTTATATAAAACATGAATTAAAACAAGAAGGTTTTTATAATAAAAATACTAATTTAAAGAGAATGGTGGCTTAAAATAGATGATTGAGTTCACTTTCAATATGGTAAAAATTCAGAAATTACCCTTAAAAAATGTTTTCTTATCAAAACGTTTTAAGGAGGGAATATTTTAAAAACATGTATATCCCCAAAAGAGAGTGATGAAAGGGAATTCATAAATAAATTTTGTAAAACTACACATAATTTAGAATATTTACATAAACATATAAGATAATTACATTTTGATAAAAAGAAACACATGTCAACCTTAAAGAACAAAGGAGGTTCGAGTGGAATTTGAAATGGTTTTTCGGTATGGTGTCAGGTGTACCTAAGAGGGATTGATGAGAGAGAAAATGGGTTTCTAATCACTTATAAATCATGAGGTAAGTATGGTTTAGGTTAGAAAACATTGCCTAAAATTTGGTATTACACATAAAAATTCATATCATAGAGGATAATCTTGATTAAGAGAGAAAGGGAGAGGATCCCTTACCTTAAATCTGGTAGTGTCCACCACTTGTTATTAATGACCTGAATAAACATAATAGGTTTATTAATAAATAAATATAAAACATATTATATATCTAATTGATTTATTATATCCCTTTTTGGTTCATTCAATTCCTTTTTGATTGGTTATAAGGTTCAATTTCATTGTTCGGGATCGTTTGATTACTTGGCTTTAATGACTGGTTTTATTATATTCATGTTTGGATAAACATGTAAGATAAAAGTGATTGTCCAGAATTAAATTTTTATACTATTAGTGGACATACAGAATATTACATGGGTAAAAAATAATTTGGATACTTGTAGTGAAGTTGAATAATTATTTATAACTTCTGTGACAACCGTTTTGGGTTAAACGGTGGGTTTGATTATAAAGAACAAGTTTTGATTTATAAAAACTATAATTTGTAAAAAAGGTATTACAGAACCCTAAAAATGATATATTACATATATAATAATATGGTTCCACCATAACACCAATGTTTTCATGACCATAATTAAATATAATAATAAAAATTGAAAAACATTTGTCCTTGAATGTGCTAAATTAACACATCTCAAAAGGTGATTTTATTTCTTTCAAATAAAAGGTAGTGAAAGGAGAGATGATAATGAAATATTCCATTAGCATAAAAAATTACATTAAATTTATTTTACTTGAGTTATCATATTATTCGGTTTATGGGATTTGAGGAAAGAAACAATAAAAGAAAAGAACATAAAAGAAATAAAAGAATTTGAAAGAGAAATTTACCTCTTGAGTTTATCTCCATTGAGAACCTCTTAAAGGGAGAGGTTTTGGTATTTTGAAGAGACTAGGGGATTTTGGACGTGGGATAATATCTTGGTGAGATATTTGGGTAGAATATTGGTAAGAAACAAGGCTTCAGAGGTGTGGAGAGAAGAGGGAGTGAGGGGGGGGTTATAGTGGAGGAGAGGAGGGTTTTTATAATTTTTTAATCATTAGTTTATTAATTTACCTCAAGACCAGAAATAGTGAATATTACATGACCAAGAATAGTACTAAATGCATATAACTTCTAACCAATTGGTCTTATATCATCATATCATCATCAATGACTCAATATATTAATTATCTAAAATTTATCGTAAATTATCGTATTTTACTATTCATAAAAAATTCATGTATTTTAGAAAAATCCATAAAAATCACCCTAACCATTTTTCTATGTGTAAAATAAAAAAAATAAAATCCATTTTAAAAGAATTCTAAATATGATTAATTTAATATTTAATTATGCTCACAATTTATTAAAAACCCAGTTTTAAAACATTCATTTACTTATTCTAAAATATAGGTACACCATACTTTCACTTGAATATTATTTTTATACTATCATAAGTAAGGTTACTATTCACTAGGGTATGTCACTATTTATAAGGGTATGTTAATATTCATAAGGTCATGTTACTATTCACCAAAAAATATGTGTTTCTTATCGGACTCGAAAAAACTAACTGATCACAACCGTGTATGTCAGATTTTCAAAATTCAAACCATAGAAGTGGAAAACTTATGTTTAATGGTCACATAGAATGTAGTAGTTCATTATGTTGTGATTTCATGTGATTATATGAAATATTTATAAGATATGAATTTTCATTTTTAAAACATTAGGTCGTTATAAAGAAGGTCTCTCCATGGATTGGAAAAAAGATAAAAAATTTGAAGCCAAGGATCAAGGATAGAGAAAATGGTTGAAATATCCTCAAAATTCATCTAGGGTTCACCAAAAATTTGAGAGGAATGATAAAGTAATGAAGTAAATTGTAAGGATCTGAAAATATATAAACATGTTGTAACATCAAACAATCATGGTCTGAAACATGAATTCAAATCATAAATAATCATGATTCATCCCAATTCTAGTAGTGATATATTTTCGGGCTCTGTATTCCTTTAATTCAAAACCTAAAGATCATTCACTATATTTCATGTAAACTCAAGATAAATTATATTCATGTTTTGAACACTAATTTAATTTCATTATTTATTTAAATATAGAATTACCTTCTGAAACATTATTCCATGTATCACCATCTTCTATGAAAGGAACAAAATTTCACATATTGAACAAACATTCTGGCTCTAAACAACCCTCTATAGTATAAATTCATCCCAAAACTATATAAAATCTTCCTAGAGATTCCTGTGAACACCTATATATCCTAAAAAGATAATTTAATGCACTAAAAATACAAGTACTGTTATATGTAATACCTAATTTTGAGCCTCAAATTAGGGTTTGAAATGAGTGGGAATATGTATTCATGATTTTTTCATATTAATTAATCATAAAGGAGTCCAGGTGAAATAGTAATCCAATTGAGAATAAAAAATCATGTATTCTCAATTAAAAAAATGTTTTAGGCCTTCCCTTCTAGAAAAGGGTATAGTGTATAATTGATTTAGGGAAACCCTACCTCTAAAACCAAATATTGGATAGGAATACCATAAATGGGTACCTATATGTATCTTATATAATAGAAACAGTAATAGTTGGAATACCTGAGAACATTTTTATTCAAACATCAAATATACCCCCTTAGTGTTGAAAATTATAATCATGAGATATATGAGAATTAACTATTCCAAATGAATATTTATAGCAATAATGATTATAATTCCCAATAAAACAATCTATAAACAAATCTAAACATAACAATATAACAACATTCATTAAAATTAAAAAAAATTGAAAATTTTCAAGATAATTCATCACAATATCAACCAACATGGTCAAGAAAGGAAAGTAATAGCATGATTTATACAATGAAGAAACCAAAATCCTAAAATAATATCCATTTCTAGCATAATTAATGATTAAATATTATAAGATTTGTCAAATTATATGAAAAATATAGGAATACCTTATAACTAAAAATCAAGGAAAAAATGATAGCGTGAAACTATGAAACCAAGTTGGTATAACATAATTAAACCCAAAGAAATAGAAATATATAAATTAAGTAAATGGTTCATTCAATAAAGTATAATAAATAAGTGTATAAAAACTAACTAGGTTTCTTAATGATTGAATAATATAGGTAGTGTTGAAGACAATATAACCCAAGCGTTAGTCTATGAGTAGGGACATCAATTAACTAAAGATTATGAATTTCTACTTAAAATGTATAAGGTAACATCTTTTGTTCCATCCCAAACATAAATATTTAAATCTTGCACTTGATATGAAAAATATTCACTTAAAATAATATTTAAAAATGGAAAGATAATTTCCCATGAAAAATATATTTTCATAGACTCTTTTAATGAAAAATGGAAAAAACATAGAGAGAAATTTAATTAAGGGAGTTGTTTTTGAAGGAACCATTTCCAAAAAAATGGTTTCTAATAAAACATCACACATATTAAAACCAATTTTAAGAATCATTAATGTTACCAATGGTCAAGGTTAAATAAATACAAAATCAATTATTCTTTTTTAAGTGGAATCACCTATTCTTGCCTCATAAATAAAATATCCACATCTCTAGTGAAGCACTCTCTTAATTGGGGTTTAGTGTGGTTCCTTGACTTATAAATAGTTCAGGTATAAGTGAAAATAAGTAATTGTTACTTTTATAATATACTTATTACTCATGGATATTCACTTCTTTTATGTATCTAATAGTCCAAGTAGGACTAGTCTATAGTGGAACACCCAATTTACATGTTTTTAATTATTTTGGTTTTGACTAGTGACCCATCAAGGTTATTCATTTCCTCCCTATTTAGGACCATGGAAAGTTTCTAATAACACGGGGTATAAGGGTCAGGTGTCATGGATTAGATGTGGGTTTTCTAACACACATTTCATAAGAAAATCGACCATGTCAAGATCTAATACATACAAGGAATCAACAAATCAAATTCTGGTTTAGGAAATTTTATAACATAAAAAATGGGAAATGGTGTTCACTATAATGTTTTAGGAAATAAAATATGGAAAAAATTATATATTTTATGAAAATATACTTTAGCCATTTTCATTCATTTATTTAAAATATAACTATTTTTCATTATTAGTTTATGAAAACCAAAGATCTACATGTTGCAGACAAAACCCAAGAATAAATCAATGAATCAAGACCACCTAATATTTTATTTAGAAAGATTTACTAATCCTAAATAATTAACAACAAATCATAAAACCATTAAAATATAATTTCATAAATAAAAATAAAACAATAACCACCAGAAATAAATATCGATAAAATCTCATATGAAATCTACACAAATAACTATATAAATTTATTCAACAACTTAGTTGCCCAAAATCTTAACAATATCGAATAAATCTTCTACAAGGATTCAATCAAAAATATAAAAACTTTAGGACAAATCATAACTCAAAAAAATCAATAAAAATGATGTCTAATGGTGATAAAATAACTCATATGGTTCGTTTTCAATAAAATGGAAATTAATCCTCATGGTCCAGTGTTAATTCCACCATGATCTAGTGAAATTCAATTTTGAAAAACTTGTTATTGATGAATAAATTAAGAGATAAAATATGAAAATAAGGGAAAAATAATATTACATTAGGCCTGAGAAAATTCCATGGAAACCCCATCAATCGTGATACATGAATAAATAGAAGAGGAGGTTATATTAAATACATGAAAGAGCTCCCATTGACGTAAAAAGAAATGATAATTGAGGAGGAAGAATGAGGGGTGAAATAGAGACTTGTGGTAAAAATACCAAATCATCCTTACTAGAAAAAACACTTAGACAGCCCACCGGATACCAAGTCAGGTACCAATAGGTATGTGGTGGTACCTTTAGGCTACCTAGTGCACTTTCTAGGCTAGTGGGCGACTAGTTTTATTCCACAGAGTACCTGGTGTCACTTAAAGCAGTAACCTATTGGCTGAACCCTCTTTAGGTATCCCCAAACCACTAAAACTCATCCATATCCTTGAAGATCCTCTTAAAAACATTTTATTTCATTCTTAAACAATAAAAACCAAAATAGATTCCATATATTCGTGTATCTAAGGTATAGTTCATTAGATATGACTTT
Source organism: Viscum album (assembly GCA_963277665.1). NCBI lineage: Eukaryota > Viridiplantae > Streptophyta > Magnoliopsida > Santalales > Viscaceae > Viscum > Viscum album. The sequence goes on along the minus strand of OY728148.1, from coordinate 1,570,863,176 downwards.
ATGGTGAATTGAAGAGTGTTATTTTAAATCAATATGTGTGATTCATATCCTATTTCTATAAGGATCTATACCAAGTAATGTAATCCCAAGAAAAAATGAATATACCATACAATACTTAGACAGATCGGAGGTCCGAGAGTTTTATTTGAGTGTTAGAGGACACAATTCAATAATGTGTCATGAATTATGTAAAATATTGGGAGTGGCATATTTAATTAGCATAATTTTCCTATAACAATAGCTATCAAGTTTATATTTAGATATAAACATTAAAGAAAATATATGGTAGGTCATTATTTCCACCTCTATGTTGGGAAGAGTCGGTAAATTAATCAATTGTGGAATTAAGTCTCATGCACAAGACCCTAGAGTATTCTATATAATTCAGATGATTTTAAATACCACATAGAGTATATATTTATTTTATACAAACTAGTGATGTCGATGTCTAGAGTTTGAGGTCGAAGGTTGATAGAGATAAAATTTTCATTATTTATCATGTGTGTTTTAATAATTTAATCCCTTACAATTAATCAATATGACCTGATTTTCATCTTTTTATAATTTTTGGTGATTTGTTGGCTTAATAGTGAAAATTGGTTAATTCTGAAAAATTTTCAGTTTTCTAAATCTTATGTATTTCAAGAACATATTTTTCAATTTTTATCCATATTAGGTGATTCCTTTTTTAGGATTCATATATTTTTGAGATTTAAGTTTTTATTCTAGACACAAATCCAATTTGAAACACACTATCCCAGATATATCAATTAAGAGGAGAAATTTTTATGGTGAGAAGATTGGACCTTACCTTAATTAATGAGACATATCTAGGCTTATATATGTTCAAATGATCTGATTTTAGTAGGTGGTTCCTAATGAAATTGAGCTGCATGAGTCCATAATATTAAAAGGAGAAATTATCTCATAAAGATTCATTGGAATGCAACCAAATAGAAGAACTTTAAGAGTATCCTCAGAAGAAGAAAAAGGTTCACTTTAGTAATTCAAGAATAACTTTTTCTACATGTTCCAAATAGAATTTAAAATTTTTGAGTAAATAACCAACTAAATTTAGAAAAACATCTAAGAATATTCATTGGCGTGTTTTGTTTTTTTGGTGGACATAACAGAATCTAACATTTAGAGGAAATATTCTAGAATAAAATTATCTTTTCTCTATTTCCCCTCTTTTATTTATTTTTTGTTTTTTAATTTCTTCTTCTTCCCCCTTCTTCATGTATACCCTTCACATGGATACTTAATCCTCAGAGTGATTAGGGTAGGAGAGGTTTTCCCTTTTGTAATTTTTGAGTTCTTTCACTTAATGGTATAAAATCTTTTCTCTCTTTTATAAAGATGGTATCGATTTATAATAATGGTTTTTATTATAAAGTATGACCCTATTTGGTTTTAGATTTTATTATTGTTTTTACTTTGTACAATGATAATTTTCTCCCTCTACTATGTTATGTTTTATATACTATGGAATAGATCCTAGATTAGGGGTGAAGTACTTGGCGATCATCAATACATATGGGAGGGGTAGTGGATATTCTTGATTTTTTGGGATAAACAAGACCTGATCAGAAATTGATTAAGTAAGTTGAGGGTATTCGTTACAACTCTTTCACAAAAAGTAATAATATTAGATCAAGCTAAGATATTGTCATGTTTTACTCTCACTATCACTATTTTACCATATGAGTGAGTGGAATCTATTGATAAATCTCACTTCAATCCTCTTGGAAGAAGATAATAAATAAATTAGAACTATGATGGCATTGTAATTAAAGAATATATCGCAACCTAATCACATAATTCATATAATTTTTTCAATTTCATTCTTTGTCAATTTGACTTCACTATTTTTCTTAGTTTATTTTTTTTTGTTACTTTAGTTTTTTCTCAACCAAATAAATTCAAAAACTACCTCTATTTATTTCACTATTTTAAGGTGAAAAATTGATTTTTGTGATATCCTCTCTAGAAAAAAACCTATTCGAACCACATTACTACATTTTAACATAGGAATTATTTTTTTCACACCCCATGATGTGAATGTGTCAAAACATAAGACCGTTTTTGGGGAGGTTTTTCCCACAATCTCTTTCAAACATTTTACGAAAATTGAAATGGTAGATAATGATGAGATGAACCTATTTCAAAAGGTTTATGAACTAAATATTTAGTCCAAGAAAAAGATGAATATCCAGGTCACTAGAATCCCTGTTCAATAACTGATGAACGTGTTTAATCAAGTTAAAATTGATTATCATAGATTGAAGTCCAAGGAGGAAGTTACATTAGATCAGGGACCTCGACCTGAACGAGAATCAGAAACATTGGTGGAAGTCAATTCTACACACATCTCTAAAATAGAGGATCCATACTACCTACCTATACCTAGTGAAATTCAATTAAATAAGGAACTTTCCATGGAATAATTAATTGAAGCTGAACAAACTAAGGGAGACAATATTTTCTTAAACTTATTATCTTCTAATTTATTGGAAACATAATTGAGTATTACCTCTCAATGATTGACATTTTCATATTTGGACATCTATTGTTTTTCCTTGGAATAATATGATGAACAAGATGATACACCTAAATAGGAACATATGGATCTCCCTGGACAAGTTGACCATTTATTGGAGGGATTTTAAGAGGAGATCTGTGTGGATTTTCCTAAGGAAAAAGTTTTGAAAGATGATTATTTTAAAAATTAATAATTTTATATTGACAATTCATGCTTTAATTTTTCTCAAATAGAATTACACTTTGACTTTTTCTTTGTTTTTTCAATGACTTTGCATACCATTAGAAATGACTGAAGAATAATGAACAACATTTTCAAGTGAAAACCCTGAAATCAGAGGAATCATTATTTCCCCTAACCCCAGCAAGATATTTTTATCTTGTTGTCCTGGGGGAGTATTTGGTTTAATATACTCATGTATTCCTAAAAAAGGAATAATTTCATGATATAAGAAATAATTTTTATTAGTTCATCTCAAAAAAATACACCCACTATCAGATTGGGGATAACCAAATGGAACTGCCCATCTAGAGGTAGTCAAAACCCAGGGCCCACATGGGGGATTATATGAAAGTCTATCATTCTTTTCTCATCCTACTTCTATTTTTATATCTTTTAATAAATATATTTTGTTTTATTTTGATCTTTTGACTTTATGTTTTCATTGTACAACACTTAGGAGCTTAACTCAATATTTCACTACTAATAAGTTAATTTTTACCTCTCCATTACACTTGAATTATTACTGTGATTCCTTTTAAATTTATCTTTTATGTTACATCCATTTGAATGAATTTAGGACACTACATCATTTACATGTGGGGTAGGGAACCTTTTTAGTTTAAGATTTTTATTTACTGTTTTCCTGTTTCTCAAAAAAAAAATTGTGTGTTTTTCAAATTTTTGTATGTTTATTTTCCAATTTGTTAATTTTTTTTAATTTTTTGAGCTAAAATGATTATCATTTCCATTTTTGTAACCCATGTGAGTGAGTGAAACAATTCATTCTAGGAAATTGAACATAAATGAATGATGAAAATGACTTTCTTTTAAGTTCAAATATTTTGGAAATTTCAGGAAAAGTACTCTAATTTTTTAATTTCATGCCACATATCACTGCTTTTTCTTTTCAATCACTTTATGTTGAGGATTATGAATAATTTTTTTCATATTATTTATATTCACCTCACTTATTGAGAGAACCAAATTATGCTTGGTTTAACTAGAATTTGACTTATTCCTTTCAACACTTGAGGGTTTGTGTTACTTGTGTTTTAAATTATTGAAGAATTTTATTGGTTTTTAGGCCCCCATTTAAAAATAATACTTTTCATTATTTCCTCCCTTGTACATTAAATCCTTTTATCCCTTAGAATCCATGAATATATTTTTAGGTTAGCCACATTACAAGCCAATTTTGCTTATCCAACCTGCTCTTGAAGTAAAATTGCATAATATAGATGAACATAAGTATCATGAAAATATTTATTGTATTGTGATACCTCATTTGGTGATACATTGGGTGGAAAATAAAATTATGAAGAGATGTTTTTGCTTCTGTAAAAAATAATTATATTGAAATTTGTTCCATTTTACAACATTCAAGAAACATTATGTTTGAGAAGATTGATATTTTTGCTTCCGAAATGATTAATGGTGTGAATATTTATTGATTTTCCATGATTAAGGAGCATATTATTTACGAAGGGGAGTTAGGAGGATTCCATACTTGAGTGAATATTATAATCTTTCAATTTTTCTTCAAAAATTGATAATCCCTCCTCATTCAGTCTCTGAATTGTTAACATATAAATCCTACCAATTGGAAGACATAGAAGAAAATTTCATATTACTCGTGATAAATAAATATACTTGACTCAAAAATGGCGTATAATTATTAATTTATATATCCTATGGTGACTCTTTCATTGGTTTGGATATGAAAATTTTTGATGAAATTTGATATTTGCGATATGGGAGAATATTCCTGTGAGGTAGGTGTCTTATGTGAATGGGAGGAGAAAATAAGAGGAAAAACATTTAATTATATGAAACAATAACTTGGAATAATAGTTTTTTATGAGGCATGATATCCTTTTTCTTCTTGGTATCAAATTGGTGGATCTCATTATCATTTGTTTTTAATTTTCTTTGACTTGATTTTGACTTGTCTGGGAGTTCAAGTACTAAGTGTGGGGGAATTGATAGGGTTAATATTTTCATTATTTTTCATGTGTTTTTAAATGATCTAATACCCATATATTAATAAATGTGATCTTATTTTCATCATTTTAGTATATTTGGGGATTTTTTGGATTAATTGTGAAAATTGGTTAATTCTGGAAATTTACCAGTTTTCTAGGGTTTCTAAATTTTGGGAATATGATTTAAAATTGAGATCCAAATTGATTGATTAATTTTTTGAAGATTCATATTTTTGTGGGATTAAGGTTTTTTTCTTGGCCCAGATCCAAGTCATAACACACTATCCCAAACAAATCAATCAAGAGGGGAAATTTGTATGTCTAATAGAATGGAACCAACATTAATTAATGAGATATATCTAGTGCTGGATATGTCCAAATTATCTGAATCTAGTTTTAGGAGACTGAATACTCAGAGAATCATGCATATATAAATTTTCATGTATAAATTTTTTTTGTAATGTTTCTTTTGAATGCGACCAAAAAGATGAATTTGAAGAGTCTCCATAGGTAGGAAAAAAGTGAACTTCAATTATTCAAGCATATATTTGTATAAACGTATCCAATCTAATTTAAATTTTGAGTGTAGACATCCATATCTATTTCAAACAACTGTTAAGAAGATAACTTTGTGATTTTCTTGGGTCTGGTGGCAAAACTGAAGCGAACACTCTGAGGACAGATTCTAGAGGTAAATTTTATATTCTTCCTTTCCCCTATTTTCTTTATTTTTAGTTTTTTAGTGACTTATTATTCCACCTTATTCTTCGATACCCTGTGCATGGAGGGGTAATCATTTGAGTAATTTGGAATGGATTTTTTTCCCTTCTGTAATGTTTGATTTCTTGCACTTAATGGTATAAAATAATTTCTCTCTTTTGCAAAGTTTGTTTCAATTTCTAATACGGGATTTTATTATCATGTATGTTCATATTTGGTTTTATATTATAATATTGTTTTTTCTTAGGTAAATTTTCATTTTATCCCTATGTTATGGTATGTTCAATATATGATGTAATATATCATGGATTAGTGGTGAAGTACTTGGCGATCATCAGAACTTGTGGGAGGGGTAGTAGATATTCTTGATTGTTTGGTTTAAACAATACCCAATCATAAATTTCCTAAGTCATTTGAGGTTATTCATTTCAACTCATTAAAGCATAGGAAGAAGAGTAGATCAAGATAATATCTTGGAAAGGGTTGCTCTCACTATCACCATTTGACCAAGGTAGTGAGAGGAAGCGATCTTGGAAACTCTTTTTAATCAGCTTGGTAGAAGAGAATTGGAAAATTAGAACTATTATAACATTGAAAGTGGAAAACCAATCCCAACCTATCACCCAATTAATATAATTATATTCAATATTTTTTCTTTTTCAATTGGCATTTAATATTTTTCTTAGTTTATTTATTTTGTTTCCTTACTTTTTTTTATCAGCCAACAAATTTTAAAAACTTCCTCCACTTCATTCTCTATCTTAAAGTGAAAACTTGATTGTTTTGTTCTCAAATTTGGAGATAGACTTGGTTAACCACTTTAATACATTTTAACAAAGGAATTATTTTTTTTATCACACCCCATGGCAGGGATGTGTAGGAGGTCATTTATTTATAACATTGTTGCCTATTTTGGGATACAGGCAGTTAGAAAGAAAGGGAGAACTAATGTTTTCTTATGTGGGTTTATTAAATATTATTTGATAAGATTGGAAAAATTTCATACATATTAGAAATTTCAAAAACATATAGTGTTATACACCATATATCTAATCATTAATGTTGTTTTCTAGACCTCTCACATGTATCAAGAGATGATTATATCGATATAGAATCTGATGTGTCGTTAGAGGAATATCCAATATTTATACTTTAATGGAGTGAGAAGTACCGAATGGGAAGATGATGTCCCTAGTATGTGTTAAATGGTAGCATATATATAACTTATAGGATACCTAGAAATGATAGATATATATGTTTTCTTTGTGGATGAATATTTTTCCAAGAGTGATGCTCAAGGATGCTTCTTGAGGACCAAAGGATGTATGTTTTAGATTTTATATGATAAACGTACATTGAGAAATGAATTTAATTTATTTTTGGTCAATTTATGTATATTTTTACATATTATGATTTTGGGGTTGGTTAGTATTGGGTTGATATTTGGAAAAGGGGGAATGGATTTGGTGGGTAAAAAATTCCAAAGGATAATATGGCCACTAAATGTCCAGTGAAGGGCTATTGAACTTATGATGGTCTTGGAAGTAGGGTTTTATTTACCATTGCAAACCCAGTGACCAATAATGAATGAATTTTGGGAGAACATCAGGGTTATAGTGGGACCAAAAACCACCTCCCTTTATATTTTTATTATGTTTTTTTACCCTCTTTTATTCTATTTTCATCTTTCAATTATCTCACTTTCTACTCCTTAATCCTCACATATAAGAGGATAAATCACCATAAATTACTCATTTATTTTTGATCTATCTCCCTCAATTCATGGTGTGATTGTTCAATGTTAATTATATTTATAATCAATTGGTATGTCAACAATTATTTAAAATCTGATTGATTCATTTTTTCCATGTAAATTACTCTAAATCCCTAAATTTTGTGTTTTTAACATTTTTTTATTTCTATTAATTTTGGTCAATTCATTTAATGATTTCAGATATGAAGGATCCTACTAAAATGTTGTATATGATATCTAAAAATGTATTTTATTTCATATGAGTTTCATCCTTCATTTGATATGTAAGTATATGTGGGTAGTATAATGGACATAAAAAATCAAATGTGGTTTCCTTGTAACTGTATTTGTGGTTATGGACAATATAACTAATGATAGGTCCCCAAACCTTATTCATTTATTTTATAGCCATGTATTCCAAATTAACATTAGAAAATTGGTGAGATTCCTTAGAAAAATATATCAACAGGGGTATCCTTCTTTATGACCTATGTTAGTGTGGAATATAAGGTATTATTTATCATTGATTGGTAATGGTAATATTTATTATTGGTTATTATAGTGGTGAATTATACATTTTACGGTTCTTCAGGGTAGTTAGTGTCCAACATGGAATTACCCTTGCGTGATGGGTGGTTATATGGTATATCACACCCTGACTAGGTAGGTCGGGTGTGATTAACTGTAAAAATGGGTAAAATACTTGGTAATCGGTATCCTTGTAAGAAATTTGATATATTTAGGATGTCTAGGTAGTGTGGTATTTTTTCGTGGGGGATTTTGGTGACGATCATTCACCAAATCCATGTTGTGAAGTGATTCATTGTTGCATAATGTTTTATATGTATAATGATCCATTTTTCACCCAATATTAATATATTATATTGTTAAATCATTCAATATATATTATGTCAATGATATCTCATTAACATTGTTTATTATATTGATTATATATATTTTGATATTGTTAGTGTATTGGTGATGGATCATTTTCTATTGCCATACCCTAACAAGGGATCAAGATGCATCCAACCCAATCCCACATCTATAGGCTAGGGGCTTGTGACGAGTGTCAAAGGAATAACTAAAATGGGTAGAAATTTTTGTAAGTACATGTATTCACACACACATCCATATCTATGTATAATTTCATAGGAATAATAGTAAAAAATGCAAAAATACAAGGTGAACAACCATACATGTAAAACCATAGACAATAAAATAGTAACGTAGTGTAAACTGAGAGTAAATGGGAAAGATACACACCTAACCAGAAAGATATCGAAACAAGAAAAAACTAGAAAGTAAAATATTGAGATATCTAAGATACTAATGTCCAATATTCAACCGCCATACGTGGTATAAGGTACTAGGTATCCCTAATATTTTCTATAGTCACTACCCACCTTTCTGTTATATGCATAAGACATGAAACATGCAGGAAAATCCCATATAGGGGTTAGAATATACATAAACAGAATGGATCTCAAAAAGATAAAGGGGGCTAAGTAAGAGATACAATAGTTATATAAAGGTGGTAGATAGTAAATATGATAAAACTCAACCCAAATAAAAGGAAAAGGTAAAATATTCCAAACACAAGGGACTCAACATAGTGTGTGGATGGGATACACGTTGATTATTTTCCACCCATACAAGGAGAGTAACCTCATTTAACCATGGCAATCTAATAATGGGAAGCACGTGGCATACGCCACCTATATCTGAAACCCATGACTTGAGAGTAACCAAATCCAAAGGTATGGATACAGATATATACCTATTCTGATAAAAATGAATCCCAAAAGGGATAGTAAGGTGATCTCCATCCCATAGCTGAACCCAGGAGAAGACTCTCCAAAAATTCCAAAAGTCAAACAATGATGTCCAGTTTATCTCATGTATTCCCAGCAAACAATTCCAATTCAAGCCATACCTTGCCACTATTCCACAGATTCGAGGGACCATAATCTCTAGGTATAAAACCCATGCTCTGGTACAACAGGATGGTTCCACTTAGATGGATCGATATAGAACTCATTCCCTACTCCAATAGAAGGGTTCCGCTCTACAACTTGGTAGATGACCCACGCCCTGCCCAGTAGGAGGGTTCCACTTTACTAGTCAATGGAGGACCCATTCTCTACCTAGAATAATGGTACCACTCTATTAGTTGATATATGACCCATTTTCTTCCAAACAAGAGTGTTCTGCTCAAATAGTCGATAAATAGAGGACTCATTCTATGTCTATCTATAGGGTTTCACTATCGGTGATATAAGACCCATGCCTTTACTCTGTTGGAGGGTTCAACATTGATGCTAGGGGACCCCTACCCAGCCTAGCTAGATGGTTACACTATGAAATATAAATGAAACTTTACTTGTACCAGTAATAGGGTTCTACTCTGATAGCTAGATAGATGTCCCATTCCATATTCCATCGGAGGGATCCACTCTGATTATCGAGGACCCATGCCCAACCCTACTGGAGGGATCCACTCGGAAAGCCTATAGGGATCCTTTTTTATCACCATCATCATCAAGCCTTTCCTAAATAGGAATCAAACCAAAAATAACTCACTTCATATCCAAAAATCCATAGTGGATGGAAACAACACCTATTATGAAGAAAAACACAGTGGTTAGGCTACTCATTATCCAAAATCTAGGTTTAGATGAAGAAGATGCGAGAGTTTAAATTTTACTAAAAAACGTGGTTCCACTACATTTACTATACATGACTTTTCCATCACAAATATTCCTACCCAAGTAGTGGAACATGGAGTGTAGGTGGACTACCCAGAGTGTCCAAGCTACTCGGGGTCAATTCATGTTCTCCTAGTCGGGTCTGTATACTCAACACATAGCGTGTGTCTGGCTATACCTGTGCCTGTGTACTCTTGGAGAAGATGAAAAGTACGGAAGCACAAGGTTACATAGTGTGTGCAGAATCATCATGGAGTGTGATACTTATAAATCACTAAAAATCTATATAACGTATCTATATCCTGATACACCATGTGTTCCATGAACTATAGATTGTGCAATACTCTTTTCCATGGAAACTCAGATATGTTCATCATGTATTAGATCTGATCATCCCTCCTTTGATTTAAGATTTTATTTATTCCTAAAAATAATTCTAATGGTCATATGTTTAATCTATTTCATTCTCGTGTTATCTTATATGAATTGTTATGCCTCCACTCAAACCTGATTCCTCGATCAGTCTTGGATATCAAACCATGAGAATAAATTTCCATAATTACATGATTCAAACCCAACATTATCCCAATTCATCATCCAATCCCTCAAATGTATATTCTTCATGATTATGGGTGACCTTTCTAGCTTGATACAACCTGACAACATTGAATATGGACCACGGGGTCTAGTCATTGAAGAATACAATGAAATTGTTGGAGGAAAGAACATGAAAAAAGGTTTAGAAATCATTCCAAGAGTTATTTCCCCAAAATCAACAACGGGGATATCCAGGGTTAGAAAAATATTTAATAATCAATTAAACTGGTATGTGTGTGTGTTTCAAGGTTCAGAAATTGGTTCAGATCAAAAATGGAATGATTTTGTTCAATAAATTTAAACAATATGGGAGAAATCCATAAACCGAAGAGACCTCCCTAGATATTGGATTGTTTTTTATTGAATAAAACACTCTCCAATGATTTAAATTTGTTTTTTCATTCAATGAATCCCGGTCTTCCCCAATCTAGAGATTCAATGTTTCTATATGTTGATTCACCATTGGAAGGAGGAATAATAATCTAAAATCATCACAAGTATATATGTCTTTCCCTAGAGGATTATCCATATTAATGGTTTTATATGTGTTTTAATTAGGTTAAAATATTAAATTAACTAAATTAATTTAATTAATTAACCAACTGAATGATTGAAAAATGGTAGAGATATCTGAATTCCTTGTGCCGACCTATTTTAGATCGCTCTTAGGGTAAACATCATATTCAAGATTCAAATGTGGTCTCGAATTTTTGATCTGAGCATATATTTAATTTTTATGCCATTTTATTTAAAAAAAATACATGTGTGTGATACAAAATATATTTAATATTTAAATAAAATTAATTCTGGGCACATCGAGCCTTGAAATTACATGTTTTCTCAGTTCATGGATCCGAAAACATATGTAGAAAATTTTGAAAGTCTTTCAAGGAAAAAATTGGGTCTCAATATCACTCCCTCCTTTAGTATTTTTGTCCTTGAAAATAAAAACTAAATAAAAATCATTGAATACTGAGCCCACATATGGATCCCCTTCAGTAGCTGTGGGGGTAGAGAGAGGTGATAAAAAATCTTTCTGACCCTCTTCACATTCTTGAATACCTTGATAAACCTCAAGGATATATTTCCTCCCCAGCTAAACGTATAAAATCCACACCATTGGGAGAATCTCATGAAAATGTGGTTTCCCTACTCAAACTCCAAGGGCCTACAAGGGAGATGTGTGTAATTTTTCTACCCTTTCTGGACCATCCTTATCCTCTCGTGAATGACTCAAACCTTCTCTATTGTCACCTTCTCCAACTATGAGACCCCAAGATAAAGTGATCCGTCCAATTCCAATTGATTTCTAATGTGCAATACCTTAATATATCATTCAACACCTTAATAAAACACTCAGTTTACCCATTAAAAACACATCAGCACTATGTCTCATGTTGGACCACAAAAATTGCCACTGAAGGTATCTTTAAATATTCCCCACACAGGGATGCGTAGCTATGGGATAGGTGTGGAACTCTTGTATCACCTCCTCCTGCATAATGATTGGGACCACATTTCATCCCTAGAAAAGGATAACACGATTCCATCATTCAGAGTGTCCATATGGAGAATCTTCTAAGTATATATGGACATGAAAAACCACTTAGTTTATTTCTCATAGTTGGGACTCTCTTTCATGATTGAGAATCAGAGGAGTCAACAACATTGATTAAAGAAAAGATACACCATCTTTCTCTATAGAGGCCAACTAAAAGGAATCCAACTACTCATAAGCCTCATACACCATGTGATACTGGGATATCCTACAAATGGAAAATTCTACCATGTTTCCCTTCCTCAGAGTATACACTATTTTTATATCATAGAACTACAGGAAATCCTTCCAATGATGCTATCTCATGATAAATTCTCTATACATGAAGAAGTACTTGATACTCTGATGGTCTAAGTAAAACACAAAGTTCTACCCCAAAATATAGTTCCTCCACATACTAAGATTTAACACTACCACTTCCAAATCTAGTTTTTATTTCACATATTTTTTCTCATGGGGTATCTACTGCCTTGACTCATATGTGATAAATACCTTCTGCTACTTCAACTTGAAGTAGATCCCATCTCCTGAGGCATCATAATAAGCTACATACTCCACTCTCTTCTTTGTAAATATCAATGCAGTATCACTCATCAGCCTCAACCTCAACTCCTTGAAGGAACTCTATAACTACTCAATCTATGTAAATGACTTACCTTTCTTTTTAAGGATGGATAAAGGAGCTGTAATTCTAGATAAGTCAATCAAAAACCATTGGTAGTACCCTATCAATCCGAGAAAACTCTGAACCTCCAACATGATCTTGTGTCACCCCCAAACAATCATTACATCGATATTAGATAGGTACATAACTAAACTATCGTAAAAAAATGAAATGCCCCAGGAATTAAACCTTGTGTATCTAGAACTACCACTTCAAGATCTTTTCATAAATCTATTTTCCTAAAATAAAATCTAGAGTCACCCTCAAGTTCTCTACATGATTCTCAACTGTTGTAGAGTAGATGAGTATATCATTGATGAAGACAACCATGAAATGGTCGATATATGACTAGAAAACCCAGTTCATCAAATCCATAAACAAGGTGGGGTCATTCTTTACACAAAAGTGAATCACCAAGAACTCGTAGTTTTGAAAGTGACATCAGAATGCCAGTTTCAAAATATCTCCTTCACAAACCCTAAACTAGTGGTAGCCAGAACTAAGATCAATATTTGAGAACCATCTCACTCCTAGAAACTGGTCAAAGAGGTAATCAATCCTCAATAATGGGTACATTTTATTATGGACTGGTCCATGTGATGATAATCCACAAAAAGCAGAAATATCCCATAATCCTATTAGGAAAACTACATAGGGCTTCTCAAGTGAAAAAATAGGGTCATACAAATCTTTACCTATGAATACTCTCTAATTGGACCACGAGTGGCCTCATCCCCACAGGTTCATCCGATTTGATAGTGCAAACAACAGGGTAATCCTTGGTGAAAGTATAAACATAGGTCCATCTCATAGTGGGGAGTTAAACCTAGTTAAGTCATCACACCCAACCATTATTGGAGAGAAAAAAGAGATTACAACATCCACCACTACAAGGGTAATACTATCCAACTTATAAATCGGTTGTAACTTTATGTGAATGATATCATCCTTCTCTTTCTGAGGATCACTCATCCTCAATGAGGAAAAATCCATCCCATAACAAAGAAGAAGTTTCATACTCGTTGGTAGCCATAATCTGAGCAGGGATGGTCAACAGCCAATCCAAACCAAGGAAACATCATTTGGTCTCACTACCTCTATGGATTTGGTGTGAGGCTCTCTCTCCTCATGGATCAAGTTTTCCCGGCTGACATAAACATGTGATTGTTGATCCTCTCCGAAGAGGAATCTAATAGACGGTTCGTGCAAAAAGATCCTCAAATGGTGTCATTAGATCTTGAACATCGGATAAATATAGATAAATGTGTCTTTCAACTCTACACTAACTACTACATCTTGAGAAGAGGATACATAGGTCGTACCCTAAACTATGCTCAAACCTCTCAAAGAGAAGAAACTATTTTGTATAAGATTATCCTTTATGTTTCCCATATTATCTACTCAACTAGAGCCTAATTGGACACCATATCACATCTTTATCTCACGAACAATAAATTAAATGGGACTCATCCCCTATAGTTGGAAACTATCCTCTTTAGGTGGCACTGACTCACACTCATGATCTTATATTGTGTCACACAAACACATATTTTTGGGGGGAAGTGTCCGTCTAATTTACATGTTTGAATCCATACTAAAACATCTCTATAATAGAAGTATATTGACAGTAATCATCATTCTAGAGTGGTCTCACCATAAGGATCTCTAGTGAAAGGGGTGTCATATCTAAGTGGGATATCTAAACCATTGGTCTGGTCCTGAACTCAACCACCGGGGTAAATATTCTAGATCAATACAATACCTAGGAAATCACTATTTCTATGACCTTCCATGAATACTCACCATGGGTTAGTCATCTTCCAGTACCACCAGAACTAACTGATTCTATATGAAGAGCCTTGGTTGCACGTGCAACCATCCGATCGGTAGGGATCTACAAAAGTCTAAAAACTCTGATCACTAACTCAAGACAATCCTCTACTGCCTAGTTATATATCTTATAATGGACCCTCAAAAGCCTCTAACACTAGAAATCCTAGAGTTCTCTAATATTGTTTTCATCCCCATTTTTAACGGATGGTATGCTCTACTGCTCGATAGGTGGTGGTGATACTACCTGTCCACCTGGAGGAAGGATCTCAGAGGATGGACCCCGAGTTGAGGCATCATCACTCATTAGATCATAATCATGATCTAGAACTAGTATCCTTGCTATAAATAATCTTGGAGGAATATAAAAAGTGATTGATGTGAACCATGGTCATATTAATATATATATATATATATATGTTTATATAACAATGGGGAGCTCACTTACGAAAGAATGCCTAAGACTCAATCCTATATGATGCATTAACCATTGATCCCTGAAACCAATGTATTGTTATTCCCAGACACCAAGATGGTAGTCAGGTTATGGTTAATAGATACATCCCTGCCATACCATCACTAGGTTCCCTGGAATGAGATCCACACTTGAGAAACTTTTATGCCATTTCCATTAATCACAGTGGAATCTTGGATAAGGGACTACTCCAAACACTATCCCAAGGATAGAACCACATTTCATACCAATATTTCATCATCATAAAATAACTGGGTCTCAATATGAAACAACCCCAATCACACCTCTATAGGCTATGGGATGGTGTCTAGAAGAGAAATAATACGAAAAGATGAAAAATACAAGGAGAAAAAAATTATGTAAAACTTCTAGGTAGTAAAAGAGTATGTTAGTGTAAAATGAAAGTAAAAGGGTAGGATACATGCCCAATTATAAAGATTTCCCAACCTGAAAAAAATTCAAAGAAAAAAACAGAGAGAGGTCAACACCTGATCTCCAAACTATAAACACCATTCATGGTCCAATGCACCATGTATCCCTAAGCTCTTCTATATTCACCATTGACCTATCCTTCATTTTCATCAGACGCAACACATATAAGAAAATCCCATATAGGGATGAGTATATATAGACCCAGTAAGATGTCTAGAAATCTGAAGGTTGAGCAGTAAGAGATAAAATTCGAATATAAATACACTAGATAGTAAAAAAGGATGCATCTCAACCCAAAGAGAGTGAAAGAGTAACCACATCCAAACACAAGGGGATCAATAATGTGTGTATATGGACTACACATCGGGTTCTTTACACCCATAATATGAGACTAACCTCATCCAACCATGATAATCTAAACATGAAAAACACATGGAATACCTCACACATATTCATAACACACGAAAGGAGTGTAATTGAATCCAATGTTATGGATAGAGATATATAAATATGCTTAGAAAAAATAATCCCAAACAGAGAGTAATGGGGTCCCCATCTCATAGCTCATCATGGGAAAAAGATCCCAGTTGATCCAAAAATCTAAAAATGATGCTGAACATCTTGTGTATTGGTCCAAAAGAAAACATCCAAGTTAAGACTCACCTTAAAACTAGGACACACAGTCGAGGGGCCACAATATCTGACTAGAGGACTCATTCCCAGGTACAATAAAAGGGTTCCACTCATATGGAAATATGGAGTACCCATGCCCAGTTATAATATGAGGCATCCACTCTAATTGTTGATAGAGGACCCATGAATTTCTCAGTAGAATGGTTACACTCTAATAATCGATAGAGGGCCCACACCTAGCCCGATAGGAGGGTTCCACTCTAACATTTGATAGAGGACTCATGGAATAACCATTAGGATGTTTCTAAATAAATGGAGGACCAATTCCCTACCCATTAAAATGATTCCACTCTAATAGATAGATAACCCATGACTTGACTCTAAAAGAGTCTTCCACTCTGATATTATAGGACTCGTGCCTTGCCAAACTAGAGGATTCAACTCCAAAATGTGAAGTATCCATGCCCTATCATAGTAGAAGGGTTATACCATGATAGGTACATAGAGGACCCATTATCTGTTCTATATGATGGTTCCACTCTTATGATCAAGGATCTATACCCAACCTAGCTTGAGTGTTTCAATTGGAAATCCTCTTTCGATCCTACCAGATCACTTTCATCATCGGGAATTTTCTAAAGAGAAATCATAGCTAGAACATATTACTTTCTATCCCAAAATAACCCAAAAAAGGTAAAATCACGTTCTATATAAAAAAACACTTAGTATAGGATACTAATAAGCCAAAATATAAATTCAGGGGAAGGAGATACAAGAGTTTAAAGTTTTCTCAAAAGGAACCAAGGGGTACCTGACATTCGAGGGGACCCACAGGGCATGTGGTCCTACTCCATCATCTACTTGTGTCTTTTTTATCACACAGATTCATACCCATGTAGTAGTACACAACATTTTGGTGGACTACTCAGTGTTTCCCAACTACTCGGGGTCGATCCATGTTCTTCTGGTCGTGTTTGTATACATGGCACATGGGGTGTTCCTGACCATGCTTGAGACCATGTACTCCAAGAGTACACACCGAGTCCACTAGAACAAGGACACATGGTGTGTGTGGCTCCCAAAGGGTGCGTGATACTTCTAAAATACTAAAACCCTATCCACCAAAGTAAAGGTCTGACACACCATGTGTTCTTCAAACTATATGGATTATATTATATGTTTCTCTAGAAACTAAGATTAATTCATTGTGTGTTAGATCCAATCATCCCACATGTTATTCTACCTTTTTATCTTCCCAAAAATGAAGAATCATGCTCTAACTGGTGATTTCTGGTCGTCCGGTGGAGGAAATTTGAATCTGATTTATTCCCTTGGGATCATGTATGCACCCCAGCACCTTCACTCAAACATGACATTGTGATCTCTCTCGGATCTCAAATCCATGAGAATCAACACCCATTATCCCAAGATTCAAATCCAACTCCATATTGATTCACAATTCCATATCACACTCAAAGATTCTCTACGTTTCCTAGGGTTTTTTCTAGCTTGGTACCAACCGCATGATCTAATCAGTGACGAACATAAGGAGATTGTGGGTAGAAGGCACAAGAACAAAGGTTTAGTGATTTTTTCAAGTGTCCATGTCCAATGATCAAGAACAGATACAACCAATATTATAAATCAATTGAATAATCAATTAAACGTGTATATATGTGCTTTCTAAGGTTAGTCAATTGGTACAGATCATAAATGGAATGGTTATGGTCAATCAATTTAATCAATAAGTGATAAATAAAAGAATTGACATGTCCTACCTATATATTGGATATTTTTTATTGAATAACATTATCACAAATGATTGAAGTAATTATTTTCATTCCATATGTCTCGATCTACCCAAATATAGATATTCTCCATCATTATATGTTGATTAGATAATAGAACGAGGAATAATACTCTGGAATCATATAGGGTTTTATGCGGCTATCCCTGGAGGATTTTCTATAGAGGTGGTTTTACAGATATTTTAGTTATGTAGAAATAATAAATTATTTAAATTATTTTACTTAATTAACTAATTGAACATATCACTAATTGGTGATATATCCAAAATCATCACCCTAACCTATTTAAGTTCATGCTTAGCCTAAAAATCACATTCTAGACTCAACTATGGTCTCAGATTTCTTACCCAATTATCCATTTAAGACTGTCCCATTTTATTTAATAAACTACACACGAATAATATGAGATATATTTAATATTTTTATAGAATTAATTATGGGAATACCAGACCTCATAATCACATTCCATCTCAACACCTGGATCTAAAAAAATATTATAAATATTTCTAAGCCTTACAAGGGAAAAAATGGTCCCTACATCATTAACCTTTTTTTGTGACATATCTTTCAACCTTTTTTATTATATCAGTAATGAATAATTCATCTTGGTTGTTTTATCAGAGATATGTTTTCCACCCATGAATTATGTATGTAATAAATTATTTACTTTCATAGTTATAATGGTGATATATCATTCACCCTTATGTCATACCAGGGATGAATCATTAAACTTATTTATGAAATCATGATATATCATTCACCATTATGTAGTAGTATGGTGATATATTTTTCACCCCTGCATTATTACATGTTGATATATCATTCAAACATGTATAATGATATGATCGTATACTATTCACCATGAGATGTATTGTTTTTATGCCATTTCCACCCATAAATTATTCTTATGTTGATAGTTCATTAATCAAAGTTACATTAATAGTGGTGATAACCAATTCACCCTAATATTAAAATTAGGATATGTGAGAATCATACCATTCTAGGACTGATTAAAGAAATCACATAACCGGGTGTTTTGTTAGTACCAAGTGATGTGATAATGATTGTGTTTATATTTGTTATATTTTTATACCAAATAATGCATACACCCATATATTCTTTATTTATTTTTAGGGAGTCTTTAGTGGTGGATTAATGAGTATTTTTCTCCCACCCTACACATGCACCTTAGTGGGAAATCAAACTTCAAGGGTTGTGATAAAATTACTAGAAAGGGCTTAGTGGTTGATCATTGGGCTAAGGATTGATATTTGGGAGTGGTATATGGGACTGAGTGGAGTCTCAGGCCCATTTTTCCCATTTCACCATTATTAGTATATTTTTATGTTATTATTTATACATAAATAACCCATAAAAAGATCTTATACCTAAGGTATAAATTGTATGATATTATAGAGGATTAATATTTTTTATAACATAAAATAATTTATTTTGGTATATTTATAATAATAATGTTTTTATTATATTGGTGTGTTATTTTTTTTGGTTGTTTATTCCTTCACCATTATTTTTTTCTAATAGAGCCTATAGTATCTCCACCGTATCAATATACAATCACAGCTAGTCCAAATACTCTATTATATGTTTAGTAAAACATAAGGACGTGTAACTCTCCAACTCATTAATATTTTGGGTTAACTGTGCCAGAACATTGTAATTTCTAATGGAAGAACTAGTTTCACTTCTCTATTTATAATTCATTCTATATAACCTTTGAATATTAACCTATTAAGCACTTGTATGTAAATTTTTATAAGAATCATGGAATGATATATTATAATTCCCAATATTACTATAGTGATAGATAATAGTGGTTTCTATAACTATATAAGTTATTGAAGAAGAATGAGATGGTTTCCTAACACTACAACTAATTCCTTTATTAAACCCATCTCACTTCCTTTTCTTGCCTAAAAAATTACTTTCATCACTATCAAACACTAGAGAACCACTACCTGTTCCAAATATTAATTCTAGGACCATATTTAACATAATTTAAATATTTAGTACTTATATATAAGAAGTTTTTAATAATAAAAAACTTCTATATGATATCAATAAGAATTCAACTTCCAAAATAAAAAATTCATCATAGTGTCATTTTTTAGATCTGGTGAAAAATGAACTAGCTTGGAAAAGTTAGTATAATACTCCATAACTTCCTTATTATACTATTAAATATGTAAAAAATCTCCCACATTCTATAGATTTATTATTATAGGATTAGGCCAATGAGTAAACATATTCCCATAGTCATTCCAAAATCAATTATCATACATCTTTTTAGTTCACTAACTCCCTCTATTTTTTACATAGAACATCGATAATGAATGTGGTGAATTTAACGTTATAGGAATAAAGTGTTTTTTATAAAATGAAATATCCTCTTATTCTTCTCCAATCACTCCTATTAATCTAGAGAATATTTATCACCTCATAAAAAAGTATGATTTTGGTTATGAAATTTCTGAAATCAATATATAACTCGAGGGAGGTCAAGATCAAATCTTCTACCTAGTTCTTGGATAGTTCAAAAAACTGAATATACCACATTCTAATCAAAATCATGGTGTTTTCATAGAAAATTATTGGTAGCTACCTTATAAAGGTTCACTCTTTCTATCATAAGAGGTATTTTTCTATTAAATTCATAAAATTAAAGAAATTAAAACATGTTTAAATAGTAAATAAAAAGTATCATGAATTAATCAAATAACTTCATAACTAACAAATCACAACAACAAATCACAAATACTTGTAAAATGATCATATATATCTCATAATAATATATAAAATCATCTCGAATAAGTTATAAATGCTCATAGAGAATACATAGAATCATATAAGGATAAAACAAAAAAACCACAAGGGTATCAAATAATGAATAGATAGAATAATTGGTATTTTTACAATATATTTAATTGTTCATTACCCATTGTATGCTTCAAAATTATTTACATAGTTTTAGGTATCTTACACTAAGACCATGATAATGAAATTTCTTCCATTTTTCGAACCAAAAAAATTAAATTTTATAAAATTAACCATAGATTTTCAATACAAATAACAATAACAATTATTTAAATGAAAATATCATAAAATAATTGAAAAAATAAATCTTAATCCAAAAAATATACTTTTCCACTTATCATGATAACTCATGAAATTCTAGAAAAATTGTTATACCAAAATGTATTCACAACATATATATTTAATTTTGATAATATTATTGCCTTTATACTATTACATCCCCAAATAACATAATTAAAAAAGTATTTGATACTATTTTGTGATGAAACAAATTGATATTTTCTAACATGACCCCTAAGCTAGTGGACCATAATCCCTTAAGTGTATTTCTGGTCACTATAGATAATAAAAATTTCTATCATAATTAAATACATACACTGGGTATGATTTCACATTGCTATAAATTATAACCAAAGTGAATTTTATCTTTATATCTAACATAATGCACCCATATAATGGGATAATCACACAATAAATAACAATTCTTAGATAACGACTCATCAAAATGAGTAATAACATCTAAATCATATTTATAAAAGAATAATAAAGTATAAACCAATAATATCGTGTATCTCAAACTAACATCACATGTACACAAACCAAAAATATATATCAAAGGTTAGCCATATATAATAATAAAAAAGATAAATTAACTCATTAAAAAATATGGAAGGACTAACATGGATTAGTAATTAAGTCTGAAAATTAGAAAAAAAAATGAAACCAAGAACTACATTATTCTATATGACACATGGTCATCCTTCACCTTTTAGGTCATCCAAATCTCAAAAAACACTATGAAGTAAAACCTAGAAAAATGGATTCTTTCCCTTTACTTGAGTATTGGATAATAATATCTGAATATACACAATTGTGTGTTTGTATGAAATGATTATAAATCCCATTTTGATTCTTATAAATATTAAATGTACTCCTACTCTTATAAATAAAACCAATAAACTTTTTATAAGTAAAAAAATAATAATTCACATCTCATTTTTCAAATCTAAATATAATAAGTAATAGAGTTTTAATAATTTTAAAAAAATAAATTTAAAAATAAATCTAAAGAAAGCATTTAAAACCAATAAAAAATAAATATAAATAAATCAATCCTTTTTCAAATAAAATTATAACAAAACATTATCAACATGTTATAATTAGACCTCAAGAGAAAATCTATAATTCTACTAAATAGAATTTCTTATTTAGTAGTAAAGTGATCCTACTCAGTCATGAGACTCACAGAGTCTAGGATTGGTTGAGGGAACAAAATTAGAAAGCATGGTCTAGTATTAACCATTAGAGTAATTTTATCTTTTTTTCATTTAATACCTATCATCCCAAGAATTTTAAAAATCATAAACATGAAATAACATCAATAAAATTCAAATATTTTAGTACCAAAATATCACTTCATCAAAATAACACTTTTCAGTTAGAACAATTCACTTCACATGATAAATAATTGATAACATATCATTTAATTGACACAAAATTTAGGGTGGTCCTTTTGATATCAGAACCCCACATAAATTCATCAATAAAATCCCAAACAAGAATTAAAACTAAAAACTAGCCAATACAACATAAAAAAGTCACTTTTAATTCAATTTAAAAACAAATAATCACTTATGGAAAATAAAAATACCCTGATTAGTTCCTATTTTCCCATTTAAAACCTAAAACATATGGAATTATTTTTTATACAAGAAAGAAGTATCTTAATAAACACTCAGTTATTTTCTTAACCATACAAAAAAAATCTTTAAAAATAGAATAACTACTTAATGACATCATAATTCATCTAAAAAAATAATTTTAAGTTACAAGAACTAGTCTTTATAGAATATATTGGTGGAATAATAGAATAACCCTTTGTAAATTGGGAAATTAAATAAAACCCTACAAAAATAAGAAATTTTAGACAACAAAAGAGACCCATACACCCTAAAATCTAACACCCCTCCCCCAAATTATTCAATCCAAAACTAATGTTTCATTATACCATAGTAGGATAATGACCATTAGAGGGTAACATAAGTGAAAGAGAGAATAATGGGATATATTATAGGAATTATCCTTTAATAAACTAAATGAATCTTACTATAACTATAACGACCCATACTTTACATACATTGTTATTACTTCAGAATTGAAGAACACTTATTACAACATATAACAAAACCAACAAAGGACCGTGTAGGTATAGTGTCTTTAGAAACTGGGAAACATAAACAACTCGTTCATAAAGCATCTACTTTTCCTCCCATTTATTTCATCATATCTCGAGTCCCTTTTTGGCATATTCTACTTAATAACCTTCTTCCTAACCTGGGGAAATAAAACTAACAAAAGGTTGAGCTCAAATTCTCAGTAAGGGTAAACAAAATAAATATCAATCACATCATACACATAAGCACATAACTTTTAGAATTTTTAACCTGTAAAAGAGATCATAATTTCATAACATGGGATAAATCATGGCAGTGAAATATAATCACAATAATCATAACTTAAAACATTGAACTTCGTCGCATACACACATAATCATAGAGAATAATTTCTTATTAGTCAAGACTCATTGCCAAGACTATCTTAGTGGACAAATTCCATTTCTGAACTGAGTTACCCTCGTTTCAGTCCTGCTTCACTGAACCGGTATAACCTACCGTTCCAGCCGTGTCTATCTCATGAGATATAAAATATTTACCCAATGCATTGGATGGAGATATAGGTCCCACCCATCTCATAATGATACCATTCTTATGTGTTCCACAAAATCATAAACCATACATCATACAATGTCTCTCGTAGTTTTGAAATTCCACTCACAGAAGCGGTAAAATTAAGTTTTATGAAAAATTCAGTTTTTTTAACTACCACTTAGTGGTTTCACTATTCACCAAAAATTGAATGTTTTCAGAAAAATACCAAAATTTCACCCTAGGATAATTTCGATATTATGAATCCAAAAATGAAGTCCATTTTGAAAAATAAAATTTATAAAATTTCAAAAAGTGGTTATTACTATTCATATAGGCTAGTTTTAATAATATTTTAATAGCATATCGTTGTTTAGTGAAACTCGATATTGCGTACGATGCAAGCTATCGAGGAAGGTCGCGATTTTGTGTAAAGCAAGCCAAGAAATTGTTGTGTAGAAAAAGATTCCTTTGATGATTTATATGACATAAAAGTTTTGGGTGTTACATTCTACCCCCCTTAAAATTAATTTCGCCCTCGAAATTCGTCACTTTGTAACAAACAGATGAGGATACCTATCCCTCATCATATCCTCAAGCTCCCATGTAGCTTCTTATAATTGGTGGTTCCTCCATAAAACATTCACCAATCGAGTGGTCTTGTTTCGT
The DNA here is from genome assembly GCA_963277665.1 of Viscum album. Lineage (NCBI taxonomy): Eukaryota > Viridiplantae > Streptophyta > Magnoliopsida > Santalales > Viscaceae > Viscum > Viscum album. Next base: position 1,570,838,827 of record OY728148.1, on the reverse strand, counting down.
AGGACTTTTTCGCTACGATCCAGAATCTCTATCGGTTGTTCTTCATAAGAAATATCTTGCTCCAACAGTACAACTTCTGAGTTGAGTACATATGAAGGATCAGGTATGTACTTTCTCAGGAGAGATACATGGAACACAACGTGAACTTGAGAGAGATTTGGTGGAAGCACCAATCGGTAAGCTACCATCCCAACACGATCCAGTATTTCGAATGGACCGATATCTCTAGGGCTCAACTTCCCCTTCTTTCCAAATCTCATAACCCTCTTCCAGGGAGATATTCGTAAGAACACTTTATCACCCACTTCAAACTCTAGGTCTTTTCTTCGGTTGTCGGCATAACTTTTCTGTCGACTCTGATCTGCTCTTATGTGTTGTTTAATAGATCTGACCTTTTCTTCCATTTCATCAACGAGATCAGGTCATAATAGCTTTCTTTACCCAACTTCAACCCAGCAAGTTGGAGTCCTGCATTTCTTTCCATAGAGAGCTTCATAAAGAGTCATCTGAATACTAGATTGAAAGCTATTATTATAAGAAATTTCCACCAAAGGTAGGTGTTGATCCCAACCACATTTGAAATCCATATAGAAAGCTCTCAACATAACTTCTAGGATCTAAATTGTTCTCTCAGACTGACCGTCTGTCTGAGGATGATAAGCAGTGCTGAAACTCAACTCTGTATCCAGAGTATGCTGAAGACTTCGCCAGAACATCGATGTAAATCTCGGATCCCGATCAGATATAATAGAAAGTGGTACTCCAAGAAATCTTACAACTTCCTTTACATATATCCTGGAAAGCTGATCTAGAGAGAAATCCTCTCTAATAACAATGAAGTGTGCAGACATTGTAAGACGATCAACTATGACCTAGATAACATTATTGCCTTTGGATGTTTTAGTAAGTCCTGTGACAAAGTCCATAGTGATGTTTTCCCATATCCATTCTGGTATGGGTAATGGTTGTAACATCCCCTTAGACTTCTGTCTCTCAGCTTTAACTTGTTGACAAACCAAGGATCGAGAGACATATTCAGCAACATCTCTTTTCATACCATCCCACCAGAAGTACTCTTTCAGGTCCCTATACATCTTCGTGCTTCCAGGATGAATAGAGAATGAAGAACTATGAGCCTCATCCAGCAGCTCCTTCTTTAATTCGGGGATGGGAGGAACACAAACCCGATTCCTGAACATTATTATCCCATCACAATCAAGGTTGAATTCAGGAACATTTCTCACCTTCTTTTGTAACTCGACATCTTCTTTCTGTGCCTCTTTAATCTTCACATGTATAGATGGTTGAACATTCATTTGAGAAAGATAAGATTTTTCCCCTTTCATTATAATTCCAAGATCCATCCTTTGTAAATCCATAAATATTGGATCTTTTGTGATCCTCATCATGGATAAACTAGCATGGTCTTGTCGACTTAATGCCTCTGCCACCTTGTTTTCTTTGCCAGGGTGGTAATGGATTGAGCAGTCGTAATCCTTAATCACCTCCACCCATATTCTTTGGCGCATAGTCATCTCCTTTTGTGTGAAAATATACTTTAAAATTTTATGATCAGTATAAATGTCACACCTTTCTCCATAATGGTAATGCCTCCAAATCTTTAATGCAATGATTACCGCGGCTAACTCCAAATCATGAGTTGGGTAATTTTGCTCATGTATTTTCAACTGTCTTGAGGCATAAGCTATCACCATATTATTTTTCATAAGAACACACCCCAATCCCTTCTTGGATGCATCACTGTAGATCACAAACCTTTCTCCACTACAAGGCAGTGTGAGCACAGGTGCACTGGATAACCATCTTTTCAACTCCTTGAAATTCTCTTCACATTCCTCCATCCAAACAAACTTAACTCCTTTCCGAGTAAACTTGGTGAGTGGATTAGATAATCGTGAAAAATATTTCAAAAAAAGTCGATAATATCCATCCAAACCAAGAAAACATCAGATCTCAGTTACTATTGTTGGTCTCGACCATCTTTCGATAACCTCTGTTTTTTCTAGATCCACAGATATCCCCTCTTTTGAGATTATGTGACCCAAAAATGAAACTTTTTGAAGACAAAATTCACACTTGGTAAATTTGGCATAAATCTTCTCCTTTCTTAGGGTCTTCAATATAATTCTCAAGTGATCTTCATGTTCTTCTTTGCTCTTTGAATAGACAAGAATATAATCTATAAAGACTACCAACAATTGATCAAGATATTCTCTAAAGACTCTATTCATCGGATCCATGAAGATAGCATGGGCATTAGTAAGACCAAATGGCATCACTATAAATTCATAGTGTCCATACCTTGTACGGAAAGTCGTCTTTGGTATATCCGCCCTTTTGACCCTTAATTGATGATACCCTGAATGAAGATCAATCTTGGTAAAGTATTGAGCTCCACGTAGTTGGTCAAATAAGTCATCAATGCGTGGGAGAGGATATTTGTTCTTGAGAGTGATCATGTTAATTTCTCGATAATCAATGTAGAGTCTCATTGATCCATCTTTCTTCTTAACAAACAGAACAGGTGCTCCCCAAGGTGACGCACTAGGGTGTATGAACCCCTTATCAAGATTCTCTTGGAGTTTCTTCTTCAATTCCTTCAACTCAATTGGGGTCATTCTATAAGGTGTCTTTGAAATAGGAAAAGCACCTGGTACGAGTTCTATTGAAAACTCAACTTCACGATTCGGTGGAAGACCCAGTAATTCATCCGGAAAGACATCATCAAACTCCCGTACAATGGTCATATTCTTAATCATGAGTTTCTCACCAACCATTTGAGATAAATAACCTTCATTTAGTGGAATCAATACCCATAAAATGGAAGAAATTTCCACTGGAAGGTTGTGTTCATCCTTGCATCGATAGACGATCATAGATTTATCTGGAAATTGAAATGTGACTTCCCTTCTTTAGAAATTGATATGAGATCCATGTAGAGATATCCAATCCATGCTAAGAATAACATCAAATTCCACTATAGGAAGGATCGCAAGATTTTCAGGAAGCACTTTCCCACAAACATCAATAGGAGAAGAATTATAAACTTTTGATGCCACTGTTGTGCCATTAGGTGTTGTCATAGCTAACTCAACATCTAATTGTTGAGGTAATATGGTGATACCCTTAGAAAATTCTTCAGAAATAAAGGAGTGGGTGGATCCAGAATCAAATAAAACATTTTCTATTTTAGAGTGGATGGTAAGTGTACATTTCACCACATCATTATCGTACTCCACATCACTGATAGAAATTGCATGTGACTTTCCTTTATCTTTAACCTTAAGAGTTTTTTGACGTCGACCATCATCATCAACCATTGGATTAGGGCATTTATTGTCATAATGTCCCATCTCCTTACACTTGAAACATTGAAGTGTAGTAGGTTCATTCTGTGTATCCCTTCCTTTGTTGGCACCATTAGACATCTTCTTCCCATCATCGCGGAATTCAAATGACCGATGACCTTCCTTTCCACATTTGAAACATTTACTTGTCCCTTTAAGAAAACTCCCTCCATGTTTCTTTCCACACTTTGAGCATAAGGGAAATCTCATCTTCTTTTCAGTGTGCTCTTTAGATTTTCCTTTGAATTCCATTTTCCCCTTCTTATCAAACCCATATGACTGATGGGTTACTCCAATCTCCATATCAACTTTGAGAGCACATCGAACGATTTCCTCGAAGCTATTGAAGTCCCTTATGGCTAAGTCCCTTCAAATACTTGGTTTTAAGACTCTAAAGAATCGATCGATCTTACTCTTAGGTTAGATAATAATACCAGAAGCGTACCTTGAAAGTCTTGTAAAATTTTCTTCATAGGTACAAATAGATTCATCATCCTTTTTCTTCAGTTCAAGAAACTCTTTCTCCATCTTTGTTCGGAGAATACGAGGGAAGTACTTATTGAAAAATAAGTTCTTGAACTCTTCCCATTCCATGGACTCAATTTCATCCCTTTGCCTTGTATTCTTAATAAGATTCCACCATTGATCAGCATCACCTTCCAAACGATACACTGATAACATGACTTTATCATGCTCAGAACATTAAAGAACTGAAAATATCTTTTCAGTAGTACTAATCCATTATTCAGAAACTAATGGATCAGTAGACCCGCTGAATGAAGGTGGACACTATCTCATGAAGGATTCAATAGAATTTTTCTCCTTCCTTTGCTCGTTTGGAAGTCCTGCATGATTCATAGCTTGAGAAAGTTGTGTGAGCATGGATACAAGATTTTGTATTCCAGCTCCCATAACGTTTGGTTGCTCAGGGGGACAATCATTGCATTGCCCGTCGCATTCCACATTAACACGGTTCCTTAAGGTTCCATCCATTGACTAAAACCAAGAAAAATAGTGTGAGCAACACTAATTATAATAGGAAAACAACATAATATGAATAAGATTTCACACTTAATGTCTTATCCTAGGTTATTCATGGTCATTTCTAAAACACTAAGATTGTGTTCTATGCTTAGACTTATCCTTAAGGTTCTTACTAAGGCTTTCACATGGTAGTTTCTAAAGGTTGACTATACCTTTCCTCTGATACCAACTATAATGACCCATACTTTACATAGATTGTTATTAATTCAGAATTGAAGCACACTTATTACAACATATAACAAAACCAAGAAAGGACATTGTAGGTATAGTGTCTTTAGAAACTGGGAAACATAAACAAATGGTTCATAAAGCATCTACTTTGCCTCCTATTTATTTCATCATATCTAGAGTCCCTTTTTGGCATATTCTACTTAATAACCTTCTTCCTAACCTGGGGAAAGAAAACATACAAATGGTTGAGCTCAAATGCTCAGTAAGGGTAAACAAAAGAAATATCAATCACATCATATACATAAGCACATAACTTTTGGAAATATTAACCTGAAAAAGAGATCATAATTTCATAACATGGGATAAATCATGGCAGTGAAATGTAATCACAATAATCATAACATAAAACATGAAACTTTGTGGCATACACACATAATCATAGAGAATCATTTCTTATTAGTCATGACTTATTTCCAAGACTATCTTAGTGGACAAAGTCCATTTCTGAACTGAGTTACCCTCGTTTCAGTCCTGCTTCACTGAACCGGTATAACCTACTGTTCCATCCATGTCTATCTTATGAGATATAAAATCATTAACCAACGCATTGGAGGAAGATATAGGTCCCACCCATCTCATAATGATACCATTCTTATGTGTTCCACAAAATCATAAACCATACATCATAGCATAACCCATGTAATAAAAATGGGAATCTTAAACATCGTGACATCATAAAACAATTCATATAAGATAAAGGAATTCATAAATATAATTCTATCACAACATAATCAAATCAATGTAATAATAGGGATAGAAACATAACCATTTATTATCTTAGATGGAAAATAATTTTGATAAAACACTTGAACTCCATTCTTGAGGAAAATATACTTTCTACTTCAAAAACACTTTTCCTTTCTTAACATGTCATACAATTCTAAACTAAGAGAATCTGATTAAAAATAAACTTGAAAACTTTTAAATTAAGCTTCTTGGAAATAATTTCATAAAAATCCATTCATGTCGTATAAGTTAAAAAACATTCTTCTCGTACTTTTGTCAGAAAAGTCAAAAAGTACCTCGTATGAAAAACGACAAAAGATTCCTTTCATATCTTTTACTAAAATCTCAACGAAGGGTAAAATTGGATTTAAAAAATTGTAGGTGGATGGAAATAATATTACATATTGAAGAAACATGGATGTGGATGATAAAATACACCCCAGTAAATACCAAAGTATAAACAATCTCAGATAAAAAGGAGATTTTGATATTTCCCTTACCTTAGGTCTGATTTGCTTTGTAAGTGTCTGAACCTCCTGTATAATGATTTAAATAATGTTATTGACTTATTACAGAATCATAATTATTTTTATGATAACATATATTGCCATATTCTTAGCTTCTTAGTAGTAATATTTCATTGCTACTTGTTATTCGGGTGTTTATAACTTTTTGTTCTTAGGCGTGTCTTGTCGAATAAATTCTTATTCTTCTCTTTATGTTATAGATACCTCATTTACAGAATGTTATTAGTGTAATATATATCATATTCATTCATTAAATTCATTTATATAATCATTATAAAATGAAGATCATGTAGAACGAGTCGCATCACATCGTGGAGACGGTATTCCGTACGTACGCATGAGTGATGATATCATTCCTATGATCGTGGAATTGTATTGGAGTGTATGTACACTATTTCAGAATTAGTATAACTTTATAATAGTCATATATGGTCATTATTTACACCATTATACCCATCCAAGTACGGTGGTGGTGGAAAATAGATTACACCACGGCGTTGAGACGGTATTCCGTACGTACGCACGCGCGGTGATTTCTTTTTCTGTAGGATGGATAGATGGTGAAATAGGGTTGTTTCATACTTATAATAACATATCAGTATATTAGTGATACTGATTTTATTACTTCACAATGAAACAACAAAAGAAGAAGAAGTGGAAGAATAAATAAAGATGAAAGAATCGGTAACGGACATTACCTCTTCTTTGAAGTGCTTCTTTGAGACCTTCTTTGAGGGCACTAAAATTGGTCTTTGAAGAAGACCATGACCTCTAGGATGTTTCTAGGGAAGTGGAGAGGAGATAGTTTCAGTGGTTGGCCGAGCTTGAAGGCTCAAAGTGGTGTGAGGAAGAGAGGGAGGAGGTGTCCTTTTATAAGGGTGGAGAGGGGCACCTTTGGAATAACAAAAAATATTATTTTATTATAAAGTCAAGTTCGGTTGTAAATAGCTACAAATTGATTTATTTCGAAGATAAGGTGGGGATGGGTCGCAATAATCTCATCCAATAGAATTTAGACAAGATTTGGGTCCTATTTTAACCTTATCATTTAAATTTAACATTAAGTTAAATAATTTTACTTTTACCGTGTCTTCTTGTGTTCTTATACTATAAGGTTAATAAACTTACTATAAGCATCCAAAAGAACCCCAAGTTGTTTATTATTAATATATATAACCTTATCTAAGTCATTTGGCCGAACCATATATTTTTAGGAATAAAATAACAATTACTAATATAATATTTGTTTTAAAAACTATTTTATGTCAATTTTAGAACTATTTAGTAATTAATTTTTTTGAAAATCATAACAGAATGATTAGTTCGAATAAAGTTAATTAAATCAGTAAAAACTTGTCATATTAATCTATAAAATTATTGGAATTCATAAAAAGTGTCAAATTACATTTATTTTGGTGTTTATAACATCAATTATTTCAATATTTCATTAATAAGTTAATTACTACATCATCTTTGTGTCATAAATAAATTAAATTATTTAATGTCTAAAAATAACAAATAAAATACCATTGTTTAGGAACTATTTTTAGATTTATAATGAATATTCATAGTCTAATTTATCTTATGTATTGCCCCATATTAAAAATTATTTAGTTATTAAACTTTGATTTTAACTATTTTAAACCTTCTTTAAATAAATTAATAATAAATGTCCTAATCTAATCCAAGTAGGCCAAAATGGTCATATTTTATTCCTAAGTTTGTTTTTGGTCGAATTACACTTGTCCAATATAATTAGAACATGTGTTAGGGTAATAATAATATCATTTCTACCCTTAATTACCCTATTTATTTTTAACCGTGGTAAAAAAAGTAAAAAGTTACTATTCACCAAAAAATATTTTCTTCTCATTGAACCACATTTTACTTACTGACATCAACCGTGTCTCTAAGATTTTCGAAATTCCACTCACAGAAGCGGTAAAATTAAGTTTTATGAAAAATTCAGTTTTTTTAACTACCACTTAGTGGTTTCACTATTCATCAAAAATTTAAAGCTTTCAGAATAATACCAAAATTTCACCCTAGGCTAATTTCGATATTACGAATCCAAAAATTAAGTCCATTTTGAAAAATAAAATTTATAAAATTTCAAAAAGTGGTTATTACTATTCATAATGGCTAGTTTTAATAATATTTTAATAGCATATCGTTGTTTAGTGAAACTCGGTATTGCGTACGACGCAAGCTATCGAGGAAGGTCGCGATTTCGTGTAAAGCAAGCCAATCAAGTGTTGTGTATAAAAATATTCCTTTGATGATTTATATAACATAAAAGTCTCGGGTGTTACAATAACCACCAAATAAGACAATGAGGGGGTGGAAAAGTTACTATGGATACATCATGGGAAATGACTAGCTGAAAGAGGGAGAAAATATTGGTGGTTGGGATATTAAATGTTTTATAAATTAAAAGGTATTAATTTTTTGAGAAAAAATTTTAATTGAACATATAACTTGATAGGATATGTGTAAACCCTGAATACCCCACTATACTACTTTTTATCGCACATGATCCCTCCTCTTATGTTTCTAGACTATTCATTTTGAAACAGATTCATGAATTTCAGGAATTTCAGGCCAAACTATTAGATAATAAATATAATAAATAAATTTTAGTAATATCATGGGTGTAATAGATTTTATCATTAGTTTGTGTAGATTATTCCTTAATACTACTAAAATTAAAATAAGTGCTCGTTAGTGTACTCTTTGTGTAGATTTTGGAGTTTAAATAGTTATATTTATTATTGTAGACTCTATAAAGTTCCCCCCAAAGAACATTTTCCATTTATTTTATCCCATTATAATACATCATGTAACAATCCTTATTATTTTTACTTCTAATAATTTTCATATGGGGATTATAATTTCTTCAAGATCCATGAGTATTGGGGAAGGTTTGATGGCTCATAGTTTATCCAGACCCATTTTTCGTGTTTGAAAATATGATAATCCATATCTTTAATAAAATTTACATTATTATTTATCACATAAATATACAATTAATATCACCCTTAAAAATAATGAGTCCTAGTTTATTTGGGTAATTAGCTACATAGCACAAAAACCTAAAATAGAAATAAAAATTCATAAACTAAAACTCCATAACAAGCCCTTAAATTTTATTGATCTTCTAAAACTATATGGGATAACCTGGGTCTAATGACCCAAGCATGATGTAATTCGACATTAAATTTATTTTTTTAGAATAATTAATAAATGTCACAAATAGAAACCCTAATACAGTATTAGTATAGTGCCTTTGGAAACTTGGAACATAATAGTCTAAATTTGTGAAAGATATTCAACATCTCCCATGAAGATATTCCCCATTAGTTTTCCTACCTAAAACTATTATTTATATCCTAGTAAAAAGAAAACATAAAAAGGTTGAGCTGAAGTTATCAGTAATGGTAAACATGAAGAACATCCAACAAAACATAAACATAAGAATGTGAAAACAAGAACATAAATTTTTAAAATCAAAATCTCGAGTCATGAAATAAATATTGGTAGTATGTAAGAAAAAGATCATAAAGGAACATTAGCCATGATAAAATATAATTGACATAAAACATGGAATTGTGGAAAAACAATAAGGTATGATTTCCATATTATTCAAGTGATTACTTCCAACACCATCATAGTGGACAAATTTCAATACTGAACTGGGTTTACTTTTCATTCCATCCATGCATTATTGAACCAGATTTACTTGTCATTCTAGCCTTGTATTACTGAACCAGATTTACTTATCATTCTAGTAATGTCTATCTCTTGAGATATAAATCTTTACCCAATGTATTGGAGGGAGATATAGGTCCCACACATCTCATAATGTAATAATTTTTACATGTTCCACAAGAACATAAATCATTCATCATAGTATAAACCAAGAAATAAAATGGGTTTCTTAAACATCATTCCATCAATAAATAATATATATAAAATATCATTCCATCGTTAACACAATCAAATAATATTAATAATTGGGACAGAAACATGACACTGTTTCAGAGAGTCATCTTAGATAGAAAATATTTTTTATAAAACACTAGAACTTAATTCATGAGGAAAATATCCTTTCTTCTTCAAAAACATATTCACTTATCAAAATTTCACACAATTCTAAAAGAAAATAATTTAGTTTAAAAGAAACTTGAAATAATTTAGAGGAATCATCTTAGAAATAAGGAATCATTAAACCATAAAAATCCATTCATGTCGTATAAGTTAAAAATTAACATTCTTCTTGTAATTTTTTTCAAAAAAATCAAAAAGAACCTTGTATGGTAAAAAATAAATATTCCTTCCATACCATGTGGTAAAAGACAAAATGGATAAAAATGACTTTAAACATACATATTATAATAGTAAACATTTTTTAAAAACATTTTTGAGAAAACATGGATATGGATGATAATTATATATCGAGTAAATACTTATGAATAAATAATCTCGGATGAAAATGAGATTTTCAAAATTAACCCTTACCCATGGTTTGATATGCTTTGTATGTATCTGAACTTCATCTTCTTCGATGTGCCTCCTCTAAATCACCTCTTGGAGCACTAGAGTTGGTCATTGAAGAAGACCACAACCTTTATAATGTAACTGGAGAAGTCGAGAAGAGAAATGGTCGGGGGATGGATGAACTTGAAGGCTTAATGAGTTGTGGATAAATGAGGGAAGACGTTCCCTTTTATAATTTAGGTGAGGGGAACTTTTAGAAACCTTAAAAATATTAATTTATAAAAAAATCAAAGCCCACCCAAAAATAACTAAAATATCCCATTTTTGAATATGAAATGAGATAGGGTTGTAATATCATCAACCAATAAATGTTAGCTATGTTTTTTTGTCAATTTAAGCATTATCATTTTAATTAACAATAAGTTATTCTATTTAATTTTTAATTATGGTAGAAAATATTTCAATATAAAAAGGGTAAAATATTTACTTAGTTGCTGTCTATTAGACCATAAACTAATAGTTTAGAACATCATAATTATTATATATTTTTAAAAAAAAATTATGATTTTCAAGTAATCTAATAAATCATTATTTTGAAAAAAATATCAATTTTTTCAATTTTGACGCTATTGAGTTCATGGATTTTTTAAAATCTCAAGATAAGATGTTATTGTAACACCCCAGGCCCTCTAGATCGGAGCCAGTGCATTACTTGATACATTATAATAGTAAGTAGGAATGAAAATACCAAAGGAACGATCAGACTAGTAGTCTTGAAGAAACTAGATATATATATATATATGTAACTGAAATTACATTGGAAAAGGTAACAAATTACAATAAATAACAAAAACTAAAAACTGCATCCACAAAAAACCCAATAAATGATCTCCTATGCATAACCTATTGAATGTGAAAACATTATAGGGGTGAGATAAAATGCTCAGTAAGGGTTAAAAATATTGGAAGCATGAATCAATAATAACTAAATCATAAACAAATATGTTAGGGTGAATAAATGAAAAACACATGCCATTAATAAACTGGGAAAGAGCCTACATCCTAATATTTTTTCATAGTAAAAACCTCACGGATAGTAATAACTAAAAATGAATTAAGAGAATTTTTATTAATTTGACATGATGTATCTATAACATGATACCATAATAATTTTAAAATGGTTTAGTTCTATGGGTAGACACCCGTCTGATTTTTTGAAACAAACTTGAAGGGTTTGTTGCCGACTAATTTGTCTCATGAGACCTGTCAATGCATAGAGAGTCTATAGCGGGACCCACCCACCACTGAAATTTAAAATCATTATTTATAGATTTAATAAAAGTAAAATCTACCATCTCTATATTTGTATATAGTAGAGGATACAGATTCATCAATATTTCCACAGTTAAAACAACATTCCAAATAAACACCGCATGTAGAAGATGATACAGATTAAGACAATACTCATATTTAGGAAACCATAATATGGATATATATAACATATTTATAATATAAAATGAAAAATTATCTTAAATGGATAGTGGATACAACATATAATAAATATTAGGTTCACAATACGAAGCAACTGGTAATGAAATGGAATTTGAGACAAAGTCCCTTACCCCGTTGTAATCAATCGCGTCATATGACCATAAACTAATAAAAAAATGATTCACCAAATATCATGAATATAAATAGAATCATAATAATATATATCAAAATTTAGTACACAATCCACCACATTCAATAAATATGTGGCAAACAATGGAAATCTCATAGAAATGAAAGTGACATGATAAACCCCTAACTTATGCTCGAGTGTGTTCTTCATTTGTTTTAATTACATGAATAATAAAATTTAGATTCATTAATTAATAATTACATAACCTCCTATTCATGTAATTGATTTGGTATAACCTTATTTGGTTCATTCAGGGCCCTTTTATGGGTTTAAGTGGTTCAATTTTATTGTTTTGGGAGCATTTCCTTCCTTGGTTTTCAGGATTGGTTTACTTGTATTCCATGAATTAAAGTTTGTTTGATGTGTAGTTAAACATCCAGAATTGTTAATATATATTATTAATGACATTACAGAGATATAAATGATCTTATAATGGTTTTTGGTTATATACCATGAAGATTATTCATTATATAAAAGTTAATTACAACCGTTTGGATTAACTTGGTGGTTTTGTACATAATGAACTTGTTTTGTATTATTATTTTATATTATGATTTTTTAAGGATTATAGAACATTTAAATAGGTAAAATACATATATAATGATCTATTTCAACCATTAAAAAGGTTTAATGGCCAGTCCTGAAGATATTAATATAAATTGAGAACCCGTCGTCCCTGGATGTGATATATTAACACATCTCGGACACTATTTTTAGTATAATAGGAGGGGGAAAGAGAGATGATAAAGAAATATTACATTAGAATAATAAAATTCCAGTTCACGTAAGGTACTATAAGTATCATAGAATTTTTATGGGGGTATATGAGGAAATAAGTAGAAAATAAAGGAACTCCAAATAGAGGAAAATTACGAAATCTCTCATTAAAATTTGGAAGCCTAGTGATGTCACAAAAAAATTAATAAAATGGTTTGATGAGAGAAATGGGGTATCTCAACACTATTATATAATATGGACCGAATGGGGAATATGTTATGACATATCCCAATATAAAAAAGAAAGCATTAAGAAAAGAGCGGGGGTGATTCTCTTACCTTGTAGTGTAACTCCAAAAACATGAAGGTTGGGACCTTGGGGGTTTGAGGACACAATAGGAGGACCCATAAGGAGGTAATAATACTAGATCTTCATGGATAATGATTTTTTAATGAAATAAAACGAATGGGGTGAGTGGGTATTTATAGTAAATGAGAGAGTGTTTTTTATTAGTTAAAAGGGACACCTCATTAGTAGTTTTTGCAAAACCATGGGCTTGCCCATGGTATTGGACCATGGTTTTATCCACTTGGGACACCTAAGGTCACATGTTACTTTAAACAAGTCGAACAGAATTTTTTATTTAATTATTACATCAATATGAGTTCATTAAACTACCAAAAACACAAAACTGTATTTTTACTATTCATGAAAAATTCATGTATTTCAGAAAAAACCCAAAAATTCACCCTAACCATTTTTTGATGTGTCAAATTCAAAAATGAATTCCATTTTTGGAAAATAATTTTCTAAATATTATTAATCTAATTTTTAAATAAAATCATAATTTATTCAAAAAATGACAATTTTAAACGTATAATTTGTTTTATATCACATTGAAAAATTAATTAAGATCTTATTATCTTATTACCTTAAGAAAATAAAATATTATCATTATTTACTACTTATATGGGTAATATTACTATTCATATTAGTATTCATAAGGGTATGTTACTATCCATAAAAAAATTAAGTTGGTTCTATCAAACTCCAAATAACGTACTGGTCGCAACTCTAGATGACCATTTTTTGAAATCCAAAACATAGAAGTAAAAAATTTATGTTTAATGGCTAAGTTATGATTATCTCCTAAATAACCAAGTGTTGTTTTCAAGTAAAAAAGTGCTTTATGAAATATACGCTATGGATAGAATCTATTTTTGAGAAGCATACCATAAAATGTTTGGGGTGTTATATTATTCCCCCTTTGGAAATTTCATCCTCGAAACATTATGTATAAATCACACCAAAATGATGTGGGTGGTTCTTGTATGTTTGTAATCAAATACTAACTTATGGATTTTTTGTCTAATCTACATTTTCCAATCAAGTTTTCAAGTTTTCTACTAAACTTCCGTTGATACCAACTCTAACACCCCGACCCCTCTAGATCGGAGTCGGTGCATTACTTGTTACATTGGCATGGTTATAAGGAATGAAAATCTAGAAGTAATGATCAGTTTAGTTGTCTTGATGAAACGATACACATACATGTAACTCAAATTACATTTGGAAAGGTAAAAAATTATAATACATAACAAAAACTAAAAACTACATCCATAGAAACTCAATAAATTATCTCCTCTTTATAACCTATTGAAGCTGAAAAATGAAATTAGTGAACTCAAATTCTCATAAAGGGTTACAAATAGTGGATTCATGAATCAATAATAACTGAATCATACAAAAATATGGCATTGTAAATAAATGAAAAACACACACCATTAATAAACTGAGAAAGAGCCTACATCCATATATTTTTTCATAGTGAAAACCTAATGGATAGTAATAACTAAAAATTAATTAAGAGAATTCTTATTAATTGAACATCATGTATCTAGAACATGATACCATAATACTGTTAAAACAGTTTAGTTCTATGGGTAGAAACCCGTCAGATTTTTGGAAACAAGCTCGAAGGGTTTGTCACCAACTAATTTGTCTCATGAGACCTGTCGATGCATCGAGGGGATATAGCAGGCCCCACCTACTGCAGAAAGTATAAATAATTATTTATATATTTAATACAAGTAAAATCTGCCTTCTCAATATCTATATAGAGTAGATGATATAGATTCATCAATATTTCCATAGTTAAAAGAACATTCCAAATAAACACCGCATGTAAAAGGGTATACGAATTAATACAATACTTGTATCCCTCAAACCAGAATATGGATATATAATTTATTTACAATATCAGATGAAAAATGATCTGAAATGGGTAGTGGATACACCACATAAGAAATATTAGGTGTATAATACCGAGCAACTGACAATGAAATGAAATTTGAGAAAAAGTCCCTTACCTCATTGTAATCCATCGAGTCGTATAACCAAAAACTAATAACTAGAAAAAAAGTCACACAATACAATGAATATAAATATAATCATGATAATATATTTCAATTGGCAGTACAGAACACACCACATGCAATAAATAAGTGGCGAACAATATAAATATCACGGAAATGAAAGTGAGAAGAGAAACCCCTTACATTATTCTCGAGTGTGTTATTCATTTGTTTTAATGACCTGATTAATCAAGTTTAGCTTCATTAATTGATAATAACAGAACCTATTATACATTTAATTGATTTTTATAACCTTATTAGGTTCCTTAATAACCCTTTTATGGGTTTAAGAGGTTCAATTTTATTGATTTGTAAGCATTTTCTTCCTTGATTTTCACGGTCGGTTTACTTAAATTTCATGAAGAGAAGTACATTTGATGTGTGGTTAAACATCCAAAATTTTAAATATATATTATTAATTACATTATAGATATATAAATGATCTTATAATGATTTTGGGTTACATACCATGATGATGATTTATTAGTTAGAAGTTAATTACAAACGTTTGGATTAACCTAGCGGTTTTGTTCACTATGAACTTGTTTTGTATTATTATTTTATATTATGAGTGTGTAAGGATTCCATAAAATTTAATAAGGTAAAATGAAAATATTATGATCTGGTTCAACCATTAAAATTTTTTCATGACCAATCTTTAAGATATTAATAGAAATTTATAACTCGTCGTCCCTAAATATGATATATTAATACATCTCGAACAATGTTTTTAGTATAAGTGGAGGGAGAAAGAGAGATGATGATGAAATATTACATTATAATAATAAAATTCAAGCTCAAATAATGTACTAGAATTTACTATAGAATTTTGATGAGGGGATATGAGGAAATAAGTATAAAATAAAGGAACTCAAAATAGAAGAAAATTGAGAAATCTCTCTTTAAAATTCGGCAGCATAACGACGTCACAAAAAATTTCAAAAAATATTTTGATGATAGAAAGGGGTAACTTAACAATATTACATAATATAGAAAGAAATTGGAATATGGAATGACATATAACAACATAATACAATTGAAAATAAAAGAGAAAACATATAATGAAAGCTTTAAGAAAAGAGAAGGGCGGTTGATTCTCTTACCTTGTAGAGTAACTACCAAAACAAAAAGGATGAGAGCTTGGGGGTGTCAGGACACCTTGGAAGGACTACTAGGGAGGTAATACTAACAAAGCTTCTAGGATAATGAGTTTCTAATGAATTAAAAGGAAGGGGTGAGTGGGTATTTATTGTAAATGAGATGGAGTTTTTTATTAATTAAAAGGGACACCTCATTAGTGGTTTTTGCAAAACCATGAGCTTACCCATTGTATTTTCCCATAGTTTCAGCCACTTGGGGAATCTCATGTCATATGTTAATGTATAAAAGTATAACATCCTTTTATATTTAATTATTGAATCATTATTATTTCATTAAACTACTGAAAACTCAAAACGGTGTTTTTACTATTCAAATAAATTCAAGTATTTTAGAAAAAACCCAAAAATTCACCCTAACAATTTTTCAATGTGTAGAATTCAGAAATGAAATACATTTTTTGAAAATAATTTTTTAGATATTATTAATTTAATTTTCAAAAAATCATAGTTAATTCGAAAAATAACAATTTTAAAGGTATAATTAGTTTTATATCACATTCAAAAATTAATTAAGATTTTATTATCTTATTTACTTAAGAAAATAAAATATTATCATTATTTACTATTATTAAGGTTCATATTACTATTCATATTACTATTCATAAGGGTATGTTACTATTCATAAAAAAAATCAAGTTGGTTCTATCAGACTCCAAATGAATTGTTGGTCACAACTCTAGATGACCATTTTTCAAAATTAAAAACATAAAAGTAGAAACTTTATGTTTAATGGCTAAGTTATGACTATCTACTAATTAACCAAGTGTGTTTTTAAAGGAACACAATAGTTTATGAAATATATGAAATGAATAGAATATATTTAAGATAATAATAATATAAAATGTTTTGGGTGTTATAGTTATCCTCAAACAAAATATTTTATCATATCTCTAAGGGGTCACGAGAATATAGAAAATTTATTGGACCAATTAATTAGCCCAAATTATATTTATTTTAATATTTTTAATAACATTTATTTCATATTTCCCTTAATAAAATTATTAACACCTAAATATATTGTAATTTTATAATATAATTATTTGAGGAACAAAAATTAAAATTAAAAAACCATTATGAATATAAATTTACTATATTTCAGAAGAATATATGTAGTCGAATTTATATAGTAGAAAATATAATATTAAAAATTTTATACTTATTAAAGTATGAATGTGAAAATTTTATCATTACTTTAAATAAAATAATATAATTTGATTAATCTATTCCATATGGCTTCAAATGGTCCATAACTCAACCATTGGATGATTATGATCTATATATACTCGATAAATAAAAAAATTTAACATTTTTGACCCTTTGATGGTTATTATCAATTTAATAAAAATTAGTTTACTGATTTTTCATCAATTAAATAATTTCTCCATCATTCATATATAAAACATTAAGGTAATTATTTTTAAAGAAAATTAAAAATAAGTAACCATGATAAAGTTGAAAATTTTATCAACCAAATAAGTATTTATAGTCCTATTTAGCTTCAATATAACCTTATTTTAAAATTGATATATTATTTAAAACATGAATGTGACATCTTTAAATTTTCATTAAATAAAATATTAAAAATACCATAACATCTCCCAAATGGCACAAAAACAACAAAAATAAATCAATATCAGAGAAATATTTTTATTAAGTTAAAAATTAAAATTTATATTTTTTGATACCACCCATTGTTTCATATGTGTATACATAATAGATATTAAAGACAAACAAAATGACACTTTGTGTCTTTCTTTGATTTAAATATTATTTAAGCCATTTTCAGGGACAGGTGTCCATTAAAAGAAATATTTTCATCCTTACATGTTAATTGTATAATTACATTCATCAAATAAAATTGTTTCATTTTATTTGGTAATTTTACATTCATTATAATTTTATTTTTAACCTAAATTACCTAAATTACCCTTTACTGTGGTAATAAAATTTATCATGGTTACTATTCATATCGATCAAAACTATAAAGGACCTACTTACCAAATTTAGACCTCCTGAATCTAAATTTGAATTCCATTTTTCAAAATTAAATTCACATAATTAGTATAATTAAATTTAAAATCGAATCCTTAAAATTTCTTGAAAAATGGTTTTTCGAAAAATGTAACTTTTTAAATAGAAAATATTTTTATAATAAATTTATGAATAAAATAATTTTCAAAAACCATAATTGGGTAAAATGAAATAATTAAAATTTAAAACTAATCCAAATTTTTTTTTACTATTTATTGGCTTTAAAAATAAAAAAAATCATTATTTTCCCTATTCAAAAAAATACAACATAATAGAAAAATACCAAAAATTCCACTGACTTAAAATTATATATTCTGTATTAAAAGAAGAGTTTTATTTTGTAAAATTGAATATAAAATGTTTAAAACAATTTTTAAAATGGGTTCACCATCAACAGGTGGGAAAACATAATTTTTAAAAAAATTCTTCTTTTATCCGAAAAATTGGTTTTGTTCTTATATCATGTTCTAGAAAATATATAAGATGAATTTTACTATTATATAAAATTCAAAATGTGCGTAATACTATTCATAATGGCTATTTTATATCCTATTAAATAATAATATTTTAATAATATATCATCTTTAGTGAAACTCAGTATTGCGTACAACCCAAACTATCGAGGAAGGTTGCTCTTACATGTAACTCAATCCAAGTCAATGTTTCATATAGTGAAAACATAATTTGGGGTTGAATATAACATAATCCAAACATATTTCATTTATGCATTAAAGAAAATCTATACTCAGTGTTGCATGTATCTTACGCCAACTCGGTGTTGCGTGAAATGAATTCTATCAAAACAACTTGAAATTGTGTGTATCACAAGCCAAGAATAGTGTTGTATATACTGAAAGCTAAGAAGGTGTTTCATATAGATAAATCTAATCTTGGTGTAGCATAAAACATAATATATCCATGAAATTAACAGAAAACTATCTCATAAAATCTAAAGGTGTTACATTCTACCACCATAAAAATAAATTTCTCCCTCAAAATTAGTGGGGGATATAAATGGTTTACTATATGACAGTTTATTTCATAAAAATTCACATCGTAAAAATGAATACAAAAACATAATTTTAAAAAGGAATGTTAGAAAAATAAAAGTTACCCAAAGTAACTCATCAATGGGTTTACACATAGTATAACATAGGTGGGAAGTGAAAACATGGATATCGAAGAGAAATATAACTTTCATGATTTGATGGATAGTGATAGAGAATAATGTTTGGAAAAAGTTAACTACCAGAATGCCATAAACCTGCAATGATTTAAGGGACCATCTGATTAATCAGATAAGAATGTACTTGGATAATCTCTTTAGTATCAAGATCCTTTTCCAAAAGATGATGAATTTTTTCATGAGGAGAAATACATAATTGATTTTGGTATAATCTCACCATCCGTCATTCCCTAAAAAGTTTATACTTCATGTCATATTTAAAGATATTAAGTTATATTTTTCATTCTTGAAGTGATAGAAGATAATGTGAATAAATGATATGTCATTTCATCTGTCTCAACAAACAGTTTAGAACAGGTTATCAAATATGCATGATTCCACCTATAGTGAGATAATACATTAATCTAACAAACTTCAATTGTAATATAACTTAAACTATCCATAAATGGATAACATTAAAATCCTTCCAAAAACTAAAAATATAAATCCTACATTTGTCTCCCATATCTCATTTGGTATTTCTTAGTTGTCACATTCCAAACATGTGAATACCTTAATCATATATTCTCTTAAAATATGATTACAATAATAATTACCATAAAACCTTAGTGAAAACATGCATTATGTCAAAATTAACTCTTTGCACACACCAAAAATACCAAAAAATCTATATTCTCAAACTATGATATCACTTTTTCCTTATATCAGTAATGAGCTCATTAATACTATCAAACATCTCATTAACTCTGTATCCCTTCATTATGCGCATATCACGTGCTTTCAAAAAATATTTCAATCACTTTTCATGGTTACTTGTATGGTATAATTATATAAAACCCCAATGGACTAGTAAATAGATATTATAATATTGCATAATTCTATAAATGAGATTACAAAATAGTATTTTGGAATCCCATTACATAAACACTTAGTCATTCCACCACTTCATTTTCATACTCAACATAACCAATTGTTATCACATTTGACTTCCATTTATATTTTTTCCTTTTGAGGTTGCTGATGTCGATCATCATTAACCCCTAGATTAGGGCATTAGTTAGCATAATGCCCCCATTTTCTTGCACCTGTAGCATTGAAGTGTTGGTGGAACGTTCCATGTAGTCTTTTCTCTATTCACATAGTTAGAAAACATTTTCCCATTACATCACCACTCAATTTCTCTATGACCTTATTTTCCACACCAGAAACATTTTCTAGTCCCGTTAAGACAATATCCACCATGTTTCTTTCCACACATTGAGCATAAGGAAACATTGATCTTCTTTTCGACATAGTTTTGAGATTTTCCCTTGAAATCCATCTTTCATTTCATGTCAAAACCATTAGATGGATATGTAACACAAATTCTAGTTCTACCTTGATATAGAAATGAAAAATCTCTTCATAGCTATTAAAATCTCTTATAGAATATTACCTTTGAAAACACTATTTTAATCCACTGAATAATCAATCAACTTTACTTACAGGTTGGATGATATAGCTAGAGTCATACCTTGTAAGTCATGTAAAATTATCCTCATATGTACCAACATATTCATCATACTTTTCCTTAATCTCAAGGAACTCCTTTTTCATCTTTGTTCTGTGAATATATAGGAAGTAATTATTGAAAAACAAGTTCTTGAACTAGTCCCATTCCATTTATTCAATTTCATCTTGCTACCTTGTATTCTTAATTAGATTCCACCATTAGTCTTCTTTAACTTCTAAATGATAAACAAAATAAGGACTTTTTCATTACACAAACAGACACCCAAAGATCATATTATTTTAGTGCCTTTGGAAACATAGAACATAATCTTATAACTTGGTAAAAGATCTTGAACATATCCCATAAAGATATTCCCCTTTAGTTCTCATACCTAGAACCTTTATTTATATCTTGGGGAAAAGAAATAATAAAAATTTTGAGCCCAAATTCTCAGTAAGGGTAAAAATGAGGACCATAAAACAAAACATAAACATAAGAATATAAAAACATGAACATAAATTTTGATTATCAAAATCTTATGTCATGAAATAAATCTTGGCAGTACATAAGGCGTAGATCATAAAAGAACCTTAACCATGATAAAATAGCATTGAAATAAAACATAACCATATGGAAAAAAAATAAGCACAAAAAATTATTTCCATAGTAGTAAAGGCATTGTTGTCAAGACAATCATAGTGGACAAAGTCCATTACTGAAATGGGCTTACTTGTCATTCAATCCATGCTTTACTAAACCAGATTTACTTTTCGTTTGAGCACTTTATTACTAAACTATATTTACTTTCCATTCCAGTCATGTCTACCTCATGAGATATAAATCTTTTCTTAATTCATTGGAGGGAGATATAGGTCCCAACTATCTCATAATGAAATCATTCTTACATTTTCCACAAAAACATAAATCATTTCTAATATCATAACCCAAGAAATAAAATGGGTTTCTTAAACATCATTCAATCATTAAAAAGTCTATATAAAATATCATTCCATCATTAACAAAATCAAATCATAATAATATGGATAGGAATGTAACTCGATTTATGATAATTATATTATATGGAAAATAATTTTGATAAAACACTTGAACTTAATTCATGACTAAAATATCATTTCTTCTTCAAAAAAAATTCTCAAAATTTCGTAAAATTTTAAAAGAAAGAATTTGGTTGAAAATAAAATTGAAATAGTATAGAGGAAGCTTTATAGAAATAAGGTAACATGAAACCATAAAAATCCATTCATTCCATATAAGTTAAAAATTAACATTCTCCTCATACTTTTTCCATAAAAGTCAAAAAGTGCCTCGTATGGTAAACAAAATAAATATCTCATACATACCATGTAGTAAAATTCAAAAATGGGGAAAATGGATTTAAATAAATAGGATAATAGTAAAAAATTTATGACAACATTTATTAGAAAACAAGGACTTGGATTTTAAATATATCCCTATTAAATATTTATGTATAAAAAATCTTAGATAAAAATGAGATTTGAAAAAGTATCCCTTAACTTTGGTCTGATATGCATCAAATGTATCTCAACCTCATTTTTTTCAACATGCCTCCCATAAATATTATCTTAGAGCACTAGGGTTGGTCATTTAAGAATACTAGGACCTCTAGAATATAATTAAGAAAGTTAAAAGAAAAATGGGTAGGGTATGGATGAACTTGAAATCTTAATGAGTTGTAGAGAAATGAGGGAGGGGTGCCCTTTTATAATTGAGGTGAGGGGCACTTTTGGAAACCTCAAAAATATTAATTTATAATAAAATAAAACACCACTCAAAAACAAATAAAATGTCCCAATTTTGAATATGATATGATATAGGGCTGTAATCACATCAACCAATAAACTTTAGATAGGTTTTTATGTCAATTTAATCATTTTCATTTTAATTAACACTTAGTTATTCTATTTAATTTTTAATTTGGGTATCAAATATTTCAACATTAAAATGGTGAAATATTTACTTATTTTGTGTCAATAAGACCATAAATTAATTGTTTAGGAAATGATAAATTTTTTAAATTTTTAAAAATGTTTTATTATTTTTAAATAATTTAATAAATAATTATTTAAAAAAAATTCAATTGTGACAATTTTAAGAGTATTCATTTCATGGATTTCTAAAAAATAAAGATAATATGTTATTGTAGAACAAAATTTTTTATCTTATCCCTAAGGAGTCAAGGGAATATATAAAATTCATTCGAAAAATTAATTGTCAAAAATTTTATTTATTATAACATTTTTAATAACATTTATTTGATATATCCCTCAAAAAAATAATTACTACATAAATATTTTGTAATTATTAAATATACTTATGTGATGAAAAAAATTAAAAATTAAACACTATTATGAATATAAATTTACTATATTTCATAATAATATATTTAGTTGAATTTATCTTTTGGAAAATCCAAAATTAAAAAATTTATACTTATTAAACTATGTGTGTGACAATTTTAACAATAATTTAAATAGAATAACATATTTTTCTTAATCTATTCCATATGGATCCAAATTGTCCATAAAAATACCTTTGGATGATTATTTTCGATATATACACGATCAATAAAAATTTTTAAAGCGTTTTGTTCCTTTAATGGTTATTATAATTTTAATAAAAATTAGATTATTGATTTCTCATCAATTAAATAATTTATGCATCATCAGTATATAAAACATTAAGGTAATTATTTATTTACAAAAAATTATAAGTAAATTACCATGATAATGATAAAAATTTTATATTTCAAATAAATATTTATAGTCGAATTTATTTTCTGAGTATCCTTATTTTAAAAACGATATATTATTTAAAACATGAATGTGACTTCATTAAATTTTCATTAAATAAAATATTATAAAATCCATAATATCACCCAAATGGCCCTAAAATATCAAAAATAAATTTATATCAGGGAACTATGTTTATTAAGCTAAAATTTATAATTTATATTTGTTGATACCACCCATTTTTCATATATGGATTTACAATAGATATTAAAGACAAAGAAAATGACACTTTGTGTCTTTCTATGATTTAAATATTATTTAATTACTTTTCATGGAAATGTTTCCATTAAATGAGATAATTTATATTTTTATGTGTGAAGGGTCTAATTACATTTATCAAATAAAATTGTTTCACTTTCTTTGGTTATTTTATAGTCATTAAAATTTTATTTTTGACAAATATTACCTAATTTATCCTTTACCTTGGTAATAAAATTTACCATGGTTACTATTCATATTGATCAAAACTAAAAAGGTCCTACATTTAAAATTTGGACCTCATAAATCCAAATTTTAAATCCATTTTTCAAAATTCAATACACAGAAGGTGCAGAATTAAATTTAAAATAAAACTGTTAAAATGTCACGAAAAGCCGTTTTTTGAAAAATTCCCCTTTTTAAATGGAAAACGTTTTTATAATAAATTCACTTATAAAATAAGTTTCAAAAATAAAAATTGGATAAAATGAACTGATTAAAATTTAAAACTAATCCAAATCATAATGGTACTATTTAATGACATTAAAATATAAAAAAATTAGTATTTTCACTATTGAAAAAATGAAGCTTTTCTGAAAAATACCCAAACTTCAACCAAATAAATTTTTTTTTATTCTGAATCAAAATTAGAAGATTTTTTCTAATATAAAATATAAAAAATTGTCAAAAACTATATTTAAAATGGGTGTTCCATCAATAGGTGGTAAGACAACATTTTTTTTGAAAAGTACTTCTTTTATCTGAAAAATTAATTTTGGTGTTATGTATAATATAATCCAAACTTAGTTGATTTCTACAATGAAAAAAATCTATACGTTGTGTTGCGTGTATCTTATACCAACTCGGTGTTGTGTGAAATGAATTCTATCAAAAGAACTTGAAATCGTGTGTATCACAATCCAAGAATAGTGTTTTGTATACTGTAAGATAATAAGGTCTTGCGTATAGTGCAATATAATCATGGTTTAGTGTACAAAACTAGACATTAATTAAATTAAATGGAATCTATCTCATAAAATCTCAGGGTGTTACATTCTACCCCCTTAAAATAAATTTCACCCTGAAATTCATTGGGTTTATAAAAGGTTTACTACATGAAAGTTTCTTTCATAGAAACCCACATCATAAAAAGGAATACTGAAACTTCATTTTAAAAAAGAATGATAGAAAAATAATAGTTACCCAAAGTAACTCATCATTGGGTTTCCACATAGGAAAACATAATTGGGAAGTTAGAACATGGATATGGAAGAAAAATATAACCATCATATTCTAATAGATAGTGTTAAAGAATAAGGTTTGTGGAAATTTAACTACCAGAAAGCTATAAATATGCAATGATTTGAGGGATCATCTGATTCATGGGAAAAGAATTTACTAGAATAACTTTTTTCATTTCAAGATCCTTTTCC
Organism: Viscum album; assembly: GCA_963277665.1. Classification (NCBI taxonomy): domain Eukaryota; kingdom Viridiplantae; phylum Streptophyta; class Magnoliopsida; order Santalales; family Viscaceae; genus Viscum; species Viscum album. The sequence continues at coordinate 1,570,813,291 of OY728148.1, read as the reverse complement.
TAATGTTGATGAATTTTTACATGAGGAGAAATACTTACTTGATATCAATAAAATATCACTATTATTCATTCCCTGAAACAATTTCCACTTCATCTCTTATTTAAAGAAATGACGTTGAATTTTTCATTCTTGAAGAGTTAGAAGATAATGCGATAGAATTATAGATCATTCCATTTGTCTCAACAAACGGGTTATAACAGGTTATCAAATATGCATGAGTCCACCTATTGTGAGATAATACATTAATATAAGAAAGTTCAACTAGAATATAACATAAACTATCCATAAATGGATAAAATTACAATCCATTCAAAAAATTAAAATATAAAACTTTAGAAACAGGTGAACTAAATCGACTCAACATTTGTCTTCCATATCTCATTTTGTATTTCTTGGTTTTCACATTCCAAACATGCGAATAAACTAATCATATATTATATTAAAACATTATAAAAACATGAATTACTGATAACCTTAGTGAAAACATGCATTTTTTCAAAAATAACTCCTTCCACACACCAAAAATACCAAAAAAATCTATATACTCAAACCATGACATCACTTTTTCCTTATATCAGTCATGAGCTCATTAATACTATCAAAAACTCCTTATCTCCTTATCCCTTCATTATGCACATATCATGTGCTTTCCAAAAATATTTCAATATTTTTCATTGTTACCGGTACCATATAATTATTGAAAACTTGAATGGACCAATACATATATATTCCAATATTCCATAATACTATAAATGAAATTCCACAACAATATTTTTGGAATCCTATTACCTAAACACTTAATCATTCCACCACTTCATTTCCATACTCAATATCACTAATAGTGATCGCATGTGACTTCCCTTTATCTCTTTCTTTGATAGGTTGTTGACATCAATCATCACTAACCCTTGGATTAGGGTATTGGTTAGCACAATTCCCCATTTTCTCTCACTTGTATCATTGAAGTGTTGGTGGTGTGTTTTTTGTAGTATTTTCTCTATTCACATAATTAGTAACATTTTTCCCATTACTTCAGCACTCAACTGCTCGATGACCTTCTTTTCCACCCTTGAAACATTTTCTAGTCACTTTAATACAATCTCCACTATGCTTATTTCCACACATTGAGAAAAATGAAACATTCATCTTCTTTTCACCATTGTTTTGAGATTTTCCTTTGAACTTCATCTTTCATTTCTTGTCAAAACCATGATACGCATATGTAACACTAACTTCCAGTTCTACCATGATAGCACAATGCACTATCTCTTCAAAGCTACTGTAGAATCTCGTGTTTCTTAACCGGACAAAAGTAAGTAGGTTTTTGAATTTTTTGTTTACTAAACTATTTATTTTTAAAACTGACTTATAGAACTTAATTCAAAGAGTTTGATCACTCCAAAGTGATGTTTTTGGGAATGGGCGAAGGCCCGATAGGTCTCCCAAGTGTCTTGAAAATTTTTGGGAGTGTTGGACCCAGAAAGCATGTGTTTTAAGAAGCAGTAGAGGGAGCATGACTTGCGCACGGTCTTCTAAACTGTGCATCCCATTACGGGTAACCATGAGACCCTATTTAAAAATGGACAGTGGCTTTGTGCACATCCTACACACAGTTTTCTAAACTGTACACCTCACCTCGTGTGGGTAGTATAATTTTTACGGTTTGCACACAATTCAGAAAACTGTGCGGGTAAAACCATATGTGACCCCCAGTTTCTAGAATTTGATTTTTTTTAATTAAATTAAAGTAAATTAAATTAAAAATAAAATAAAACAAAAAACTCCCATCCTTACCCTCTCTCAAACACAACACATCCATGCTAAGGGCTCCCCTCTCGGGGCGCACAAACTCCCCTCCACATCCTCCTCTTCCGCTATCAATACGACCTGTTTTCCTTTGATTTTCTCAAACAATCATTCAAGGTGAGTCTTCTCCTCATCTATCCTCCTGTTTATTGCCGTGATTAAGAATTTTCTTCGCCTAGCATGGTTCGTCCAAACCCTAGATCAAGGGTTAACTCATTTTTCTTATTTCCTATGGTTGATAGCTCGTTTAACTGGTCTCTCGTGCATTGTTCTTGTGTGTTCTTGCAACCACCGCCAAAGGTGAGGCAGTTTGGGTGGTTTCTTTCCATCAGTTTTGCTTCAAGGTAAGTTTCATCTATGTTTCCTAGTTAATTTTTGGGTATTTTGGGTTTATAAGTTCTCATATTGTTGTGCATAGTGTTTTTATCTTCGTCATGTGGTTTTGGGCCTATTTGGTTCATTGCCTCCATCTGAGGTATGGTAACCCACTAGTTGTTTCACACAATCTAAATTAAGGTTTTTATATTATTTAAGATTCATTTCACCTATCTTGTAGTGCGTTGGGATTTTTCATGTGGTTTTGAGTCACAAAGTCAAGGGTGAATCGACTGTGTATGCATAAGTAAGTAAATATATTTATGTGGGTACCCCCATTATGTGTGTAAATATCCATGGCAATGATTAAACATGTATGGGTCTAGGTGTGCTTATGTTTATATATAAAAATTCATGTGTAGGTGAGTGGAGACTTGTATATGAACTTAAGAATTTGTGTAAGGATCCTCTTGTTCATTTCTATGGCCAAGATGGTGTGTGCATAAAGTCTAGGAGTCCTTAAACATTTGTGGAAGTTCATATACTCAATGGGGGAGCAGATACTTTTAGTTAGAAAGCTCTAAAATCTGAAGTGGATGACTGGGTTCCACCCTAAGGTAGGGTCCCTTTCCATGTCCTGAATTTTATAAATCCATTCATAAATTTCTTAATACACTTTTATTAGAAATTAATTCCATACAGTGAACTATTTATAATGAATTCCTATTAAATGTGAATTTATCATGTTTTATATAAAATGATAAATGTAGTAAATGATTTCTGTGATAAGAATTATCATGTTTTTATAATAAAACCCCTCCAATGGAGGTCTGTTACCTTCAAGATAAAAATTAGTGGTTATAACTTGCTTTCTTGTTTTGGTGTGTTTAAAATTCTTATAACTTGATGTTATTTTGAAATATGGCATGTTTAGGACATGGACCTAGTGTAACTAGAAAAATAGAGTTACCTTTTTGAAATAATTAAAAGGTACAAGGCACCACCCAAGTGCTTGGCCCAGTTTTCAATTGGATTTTACTATGTGTGATGTTTTCTATAATTGTCATTTAGTGTTTTGACTCATTCGAGCAACCATTCGGGTGTGCATTTTCTTAACCTTTATAAAGTTATGAACTTCAATATCAAATGGCTTAATTTTTAAATTAATTGCATCATGTAAAGTACCATGTTTTCTCATCACTTTACCTACCTAAAGTTACTACTTCGAATTGAAAAGTAAATCTGAAATATAAATTGGTAGGTATACTAATTATATCACTTGGCCTTGTAAAAAGTAATTGAATAGAGGTTTCATGTCTGTAGCACCCATTTCCATGTTGATGTAAGGCAATGAAGTGAACCTTAATTAATGAATATACCTTAATGGATTTTACTAAATGGTTGAAATGATACATGTCCTTTCCACACTAATGGAAGGGGAGGATTGAACAAATAAAAAATATTTGAAATGCTACATGATCTTTCTACACTAATGGATGACAGGGCTTTGACAAAAATGAATCATTATATAACTTCTTTATTAAATAGGAATGGTTATACAAGATCATGTCTTGGTTTATGATCAGAGAATACCTTTAGCACTTGTGTACCCTATTCCAAATTCAAGGACAGGTTACTAAGATTAAGACTCTATTATGATACACTATCATTGGGTCCCATATTTAGTATTATAGGAGGCCTTGGATAGACTCCCTGTATCCATCATTGACAAGTAGGTTCCATGGATACACTCCTTGAACCCAGTCCTTGTTTATCCCTATTTTACCTTGGATACACTCCTTGGACTCGGTAGTCACCTCATCGTGTAATTCCTTGGAGTACCCTCCTTAGATTACACCCTTAACCCTTAGCTAGACCTAGATACTCATGGGTTACCATTCTATGAGATCTACGTTACCTTGGTTATTACCCTGGAACTCCCTCACTAGATAACTTTATCTGGTTGCCTTGTTACGTTTTGGTACCTTCAATAGTTTTACTATCATGAGGTTATTTCCTTGGATATTACCTTCGTACTTTATTAATAAATACTATCACAAGATTCCTTGGATACACTTCTTGGGTCGAGCATTGACAAGTAGGTTCCATGGTTGAAGCCCATCATGCTCGGTCATTGCTTAGCCCCAGTTTACCTAGGAAGAAACTATTTGGACTCAGTAGGAAACTAATTCACATTTGACTTATAAATAATTTGTAATAGTCAATTAATAAATTGATTACATTTCCAGACACTAGCCAAGGGAATAAGTAGTTACTTTGGTATCTAGTTACATTGTACAAATTACTTTATTTATGCAGGCTTTCACCCTATTTTATTTATATTACACTATCAAGATTGGGTTAGACACCAGTGGTCTCATCCTAATGATGTTTATATCTCTCAAAATACTTGGGCCCCCATTTCATTAGGGTACCTGAGTAGACTTTCTTGTTCGTAAGGACATGGACCTATCTAGTTTTTGTTTTCTTGTACCAGGGAGTTAGGAGCAAAGGACTATGAAGGATCTCATGATGCCCATGTAGATCACCTTTGAGATTTTAGTTCTTTTCCTTACTTGATTCTAACATTTTATTGTATTGAAAAACATGTTGTACTATTTACATATTTCCATAATGTATAAATACCATGTCATGAATTCATCTGTTGTATAAAATAGTGTTGGCCACTTTTTTCATTTATATGAAATATATCTTCCGCTGTTTTATTATTGTCATTTAATGCTTCCTTTGTTGATTTTTATTGACTCCATAAAATTGTTGCACAACTCTGATAAGAGGTTATAGTTTCTACTGACTATCCTTTAATCCTCGATGCAAGTCAGTAGCCTTTAGAGTATAGGGAGGAATTCTTGAGGTCATGTGGCAATCGGTTCATCCATCATCGTAGTGGTGAGCCAGGTCAGGACATTATAGAAACTAACATCTCTAATAGCTAATACCCTTAGAAGACTTGGTTTTAAGCCACTAAAGGATATATAAACTTTACTTTCATGTTGGATGATAAATCCATAATCATACCTTGAAAGTCTTATAAAATTATACTTGTATGTACCAATATATTCATCATCCTTTTGTTTAAGCTCCACGAACTCCATTTCCATCTTTGTTTGAAGAATATGAGGGAAATACTTATTGAAAAACAAGTTCTTAAACTCTTTCCATTCCATTGATTCAATTTCATCTTGCTACCTTGTATTATTAATTAGAGTCCACCACTGGTATACTTCACCTTCATAATGATAAACAACCAAAATGGTTTTTCATGTTTCGAACAAAAAATGATAGAAAATATCTATCCAATGGTACTGATCCATTTTTCAGAAACAAGTAGATCAGAAGACCCACTGAAAGAAGGTGGATGTTTCCTCATCAAGGACTCAATATAATGTTACTCCCTTATCTTATCATTTAGAATTATAGAATGATTCATCGCTTGTGTAAGTATAGAAATAATATTTTTTATTCCATCTCCCATAACATTTGGTTTTTCAGGAATAGAATCATTTCATTTCTTAGTGAATTGATCATTAACACAGTTCCTTTGGGTTCCATCCATTGTATAAAACCCAAAAATAATATTGTGAGGGGAAAAATAATACTAGGAATACAACATAATAAATTGGGAGTAATTTCAATCTCTTACATCATAGGTTTAATCCTAGGTCATTCATGATCATTTCCATAATTCTAAGACAGTAACCTATAGTTATACTTAACCTTATGTACATCCCTAGACATACCTAGGAAATATCTCTAGGGATCTCACTAAAGTTTTCGCATCCTAGTGTCCAAATTTCAACTAAACATTCACTCTGATACCAACTCTAACGACCCATGATTAATGTAAATTGAAATTACATTTATTTTTGCAGAATACTTAATACATGACACAAACAGATGCCCAAAGTCCATATTAGATTAGTGCTATTTAAAACATGGAACATAATCTTCTAGATTGTTGAGAGATCTTCAAAATCTCCCATAAATATATTCCCTTTCAGTTTTCCAACCCAAAACCATAATTTATATCCTAGGGAAAACAAAATATAAAAAGGGTGAAATAAAATGCTCAATAAGGGTAAACATGAAGAAAATAAAAAAACATATACATAAGAATGTAAAAAATATGAACACAGATTTTGAATATCAAAATCTTGAGTCATGGAATAAATATTGGCAGTATGTAAGGCATAGATCATAATGGATCATTAACCATGATAAAATATCACTGGCATAAAACCTAGAATTGTGGAAAACACATAAGCACATAATATTATTTCCATAGTAGCTAAGGAATTGCTTCAAAGATCATCATAGTGGAAAAAGGCTGTAACACCCGAGACTTTTACGTTATATAAATCATCAAAGGAATCTTTTTCTACACAACACTTGCTTGGCTTGCTTTGCACGCAATCGCGACCTTCCTCGATAGCTTGCGTCGTACGCAATACCGAGTTTCACTAAACAACAATATGCTATTAAAACTAGCCGTTATGAATAGTAATAACCACTTTTTAAAATTTTATAAATTTTATTTTTCAAAATGGACTTCATTTTTGGACTCAGAATATCGAAATTAGCCTAAGGTAAAATTTTGGTATTTTTCTGAAAACTTTCAATTTTTGATGAATAGTGAAACCACTAAGTGGTAGGTTAAAAACTGAATTTTGCATAAAACTTAATTTTACCGCTTCTGTGAATGGAATTTCGAAAATCCGACAGACACGGTTGATATCAGTAAGTAAAATGTGGTTCAATGAGATAAAAATAATTTTTGGTGAATAGTAACTTTTTACTTTTTTTTACCGCGGTTAATAGTAAATAGGGTAACTAAGGGTAAATATGATATTAATATTACCCTAAAACATGTCCTAATTCTATTGGATAAGTGTAATTCGACCAAAAACAACCTTATGAATAAAATATGACCATTTAGGCCCACTTGGATTAGATTAGGACATTTATTATTAATTTATTTAAAGAAGGGTTAAAATGGTTAAAAATCAAAGTTTAATAAGTAAATTATTTTTAATATGGGGTTATACATAAGATAAATTCGACTATAAATATTAATTAGAAACCTAAAAAAATTTCCTACATAATGGTATTTTATTTGTAATTTTTAGACATCAAATAATTTAATTTATTTATGACACAAAGATGGTGCAGTAATTATCTTATTAATGAAATATTGACATAATTGATAATATAAATACCGAAATAAATGTAATTTAAGACTTTTTATGAATTCCACTAACTTTCTAGGTTACTATGATATATTAGTGTTGATTTAATCAACTTTTTTCGAACATATAATTCTGTTATGACTTTCAAAAAAATCATATATCAAATAGTGTCAAAATTGACACAAAATAGTTTTTAAATCAAATATTATATTATTAATTGTTATTTTATTCCTAAAAATCTAAGGTTCGGCCAAATGACTTAGATAAGGATATATATATTAATAATAAACAATTTGAGGTTCGTTTGGCATGTTATAGTAAGTTTATTAACCATATAGTGAAAGAAAACAAAAAGACACGGTAAAAGTTAAATTAATTAACTTAGAGTTAAATCTAATTGATAAGGTTAAAATAATACCCTAAACTTGTTTAAATCCTAATGGTTGATAGGATTTCGACCCATCCCCACTTTATCTTTGAAATAATACCCTTTGGAACCATTATAAACCGATTTTGACTTTAATATAAAATAATATTTTGAGATATTCCTAAGGTGCCCCTCTCCTCCCTTATAAAAGGGCACCTCCTCCCCCTCCTCCTCACACCAATTTGAGCACTCAAGCTCGGCCAACCCCTGCCATTTTCTCCTCTCCACTTCCCTAGAATAATACTAGAGGTCCTGGTCTTCTCCAAAGACCAATCTTAGTTCCTTAAGTGGAGGATTCAAAGAGGCGTTCCAAAGAAGAGGTAATATCCATTACCGATCTTTTCAATTTCTTTCTTCTTCAACTTCTTCTTCTTTAGTTGTTTCATGATAAATTAATAACATCAGTATTACTTACATACTGATATGTTATTATAAATATGAAACAACCCTAATTCACCTTTTATCCATCCTATGGAAAAATGAAATCACCGCGCGTGCGTACGTACGGAATACCGTCTCCACGCCGTGGTGTAATCTATTTTCCACCATCACCTTACAAGGATGGGTATAATGGTGTAATGAATAACTATATATGATTATTATGAAGTAATATTGATACTGAAATAATATATATATACTCCAATACAATTCCACGATCATAGGAAAGATATCATCACTCGTGCGTACGTACGGAATACCGTCTCCACGATGTGATGCGACTCGTTCTACATGATCTTCATTTCATAATGATTATATAAATGAATTGAATGAATGAATATGGTATATACTACACTAATACCATTCTGGAAATGAATTATCTATAACCTAAAGATAAGAATAAGAATTTATTCAACAAAACACGCATAAGAACAAAAAGTTATAAAGACCCGAGTAACAAGTAACAATGAAATATTACTAACAAGAAGCTAATAATATGACCATATATGATATCATATCAATATGTATGATTCTGGAATAAGTCAATAACATTATTTAAACCATTATACAGGAGCTTCGGACACGAACAAAGCAAATCGGACCTAAGGTAAGGGAAATATCACAATCTCATTTTTATCCGAGATTGTTTATTCGTAAGTATTTACTGGGGTGTATTTTATCATCCACATCCATGTTTCATCAAAATGTAATATTATTTCCATCCACCTACAATTGTTTAAATCCATTTTTACCCTTTGGTGAGTTTTTAGTAATATGTATGAAAGGAATCTTTTGTCGTACGAGGTACTTTTTGACTTTTCCGACAAAAGTACGAAGAATGTTTTTTTTAACTTATACGGCATGAATAGATTTTTAAAACATTATTTCCAAGAAGCTTCCTTTACAAGTTCTCAAGTTTATTTTTAATCAACTTCTTTTATTTTAAAGTTATATGACATGTTATGAAAGGAAAAATGTTTTTGAAGAAGAAAGGATATTTTCCTCAAGAATGGAGTTCAAGTGTTTTATCAAAATTATTTTCCATCTAAGATAATAAAGGGTTCTGTTTTTATCCTTATTATTACATTGATTTGATCATGTTATGAATTCCTTTATCTTATATGAATTGATTTATGATGTCATGATGTTTCAAGAATTCCATTTTTGCTACATGTGTTATGCGATGATGTATGTTTTATGATTATGTGGCACACATAAGAAAGGATTCATTATAAGATGGGTGGGACCTATATCTCCCTCCAATGCATTGGGTAAAGATTTTATATCTCATGAGATAGACATGGCTGGAACGGAAGGTTATTTCGGTTCAGTGATACAGGACTGAAACGAGGAGTGAACTCGGTTCAGAAAGGGACTTTGTCCACTAAGATAGTCTTGGCAATGAGTCATGACTAACAAGAAATGATTTCCATGATTATGTGTGCATGCCACAAAGTTTCAAGTTTTATGTTATGATTATGGGGATCTCATTTTCACTTCTATGAATTCTTCCATGATAAGATATTATGATCTCTTTTGCAGGTTTTGATTTTCAAAAAGATATGATATGATTTTTATTTCCTTTATTTGCCCTTGCTGAGCATTTGAGCTCACCCTTTTATGTTTTCTTTTCCCCAGGTCAGGAAGATGGATATTAAGTAGAATATGCTAAAAGGGACCCTAGATATAATGAAATAAATGGGAGACACTGTAGAAGATTTATGAACCAGTTGTTTATGTTTCCCAGTTTCTAAAGACACTATACCAATACGGTCCTTTGTGGTTTTGTCATATGTTGTAATAAGTGTGCTTCAATTTTGAAGTAGTAACAATGTATGTAAAGTATGGGTCGTTATAGTTGGTATCAGAGGAAAGGTATAGTCAACCTTTGGAAACTAGGATGTGAAAGCCTTAGTAAGAACCCTAAGGATAAGTCTAAGCATAGAACACAATCTTAGAAATGGCCATGAATAACCTAGGATAAGACCATAAGCATGAAAATTTTATTCTTGAATTATGTGGTTTCCTATTATAATTAGTGTTTCTCACACTATTCTTCTTGGTTTTAGTCAATGGCTGGAACCCGAAGGAACCGTGTTAATGCGGAATTCGATGGGCAATGCAATGATTGTCCCCCTGAGCAACCAAACGATATGGGAGCTGGAATGCAAAATCTTGTAGCCATGATCACACAACTTTCTCAAGCTATAAATCATGCAGGATTTCCAAACGAACAAAGGAGGGAGCAACATTCTGTTGAATCCTTCATGAGGCAGCGTCCACCTTCTTTCAGCGGGTCTACTGATCCATTAGTTGCTGAACAATGGATTAGTACTACTGAAAAGATATTTTCAGTTCTTCAATGTTCTGAGCATGATAAAGTCATCCTAGCAGTGTATCGTTTGGAAGGAGATGCGGATCAATGGTGGAATCTTGTTAAGAATACGAGGCAAAGGGATGAAATTGAGTCTATGGAATGGGACGAGTTCAAGAACTTATTTTTCAATAAGTACTTCCCTCATATTCTCCGAACAAAGATGGAGAAAGAGTTCCTTGAACTGAAGAAAAGGGATGATGAATCTGTTAGTACCTATGAAGCAAATTTTACAAGACTTGCAAGGTACGCTTATGGTATTATTATCCAACCTGAGAGTAAGATCGATCGATTCTTTAGTGGCTTAAAACCAAGTCTTCGAAGGGCGTTAGCCATAAGGGACTTCAATAGCTACGAGGAAATTGTTCGATGTGCTCTCAAAGTCGAGATGGAGATTGGAGTAACCCATCAGTCACATGGGTTTGATAAGAAGAGGAAGATGGAATTCAAAGAAAAATCTAAAGAGCACACGGAAAAGAAGATGAACTTTCCCTTATGCTCAAAGTGTGGAAAGAAACATGGAGGGAGTTGTCTTAAAGGGACAAGTAAATGTTTTAAATGTGGAAAGGAAGGTCATCGGGCATTTGAATGCCGTGATAATGGGAAGAAGATGTCTAATGATGCAAACAAAGGAAGGGATACACAGAATGAACCTACTACACTTCAATGTTTCAAGTGCAAGGAGATGGGGCATTATGCCAATCAATGCCCAAATCCAAGGGTTGTTGATGATGGTCGACGTCAACAAACTCTTAAGGCTAAAGACAAAGGAAAGTCACATGCAATTTCTATCAGCGATGTGGAGTACGATAACGATGTGGTGAAAGGTACACTTACCATCCACTCTAAAGTAGAAAGTGTTTTATTTGATTCTGGATCCACCCACTCTTTTATTTCTGAAGACTTTTCTAAGGGTATCACCGTATTACCTCAACAATTAGATGTTGAGTTAGCTGTGACAACACCTAATGGCACATCAATCGCATCAAAAGTTTATAATTCTTCTCCGATCGAAGTTTGTGGGAAAGTGCTTCCTGCAAATCTTGTGATCCTTCCTTTAGTGGAATTTGATGTGATTCTTGGCATGGATTGGCTTTCTCTACATGGAGCTCATATCAATTGCCAAATAAGGGAAGTCACATTTCATATTCCAGATCAATCTACGATCGTCTATCAATGCAAGGATGAACATAACCTTCCAGTGGAAATTTCTTCCATCTTATGGGTATTGATTCCACCAAATGAAGGTTATTTATCTCAAATGGTTGGTGAGAAACTCACGATTAAGAATATGCCCATTGTACGGGAGTTTGATGATGTCTTTCCGGAGGAATTGCCGGGTCTTCCACCAAATCGTGAAGTTGAGTTTTCAATAGAACTCGTACCGGGTGCTTTGCCTATTTCAAAGACACCTTATAGAATGGCCCCAATTGAGTTGCAGGAATTGAAGAAGCAACTCCAAGAGAATCTTGATAAGGGATTCATACGCCCTAGTGCGTCACCTTGGGGATCACCTGTTCTATTTGTTAAGAAGAAAGATGGATCAATGAGACTCTGCATTGATTATCGAGAACTTAACAAGATCACTATCAAGAACAAATATCCTCTCCCACGCATTGATGACTTATTTGACCAACTACGCGGAGCTCAATACTTTTCCAAGATTGATCTTCGTTCAGGGTATCATCAATTAAGGGTCAAAAGGGAGGATATACCAAAGACGGATTTCCGTACAAGGTATGGACACTATGAATTTATAGTGATGCCATTTGGTCTTACTAATGCCCCTGTTATCTTCATGGATCTAATGAATAGAGTCTTTAGAGACTATCTTGATCAATTTGTGGTAGTCTTTATAGACGATATTCTTGTCTATTCAAAGAGCAAGGAAGAGCATGAAGATCAATTGAGAATTATATTGAAGACCCTGAGAAAGGAGAAGCTTTATGCCAAATTTACCATGTGTGAATTTTGGCTTCATAAAGTTGCATTTTTGGGTCATATAATTTCAAAAGAGGGGATATCTGTGGATCCATAAAAAACAGAGGTTATCGAAAGATGGTCGAGACCAACAACAGTAACTGAGATCTGAAGTTTTCTTGGTTTGGCTGGATATTATCGACGTTTTGTAAAAGATTTTTCACGATTATCTAATCCACTCACCAAGTTGACTTGGAAAGGAGTTAAGTTTGTCTGGGCAGAGGAATGTGAAGAGAATTTCAAGGAGTTGAAAAGAAGGTTATCCAGTGCACCTGTGCTCACACTGCCTTGTAGTGGAGAAAGGTTTGTGATCTACAGTGATGCATCCAAGAAGGGATTGGGGTGTGTTCTTATGCAAAATGATATGGTGATAGCTTATGCCTCACGACAGTTGAAAATCCATTAGCAAAATTACCCAACACATGATTTGGAGTTGGCTGCGGTAATCTTTGCATTAAAGATTTGGAGGCATTACCTTTATGGTGAAAGGTGTGATATTTATACTGATCATAAAAGTTTAAAGTATATTTTCACACAAAAGGAGTTGAATATGTGTCAAAGAAGATGGTTGGAGCTGATTAAGGATTATGACTGCTCAATCCATTACCACCCTGGGAAAGCAAACAAGGTGGCAGATGCATTAAGTCGACAAGACCATGCTAGTTTATCCATGATGAGGATCACAAAAGATCCAATATTTATGGATTTACAAAGGATGGATCTTGGAATTATAATGGAAGGGGAAAAATCTTATCTTTCTCAAATGAATGTTCAACCATCTATACATGTGAAGATTAAAGAGGCACAGAAAGAAGATGTCGAGTTACAAAAGAAGGTGAGAAATGTTCCTGAATTCAACCTTGATTGTGATGGGATAATAAAGTTCAGGAATCGGGTTTGTGTTCCTCCCATCCCCGTATTAAAGAAGGAGCTGCTGGATGAGGCTCATAGTTCTTCATTCTCTATTCATCCTGGAAGCACGAAGATGTATAGGGACCTGAAAGAGTACTTCTGGTGGGATGGCATGAAAAAATATGTTGCTGAATATGTCTCTCGATGCTTGGTTTGTCAACAAGTTAAAGCTGAGAGACAGAAGTCTAAGGGGATGTTACAACCATTACCCATACCCGAATGGAAATGGGAAAACATCACTATGGACTTTGTCACAGGACTTCCTAAAACATCCAAAGGCAATAATGCTATCTGGGTCATAGTTGATCGTCTTACAAAGTCTGCACACTTCATTCCTATTAGAGAGGATTTCTCTCTAGATCATCTTGCCAGGATATATGTAAAGGAAGTGGTAAGATTACATGGAGTACCACTTTCTATTATATCTGATCGGGATCCGAGATTTACCTCGAAGTTCTGGCGAAGTCTTCAGCATACTCTGGATACAGAGTTGAGTTTCAGCACTGCTTATCATCCCCAGACAGACGGTCAGTCTGAGAGAACAATTCAAACCCTAGAATATATCTTGAGAGCTTGCTCTATGGATTTCAAAGGAGGTTGGGATCAACACCTACCTTTGGTAGAATTTTCTTATAATAATAGCTTTCACTCTAGTATTCAGATGGCTCCTTATGAAGCTCTCTATGGAAAGAAATGCAGGACTCCAACTTGCTGGGATGAAGTTGGGGAAAGAAAGATATTAGGACCTGATCTCGTGGATGAAATGGCAGAAAAGGTCAGATCTATTCAACAACACATAAGAGCAGCTCAGAGTCGACAGAAAAGTTATGCCGACAACCGAAGAAAAGACCTAGAGTTTGAAGTGGGTGATAAAGTGTTCTTACGAATATCTCCCTGGAAGAGGGTTATGAGATTTGGAAAGAAGGGGAAGTTGAGCCCTAGATATATCGGTCCTTTTGAAATACTGGATCGTGTTGGGAAGGTAGCTTACCGATTGGCGCTTCCACCGAATCTCTCTCAAGTTCACGATGTGTTCCATGTATCTCTCCTGAGAAAGTACATACCAGATCCTTCACATGTACTCAGCTCAGAAGTTGTACCGCTGGAGCAAGATCTTTCTTATGAAGAACAGCCGATAGAGATTCTGGATCGTAGTGAAAAAGTCCTACGAAACAAGACCACTCGCTTGGTGAAAGTTTTATGGAGAAACCACCAATTTGAAGAAGTTACATGGGAGCTTGAGGATATGATGAGGGAGAAGTATCCTCATCTGTTTGTTGCAAAGTGACGAATTTCGAGGGCGAAATTCTTTTTAAGGGGGGTAGAATGTAACACCCGAGACTTTTACGTTATATAAATCATCAAAGGAATCTTTTTCTACACAACACTTGCTTGGATTGCTTTGCACGCATCGCGACCTTCCTCGATAGCTTGCGTCGTACGCAATACCGAGTTTCACTAAACAACAATATACTATTAAAACTAGCCGTTATGAATAGTAATAACCACTTTTTAAAATTTTATAAATTTTATTTTTCAAAATGGACTTCATTTTTGGACTCAGAATATCGAAATTAGCCTAAGGTGAAATTTTGGTATTTTTCTGAAAACTTTCAATTTTTGATGAATAGTGAAACCACTAAGTGGTAGGTTAAAAACTGAATTTTGCATAAAACTTAATTTTACCGCTTCTGTGAATGGAATTTCGAAAATCCGACAGACACTGTTGATATCAGTAAGTAAAATGTGGTTCAATGAGATAAAAATAATTTTTGGTGAATAGTAACTTTTTACTTTTTTTTTCCACGGTTAATAGTAAATAGGGTAACTAAGGGTAAATATGATATTAATATTACCCTAAAACATGTCCTAATTCTATTGGACAAGTGTAATTCGACCAAAAACAACCTTATGAATAACATATGACCATTTAGGCCCACTTGGATTAGATTAGGACATTTATTATTAATTTATTTAAAGAAGGGTTAAAATGGTTAAAAATCCAAGTTTAATAAGTAAATTATTTTTAATATGGGGTTATACATATGATAAATTAGACTATAAATATTCATTAGAAAGCTAAAACGATTTCCTACATAATGGTATTTTATTTGTAATTTTTAGACATCAAATAATTTAATTTATTTATGACACAAAGATGGTGTAGTAATTATCTTATTAATGAAATATTGACATAATTGATAATATAAATACAGAAATAAATCTAATTTAAGACTTTTTATGAATTCCACTAATTTTCTAGGTTACTATGATATATTAGTGTTGATTTAATCAACTTTTTTCGAACATATAATTCTGTTATGACTTTCAAAAAAATCATATATCAAATAGTGTCAAAATTGACACAAAATAATTTTTAAATCAAATATTATATTATTAATTGTTATTTTATTCCTAAAAATCTAAGGTTCGGCCAAATGACTTAGATAAGGATATATATATTAATAATAAACAATTTGGGGTTCGTTTGGCATGTTATAGTAAGTGTATTAACCATATAGTTAAAGAAAACAAAAAGACACGGTAAAAGTTAAATTAATTAACTTAGAGTTAAATCTAATTGATAAGGTTAAAATAATACCCTAAACTTGTTTAAATCCTATTGGATGATAGGATTTCGACCCATCCCCACTTTAGCTTCGAAATAAGACCCTTTGGAACCATTATAAACCGATTTTGACTTTAATATAAAATAATATTTTGTGATATTCCTAAGGTGCCCCTCTCCTCCCTTATAAAAGGGCACCTCCTCCCCCTCCTCCTCACACCAATTTGAGCACTCAAGCTCGGACAACCCCTGCCATTTTCTCCTCTCCACTTCCCTAGAATAATCCTAGAGGTCCTGGTCTTCTCCAAAGACCAATCTTAGTTCCTTAAGTGGAGGATTCAAAGAGGCGTTCCAAAGAAGAGGTAATATCCATTACCGATCTTTTCAATTTCTTTCTTCTTCAACTTCTTCTTCTTTAGTTGTTTCATGATAAAGTAATAACATCAGTATTACATACATACGGATATGTTATTATAAATATGAAACAACCCTAATTCACCTTCTATCCATCCTACGGAAAAATGAAATCACCGCGCGTGCGTACGTACGGAATACCGTCTCCACGCCGTGGTGTAATCTATTTTCCACCATCACCTTACAAGGATGGGTATAATGGTGTAATGAATAACTATATATGATTATTATGAAGTAGTATTGATACTGAAATAATATATATATACTCCAATACAATTCCACGATCATAGGAACGATATCATCACTCGTGCGTACGTACGGAATACCGTCTCCACGATGTGATGCGACTCATTCTACATGATCTTCATTTCATAATGATTATATAAATGAATTGAATGAATGAATATGGTATATACTACACTAATACCATTCTGGAAATGAATTATCTATAACCTAAAGATAAGAATAAGAATTTATTCAACAAAACACGCATAAGAACAAAAAGTTATAAAGACCCGAGTAACAAGTAACAATGAAATATTACTAACAAGAAGCTAATAATATGACCATATATGATATCATATCAATATGTATGATTCTGGAATAAGTCAATAACATTATTTAAACCATTATACAGGAGCTTCGGACACGAACAAATCAAATCAGACCTAAGGTAAGGGAAATATCACAATCTCATTTTTATCCGAGATTGTTTATTCGTAAGTATTTACTGGGGTGTATTTTATCATCCACATCCATGTTTCATCAAAATGTAATATTATTTCCATCCACCTACAATTGTTTAAATCCATTTTTACCCTTTGGTGAGTTTTTAGTAATATGTATGAAAGGAATCTTTTGTCGTACGAGGTACTTTTTGACTTTTCCGACAAAAGTACGAAGAATGTTTTTTTTTAACTTATACGGCATGAATAGATTTTTAAAACATTATTTCCAAGAAGCTTCCTTTACAAGTTCTCAAGTTTATTTTTAATCAACTTCTTTTATTTTAAAGTTATATGACATGTTATGAAAGGAAAAATGTTTTTGAAGAAGAAAGGATATTTTCCTCAAGAATGGAGTTCAAGTGTTTTATCAAAATTATTTTCCATCTAAGATAATAAAGGGTTCTGTTTTTATCCCTATTATTACATTGATTTGATCATGTTATGAATTCCTTTATCTTATATGAATTGATTTATGATGTCATGATGTTTCAAGAATCCCATTTTTGTTACATGTGTTATGCGATGATGTATGTTTTATGATTATGTGGCACACATAAGAAAGGATTAATTATAAGATGGGTGGGACCTATATCTCCCTCCAATGCATTGGGTAAAGATTTTATATCTCATGAGATAGACATGGCTGGAACGGAAGGTTATTTCGATTCAGTGATACAGGACTGAAACGAGGAGTGAACTCGGTTCAGAAAGGGACTTTGTCCACTAAGATAGTCTTGGCAATGAGTCATGACTAACAAGAAATGATTTCCATGATTATGTGTGCATTCCACAAAGTTTCAAGTTTTATGTTATGATTATGGGGATCTCATTTTCGCTTCTATGAATTCTTCCATGATAAGATATTATGATCTCTTTTGCAGGTTTTGATTTTCAAAAAGATATGATATGATTTTTATTTCCTTTATTTGCCCTTGCTGAGCATTTGAGCTCACCCTTTTATGTTTTCTTTTCCCCGGGTCAGGAAGATGGATATTAAGTAGAATATGCTAAAAGGGACCCTAGATATGATGAAATAAATGGGAGACACTGTAGAAGATTTATGAACCAGTTGTTTATGTTTCCCAGTTTCTAAAGACACTATACCTATACGGTCCTTTGTGGTTTTGTCATATGTTGTAATAAGTGTGCTTCAATTTTGAAGTAGTAACAATGTATGTAAAGTATGGGTCGTTATAAAGGCCATTAATGAACCGGGTTTACTTGTCATTCCAGCCATGCATTACTGAACCATATTTACTTGTCATTTCAGCTCTGCATTACTTAACCATATTTACTTATAATTCTAGTCATTTATATCTCATGAGATAGAAATATTTACCCAATTCATTAGAGGGAGATATATATCACACCCATATCAGAATGAAGTCATTCTGACATGTGCCAAAAAACATAAATCCTCCACCATAGAATAACCCAAGAAATAAAAAGGTGTTCTTAAAAATCATTCCATCACTAAATAATATATATAAAGTACCATTCCATTATTAACACAATAAAATCATGGTAATAATATGGATACAAACATAACTCTATTTAAGATCATAATCTTAGATGGAAAATAATTTGGATAAAACCCTTGAACTTCATTCTTAAAGAAAATATCCTTTCTTCTTCAAAAACATTTTCTTTTCTCAAAATTTCATGAAATTTTAAAATAAAATAATTTAGTTGAAAATAAACATGAAATGGTGTAGAGGAAGATTCATGAAAATAATTCATCATGAAATCTAAAAAATACATTCATGATGTATAAGTTAAAAATAAACATTCTCCTTGTACATTTTTTCAGAAAATTTAAAAAGTAACTCGTATGGTCAACAAAATAAAGATTCCTTCCATACCATGTAGTAAAAGTTAAACATGGGTAAAAATGAAGTTAAACATATATAGAAGAATTTTAAACATTTTATGAATTTTTTTTTAGAAAATAGGGACATGGATGATAAATATATACCTAGTAAATAATTATGTATAAAAAATCTAGGATAAAATTAATATTTGAAAAATTATCCCTTACCTTTGGTCTGATATGCATCGTATGTTTCTGAACCTCCTCTTCTTCGATGTGCCTCCTCTAAATCTCCTCTTAGAGCACTAGAGTTGGTCTTTGAAGAAGACCATAACCTATAGAATCTAACTAGGGAAATTGAGAAGACAAATGGATAGGGTATGGGAAAACATGAAGGCTTAATGATTTCTGGAGAAATGAGGGTAAATGTTCCATTTTATAATTGAGGTGAGGGTTACTTTTGGAAACCTCAAAAATATTAATTTATTATAAAATAAAACCCCACTAAAAAACCACTAAAATTTCACTATTTTAAATATGAGATGATATATGGTTGTAATCTCATCAACCAATAAATTTTAGACAAGTCATTATGTCAATTTAAGCATTATCATTTTAATTTACACTTAGTTATTCTATTTAAATTATAACTAGGGTAACAAATATTTAAATATTAATAGGGTGAAATATTTACATTATGGATGTAAATTAGACCATAAAAGAATATTTTATAACATAATAATTATTAAATATTTTGTAGAAAAATTATTATATTTTAAAAATTTCATAAATCATTATTTTTAAATAATATCAATTGTGTCAATTTTGATGCTATTCATTTCATGGATTTTTAAAAATATTAACATAAGATGTTACCCTAGAACCAAATATTTTATAATATCCATAAAGGGATAATGAAATATATTAAATTTATTGTAAAAATTAATTTTTCCAAATTATATTTATTTTAATATTTTTAATAACATTTATTTGATATACCCCTTAATAAAATAACTACTACATCAATATTTTGTAATTATTTAATATAATTTTTTGATGAAAAAAAAATTAAAATAAAATCATATTATACATATAAATTTAATATACTTCATAATAATATATAAAGTCAAATTTATCTACTTAAAAAGCCAAAATTAAAAATTTTATACTTATTAAAGTACGAATGTGATAAATTTTACATTACTTTAAATAAAAATAATAATTGTCTTAATCTATTACATATGGCTCAAAATGGTCAAATAATTGACCATTAGATGATTATGGTTGACATATACTCGATAAAAAAAATCGGTAAAGTGTTTTGGATCTTTAATGGTTATTGTAATTTTAATAATAATTAGTTTATAGATTTTTTATCTATAAAATAATTTCTCCATCATCCCTATATTAAACTATAAGGTAATTATTTCTTTACTAAAAATTAAAAATTAATTATCATGATAAATATAAACATTTTAGATTTAAAATAAGTATTTACAGTCGAATTTATCATTTGTATAACCTTATTTTAAAAATGATATATTTTTTAAAACATGAATGTGACATCTTTTGATTTTCATTAAATAAAATATTATAAATACCATAATATCTCCCAAACGACCCAAAAAAGTCAAAAATAAATTTTTATCATGTAAATATGTCTATTAATGTAAAAAATATAATTTATATTTATTTATATCACCCATTTGTCCATATGTGGATACATAATAGATATTAAAGACAAAGAAAATGACATTTTGTGTCTTTCTTTGATTGAAATATTATTTAAGTAATTATTAGGAACAAGTGTCCATTGAATGACATAATTTTGATCCTTAAGTATTAATGGTCGAATTACATTCATAAAATTAAATTTTTTTCATTTTTTTGGTCATTTTAAAGTCATTGTAATTTTATTTTTAACCTAAAATACATAATTTACCCTTTACCGTGGTAATAAAACTTACCATGGTTACAATTCATATTAATCAAAACTAAAAAGAAACTACTTAAAAAATTTAGACCTCGTGAATCCAAATTTTACCTCCATTTTCAAAATTCAATTCACATAATTTGCAGAATTAAATTTAAAATAAAACTGTTAAAATGTCACGAAAAAACACTTTAGGGAAAAATGTCCCTTTTTAAATGGAAACTCTTTTTATAATAGATTCATGTATAGAATCCTTTTAAAAGACCATAATTGGGTAAAATGAAATAATTAAAATAAAAAACTAATAAAAACATAATTTTACTATTTAATGACTTTAAAAAAATTAGTATTTTCACTATTCAAAAAAATGAAACTTATCAGAAAAATAACAAAAATTCCACCAAAATAAATTTTTATATTCCAAATTAAAATAATAAGTTAGTTTTGTAAAATTGAATGTAAAATTTTTTCAAAACTAGATTTAAAATGGGTACTCCATCAACAGGTGGAAAAACATCATTTTTTTGAAAAGTATTTCTTTTATCTGAAAAATCGATTTTGTTCTTATATAATGATCTATAAAATATATAAGATGAACTTTTATGTTATATAAAATTAAAAATGTGGTTAATAATATTCATAATTTCTAGTTTATATCCCATTAAATTAGAATATTTTAATAACATATCGTTGTTTAGTCAAACTCAGTATTGTGTACAAAACAACCTATCGAGGAGGGTCGCTCTTGCATGTATTGCAAGACAAGTCATCATTACATGTAGTGAAACATTCCTTTGTTATTGAATATAACATTATCCAAACATAGTTTATTTATACATTGAAAAAATACATACTCATTGTTGTGTGTATTTTACACTAATTAGATGTTGCATGAAATGAATTATTTCAAAAGAACATGAAATTGTGTGTATCACAAGCTAAGAATAGTGTTGTGTAATCTGTAAGCTAATTAGGTGTTGTGTATAGCACACGATAATATTATTATAGCATAAAAAAATGAAATAAATGAAATTAAAAATAATCTATCTAATAAAATCTTAGGGTGTTACACTGGGGATGTATGAAAGGGGTTAGATATATAGCCTAGTAATGAAATAATAAAATCATATCATGATAAATTAAATACATGTTATTAAATAGGAATATATAGGTAGCATAATAGGGGTGAGAGAACTAAACTTGAACATTGAATGGTGATATTGGCTAATAACATAAAGGCAACATGGGAATGTGGTAATAACATAAAACATGACATTATAAGCATAAATCAAGGTCACATCACAATACATCATAACATAGTGTTATTATGATGACCTTACAAGAACCATATATGGAATATCATGATATAAAAATATTACCTAATGCATTGGAGGGTGATATTATTTTGGCCACACTTGTCACACTCATATCACGTACATTCATAAGTGTGCAACATAGATTACACAACACAAGGATATATTTAATCACTTTTAATCCCAAGATTAAGGAGTGTGTGTTGCATACATGGACATACCTTTTCATTGAAGTAAAAGAACACCTAGTTGAATGCCCTTTTGTGCAAATGGGGATGTTTATTCATCACATAAATTTTTTTCATTAAAAATCAAAGGATAATTTTGGAAACATAATGGGGGTACATAAAGATTCATGGAAGGGTGTAATGAGGGTTAAAGGGCCTATAATAACATGGAAATCATAGGTATGGTAAGTGTTATGTGTAAAAACATATATCAAGATTAAAAATTTTACATAAAAATGCATAATCTAAATATGGTGGCTGAATAAATAGGATAGGTAGAGGGTAACTTAACTTGATATGGAAATTATAAATGATTAGGAGGGGATTATTAAGAGATTAAGGAACATTTTTAGGAAATTAAAGAGGGAATATTGTATTAAATTCATGCTACAATGTTTTTTAAGGAAGGGTAATGTGAGGTTATGTGTTTCTTTACATAATAATAGAGTGGAGTTCATTTTTAATTTATTAACCTAGGTTTAGGCCCAATATGATAAATTAATCCAAACCACAAACCATCATATGTGTTTTAACCATGGTTTATACCAAAAAGTTGGATTTTATTATTTTATAATTATAAGAAACTAACTCCTTAAAATAATACCCTTGGTGATGTGGATGTGAGTCATGTTTATAAATAATTGATTTTAAAAAACTAAAATATAATAATGGTTTTTGAATTATTTATTAAGTGTTTATAAAATTAATCAAATAACTTGATTTTTATTAAAGTGTCATAATTTTGGTCTTCGAACCCCTATATAATAATTATTACATCACTTTTGGGATTTTATGATGTTATAATACTTACTGTATAATTATACAATATTAAATTTTTTCCCAAAAATTTGAATTTCTCAGAAAATTATGAAAAAATCCTAGTTAGATAATTTCAACGTGCTTATTTAGAAAATAATATTTATTTTATCAAAGATATTTCCATAAATATGATAATTTACACTTCAAATCAAAAATCCCTATTTATTGAAAAATAATACTTTTTGTGACAGTAATAGTTTTCATACCCTTATATCAATTACCTTTTACTTCGTAATGTTATATTATCATTTATATTTAATTAATATTATTTACATATAATATATTATTAAATTATCATTTACTTAAAAAAATTAAAATTTTTCTTTTTCTAAACTATATATTTTCCAAAAATAAAATTTGTGTTTCAACCTATTAAAATAATATTTTTATCAAAATGTATTAGTAAACCATTATAAAGTAATAAAATATAAATATAATGATTATTTTATAAAAAATAAAAAAAATAAAAATACATATTGTTATGGTCAATATACATATCCCTTTATTACACTCACTAATTCCCAAAGGGTGACTTGTACGATTGTTAGATTTTCTAAGGGTGGTTCGATGAACATGGTTTGGGATGGGATCTCAATGAGCTTGAACTTATCCTATAAAATGATTTATATCATACTTTAGTTGTTGCTTCTTATCATGGTATTGTTAAAGTCCAAATCTTAGTGATCCTACCTTCCTTAAAAGCATTGATAAATAGGCTTCAAAGGGTATGTTCCTACTGGTCGAAGCAATCAGTTCCTTTTCATATTTCAATCAGATTTATCATAAACCTATTTATATATAGTAATCATACAATCACTATATAATGGAAATACTATCAACGATTATAATGTTTAATGATATTTTAAATCTGATAGTATATAACATATAATATTCCAAAAACCAAAGTAGTTCATATTATTTCTATAATTTCATTTCTTACTAAGGTATTTACTAATTTAAAAAGGGGATCTCATTTATAAGTGTTCAGTTATTTACATTATAACCCCTTCATAAACTATTCCTTAAAAAAGTTATTCCTACACTAAATCTAATGAGGGTACTAATGTTTCACCACCTTTTCTAATTCCCAATTCCCT
The DNA here is from genome assembly GCA_963277665.1 of Viscum album. NCBI lineage: Eukaryota > Viridiplantae > Streptophyta > Magnoliopsida > Santalales > Viscaceae > Viscum > Viscum album. The sequence continues at coordinate 1,570,788,922 of OY728148.1, read as the reverse complement.
TCTTCAAACTCTTCGTATTCCCACAACACTTTTACCAGGTGAGTTGTCTTGTTTTGTAGAACCTTGTCTATATGATCTAAGATCTTTCCTAGATACCCCACATACAAAATATAATTATTCAATGGTTCAACCCATGTATTCAGTACATGTGAGGGTTATGATATATACTTACTCAAGAGGTATACGTGGACCATATCATGTGCTTGTGGTTGGTAAGGTGGGAGTTATTTCTGATAGGCCACCACTTTGATAAATCCAATGATCTCAATTGGGTTGATGTATCTTGGAATAATAATTCCCTACTTATGAAACCTAATTAATTTATTCTATTGTGATATATGAAGGAACACTTTATATCTAAACTCAAAATTTAAGTCTCCTCAAAAACGTTTTGTATATATTTTTTATTTAGTATTTTTTTAATTTCATGTGATGTTTAATGGTTTGAATTTTCTTTATCATCTCTAGGATAAGAATTTGTATCATTAGCTTTCTCTCTCCAACTTGTTCCAAACATGTTAGAGTCTGGAACATCTTCCCATAAAGAGCCTCATAAGGTTCCATTTGAATTATATAAATAAATCGATTGGTATATGATAACTCTTCTAGGGGAGGTTTCGTTCCTAGCAACCACAAGAATCTATTGAACATGATCTCAACATATCCTCTAGAGTTTTTTTGCTTCTTTAAGACTAACCATAAAATGACTTTTTAAGGTGATCAAAGACCACCCAGGTGGTGTTTTTCCTTTAAGAGTAATGGAGAGTCCTTTGATGAAATCCATGGTTATGTTTTCCCATTTCCATGATAGTATGGGAATTAGTTCCATCATAAACATAAACTTCTATAATTTATCCTTGACTTATTTTCATACAAAACATCATGATAAAAATTATACAATGTCCTTATTCTTGATATAACCATAATTGTTTCTTCAAATCTCTATAAATCATTGTGATTCTTAGATGAATAGAGAAGGATGGGATATTTTCATCATCCAGAAGTTCCCACTTCAGTTCTGGTTTTCATGGAAAATAGTTCCTGGTTTAAAACCTTATAACTCCATATTTAACAAAGTTGAACTCCATAATATTCCCTACCTTTTAATGAAGCACTAAATCATCCTTATGATCCTCTTTAATCCCCTCAAGAATAGATGGTTAAGTATTCATTTAATCATGTTATGATTTATATCCTAACATTATTCCCATTTATATCCTCTTCATGTCTAATAATATTGGATTCATATCAATCATAATCATGGATAGGGTTTTAGAATGCTTTCTACTTAGATAATATTCCACATTTTTTCACCATACTAGGATAGTAATGTTTTGAACAATAATAATCCTTGATCAAGTTTATCCACCTTCATTTCCTCATATTGAGATCCTCTTTTTGAATATATATACATGGTGATTTTTTATTGATATATATGTCCCACTTCCCCCCATATAGACAATGTCTCCAAATATTTAGTGAAAATATCAAAACAACTTATTCTAGATCATGTTTTGGGTTGTTATACTCATGGAGATTTAATTTTTGGGAGGATTACGATATTATTTTCTCTTCATTCATGAGTAAAAAAATAAATATATTTTTTTACATGTCACTATAGATCACAAATACTTACGCAATGATGGGTAATGTGATCATAGGTGTAGATATTAGCCTCTTCTTCTTTAGTTATTTAAATAATTCTTCACATTCATCATTCTAGAAAAATTTCACCCATTTTTAAGTTATCTTATTCTGTGGGATTGAAAATCATGATACATTTCTCCCAAATCAATGATAGTACACATCTAATCTATGGAAACTATGGATTTCTATCATAGAGGTTCACAAATCAAAGATAATACCAAGAAAATAAAAGAAAAATGGTTTTTTATCTTATTAGAGATTTTTTTCAACCTAAATATTACTTAATTTTTGAAAGATTCATAAATATAACTTTTCTAGTGATAACATATCCTTGTATTGTTACTTGATTTTTCCAAAACTAACATTTAATATAATTTTCATACATATTTTCTTTCTAAAAGGTCTTCAATACTTTACCCAAATTATCCTCCTTAATTTTACTATATATAAAAATTTCATCAATAAAAAATATCCCAATTTTTTTTGAGGTAATTCATATAGAAACTATTTAATAAGTTTATAGATATTGCTAGAGAATAGTGAGTCTAAATATAATCACTATGAACTTTTAGTGAATATGGACTATATGAAATGTGTTCTTGGGGATATCCTCCTTCTTTACCTTTACTTCAAAATATCCTGACTGAAGTTCGACCTTAAAGAATAATTAATCTCCATGTAGCTGATTAAATAAGTCATCAATCCACTAAAGAGAATACTTTTTCTTTATTGTGATTTGGTTTATTTTATGATAATCAATACAGAGGAATATAGACTCATCCTTATTCTTGATAAATAGAACTAGTTCAACTCATGTTGAAGCACATGAATGTATGAACCCTTTATCCAAATTATCCTATAGTTTCTTATTTATCATGTCAAGTTTAATAATGGAAATTCTATATAGAGTCTTGGATATTGGAAATGCTTCGGGTATAGGTTCGATCGAGAACTCAACCTCTCTAATAGATGGAAGACTAAGAAATTCTTTGGGAAACACATCAAAAAACTCCCTTATAATAGGCATGTCATCAAGGGGGTCTTTTACATAGTCAAAATAATTTAAGCAATATACTCTTACTCACAAAACCATAATAACCATGCTTGAGATGATAATGACTACAAACGAAATTCAACCACAAAATGCATAGTAAAATAACCTACACAAACTGTGGTTCCTCTTACACACCATGTATTTCCTAACTTTTTCTAAAATGGGTAGTGTCCATGTTTTTTTTATTCTGGATATAGGAGGAACCGAGTTCATGAGACAACAGTTTTGAAAAGGGGTTTGGCTCTCGAATCATCATTTGAACTTCGATTAGATCGTTATAAGATGTGTTGGAACCCACTCGGAAACCGACTGATTCCTATTGATCTGTTCTTTTTGATTTCATCTCTTTATTGTGTTATCAAAGGTTGATAATTTTTGATCGTTTTGTAGATCCACTTCGTTCTAGCTCAAATTAGAGGTTGAAACTGGATGAGTAGGGTTGTATGACTATGAGGTAGGTGTTATCAAGACTTTTTCTAAATTTCAAGTTATTTATATGTGTATGAGTTCCACGCTCCCATTTTTAGGGTGTGTTTTTGTTAAAAATTGACTCATGTTGTTTCTTAATGTTTATTATGTAATTTATTAGAATATTTTAAAGAATGTTTAAGATAGTTTTTGGTTATTAAGGGCCACCCCATGGGTGTGTTTCCCTTGGACAACCAATGTTAGTCGTTTGGCCTAGGATGCCTATGGGCATGCCTTTTATTCCATTAATGGATTACATAAAATTTAATTGGTTGATTGAATGAATTTACCAAGTAAATATAATTCTCTAAGCCTTGTGTTAGTTTAATTCACTTGTTCTGCTTGTGATGTGAACTACCCATGTGAGTATATAAATGTTATAAGCCTTGTAATGGTTTAGATTACTTGATTGGATTATTATATTACTTTTTCCATGTGAGCTCATTATTGTTTACCCATGTAATGGTTTTAATTTCCTATACTATTTTTTATGATATCTTCCCACATGAGTTTATAATTGTGGAAGCCATGTAATGGTTTAATTTACATGTTGCTTGTTATAAATCTGACCCATGTGAGTATTTGAAAGGCCAACCCTTAAGAGGTTTGTCCTTTTTTGTTTATATTGGATGCCTTTGGTTTGGTATTTTTGTGCCTAAAAGAGAGGTTTTTCTATGCCTGAGGGTTAGGTTTTTCTATGTTAGTGGGTGAGGTTTTGTTATTCATGTGGGTGAGGTTTTTTCCATGCCTGTGAGTGAGTTTTTTCTATGCCTGAATGTGAGGTTTCTCTATGCCTTTAGGTGAGGTTTTTTTATTCCTAGGGGATAGTTTCTGAACAAAATATTAAAATGGATGACTTATGAAGAGTCTCCCAAGACAATACACAATATTGGATTGTCTCTTCTCTTATATTTGTTCAAATGGTCTTTTGAGACATCGGTTGTTCTTACTTTATAATAGGGATTGATGGGCTGAGGATGAATCTTGATATCTTTATAATTCAATACAATTGAATTGTGTAATGAACATGAACTAAATAAATATAAACTATTACATGTAGGGTTGTTTACTTTTGAGTACTTCCTAGTTTACTGCTTTCACTTTTGGACACTACCTATTGCATATATTCACTGACTGATCAAAACAGATCTTGGGTGGTTACCTACTGGGATTTAGTTCTCACACCATATTTTGGTCATGTTTTTGGGACCAAATAGATTTTATGATGCATTTGTTGATAAGGGAAATCATCTTTCTACAGGTACAAGATATGATATTTAAAATTAGGATAGAATGGGACCAAGCCAAAGTATACAATATTTCTGATTTTTCTTTAGTATTTGTGTACCTTGGTATTGAATATTGTACTTGATTGTATTGTATCCTGTTTGGGATGATTTCCTAGAACTTTTTGCATGAATCATCATCCATTGTATGCTTTAAATTATGGTTATCTCTATTATCAGTCCTCCATTTCTTACTTTAGTTGTAGGTATTTACTACTTATTCCATTGTATGTTATTGTTACACTATGTTACACTCTAGAAATAAGGGAATAGTTTCCCCAATGTCACACCATAGGCCCTCAATACTAGTCGGTAGCCTCTGAAATTTAGGGAAATGAACTTGAGGTCATGTGTCCAACCAGGTACGGAGCACCAGTTGAGTGGTATCCGGATCCAGGACGTTACAAAGTGGTATCATGGGATGTTTATTTCTGGTTTGATTTATTGTTTATAGACAATATTTTGAGATAGAAATTAAATGGGATTTGGTGTTAATCTATGCACTGAATTAGCTACCTCACATACAGGTAAAATCCAAATTACCTCGACTTGAATTGTGTTTTTTGGACTGTGAGCTATTACAGTTGATTTGATTTCACCGTTGGGTGACACAATTGTATTTTGTTGTTATTTTTGATATCATTATGGTTCTATATTGTTTCAACCCAATGAGATAAGGGTATTACATATCATAAATCATATAGGCACATGTTATAAATATCATTCCATGTATTCCTTTCATTAAACATAGAGAGAATTACTGATTTCATGTTGTTTGGATTGATTTTGTGCTAGATATTCATTATTTTTCGATTGGTTTCACGATAGATATTCCTACTGTTGTTATAGGTGTATTGGTATGTGTTATGGTTGAATTTGATGGACGAAAAACATTTTTCCTTGAGGAGTATGGGCCCTCTTGGATCAAAATTTGGTGGATCATGTTTCGACCATGGGATATAGATTGTGTCGTTATGTGTTATTTGTGGATTCCAAGCTTTGATTAGTGGGGAGTTTGGGACCCCACAAATTAAAATTTGGCACATTGTTGCTTTATTTTTCAAAAACAGTGGTTATGGGAAAGTTTCTAAGAATTACTATAAAAAACCCAGACAACACAATGTGTGATGCTATGAACACATGCCATATGTTATTCTGTTTGGTAAGAGATAACTTTTCTTAAGTAAACACCATGTAGTCGGAGTAAACACTGTGTGGTAATTGATCATGTGTCTAGCCATGTGAGATAGAATACAGGTTGTTGGTTTTTGGTTAGTGCATTCCTATACAGTAGATACACACCATGTAGTTTTATTTAAGGTGGACCTCATGTGACTCTGTCCATGTTGATGTACATGGCCATGAGGGAGAACATGAGTACACACGGTGTTTCAGGATGACATGTTGTGTACCTGGTATGTTTACATGCCTAGGCTGGTGGGAGTACATTCCTATGTTAGAGATTGAGGGTACACACCGTGTGTGGTTTCTACACACCATGTACTCATTTCCTGATACACATTGTGGTTCTTTTCCTATTTTCCCTTTGACAGTTTGGGACCTACGAGTATTACTTTCTGAGTAGTTTTCTTTCAAGATCACAATGGTGAAATTCATGGAGCATTATGAGGACTCCTCAGGGGTGTATTTTGGATTCTATAAAAATGTAGAGGCTCTTCCTCCAATTACCATTTTCAATCATCACCCGAGAGAGAGACTCGGCGTGGATGATTGGTTTGGTGTTTGGACCAACCTAGTTGAGACTTTTGATTTGAGATGAGATGTGAGTTATCTCTATTAAGCTATGTTGTTATGGAAAGTCATTTGTAGGATCTCTATTTTTTATTCTTTGCAAGGATCCCTGATATAGGATGACTTCAATCATGTTTATCTAGGGGATTCTATGTAGGTTGCCTCTGAGTGTTTTACTTGACCAAACCTGACCATAGTAGTGGTATTTGGGTACTATCTCTCATTTTTTGTCACCCGAACCTATCCCATGGGGCATGTACAAGGTGAGTTCTTATAGAAAGTTGTTTCTTGTCTTATTTTGATATTTTTGCTATTGAACTGTGACTTTTTATTACACATAGAGATCCTCGTGTATGGGAAAATTAACTATTTACAGTTATTCCTTGGAATAAAAATGTGAGCGATCATCCTTTGGATATTTCTTTTAGCTTTGTATTAACAAAAAATGGGATTTTGAACATAGTAAATCTATTTTTGTGTGACCTAGTGCACAGAGTGTTGAAAGTGGGTTCCCTAGACCAAACTTTTTTTGTACATTGATTATTGTTACATGCATTTAGTTTGTTTTATACATGTGTTTATCATGCAATGATAGTGTAGATACTTCTGCATCCACTTTGTTTATGGAAATGTCCTTAGATTACCTCTCGCATCAAACGGTTATAGCAGGTCCCTGACTATAATGCAAACCCGGAAATTCCATGATAGTAATATTAAAGTAACTTCATATGGTCCAGTTACATCTGTAACACCCCAAGCATCCACGGTACGATTCTCTTTAAATAATACAGTAGCGTGTGTTGTACGCAACTTCGAGATTCTAACACACTGCTACCAATCAAAGTAGCCATTTTGAATAGTAATACACTCTTTTTGAAATTTTATAAATTTTATCTCTCAAAATTGACTTCAATTTTGGATTTTGAATATCGAAATTAGCCTAGGGTGATATTTTGGTACTTTTTGGAAAAATTTATATTGTGATGAATAGTGAAAATTACTAAATTTCAATTAAAAACAACTTTTTTAATCAAAGTAATTAATAGTGATAAATTATTAATTTGAGTGGTTTTAAATTATATTTAGAATATATTTTTATCATTTAACACAATTTTGGTCATTGGACATAATTTCACTATTTAATCGGACATAAACAAGTGTCAATATTTTGATAGTTATTATTTCTTCAAAACACGCTTTTTTTTAACAACAGAAATTAATTTTAAATTAATTTCTGCCACTTCCGTGTTTTTAATATGGAAAAATTGATTCCATATTTGGAATTAGTATGCCCAAATTTTGTAAATATATAACTTTTATTTTTAGACATTTTGAATAATTACTTCGGTAAATATTTTATTTACCATCGTTAAAGGGTAAATATGTTAAATAAGGGTAAAAAAATTATATTATAATAATAATAAATTACCCTAAAATGTGTCCTAACCTTATCTGTTGATACATGTCCGACCATGGCCATCATTGGGTCGACTTTGGGATCCCATGGATCTACTTGTAAGTGATAAGGACACTTTATATTAATTAAGTAAAAATAAATACAAAAATGACATAAGCATATATCTTTTAGAAAAAAAATTTTACATAGGGTTATATATGTTGGATTTTCGAATATAAATATTCATTAGAAATATAAAACTATTTCCTACATAATGGTATTTTATTTATAATTTTTAGACATTTAATTGTTAATATTATTTATGACACAATAATGATGCAGTATTTTCCTTATCAATGAAAGAATCAAATAATTGGTCTTATAAATGTTAAAATAAATATAATTTGAAAGTTTTGATAACATACATGAATTTTATTAGTTAATATGACATTATAGTATTTCTTAAATAAATTTTTTTCGAATTATTAAATTTTTTAATACTTTAAAAATATCAATTATTGAGTAGTGTCAAAATTGACATAAATGAGTTTTTAAAACAAATATTATATTATTAATTTCTATTATATTCCTAAAAATATAAAATTCTGCCAAATAACTTATATAATGTTAGGTGTGTCATTAAGGAACCACTTTGGGGTCTCATGGATGTATATATTATGTTTATTAACTATATAATATAAAAATACAAAGTGACATGGTAAATGTCAAACTAATTAACTAAGAGTTAAAACTAAACGATATGGTTAATATAATGACCCAAACCTATCTAAATTCTATTGGCTGAAAGTACATTGACTCATCCCTACCTTATACTTTTATTAATCCACTTTTGAGACATTAGAAACTAAATATGAATTTATTATAAAATAATATTTCTAGATTTTCCAAAGGTGCCCCTCACCCCTCTTATAAAAGGGAACTCCCCCTTCTCACTAACTCACACATTAAAAGCCTTTTGGCTCAGCCAAAGTCTACCCAAATACTCTCTCAACATCCCTCACTTCAACCTAGAGGCCTTAGTTTGATCCTAAAGCCAACTTAATGATCCGTTTTGATCAAGTCAAAAGGAAGAACCCGAAGAAGAGGTAATGTTTCCCCACCCTCTTTCAAGTTCCTTTCTTCTTCAACTTCTTATTTATTTGTTATCTCTATTCTAAAATAATAACTATAGTATCTTCTATATACTTTGATTTTATTATAAATATGGTATAACCATATTCAGTATTCTATCCATCCTTTTAATGACATGTCACCATACGAGCGTACGTACGGCCTACAGTCTCCACGTCGTGGTGTAATTGTTATTCAATACATTATTATTTGGATGGGTATAATACTGATGTGTAATTCATATAAATAATAAATATAACATTATAATGATTCTTTATATATGATATACCATCCAATTATGTATTATTTTAATATCAAAATAATGATATTATCGCTCGTGCGTACGTACGGACTACCGTCTCCACGAACACGAGGAGATTCATTCCCCATCGTATCAATTCAAGTATAATTCTCATTTGATGATTAAAAATAATTTTTAAGGACTTGATATCATTCTGTATATGAATAAGATACAACCTACCCATAAAAAACATGACTTATGTAACAAAACATATAAAATAAAACAAGTAAGTTAACACCTGAAATGACAATAATACTAAGATATTATTAACAAACCAATGTTAAAAGATGTTATATGATATTAATGTATATGATCCTTGTATAATTAAATAACAATTATTTCACCGTTATTCAGGAGGCTAACCTACCCTCGAACAAGGAAAAAGTACAAAGTAAGGGGTTACTTATCTCACTTTTAATTCCATGAGACTTCCATTGTTCAATACTTATTTGTTGTATGTGGTGTGTGTACTGCCCATGTTTGTATTAATTGTGTAATATACATTAATTCGTGTATATTTACATCATCATTGTATGATCCTTCTTTCATGGGTGTCTGTTTCCTAAGTTTCCAAATCAATAAGGGAATTTTAAATTTCTATTTCCACTCATTCGTCTTTACGCATAGTTCATTGATTATTTTACTCCAAGATTATTTGTGGAATCACTATTCATTTTCTTATGTCATAATTTCCACTACCCTTTCTATGGATATACTTTTGACACACATAATCACTCCATTGATAATTTCTCAATTCATCGATATGAACTTGATAAGAGTAATTTTTAACTCATTCTCCATTTGTTGAGTTAAATATCCAATTCATTGGTGTTGTCTTTACAAGAATATGTGTGAATATCCTCTGATTGATTTACAGTTAATATACAATCATATTGAGTGTATTTATATTTATCACACATAATTATGTCGTTGATTTATCCTTAACTAAAGGATATGGCCTTTATGAGGGATTTCATTTCAATTTACATTCCATTGAGACTCCTTTGTTTTTATACACCAAATCACTTTTATATGGTGTATATAATGTACTTTGACATAGTATATCATGAATGACTTTATTCTCATGATGTTACAATGTTTTTATTACCTAAATTATTTGTATTCAAGTGTCTCTCTTTTGGTTACGAACTATAACTAAAATATCATTTTAAAATGTTTTAAATATTTATTATTCTAAATCATTCTAATTAATGTCCATTTTTTATAAATGGTTTTAAGGATTTATTTATATGGACATTAAAGTTTTTCAAATCAAAATTTCATTTAAAAGTTTCAAAGTGGTATGGGACACTTTGATTCTAAAATATATTTTAAATGGCTTCTTGACAAATAGTGTGACTTTTAAATGTTTTCAAGAAAAAGGGCGATATTTCCCTCAATAGTTTGATGATTATTTTAATCTATGTCAATATCCTTCATTATTCTTGATTGAGGTTAATCTGATACAATACAATCTTCCATATTGTATTGAATGAGTTATGTTTGACTGTGGATATGTTATTTTTATACCATTCATGGTTTGTGGTTAAAGTATTGGCATTTCGTATGCTAGTTTTAAGATGAATTTTTATGTTATGTTTCAAACGTTTCATATGAGAATGCATTGGACTTAGTAAGTGAAGGGTGGAGCCCGCTATAGCTCCTTGATGCATCGATAGGTCTCATGAGACAAACTAGTGTCTTGGCACGAAGCCTTGACAAAATCTTAATTGTAGTCTTGGCACGAGGCCTTGGCTACGTGGTTATGATAGTTTGACATTATGAATTCCATCATTATGAAAGTGGTTATTGATATTTCATGTGATTATTCGACTAGTTTAATATCCATGTGAATAAGTAAATGGCATTATTTAATTTTTTTATTATTCTGAAGTTCAAGTTTAAAAGGCTTTTGTTCTAGTTATACATTGACTTAAATGTTTATGCTTATTTATGAAAGTTTCCACTATATTGTTATCCTTACTGGGCATTTGAGATCACCCCTTTCTATGTTTTATTTTTTCCCAGATGTGAATAAGTATTTTATAAATGACCTGCAGGGATAGTATAAGGGGATATGAGTGTGGAGACAAGATGTTGTTGTAGTTTCACATTATGATGTAATTTAAACTTAAAAAATGTATCTAGTTATTCTAAGGCTACTAAACTAATCGGTCTTTCGAGACTTGATCTTTTGTGATCATGCCAATGTTATGTAATAATGCACCGAATCTGGGTAACTGGGGTCGGGGCATTACAACATCATTCCGAAAGGACACAGATGATGTGTGACAGTAACACCCGAGACTTTTATGTTATATAAATCATCAAAGAAATATTTTTCTACACAACACTTTCTTGGCTTGCTTTACACGAAATCGCCACCTTCCTCGATAGCTTGCGTCGTACGCAATACCGAGTTTCACTAAACAACGATATACTATTAAAATATTATTAAAACTAGCCATTATGAATATTAATAACCAATTTTTGAAATTTTATAAATTTTATTTTTCAAAATGGACTTCATTTTTGGATTCGGAATATCGAAATTAGCCTAGCGTGAAATTTTGGTATTTTTCTGAAAACTTTCAATTTTTGATGAATAGTGAAACCACTAAGTGGTAGTTAAAAAACTGAATTTTTCATAAAACTTAATTTTACCGCATCTGTGAGTGGAATTTCAAAAATCCGAGAGACACGGTTGATGCCAGTAAGAAAAATCTGGTTCAATGAGAGGAAAATAATTTTTTTGGTGAATAGTAACTTTTTACTTTTTTTACCACAGTTAAAAGTAAATAGGGTAATTAAGGGTACAGATGATATTATTATTACCCTAACACATGTCCTAATTCTATTGGACAAATTTAATTCGACCAAAAAAAATATTAGGAATAAAATATGACCATTTAGGGCCACTTGGATTAGATTAGGACATTTATTATTAATTTATTTAAAGAAGGGTTAAAATAGTTAAAATAAAAGTTTAATAAGTAAATCATTTTTAATATGGGGTTATACATAAGATAAATTCGACTATAAATATTCATTAGAAAGATAAAAATATTTCCTACATAATGGTAATTTATTTGTAATTTTTAGACTTTAAATAATTTAATTTATTTATGACACAAAGATGCTGCAGTAATTATCTTATTAATGAAATATTGACATAATTGATGTTATAAACACCAAAATAAATGTAATTTGACTCTTTTTATGAATTACACTAATTTTCTAGATTAATATGACATGTTAGTATTTATTTAATTAACTTTTTTCGAACTAATCATTCTGTTATGATTTTCACAAAAATCAATTACTAAATAGTGTCAAAATTGACATAAAATAGTTTTTAAAACAAATATTATATTAGTAATTGTTATTTTATTCCTAAAAAACTAAGGTTCAGCCAAATGACTTATATAAGGTTATATATATTAATAATAAACAACTTGGTGTTCGTTTGGCTGCTTCTAGTAAGTTTATTAACCATATAGTATAAGAACACAAGAAGACACGGTAAAAGTAAAATTATTTAACTTAATGTTAAATCTAAATGATAAGGTTAAAATAGGAACCTAAACTTGTCTATATTCTATTGGATGAGAGGATTTCTAACCATCCCCACCTTATAATTTGGAGCTATTTAACACCGAACTTGACTTTATAATAAAATAATATTGTTAGTTTTCCCAAAGGAGCCCCTCTCCTCCCTTATAAAAGGGCACCTCCTCCCCCTCTTCCTCACACCACATTGAGCCTTCAAGCTCGGCCAAACCCTGCCAATTACTCCTCTCCACTTCCCTAGAGAAATCCTAGAGGTCCTGGTCTTCTTCAAAGACCAATTTTAGTGCCCTAAAAGAAGGTCTCAAAGAAGCACTTCAAAGAAGAGGTAATGTCCGTTACCGATTCTTTCATATTTATTTCTTCTTCCACTTCTTCTTATTTAGTTGTTTCATTATGAAGTAATAACATCAGTATCACAAATATACTGATATGTTATTATAAGTATGAAACAACCCTATTTCACCATCTATCCATCCTACGGAAAAAGAAATCACCGCGTGTGCGTACGTACGGAATACCGTCTCCACGCCGTGGTGTAATCTATTTTCCGCCACCACCTTACTAGGATGGGTATAATGGTGTAAATAATTAATATATATGACTATTATAAAGTAATACTGATTCTGAAATAGTATACATACACTCCAATACAATTCCACGATCATAGGAACGATATCATAACTCGTGCGTACGTACGGAATACCGTCTCCACGATGTGATGCGACTCGTTCTACATGATATTCATTTAATAATGGTTATATAAATGAATTGAATGAATGAATATGATATATATTACACTAATACCATTCTGGAAATGAGGTATCTATAACCTAAAGAGAAGAATAAGAATTAATTCGACAAAACATGAATAAGAACAAAAAGTTATAAACACCCGAATAACAAGTAACAATGAAATATTACTACTATGAAGCTAAGAATATGACCATATATGATATCATTAAAATAATTATTAATATGTAATAAGTCAATAACATTATTTAAATCATTATATAGGAGGTTCGAACACTTACGAAGCAAAACGGACCTAAGGTAAGGGAAAATATCACTATCTCATTTTTATCTGTGATTGTTTATACTTTGGAATTTACTGGGGTGTATTTTATCATCCAAATCCATGTTTCCTCAATATTAAATATTTTTTCCATCCACCTACAATTTTTTAAAACCAATTTTACCCTTCGGTGAGTTTTTAGGAATCTTTTGTCCATTTTCGTACGAGGTACTTTTTGACTTTTCTGACAAAATTACGGGAAGAATATTTTTTTAACTTATACGGAATGAATGGATTTTCAAAACAATATTTCCAAGAATCTTCCTTTACAAGTTTTCAAGTTTATTTTTAATCAACTTTTTTTAGTTTAAAATTGTAAGACATTTTAAGAAAGGAAAAAGGGTTTTAAAGTAGAAAGGATATTTTCCTCAAGAATGGAGTTCAAGTGTTTTATCAAAATTATTTTACATCTAAGATAATATAGGGTTATGTTTCTATCACTATTATTACATTGATTTGATTATGTTATGATGGAATTATTTTTATTAATTCCTTTATCTAATATGAATTGTTTTATGATTTCATGTTGTTTAAGAATCCCATTTTTATTACATGGGTTTTGTAATGATGTATGATTTATGATTTTGTGGCACACATAAGAATGGTATCATTATGAGATGGGTGGGACCTATATCTCCCTCCAATGCATTGGGTAAAGATTTTATATCTCATGAGATAGACATGGCTGGAATGGTAGGTTATACCAGTTCAGTGAAGCAGGACTGAAACGAGGGTAACTCGGTTCAGAAATGGACTTTGTCCGCTAAGATAGTCTTGGCAATGAGTCTTGACTAATAAGAAATGATTCTCTATGATTATGTGTGTATGCCACAAATTTTCATGTTTTAATTTATGATTATTGGGACTACATTTCACTACTATGATTTATCCCATGTTATGAAATTATGATCTCTTTTGCAGGTTAAGATTTCCAAAAGTTATGTGCTTATGATTGATATTTCTTTTGTTTACCATTGCTGAGAATTTGAGCTCACCCTTTTGTATGTTTTCTTTCCCCAGGTCAGGAAGAAGATTATTAAGTAAGATATTCCAAAAGGGACTATAGATATGATGAAATAAATGGGAGATAGTGTAGACGTTTTATGAACCAGTTGTTTATGTTTCCCAGTTTCTAAAGACACTATACCTATACGGTCCTTTCGTGGTTTTGTTATATGTTGTAAAATTATGCTTCAATTTTGAAGTATTAACAATGTATGTAAAGTATGGGTCGTTATAGTTGGTATCAGATGGAGGTTATAGTCAACCTTTGGAAACTAGGATGTGAAAGCCTTAGTAAGAACCCTAAGGATAAGTCTAAGCATAGAACACAATCTTAGTGTTTTAGAAATGGCCATGAGTAACCTAGGATAAGACCATAAGTGTGAAATTATATTCTTTATTATGTGGTTTTACTATTATAATTAGTGTTTCTCACACTATTCTTCTTGGTTTTAGTCAATGGCTGGAACCCGAAGGAATCGTGTTAATACGGAATGCAACGGGCAATGCAATGATTGTCCCCCTGAGCAACCAAACATTATGGGAGCTGGAATGAAAAATATTGTAGCCATGCTCATACAACTTTCTCAAGCTATGAATCATGCAGGACTTCCAAATGAGCAAAGGAAGGAGAAAAATTCGGTTGAATCCTTCATGATGCAGCGTCCACCTTCTTTCAGCGGGTCTACTGATCCATTAGTTTCTGAACAATGGATTAGTACTACTAAAAAGATATTTTCAGTTCTTCAATGTTCTGAGCATGATAAATTCATCTTAGCAGTGTATCGTTTGGAAGGTGATGCTGATCAATGGTGGAAACTTATTAAGAATACGAGGCAAAGGGATGAAATTGAGTCCATGGAATGGGACGAGTTCAAGAACTTATTTTTCAATAATTACTTCCCTCGTATTCTCCAAAAAAATATGGAGAAAGAGTTTCTTGAACTGAAGCAAAAGGATGATGAATCCGTTGGTACCTATGAAGCAAATTTTACAAGACTTGCAAGGTACGCTTCTGGTATTATTATCCAACCTGAGAGTAAGATTGATCGATTCTTTAGTGGCTTAAAACCAAGTCTTTGAAGGGCCTTAGCCATAATGGACTTCAATAGCTATAAGGAAATCGTTCGATGTGCTCTCAAAGTTTAGATGGATGTTGGAGTAACCCATCAGTCATATGGGTTTGATAAGAAGAGGAAAATGGAATTCAAAGGAAAATCTAAAGAGCACACTGAAAAGAAGACGAGCTTTCCATTACGCTCAAAGTGTGGAAAGAAACATGGAGGGAGTTGTCTTAAAGGGACAAGTAAATGTTTCAAATGTGGAAAGGAAGGTGATCGGGAATTTGAATGCCGCGATGATGGGAAGAAGATGTCTAATGATGCAAACAAAGGAAGGGATACAAAGAATGAACCTACTACACTTCAATGTTTCAAGTGCAATGAGATGGGACATTATGCCAATAAATGCCCAAATCCAAGGGTTGATGATGATGGTCAATGTCAACAAACTCTTAAGGCTAAAGACAAAGGAAAGTCACATGCAATTTCTATCAGCGATGTGGAGTACGATAACGATGTGGTGAAAGGTACACTTACCATCCACTCTAAAGTAGAAAATGTTTTATTTGATTCTGGATCCACCCACTCTTTTATTTCTGAAGAATTTTCTAAGGGTATCATTGTATTACCTCAACAATTAGATGTTGTGTTAGCTGTGACAACACCTAATGGGACAATAGTCGCATCAAAAGTTTATAATTCTTCTCCGATCGATGTTTGTGGGAAAGTGCTTCCTGCAAATCTTATGATCCTTCCTATAGTGGAATTTGATGTGATTCTTGGCATGTATTTTCTTTCTTTATATGGAGCTCATATCAATTTCCAAAGAAGGGAAGTCACGTTTCTTTTCCAGATCAATCTATGATCATCTATCAATGCAAGGATGAACATAACCTTCCAGTGGAAATTTCTTCCATTTTATGGGTATTGATTCCACTAAATGAAGGTTATTTATCTCAAATGGTTGGTGAGAAACTCATGATTAAGAATATTCCCATTGTACGGGAGTTTGATGATGTCTTTCCAGATGAATTACCGGGTCTTCCACCGAATCGTGAAGTTGAGTTTTCAATAGAACTCGTACCGGGTGCTTTGCCTATTTCAAAGACACCTTATAGAATGGCCCCAATTGATTTGCCAGAATTTAAGAAGCAACTCCAAGAGAATCTTGATAAGGGGTTCATGCGCCCAAGTGCGTCACCTTGGGGAGAACCTGTTCTGTTTGTTAAGAAGAAAGATGGATCAATGAGACTCTGCATTGATTATCGAGAACTTAACAAGATCACTATCAAGAACAAATATCCTCTCCCGTTCATTGATGACCTATTTGACCAACTATGCGGAGCTCAATACTTTTCCAAGATTGATCTTCGTTTAAGGTATCATCAATTAAGGGTCAAACGGGAGGATATACAAAAGACAGCTTTCCGTACAAGGTATGGACACTATGAATTTATAGTGATGCCATTTGGTCTTACTAATTCCCCTACTATCTTCATATATCTGATGAATAGAGTCTTTAGAGACTATCTTGATCAATTTTTGGTAGTCTTTATAGACGATATTATTGTCTATTCAAAGAGAAAGGAAGAACATGAATATCACTTGAGAATTATATTGAAGACCCTGAGAAAGGAGAAGCTTTATGCCAAATTTACCTAGTGTAAATTTTGGCTTCAAAAAGTTGCATTTTTGGGTCACATAATCTCAAAAGAGGGGATATCTGTGGATCCAGCAAAAATAGAGGTTATCGAAAGATGGTCGAGACCAACAACAGTAACTGAGATCCAAAATTTTCTTGGTTTGGCTGGATATTATCGACATTTTGTGATAGATTTTTCATGATTATCTAATCCACTCACCAAGTTGACTCAGAAAAGAGTTAAGTTTGTCTGGACGGGAGAATGTGAAGAGAATTTCAAGGAGTTGAAAAGAAGGTTATCCAGTGCACCTGTGCTCACACTTCCTTGTAGTGGAGAAGGTTTTGTGATCTATAGTGATGCATCCAAGAAGGGATTGGGGTGTGTTTATATGAAAAATGATATGGTGATAGCTTATTCCTCACGACAGTTGAAAATCCATGAGCAAAATTACCCAACACATGATTTGGAGTTAGCTATGGTAATCTTTGCATTAAATATTTGGAGGCATTACCTTTATGGTGAAAGGTGTGATATTTATACTGATCATTAAAGCTTAAAGTATATTTTCACACAAAAGGAGCTGAATATGCGCCAAAGAAGATGGTTGGAGCTGATTAAGGATTATGACTGCTCAATCCATTACCACCCTGGGAAAGCAAACAAGGTGGCAGATTCATTAAGTCGACAAGACCATGCTAGTTTATCCATGATGAGGATCACAAAAGATCCAATATTTATGTATTTACAAAGTATGGATCTTGGAATTATAATAGAAGGGGGAAAATCTTATCTTTCTCAAATGAATGTTCAACCATCTATACATGTGAAGATTAAAGAGGCACAGAAAGAAGATGTCGAGTTACAAAAGAAGGTGAGAAATGTTCCTGAATTCAACCTTGATTGTGATGGGATAATAAAGTTCAGGAATCGGGTTTGTGTTCCTCCCATCCCCGAATTAAAGAAGGAACTGCTGGATGAGGCTCATAGTTCTTCATTCTCTATTCATCCTGGAAGCACGAAGATGTATAGGGACCTAAAAGAGTACTTTTAGTGCGATGGAATGAAAAGAGATGTTGCTGAATATGTCTCTGGATGCTTGGTTAGTCAACAAGTTAAATCTGAGAGACAGAAGTCTAAGGGGATGTTACAACCATTACCCATACCCGAATGGAAATGGGAAAACATCACTATAGACTTTGCCACAGGACTTCCTGAAACATCCAAACGCAATAATTCTATCTGGGTCATAGTTGATCGTCTTATAAAGTCCGCACACTTCATTGCTATTAGAGAGGATTTCTCTCTGGATCAGCTTTCCAGGATATATGTAAAGGAAGTGGTAAGATTGCATGGAGTGCCACTTTCTATTATATCTGATCGGGATCCGAGGTTTACCTCAAAGTTCTGGCAAAGTCTTCAGCATACTCTGGATACAGAGTTATGTTTCAGCACTACTTAACATCCTCAGACAGACGGTCAGTCTGATAGAACAATTCAAACTCTAGAAGATATGTTGAGAGTTTTCTCTATGTATTTCAAAGGTGGTTGGGATCAACACCTACCTTTGGTGGAATTTTCTTATAATAATAGCTTTCACTCCAGTATTCAGATGGCTCCTTATGAAGCTCTCTATGGAAAGAAATGCAGGACTCCAACTTGCTAGGATGAAGTTGTGGAAAGAAAGCTATTAGGACCTGATATCATTGATGAAATGGAAGAAAAGGTCAGATCTATTCAACAACACATAAGAGCATCTCAAAGTCGATAGAATAGTTATGCTGACAACCGAAGAAAATACCTAGAGTTCGAAGTGGGTGATAAAGTGTTCTTACGAATATCTCCCTGGAAGAGGGTTATGAGATTTGGAAAGAAGGGGAAGTTGAGCCCTAGATATATTGGTCCTTTCGAAATATTGGATCATGTTGGGAAGGTAGCTTACCGATTGGTGCTTCCACCGAATCTCTCTCAAGTTCACGACGTGTTCCATGTATCTCTCCTGAGAAAGTACATACCTAATCCTTCACATGTACTCAGCTCAGAAGTTGTACCACTGGAGAAAGATCTTTCATATGAAGAACAACCGATAGAGATTCTGGATCATAGCGAAAAAGCCCTACGAAACAAGACCACGCGGTTGGTGAAAGTTTTATGGAGGAACCACCAATTAGAAGAAGCTACATGGGAGCTTGAGGATATGATGATGGAGAGGTATCCTCATCTGTTTATTACAAAGTGATGAATTTCGAGGGCGAAATTCATTTTAAGGGGGGTAGAATGTAACACCAGAGACTTTTATGTTATATAAATCATCAAAGGAATATTTTTCTACACAACACTTTCTTGGCTTTCTTTACACGAAATCACAACCTTCCTCGATAGCTTGCATCGTACGCAATACCGAGTTTCACTAAACGACGATATACTATGAAAATATTATTAAAACTAGTCGTTATGAATAGTAATAAACACTTTTTGAAATTTTATAAATTTTATTTTTCAAAATGGACTTCATTTTTGGATTTGGAATATCGAAATTAGCCAAGGGTGAAATTTTTGTATTTTTCTGAAAACTTTCAATTTTTGATGAATAGTGAAACCACTTAGTGGTAGTTAAAAAACTGAATTTTTCATAAAACTTAATTTTACCGCTTCTATGATTGGAATTTCAAAAATTCGAGAGACATGGTTGATGTTAGTAAGTAAAATGTGGTTCAATGAGATGAAAATAATTTTTTGGTGAATAGCAACTTTTTACTTTTTTTTACCACGGTTAAAAGTAAATAAGGTAAGTAAGGGTAAAGATGATATTATTATTACCCTAACACATATCCTAATTCTGTTGGATAAGTTTAATTCGACCAAAAATAAACTTAGGAATAAAATATGACCATTTAGGCCCACTTGGACTAGATTAGGACATTTATTATTAATTTATTTAAAGAATGGTTAATATAGTTAAAATCAATGTTTAATAAGTAAATAATTTTTAATATGGGTTTATACATAAGATAAATTCGAAAATAAATATTCATTAGAAATATAAAAAGATTTCCTACATAATGGTATTTTATTTTTAATTTTTAGACATTAAATAATGTAATTTATGTATTACACAAAGATGATGCAGTAATTATCTTATTAATGAAATATTGACATAATTGATGTTATAAACACCAAAATAAATATAATTTGACTCTATTTATGAATTCCACTAATTTTATAGATTAATATGACATGTTGGTATTGATTTAATTAACTTTGTTCGAACTAATCATTCTGTTATGATTTTCATAAAAATCAATTACTAAATAGTGTCAAAATTGACATAAAATAGTATTTAAAAAAATATTATATTATTAATTGTTATTTTATTTCTAAAAATATAATTTTCGGTCAAATGACTTAGATACGGTTATATATATTAATAATAAACAACTTGGGGTTCGTTTGGCTGCTTATAGTAAGTTTATTAACCTTATAGTATAAGAACACAAGAAGACACGGTAAAAGTAAAATTATTTAACTTAATGTTAAATCTAAATTATAAGGTTAAAATAGGAACCTAAACTTGTCTAAATTCTATTGTATGAGAGGCTTTAGACCCATACCCACCTTAGCTTCAAAATATATCAATTTGGAGCTATTTAAAACCGAACTTGACTTTATAATAAAATAATATTTTTAGTTTTCCTAATGGATCCCCTCTCCTCCCTTATAAAAGGGCACATCCTCCCGCTCTTCCTCACACCACTTTGAGCCTTCAAGCTCGGCCAAACCCTACCAATTCCTCCTCTAAACTTCCCTAGAGACATCCTAGAGGTCCTGGTATTCTTCAAAGACAAATTTTAGTGCTCTAAAAGAAGGTCTCAAAGAAGCACTTCAAAGAAGAGGTAATGTCCATTACTGATTCTTTCATCTTTATTTATTCTTCCACTTCTTCTTATTTAGTTGTTTAATTATGAAGTAATAACATCAGTATCACTCATATACTGATATTTTATTATAAGTATGAAACAACCATATTTCACCATCTATCCATCCTACGGAAAAAGAAATCACCGCGCGTGCGTACGTACGGAATACCGTCTCCACGTCGTGGTGTAATCTATTTTCCCCCACCACCTTACTTGGATGGATATAATGGTGTAAATAATGACTATATATGACTATTATAAAGTAATACCGATTCTGAAATAGTATACATACACTCCAATACAATTTCACGATCATAGGAATGATATCATCACTCGTGAGTACGTACGGAATACCGTCTCCACGATGTGATGCGACTCGTTCTACATGATCTTCATTTAATAATGATTATATAAATGAATTGAATGAATGAATATGATATATATTACACTAATACCATTCTGTAAATGAGGTATCTATAACCTAAAGAGAAGAATAAGAATTTATTAGACAAAACACGCATAAGAACAAAAAGTTATAAACACCCGAATAACAAGTAGCAATGAAATATTACTACTAAGAAGCTATGAATATGACCATATATGATATCATAAAAATAAGTATGATTCTGGAATAAGTCTATAACATTATTCAAATCATTATACAGGAGGTTCGGACACTTATGAAGCAAAACGGACCTAAGGTAAGGGAAAATATCACAATCTCATTTTTATCCGAGATTGTTTATACTTTGGCATTTACTGGGGTGTATTTTATCATCCACATCCATGTTTCCTCAATATGTAATATTGTTTCCATCCACCTACAATTTTTTAAAACCAATTTTACCCTTCGGTGAGTTTTTAGGAATCTTTTTTCCTTTTTCGTACGAGGTACTTTTTGACTTTTCCGACAAAAGTACGGGAAGAATGTTTTTTTAACTTATACGGCATGAATGGAATTTTAAAACAATATTTCCAAGAATATTCCTTTACAAGTTTTCAAGTTTATTTTTAATCAACTTCTTTTAGTTTAAAATTGTATGACATGTTAAGAAAGGAAAAAGGGTTTTAAAGTAGAAAGGATATTTTCCTCAAGAATGGAGTTCAAGTGTTTTATCAAAATTATTTTCCATCTAAGATAATATAGGGTTATGTTTATACCCATATTATTACATTGATTTGTTTATGTTGTGATGGAATTATTTTTATGAATTCCTTTATCTTATATGAATTGTTTTATGATGTCATGTTGTCTAAGAATCCCATTTTTATTACATGGGTTATGTAATGATGTATGATTTATGATTTTGTGGAACACATAAGAATGGTATCATTATGAGATGGGTGGGACATATATCTCCCTCCAATGCATTGGGTAAAGATTTTATATCTCATGAGATAGACATGGCTGGAACGGTAGGTTATACCGGTTCTGTGAAGCAGGACTAAAACGAGGGTAACTCGGTTCAGAAATAGACTTTGTCCACTAAGATAGTCTTGGAAATGAGTCTTGACTAATAAGAAATGATTCTATATGATTATGTGTGTATGCCACAAATTTTCAGGTTTTAAGTTATGATTATTGGGACTACATTTCACTACTATGATTTATCCCATGTTATGAAATTATGATCTCTTTTGCAGGTTAAGATTTCCAAAAGTTATGTGCTTATGATTGATATTTCTTTTGTTTACCCTTACTGAGCATTTGAGCTCACCCTTTTGTATGTTTTCTTTCCCCAGGTTAGGAAGAAGATTATTAAGTAAGATATGCCAAAAGGGACTATAGACATGATGAAATAAATGGGAGACAGTGTAGACATTTTATGAACCAGTTGTTTATGTTTCCCAGTTTCTAAAGACACTATACCTATACGGTCCTTTCGTGGTTTTGTTATATATTGTAATAAGTATGCTTCAATTTTGAATTATTAAAAATGTATGTAAAGTATGGGTCGTTATAGTGACCATCAGGTGTTGGGGGCTCATAAGCATTGAGACTTCTTCTCATGAAGTTCTCACTTGATGATCTCTAACTTTTGAGATCATGAGGACAGACCCTCTTAATAGGAACACCACATGTTTCTAGTGTCATTGGTCGTTCCTGTCTATAGAAATGTGTAATGGTCTTCTAACTCGAGATCATTATCAATGAATGTCATTTAATTACATATATTTAATTACATATATTTGATATACTATGTTCGTAGGAAGACAGTCGTTGCTTTGACTTTGCCTTATCTCTATAGGGGCCTTGATGGGTTGATACACCCTGCTCTAGGTCGGTGGTATTATTCACTGCTATTGAGATAAGGGCCTAGAGGGTCACACACAATAGCGCCTTGAGAATCTGCCCTATTTTAGGAATAGGAATTTAGAACTTGGTGGGCCCTACCAAATGGTCCGAGCAATATCCAAGTTCTATGGATCACCAAAGAATAAATAAATTCATTAATTATTCGAGTTTAGAATAATTAGTTGAATTTATTTATAACATGTATTTACAAGTTATATAGTAAATAAAAGTATTAATATTATTCAAATAGATTTAAATATCCTAGGTTCGTTTAACCTTAGCTGGAGGAATGAGTCGAGTTAAAGACTCAAATTTATCACGTAATATATTTATATATTACAAGTAAGTTATAAATTGTAAATATTATTTACGGAATAATTTTATTTGTGATAAATAATTATTTATATCACTTATATAGCAGATGTCTATTACATGGGGGCCAGGAACCTATACCGCGTGTTTTAAACACTCCCTATATAAGTGAGAGAGAGGCTCTCCCATGATTATTATTCATGTATCAATATTGAGAGCTTCTCTCTCTTCCTGTAATCTAGAGAGAGATTCTCTCAAGAAAAGTAGGATCTTCAAGATCATTCATCTCGGATTGAAGCACCTTCCTTTGCAGTGATCGTCGCTATGCTGATGTGAGCGTCGAAGATCCGTGCTAGCACCCGGATCTTGATGAACAGCGCCCGAGCAGATTCCTGAGGTGTGTGTGGATGATCTAGAGGGCTTCGATGTCGGAGTCTTCAAGCAATGATCATCGTAGTCCTACAGTAGACTTTCACATGTCAATTATAAACAAGGTAAATGTTTCGATTAATTTTTGTGCTCTGTATAAACCTTGCGAGATCCTCAGGCCAAGCCAGGATAAGATCACTAGAGTTGACAGGGTTATGTCACTCCGGTGAAGTAGAAAATTTTAAATTTTCGCCCCACCAGCTTCCATTGCACAGTTCTAGTACCCAACAGTGGTATCAGAGTGATCACAAGGTTTTTCTGAGTCAAAAAAATTAAAATGCATTAAATTTAATTGTGGGGTGTTAAAACGGATCATTTGGATTTAACCACGCTTCGTTTCATTTTCAATGGATCAAGTTGTGATCATTTAAATTTTCAAACAGATCTATGTTGCAAGTTTTTTTTTCATTTGATGTAAATCTCAATTTTATTGATATAAAATTAAATTTTATATTTTATTAATATAAAATATAATATAATATTTTATTATAAAATATTATTTTAAAGACTTGGGTCATGTCAAGTATAATTTTTTTTAAATAATGGAGGACTAAGACTCTATTTAGTGTCATCCTCTTTTATTTATAAAATTAAAAAAAGGGGAAATGTGGCCTTATTTGTCTAAAGGACAACGAAAAAAAATAGAAGACCCCTTTTTGGGTCTCCACTCACGCGGTGCATAGGAGGGAGGATAAACCCTAACCGGCCTCCCCTCCCACCGGATCGCCTCCAGCCGGCCGCCGCCAGCCGTGCTGGCCTCCCCTCTATCGAGCTGCCCCTACCCGGTTGCCCAGAGCCCCCGCACCGGCCTCCTCCTCATGCGCCGGAACCCCCTCTGCTGGGATACCTCCATACCTCTGCCCTGTGCACGCCAGGCCGCCTCGGACCCACCGCCCTGAGCCAGCCGGCTGCCATGACCCCAAGCTGCACCGGCCTCCTCCTCTGCGCCGGACCGCAATCAGATGGCCACCCAGACCCCGCTCTGGCCCTCCCTTCCATGACGGACCGACTCCTACTAGCCGCCGCGAGCCCGTGCCGGAACCCTGCACCGGGCCACCTCCAGCCGGCCGCCCCGAGCTCACCAGACAGGTCGCGCCATCCCGGCCATCCCAGACCGGACAACCGCCTCGCAGGCTCGCCAGAGAAGCGGGCTACCGGCCATGTGGCTGGCCGACTTCTTTCCCGGCCTCCTCCCACTCCCCTCGGACCATGAATGAAGATGTAGTGGCCACGGGAGTTGTTGCACACCATAGTTACACCGCGGTCACGCCGAGGTCAAGCCGTGATACCCTGTTTCAGGACAACATCCTACGGTGGTACGCAGTCCTGCCGGACTCCTCTCCGGCTAGAGGTAACCCTGAATTGAATTAATTTTAATTAATTATTATTTTAAATTAAATTTGTTGGAATTATTTAGGGGTTTAAATTCTTTTTAATCTGATATATTAATTTAATTTAATGTTTACAATTAAATTTATGGTTTAATTTAATTTTTGAAATTAAAATTAAATTAAACAAATGAAACCGATAAAATAAATTATTTGAATTTAATCAAATTCATTTAATTTATTAGAACACCCTTGAATAAACTAAATTTATTGCTTTTTAATTTTATTGCGCTTTTACCCCAGCTGGTCTTGAGCAAGTGATCGACCTATGTATGTCTGGAATTTATTTATTTATTTAATTATTTATTCAGTGCGAGCGATGATTGTAATATTTAATTAGATAAATGACAGTTTTCAAATCTTCTTTTAATTCAAATATGTATAAGGACCTATGTGTCCATTGCATTCCTTATAATTTGTACCCCAGACCCCCTCGCCTACGTGCGAGTATATTTGTAATAATACGGTGATGATCCGGGAGGCAGACCCCGCCATGTTGAGGCGGTAGTCCAGACAAGAGTTGGGTGCTTTTCACTGGGGCCAGCAGTGACACTAGTCATGTATTGACTCATGTATGGATGCCCCTAGTTAATGATTGATCAGTTATCAATTGATCATTATAGAATTCTCAAGAACAATTGGAATGCATGATTTTCTTTATGCATAGTTTATTATTTTATGCGTCTGCTTGATTATTGCATGATCACATAGGATAGTAAACAAGATAAAATTCATAAAGTTGTGATGAATAATATTCTATTGCTTGTTCAGTTGTGAGTGAGACAACCCAGTTTGAACATAATAAATAGAAAAGGATTATATTATTCAATTAATATTAAAAATACCTCAAAGATATATTAAGTCTAAATGCCTTCCATTTTTCACATCTAAACTAACCGGTTGTTTGGGTGCTCATCAGCCACAGTTGAGAGTGCCTCTTACTAATGGGGCATTTCCATGAGAAAAATGAGTCGACTTAACTAAAGTGAGTAGTCAAAGATTATCCTTAGATAACTTTCTATCACTTTATAGGCAAGAGGTTGAGGGAATCAAGTTCAAATTCCAAAATCTGGGACATTACTCAACTATACAAGGAACCACAAGAACAAGTGGTTGGTTAGCATAGTGCCTACCTTTAAACCCTACAAGTAGTGTCATATCCCTAGGTTATAGACTATGAGGGAGGTTTCGTGGATCCTTGCCACTAGAATGCTCAAGAGACAGATTATTACAAATCTAATAGTGAGGGCTATTGAGGTTCGTTAAAATAGTGGGAGACATTAAATGATATAATAATTTATTAATCATAAAATGTCAGAACATAATCAAGAAAAAGTACTAACTGATAAATGCTTATCTGATGTAAATTCAGAATGGAAATCACCAACACCACAAGTACTTTATCACTACGATCGATCTTGGATAAAAAAAATCCTGACTGGCAATAACTTCCCAGATTGGTATAGGCACTTTCGCATAATACTCCACCAAGAAAGGAAGTTATATGTGCTGGAATCCCCTATTCTTGCTGAGCCTCATCAGGGAGCAGGTAATACAGAAAAATATAAATGGAGAAAGCATGTAGACGTTGCGCTTGATGTACAATGCATCATGTTGTCATCCATGTCCATACAATTGCAAAAAATGCATGAGGAATAGGATGCCTACATGATGATTTCACATCACCAAGAACTATATGAGGAGAGGGCCAGGAAAGAAAGGTATGAGATCTCAAGTGTGATTTATAAGTTCAGGCTAGCAGAAGGTCACCAAGATGGTCATCATGTACTCAAGATGATTGGGTATATTGAGAGTCTTGAAGCCCCAGGGTTCAAACTAAACCAAGAAAGTGCAGTGGATCTCATTCTTTCTTCTTTACCGTCAAGCTTCTCGACTTTCATTGTCAATTATAATATGAATAATATGACAATGTCGCTCCTGGATCTTTTGTATTTCGTTCTCCAATATGATAAGGACAAGAAAAACACCAATTCATCTGTCTTTATGGTGAACAAGAAAAACAAGGGCAAGGAAAAGGGGTCTAAGTCCAAGTCAAGGCCAAAGAAACCAATGCATCATCCTGAAAAGAAGACAAAGATTTAGAGGCAATGTAATGAGTAGGAATCTGTTTGCTTTGGATGTGGCAAGAAAGGCCACTAGAGGAAGAATTGCAGATATGGGAAGAAGAAGCAAGTTGATGCTTCAACTTCAGGTATTTTTGTCATTGAATGCAATCTATCTATATCTACAAGTTGGGTATTGGATACGGCATGTGGTTCACACATTTGTATTCATATATAGGAACCAAGTAGGTTAAAGAATACTGAAAACGGTCAAGTGGATCTCTGAGCTAAAAATGGTGCAAGTCTGGAGGCCTTGGCAGTGGAAGATTATCACTTGAATTTACCAACTGGTTTGGTTCTTGTTTTAAAAAATTGCTACTATGTATCGTCTATTACCAGGAACATTATATCTGTATCAAGTTTAGACACTATGGGTTTTTATTTCAAGTTTGCAAATAAAAGTTGTCTCTTTTATAGGGATAACATATGTTATGGTATGGCACATCTTAACAATGGTTTATATATGCTAGAAGAAGAAAACTCAGTAATGGAAATCAATGACAAAAACATCCAGCATGACTCAAATAATACCCGCCTATGGCCCTTCAGGGTTGGTCATGTAAACGAGAATCGATTATGAAGATTACATCAAGAAGGGTATCTAGACTCTGTACAGTTAGAACCCTTAGATGTATGTCAAGCTTGTTTATAACGAGAGATGACCAAAGCACCTTTCTCAAGAAATGGAGAAAGAACCAATGCAGTGCTGGAATTAATACATACCAATGTATGTGTTCTATTTCCAGTAGAGGCAAGGGGTGTTTTTCTATACTTCATTACTTTTACCGATGATTATAGTAGGTATGGATATATCTACTTAATGCGGTATAAGTCAGATTCCTTTCATTTCTTTAAGGAATACCAAAATTAAGTAGAAAACCAATGTGGTAAGAAGATAAAAGAACTTTTCTTGGACCGAGGTGGAGAATATCTTAGCCAAGCTTTCATTGATCACTTGATGGAGTGTGGGATAGTATCCCAACTCACTCCTCCTTATACACCACAATGGTATGGTGTTAGTGAAAGGAGGAATATGACCTTTCTTGACATGGTCAGTTCAATGATGAGTCATACAACTCTTCCATTATCCTTTTGGGGATACGCCTTACAGAGAATAGAATATACCCTTAACCGAGTACCAACTAAAGCTGCACATGGGATTCCATATCAGTTATGGTATGGAAAGAAACCCAATCTGACACAAATGTGTGTGTGGGGATAAGAGGCATTTGTGAATACTTTACCAAGTGAAAAATTAGCATCCAGAATCACTAATTGAATATTTATAGGTTATCCTAAGGAAACTAGAGGATACTACCTATATAACCCTTTAGAAAGAAAAGTCATTGTGGCAAGATACACCACAATTCTATAAAGGGATCACATTTATACTAGAAATAGTTGGAGAAATATTGAATTTGATGAAGTTAATGCGCTAGATGCACAAGACTTGGTATAGGAACAATCTAAAGAAGAGAAAGTGGAAGAATACATTTTTCATGAGACACAGATACTACGTAGGTCTACGCAAGAGGTTAGAGAACTATAGCATTATGGATTTCTTGTCACCGAGTTAGGTGACACAATAGTCCTTGAGGATGATGAACCTCTAACCTACAAGGAAGTAGTAGAAGGAAAATAAGCTGATAAATGGCAAGAAGCCATGAAATATGAGATGGAGTCCATGTACCAAAATCAATTTTGGATTTTGGTATACCCTCCAGCTGATGTAAAGCCCATTGGATGAAAATGGGTATTCAAGAAGAAGCTAGACATGGATGGTAAGGTTAATAAATTTAAATCAAGACTGGTTGCAATGGTTTTCAGAAAATGTCAAGGCATTTACTATAATGAAACCTTCTCACCAGTGGAAATGCTTAAATACATCAGAATATTGCTTGCAATAGTAGCCTTTCAGGGTTATGAAATTTGGCAAATGTATGTCAAAACTGCTTTTCTAAATGGTAAATTGGTTGAAGATGTCTATATGACTCAACCCGAAGGGTTTGTTAGTTCAAAGAATGCCGATAAAGTATGCAAGTTTTAGAGATCCATTTATGGAATGAAGCAGGAATCAAGATCATGGAATGTTCTCTTTGATGAGGCCATAAGAGATTTTGGTTTTGTCAAAAATGAAAGTGAGCCTTGTTTCTATAAAAAGGTTGAAGGTAATGCAATAGGTTTCCTAGTTTTATATGTTGACGACATATTAATCATAGTAAATGAGGTGTAATACTTACAGTCAGTTAAGACTTGGTTAAATGAATGCTTCTCCCCGAAAGACATAGGTGAAGCAGCCTACATTCAAGGGATCCAGATATATAGAGATAGATCTCAAAGGCTTCTTGGCTAAAGTCAAAGTACATATATTT
The DNA here is from genome assembly GCA_963277665.1 of Viscum album. Lineage (NCBI taxonomy): Eukaryota > Viridiplantae > Streptophyta > Magnoliopsida > Santalales > Viscaceae > Viscum > Viscum album. Next base: position 1,570,758,705 of record OY728148.1, on the reverse strand, counting down.
ACAAGGTACTCAAAAGGTACAATATGGAACAATCTAAGAGAGGATTGTGACCTATGTCACATGGTGTAAATCTCTCCCAGAAAATGTGTCTAAAAACAAAGGAGGAGATTGATAGAATGAGTAGAGTCCCTTATGCTTTGGTAGTTGGTTCTATTATGTATTCCAAGTTATGTACTAGGTTTTATGTTGCCTTTTCTTTAAGCATGGTGGGTAGATATCAAGACAATCTAGGAGAGCTTCACTGGATAGCTGTTAAAACTATTTAAAATTATTAAAGGTGTACTAAATATATATTCCTGGTGTATGGAGGAGATGAGGAACAAGTTGTGAGGGGATACACTGATTCTACTTTCCAGACAAATCATGATGATTTGAAATTGCAGTCAGGCTACATATTTTGCCTGAATGGTGGTGCAGTGAGCTGGAGAAGCTCAAAGCAAGCTGTTGTTGCTGATTCTATAGCAAAGTCAGAATATATTGCAGCTTCCGATATAGCAAAGGAAGTAGTCTAGATACCTAGATTTATCTCTAACATTGTTGTTGTACCTAGAAGTTCAGTCCATGTTCCATTATATTGTAATAATACTGTTGTAGTGGTGCTTGCCAAGGAGCCCAGGTCTCACTAGAGGACAAAGCATATTCTTCGGAAGTTTCATCTCTTGAGGGAATTTACTCAAAGAGGTGAAGTGATAGTTAGAAGAGCAGCCACAGAGGACAATGTGACAGACCCCCTGAATAAAACCATTTCTCAGTAGAAGCATGATTCACATGTGAGAGCTAGCGGATTGAAACCTGTTAGCAGTTGGCTCTAGTGCGTGTGGGAGTGTTGAAATTGGGTGCCCTAGACCCAACTTGTTTTGTACTTTGATTATTGTTACATGTATTCAGTTTTTTTTATACATGTGTTTATCTTTCCGTGATAGTGTTGATATATCTGCATCCACATTGTTTATGTAAATGTTCTTAGACTACCTGTCGCATCAAATGGTTATAGCAGGTCCCAGGCTATAATGAGAACCCTGAGATTCCATGACAGTAATCTTAAATTAAAGTCCTATGGTCCGGTTACATCACTCTGAAAGGACACAGATGATGTGTGAACATCAGGTGCTGGCGGCTCATAAGCATTGAGACTTCTTCTCATGAAGTTCGCACTTGATGATCTCTAGCTATTGAGATCATGAGGACAGACCCGCTTAATAGAAACACCACATGTTTCTAGTTTCATTGGTCGTTCTTATCCATGGACATGTGTAATGGACTCTAGACTTTATATCATTATCAATTAATGTCATTAAATTATGTACATTTTATATAAGGTGAAAAACATGGAGACAAAGTCATGGTGAGGTAGTTTGTATTGGGTACGTCATTAATGGCATGGAATTGATTGAATGATCGAGAATGGATTTGTCACTTCTGAGTTCCGGAAGAGATATCTCGGGCCTGGTTGATTAGGATGGTTTCACATTCAATAAATCCACGGCCATGGTAGTCAAAGGTTAGACTATTTGGACAAATCAACAAACAAAAATAAATAAAATAAATAGTGATGACACTATTATGCATTCTACTTTATTGAGATATCGATAAAGAAGAGATTAGATTACACGGACCGTGTTCGTAGGAAGGCAGTCATTGCTTTGACTTTTCCTTATCTCTATAGGGGCCTAGATGGGTTTCTAGACCCTACTCTAGGTCATTTGTATTATTCACTGCTATTGAGAAAATGGCCTAGAGAGTCACACACAATAGCGCCTTTATAATCTTCTATATTCTGGGAATATGAATTTAGATCTTGGTGGGCCCCACCAAAGGGTCCGAGCACTATACAAGTTCTTTGGATCACCAAAGAATAAATAATTGTAGAGACCCGAAGCTTAATGTACTTGGACATTACATTACTTTTGCGGAATACTTAGTACATCACAAAAACACACACACAAGGACTGTAATAGTTTAGTGTCTTTGGAAACTCGGAATATAATCTTCTAATCGTGGTGAAATATCTTCAACATCTCCCTTAAAGATATTCCTTTTTTTACCTAAAACCTTTCTTTATATCCTGGGGAAATGAAAACATAAAAGGGTGAGCTAAAATTCTCAGTAAGGGTAAACAAAAGAAATATCAATCACATCATATTCATAAGAACATATCATTTTGGAAATCTTAACCTGCAAAAGAGATCATAATATCATAACATGGGATAAATCATAGTAGTGAAATGTAATCCCAATAATCATAACTTAAAACATGAAACTTTGTGTCATACACACATAATCATAGAGAATCATTTCTTATTATTCAAGACTCATTGCCAAGACTATCTTAGTGGACAAAGTCCATTTCTGAACCGAGTTCACTCCTCGTTTCAGTCCTGTTTCACTGAACCGGTTTAACCTTCCATTCCAGCCATGTCTATCTCATGAGATATAAAATCTTTACCCAATGAATTGGAGGGAGATATAGGTCCCACCCATCTCATAATGATACCATTCTTATATGTGCCACAATTTCATAAACCATACATCATAGCATAACCCATGTAATAAAAATGGGAGTCTTAAACATCGTGACATCATAAAACAATTCATATAAGATAAAGGAATTCATAAAAATATTTCCATCACAACATAATCAAATAAATGTAATAATAGGGATAGAAACAGAACCCTATATTGTCTTAAATGGAAAATAATTTTGATAAAATACTTGAACTCCATTCTTGAGGAAAATATCCATTCTACTTCAAAAACAATTTTCATTTCTTAACATGTCATGCAATTATAAACTAAAAGAAGTTGATTAAAAATTTACTTGAAAACTTGTAAAGTAAGATTCTTGAATATAATGTTTTAAAAATCCATTCATGACGTAAAAGTAAAAAAACATTATTCTCGTACTTTTGTCGGAAAAGTCAAAAAGTACCTTGTTCGAAAAACGACAAAAGATTCCTTTCATATCTTTTACTAAAAACTCACTGAAGGGTAAAATTGGATGTAAACTATTGTAGAAGGATATAAATATTACATATTGAGGAAACATGGATGTGGATGATAAAATACACCCCAGTAAATACCAAAGTATAAACAATCTCGGATAAAAAATGAGATTGTGAAATTTTCCCTTACCTTAGGTCCGATTTGCTTCATAAGTGTCCGAACATCCTGCATAATGATTTAAATAATGTCATTGACTTATTCCATAATCATACTCATTGTTATGATATCATATATGGTTCACTTATGACTTTATTTTACCCGTTCTTTTGTAAATTCCATCTTAAAGAGCATTTTGGGTAAAATCGTTTCATTTGTCGTCTGTGTTTTGACTTGTAATTATTCATATGATTACTTAGATCATGATTAATTAATTCCAGAATATAAAACATGATTTATATATAATATATATTCAGAATATACATTTATATAATAGATCATTAAATGGAAAGAAATACACCGTTCATGGATATGGTAGGCCGTACGTACGCATGAACGTTGTTTTCATTTCCTTATTGAGTTGAATGGAATTAAGTAGATGACATACATATATATATACACATAAATACAGTATCATTATTATGTCATATATTTCATAATTACTTATTAAATATACTTTATAATAATTCATGAATGGTTAACGTGGAGAATGAATCTCATCGCGTCGTGGAGACGGTAGTCCGTACATACACACGAGCGATGATATCGCTCTCATGATCGTGGAATTGTATTGGAGTGTATGTATACTATTTCAAAATCAATATCAATTTAAAATAATCATATATAGTTATTATTTACACCATTATACCCATCCAAGTATGGTGGTGGTGGAAAATAGATTACACCACGGCGTGGAGACGGTATTCTGTACGTACGCACGCGCGATGATTTCATTTTCTGTAGGATGGATAGATGGTGAAATAGGGTTCTTTCATACTTATAATAAAATATCAGTATATGATTGATACTGATGTTATTACTTCATAATGAAACAACCTAAGAAGAAGAAGTGGAAGAAGAAATAAAGTTGAAAGAATTGGTAACGGACATTACCTCTTCTTTGAAACGCCTCTTTGAGATCTCCTTTTAGGGCACTAAAATTGGTCTTTGAAGAAGACCAGAACCTCTAGGATGTTTCTAGGGAAGTGGAGAGGTAAAATTGGCAGGGTTCGGCCAAGCTTGAAGGCTCAATGTGGTGTGAGGAAGAGGGGGGGGGGAGATTCCCTTTTATAAGGGTGGAGAGGGGCACCTTTGGAAAACTAAAAATATTATTTTATCAAAAAGACAAATTCAGTTTTAAATAGCTCCAAATTGATTTATTTCGAAGCTAAGGTGGATAGGGGTCGCAATCCTCTCATCCAATAGAATTTAGGCAAGTTTAGGTTCCTATTGTAACCTTACCATCTATATTTAACTTTAAGTTAGATAATTTTACTTTTACCGTGTCTTTTTATGTTCTTACACTATAAGGTTAATAAACATACTATAACAAGACAAACGAACCCCAAGTTGTTTATTATTAATATATATAACCTTATCTAAGTCATTTTTCCAAACCATAGATTTTTAGGAATAAATAACAATTAATAATATAATATTTGTTTTAAAAACTATTTTATGTCAATTTTGACACTATTTAGCAATTGATTTTTGTGAAAATCATAACAGAATGATTCGTTCAAAACAAGTTACTCCAATCAATACTAACATGTCATATTAACCTAGAAAATAAGTTTAATTCATAAAAAGTCTCAAATTATATTTATTTCGGTATTTATAACATCAATTATGTCAATATTTCATTAATAAGATAATTACTGCATCATATTTGTGTCATAAATAAATTAAATTATATAACGTCTAAAAATTAAAAATAAAATATCATTATGTAGGAAATCTTTTTATATTTATAATGAATATTTATAGTCGAATTTATATTATGTATAACCCTATATTAAAAATGATATACTTATTAAACATTGATTTTAACTATTTTAACCCTTCTTTAAATAAATTAATAATAAATGACCTAATCTAATCCAAGTGGGCCTAAATGGTTATATTTTATTCCTAAGGTTTTTTTTGGTCTAATTACACTTATACAATAGAATTATGATATGTGTTAGGTTAATAATAATATCATTTTTACCCTTAATTACCCTATTTACTTTTAACCGTGGTAAAAAAAAGTAAAAAGTTACTATTCACCAAAAATTATTTTCATCTCATTGAACCAAATTTTACTTACTAAAATCAACTATTTCTCTTGGATTTTTGAAATTCCACTCACAGAAGCGGTAAAATTAAGTTTTATGAAAAATTTATTTTTTTTAACTACCACATAGTGGTTTCACTATTAATCAAAAAATGAAAGTTTCCAGAAAAATATCAAAAATTTGGCCTAAGCTATATTTGATAATATGAACTCAAAAATGATGCCTATTTTACAAAATTCAAAACATATCGGTTGCAATAATTAATTTAAAAATTAATTCCCTTCGTCAAAACAAATAGCGTGTTCTTAAGAGATAATAACTATCAAAAGATTGACACTTGTTTATGTCTGGTTTAAATGTGAAATTACATCCAATGAATAAAATTGTATTAAATTGTAAAAATATATTCTAAATACACTTTAAAACCACTCAAATAAATAATTTATCAATATTAATTATTTTGATTAAAAAGGTTGTTTTTAATTAAAATTTAGTAATTTTCACTATTAATCAGAAAATGAAAGTTATCCGAAAAGTACCAAAATTTCACCCTAATCTAATTTCGATATTCTGAATCCAAAAATGAAGTCCATTTTGAAAAATAAAATTTACAAAATTTCAAAATGTGGTTATTATTATTCATAATGGCTAGTTTTAGTAATATTTTAATAGCATATTGTTGTTTAGTGAAACTCGTTATTGCGTACTACACATGCTATCGAGGAAGGTCGTGATTGCTTGTAATGAAAGGCAAGTCAAGGATGTGTGTTGTGCAAGCTGATTTTTGTGTAGCGTACAACACAAGACATTAATGAAATTAAAAAGAATATTTTTCATAAAATCTCAAGGTGTTACATAAATTCATCAATTATTTAAGTTTAAAATAATTAGTTGAATTTATTTATAACATGTATTTACAAGTTATATAGTAAATACACGTATTAATATTATTCGAATGGATTTAAATATCCTAGGTTTGTTTAATATTCACAAAAGGAATGAGTATATTTAAAGACTCAAATTTATCACATAATATATTTATATATTACAAGTAAGTGATCAATTGTAAATACTATTAATGGTATAATTTTATTTGTCATAAATAATTATCCATATCACTTATATAGTGGATGTCTATTACATGGGGGTCAGGAACCTATACCGCGTGTTTTAAACACTCCCTTTATAAGTGAGAGAGAGGCTCTCCCATGATTATTATTCATGTTTCAAGATTGAGAGCTTCTCTCTACTCCTGGAATCTAGAGAGAGTATCTCAAGAAAAGAAGGAACTTCAAGATCATCCATCTCAGATTGAAGCTCCTTATTTTGCAGTGATCGTCGTTGCACTGAAGTGAGCATCGAAGATCCACACTAGAACCCGGATCTTGACGAATGGCGAGTGAGCAGATTCGCGAGGCGTGTGTGGACAATCTAGAGGGATACAACATCTGATTCTTTGAGCAAGGATCATCGACATCCTACGGTAGACTTTCACACGTCAATTCTGAACAAGGTAAATGTTCAGTTTACGTTTTTGTGCTCTGTATAAACCTTGCGAGATCCTCAGACCAAGCCGGGACAAGATCACAGGAGTTAACGGGTTATGTCACTACGGTGAAGCAGAAAATTTTAAATTCCCAGCTCACCGGCTTCCGCTGCGCTGTCCCGGTACCCAAAAAAGAGTCGACACTTATAAATTGTATGGGTATATCCCATAGTAGGTAGCACTCTTAAAGGCCATTGTCTTGTTTTACACAACGAACTTTCTGACGTTGGTGTCACTTAGGTGTTGTTGTCCCTAGTAGGATGATTGATTTTTAGAGATGAAGATCTTTTTTGGATGAGTGATCATTGTCTCTTAACCCTTTATTTGGGAATCAATATTGAGGAATGCTTGGTTCGGTAGGCTAGACATGCCTCGGGCATGGTCAGCTACTTAGGAGTTCTTGTGAACCACTTCTTCCTTATGTGATGGGAGACTTAATACATCGTATTTCTTGTAAATGGTTGTTTATATGATATGAATTTGAGTTGGTTTCTATGTGATCCATCTAGTAATAGGATGCATAGGGTGGATAGCCTATGAATAGTACCCAGAATGTGCTATTTTTTCATGTAAACTCAGGGTAATATATGTTGACATACATGGTAAAAATCAAGTGTTAAATGTCAAAAATGAGTCATTGAGTTCAATTAAATCATTGAGCTTTGAGCTATTATGTTTGTCCTCAGGTTATATATGGAGTAGAGTGACCTGAGATTTGTAGAACTAAGTTCTTCCTAACACTCAAGAGACCTTTCTAGGACTTGGGTGTTCTGACACGCCATTCAGTTTAATTTCATCTTTCATACCAATTGATATGATGAAGTGATCATGGCTCATGGAATGACACTCATGAATTTAAGTTGGTTATAAACTAGCGTGTATGAGAGCATTTATTCCTTCTTCTCAATGTATAGGAAACTCCTAGGTAGGTAGATTCAAGTCAGTTATATTTACAATGAGAACTTCTAGGTAGAATGATCATAATTAGTGACTATTCAAAAATTGTCGATTCTACATGAATGCCTTTGAAACTTGCGAGTCTTGTGTCATGTTGATGACTGCTGGGAATCACAATGTTGTTGCAAATAGATGCATTTGCAACCCTTGTGATACATCGAAGATAATGAATGGACCTCGGTGGTTAAGCGTGAACTATCATAGAAAATCCTTGGAATAAAGGCATTTCAGTTAGTTTAATGGTGATGTGTTGGAAAGTGAAGCTGAGATTATTTCAGGAGGTCATCCATTATTATTTCGTCTATCCTTTTTTTGTAATACATGAAATCCTCTTAGGGTACCCTTCCTTAAGATACAAGGATTTCCCCTATCTTGATGTCATTTTAGATGCACAAAGTGAGAGTTGGTTATACGACTCACTAGTGCTGAAAGTCTTTGTTCTAGTACATGATCTTTTTCTGAGTTGTGCATTGATGTGTTTCTTTAAATGAATATTGTTTAATCATGAGTGATACTTGGGTTTTTGTGTATGAATTCCTTGAATGTACTCTTGATTCCTGCCACTTTACTTGACATTACCTCCAGGCAGATGCTGCTCTGGGTTCAGTCAGTGTTTTGATGTGGAATTTTGGCCTTGTACCAAAGTCTCACTTATAAAGGGGAGTATGGACCACCTTGGTGAGTTCCTTAGACTCTGGGTTGATAAATATGAGGTTATATAGAACTTTTTGTTGGTATCATATGTGATTATTTAAAAAAGGAGTAATGATTCCATTGGGATGGATCTTGTTTTTGATTTTACTCATGATATGGAATGACCCTTATTAATGATTAGTGGATGGTTTGAAAAAGTAAAATCACCTAGAGATATTTATAGGCTTTGATGAATAGGTTCATTATGGAAACGTTGCACCTTGAGATAAGGCGTTGTGTTCCTGTTGCAACATATCGGCCTCCTAATCCAGACATTTCTATGATAATTAATCCAATAATAGTTTGACTCATTATCCTTCTTATTCTTCATGTTTGGTACTAATGGACCAGTTTATACGATCCTCCTGTTTAAGGTGGGTGTGGTGTAAAGTTATAAAATGTATTTTAAGTAAATATTGACCTTTTCTGATGGGTTCAATCGGGTTTTTTACTATTCCTTTCTATGAGGCTACTTTTATGACCTCATATGTGTTCAGGTTCACCCAGTTAAAGAAAAATATCATAGGTAGCATCACTAGAATGCTCAAGGGTGTGATTTTTGGAGTGTTGCAATGGTGAAGGTTCCTTGGTAATTATGTTGTGTGATTTTTTATTTATGTGATAATAAATGTTTCACCCTTCATACTGATCAAGGAAACCTTTAGTGTTGATGAGCTTGGGAGGTTGTACATCTATAAGATTTAATGAATACACAGGGTTCTACATTCTATTGTTTCAAATAGGGATACCTATTTTACATCTCATTTATAGAAATGGTTATAGAGGGAACTAGGTATGTAGGTTCTTCTAATCATAGCTTACCATAACCAGATGGATATCCATTTGGAGCGCATGATTCACATGCTGAGGGAAATGCTTTGGGAATGCATCCTGAATTTCAAGGGTTCATGGGAGAGACACATACCCTTGGTTGAGTTAGCCTATAATGATATATTTCATGCTAATTTTCATATAGCACCATATAATTATTTGCACTATAGGCCATTCTGATCACCCCTCTGTTGGATGGAGGCAGGAGAGGAAACTATGTTGGGACCTCGTCCTATCCAGAAAACCACTAAATAGGTTTAGTTGATTCGGAAGCAGATGGATGCTCTGTAGTCTCATAAAAAATATTATGTCGATCACAGAATATGACCTATCGAGTTAGAGGATGGGGATCGAGTTTTTATATGTGTTATACTGAGGTCGGGACACAAGAGGATTAGGACATAGGGTAAGCTTTCCCCGAGAAATATCAGGTTGTTCAAGATTTTGGAAAGAGTTTGGCCAGTTGTTTATTGGTTGAAGTTACCTCAGAGGCATAAGTCTATGAATGAGGTCTTCCAAACTTCTTAGTTGTGTTGTTACCTTTCAGACATGTCTCCCATTTTCAACCTCATTAGGTTGAATTTTTCATAGATGTGTCCTTCTTGGATAATCCTTTTTGTATTGTGGATTGTAGCATGGACGTTCTTTGTGACTGGTCAGTTCCTTGAGTACGGGTGGTATGAAAACACGACGAAGTGAAAGATGAAACCTAGAATAGGGAGACTGATATACAATCACAGTATCCATATTTGTTCTCTGATATTTCTTCATCACCCCTAGAAGGTATATTAGGGGATTAATTGCTTTAAGGGGTGTTTGTAAGAACCTGGTTCTTCATTTTTGGCACGGTCCATTCCATTTTGGATTATACATGAGTAAAGGGATTAAAAGATGTTAAATAGTATATCTATGTCTTAAACATCTATACTTGGTGCTTACATTCCATGTATTCTAAATTTATATTGTGTAATCATGTCAAAAATTCGTTGCATGATGTATAAGGGAAGATGGCCGCAAAATGAATAGTAAAATAACCTACACGGCATGTAGTTCCTCAAACACACTATGTATTTTTTTAATTTCTTCTAAAATGGGTAGTAGCCTTGTTTTCTGTCATTTTAGTTATAGGTGGAACCAGTTTCGTGAGGAAGAAACACCAGAAGTGGTTTTGGATTCTTAATCATCATCTGAATTTTAATTCGATCACTGTCAGATGCATTGGAACCAAATCGGTAAGACCTTGATTCCTCTTGAGCAATTATTCATGATTTATTCAATTAACCATGTTATCTAAGGTTGAGAGTTTTTTATCTTTTTTTAGATCTACTTTGTTCTAACTCAAATTAGAGGATGATGTTGGATGAGGAAGGCCGTATGACTATGAGGTGGGTGGTCTCGATCCATTTTCTAAATGACAAATTTTTTATATGTAACAGAGTGTTGCATGTCGATTTTTAGGGTGTATCTTTGTGGATAATTGACCTATATTGTTTCCTAATGTTGATTAGGTAATTGATTAGATGATTTTAAATAATGTTTAAGATTGTTTGTTGTGATTAAGGGTCACCCCATGGGTGTGTTTCCCTTGCCTGAACAATGTTATCCATTTGCCCAAGGATGACTATGTGAATGCCTCTTATTCCATTAATGGGTTATTTGAACAGGAATGGTTAATTGAATGAATTTACCATGTGAGTATAATTTTTTAAGCCATGTGATAGTTTAATTCACTTCTTAGGATTGTGATGTGAACTTCCCATGTGAAAATATAAATGTGATAAGCCTTTTAATGGTTTTGATTACTTGATAGGCTTCTCGTATTATATATTTCATGTGATCACATTATTGTAAAACCGTGAACTGTTCTAAATTACATGTGTTTTTTGTTAATATATCTTCTCATGAGAGTTTATAATTGCAGAAGCCATGCAATTGTTTAATTTACATGTTTCTTGTTATGAATATAGCCCAGGTGTGTAATTGAAAGGCCATACCATATGAGGTTGGTCCTTGCTTGTTTATATTTGATCCATTTGGTATAGTTTTTATAGGCCTAAGGGTGAAGTTTTTCTATGCCCGAGGGAGATTTTTTTCTATGCCTATGGGTGAGGTTTTACTATGCTTGTAGGTGGGGTTTTTTCTATGCATTTGGGTGAGGTTTTTCTTTACCCGAGGGAAAGGTTATGTTATTCTTGCGGGTGAGGTTTTATTATGACTAAGGGCGAGGTTTTGGACTTAATATTGAAATAGATGACTTATGATGAGTCGTACAAGACAAAGCACATGTTTGGATTCTAAATTTTCTTTTATCTGTTTAGATAGCCATTTGAGACATCGGTTTTGATTAATTTATACAAGAGATTGACAGGTCAAGGTTGGATCTCGAGATCTTTATAATTCAATATGATTAAATTTTCTAATGAACATAAACTAAATAAATGGAAACCCGTACTTTTATGATTGTTTACTTTTGATTAATTCTTATTTTATTTCTTTCACTTTTGTATACTACAAATTTCATATATTCCCTGACTAAACGACACAGATCTTGGGTGGTTTCCTATTGGGATTTAGTTCTCACACCCTATATGGGTCATGTTTTTTGTCCCAACTAGATCATATGATTGTAGGTGATGATAAGGTAAAGTTTCCTTCTACAGGTACTTGATATGCTATTTAGAATCAAGAGAGCATGGGACCAAGATGAGGCGTGTAGTGCTACTGAGTTTTCTTTTGTATTTTTATAACTTGGTATTGTATATTGTACAAGATTGTAGTGTATCTTATTTTGGATGATTTTCTAAAACATGTGACATAATGCATCATCTTTTGTATGTTATGAATTTTGGTTATCTCTATTATCAATCCTCTGTTGTTTACTTCAGCTATTGGTATTTACAGCTTCTGCTATTGTATGTTATTGTTCCACTTTGTTACACTCTTCCAATGAGGTAATAGTTTCCTCAATATTACACCCTAGTCCCTTTATTCTAGTTGGAAGCCTCTAGAATTTTGGGAAATACACTTGAGGTCGTATGGCTAATTAGGAACAACACACCATTTGAGTGGCATCTGAATCTGGGATGTTACATTCGTCATGTAACAACATCTTTCTTGATCCATACCTAATTAATAATAATAAAATTAATAATTAATCATCATCATCCACAACATAAAATCCATTCTAACTAGTGAAACCCAATAAAAATATTTAATGAATAATAAACTATATATTTGGTGTTCCCCAAACTTTATCCCCCGCATTAGTTTTTAAAAAATCAAAACAACAAAAAATATAGATATATGGATATTACAGTTTCTAGGGCTGTAGATATTTTTTTAGGTTGAACCTATACTTTATGATTGGTGTGGATAATGTTACCCTATTATGAATTTTCAATATAAAAATATATTTCTTAGTCATATTAACTTTTATCAACAGTGGAATTTATTCTAATCCTCTCTATTTTTCTCTACCTTTTCATTCAAATAGTAAACCTCTAATACCCAAAGTGTAATTTTTAATTTGTATTTATTTATCAGGATGAGTTCTTAATATCCAAATAGATTTCGGTAAAATATAATTTCTTTAGTTGATCTTATTTTCTTAGAGTATTTCTTTTGAGATATCAATAAAAATTTTAGAGTCACTTCTCTGTGTTCATCGTTTATAGTGGATCTATTTTCTTGAATAGCTCTGTTGGTTTTCTCTTTTTTGGGTGTTACTGGTTAAAAAATTCTAGTGTCAACATTTAATTTTCTACACATCTATATTTTGGTCTTTTACAAATCCAATTAATTTTTTAGGCTCTTTTGAGGAAAATTATTTTATTCCGCAGTTTGAATTTTTCACTCATTTTCGCATTCCTTACTTATCGTCTTTCCCAACATCTTTTAATAAATATTTAATTTTTGTTTTCATCAATCATTTATGTTAATTGTAGATATATTAGGATAAATCAAATGCATCTATCGGTGTTCGATTCCCAAAATCTTGATGAAAATTCTGATGATGAATATAATTTTTAGCATTAAATCGTTTTATATTTCTTTAATTAGTAGGTAGAAAAACAATATGATGAAAAGTTTTTCAAAATCTCTAATTATAGAACTTTTTGTGAGACTCAAAAGATCAATTATGTATATAAAATAAGAAAAAAATAATTATTTCTTTTCAAACAAGATATGAACATGAGGTATGAAAAAGGTATATCCATTTATAATTATTTAAGTGACTTTATAGGTTGTTTTGATTAGTTATCTATCACGAGTATGACTTTTTAGAATGATGTTTCAGAACACTAGTTACCCAATACATTACCTCATTCGTGGTATAATTTATGTGTTACTATAAGGACATGGCCTTAAGAATTATATATTCTAGTGACATTAATCTAGAAGTCACTTTATTTAATTCCCACGAATTATTTATTTTTCTATATTTAGATAGTCATGTCATAAAAATTACATAACAAAACCATATATTACGATGTGTAAACTTCTATTCAATATCCACTTTTTTCACCAAACAAATCTTTAAGAAAATAATCTTGTTTTCTTTTCATAATATATCTTCTCAATTTTCATATTGAACACATCCTTGTTTCTACTTATCCTATGAAATTTTTTTAAAATTTCTGGATGATCACAAAATTTTATTTAAAGGAAATAAAAATAAATAAATAAATCATTATTCCATGAAAACTTATAAAAATGTCTCTTTTAAAAAGAAATTTTGGGCCCAAATTAAAAAAAATTCTTACCAAAGAGTTCTCCTTTTTTTCAAAACAAAATACATAAAAAATTTCATAAGAAATATTTATAGGAAAATGAAACTCAAAATGTTTCTTTGAAATCAGGAAAAATCATAATAACGTTTTCAGAAAGTTATTCTTTTCACCTTTAAAAAGTAATAAAATACTTTCCTTAAACCATTAGTTCGTAATATCACCCTGAAAAATAATAATAATATTTTAAAATCCAACATAAATCATAGATAAAACATTTATGTTACTTAATAATCATTTTTATATCACTCTAGCATATGGGGTAACCCTTAACATCACACATAGAGTAACCATCATGGTTATTCTTGGAGTGACCATCACCATTACACTTGAAATAACTATCACAATTATACTCAGAAAACCATCACAGTATATTCCCATAATCGATTAGGATAAACCTAATAAGATATCTCTATCCCATATTTTGAATAACCATTAAAGTATATTCCCATATTATCTTAGTAGAAACCTAATCAGTTAACTCCACCTTTTTACCCAATGCATTGAAGTGCTATAATAGCCTCACTTGACCATGGTTTATCATGAAAAAACTATACGTTATTAAAAAAATAACCACACTTCATCATAAACATTTCTGAAAAACCAAAGAATAATCATAAAACATAAAACCCTGCATCATAAAAACATTTTTTTACCCATAAAAAATCAATTTCGAATATTGATATATCACTTTTCTTTAAACCATATTTTAAAAACTAAAATTCCCAAAATAAAGTGAAAGAGGTTTTTTAATAAAACATAGAATCTTATAAGCTAATCCAAAAATGAAACAATTTTTGTAATGTAAGTAAAATTATTTGTTTTATACGTTAAATTTGGACATTCCTTTTGACTTTTTGTAAAGAAAGTCAAAACATTCTATAAAAAATTACTTTTGAAAACCATTGAAAAAAAGTTAAAAGAGTCATAAAATATCCTTTATAAATATTTTGTGTCCATATAAAAATATCTATAAAATACTTTAAAAATATTTATATGGATGGAAAATAGATTCATAATGTAAACTTTAAAGGAGGATAAAATAAAGTCCATTACCTTGAGTTGGAATAATCACGTATGTTATTTATATTCCTGAATAAAAAAATATGTTTATTATTTTATTTATTAACAACCATTTTATGGTTTATTATATATTTTATAATAGTTATTAACATAATATATACAATTACTTAATCATTTAATTTCATGTCGAATGTTTTAACAACATTCGATACATAAGCCCAAAATGACTTCAGTAGTTTGATTATGGTCAAAGAGTTCATTATTAAATCATATAAAAAATAATAATAAATAAATTATTATAATTTTTATACATAATTTATAATTTTATATATAATCATTATGTTTTTTGATAAATAATTAATTGTGTTATAATCATAGAGACGGTAGGACATACATATGCATGGGTAATGTTTCAATTTTTCAACAACAGTTATAGAAAGAAGGTAAATATAATTTCATCATTAAATAATAAATAATAGTATCATGAATATATTATATTTTTTAATTATACTAATATATATCATCCATGTGACATGGTGATGAAAAAGGAATCACATCACTTCGTGGAGGTGGTAGTCCACACGTACGCACGAAAATGAATTACATCAGTTCACAAGGTGGTAGTCTGCCATACACATGAAAAACAGTTTCATTTACCATTTGATAAAAGAGGATATGGTAATATTTTATTGGAAAACAATAATACAATATTGATAAATTTATGATATTATATTATTATATTATTATTTTTTAAAAATATTTTGTGTAAGTGTAAGAAGAAATGATATAAAAACATGTTTTTAAAAACTATACATCTTCTATGGAAAATTTCTATTACTTGACACCTTAAAAACTCTTGGAATGGTAGTATTCCAAAAATATGTCATCTAGATCATGAGAAGTTATGTTAGGAAGGTATTTTAATATATTTTGGCTGAACCAAATGTGTTTTATAGTGTTAAGTAAGGATAAGAATAGATTTATTTTTTTTGTGAGATGGTAGGAGAAGTCTTGTAATTTCTCAAAATAATAAATTTAAATAAATTAATATTCAATGAAAAATTGATCAAAACTTATTTTTATAGAATATAGGATGATAATGGGTATAAATAATTTTATATAATAAAATTTGGGCAAGTTTCTATTACTTTTTCTCGTTATATTTTTTGTTTTATCCCTTTGTTAACCCTTTCGACAATTACCATAATATTACTTTTTCTATCATTTAAGGGTGGATTATGTTACTATAAAATGTAATAAAGACCCATAAATTGATCATGGATGATTTCATTAACCATATATAATTATATTTTATTAATCTAAAATTTATATGAATTTTAAATCATTTAATAAAATATCATTATTGTCAATTTTATTACTATTTATTTACATTGAATTTAATAACATTCGAGAAAACGAAGGATTTAAAATAAAAGAGATAAAAAAACTTTACAAGATTTAATTTATATATATATAATTCATGGGAGAAGTTATTTATTTCAAATTATATTACTTTTAATATTTTTAATATCTATTGTTTTATTTGTCCAATAATTGAATAATTTTTGCGTCAACATTTTGTAAGAAATTAACATAATTATTTATTCAATAAAAATTAAAAATATATTACCATGATGAATATGAATAAATTATATTTCAATTTTATATTTTGAACAAAACATATCCTCTGGTTATCTTTATGTAAAAAATATTATAGTTATTAAAAATAAGACTGTGACATTTTTTTACTTTCCTTTAAATAAAATATAAAAAAATATACAATCACATAAAAGTAGAAAAATGGACATATAATAGACTTTTTATTGAATATGGATTATATACACTCTCCTAATAAAATTAATGCATGTTTTAAGGTGATTTTTTCAGTCTGTAACATTTTATTTTTAACTTTAATTTTCTGATTTACCATTTTCCATGGTAATAAAAATGATTAATGTTACAATTCATATTGACCAAAATTAAATGGAACATTTTTTAAACCTTGGATCGACTGATTCGAAATATGGAATACATTTTAATAAATTCAAAACATAGAATTATCCAAATTTTATTTAAAATGAAACTGAAAAAATGTGACGAATGACGATTTTTCAGAAAAATGCATATTTTAAGTATAAAAATATTTTAAACTAAATTCAAGTATAAATTTCAATTTAAAACCCATAATTTGATTATAAAAATAAACTACTAAAATTTAAAAAACTAATCCAACCTATAAATTTATATTTTATGTAATTGAATAGAAAATAAAATTTTCAATAAAAATCAATATTTGTCACTATTCAATTAAAAATCAATCTTTTTAGAAAATTCTAAAAATTTCAACTTAAGATAATTTTTTATTTTTTTATTTCAAAAAAGAATATATTTTTTAAAATTTTCAAAACCTAATTATATTATTATCTCACAATAAACAATAAAAACATTTTTTAAGAAAATGTATTTTTGAAGAATAAATGACTTTACTAAAATTTTATTACTTATTTCCTAAGAATTAATAAATACATTTGTATTAATTAGAGCCTTTATATATTTTTTGAATTTAGTTTAATGTATTAATATGTTCAAATTTAATGGATATATTATAATGGTTACATTTAAATAATAATATTTTGTGGATTTTTTATGCTCGGTGTTGCATATTTTGTATGCTATCAAACATAGCCTTCTTTTAAAAAAATATCAAGATATTATAGTTATTATTATTGGTTATTATAAAATTGGAGTTGAGGCATTTTTTTCTATAAAACATACTATTTTGGATTAATAATTCATGATACATTTTTAATAAATGTCTTATTTATATATTTTGGTCACAAAGAATAGGAGGATAACTGAGGAAAGGAATCAAGGGCAGAATATCCTAGATAAAAGAATCAGAAGAATAAAATCAAGACTAAAGCTAAAGGAGTTTGAGTGTCATCACAATTTAAAGAAATTTCGTGTCAATAAATTTTATTATCATTTGAAAATAGATTATATAATGAATAAAAATAAATAGAACAATAATTTGTGTGGTGGTAATCACTTCTGTGTTTCTAAAGGTAGTGATCCTGATATTATTTATGATTTCATTAATATTTCATCTAATGATTATTTTTGGGTTGTTGATAGTGTCTTCTATTTTCACATGACATCAGTAAAGGAGTTCTTTTCATCTTATATCCCATGTAATTTAGGGATTTTATATATGGTCATTGATGATCATCCTGGCATTATAGTTATGTGGACAGTTTATGACCAGCATGAAAAATAAGATAGTATTGAAAAAAATTAAGAATTTTCATAATATAAATATAAAACTCATTTCAACTAGTGTTCTACATGATGATTATTTTCTAGTTCTTTTTTAATGACATTGAAAGATTTAAATGGTTTCCTTGATAATTTTTTGACGTTAGAAGTATCTAGGATTTTACGAGACCTGAGCTTCTATTTTCTTTTTACACTAATTGTGTTGTTGAAAGATGTATTTTATTTCAAATTTTGGTACAAAAGACTTAGGAATATTAATGAGAAGGTACATAGAAGCCTTGACAAGATAAATTTTCTTTATGGTCAGAAGGGTTTAAAATTGGACACATTTGATTAATGTATATCCAAAAAATAGAGTAGGGTTAGTTTAAAATTCATCCTTTATATATAAAGTAATGGGTACGTGATTTGGTATAAAATGATTATTTTTTGTCTTTAAATATTAATAATATTTGTGGAAAATTTTATTTTTTAAAATTTATTGGTGACTATTTATGAAAAAATTGGGATTTTATTAAATGAAAAAATTCTATTTCGTATTTATTTTATCTTGTTTCATGAGTCAATTGAGAGGTAAACGAGTGAGATGTTGAAATACACCTTCACTAATAATAGGGGTGATATTTTGACCCTTTTATGGGTATTATGGAAATAAAGGTATTAGAAATCATAAAAATATTTCCATGAATCCTTAATTAAATGGAGTAACTATGTGAATGAATAAGACATTGATAGAAAGAGTTTCGTGATAATTTTCTAATTAAAATTATACTTGAAATTTTTTGGGTGAGGATTTATTTAGATCTGCATATATTATAAATTTATGATCTCTATTTGTTTTATGATATAAACTCCTTATGGGTTTTGGTATTAAAATTAGATCATGTATGATCATTTTTGTGTTATCATTTATAAGGCCTTTACTCATTTTCTAAGAGATATGAGATTTAAATTGGATGTTAGGACATGGAATTTAATTTTAATTATTTATAGACATTTTTAGTTTGGTTACATGTTTTATGATCATGTATTGATGAAAAATTATATAGTGTTTGTGGAGGATTATTCTATTATAGACATTGATATGGTATAAAATACCACTTCTCCAAATTTGGATCATATTGTTATTATTAAACCAGTTTCTGACTAATGTTTTTCTCACATTGTTGATTCTAATAATCATGTTGATATACAAAATGATATTCAAGGTGAACATGTTGGATTTCATTTTATTGATGTGCCTTTTATTTTTTAGGATCTAATTCTAAGAGTAATTTATGAACCCATAGTTCCACTTAGGATATCATATCAATATTGTTTCACTTTTACTAAGAATTCAATCAATGATTATGTGCTCCCCATGGAATGAGGAGAACCATAATCATTTTATGAGGTTCTTGAAAGTGATTTAAATAAAAAAATGGGTTTAAAAATAGATGATTAGATTAGTTAATTCCATGAAAAATCACACTTTTAAGAGAGTCAAGTTACAAAATACTAAGAGATATTTTCAAATATAGTCGATTTATTAGATTAAAACGGATGAATTTAATTTTATTCCATGATCTAAACGAAATTTATTAGTTAAAGGATTTTATAAGAAGAAAGTTATTGATATTGAATAAATTTTCTCATTTATTATTAAAATTGATTCTATTTTACTTTTTCTTAATTCAGTTATATGTTCAGATCTACATATTGAGTATATAGATGTGATCAAAACCTTCCTCCATGATGATTTAGAAGAGTATATTTATATAAAGTAGTCATATTGTTTTAATTAAATAGGTAAAGTAGAATATTCCTACTGGTAGAAGATTATATATGGTCTAAAGTAAGATCTAAGGTAGTGGCAGAAAAACATTCAGTCTTTCATTTTTCATTAGGGATTCAATAAGACCCCTTGAAATAAATGTGTTTTTATTCAAAAATTCCACTAAGGATTATTTTATTATATTTTTTCATTGTGGTGTTTATATAATTATTCAAGTCCATTATGCATATAGAATTGAAAATTTAAATAAGGGTCATTGTTACTCTTTTTTTCATGAAATACATGGGGATATCAAGATATATTATTCACATGAATGACTCTTATGATAAAATGGATCATAAATTATGAATATCTTATAAGTTATAAATTGAGAATGTGCTTCAAATATTTTCTATAGATAGATCCAAAGTGGTTAGTAGTCCTATAGCTTTAAATTTTTATCTAATTTCTTATTAGTCACATTCTACTGATGAGTAATAACAAAAGATGAAACACAAATGTTTTTTATATGATTTTTGGTGATTGATGTATGTGACGATATATACTAGACCTAATATATATCATGTGGTGGTTTAGCCTATAATTTTATTTCAAATCTTGTTAAAGAATATTATAGATTACTGATTCATATTTCTAAACTTAGTCTTCACACTTATAATTAGAGATTGTATCTTAGTAGTGTAAAACCAGGGATTTATTGATTTAAAAATGTAGATGTACCATGACATAAGGATTTTTTAAGAGGAAACTTTAGGATATATGATCAATTTTAAATAGGGAGTTATGTATTATCGTTTTATATCATAGATAGGTGTTTATTTTTCTATAGTATATTTTGAATTTATTACAACTATAAAGGTATGGAAGGAATTTTTATTGATGAATAATTTTATCCATGTATTGAATTCCAACCAGGACATGTATTTTTTTATGATTGTCAAAGTTCCATTTTTTTGGAAACAAATCCCGTTTATTATGGAAAATCCCAACATATCACTATGTGTTACCATTATATACATGAATTCATATATTATGCAGAGCTTCTAGTCAAGATGACTCATATATATGACAATGGGTAAGATATGTCTGTAAATATTATACCAAAGGGTAAATTTGAGGCATGTTGACTAATTATGGGGTCAAAAATATTCCCAAGTTGAGTCAGGGGGGTGTTTTGGGCGATCCACATTACCTATGACCTCGTGTGACTATTTCAAAAAATACAAAGAAAATATAAATAATAACTGAATATAAATGTGTCGAGGTTGGACCAAACATTTTTTAGTTCCAACTCTCTCTTTAATAGTTAGTGTGGGTAGGTTTTATTTATTTTGGATCTATAATTAATAAAAAAAATATTATTCTATTTGGATATGATTAGGTGTATAATTTATAGTGATCCTAGTGATTTTTAAAAAAAAATTCAATTATATGGTGAACCATTTATATTCATGTTTAGATCTTTAGTTTGGATTTTTTTTTCTCATGAAATGTTTCTTTTATTAAATATATTTTGGCCCCATCTATTTTATATATTTTATCTTACATTATCAAATCATTACTTTGGAAATCCATATCAATTTTTTGGATTCTTAGTTGTGCACTCATCATTTTTATTGGATCTCATTTCTGGTCTATGCCCCATATTTTTTCCCTTTTGGGGTTTTCCTTATCAAGAATTCATGGACTCAATAATTAATTTTTTACATATATTTTTTACATCTATTTCATATAAATTGATTTTTTAGACTTATTCTGGTGTGAAATAATTTTATTCCACTACGCATCCATGTTATTCACTCTTTTAAATGTTTTGTGCTCACTACATTTCCCAACACTCAGCACAAAGAAAAAATAAATAAATAATATATATTTTTTTTGTAAAAGTGAGTTTCCTAGATATAAGAAGAATAATACTTATTGATTAGAAAAAAAAGTATATAGAGAGTTATGAATGATGTATTCTTACCATAATTTTAATGAAACTTGTTTTTTCTCCATTTACATTGTAACGTTCGTATATTATTTATCATATATCATCTATAATGAGAAGCCCAAGATACTATGATAGTAATCATAAATATATTTCCTATGGTCAAGATACATCATACTGAAGAGTAATAAATGATGTATTATTATTAGGTGATGTGGGTGAGTAATAATAGAGAATTCATCTCATGAAGTTTTCACTTTGTTATCTTGAGTAAATTCATCACGGCGACTGAACCACCAATATTAACACCACATGCTAAAAGTGTCATTGGATGTTTCTATCTAGGAAAATGTGAACTGGCCTCTTAACATGTGATCATTATCTATGCTTTCCATTTGATAAGTGAATTTTATGTAAGATAAAAATTATCACATTTATGTTGTGGAAGGGTAGTGTGTGTTAGATTCATAATTGGTGGTATGTAATTTATTGAATTATGAAGACAATATTTTTCACTCTAAAAAGGAAGAGATATCTCAAACCCATTAGACCAGGAGGGTTTTTCTTTTATTTAGTACATGGAGATAATAGAATAAGGAAAGTATATTGTAAATTTTCATTAAAATAGTAAATAAATCATGTAATAATGATGAAACAAACTTGTCACCCATCTTTATGAGATATAATTACATAAATAGATTATATTTCATAGACAATGTACATAGGAGGTAGTCATAGCTATGACTCATCCTTATATACTTAGGGTCTTTGAAATGTTACCAGATACCACTTTGGATATATGGGTATGACTTACTACTATAGAGATATATACCTCTAGGTTCACACATAATGTGCATCTAAATGTTCAACCTATTTGAATGAATATAAATTTTGGAAAATGTGGGCCCCTTTTTTAGGGTTAGTAAACATCTGAGTGTGAATGGTCATAACTAAACTAATTTAATTATATTATTTGAGTATATAATAATAATAAATGAATTAATTTGTCAATTTATTCACATTAAATATAATTATAAAATTTATTGTGCCAAAATAATTTTTTTAATGAATTTTATGCATTCATGGTTAGTTGAGTAATTATAAGAGGAAACATCAAGTTAACGGTTTTTATTTTATAACATGAAATATTAATGTGTTACAAGTGAATAATAACATTTTCATGAGGTTTATGATAATTTTAATTAATTTATATGTGCGAAAAAGGGTCTAAAATGAAAGTTTAAAACATTCCACGGACCAAATCACTTTTTTGGGAAGTATAACATACGAATAAAAATGAATTTCCAGCTCATCAATTGTTTCCTCCAATGTTTTTTTTTAATTTAGAGATATTTTATCCTCTCTTGTGACATATATCCTTCTATAAAGTGAGAGATTCAGATATGAAAAAGTTTGGATGGATCCCACCCAATTACATTAATTAAGTGCTCTTCACGCTTTCAAATGGATTTCAAAAAGTGCTTTAATTTCCCATGATAGAACCTGAAAATCCAAGAATTATGATCTTGGAATTTTGGTACATGTGTGTATGATATACATAATGACTTGTTTGGTTCCTTCAAAATATGGTATGTCAAAAATAAATGAATCTTGTTAGTGTTGAAGAATAAATAAGGTAATATTTAATTCTTAATTAAATTTTTGTTCCTAATAATTAAATACAATTTTATGTAGTTTATTAGAGAATCTAAGTATGGTTATATTAGATTTAACACTTCAGAATGAATCTAGACCTAGAATTTTTAAACTACTTTTTCATTTCTTTTCAAATCCCCTAGTTTCTAAAAGTGTTACCAAAAATTTCATTTAGTTATTTAGTGTAATTGTATTTGAATTTCAAGTATTTTGAGTAGATGGGGTTATGATATCCCCAACACCACTAATAGTGATTTTATTTGAGGTCATATGGGTGAAGAAATTTTTATCTAAATATAAAAAAATAATTTTCGTATTAAAATTATACTCTTTTATTTTCAATGAACAATAAGGACCAACATGGGGAATTATTCTGTAAATGAATTAAAAAAGAAAAAATAGGCTAATTAATTTCATTTGGAAAAAATAAAATAAATAATTGAAAAAAACCTTGTGGAAGAAAGATTTTTCCAACATCTTGTAGCTCCCCCCATTGAATAAGTGGATTTAAAATTTTGAAGTGATTATTATCACTATAGTTAAAAAAGTAATAATATTTTTATAATGAAAATGGTGGAAAAGCCTATCACCACACACCAGTAACTATCCCCCTCATGCACTGGTGTGGGGGTTATGTCCTACTACTGCTAACTCGGTGGTCTAGTAGGGTTGAGTCTTACCCAACCCAACCTACACTTCAAGTCCTAGTTAGGGATCTAAACCCTCAGAGTGGTTTTCAATGTTTAGGGAAGCCTGGTTTTTAAAAAAAACACATAATATTTTAAAATATTTGGAATGAAATAAAATTATTTTTTATGCCATTTGACTTTTATTTAGTGAATTAAAATTAGTTTTATTTATTTTAATTCATAAATTATACCCTCTAATTTAATTCATTGTGACTTTATTTTTATTATATAATATTATTTCGTTTTGACTGCTCATGAGTTGAGACAAACCTATACAAGTTGGGTTTATTAGTTTATTTAAATTAAATTTTTATAATGGAATTTTTTTGTAATAATAAATTATTTAGTATTATTCTAAGAAAATAAATGTATCATTCAACTATTTTAAAATCTATAAGGGCCTATATATCCACATTTTTAGTCACAAAAATATATTATCACATATAATGTTCCACCTCAAGTATGAAAATATACATTATAATATAGAGGAGTTCATGGTGACGTGGTTTGAGTGAGGGGATTGTGTGGAACCAAAGAAGATAAATACATGGGAGTTTGAAGAGAATTGTAACTTGATTCAATTCATGGCGTGAAGAGTTCCCCTAGATTCTCAATTGATCTTTCATTCACTCGATGGATAAACCAATAGAAATAAATCATAATCGTATAATTGTTTATATATTTTATATATTTTATTTTTCACTGTTAATTATTTTGTAATGTGTGAATGATACATGATCACATAGTTTAGTTAACACACATGAATATATAATAGAAATGAACATAAAGGATGAATGGTTTCTATTTATGAATGGTTAATGTTAAAATCATGAACACAAATTAACATGTATAATAAATATAATCATATTTTAATTGTGAATAAAATAAAAAAATTAAAATCCCTTAAAAAATATTAAGTCATTAATGCCTTCTATCGCTTAAGTTTAGAAAAAAAAACTAATTTTATGTGATTTATGTCAAACATAATTGATCGTTCCTCGTCATATTGGGGAGTTCAAAAAAAGAGTGATGGGATGAGTTAACTAAAATCAGAATAAATTAAATATTCACAACCATATTGAAGTAATTTAAATGGATATAATTGAGTAATTTAAGGTTACTATTTGTAGTAGATGTAAACACACTCACATGATCAAGACTCTATTATATAATGTGGTTTTTAACCAAAATATCTCCTTAAAAAATTTTGATTAGTGGTATAGACATATCCTGGACTATGAAGAGAGGTTTTAAGGATATTTATCACTACATTAATAAATCAAATATGAATTTTTAAATGATTGGTTGAGGAATACAAGGATTTGAAAAAAATAGTGGATAAAAAATTTGGTAAATAAATATATAGGGTCTCATAATCATAAATCAATTTAAAATTACTAATATGCTAAAGTTTTATTCTAGAAAAATGAAAATTAATACAAAAATACATTATTATGAATCTTATAAAAGGAACATTTCTTAAATGTAACTAAATTTCAAAAATGGCACATGAATTTATGCATCATGCTATGATATTAAAGGAAATTGCATGTGTTAGATTCCCCACTACCTATTGAGACACCTCAACAAGTGAGGGTGAAAGGAATATTACAAGATACATATGAATGAAACACATTATATTTAAAATATAATATAAATTGACCCTCTCTTTACAAACATTAAAATTACATAAATAATGCGGAATACTTAAACATTATACAAAAAATGCAAGAAGACTATACTAGTCTAGTTCCTTTGGAAACATGGAAACGTAAACATTGGTACATAAATGACCAACCTTCTCTCCCACTTGGTTTTTCTTGACTAAAACCCTTCTTAGACACATAAAACATAATACATATCTTCCTAACCTGGGGAAGGAAACATAAAAAGGGGTGAGATAAAATTCTTAGTGAGGGTAAATAAGGGAGAAATGTAAGAATAATCCTGATCATAATGGTAAGAGAACATAATCATGAAGATAGAAGATCATTCCATGCATATCAAAGATCATAAGAGATATCATAGAATAAATATTGTAAATTCATAATACATGAATCATAATGAAATAAAGAACATATGACATGAAATAATAACATAAGAATAATACATCGAATTGTGGTAATACATAAGAATATAATTATTTCTGTAGTATCCAAGGCATCACTTCCAAGACCATCTTAGTGGTCAAAGTCCTTTATTGAACCAGGTGAACCCCCATTCCTTCAATGTAATACTAAACTGAGTAAACCCTTATTCTATCCATATATTACTGAACTGAGCAAGACCTTATTCCATATTTTTATTACTTAACCGAGTGAACCCTCATTTCATCCATGTCTATCTTTTGAGATATAAATATTTACCCAATTAATTTAAGCGAGATATAGGTCACACCCACCACATAATAAAATCATACCTACACATGTCAAAAGATCATAAATGAACATATCATAACCCATGAAATGAAATGGGTATCATAAACATGTAAATATATCATAAATTATGTAAATATATATTATTCATAATCATTTCATCATAAACATAACCCGTGAAAAGAATCAGGTTTCAAAATCATATAACCCGTGAAAGAGAAATGAGTTTCATAACATCATTCCATCAAAACATAATACATTCAAGGAAAGAATATGAATGGAGAAAATGTATAATTTATCATAAAGGCATGATTAACACCAATGGATGATATATTGTATGGGAAATAATTTTTAAATATATTTTAAAAACTCTTCTTGAAAAAATACCCTTTCTTCATTGAAAAATAATTTTTTTATTACATAAAACCTTTTTAAATCATTTTTCTTTGAAAATAGTTCTAAAAAAATATAAATGAATATTTTAAAACAATAAAAAATTTAAAATCTATTTTAAATTTAGAATTATCTTCAAGTATCTTTTGAAAACATGATTTTTTTTAATAAAATAGATTTACAACTGAAGAGAGTGGTGGTTAGATTTTTCTAAAACATTTTCTTAAGTTCAAAAGAGTAAAAAAATGGTACTAAAAAATGAGTATATCTATAAAAAATAAGGTATAAGTAAAATCATGAATATTATTGAATAATGTATCATTGTATTTCATCAAAGGATTAATAAACATAAACAATCTTGAAAACAATGAGGAGATTGTCTCAATAAACTATTATAACTTGATGACCTGAGATCATACTCTTAATATAAGAAAAACAAATTAAAATTATCTTAATATATCATGAAAATAATTATATTAATGATATAAAATTTAAAATTTGATTATACACACCTCAAAAAAATTAGGTTTATAACCAAACATGAGTCGTAAACAAGGAAAATTGAGACAAGATTGTTTTACCAATTTGGTGAATTTTGAAAGTTAAACTCCATGAAAGAAGGATCATAGAATGGATATGTGAATACACATAAATTTAAGTTTAATATACATAGAATTCAATAATGGTCATAAATTACACCACACAAAAAGAATGATTGGAGAATATAGCTTGTATCTTACAGAAACTAAAAGTCAGATAAAAATCCCCTTACCTTGCGTCTTGACTCTCTTTGTACTCGTACAATATTCTTATATCATAAATATAATTTTATTAAAAATATTTTACAGAAGAATATTATTATACATAATACCATATATGGTGTTATAATTAACTTATATTACCCTCTTTTTAATGATCCTATGTTAAGGTTTCACTTCGGGTAAAATTCACTTTGTTCTTCACTTGTGTCTTAATTTGTTACGTATTTTATCCGTATACTTATATCATAATTACAGAATGTAAACCATGATATAAATATCAGTTATATATAGTATATATGTATTATAATAATCTATATAATATATTATTACTAAATTAAATAC
This sequence comes from Viscum album, assembly GCA_963277665.1. NCBI lineage: Eukaryota > Viridiplantae > Streptophyta > Magnoliopsida > Santalales > Viscaceae > Viscum > Viscum album. The sequence goes on along the minus strand of OY728148.1, from coordinate 1,570,730,453 downwards.
AACATTCATGGAAATGATAAGTCGTACATACGCATGGACACTATTTCCGTCTTTATTATTGTATTCAAAGAAAGCATGTCAATGAAATGTATATGTGTGTGTGTGTGTGTCTATGCATGTGCATGTTTATATATGTATAATTATTCTAGTGTAATGGATATATTATTTATATCATATAAGTTTATTAAAACCATCTTTAATACATTTCATGTGGTTTGTGAACGAATCACATCTCTTTGAGGGGGCAGTAGTCCACACATCCTAAAACAAGATTATTATCTTAACAGTAAATGGAAGGTAAAAATAGATTTGATGTAAAAGGAATAAAGAATCTCAAATACAAAATAAATATAATATATTAAATATATAAATATATTTTCCATCATAATTTTCACCATGATTGGTGGTAAAAGAGAAATGAGCAATCATTGTTTTATGAGTCAGTAGTTCGTCATACATAGAAATAGTATATTCCACATCCATTAGATGGAGGTAGGTCTAACATTAGGTTATAAAAATTTCATAAAAAATCCTATTAATAGTTGTATTATGTTTTTGTCACACAAAAAGGAAATAAATATATTGTATGGTGTGGAGAAACAAAATAAAAGAATAGATCTTGAGAGAAGACATTAACTCTTAATCAGGTAACTCCTTTTGGTTTATGCCAGAAGTCTTGCTTGAGAATATTTTGAACCAAAGGTATTATTCAAGGTAAAAGGGGGGATGTTTTTATGCTACTTAGGTAAATATTTTACAAACATAAAAGGTTTGAGAGGTGTGAGTAATGGGTAGAGGTGGTGGCCTTTTATAGGGGGAAAGGACTCACAAGAAGTTTTTAGAAACAAATTAGGTGTTCAATTTTTTTTACATAAAAAAGTCATAAAAACCAAAAGAAACTTAATAATGAATGTTTTATTTCCTAAATATGTACATAAAATTGATTTTGGACAAGTTTATAGGTCATTTAGCCCCTTAATTTTAAGGTTTAGGTCCCAATTAAGCTTGATTTGGCCTTAATTGCTGTGATTAATTTTTATCACTTTAACTAATAATTTTTGTCAAAAATTAACATGTTCCTATTAGAATATAAATATTAGACTGAATAAAATGGTGTATTTCTGATTTTTTAAATTCAATTCACATAAGTAGAAAAATTAAGATTACTGCTAATCCTAAATACAGGATAGAATAACGTTGTTTTACAATATGAAAGAGACCAAAAGTTTTTTAAGATTTTATATTCTGTTTCAAAATTAAATTCATTATAATGAATTTTATTATAATATTATATGTAATATTTATCTAATTTTATATTAAATAGATTTTATTATATATTTTATAATTAATAATTAATTAGACAAAAAGTCAGTTTTCAACTAAAAATCATATTTTCATTATTAATCGAAAAATAATGCCTCTACGAAAAAACCTCAAAATTCACCATAAAATAATTTCAATGTTATGAATTCATAAATGAGTTTTATTTTAAAAAATTATATTTATAAATGTTTCTAAAATTACTTTCATTATCAAAATCAGTTCATTCAAGAAAACAATGTTTTTAAATAGAGGACTTTACCAAAAATCATATCTTTTATTATCAATATGTTGTATTTATATAGAAAAATTATAAAAAAATATTTTATTATTATTTATTATTATTCATATTACTAAGTTTAATTTCTAGGTTATAATTTTCTTATTTCAATATTTAAAATAATAAAAATAGATGTTTTGTAGAAACTCAGTGTCTCATGTATCATATGCCAACTCAATGTTGTGTGAATCATACACCAAGTTGGTTTTGCATGTAACACACACCAAGACATTGTTGAGTGTGAAAGGAATATTTGACTTAGTTTTTTGTAATAAATAAATAAAATTTTAAATTTATTCTAAAAGAATAGGACCATAAAAACTTAGGGTGTTACATTCTACCCCCTTAAAATGAATTTCACCCTCAAAATTTGTATCTCATATAAAAAAATGAGGATACTTTTAATGAGGATAATTCTTGATAATGGATTCACTCATCCAAGTGTGTCACCATGGAGGGTACCTGTTCTTTTTTTTAATATGAACTATGGATCTATGCGACTCTTTATTAATTATAGAGATCACGACAAGATCACAATTAAGAAGAAGTATCATATTCCTCATATTGATGATTTTTTATTAATTATTAGGGTCTATATATTTTTTACATTATTCATATTTGGTCTATATACTATCAATTTTGGGTAAAAAGTGAATACATAGCCATGACAACCTTTTGTATGAGGTATGGTCATTATAAATTTATATTGATGTAATTTTGTCTTACTAATTCCCATATTATCTACATGGATTTAATGAATAGAGTATATATATATTACCTTGACCAATTTTTGTTAGTATTTATAGAAGATATTATTCTATACCCCAAGATAAAGGATGGTCTTAAAGTTTCATTTTTAGGCCATATAATCTCATGTAAGGGTATATCGGTGGATCCGTCAAAGATGGAAGGTATTAATAGTTTTCCCAGACCGACAACGGTGACTATGATTCAAAATTTTCATGGTTTGTTTTGAAATTGTTATTTATTTATGAATAGTTTATCATATACATACAATAGAACGACTAAGTTAACCCAGAAGGTTGTCAAGTTCTTTTAAACAGATGAATGTGACGAAAATATCAAGGAACTAAAGGGAAGGTTATCTAGGATACCAATACTTAAACAACCCTGACGTAGAGAAGGTTTTGTGATCTTTAGTGATACATAAAAAAGTAATTGGGATTTTTCCTCATGTATAATGATATGGTGACAGCATGTGCCTTGGGAAAAATAAAAAATCGTGAGAAAATTTATCATACTCATGATTTTGAGTTAGAAGCTATAATTTTTTCATTGAAAATATCTATAAAATATATTAATAATTAATAGTATGATATATATACTGATCATAAAATCATAAATTATATATTAATTAAAAAGTATTTAAATATTTTCTAAAGGATATGGTAGGGTATGATTAAAGAGTATGACCACTCAATATATAACCACCCTAGGAAAGCGAACATGGTGGTCGATGCTCTGAGAAAAAATCCCATGTTATTTTATCGATGTTGATGATTAAAAGAGATCTAATATTTATAGATTTTCCAAAGAGATATATTCAAATCATGAGTAAATGAGATAGATCATATCCTTCTCAGAATATTGTTAAAACATCAATCCCTGTAAGTATTAAAGAGAAACATATGGAATAATAAAAGAGGTGAGAAATATTCTTGAGCTCAACGACGATTGTGATGGAATAATAAATATCAGTAACTTAGTATGTGTCTCATCAATACTAGATCTATAGTATATATTATATGAAGCTCATACTTCATCATTATCTATTTATCTTGAAATACGAAGATGTATAGAGTTTCGAAAGATTATTTCTAGTGAGACCACATGAAAAGAAATATTACATAGTATGTATCTCAATTTCTAGTATGTTAACAATTTCAGGAAAAGCTATAGAAGTCTAATGGAATGTTACAACCATTTCTGATACTATAATAGAAATGAAAAAACATTACCAGGTATTTTTTCATCAGACTTCCAAAAAACTTCTAAAGGGAATAATTTTATTTGGGTTATAGTTGATAATATTATGAAATTAATATATTTTATTATCATCATATAATATTTCTCTCTTAATCATATTTATAGGATATACATTAATAAAGTGTTGAAGAATATTATAGAATCACATTCCATTGTACTTGATCGGGATCATAGGTTTACCATAATGTAATGGTGAAGTCTGAACCATGATTTTGACATAGATTTGAGTTTTAGTATCAATTATCATCATCAGATAGATGATCACTCTAAGAGGACTATTCAAACTCTATAATACATGTTGATAGGTTTTTTTATGGTTTGAAAATTTGGTTGGACTCAACATGTTCATTTGGTATAATTTCTTTAAAACAATAGACTTCATTTGAGAAACAGGATGGATCGTTATAAAGACCTCTATGGAACAAATTACAGAAATACAGTATATTGGGATTAAGATGTATAAAGAAATCTATGGTAACCATAAATAGATATGGAATTGGCAGAGAAGGTTAGAGTTATTAATAAGTATATCAAGATAGATCAGAGTTGATAAAAAATTTATGATGATAATTGTTGATGACATATATAGCTTAAAGTTAGTGAAAATTTATTTTTATAAATATATCATTGGAATAATTTTATGAGAGTTTGAAATAAGTTCAAGTTGAACCCTCTATATATCATTCCCTTTAAAATTATTGATTATATCGGGATGGCTACTTAATACCTGGTTCTTCCACTGAATATCTCTCAACTTTATGATGTTTTTCATGTATCTATCTTGAGAAAGTGTATACATGATCTTTCACAAGTACAAATATTTGAGTTCAAAACACTATATCATGATCTCTCTTATTATTAATAACAATTTGGTATTTCTAATCTAAGATAAAATGTTCTACAAAATAATATAACTCATTTTGTCAAGTTATTATGGTGAAACCATAAATTTGAAGAATCTACATAGGAACCCAAATATGTGATAAGGATGAAGTATCCTCAGTTGTTTCTAATAGAGTGGAGGATTTTTTTGGACAAAATTATTATGAATGTGGTATAATATAAAACACTAAGATTTTATGATATATTTCTCCCTAGATAAATTTAATTTCTTTTATATCTTATGACACATGAAACCTCAAGAATAAATAAACCATAATATAGCATACCATTATGAAATAGTCATTAAATTAGAGGTATAAATATGAATAAAATAAGTTTGAAAAAAAATATAAAGGTTTTATATAATATAAATATATTGATAAATAAGTACTCAATTTTCAATAAATATGTCGTATTCTTCAAAAATATATTCTCCTCAAAAATTGTTTTTATTTAATTTTGTGCATGTATATTATATTTAATTTCAAAAAATTATTGAAATTTTATTTTTAAAAAATAAACTTCAATTATAAAATCACCATGTCAGAATTATCTTATGATGATGTTTTAGGAATTTTATGAAAATGTTAATTTTTCGGTAAATAGTGAAAATATCGATATTTTTAAGAAAACTGTTTTTTCGTTTTTAGTATTTTCAAAGATAAATTTTAGTATTTATTAGTTTAAAATTTTCATTTTATTATTATTTTTAAATTAATTCAATTTATACCTTTTCGATCAACGTTATACTTGATCTTTGTATAAAAACACAGTTAGACTTAAAAATAAACTTTTCAGAAAACTATTTTTTATTATGCTTTTTTGTTTTTATATTAAATTAATTTCAACTATTTATAAAAATTTAATATTGAAAAATAGATTCCATATTTGTAAAAAACATTTCTAATTTTCTTTAATCAGTCTAATTTCATTTTTTTCATTATGAATAGTGACTATGGTTAAAATATTATTACCACAGTAAAAAGGGTAAAATGTGTAAATTAATGGTAAAATAATGTATAGGGAAACAATTTTTCATCTTAATTATTATTTTATGAATTTATTCTTATGTTCATCACTTTATTATAAAATTTTAATTATTTATGGGACACTTTTCACTGATTATTACTTAAAAATATTTTATTACTTTAAAAACTTCAAGGTGTATCCCTCCCCACACTAAAAAAAGGGAACCCATCCTCTATATTTTTTAAACCATTTTGTGCCACCTATCTTGATCAAGACCTTCTCAATTATCATATAAAATTTTATATATAATATTTAGAGTTGTTGGATTTCTTAAAAGTCCATTTTGATGGTCATTAATAAGTGATTTAATGGAGGGATACCAAAGAAGAGGTAATCATCTTGCCCAACCCCTTTCAATTTATTTCGTCTTGTAAAACATATAAATATATGGTTTAAATTTTAAAATAATCATTTTACTATCATAAATATACTTAATTTTAATTATTTTGATGGATGAATCATATTTCATTCCCTTTCTGTCAAATGGGAAATGAAAAGTATTGTATGTGCCTACGTGTGGATTACCGCCTCCACAAAGCGATATGGTTCATTCTCCACCGCCATAATTCAAGATTTTATATTATAATGTATTTAATTTTTATATATTATCATTATAAAAAATTGTATTACATTAATTTTAATATCGCATCAACCTTCTTACCTTTCCATTTGTAGAAAGTCTATAAAGTCTCTTGTGCATAAGTGTGGACTACCACCTCCACGAACCATTATGATTCGTTTTCTATGTTATATTTACATGGATTATAATAAAAATTGATTAAAAATATATATATGATAAATATGATATAATAATGATTATTAAAATTTTGTTTATGATTTACCATTATTTATTTCAAACCATCCAAAAGTGGAAACATCATTTGTGCTTAGGTACAGACTATCATCCCCATGAAGTGATAAATTTTATTTTTCATCACTAATTTATATAAATAATTATAAAAGTGAATATGATGAAAAAATATGATACTTATTTAATTTTTAATATTATGTATATAATTAAACAATGAAAAATGGTTAAAGTATCAGAACCATATAACCGAAACATGCATGAAAAATGAAGTAGTTATCTCTTACAACAGGGATTTTTACAATGAATTTATAATGAACATGTGATAGGATATTATAAGTAAATAATATATGTTATGATATTTATTAATATGGTTATATAATATATTTAGAATAAATTTATATTTATTATAAAATGTAATTTAATGCATTTCATGAAATACAGGACTTGACATAAGGGGTTTAAGTTTCAATCTCATTTTAATCGAGATTATTTATGCATGATTTTCTATAAAATAATTTATATTATCATTATTTAATAACCCCCTTTAATTTTTATTCTCCTATATTTATTTTTTGAAATTTTAATTTTTATTACTATTTTTCTCTCCATGTTTTAAAAAATAGTTCAGAAAATTATTTTAAGAAAAGTTGACTTTATTTATACTATTTTGGTGTGAAAACATTTTTCTTCTATTCCCATGTTTTCTAAGAAATAATTTTTTGACTGTTATTAATTAATTTTTAATATAAATTTTATAATTTTTAAATTTTTATGAAAATTCTTAAAAATTATTTTTCTTTTTATTTTCTAAAAAATGTACTTTTTATCAAAGGAGAGAACATAATATTTGTTTTAATTATTACAGTATGAATGGAATTTCTAACCATCATGAATTCTAAATATATTATATATTATTTAAATTTTTCCATGGATATTTTAAAATAAAAATTATTCTTATTATTATAGAACCCAATAGATTTTAAATAAGTGATTTTAAAATGAAAAGTGCATTATTCACAAGAAATATTCTAATGATCTTTTTAAACAAGTCCATCAATCCTAAAATGCTTTGATGTTAATCATGATTTAACAGGGATATGATCTAATGAAATTATAATTGTTATTTTACTAGATTCTCTATGATTATGATTATGATATGTTCAAAAAACCCATTTATTTTCCCACGGGTTATGCTATATGAAATAATGAAATGTTTATAAAACTAGTTTCATTTCGAAGGGTTATAAAATAATGATATGGTGAATTATTTATGATCTAGTGGAACAAATATCTTTGGTTTTAATTATGTGAGGGTAATCCTTGAATCATGTAACCCTCCAGTGCATTTTTTAATGATTGATATATCATGGGATAATAAGGTATGGAATTGGGAGTGAACCTAGTTTTGTAAGGGACTATATCAACTATGATAGTCCTGGGAGTGAACCATGACAAAGGAAATGATGGAATAATTATTGAACCTAATCCACAATGATAACCTTGTTAGTGAATCATGAATAAAGAAATGGTTTTATATTCTTAATTATATTCCAAATACTCTTGAATTATGATAATAATGTGTTCTCATAACTCAAGATTTATGGGTGATGATTCCACACGTTGATGTATTATGTCTTTTGATTAAAAAAATCTTATTCGATAATTCATGATTAAATATATTTGATTTAATGGGTATGATAAATGTAATTTATGATCATGGGTTCACACCCTTATTCTTATCTTATGTTTTCATATGATCATTGATTGGTATCCCTTATGTTTACCCCTATTAAGATTCTGAGCTAACCATTTATTATGTTTCATTTTCCCCACGATATGAGTTGGTTTTTTTCATAATTAGGTTTCTTATAAGGGTTATAATTGAAAAAACATAGTGGTAGATGACCTAAATATTTTATATACCAATGTTTTATATATCCAGGTTTCTAAATGCACTAAACATTTATGGTTTTGGTGTGGATCATAAGGTAATGTACCAATATATTCACCTAAAATGATGTAATATATATGTAATTTTTCTTGGGTCACCTCAATAATCCACTTTACACATATTTTGGGCAATTTTATACAATTTAATAAGAACTTAAATAAATTTAACTATTTAGTTCTTATTGTGAAAAAGTTGAGAGACAGGGTTAATACACTCAAATTTGTTTTAGTCAATATAGATTTTACAATTACCATTAAAGAAACTAAAGTTAAATTGGTAACATATTTAACATGAAACTATATTTATAGCATGTGGCAAGAAAGATATTTAGAAGACACACTCTAATGAATTCAAGTAGAAGAAATAAGTGGCATCAAATTTTTGAATATTCATCATTTCATGTGATATTTTTATGTTACTTATTGGGTATTATATAAAATATGTGTGTTAAAAATTTGTATCCTAATATAGTGACCAAGATAGTTTATAAATATAGAAATTAAGGTTAATTCACTAAGTAGATAAGGAAGTAATATTCCTCTGCCAACTGTTATAAGCACATGGCGTCTAATTTCTTAGTGCATTGGTTCTCATTATGGAATAAATTTTTTTATTTGTGTCTCATAATAAAATAATAGTTTATTAATACTTAGAATCATGAAAAATAAATGATGAGTATATAATGAAGGAATAAATAATAATAAGTTATGGAATGATTATTCTTAGTAATGTATGTCCAAAAGAAAGTTTAAAGGAAATCTAAGAAGGGTGTCTGGACTTTTTATGAGGTAAAACTCTAAGGTATTTTAAATTATAGCTAATTTGGTTAAAAATTAATAAATTTACATTTCGATATTAAATTTTATTAATATATATCTCTAATAAAACTAGATTAACAATATATGTGTTAACTATTTTAGGGAGAATTTAGAGGTAAAATCATGTTATTAATGAGATTCCTTTAAGAGATTTCATGAATTTAAATGTAAATTATGAAACTGGCATGATTTGAAAATATGAGTTGTTTTGAGACTGTTATCCAAATAATGTCTTATCCATGTATTCATCGACCATGAAAATATAGATTGTATTTACTTATAAACTCTCATTTCCTTATACAAATAAAATTCATGATGTGAATAAAAATAGTATCAATAAAGACTCTTATAAAAACATATTGATCATTAAAATATATAGTGAAGTTATTATTAATCTCACATTTTCCGATACACATCATAATCTTCATGTATGTACAAAGAGGATCAATTAGGAGACTTATAATTCATGTAAAGTATTTTATAACTTCATTTGGATATTTTGTTAAAATAGTCGTATTGACCCATAACAATATGATAACTCTGACGAAAAACGGATATCATATGATTCATAGTATGAGAAAAAATCATTACATCATAAAACAATGGTTTAGATGTAAATATTTTGTTAAGGCTGAACCTATAATTAAACTTGCATTAATAAAATAAAATTAATCTTTATAATTATCATAATGTTTATATAGGGTATAACATAAATACCTAAGATATAAAAGTTATAATCAAGTTGTAAAGTATATTTTTATAAAAGGGTGTACATAACTGTTTGAGATAGTGGGATATAGATTAAATTGGACAATTTTAACAATACATATACATAAATTTGTTACATCAAAAAAAAATTCCAAAGAATATCATGGAAAGAGAATGTTTCATATACACATATTATGATGCAATTTTAAACCATAGTTATAGTTTTATGATCACTAAATCAAGGATATATATTGTCAAAAAAATTATGTTCCCAAGTAAAAAATATTTTATGTTTTTACTGAGTAAATATGTTTTTAGTGGAAGAATGTGAATAGAATTCTTAAATTATTGTTTAAATTTAGGAGTTTTATTTTGATATATTTCTTGATATTAAATAGTGGATGATATATTTAAAGCTAAATAGAACCATCAAAGACGCATAGTGCATAAATGTGACAAAAAAACCCCAGGGAATAATACAGGTAATTTTCAATCTCACTGAGTTGCATAAATTTTGTAGGCACACTTTTAAAAGTTCACTCTGAATCTACAATCAATTTTCAAATAACAGCGTGGTTATGAAGGCCAATTATGTGGAATTTATTTCATGTATTTTTCAACATGTCTTTTTTTGTTATGTTTTTTATGATAAATTATGTATTTTATTCTTTAATAATAGGGTTGTTTCTAATTATTTATTTTAAAATTAGATTTATTAATAATTGTTTTGAAATTAATTTTTTATATGATTTAATTATTAAATTTTACATTCTTTTAACATATTTTTTACTTTATTTTAAATTTTATTTATAATTTTTTTGTATCATTTTATTAAATTAGTAAATTGTATATTTAATTTTTTATGTTCCTATAAATTTATATATAATGCTAATAATTTTTAATTTTTAATTTTTAATTTTTAATTAGTGTTCATTTTAATTTTTAACATTAAATTCTTTCCTTTTATTATTTATGTATTATAATTTTTATTAACATATTATATTTTTTTCTTCAATTTATATTTTTTTAATTTATTCATTTATTTATATTTATTTTCTTAAATTTCAAGTGTACGGAATTATTCACATAGGGGATTTGAAAATATTGGTCACGTATTCAATTTAACGAGTCACCCATGTAGTTGAGTAATAGTAACAACCACGTAGCCAAATTAAAGAGGACATCACGTATCCATATTTTGGTAAGTGTTATTCGTGTACATGATTCTCCCATATGAGTGTCAAAGACACCTAAGAGAAATGTACTAGAATTTAATGAAAGATCCAAAATTGGTTCAATGAAGCTCAATTATAACTGATCTGAGTTTGTGCGGTTGAAGATGGGTTTTTATATGATTTTAGAGATGAATGGAACTTATAATGATCTTGATCTAAATATGTTGAGGCCAATGATTGGTGAATATTGGGTTATGCAGTGTGTCATTATTGAATTATACAGGCCAAACCAAATCAAAATTGAACTTATTGTGATGGAAAGGCTTGGGATCCAACTATAAGCTCAAACCCAAGCTCTATGATATAGTAAGGTCATCCAAGTTTGAAGAAGTATCCATACTTGGAAGCATGGAATTGAGGTGGGGGAAAGATTGAAAACATGTATTTTCAAAGAATAAGGTCGAATCAATTTATTTGGTGTTAAATAATGATGAACACAAATCAATGAACTTATACTGATCTGAGATCATATGATCGGGAAATAAACTGATTGAAGGAAGTGTCTACTATTCAATAATGGTCTCTGTTGTATCTTATTTTGAATATGAAATGATTCAAATTTATTTATAATCATTTCGAATTGAAAAATGTATTTCTATCCATGGTTGAGTTCAATGAATGGATTAGATACATTAAGTTGAGTTTAAGGTTTTCCACAGCTGGTTTGTGAATTCAGTCTAATCAAACTCAATAAAGATGGACTAATTAGAAGGATTTAACATTTTTCTGAAGATAAATCATTGACTAATTTCTATATCATGGTTATATTTCTTCATTTATAGGTTATTGATTCAAAGCTTATAAAGGGGGATCCCATATTCTCTAATGTCACAGTCATTATTTTGAATCTAGGTGAAAACATGGTACTTAATTTAATGTCAGAGTAAAAAATTTAAGTTATAATTGGTCGACTCAATAGAGGTTTCTTCATTCCCCCTTAGTCCCATGGTTTCATAATGTATTAAAAGGGTTGTTTCAATTGATCTCGTGCTTGTCCGAAATATCGGGTTTGTGTTTAAAAAGAATTTTTTTCATTGTGTGTTTCAACAATTTTATGATTGGAAAAACAAATAATGGGAGCAGGTCGAAAAGGGAAATGAGAATTTTGTGTGGAAATAACATATTTGATACATTACATCTATTAAATTAGGGATTTAATATTGAAAAATTACCTCTATAAGTGGTAGAATTTGTTGAATCGAAACTCGAAAAATATAGTGGTGGTGAAAGACTGTAAATGAATTAGATATTCTACTTAGTTATCAAGAGAATGATGAAGGAATTTGAGTTAGTGATCTCAAAGAGATATAAAAAGTAATATTATGATTTAAGAAATACAAAATTTATAATTGGGTACAGGTAATGAAATTTATGGATGATGAGAGTAGATTTTGGGAGCAGAGATTCTCGTGGGGAGAGTTGGAGGAAAAGCAAGAACACTCATGACTCAGTAATCAAATGAGATGGATATTGAGGGAGAATATGAACTCAATAAAGAAAATTAATTTCTCTTTGTCCTATTTTACATTCCTATTTCAATATTCACTTAATTGAATGTTTTTTTCTTCCACTATGTACATGTACAAATAATTTTTATAGGGGATTCAAATTGAAATGAATTGAAAATTTTCTATCTATTTGAATTAGTTTTATAAATTTTTCAATGATATTTTCAAATAATGAACTTCATTTTGTTCTTAATTATGATATTTTCTGTTATATTTTAATTATTTTCGGTGATCTTAGTGAACCATTTAGATTTAGATAATCTCTTAAAGTAAAGAAAAGTGAAAAATATTATTGTCCCTCTTTTATTTCAATGGGCAGATCTCTTCCTAAAATGTGGTTTACCAATAATTTTTGGAGAGTCCATTATACTATATAGAACACTTTAATAGAATTGATGTGTCACTATACACCTTCTTCATAGTCAGTGGAATAATTTTTCTAATTGTAAAAAAGAATATAAAATCATTTTTAATATATTTAGGGAAGTTTGATTCATATTAGTTATTCAACTACCAGTCTCTCTCTCTCTCATTTCTTATGCTGCTTGTAAAATCCCAGATTCTAGAGAGTTATGTACTTATTTACTATTCAAACCCTCGTATATTATTCTAATCATGGGTTCTAATAGCTTAGGAGTGTTCTTAGAGAGTCTGGGGCTCATTTAGAGCCCGAAGTTTCAGAAAATTGAATTTCAGGCTAAGCTGCATAGTTAGAGTACGGTTAGTTCTAACTATACAACCCAATCATTTGGGATACACAATGAAAAGGGTGAGACACATGGTTTGTCTGCAACTATTTCTAATGGGTCATATGTTCATATGAGGATTTAAAACAACTTGGACAATGGAATTTCCATAGATTGTGCACAGTTAAAAAACCGCGCAATTCTCCAAAGTAGGGACTCCCCCACTAAGCATAAATGGGTGCACGGTTAGCACATGGTCTGGATGGTCATCTGACTAAACCATACATCCAAAACGAGTGTAAAATTAAATATTCAACCCTAACAGTTTTTAAAACACAAAACATATTTTCTACTCCTCTACTAGATATCTCCCACACATGAACTCATATCCTCTCCTCCTCTTAGATATTCAGATACCTCCTTTATCTGAAATAAAGATCCTTCACCATTTGATGGATTGTAGATATTGAGGTAAGCTCTACACTCCTCTTTCTTCCATTCTTCACTTCCATTATTCTATTTTGACATATTTAGGTGTAACCACTTTTGCCTATTTTTAGGGAATTGGACTATTTTTTTGACATCTCTCATTCTATCTCGATTAGAAGGTAGGTAAAAGAACAATGGTCCTCTATGAAACTGTGGTATGTGGTCTAGGTTCTTTCCAACATGTTTATAATTTTTTACAATGTTTCGTCATGCTGCATGATAGACCATTCTAGTTATTCTTATAAAATATTAAATAAATTAATCTTAAGGTTTTATCATGTTTATTGTGATCATTTATTATATATAAACACATTAAAGGTTGTTTAAATTTAGGGGGGTCATCCCAATGGGTGTTCCCTACCTCGTTAACCATTTTCCCACTGACTTAATTAGTTAGAACACCTATTGAGGTGTGATTATTTTTCATAAATCCATTGAATGAATGAGTTGACTTTGAATAATTCTTGAATGATCATGATTTAGGCCCCTTTGTCTATTCCATAATCCTCATTATTATTTTTATTCCTCATGCATTATGAATTATTCTTCACTGATTATGTTTTATGATTATTCCCCACACCATGTTCAATGTACTTTATGATTATAGCTTAGTGCCTTGGGGTTATTGTTACATGTCATAGTTTTTCAGTGGAATAAAATGAATTTACAATCTTGATTATCTTTTTGTACATGTTTTGCCTTGTTTGTGATATGTGATCTTGGTTGATATGCCACATATACTTACAGAATGGGAGAACACATGGGTCATGACTTAAATATGTCATTGATGGACTTGTCATGCTTGGTATTGGAATGATTGGATGCACTAAGAGTGACACTTGTATTTTCTTGTATTGGAACTCCATAAGGATTAGTTATATCTATGAGTGATTGAGGTTACCAAGAAGGAACCACAGATAGACTCATTGGAAATATGGTTATACCATGTATCAAATGATACTTTGTCTTCTATGTGATATTAATGGGATGAGCTCAGGGGTTATGTTGACACTATGTCAAGAGTGACAAGAGGGAAACCTTTTAGGGGTCACCTTGGATAGTTTATACGACATTGGATATTATGGAATCTTCTTCAGTGACCCATGGGATTCTTTTGTGCATCACCATAGATGGTCTCAGGATGCCACACTAGAATTGGGGGATGCCTCTGTTTGGTTTACAATTGACGCCCTATTGTTAAACTATGAATTGATTGATCAATGGTAATGGGTCCCATCTTCCAATCCCAATCACAATATTGGGGTTGGTCTATACTTGATTCCTTATTTATGGTGAACCATGTACACACCTTCTCACTGATATATAGTTTTACTTAGTTCATTTATATGGATTAGGCTAAAGAAGGTGGTATCAGTTAGATATCCATTGAGGATCATGGACCAATGTACCGATTTATTTGTTTATTGACTTGCATTTATTTTTTTTGGAACACTGTACATTATATATATATATATATATTGCATGAAATGGACTGATCAAGACACATTTTTTGGTGGCCTATAGGGAATATCTCACCCCATGCTTGGGTAGACTTTAGTATCCTATAATCCTGTATGGTTGTAGGTATATATAAAGGGAATAGTATTGCTTCTGATTCTTCATTGACTTTTCTAAAAGGTATTATGGGAGAAGAAAACAAATCCTATACTCATGATTCTAGTAGTTGTTTTTTTTCTTTTTTTCTTTTTGTTAGCATGTGGTATATGCTTGTACCCCCTATTTACCTTTATACACATTTTGTACAGTTAAATTTCAGTATTCTCATCATATTTTTTATCTATTAATTGTTCATCATCCACATGTAGTGTCTCTATCTTGGGTGATTTATTTATTATTATTCTGTTGTAGTCTATTTTGTATTACTACTTCTTCTTTGGTGGTTTACTATTCATTTTTTCTTAGTGTTTGCTTTTATTTTTTTCTTATATACCAATATTATCTACTCTGGTATGTGAGGTAATAGGCTCCCCAAGGACACACACCAATCCCTAACTTCTAGTTGATATCCTCTGGAATATGCGGATCCAGTCTTGAGGTCTCATGTCCATCGTCATAGGGAACCACTATGTGGCATCCAGGGTCGGATTATATAAAGTGATATCAAAGCCTATTCCATTTTTCTTAATATTTAGCTATTATACATGAGACTAGGATTATTGGAATTTGTTAATGAGTTTATTCCTAAGATTGGATAACCCATCAATTGGGGAAACACTAATTTATTGGGATGTGTAAATGTTGTTCTTGGATGAGTTGTTACAGTTTTTTGGATTTCATAGATTGTTGAGGCACTTGTTTTGTTCCATTGTTATTATGATGGGATATACTCTATCATACCCCAATTAAATGAGTGAATATTGAATCATGAATCAGACAAGGCACCATAGGAATTAAATTTCAGGTATTAGACTATTCCATATCTACTTTTCTACATATATTGTCTGTATTTCATGTTATTTTTGTGGGTGTATCATCTGTTAGGCATTTAAATGTGATAGTATTTCTGTAGGATGATAAAATATGATAAATTAAAGTGAAAACGTAAATACAAATAGGGTTTTCTCATATATATTAATTATGAAACCTCAATTAACCATTTATTCCATATTAGATAATTTGATTGATGAATTCCACTGAAATTTATGAATCAAGTGCTTCTATAAATTGGAGATGGTAGTTCATCCAATAAAATCATTATGCATGAAATTTTATATCCTAATTCCATATATGTAGGCGATATTATAGTTACTTGACATTACAGTTTCAGTTTAAAAAGTGTACATGCCATTATAAATTTGGGATTGGTGATGAAATTAACAATATTGGGATGCCAATATTGAAATAAATTAGAATAAATGATAATAAATAAAAAATTTAGAATAAAAAGTCTACCACTAGATAAATATTCCAAATTTAATATAAAGGGTTTTTTCTATATTCCTTTTATTTGAATCTCCATATATTGGAACCTCAACAGTGTTATACAAGACCCAGACCCTGACCAGACCTTAGTAGTGGGTAGCAGGTTGTGTCTCCCATGATCCTTTTGTGAAATTTTCTAATCATCTAGTCCTGGATTTGTGATCAGGAAGAGAGGTGTGAATCTATTATAGTAAAGTGTTATACTTATCCTTTTTTATTATTTTTCATATCAGTAGTATATCCTATCTGAGTAGTGATCTTGGAAATTATATAGTTATGTCACTATGACGTCCTTGGGTCGTGCACCTAGAATGTGGAAACAAGCATGCAATGGAGGTGGTGGGGCCTATTCCACTAGTGATACCTCTTGTGTTTCCACCTGAAGAACCTCCTATTGATTTTAAACTAGGTTATTATGCTCAGTTATATGAATTTTTTTCTAGTTTATGTATTCTTTTAAAGGTGCTCCTCGACCTACCCCTATTATGGTAGAGCGGACCTGTGAGTTTCAACAACAGGATCCATCAACCTTCATGGGAGATATTAGACCTCAGGCTATTGATTCATAGATGTAGGACATGTTGTATGTCTTTTCCCACCTTAATACGTCTCCAGAGTGGATGGTCAAACAGGCTTCCCACATGCTATGTGACTCCGCCAAACATTGGTTGGATGTCATCTCTCAGGCAGATTATTATCGGAGTATGGTATGGTCAAACTTTTTGATATCCTTTAATGATAACATATTACCAAAATGATAAGATAAGATTGTGGTAGGGAGTTTATACATCTTCAATAGAACACTATGGATCTGTAAGATTATTCTTCTCGCTACACCGATATTTAGCGTTTTTCACTAACTCTAACTAGTGTTGAGTTGAATACTGTGAGGTGTTTTGAAGATGAGTTTATGTGTGTCGTCTGATCATAGGTTAACATATTTCGGTTGACTAACCTTACAGATATATTGAAATTGGACCTTATTATAGATAAAAACCAAAGTTAATCTTTCAATGTGATCCACGCGGGATCAGTTTCTAGGAAGGGTGATGGTTCTTCTAGTAGCAAGAAGCATCATTTTGAGGGTTCATGTGGGGGTGGCTAAATCTAGGTAAACTTCATAGACAGATATTTAGTGTTTCACCAGTGTGGAAGTCTAGGCAATAATAAGTCTCAATTCATGATGAAACTGATCCAGTGTTGATATTGTAGTGGGATGGGCCACTGTTAGTGCTTCTGCCAATCTTTTCCCCCCATTTTTGGTGAAAGGGGATCCATACTGACCCCATTTTCGGGTATAAGATTAGTGCATCCATGACAGGATATTAGTTTTTCTTATACTGGTCGGTCTGGATGATGAGGTAGATGTGTTCAAGGTATTTGGGCCTTAGATGTTCATCAACAATAGAGTGGACCTTCCCAGGATAGTCAAGAAACATCTTGAGGTCATGGTTTAGGACACCTTTATATTCTGTAGCCTACACCTGACGAAGAGAGTATAGGGACTTCTAATATTTGAGGTATTATTTTGGTATCCTTTTACCATTTTTTATATAGGTGAATTTCACTCTTTTAAATCTATTGTGATTATGGAATTTTGGGGCCTAGTGATAGAATACTTCAGCGGCGTGATGACCCTTGATACACCATTAGGGATCAGATGCAAGTGCATAAACCAATGTAGGTAGTTCCCCCTTGATATTGATGGGTACTATTTCTTATGGAATTTCTTCATCCATGAGAGTACAAGATTCAATTTCATTTTTAACATACACTAGTTAGTACCTTATCACACCCACATTGATTTCTATTGTTGAAGGGTTTCATTCACTACACTCGAGGGGAGTGTTTCTATTTATAAGAGTGAACTGTATAACCAATATAGCTGAACTAGACTTGAACATCTTTGGATAGGCAGAGTGATACCCCAGATGGATAATCTCTTTATGAGTGACCATGAAATGAAACTTCAAGAATTCCCTCTTATTGAGGATCATTTTAGTTACATCTTCCCTGAATATTTAATTAGATTACCTTCTAATAGATAGGTGGAGTTTACCATCGATCTAGTGCCAGGTGCAGAACTATTATCAATTCTTTCCTATAGGATAGAACCTACAGAGATTTTGGAACTCAATAAGTAGTTGTAAGATCTAAACGTGAATGTTTTAATCTCACCTAGTATTTTTCCTTGGGTGTTACCTATTCTTTTCAATAAGAAGGCGTACATTACCCTCAAATTGTGTGTGGATTATAAGAAATTAATCTAGGTTATAGTGAATAATCTATATCTACGACCTCATATAGACAACCTCTACAACTATATTCTAGGAGAGATGGTTCTCTTTAAGAGAAATTTGAGTTTGGGATACCATCATGTGCATGTGAGACCATCTGACATGCCACATGCAATGTTCTAGAGTAGGGATAACTTGTATGAGAATATAGTTATTTCGTTTGACATTATGAACACATTAACTGTGTTCATGGATATAAAGAGTAGGGTTTTCCACCCATACTTGGATTCATTTGTGGTGGTCTTCATAGACAACATCTTATTATATTCTCACACCATACAAGAATACGCCAACCATATTGAAATCATGATGTATACACTGAGATAGAATCAGCTATATGTGAAGCTCAAAAAATAAATCTTTTGGATTGATAAGGTTCACTTATTTAGTCATATCATTTCTCTGGTTGGTGTGTCTATTGACCCAAAGAAGGTGAGTGATGTCGTTTTCCAAGAACAACTCAAGAACATGTTTGATATACATAGTTTCTTGCTCCCGCCTTTCTGTTATAGGATCTCCATCTATGAATATTCATACTTAGTAGAACCTTTTATGGGTCTGATAAAGAAAGGTTTGAAATTTTTCAGGTCTAAATCTTGTGAGACATATTTTCAAGAGTTGAATGGGAGATGGAAATATTAATTGATCCGGATTCTTCTAAATCCATGAAAAGGATATATGGTTTTTTGTGAAGCTTTTGGGATTTGTCTATGTGCTGTTTTAATATAGGGTGACCAGATTATGGCATATGGGTCCCTCCAACTGAGACCTCATGAGAAGAAATGCCATACTCATGACCTGAACCTACCATTTTTTGTTCATTCTCTATGATGTTGGAATATTTATCTTTAGGTTGATCAACTTTATTGTGTATATGGATCAAAAATACTATCAAATCTTTATCCATGTAGTGATATTTGATTATGAGGCAGCATAGGTTGGTGGAATACCTATAGTCATTCGATTTTGAACTTTCTTACACACCTGAGAAGTGAAAGGTCAAAACTGATTACTTGATCTAGAAGACATAGACACAAGTCATCCATTAGGTTATTGGTGAGTGGAATTTGATGGATTTTTTTGAGATACACATGGTGTTTCAGGAGCAGCACAAACAAATAGTTTTGGCTGATCTAGCAGTGACATCCCATCTTCTAGAGTGGGTGTGGATGAGATAGATTTATGACTCCAAAAGCTTGGTCCTAAGGGAAAGAGTATCATGTGACAACCCACATGTTGGTTGGGTTGTTGATGGGAATGATATCATACTCTTATGTGGGAATGTTTGGGTGTCTTATGATATATGGGAATAGTTTATGTGTGAATCTCAGACTTCTTTTTGTGAAATCCGTCATGGGTTTACCATGATGTACTAAGTAATATGGAATCAAAAATTGTGTATAGTTATTAAGAGTTAGATAGCTAGTTTTATGACACAGTTCTCCACCTATTAGAAAGTAAAGGTTGAGAACCAGCAGCTTGCACAACTTTTAAAGCCTGTTTCCATTCCTAAGTTGAAATGGAATGACATCACCCTGGATTTTATGATAGGTTTTACAAGATTCCCTTAAGGAAGTGATGTAGTGTGGTTGATCATCGACAGGTTGACCAAGGTCACACACTTCCTATAGATCTCATAGACCTTCTCAGTTGATGATATTGGGATGATTTATATTTGGGAGATAGTCTGCCTTAATGGTGTACCATGTTCTATCATATCATACAGACACACCCATTTTACATCATATATATGGAAATGTTTCCAAAAGTAATTGGGTTTACAGGTGATCTTGAGTACAACATATCACCCTCAAATGAATGGACAGTCTGAGTGGATGATATATATTTTAGCGGACATGCTATAGGAATGTGTCCATCATTCCAGAAGTTAATAGTTAAAACGCATACCTCTTGTTGAGTTTTCCAATAAAAATAGATTTTAGGTAATGATTCATATAGATCTGTATGATTCCCTTTATGTTAGGTCATTCCATCCACCTATATGCTAGTTAGAGGTAGGTGAGGTTGTACTACTAGGTCCTCATGTAATTCCGGAAACTTCAGAGAAAGTTTAGCTGATTTAGAAGAGTATGGATATAACTTAGTCCCAGAAAAATTCTCATACTGTTCATCACTAGGGACCTACAATTTTTTGGGTGTGACTTCTGGTATTTCTACATATATCACCAAGATTAGGTCATAAATGAATTCATATATAGAGAAAGTTATCACCTCGATATGTCGGTCATTTAGAGATAGTGAAGAGAGTCGGGTTGGTAGAATATCAATTGCAATAATCTCATAGGTATCTTATGGCACATTAAATCATACACATTTCATAACTACTTCATTATCATGTTGTTTCATATCATTTGTTTGATGCGGATGATATTGATCTAGATGTGGATGGGTCCTTTGAGGAGCATCCAATATGTTTCATTGATCGGAGCATGAAGGATATCTAGGGTAGGTTTGTTCCTTTGTTTCAAGTGTTATGGCACCACATATACATAAATTAAGTGACATGGGAGTAGGAATATGATGTATGTGCACATTTCTGGAACTTTTCCCAAAAAATATCTTACCACCCTTTGAAGTTAAACTCAGGGATGGGTTGTCTTAAGAAGGGGAGGTTGTATCATCCCATATTTTTGTAGAGGTATGTACTTCTCAGTTCAAATTCAAAACCACTTCCCTTATGAATTTCATGGGATATAATGGATAAGAAAAGTTCTCGGAGATTTTGGGACACATTCGAAGCCCTAAGTTCTAGAAAAAAGGAAAAAAAATATTATGCTACATGGTTAGAACACTATCATTCCTAACTATGAGACCTAACAAATTGGGATACCTAGTGCCCAAAGTGACCCACATAGTTTGTCTACAACTTTGTGGAATGGGATGTAGGGAGTTGTGAGGATATAAAACCACCTAGACAGTGGAATTTTCAAGGCTTGTGCACGATTAGTGAAACCATGTGCCTAACCCAAGCCCCCCCCCCCCCCCCCCCCCCCCCGCGAAGAAGAAATGGGCGCATATATTAGACAACCATGCATCCAAACTATATGGCCTAGTAAATGAGGTGTAGATTACTTTATCTTAGAAATTTTTTAATACCCCAAAACTATTTTATCATCTTCCAATATATAGCTCCCATGTATAATATACTCTCCTCTCCTCCTCTTTTGGATTTTTCTATCTCCCTCATAAGAACATAAAATCCTTCACCATCAGATGTGTTGAAAATAATGAGTTAATCTCAACACTTATATTCCTTACGATCTTCATTACTATTATTCTCTATTATGATATTTAGGTTCTACCAATTTTTCCCTATTTGTAGGAAGTTGGACCATTTCTTCAATATCTTTCATTAAATCTTGATACGAGGGATAAAAACAGACAAGTAGTCTTCTATGAACCTAAGGTTGGTTTTCTAGGTTCTTCTCTGTGTGTTTTTTTCTATTTATACAATCCACCACTGTTTTGGGCATAATATGTTTCTGGTGATGCCTCTAAAATGTTAAATAAATTAATCTAAGGGGTTTCTCATGCCTATTATGACTTTTTATATGGACAAAACACATCAAAGGTTGAATAAAATGAATTGTACAACATTATTATCTTGTTTTACATTCTATATCATGTTAATGATATGTGATCTTGGTTTTTATTCCTTCTCTAGTTATAAGTTGGGAGATAACACGATTCCTAACATAAGGAAATTGTTGATGGAATTAGTGGTTATGCTTTCACCATACTAAGAGAGATACAAGGAATGCCATATATGGGTCTCCTTGGACAATATTAGAAGCATTGGTTATTATGGGAGCTCCTGCAGTGACCCTTGGGATTTCGTTATGGATCATCTAGGATGGGATTAGGATGCCCCACTGGATTTTATGGATGCCTTTTTCTAGTTTTGATGTGATTTGTATTTGTGAAACTTTGAATTTCTAGATTGAAGTTAATGGGACATGTATGTCAAACGCAATCACAAACATGGGGATAGTCCATACCTTATTTCTTATTAATGTTGACCTGTGTACCCAACTTATCACTAATGTAAAAGTTTCCTTGGTTTAGTGATCCATCTTAGGCAGAAGCAGGTGGTGTTGGTCGGGCTTCCATTGAGGAACTCAAATGGAATTATTGGTTAATTTATTTATTTACTTTCATTTACTATTATTGGAAACTTATTCATTATATATATTACATGAACTATATTGATCCAGACACCATTAGTTGTGGCTTTCTGAGTAAATCTCACACCCTTCTTGAGCTACCTTTAGTACCCAAATGGACTTCATGATTTCAAATATATATAAAGGGAATTGGTGTGCTTCTAATGCTTCATTGGATTTTATATGATGAATTATGTGGTATACGTATGTATCCCTTGTTTCCTTGTGTCCTTGTTTTTTATAGTTACATTCCATCATGATCATCACCTTCTATATCTATTTATTGTTCATCTCCCACATGTTTTTTACATGTCTTGAATGATTTATTATTATTATTATTCTATAATTTGTTTCATGTAACTCTTTTTCTATAATAGGTTATTTGTATTGTTGTTATAGTGTATGATTCTATTTTTTCTTATTTATCATATACCATTGTTCTTAACTTTGATATGTGAGGAAACAGTCTTCCCACAAACACACCCTAGGCCCTCACAGCTAGTCAGCAGCCTCTGGCATATGGGGGGGTTTTCAAGACATCATGTGGCCTCCATCTTGGGGAACTACTAAGTGAAATATGGGGCGGGATTCTACATTACAAATATACCATCAAATTATCTTATCCTATATTTTTAGTTTTATTTATTTATTTTTGTTTTAGTCAAACATTTATTCTACCTTCTCTGTGGATATGATACTCTTAATCCTTATATTACCCGTAGTTAGTAAGTTTTAAAGAAATAAATTTGACACATTCTGAATAATTACATGATCAAATTTTAGTATCATTATAGGGTAAGTAACATGTGTACGACCCAAAATATATTCATAATTATGCAATATATAGATGATCAAAAAAATAAAAATATAACAAAAAATCTATTTTATTTTAAAAAATATATATCATTCTTGTAACTTAATGGGAAAAAATAATAATCTTTTTATAAAATGATTAAAAGGGGGATGATTGTTTAATAGTTTTTATAAAGTTCCTCTATAAAGATGTGTCCTTAATACTAAAACACTTTCATAAATTTTCCCAAGATAATGTTAAAAAGTTTAAATATTAGGATTTTGAGTTAGAAAAAAAATTAACTTTAGTGAACTTATGAAAAACATTTATAGAGATTAAATTGTATCAATTTCTCAAAAAAGACATGTAGTAATTTAATTCATAGAAGTAGAATTAATGGAGTATGGTCATTCTATTCAAATCCCTAATCTTCATCCAAGATTCTTTAAAGTTGGAATATATCTCAGAAAACAAATCATGGAAAATAATTTTTTTGACTTTCTAATTGTAGATTTTGATTTAATGGAGGTTAAATTAGATTTATCTGATAATTTTTTAAGCACTCAAATGTTTTCTGAACTTGAAACTGCAACCGTAGATTTTTTTATCCCAACTAAGATAAAAGTAGAAGAGAAATATGAACTAATTTCAAATAATCCAGAATAATTTCAAATTAAACATGATAAACATCTTTTATATCCTATATGATAATCCTCTGTTCACTTCACCCATTGTTTTAAATATTTATGAGGTTTTAAGTGGAGAATAAACCCTTAAATACCTAGTTATACCCTCTTGGATCACACCATTTAATAGTATCTCTTATACATGGTTTAAAATTTTATAATTTTGGTAAAATTATAGAAGTGGTCCATAACCTATCCACTACTAAGAAAGTGTGTTTATAGTGATATTTTCTTGATATGAGGATGTTGGGTTCTTTTACATAATGTTTAGGTGCACAAAAATATCAATAATCTATTAAAAATAATTTTGAAATTTACATGTGGTAGTTAGTGGAAGGAAAAAACATCCAACTATAGATTATGGTTAGTTACTTGGGGTGTCTACCTAGGACTAAAAAACATGCACTACATGGGAGTCAACCCGTGGTTTTAACTTTTTTGTTGTGTTTTTAATTTTTAAATA
The DNA here is from genome assembly GCA_963277665.1 of Viscum album. Taxonomy (NCBI): domain Eukaryota; kingdom Viridiplantae; phylum Streptophyta; class Magnoliopsida; order Santalales; family Viscaceae; genus Viscum; species Viscum album. The sequence continues at coordinate 1,570,705,363 of OY728148.1, read as the reverse complement.
AATATTTTTCAACTTTTTTCATTCTATCATTGAAGCTACATTTTCCTTCTTTCAAATGTTCCAATGATGATATTTTTCATAAGTATATATTTGAACTAATATTTAATACCATTGAATCAATAATCTTGAACAGCCATATTGAAGATCCTTTAACTTCTTCTCTAGTTACTTTCTTTCTTGAATTTAAATTTTTAGACTCCCAACATTTATATTTTCTCATCTTATAGGTACTACATGTTTTGGGGACATATTGATTATTAAAAAATAAAATAAGGGAGTCTCTTTTTTAAGAAAAAAATGGAAGATATTCTTTATATAAGGGGTGTACTAGTATAAATTTTATAACTTTTAATGATTCCAAATTTTTTTGTACACTACTTCTTGTTTGTGTTATTACATGTGAAAAATTACCTTTTAGATTTTTTCGTTATATGCTATAATTATTGATTATTCCATCGATCATTAATTGTTTTTAATTATTATGTCTATTGAAAAATTTCTTTTGAATATAATTTTTTTGTGTTAATTTGAAAATTATTCTTGAATTATAAGTATGATAGAATGAATCATTTATATATTTAAGTTCTATATTGAAAAAATTTAATTGGGCCAATGGATTTCTTATAAATGTTTTGATTGTTGGTCTTGGTGGAAAAATACTTTTTGAACTTTATTGAGACCCTATACATTAATTTTAATAACTAAATTGAAAATATTTTTGAACATTTGATATAAAATTGTTCTTTTCCTTTGCATTCAACATTGGATACAATGTTTAGTTTTAAGTTTTGGCGAGAAGTATTTATATGTGATTAATTATATTCCAATGTGAACATATCAAAATAACCATTATTTTTTTTAAATTCTTATTTTTTAAGCATCACCTAGTAATTTTACAGTAGGTGGAAATTTTTATTTAGTTGAAGGTTGTGATGCCAATTAAAGGAGGGTAATTTCTCTTACCATATGAATTTGATTGTGTAAATATTTTTCATTTTCTTAAATATTGGCCCTCGGTAAAATTTTGGAATAATTTAAATCAACAATTTTTTACTCGGACTTTTGAATTATAATTTAACTCATAATATTTTCATGAAAATAAATTAAGAAGTGAAAATCCTAATCTTGGTTGAACTCTTTAATTTTTTTCCCTTTTAATTCTTTATTCATTAAACTGCTATATGTGATATTTACTACACTAAAAAATTTTATCTCCACCCCATCCAAAGGTTTATTTATTTATTATGGATTCTTAAATTATGTGAGTCTGTTTTTCTGGATTTAAATAAAATTTTGGACTTCTAGTTCGATGAAAATTTATGTTTTTTAAATTGCCTTTAAAATTTTCAATTTTAAACATTTTTTGGAAAATTGCTACCAATTTTTCACTAAAGAAATTTAATTCAATAAGGCATTAATATTTTAAAACTTGATTGAATCCATGATGTAAAATATTTATGAAACAAAATTATTAATGACAATTAATCTCTTCCATTTTGATATTTATTTTCTAACATTGAATGTGACTAATGTTTGATTTAGGGAAATCAATGTATTATGTGTGGGGGAATTTGATGTGGTCTTTATTACATGAATTTTTTCACATTACTATTATTGTTAAATTTTTTATTTTATGATAAATTTTGTATTTTATTGCTTAATAATTGATATGTTTTTAATTGGTATATTTAATATTATATTTATTAATTTCCTATTTAAAATGAGTTTTTCATATATTTTAATTATAAAATAAAATTATTTTAATATTATTATTTTATTTCATTTGAAATATTAATTTTTTTTTGATTCATTTTAAGAGATTAGTAAATTTTTTCTTTAATTTATTATATTACTATATATATGTAAATAATATTAATCATATTTAGTTTCCAATTTTGGAATAATGTTAATTTTAATTTAATTTTAAATAATTTCATTTTATTTTCTAACATATTGAAATTTTTATTAACAAATTAAATATATTTCTTAATTTATATTGTTTTTATTTATCATTTTATTTTAATTTTTTCTTCAATTTTTTGTCTATAAGATAATTCATGTAGGGGATTTGAAAATGTGAGTCATTTATCCAATTTAAGGATGCACCCATGTTGTTTATTACCAATAAATACATGTAGTAGGATTAAATTGGACACCAGGTATCCATTTTTACAGTCACTTGGTATTCACATATCGAATTCTCCCTTATGAGTGTCAAAGACACATGAGCTCAATGTAGTGGATACTAATGAAAAAACCAAGATTGTTTCTGGGAAGGTCAAATTTGACTGAACTGAATTTGTGTGTCGAAATAAGTGTTTTTTATATGATTAAGAGGATGATTGTAACTTATAAAGAGCATGTGATTAAGATTTCAAGGTCATTAACTGAGGAATATGGGGTATAGAGGTACTTCATTATTGATTTTGACGATCCATCCAACCCCAAAATCAAAAATAATTATGTGGGTGAGGCTTGTGTGCTGACTATAATCTTAAAAATAAGCTCCATGAGGTTATAAGTTCATCCAACATTTAAGAGAATTTGAACCTAAAAACATTAATTTTTTTGGGCAAACTTGGAAACTAGGATTTTCATAGGATAATTCTGAATAAAATTTTCTTATATAGAGCCAAGATGAACAAGAATCTATAAATTTATTTTGATTATAGATCACAAGATTGAAGAAGATTCTGATTGAAGGAAGTTTCTACTAATTATCGGTGGTCTGCATCAAAGATGAGTTATACGAAATGATTTTGATTTATTTCAAAGAATTATGAATTGATGAAGGGATTTCTTACCATGTATGAGTTCAATGAAGGGAGCGGAGGCATGAAGAAGAGTGTGCAGATTTTTGTTTCTTGTTTGTGATACCAGTCCGATTGAAGTTGAAGAATACAACCCAATATGATGAGAATTTCTTTATTTTTAGGTTTTTGATTCAAATCTAGTAAAGGGGAAACACATTTTATCCACTATTTTACTCATTATATTGAATTTGGGATCACACATGGTGTATGACACAATGTATTAGTAAAACCTTTTGTTGTAACTAATCGACTAGATAGAGGGTTCCACATTCTTCTTCAGCACCATAGTTGTATGGTGGGTTCTAATGGTTATTATATCCATGCTTAAGCCTGCTTCAAATACAGGATATGGGTTTAAAGGGAAATTTGTGTTTGGAATAATAAAAAATTGGAGAACCTCAGGTAGAGAAAGGTTCTTGCCTAGTGGAAGGAATTTGTTTGACATGTGGAATCTTTTAAATTAAGGAGATAAAATTAACATCTCACCTCTGAAAGTGAAATAATTTTTTGAATGAAAATTCTAAAACTAAGTTGGTTTTGATAGACTAGAAATGAATTATATTCCCAGTATATCTTTCATGGGACTAATGTGTTCATTTCATTTAATGATCTACAAGATAAATACAAAATAAATATTAATATTAAAAAAAGAATGAATTTTTTAGAGGTTATAAAATATGGAATTTACGTTATATGTGAGTATATTGTGAGTGTGGAGATTCTATAATGGATAGTTAGAGAAAAAGTAGGAACACTCTCAACTCAAGAATCGAAGGAGCTAGAGATAAAGGAAGAAGAAAAACTCTATATACAAGCTTAATTTCTCTTTATCCTCTTATAGTTTTTATGTTTTTTGATACAATTAAATAAAATAATTTTCTTGCCACTACTATAAACATAACTATCTAATTTTTATAGAGAATGAATATTCAAATGAATTTATAATTTTCTATATTTTTTAATCAGTTTCATAATTTTCCAGTACAATTTTCATATAATATACTTCATTTCCTTATTTATGAGATTATTCTATGCTATTCAAATCGGAGATGGGTAATGGTAGAGAGCCTTTTTGATTTTGAGTGTCATCGTAAGTTCCAAAAATTGTAATAGTATGATGTCTCTCTTTTCGATCAATGATCATATCTTCCAAATATCTTTTTTTATTTTCTAAATAAAAAACACTGTTATGGATGAGTGGGAACCTCACAAGCTCTATCATTCCAAAGTTTTGTACAGCAAAACAAAAACATGATAGGCACCAAACATAGTGCACCAAATTATTCAAATTCCAAAACCATATCAAAGTCAACATATGAAAATGTAATAACAAGATGTGGGCCTCCTCGAGCTTCACACCATTCACAAGAGTCACCATTATCATCAACCCAATCCCATCACTGGACAGAACCTAGACAAGTATTAGCTTCATCCCTTTTCTAAACCAGGAAAATGCAAAATCACAGACTGCAATTACAACTGTGGAAATGTGGGTTACTAACACCGACTCCCAGTAGGGGGACCTGACCAATATGAAGTGTGCACCATATTCCTCAGCTAAGCAATGGATTTGAATCTCCCTATGCATAAAACGCACAATGTCTGGGTTTGGTGGGACTCGAGCCTATTCCATTTCCCAAGGAGAACAAGGCGTACAACCAGCGAGTACCACTTGGCGAACATCCCATGGAAAAAATGTGGGTTGCTAACACTGATTGCCCAGGATAGGGTCTTCCAAGCACAATTGTGTGCCACATTCCCTAACTAAGAAATGGATTTTAATCACCCTGTGCATAATATAAACATTGTACGAGTTTAGTGGGACTTGATCCTGCGCCAGTTCCCATGGACAATAAGGGGTACAACCAGTGGGTACCACTCAGCTGACACCCCATGGGCCCCATCAATGAACATATCACATCCTAAAATTTAGTTTATCAATCCATTTTAGTATAGTACATTATACTCTATAGAAAACCTTATTTATTTTTTGGTATCTAGATACACCTTTTTTATTGTCATTGTAATAATTGTTTTTATTAAAAAAATAGAGAAAACCTTTTTTAATCAATTAAGGATCATCTGATTCCCATTAATTTTTCTACTTATAGTCTCCCCTTATCTATCTCATTATCATTTCTTCTCTTACCCATACACCATAAAATAATCTTCTATTTTCTTTTTAGTTTTCTTTCATGATTTTTTCTTATCTTTGGTCACATATATCTACTACCTTTTATATGGATATTATACTCTTACGTATAAAATTAATAGCAGTTATTAAGTTCTAAATAATTAAATTTTACTCATTATCAATGACAATGTGATAATACACATAATGTTAATGATTAAGTTCATAGACATTTATAAAGGTAATACAAAGTTTTCTAAATAAGTGTAAATATTACTTTATTCCCTGTAAAGATATTTTTTTCTATAATTCATCTATGATTGGGGATTAATTTAGATGATTTTACATTAAAATTAAAAGATAAATATTCTTGTTGATTTTTATGGTTTGTAATGGTTTAATTAGAAATGTGTTTGAAAGTGAAGATAAAGAAGATAAACATGAAGTATTAATGGGGTTTTCTAGATCATAAGTCTTTGAGATGAATTTTATAACATTTTATGATTGTAAAACATTACTATTTTTATAGATATCATGATCTCATGACTCAACATTGTATATTTTTTAGATAATAAGGCTTTAGATCATATTAATTAAGTTCATAAGTCTTTGAAGGACTAATGATACAAAATATCGTGTTGATAATTTGATTCTCCACCATATGTCATTGAATTCACAGTTGCTGATCAAATTATAAATTTATAAACCCAAAATAAACTTAATACAAGGGTGTAGTAAAGAGGAAGTACGAGGTCTAATCTATAATAATCAATGGTAAGTAAGATACCATTTGAAAAAAAAACCTTTTAAAGGATTCATCATGTTCACTCTGCAAGTTTGGGTCTCTACAAATCTAGGTAGTTTAGATTTAAAACATATGACTAATAAATATTAGGGTCAATTTAAGGACTCTTGGAAGAATATAATCCTAAATCTATCTTGGAATAGTCCAATGCCTTTTTCTATGAAGCATTGACAAGGTCTCCAATTGGTTTTGGTCAAACCAATTGGATCTATCTATATTGAAACAATCCCTTGGTATAATTATTTCTAACATTGTAGGTGCAATACGCTTATCATTTATGTATAAAGAGTCACATGTTAATGTTAATTACCTAATAAACTCTAACTAGGTCAGGTTCACTCAATTAAACCTCACATGGTCAAGATTGTGCAAGATAATTTGATGAAATATTCTTTTTAACCTAATTACTATTCATATGGTTACTAAGGTTAAAATTATGGCTTCATTAATATTTAAAACACCCCTACTCTCAACCCCAAACTTTAAGAGTATTAGATGCAAATTATGGTAATGATAAAAGGAAAATAAATACTAAACCTTTTATTCATAATCATCAAATGAATGAGAAATAGGAAATCTAGGAATAAAATAATCAGTATTTCACATTTAAATGTCTAAAAGAAATACAAATATATGACTTTTAGTGAAGAAACAATTAATAAATAGAATCCATTGATAAATAATTATAATCAATATTGAAATAAAGCATCAGAACAATAGAGAAAGCACAACAGATGAAGGAAGACTAAAAACTCATAAGTATTCGACAAAACAATGAAAGGAATCAATTAAAACATGTTTAGAAGGTAAAAATAAGAAAAAGAGAGAATAAAGGGAAATAAAACATATGGTTTCCGACTACTTCACATGGCACTACTGTAAAAATATAAATAAGCCTAAATATACAAGATGTGTAAAGCATTCACATCCTGTATTATTTTTTATTGGATTTTCATATTTTAATTTACATGAAGTGTATTCTTTACACATAATGTACTCCATATCCACAATATCAATAAAGAATATTTAATCTCATGGGATCTCCAAGAAAAAATCATTTATGGTAATGAAACTCAATCTTTTCATGTCATGTATTTGATTCACCCTTGATGGAATTATGGTTTTGAAATATGCATGATGTTTATTGTATTTACATGTCATTTATGAGATTCACATCATGTGATTTATTCATGGGTTGGTCTTAGGCTCTTATGGAATTCTTGGAATAAGTATTACACATTGTGTATGATTTACACAGTGCGTAAATCTTGTTTTTTTAACTTTACAACATTTCTCCATTTGAGTCCAAAATTTAAAATTCCTGTGAAAAAAACCAATGCCCAGCTTATCACTGGATAAGGCATGAATATTCCATAATTTCCTATATCAAATATGTTTATAAAAATTAATTTTATCAAACTATTCCTTAGGTGAACAATATCTTGTCCTCAACAAAATCATCTCAATAGGGATACCAAAAGAAATAATTTTTAAAAAAGGAGACATTCATTACAACCAAGAAAATAAAACTAAGTGTAAGTAGAAAAGGTAATTCATCCAAAATATATCATGTAGATAAAATTTTCCCTGACTCATAGTTTAGTTTTATATTTATATTATTTCTTCCTTTGATTATAATTTCATAATTATTGTTCAAATACTATACCCTTTTTTCAATTTACCACATAATAAATTTTCTCTCATCACTCGAGGTGAAATATAGATAGTGTTATGCTCAAATTGTGAATACATGTTCCTATAAAAAGGATTGAATTGTATTTAAAATATTCACATAGTGAATTAAAATTCAAAATTAATCATGAGGGTTTCAGAAAAAGGGATCAAATGACTTTGAGGCTAAGGGAAGGTGGGAAGAAATTAAAAAATCAAGCTCAATAAGAGGGTAAGATCTAAAGTATAATGCATGAAATTTTTGAATTGTGTAATGAAATGTATCCTCTTAAAAAAATGATTTTGTGCTTCAACATATCAAATTGGTTGCATGAGTAAATCATGTAAGTATCCAAAATATACCTTATTCCATTCTTTTTCTTTTTCTTTTTTTTTCAAAAATCAAGTCTAGCATAGGGCTTGGATCCATCCCCTAACCACATAGAATCCATCATAGGGTACATCGGTTAGGTAATGGAGATTTTTGACCTTCCTAATACACAACCCAGTTTATTTTTATTTTTCTTTTTAAATATATTTTTTCAAAGCAACAGGGTAGGTGAAGAAATTTTCAAAAGAAATCATGGACCATGTCATATCAGCCTAGTGAATGTGCCACCGTACATCTCCATAATGATAACATATCATGCCCATAAGTGGTGAAAATTACACTAAACTTGTTCAATAAATAATCATGCATCATACCAAGATCATGGTAGTAAGTTATAATAATCTTAAAATAGATACATAATAACAAGGTTATTCATAGATACTTTGGGATAAATAATGAAATATATAAATGTGGGTGTCTAGAAAAACTGGCTTGAAAATATTTCCTCAATAATTTTGAAAGAATATTTGTTCAATCATAGCCTCAATAAGATATCAATGAAAGTTAATATAGTTTCACATTCCCCATGTGTCACTCAATAAATATTCCTAGAAATAAATATGAAATTTTGGGTCTAGAATCCACTCAAGAATGAGAGTATAGAAAAAAAATGAAAATCACTTCAGGTATAAAATATATTATTAAGTTAATCAAAATAAATTATAGGAATCATGAATTTGAATTAAATTAATAAAATCATAAATCAAGCTAAAAATTATAAACATGGTTAGAATGGGTTTAAAAACTCTATCATAACTTTGTCTTTTATTTAAATGTGTATAATGAATTTTCATCTTGAAACATCCTTTGAATAAAAAATGTCTCCTAGATAAGTAAAAACAAACAATAATCCTAATGTATCAATAATACAGCTCAAAAAATACTCACCAAAACTAAAAATGAGATAGAATCTATGTTTTTATGGAAAGAATTGTGTGGGGTATAGAAAGTAACATAAATAAAAAATGAAATAGAAAATTGAAATCATAGAATCAAGAGATACCAATAGTGAATGTCATGCCATGGGAAAACCAGTTGGATTTTAATTGAATTTAGGATAATATTAAAAATTGTTAGAAACAAAATTATTACACTAGATAATACATTATTCTATAGAGTTATAATAATATTGAAGTAAAAAATTATAGGTTCACATATTTTAATGTAAGGAAAATCAGTTCAAATAAATGTAATATGGTGAATAAAATTATGTTTTGGATGGCCTATGGAAAAAAAGGGAAAAAATATCCTAATAACATGGCTATAATAAATTCAAACAACTCTTTTTCCTTCCATAATGACCTAACAATAACGTCGATGGCCAGATGGATAGACAAAGGGATCAATTACTATCATCCATCTTCTCCGAAATCAGTTTCATCTTATAAGAACTATGGTTGTGTCATCAAGCTCATAGGGGAGGTTGGTGAGATTAACCACCATAGAAGCATACTAAGAATGAATACCATGAATCAAGAATAGAATTTATGCCTTGCATGGTAGGGATACCTACTGAGCATGGATCTCAAGTGAGAGCTCCTCAAGTTGATTCTCAATGTTATTTAGATGTTGAGACATCATATTTAAGAGTGTAGATCATGGTGGAACATGAACGTAAATACCCATAGAGAATGTAGAAGAAAAAGTCATGGGTAAAGTAATGTATTATTTAAATGAAAATAATCTATAAAGTAGAGAACCCAAAAATATTATATCATCCAAATATATAATAAATGATACAATAGGGAAAATGGAATTCAATTAGTGAAAAAATTAAACCCAAACAAAGTCAAAAATTTGGAGGGGACCAGGAAATAAATATATATTAAAATAAATTTCTTCACTGTTTAAATAATGTTTCCCCTCCCAAAAATTGGGTTTATGGATCTGGATTTCCCTATTGATATAGTCAATATATGTTGGGGTTGTAGGATCAACTGCCAAATATGGTGTTGTGGGATGGCAGTGGGCCTAATCATGGATAAAGGAGGCAACTTTACAATCTATACAGAGGTAGTGTGTCTAGAAATTAGATCAATGAAAGGCACATTTGAGACATATGTAATGGTAGGTCCCTCTCCCTGGTGGGCCTGCTATGCTAAAAACTCTTACTAGGTGGCAGGATCTGTCAGCTTAGGGGGTAGGTTGTTTGGTGTAGGAGGTGGATTATAAAGACCCAAAATATAATAAATAAAATTCCCCTTGTATTCAATTAAATTTATTATTAAGTAACATGGTTATATAAAATACATGAATTTATTTTTTTATTATATCCAATTTTATTTAATGTTTTTTAATAATCTTTATCATTGAGAATATAGTCGTTGAATAGTGATCACATGATTAGTGTAAATATATGGTCTTAAAAAATACAATTGACATATACAATGGAAGTTATGGCATCAACTAGTAGTATTGTACCCTATTAAGAACATTTATAAAATATTCCATGGGATATATCATTTATGGGATTTACCCTTGAGGAATCTCAATCTGAGATCCAATAACTTAATCATGAGTAAAACCATTTGAGGGAGAAGTTCAAGCTCATCGATATCAGGATCTAGACCATGTTTATTTAAATACACTATGAAAGTTCCACCATTTTTCACCTTAATATTAGGTTGTTTTCTGTTGTAAATGGATATTTAACAAGACCCTAGAAATATGAGTATGTACATTATTTTTTCACTTCATAAATTATTTTTATTTTGATACAACAAAGAACAAATTGTATTTTTGTTAATATTAAAATTAAATCAATGAATTTATGGATTAATTTTTTATTGTAATAAGTAAATTTTTAATAAAATATTATTGTTAAATTAGTTTTATCAAATAATATTGATCATATGATTTTTATGAAGACAAATGTAATTTTTATAAGGGTTCAAAAACTATATTTTCAACAACAAAAATTTCAATAAATGTCGGTTATTATTTTAAAAGTGAAAATTCAAATATTTATAAAATTATTTATATAAAATTATTATTATTATTTTAATAATAACATCGAAATTATCCAATAGTGAGTTTTTTATAATTTTCTGAGAGAGATGAATTTTCGGGTAAAAATTAAATTCTGTATAAATATACTTTATGTATAATGACATCGTAATGACCAAAAAGTGATGTAATAATTACTATAAAAAGGATCCACAACCAAATATATGTTTTTTATTAAAAATAATGTTATTTTAAGTTTATTTATTTATTTTATAAAGCCTTTGTTAATCCTCCAAAAATTATGATATATTTTATTGTTTTAAATCATTTATTTAAGAGTGTGATAATCCTCCACATCAAAAATGATAATATTTTAATAATTTATGTCCTTGTACCTATAAAATAATGTAAACTAATCCCATTTGGAATAAAAAAATAGTAAAAATCCTTGGTATGGTTTGGGGTTTTGGATATTTTATTATGTTGAGTCCAAAACCTAAATAATAAAGAAATCCTCCACCTTTACTATATAAACCCATCATAGATTTTCTTTACAAAAAATTCTCTAGAGAACATCCATTAAATTTCATCTACACTCTAGAATCCTCCCAAGGTGACCCAAAGATCTCAATAAGCCCTTACTAAGACTTTAGAGTCACAAATTCTAGTAAGGGACCATCCTCTCCTCCTTTTAAATTCAAGAAACGTCTTTGAAAGTAGTTCTTGTAATTTCAAATTGTTATATTTTCATACATTAATAAACATTAAATTAATTTTAGTTTTATGTTATTTTAATTGTCTATAATTTATTCTCTCCCCATTTGGACCCTTTCCTAAGTCATTACTATGATGAAATTCCATAAGGGATCCTCACCTTCTCTTCTTTATTCAAGTTTCTTTATAAACATATGCATTCTGTTTACATTTACTGATGTTGGGACATGTAAATAAATAGAACTATTACTTATAATTTTATTTTTAAATTATTAGATACCATTTCATCTCTCATTAATCATTTTTATGAATTTTTATGTATGGTCGTAATGGAGTCTAAATTTCACCATGATTTTCCATCCCAAAACAATTGTGTAGTGAATTCCACACTCATTTTTCTATCAAGGGTATCCACATTTATAAAAATTATATTATTTATTTGGGACTTACTTATATGTATTCCACACCCCCTTAATTTTTTAATAAGTCAAAATGATGAATGAAATCGTGTTGTATGATCTATGTGGCACACTTAAGCATGATAATGAAATGGATATGATGGGTGTGCCTAGATAGTGCTCTAATGCATTGGGTAATGTTTAGTATCATGATACTTCATGTAGGGATGGAGAGTGAACATGATTCCTTTATAAGATTATTTCTACTATGAGTTTTTGGCAGATTTATCCTTAACCTAAGTTTATGATGTAATGTTTTATGTTTTTCCACATTTCCCATGTTGCCTTTATGATTAAGGTGATATATCATGTCTCATTATTCATGTTTATGATTCCTTCTCTTTGTATACCCCATTTATATACCTATTGTCAAACATGTATCATATTCATCATGTTATTACTTATGTATTCCATTACTGGCCTTTATATCTCACCCCTTTATTATGTATTTCCCCATGTTATCCAATGAATTTTTATGTTCAAAGGAGTATTTTGAGAATATTAGAGAAGTTTTCAATAAATATGTGGTATTCCATATATTATCTTGTTATGTAATATACCAAATTCTAAAATATACTATACTTATCAATCATCTGGGTTGTATTAAGTGTATTATTATGTAATAAATAAAGTATTTGTGTGAAATAAAAAGTAGTATTGTTATTGTATGTATTAGAAATAAAAACTTAGTCATTTTTGGGACTATGATTAGAAATCTCTAGAAAAAGCCTTATGGATAAGACTAAGTATAAGAAAACATACCTAAATTTTTGTAACTATATATTAAGTGGTTTATCAATAAAATACATCTCTATGTAGATACTACAAGTTTATGTGGTTCTAAAATAGATTTACCTAGGAGTAACAATTTCGACAATGTGTTCTGGGCCAGAATTAGGGTACCCTAGTACAAGACAATAGGTCTTATTATGTACCAGTTTTGACACTACTGACGGATATGTATTGATAAATTCATAAACTCATTATGAACCATTATTAAGGGAATAAAAATATTCCCATAATAATACATGTTCACAAATCATCCATGTATAACATAGATTAATGATTAGAAATTCATAAGTTAAGAAATAAATGTAATTTAAAAGTCATCCCTTTATTTCATTATATTCTCATTTATGTGTTTAATAGTTAAAAAATTTTATTCCCTAAGTTTTTATGTACAATAAAAATAAGTATAATGAGAATAAAAAAGTGAAATTAAGGGTTATCATCCATAATTCTATGCATTCCATTATATCATGAAATTCTAGTAGAACTATTCAAATACCCCCACAAAACTTGTACGTAGAGCTATCAGTAAAAATGAAAAATGGGGAAATTATTGCATCCCAACTATATAACTCCTCCCCTGTCAAATTTTGTGCTATTAACATCCATTAAAACTGTGTCATACTAACTTTGGTGGAATTTGATCCAATTCTAAGCATGGATCCACTTTCCCTATATAGAGAAAAAAATAAATTTCCACGAGAAGAAAATCACTCTCTGTATTTCAAATCGACCCCTGATTTTGAACTAGTGAAAAAAGGAAGATGAATCTTATTTAGCACCATCATATCAAGCATGGATATTATTTCCCTATGAGAAATCATATCCTTCTCAAATGATTTATTATAAATAAATTATCATCCTCAAAGACATGTCTATTATGAGGGAATACACGGATGTGTTTACTGAGGAGTTTTCTGGTCTTCCTCCTAGATGACAGGTTGAATTTTAAATCAATATTATACCTGGCACATTGAAAATTTCCAGAAAACTGTATAGGATGAATGTTGTGGAACATGATGAGATAAAGAAACAATTATAGTATAATATAGATAAAGGGTTTATATTCCCAAGTGCTTCACTATGGGGTGCACGAGTCCTCTTTGTCAGGAAGAAGTATTGGTCAATGCGCCTTTACATTGATTATCGTGATCTCAAAAAGATCACGATAAAGAACAAATATCCTTTTCCAAAAATTGATGACTTGTTCAATAAAATATTTAAAGCACAATTCTTCTCCAAGGTGTATCTACAGTTTGAATATTACCATGTTAGGGTGATGAAGAAGGATATCCCTAAAACTATTTTATTTAATGTATAGGCACTATGAGTTCATAGTAATTCCATTAAAACACACTAATACTCTATAAATATTCATGGAATTGATTAATAGAGTCTTGAGAGATTAACTCAACAAATTTGTGGTAGTCCTTATAGATTATATTCTAATATACTCCAAATCCAAGGACGATCATGAGGATCATCTGAGAACTGTGCAAAAGACCCTACTAAGGAGAATATTTATGGATATTACAATAAGTGTGAGTTCTGGTTGAAGGAATTCTAGTTCATGGGGTATATCATCAAAATAAATGGAATATCTATGGATCATTAAAAGAAAAAACCAATTGAACTATGGTTGAGACAAATATATGTGATAGGTATATGTGGTTTCCTTGGGTTATCTAGGTATTATCACCGATTTTGTAGAAATTTCATAGGATATTAGAACCTTATTACCATGCTAACAGGGAAGGGATTCAATGTTTCTTGGAATGATGAATGTAACTAAATATTCAAGGAGTTAAAAAGGAGACTTATCAGTGCCCCTATGATCACACTAACAATAATTGGAAAAAAATTCAATGTATTCAGTGATTCTTTGAATATGGGATTGGGTTGTGTGTTGATACAAAATTAAAAATTCGTAGCCTATTCTTCAGGGAAGTTGAAAGTTCATGAAAAAACTACCCTACACATGATCTAGAGTTGGAAGTTGCGATCTTTTCATTGAAAATATAGTGATATTGTCTCTATGTGGAGAAGTGTGAGATATATATTGATGAAAAGAGCCTAAAATATATATTCACATAGAAATGTATTAATATGAACCAATAAATATGGTTAGAGTTGATCAACGAATATTACTGTTCAATTCACTACTATCCTGGTCAATAAAATGAAGTGGCAGATTCTCTAAGTAGAAATAATCCAAAAATTTTATTGTTGATGAGAATTGAGGAGGATATAACCTTCTTATAATTTAAGAGTATGAAAATGTGAATTATAAAGGAAGAAAAATAATCAATCATTTTACAAATTATTTCTTAACCATCTCTTCTTGAAAGGTTTAAGGATATTCAAAACGATGATGTGAGAATTCAAAAGAAAGTGTAAACTATAAAAAAAGTTAAAGGCTTATATTTTAATGTTAATGAAGAAGTAATTGTGATATTTGGGTCAAGACTATGTGTTACATAAAATATCTAGTTAAAGAATGAACTATTGGATGTTGAAAATAGTGTTACTTTATCTATTCACCTATGAAACACAAATATGTATCGAGGTATCTGAGAGTACGATTGGTCAAACAATATGAATATGGATATCGTGGAATATACAACAAAGATCCTATTATGTTAGTAGGTGAAGGTTTAAATGTAGAATTCTAAGGTGATGATGATACCATTATACATACCAACATGGAAATAGGAAAACATAGTTATGGACTTTGTCACTGTACTTTCAAAGAAATAAAAAGGAAACAATTCTATTTGGTTTTTTGTGGATCATATTAAAAAGAATGCACACTTTATTATTATTCAATAGTATTTCTCACTAGATTAACATGCACAGATATATATCAGAGAGGTGGTGAGGTTTCATGGAGTACCACTATCGATTGTGTTAGATTGAGATCCAATATTCATCTCTATGTTTGAGAAACGTTTCCAGCATGCTATAAATAGTGAGTAGAACATTATTATAGATTATCACCCTAAAATTGATGGCCAATCTGAGTTGACTATAGAGACACTTGAAGACCTATTAAGAGCATTCTCAATTGACTTGAAAGGGGGATAGTACCAACATCTTCCTCTATTTGATTTATCACACAATAACATTTTCCACTTGAGCATCCAAATTCATCCCTATGAATATCTTTATGGGAAGAGGTGTAGAATAACTTCATATTGCGATGAAGTTGGTGGACATAAACTACTAGATTTAGAAATGGTTGAAGAAATGGTGGAAACATTTAAGACCATTCAGCAGCACATGAAGGCTTCTTAGAGTCGATAAAAGAGTTATGCTGACAGTCTTCGATGAGACCTAGAGTTTGTTGTTGGAGACATGGTATTCCTCTGTATATCTCCATGGAAGAAAGTTATGAGATTTTAGAATAAGGGAATGCTTAGTCCAAGGTACATCGACCCTTTTCTGATCCTTGATCAAATCAGAATGGTGGCCTATTGACTAGCACTCCCACCAAACCTATCTCAAGTACATGATTTATTCCATTTATCACACTTGGGAAAGTACATACCAGACCACACATATGTACTCAATCCATAGGAACTACCATTTGAGAATGATCTTTGCAATGAGGATTTTCCAGTGAAGATCTTCGATCATAGAGATAAATTTCTTCAAAATAATACAATGAACCTCTTCAAAGTGTTGTGTAGAAATAAAAAGTTTTAATAAGAAATGTGGGAATCAGATGAGGTGATGAAGTAGAGTTAACATTATCTATTTTAGTGTTGGAAAAGAAACTTTTGAGGGTGAAATTTTTAAAGGGGGGAAGATTTAAATGACCCGAACTATTATAAATAAAATCATCATTTTGAATCAATTAAATGTCTTACTAAGTAATATGGTTATAGAAAAAACATGAATTTATTTTTGTTTTATTATATCCAATTTTAATTAAATTACCATTAAATATCTTTACCATTGATAATATAGTCATTGAATACTGATCATATAATTAGCATAAATATAAGGTTTTAGACAATCTAATTGACACTGACAAAGGATGTGATGGCCTCAACCAGTAGGATCATACAATATGAAGCCCGTTTATCAAAGCTTATGAGGGAGGTAACATTTTCGGGTTTTTATCTTGACCAATCCCAATATGAGATCCAACAAATTAAGAATGAGCGAAACCATTTATGAGAGAAGTTCAAGCTCATCAAGATCATGACCCAAACAATTGTCGTTGAACAACCCCATGAAATTCCCACCATCATGCTCCTTAGTCTTAGGAAATTTTCTATTTTTTTAAAGGGATATGTAACAATACACTTGAAATATCAGTATGTATATTATTTTTTTACTTTGTAAATGCTTTTTATTTTGATACAATAAAGCACAAATTGTATTTTTGGATACTATTAAAATTCAATTAATGAATTTATGATGTAATTTATTTTTGAAATAAATAATATTTTAATAAAATACTATTACTAAATAATTTTCATCAAATATAAGTTATCATATAATTTTTATGATGTCAAATATAATTTTTATAAGGGTTTGGAAAATGTTATTCTAAAAAAAACTCATCATTTTCAATAAATGTCACATTTATTATTCTGAAAGATAAAATTAATAGATTTAGAAAATTATTTAGATAAAATTATTATTATTTTTTGAATTATAATGTCAAAATTATTCAATGGTGGTGTTTTCATAATTTTTTGACACATTCAAATTTTCGGGTAAAAATTAAATACCAAATAAATATAATTTTAGTATTATGACATCATAATGACCCAAACATGATATAATAATTACTATAAATAGGATAAAAACACAAATAAAATTTTCCCCTTTAAAAATATTCCATTTTAAGTTTATTTGATTTATTTTATAAAGCCTTTATGAATCCTCTAAAACTTATGATATATTTTAAGGTTTTAAAATCATTTTTGTAAGAGTGTGGCGCAACTCCACATAACCAATGGAAATATTTTTTAAATTTTATCCCTTTTACTTATAAAAGAATATAAACTAATCCCATTTGGAATAAATCATGGGATGGTTTGTAGTTTTGGATATTTTATTATGAAGACTCCAAAACCTAAATAATAAAGAACTCCTCGTCATTTCCTATAAAAACCCACTGAAGTTGTCATGACCTAACCTGTACCGAGGCCTGAGCAGCAACTTCCCCAAGTTCACATCTATAGTACAAGGGGTTCCAACTAGTTCCAAGGATACAACAAACATGGGGATGCCTTCAGATAAGTTCCCATACACACACACACAAATAGCCAACTCGATGCAAAATGAAGAGGGAGAAAATGTAAAAGATCTAACCTGCTGTAAAAGTAAACACAAGCGTGCATGGGCCAATAAAACGATGTGAGTATAGTAAAGTAAAAAAGAATGTAAAAAAGGAAAAAAAATATAATCCCAACCATTATAGTGTTCCAACCTAATGGAAAACAAAAGTAAATCTACTAAGGAAGCCATGTTCCGAGAATCAACCTGTGACCACCACACACAGCCAAGTCACCTCTGATCTTGATCTGTCAAATGTCCCGATTAAACTTGTCTGTCATCTGAATAAATCATGATACGTGAAAGAAAATATCATGAAAGGGTGTGTATAAACATACTCAGTAGGACGGTCTAAAGATGAGGGTGATTAGTAAGAGTTACAAAGGAAATGAAGTACAGCAGATATAAAAAAGTATAGTAAACGAGTAAATATCAACCCAACAAAGAAGTGAAGTAAGATCATCCAAACACAAGGAGCTAGAGATGGTGAGAAGTTGAACTTCTTTCCGAGTCGTTACTACCTCTAGTAGTAGAATAGACTTGTCCAACCATGAGATTATAGACACCATATTAACATGGCATACCTCACCTGTCATTACCTCTACTAGAAAGAGGGTAACCATAACCTAATGAGTGGGTTCTATGATAGGGTGTAAATATATATATGCTCAAACTAAAGAAACCCAAATGTGGGAGAGTAATGGGATCTTTATATAAAATCTCACCGTAGGAAAATATTCACCAATAGTCTAAGGAGTAACAACCATTGATGCCCAAGTCAGCACATCTGCCCTGAAATGCATGTCAAAGGGGATCAAACACCACACCTTGATACTATCCACTTTTCACAGGTCTTTCTCATCTTCATGGTTTTATGTCGCATCACCAGGAAAACTTTTGGTGGTGTAATCATCCCTCTTACTCATGTGTCCAAGGTTACGCCAAAACAAGACTCATTACAGATTCGTCAGCGAACACCACTGCCCAACCCCACTAAAGGGTGATACAATGGAGGGTAATATCTAAAGAGAATATGGTAAGCACCACTTCCTAGCCCCATTGGAGGGTAAGACTGGAAGATAAGATGGAAAATTCCACTGTATGTCCCCACTGGAGGGTAATCTAAGAGGAGAAGAGGGATAATTTCACCACCCAACCCGCTGGAGGGTAGGCCCGAAAGAGAATATGATGGACGCCACTACCCAACCCCACTGGAGGGTAAGCCGGTACTTCTTTGGTGATTCTAAAACCATCACTTCCATCACTATCATCATTGAACAGCACAAGACAATCATCAAGTTCATAACACCTCTCTTCATAACCAGAATGTCAAAACTGAGGTACCCATTGCGTTCAATGTGGAAAAACATGTAGGATATGCTATTTATTTTTCCAAAATGGACAATTGGTGAAAAAATGTGATTTTCAATTCAAGACACGTGAACAAATCAAATTGGATCCCTCTTTCCAACCTCAAACTTCAAATTTCAAAATTAATCTCCAAGGTTTTGTCACGAAGATAGTAACAAGTTGTTGTTGAAAGTGCCTCAAGAAGACACCTGGTTTAAAAGATACTAGCATTTTCATCAGCAAAAGAGGGTATCTGGGCCGGTGGATTGAATCATGGTTGGTCCACCTACAGCGTTCAACCGTCAGCTGACCTCGTCTCAACCCAAGATCTGACCTTGGTCCGACCTGCTAGGTTGGACCCAGATTGTTTACTCAACATGGGCCACTAGCTCGGCCTGCCCGCCTGGCGCGACCCGACCCACTGTCGACATTGGGTCCAGCCTGCAATCTGGTTGCCATCGGCATCAGCACTGCTGACCAGCCACATGATATTCCCAGTGGTGGATACAACCTTGGTTCTCATGGTGAAACCCCACCCGGTTGACAGTCAGTCCATGTGGCATATCCATGTAGCGTCAATGCTACTGTCGCGGTGCCGCTGCAACTCAACGGACCGTTGGTCTCGATTTGGTCACCCAATCAGGATTATGTCAATGGATCGAGGACCCCTATGACAATACCTTCACTATGGCGGCCTCACATCATTAATCCACTAATGTTCTCATGCACCCAAACGTTTTCAGTAGAAAACCCAAAGAACGGACCAAGAATGGAAAATTAAACACAGATAGATAACTGTGTTCATGCGATCGTCGATGATTCGATGATAGAACAATAATAAAATATCTATAAGTTGAGTAATTTAAGAAATAACATAAACAAGACTCAAATATGCCAAAATCCTACTTTTATCTGGATGTTCGTTGTAGGTGATGCATCCATGGCGCTCCTGCATCAATCCTCTAAATATTTGGTGGATTTTTCTCCTCATTCCATTGAATAACGATAAAGAATGGCTAGAGAGAAGACCTTAGGATTTTTAGAGAGAGGGAGAGAGATTAGTGTTTAACCCTAATCTGAATCACTTAACCCTATTTATAGCTATCCACCTCAATGCGAAAAAACTGAAATTGTGGTGCCCTGTCATTTTATGTCATACCTAGGAAAACACCCCATTCTGAACACAATGGAATTCTCATATTTCTAATTTGAGACTCTGTTTGAAATTTATTTAGAATGACATTAGGGGTAAAATAATTTTGTTTAATTATGATTCTTCCCCTTGATATAATTTTCCACAAGAGTCACGCATCGGTGAAATTTATGCCCCACCTAGGGTAAATGTCGCATTTCGGACTCAACCATGGGATCATATTTCAGGTACGAGAAAAATTTTAGTGTTATCCCATTTCCATAATGTTCACAATATAAAATATACCTAAATATTATATAATTAATTTTTTGCACACCAGGCCTCAGAATGGCACACCATCAGAGTTCCTAACACAAGAAATATATATGTGGAAATATTTCAAATTGTTACAAGGTGAAAATAGGGTCTCTACTTTATTCCCTAATTCAATATTTTCATACCAAAAAATAAAAAACTAGGATAACAACTCCGGATATTGAGCCTGCATCTTCTCTCTCATTCCCAAGAACTCTCCAACATGTTTTCTTGCATCTATAGGATGTGAACTAGGAGAATGGATTATTGATGTAAGGTTCACTTATATTGATACTCAATCACCAGTATGTGCTCTCCAAAGGTGGCTCCATCCTTCATGTCCATCTCACCCTAGTCGATGACATGCGTAGGATTGCACATGTATCACCTCAACTACGGTATGTGGAAGATGTCGTGCACCCGCTCCAATTGTGGGGGTAGAAATAGGTGGAGGAAAACTCTCCAACCCTTTTCACGATCTTTAATGGTCCTTTGAACATCGGGGACAGCTTTCCTCCCAATCCAAACCTCCATATTCCAGGTTGTGGGGAGACACTCAAGAAGACACGGTCTCTCTATTCAAAATCAAAGGGCTTGTGATGGCAGTCTGTGTACGATTGTTGTTTTCTCTAGGCTATATTCATCCATTCCTAAATGACCTACACCTTCTCCATCATGGATCACACCAAATCTAGACCCACGAGAGATGCTTCTCTAACCTCCATCGAACACAAAGGTGACCTGAAGGGTCTCCCGTATAGGGCCTCATATGGCGTCATACCAATTGTATAGTTACAGATGTTTTTGAATGAATACTCTACTAAAGGTAGGTGATCATCTCAACTCTATCCGAAATCTAGCACGTAGGCCCTCAACATATCCTCCAGAACATAGATAGTGTGTTTTGTCTGCCCATCAATTTGGGGCTGAAAGGCTATATTCATCTACTACTGGGTCCCAAAATCATCTTTTAGGCCTCCCCACAAGAATAAAGTAAATCTCACTTCACAATCAGAGACAAACATTTAGGGTAATCTATGGAGGTGGACAATATCCCATAATAACAACTGCCCCAAGATCTCCACCGAACTCTACTCCCTAGTAGAAAGGAAATTAACTAACTTGGTATGTCATTCCACTATCACCAAGATGGATTCATGGCCCTTTGATGTGTGTGGAATCCTTGTGGAAATGTATATGTATATGCCATCACACTTCCACTTCAGGATGTCAAGAGTCTGTAACAAACCCACCTGAACCTGATGCTTAGCATTCACCTGCATAGAGGAAAGGCATCGGGAGATGAACTCAATAATGCATCATGTCATTCCAGACCACCAAAACTGCCACTGGAGATCCCTGTACATCTTCCCCACACAAGTATTTACAACTAAAGGAGAATCATGGAACTCTTGCATCACATCCTATCATATCGCAACTAGAATATCCCCTCAAACAATATCTCATGATCCCCTCCTTCATAATACCCATCTGGTGTGTTGCTTATGGATATCCAATTATGAAGAACCTCACATTTAATATCTCCCAATTGGATCTCTCTCACACGCTCGAGGAGAGAAGGATTATGCACCATAGACTGTAGAAAATTTGTGCCCTCTTTCTTCATCAGGGTCATCTGTAGGGAAGATAACTGCTCTAAATATTCCTTCACTATGCAAGACAAGGACTTCCTATTGGGGGAATCTGCTACAAAGTTTCCCTCCCCCGGGGGTATAGATGATATCCAATTTTTAGTCATGTAGGAACTCCAACCAGCATCACTGCCTCATATTCATATCTCTCTCGATAAAGATATACCTGAGGCTCAGGTGGTCTAAGTAAACCACAAAGTGTTCTCCCAGAAGGTTGTGTCTCCAAATCTTCAGGAAGAAGACTACCACTATGAGAACCAAGTAATGATTTTCATAGTTTGGCTCGTGGGGCTCAACTACCTTGACCCATACGCAATGAATTTCTATTGTTTCATCCAAACACAACTGATTCCAGCTCCTAAGGTGTCGAATTACACTATGAACTAAACACCCTCCTCTGTTCATCTCAAAACTAGAGCACTCATCAAGATCTAACTCAAATACTCAAAGGCCCTCTAGTAATGCTCAGAAATGGTAAATGGTTGTCCCTTCTAGGTCAGGGGGGTCAATGTGGTTGGGATCTTGGAGAAATCTGGCATAATTCTTTGGTAATACCCAATAAAACCAAGAAAACTGTGAACCTCTAATGCTTTCTTGGGTGGTTCCCAATAAATAATTGCCTTGATCTTCAAGGGATCCATGGATAAACCCTCTTCAGAGATGAAATTCCACTGAAATTGAACTTCATGTATCTAGAAATAACACGTCAAAAGCTTTCCATAAAGCCGGTGCTCTTGGAGTAAATAAAGGACCATCCTCAATTGTTCTACATACTCATCCTTCGACACATTGCATACAAGTATCTTATTGATAAAGACAACAACAAACCAGTCCAAGTATGGTTGGATGACCTGGTTCATCAAATCCTTGAAAATGGTAGGGGTGTTCGTCACACTGAAGGGAATCACTAGGAACTTCTAATGCCCATAGCGACATCGGAAGACCAAATTTGGAATATCAGTCACGTGAACCTGTAGCTGGTGTTATTTGGATCTCATATTGGCCTTGGAGAACCAACTTTCACCTCAAAACTGGTCTAACAGTTCATTCATCCTTAGTAAGGTGTACTTGTTCTTTATCATGTCTTGATTCAGGTGACGATAATCCACATAAACCTGCAAACTCCCATCTGCCTTTTTAAAAAATAAAACCAAATCTACCTTGGGGGACACACAAGACCTGATGAAACCATTCTCAAAAAGGTCCTCCATCTACAAAGGTAGCTCCCAATGCTCGGTGGGTACCATTTGATGTGCCTCAGAAGATATCAATTTTGTCCCATGTTACAAATCGATGAAAAACTCAAACTCTCACCTTGGAGGTAGTCCCGAGACATCTTCGTGGAAGATTTCCATGTAATACTCTAAAACTAAAAAAACCCAGGTTCATGAGGATTCCATTTTACCAAGTTCCATGCTTTTCATCTGATGGGAAAAAGTATATAGTCTCTTACTCATAGTACTCTCTTGCCCTACTATGAGGCTTCATTCACCAAGAATGGTGAACCTCGTCCCATCAGTATGCATCCATTTGACTAGCTAGCGATGATAGTAAATTTGGGATTGGACCATGGAAATCCAATCCATTCCCAAGATTACATAATATGCATCCATAATGATAACCTTTAATTCCCATAGGAACATTTCTTCTCTAAATGAAAGCTCTCACTATCAACAGATAAAAGAAATCGAAGAGGTGCTTCACATAAAAAACTCGAGACAAATCTGACGTGATAATGCCTCTATTGGGAGCTCCAACTCTCATACCAAGAGTAATGAGATAAAATAATGATAGTATCTTGTGTTAACTAATACTGAAGCAAAATTAGAATAAACACATAGCATGCCTCAGGTCTTCTCATGTGCTAGAGGATCATAAACTTTGATATCATATAGTTGTCTGCGGCCACACCACCATCTCCTTGAGCATGATGTGGGCGTCCTGATGGTGGTGGTGGTGGGAACTCATAGAATTGTCCCCCCTCCCCCACTTGGTCCACATACTCCTAATCCTATGCCTGCAACTCCTCCCTAGGTACCACCTGGATCATAGTGCTTCCTCTATCATGGTGTTCCACCTACTACTTACACGCCGAAATGTTGCCGGTGGAAAACCTAAGGAATGGACCAAGAATGAAAAATTAAACAGAGGTCAATGATTGTGTTCATTCTTTCATAGATGATTCAATGATAAAACAACAATTAAGTATCCATAAATTGAGTACCCAGAAATTCTGTCAGAGTAAGAAGTCTCATGACCATTTATTAAATGAAAGAAAAAGTACAGAAACACAAGACAAAGGACACAGACGAGCATCATGCCCACATCCAGACATCAGTTCAAGCATAAACAATACAATTACATATCATAGTATTCATATCCTTCACCACCACCAGAGTCATGGATTTCCTCTTTAGTAGTTGATTCCCATTCTGAATTCATTTCATATTTCTTCAAGAGATTGGCATACTTCTCTCTGAGCTTCAACTATTCCAATGATAAATTCTCTTTGTTGGAATGTGCACGACCTTTCTTATACACAGGTATTTCTCCTCTTTCCTTCTTAGATGAAGACCTTGTGTTCACCGGATTTGGAAGGTAAGAGTAATCTTTCCTTGCTTTCATCCTTGGTGGCACTGACTTAATTCCATCACTTTTAGATGCTCTGCTTCGTCCACCTTGAACAATGTCACTATAAGAAGGTCTGATGATTCCGTTATTTTCTTTGTCACTATCAGAAAAGTGTCCCTAGTTTCTAGTTCTCCACACATAGGCATAATTATTGACTATGTCATCCTTCCTCACCAAGACATTTTCTACAGCATCTAGGATCCCTCTCATTTCAGAGTTATTTTTATGTTCAATCGATGCAGGAGATTTCCTTGACACAATGTCATGACCATCATGCAATTCCATATCAAAATCATTCATACAAGACTCCAAATGGTTATTGGGAGTGATCTGATTCATTTCAGACAGTTGGGGTCCCACCATCAAAACAAGAACCTCCTCAGCTTCCAGGCATGAAAACCTACTGCCTGTTACAAAACAGCCTTGCACCTCAAGCCTAATATCTGGCTACAATAGAGAGCAGTCTGCACCCCTGTCCATCACGGGCATCTTTCCAAATCCTAGGTCACTCTCCAACCTCTCAAACACTCACTTCACTGATGGGTTATTAGACACTTGCATATCTTTCACTCCACTCCCATTCACAGGATCCTCTACTAGGTTCCCCTACCACATTTCCTGCACCTTCACCTCATCTAACAATTCTTCAGCCATTACTGCAGCTAGAGATTCATCAGCCAGTGTAGCCAATGATTCATCAGCCACAACAGCTCCATTTCGATCGCATCCAACACAAGTACCCTCATTGCTACCCTCCATCGCTAATTGTACCATCCAAGGATCCTCACGTCCAGCAATTGAATTCTCACCACTGCACCATCAGATTCATCCTCTCTAGCACAAACACCCTCACTGCTACCTTCCACCGCCAGATACAGCGGCCCAGGATCCTCGACCCAAGAATTTTCCTTCCTCACCATCACAGAATGACTCTGTCTCATCTTCTGATTATGGAAAACCAACTCCGTGTGGCCAAAGCGCAAACAGGACGAGCAGTACTGCATCCAGGATTCGAAAACGACCTCTTGTTTCCACTGAAACTCCTTACCATCATTTATCCAAATGAAATTCACCAGAGACATTGGAACATCAACCTCAACGCAGATCCGTAGAAAAATTTGATGACACACCGCCTCAATGTGATGATCCGAACACAAGTATCGCCCCACATTATTTCCAATAACACATAGAATGGAAGGATTATGTAAGGAAAGGGGTAAACCTGGGAGACTTACCCACATCGCAAACGTTGAAGGGTCACGCCTCATGTGAAAATCTAAGCTCCAACAGAAAAGGTAGAATGAAGATCCCTTGCATCGCCAAGGATCCCTGGACCAGGAATCAATCAAATCCTCTTCCGAACGAAACTGGATCATGAAGTGCTTCCGGTCAAGAAAACCAATGACTGTGCACTTCGTAAAATTCCAAGATTTAGCAAAAAAAATGATCAAACAAATCCATTGAAGGTTGATTAAGCTGGAAGCGTGCAATCAGGGTGAGACAGCACAGATCTGAGGAACTGTTGATCTCATATGGAAGCAGAGATAGAATGGGTGCTTTGCTAAAAACACCAGAAACCTTCAGTGACAGTCAGATTCTCGAGAAGGGAGAATGTGGATCGATCGAATCTGGTAGTGCCTTAACCATCCCAGGTGAAGGAGGACGAAAAACTCCCCCTTCCGACAAGGAGGGGGGGAGGAGACCCCGATGACATACGGCTAGGTCATCCTGCGCAAGAGAGAAGCGAGAGATTCTCACTCATCAGCATTCTCCATAAATTGAGTAATCTAAGGAGAAACTGAAATGGGACTCAAAAATGTGATAAATTCTACCTCGATCAACCTGTTCGTTGTAGGTGATGCATCCACAGCACTCCTACTTCAATCTGCCAAATATTTGGAGACATTTTCTCCCCATTCTGGAGAAGAAAGATGTAGAACGGATAGATAGATAGAGATTAGGATTTTTAGAGAGAGAGAGAGAGATTAGGGTTTAATGCTAATTTGAATCACCTAACCCTAGTTACAGTCATCCCACTCAGTTTAAAAAATCCAAAACCATCACGACCTCTCTTATTATGTCATTCCTAGGTAAAAAAACCCCATTCCAAACTCATAGGAAGTCTCAAATTTCCAATCTGAGACTCAATTTTAAATTTATTTATCATGAAATTAGTTTTAAAATACTTGCATTAAACTATGTTTATGCCCCTAGATATCATTTTCCACATGTTTCCCGCACCAATGAAAGCTATGCCCTACCTAGGGTAAACGTCGCATTCCAGACTCAACTATGCCCATGGATATCTAATACAAGATACCATTTAAGATTTATCATATTTCTATGGAATTAAAAATATAAAATATACTAAAATTTTATATAATTTATTCGGGGCCCACCATGACTCATAATTTCACATCCTTAGAGTTACTAACTGTAGAAATATTTATTCAAATATTAGAAAGTGTTACAAGGAGGAAACTAGTTCTCTACACAATCTCTCATTCATCTTTACTCTAACTCCTTAGAGCACATCCAAAATCTTCCCTACACTCTCTATAGTCCTCCTAAGGTTCCCCAAAGCTCTCAAGAAGTCCTTCTCAACACTTTAGAGTCACACATTCAAGTAATGGATCTTCCACTACTCCTTTCAAGTTCATGAAACATATTGGAAATTAGTTCTTTTAATTTCAAAGGGTTATATTTTCATTAATTTATAATCATTCCATTACTGTCCATTTGATTTTATTTGAATGAGGTATCATTTATCTTCCCCCATTTATACCCTTACCTAAGTCGTTACAGGGATGAAAGTTTATAATGTATCCTGGCCTTCTCTTATTTAATTAAGTTTCTTTATGAACTTATACATTCTATTTTGATTTCCTAAGGTTGTGACATGTCCTTAAATGTCCTTATTACTTTCAATTTTATGTTTAAATTATGAGATACCTCTTTCACTCTCATCAACCATTTTTATGAATTTTATTATAACTCCATTATGCTGCCAAAATTTCCCAATGATTTTCCATGGGAAATTATTTTTATTGAATACCATACACATTTTTCAATCAAGGGTATTCACCTTTAATCACATTTACTTGTTGATTTGGGACTTACATATATGTATTTCACACTAATTAATCATGTTATAAATCCTAATTATGAATAAAACCATGTTGTATGATCTATGTGGCATACATAAGCATGATAATGAAATGAATATGATGGGTGCACCCAGATAGTGCTCCAATTCATTGTGTAACATTTTTTATGATGATACATCATGTTGGGATAGGGAGTGAACTCGGTTCCTTGATGGGACTTTTTCCACTATGAGGTCTCAGAAGATTTATACTTGACCTAAGTTTATGATGTAATGTTTTAATTTTTTTATACATTTCCCATGTTGTCTTTATGATTTCCCTGATATATCATGTCTCATTGTTCATATTTATGATTCCTAATCTTTTTATGCCCCATTGATATGCCTATTTTTTAAAATGTATCATCTTCTTCATATTATGACCTTTTTTTTCTCTTATTCGGCTTTATATCTCACCCCTTTATTATTGTTTTCCCTATGTTATCCCATGAAATTTTATGTTTGAAGGATCATATTGAGCATGTTAAATAATTTTTCAATAAATATGTTGTATTAAATGTATTATATTGTTATGTAATGTTCCCAATTCTAAAATACACTATACTTATCGATCATCTAGTTTTTATTAATTGTATTATTATGTAATTAATCAAGTGTTCATGTGAAGTAAAGATAAAGGTTATTATATAGAGTGTGGATAGATGAAAGATTGGGTTTAACTAAGGAAAGTGTATGGGTGTTTGAAGAGATTAATAGTATAGTGAGGATTGTGGAATAGGATGGTTCATTAAAGGGAATTCCTAGATAAAGTTAGATCTGGAACTGGTTCTCTAGAAGAAATTGGATAACATGCCATAGGTTGGATAGAGGTGGGGTAGGATTATATGTGGCATATCCAGAGGTGGTCGTGGTAAAAATAGGGATAGGGGAAGTGGTGGTTATGGTGGTGTTAGTAACATTGGGTAGACGCATTATTGGAGGTAGTAGCATGGGTGGATGTTGGGTCATGTGTAGGTGAGGGAGGGTCAGCTACATGTTGGGTAGGTTCCATGTTAGTATCCTCAAGATATCCTGAAGCCCACCGGTAAATTTATCATCATTCCTAGAAAACCCCATATTTTGGATAAAATGGAGTCTAATTCTATCTATAGGGCCAAGGGAGTTGATAAGATGGACAACATTAATGGAACTGAGATTCCTGGATAGATGTATATTTAAGGATCCTCTCATAAATGTACATCAAGTCCTCTTCACCTGGGTATATTTGGACTCCTTGACCTACTTGGACATGTTTACGACTTGTCCACCAATGGCTAATGTGAGGTTTATCACATCTATCTGGATGAATCTCCCTTGAGAGTCCCCTTTGGCTAATGAGGAACAATCAAATTCTTGGTAGAGAATCTAAAGAATAGCACCACGGAGATGGGTTATCTTCATCATGCTATGATCATAAGGGCAACATGAATCTATATATATCTTATCTTAAATTCACATAGCATGATCATTATTATTCTTGAGCTGTAATTTCAAAAATACAGGGTATGAAAATTAATTTTTAATAGTATATTTTGATATTGATTCCAAACGCACCAAGGGTGAGATCCCAAGGCTGAAATCCAAGTATAAATTGAAAAACCAATCGATGGAAAACTCAATGGTGTTCATGAACTCAATGAAAAAAACCCTCAAAATCTCCACACACGCCTAGGTGATGAATGAGAGGTGAATCTGTTCATTGAGTTCAAGGATCTCCATGTGTGTCTGGATCCACTCAAGCAATGTGAGGCCCAACGTCTTGTTAGTTCACATTATCTTTTCCAAGACATGAACCAACCAAACCTGGTACTCAGGCACTAATAAATTAATATACATATGATGTTGAGGGAGAAAAGGTCCCATTACACAATAAAAGAAAACTACAATACCTTGGAAGTTGAATCAGAGTTAGATGTAGAATAAGATGTCAAGGATAAAGGCGCTATGGAGGTGGAGAAGGTGAATCCTTCCACTACTTGAGTGTCGGAGTCGTCTCATCATACTAAGGTCTGGATTTAGTGTGCGGGGTGTGGAATTATTTTGTTTGGGACATGGTGAGTGGTACCATAGATCATGGGTAATTTGATGAGGTTTGATGGTGAGGGGAGAAGGAGATGAGGAATGCTTAGAAGAAAGTGAGGAGGAGTAGAAAATTCGGGAGTGGAGGAGTCACGCACTGGTGGAGAATGTGGAAGGGGAAGTAGTCGTGAACATAGGGCTCAAGAAATTTAAATTCATCACTGAATTTAGAAATATTTTACTGCATACACGACATGAAAATCATGAATTTGAAAAAAAATGTGATTGAAAATTACACATTGTGTAAGGATTACACAACATGTATTTTGATATTTGTTTCCCTCTTTGGGTTAGGTCCTCTTTACAAGAATTCAATGATGCTAAACCTTCTTAATGACTAAACTAACCTATTATAGACTATTTAACCTACCCTGGGTTACCTCCCAATAAACACTTAAAGTTATTTTCTGGAGATATACATGTTTTTATTCATATTATTTCAACTGTGAGGATACATCCTTTATTTAATGATTCTTTAAAATATAGGGGATGAAATTTTAGATGGTCTTATTTTTCAATGGTTTAGTGAAATTTGTGTTCTTATCATCATTAGATCCCTTGTTAGTAATAGGTAGTATATTATTTCCATTCTTACTAGATTAGTGATCGTATTTATTATCATTAAAAGAGATAGATTGAAAATTTAATGAATCATTACATTTCTTAGTATACTACACTAAATCAAACATAACATGTTCATCACTAACCCTGAATATCAATCTTCCTTGGTTAACATCAATCATTGTCTTGTAAGTGGTGAGAAATGGTCTTTCTAGAAAGAGGTAAATACCTTCTTATTTTTCTATGTTCATGATGATTAAATCAAAAAGGAAAATGGGTATTTTTTATTTTACTAAAACATCCTCGAAAAATCCTTGATGATGCTTGATTGAATAGTCCACAAGTTATATTGTTAACCATGTAATTTTTAGTTATTTGATACCTTACTATTTTACAACACGCATAGTCATGGGATTAATACCTAGACTAATATTTCACCAAGATATTTCATATTTATATGTCCTGATACTTCAAGAAATTCAAAAACTTCTATGATCTCTCATTTTTAGAGACACCTTCCACTGGAAAACAGTGGATCACTATTCATTTAGGGAGATAACTCCAAAGTCTACCATTTTTATGGAGAGAATTTTTTTAAATAATATTGCATAGGTGGGATCTTGAGTAATTGATACATCATATGGATTGTTGATGTGAAACTATTTAAAAATTTCTTGAAATATTTAATATTTCCCCTACTTTTTGGATTTTCACATTCTCTTCAGGTAGGGGAGAGGTGTATTATATGGTTCTGGTGCCACATAAACATCCTTATTTTATAGATTATCTTGTACAAGATATTTGTGATTTTATTCTACCTCTTTAATTCTCTCCTAACTAGCATCGTCTTATTCTCATAACTAATTTCTCTCAACTCCTTGTGGTTGTTGGAAATTCATCATCTTTCAACTCCAAATAATGATATTTTTAGCATCTTTCATTTGATTAACTTTAGTGATACTAGGAAAAGTACATGGTAGTTAATCAAATAAAATCCTAGAGATATTCATCAAATGATTCTCTTGATTTCATAAGGAATACTTGTGGTTTTTTTATTTCTATCTCTTCATTTATCATTCTTTGGTCTTCATTATACATGAAAGCAGCGAGAAGGTTTTAAATATTCGATTGGAGAGGTTGGGAATATTATTATCGTCTTAGTACAGCATGTTGATATTGTTTTTTCAGAGCTAGTGAAAGTTGGTAAAGTATAGGAAAAGGTTTTTGGAGACATTGCTATAGTTGAGGACAAGGACCTAATGGCTAGATCTGAGGTACTCCTTAATTCCTCTGTGGAACATGTCCATTCCTCTACTAAAAATAACCATGATTTGTTATAGTGGATGTTGAGCTCATCTCTGCTAATAGTTTTTCTATTGAAATTATTAGTGCTTATGGTATAGTTTATTTTGTTGATTTTAATTTTTTTAATCACAATCTTGGAACTGGGGACCCTTAAAGCCTACCTTATAGTCTGGATATTGCTACAGACCTCTGCACATATCACAATATTATATTTCTATCACATGAGAAGTAAGGGTTTGTGGTGTAGTGGGTAATTAAAATGACTTGGTCTTCTTGGTTAGGTATTCTACTTGTGTTGGGAGGTAGGTACTTTCGTCCACCTAAAGGATTATGCACTGAGGTAGTTATTTATCACTTTGACACAAACTGTCATTGTTATAAACTTCATCAAGAATGGATCGACCCACTTCATGCATCTTAAGAAAGAGTATGTCATCAGAAGGGACATCCACTACAGTTCTTGTAGTAGTTTTTAGTTCTTCATAGATCATTTTTAATTATATCCACACATCTAGTTTGTGATGTGATCATTTTCTAATAAGTTATTTAAATCTATCTCGTGCCTCCTAGACAGAGTCTTCATCTGACTGGGAAACTTTATGAATTTCATTTCTTTATAACCACATTTTTATGAATATAAAATATTTTTTGTAGGAATTTATCTGATAGATTACCCAAAAATTTGATCGACTGGGAGCTTGGATTTTGAGCCAATCTACGGATTAGTCATGCAAGGAGAACAATAAGAAACAGAGTCTGATTTCATCTAAAGATATTCCTTGGTTGTGAGAGGTATCTTAAACCTCATAATTTTTTGAAAATTTCTTCTGGGGGTCTTTACTTTGAATCCCACATAATTTACCCATGCTCCGGATCATATAGACAAGTCCAGTGTTTATTTCAAAAGTCTGCACCTAAATAGGAGGGTGAAAATTCTGGGAATAGTACCAATAATGGACAACATGACATATTCCATTATGTTGTGTTCTTGAAGTCCGGTTCACTCACTCTAATTACCAGGTGGGACATATTGGGGTCTTGAAGGTGTGGTGGTGAAATATTATTGTGATCATTCATTATAAAGTGGCAACATGCAAGAATTGTTCTACCGATCTTAGTGGGGAAAATAAATAGTTCTTCTGCATATAGGATCCTTGAGTGTGAGTGAGTAAAGGTTCACTCATGCATACACAATTTATAGAAATAAATGGAGGATGTAGGTGTCCCTAAAGGAGAAATTTTTTAAAAGAAAACTGGAAAGGAGAAAGTAGAAATGGGTAGAGGGTGAGGTAATCCAAGGTTCGATATGAAGTCTATTGTTCCTAGGTAACAGTAATCCCTATAAACGACACAAAAAATTTGATTCTCCCAGATGATTTGTAGAATTTAAACAGGTTTTGATCAGAATAGAAATTTATAGTCCCACACTACACTTACTACTAGAGCATAGTAAATAATCAGTGTGGGTTCAAACCCACAGGGATCACTGGTAAGCAAGAAATCATTCAAACAAACCCCTTTGAAATGATTCCTCAGGTTCACTCTTCAATTTTGGGTTTCAGTAAATCTATGTGGTTTTTATTTAAAACATATTATTAATAATACATCAAAGTTAATTTTAGGGAACTTGGAAGAAGATAATACTAAAAATAGTTTGTAATAGTCCTATGACATAGGATATAAAGCTATGAAAACTTCACCAATTGGTTTTGGTCAAACCAATTGGATATACATGTGCTAAAACTGTCCATTGGTCTAGGTGTAGCTAATATCCTAGGTAAATTATGGTCAAATACTATGTAGAAAGCATCACCGAATAATGTTCATAGCCTTTCTAACTCCAACTAGTCCCAGTTTGTTCTACTACACCTCCCATGTTAAAGGTTTTCCAATTTAATGTGATGAGAAGTTATTTTTATCCTAATTAATAGTCGTAGGGTTACCAATGTTTAGCTTATAGAGTTTTAAGTTCATACACACCCCTACTATCAAACCCTAACCTGCATATGATGGTGATGATCAAAAGATAATAAATACTAAACATGCTACGTATAATTATGAAAATAATGAGAAATATGCAATCCAAGATTAAAACAATCAGGATTTGACATTTAAAAGATTAAAATAAATATAAATTCAATCAAATAATTAATCACGATGAATATAAAATGAATAAACTACATGTTTTGATGAGGAATGGAAATAATTATTGAAAGTGAGTGTTGAAACAATAGAGGAAGTGAAACGAATGAAGAAAAAGATTACGGAATATTAACAAATCAAAATGATTTTAAAAAACAATGAAATGTATGAATTAAAATAGAGTTATAATGAAAATAAAAATAAAAAGAGGGAATAAACTGAAATAGAATACAGGTTTATCATCTTCTCTGCATGGAGACACTACTAAAATATAAATAGGATGAAATATAAATGATGTGTAAAAAATTCAGGAAATGTATTTGATTTAACTATCTTTATAAAATCTAATTTTACAAAACATATAATATTTTTCCATTTTTTACTTCATATCCACAATCTCCTCTGAAAATATTGAATCTCATGGGATCTATGGGCTTAAATTTATAATAGTGTTGAACCTCAAACTATGATGGTTGTGTATACATTGCATGATTTTTAAGTGCTTCACTACCAGTGGGGTTCTGATTTTAAAATCTACACAATGTGTATTGTATGTGCACATTTTGTATGAGATTCACATCATGGGATACGTTCACGGGTTGGTCTGAGGATCTATAGGAATTCATTGAATGAGTAATACACATTATGTAACTTTTATTTTTTTAACCTTTTATAATTTATTCCTTTGAGTCCATAATTCCTAATTTCTATGTAGAAAACCATATAAATTTTTCATATCAACAATTTTATAGACCTACATTGTAATAGGTAGGTTCCATGTCACAGGACTTTTTATTTGAATATTCATGCATACCTGGGTAAAGATATTAATCATTTTAAAATAAGTGGATTCTATGGATGATGGTATTTATTTATTTTAATATCGTATGAGATACAAAAATAATTGATTCATATAGAAATTTAAAAGGAATACTTGAATGGGGATTTCAATTAGTATGTAATGGTTTAATTAAAGTTAGAAATATCTTCCAAATATGAATGAGAATGTTACACCCCATTGATTTTCTGTCTTAATATTTTGATATAAAAGTGGAATTTTGTTTTATTGAATGTCATATATAAAAAACTGGTACATTGTTTTATGACCCAAGGGATTATATCTTCTCTAAAAATGTATTTGGACATGGTTTGAGGTTTGGAGGATAGTTAGGGTGTTCAAAAAAACATCATATGAGTAGAAGAGAAGTTGGGGTGTAAGGGGGTTGTTGTAGGCCATTCACACCATGAAGTATAGATTCACGGTGTCATATTTTAGGGAAATAGGGGCCCCTTACATGGTGGTTCGTGTTATGAATCAATTGTTCATTCCCTAAAAAACTGTTTCTAGATTTTTTTTATTGGGAGACAGCACCCCTTACTGGCTAGGTTGGATGTACACATGGGGAGGGTCATTTCATTAGTGCCATAACTCTTCTTCTTTCCATCATCTCACCTTAGTTTGTTGTGTGTTTTAGCACCATTTCTAGTTGACGTTTTCCTCATCCTCCCCTTCAATTTTGTTTCAAGTGGATATCCCCAATTTTAACTAATTTCGGTTTTGGGTTCTTTGTTATCTCCACTAGGGCATAGTAGAAATCATCCCAATATATGGGGATTTTATATAGTTTATATTAAACACTAGATATTACATATTCAAGCCTTCATAAGTAGTTTTGGTGAAGGTATTTCATTGTATATTTTTTATATTTTTTGTAAAATTGGATAAAAACATTCATTGAATTGGTGATAACAATTGGGAATTTTGGGAATCAAATTTCTGGTGGTGCATTGGGAGTCGACCACACCCAATTGCTCAT
This sequence comes from Viscum album, assembly GCA_963277665.1. Lineage (NCBI taxonomy): Eukaryota > Viridiplantae > Streptophyta > Magnoliopsida > Santalales > Viscaceae > Viscum > Viscum album. Next base: position 1,570,669,224 of record OY728148.1, on the reverse strand, counting down.
GGTTTAGAAAATTTGATGATTTCCTTTAATTTTTTGGGAATTATTCCAATTTAAATAAAATTTTATAATTAAAAATAAAAAATTATAATTAATTTTTGGTGTCTCTTGGTGTGAAACTAGTTTATGGGAGCTTGAATGGGACTCGTTGGTTTGGATGAGGCTCGATGAAGAACAATGATGGGTTAACTTCATGTTCTAGGTAGGTTAACCCTATAATAAAAAATCATATGAATTTCTATTTTATAACCTACAAGTTTTCATACTTTTATGGTTTAGGAATAGGTTATAAGGATTGGTATTTCCCTTGCATGAGATGATGGATTGTATTTGATCCTCCTAGGATGTGACCAATTTCTCCTTAGAAGTTAGGTAAATTAAAATTTCCCAACAACTATTTAACAAGTGAAATAGATTTGGTTAATATGAAGAAAAACATCTTGGAGGACATTAAGTGTGATATGATATTTGGATAACCTCGGTTGATTTCCCAAGTATAATGGTAGTCATGAGAGTCTTGAATCAGGGTAACAATTAGATATACCACTTTGTTTATTTCATGTGATGATGAACTCCCACTATATTATAGAGGAAAGACTATGCAATTATAGGGATAGAAGTTGTTTTAGAATAGGAAACTAAGGGGGAATAAATAAGATTTCTTTTGATGGTCCTTCTATTGTAGGATTGGGAGTGGTGAGGGGCTTGGTGAGGTTGGCCCAGACCATGATGTCTATGTCGGAGGAGCCTAAGTGTAGTGATTTCACTACTGGTTAAAAAGTGGAAGATTGTATCCATAATAAAAAACTATGATGGGTCTTGAGGACCCATTGGGATCCTTGAAGAGTGAGTTGATATACATCATGGTAAGGGGCTGGGTCTTGAGAAACTAGTTCCATAGATGAATTGGTGATTTGTATGATATATTGCAGTCCCTTCTTATTTTTCATGTGCATGTTAGACATCAACAGATTATGTGGGGGATGGGTTGGTGTTCTTGGACCTCCATGGAGTCTGTTAGGATGGGTTTGTGTGATGAAATTTTTCTTAAAAGGTTATCAGTCAAGGACTTTTCCAAATGTATCCTGGGTTATTATTCATGAATGAAGATGGATCATACCTTGAGTGATGAGGTAGTGGTTATAGAAGGTTCATTTTCCCTGATTGAGAATGATTGGTTATCCAAATCTTAAGTGAGATTGCATTGTTTTATATATAACTGATGATAATTCTAGGGGTGGCTTGGATCATGGAAGGATACTTCATTAGGGGTATGGTCAAAGGGTGATGTGAGATGATAACGACACACCTCCCTTGAGTGAGATGGGATGGTACAAGACTTATAGATGCATGACTGTGACCTGTGTCTCTGGGTATTAGTTAGAGGTTTTGGATGCCACCATACCATGAGTCTTTCAGTAAGGGTAGGGATTAGTTATATGTGTGATAGAAAAAGACGACCGGTGGATCCCGATATGGTGTTGAAGAAAGTATGGTCAGGTTTCGGGGTGTCATGGTCAGTACCCAATGACCTAATAGGTATTTGAACCTCATCATGTGTTATGGAATATTGGTTAGCACATCATGATTCAATTGCCACGTTTATTTTAGTATTTCACTTCCTTATGCATACATAGGGAAATGAAAATGTATATTATAGGTTCTTTGTGATACCATACTGAGTTATATACTCACACCCTAATCAAAAATCTCAATACACATGAAGACATTATGTCTATTTTCAAGATGTTCCTAGGTAATACACACGATTGGATTGGTACAACTCAATGTGTTTTGGAGACCGAGTGTGTGAGGTCCAATAATTATAATAGGTCTAGTGTGTGTGATTTTCATTTTTGGTTTATTTTATATTTGATATTATCCTAGTGGGAGGTCAATTATGTGTTTTGTAACAAAGAAACATGTATATTATTTCCTATGTTTATTTTTTTATAATATGATAAGTATGTTGTTTGATTATTATTTATTCAATTTTTTATGACTCTAGTTTTGTGGAATAGTCTCCCTATTATATGGATTATACCCACTCCAAAATTTGGTATTCATTGGGGTATGAAGGTTTTCACTAAATGTCGTGTGACATTTCCATATTAAACATTGATTATTATCTAGGGGTGGGAATTAAAAAGTGTTATCATGGTTTTTTTATGATTTAGGGATATGGTAGATAAGTGTTCTAGGAATGTGTGTGAGTATAGAATGGATATTGAACAACTACATTGAGAACACCATTTTTCAAGAATTATAGGTAACTAGGTGCATGGGATTATTGTTCTTTGATTTTGATGTTATGGTTGTATGATTTATCCTTGGTTGATGCACATGAATTGTGGATTTATGATTTAATAAGGTTTTTTTTCTTGGACCATTAGAAAGAGATTTATGTATGGATATTGGATCATTGGAAGGAGTCCATATACATGAATCATAGTCAGTAAGCAATATTCACATAACAGATGAGTTTTTTCTTATGATTGTTTATGATGAAAGTTTAGATGGTTTAAAGTGTCAACAAAAACTTATATATAATTTCCTTTTGTAATATATTGGTGGAATTATACTCAACTGGATAGAAATGTATTTTTTGTGGTATTTTATGTGGATCTTTCATGACAGGTTCTACTATGATAGAAATTCAAACCCTTTATTGGGGGACGTATGGAGACCGTTAATGGGTCTGTACATTTATTAGTTCCATGGTAATGAATCTTTGAGGGAATTTTATTCTTGATAAGTTATTTGAGGATGGGAATGAGTTATCTAATGAAAAATAGACACTTTCAAGTCATTGTAATATGAGTTATGATTCCTAAAGTATCAAAAAACCCTTATATAGTTTTTCCATATATCTTCTTAGTATAAATTTACTTAACCAGGCTATGTTTTTCATCAGAAATCCATCTGGGTTATAGAAAAAGGAATTTGAATCCCTTGGTATATCAAAATCAAAATTCTTAGAGAATTTGTATTATTGAGGATGTTTTCAAAGGGAAAGATCATTTGTGTTCTGGGATCTATGGTTCTAAAAATGATATTTTGGGTGGAATGGTGGGAGTGTGGGTAGACACTCGTGATTTCAGGAACAAAACACATGTAGTGGGTGTTCATATAATTCTAAGTAGGGTACAAGATTACATGGGTTATTGGTTGATTCTAAAATGCATGTGGTGTATGGTCATTGTTTTATATATGTGATCCAAGGTTAGATGGGATATTACTCATGGGAATGTGAGTTAGGTTGTCTGATCGAGTTGCACGAAAGTGTGAAACCATTTGGTTTTGTTGAGGTTGAGTAGGATTTTGAGAGAGAAACTATGAGAGGATTCTCTCTGGGTTACTCTTCTTGATAAGGATAGTGATCATTGGTGTAGATTATTGAAACATTATTAGTGTGAAAGAGGAGATGTGTATAAGGTACATGTACTACTTATTTGGGTTTTGAATCGATGTAAAGGTCGTGTAAAGGTACTTTGATAATTTTTTATGTTGTTAAGGAAACTGAGAGTTGTAGTGGAATTATCACTATATGGTTTCAGTTTGGGGTCACTCTCATAATGAGGTGAAAAATGTATTTAGTGAGATGGTCATGGGTGTAGCAGCCCAGATTATGGTATGTGGGAGATTTCCCTCATGGTACAGTAGTGTTCTCATCCCGGGTATAGTCCTTGACATGGATTTTCAATGAGGTATGGTTTCTAAGGTTTACATGATGTGAGTGTGGCTCAAGAGGATAAAATCATGTGTGATTTTGGGGCATATTATGGTTGGTTCTTTGGAAATTAAGAAAGGGAATCCATATGGTGGGGATCTCCCCCATTGGATATTGGATGATGACATTCCTAGAGAGAAAAGAATGAATAAATTTGCACCTTAATGTTTTCACTTGGGAGTGACTGGGATATCCATGTCTAATCATTGTGTGTGGTGATGGATTTATTGTGGGGTATGGATATTGGGTGTTGGTTTAATGAGTGAAAATAATGGTACTTCTATAGTGGGTAGCATTATATTGGTATTGGGTGAATGAACAATATTTTGGAAGGGTCAGGTTGCAATGAGACCGGTCGGTGGACGGTTGAGGGGGCATTATGGTATTGGTGTAGGGTAAGATCTACTGATATTTTGTCCCTTTGTTAATTCTATATTTGAAGTTTGGAAGCAGTTTTTGTTAGAGATGGTGCTTCAATATTTGGCTCAGGGAAGTTTATATGTGATCCAAGGGTGATTCATTATGTTAATCATTGTTTATCATGAGATTCAATGGATACATCATGTGGTATAGCATGTTTCCAAGGGTGAAATTATGGGTTTTCGCATGGTTTTGGTGGTGAACGAGTTTTATGAATTGTTACAAGTTGTGAACCCAATTCATAATATGATTCAAGTGTTGAATCATATGATAAAACATAGTGATGTTTTCCTCTTCTGTATAAATTCTTTTGAGATCAATGGGAAGTTTACATATTAGATCTTGGTTTTGAGAAAGACACTGAATGTGGAGGTTACTGGTAAAAATGTTAGTTTATAGGTATGTGTTAATTGGAGAATGAATCGGTGTGTAAAAATGAGCCATTTATGAAAAAATTTCTAAAGTATATTTGATTGGTGATATTTCATGAGTGTCAACATGGTTTGGTTTTGAAAATGTGATGAGTTTCCTTTGGGATATGCTTGAGATGTTTTGGAGATTGGACCAGAGTTTGGGAGAAAGTTAGTGGAACCAGTATTAATGTTTGGAGTTGCACATTGTAATCACTTATGTCATTTGGAATTAGTTCGTGATGGGTTCTTAGTGAATTTTTGAGTATGGTAGGATGAGATACATTTTTTAGGGTTTACCACAACCTCTTAGGGATGATAAGTGTTATGGTGGGGATTTTGTAACACTCATGGGATTTCAATTCATTATATTCTGGGTAGAAACAAGAATTGTGGTTCGGTAGATGGTTTCTTTGACAATTAATACTCGCATTAGAGACCTGGGGGTTTGAATATCCTAAAAATGTTTTTAATGAAGTTTTAGGTTCGATAGATGCCTAGGTTTTTCAGAAGAATGTCAAAGGAGGAGAGGAGTGATCGGGGTACCGTGGGGACTTCCAAAAGTTGTCCATGTAATGAATAAGGGATTCACATATTGACATTTTAGGGATAATGAGACCCCTCCTTTTTCATTGGAGTTCATGTTTTTATTTTTAGTTTTAGATAATTTTTAAGGGTTTAGGAACCCTTTCTTTCTTGGATGGATTTCTGCGTGAGGAGGGTTTTTCAGTCGACACCTCCTCTCTTCTTTCTCCCCATCTCTCCACTTAGTTTTAAGTTGATTTTCATTGTATTTATTGGGATTTTTCTCCTCTCCCTCCCTTATGATTTATTTTATAGTGGCTAACAATAATTTTGGCTTATTTTTTTTAAGGATTATCAGTAATTTATACTAAAGAAAGGTGGAAATCAAAAGTATTGATGGATATTGCTTTGGGAATTTATAAAATACCAGATATGATGTCTATGAATTGTTGGAAATTATTTAGATGATTTTATGTATCCATATAATTTTTCCATTGATTTTTTAGAAATCAAGTAAAATTGTTCATTTAATTGGTGATAATTATTTTTATTTTCATCAATCTTGGTCTGGTGGTTTTTCGAGAGTGGACTGTACTCCATTCCTTAGACTTTTGTTGAGAACATTACTTCTTCTGTGTTTTTAGGCATTATGAATATTTAAATTAAAATTTCTAATTAATTATATAATTGTTATAATTAATTATATGTGTGAACTATCTTGTCAAAGGAACCCATGAGCATGGACAATCCTTTTTTGTCTTAGATGATGCTCGGTGTAGCTTGGCGAGGGGTTAACTCCATGTTCTATATAGGTGAACCATATAATAAAAATAATATGCATGTCTATTTATTATCATGCATGCCTGATTAATTTTATGGTTTAGGAATATGGTATAAGGACTTGTAGAGTCCTTAGCCATGATTTAGGAGTTTTTTCAAGCCTCCTAAGATATGACCATGTGTTCTTTAGTGCCTAAAAAATGAAATCTCATGAAAACAATGAAACCACAGGTTAACAGCTTTGGTTGATCTGAATAGATACATCTAGGAGATCCTACGGTATGATATGATATGAAAATAGTCTGGGTTGAGTTCCTATGGTGAGTGAGAGGGAATGAGAGTCTTGGGTTGGGTAATGATGAGTGATTCTATTTTGTGTCTTGTATGTGATAAAGAACTCCATCATAATGTTGGAGGTGAGACTAAGTGTGTTTTTTGAGTAAGAGGATACATTCAAGAATTAACATCAACATGAATAATGGAAATAGAGTAAGATGTCTTGGGATGATCCATGGGTAGTTGGACTAAAGTTTTTTAGAGTCATACAGAGCTTGGACTAGACCTTGAGGTCTAGGTTAGAGGAGACTAAGTGTAGTGAAATCACTGATAGGTGACAAGTGGGGGTGGTATTAATAAATAGAAACTATTATAGGTCTATAAAATATAATGGGAAATGTGAAGGGTGGGTTTAGATATGAAATGATGAGGGGATAAGACTTTAGGGACTAGCATCCAAGGATTAGTTAGTGAGATGTGTAATGGCCTCAAACCCTACATGTATATCTTGTTCCTATTAAACCTCCATAGAGTCTATGGGGATAGTTTGGTGTGACATACCTAGCGTTTGTGGGGATGGGTTAGCATGATGATTTTACCTTGAAAAGGGTATTCGATTGAGGACCTTTTAAGATGTGTCTTGGGTTGTTTTTTATGAACTATGTTGATTCATAGCCTGGGTGAATGGTATTGAAAAGGTATGGGACCCATCCATAACTGATAAGGACAAGTTGACCACATCTTGAGTGAGAGGGTGTGGATTGATAGATGTAAGAGGACCTTTCCAAGAGAGGATTGTGTGTTGGTATAGGACTTCCTCAAGTTCTAGAATTAGAGGTGATGTGATATGAGACTAATATACCCCCCCCCCAATGAAAATGTATAGGTTGAGGATTATGGATAGATGACCATACATAATTTCTGTTGGAATCCGGTCAAGGATTTTGGTTCCAACTTATTATAAGTCTTCAGGTATATGTTGGGAATATTTTATGGGTGTGATGTAACGAGGTGAAAAGTTGATTCTAGCATGTAATCGAATAAGGAATGGTTAGGTATAAAGGTGGCTTGGCAAGCACTTGATGACCTGACAGACATGTGATCCTTATCGACTGTCGTGGAATAGTGGTTAGCAAACATTTTCAACAATCATGTTTGTGTTAGAATTATATTTCCCCATTCATAAACAAACATATGATAGTTCATAGTAAGATTTCATGGTGAAACCCAACTCAGTAATATGTTCACACCCTATATTGGAATCTTGGTGTGTGTGAAAACCATATATATGTTTTCAAGTTGAGAATGGGAAATGCAATGGATTGGGTTAGTGCATCTCAATGATATTTGGAGAAAAGTTGTGTGAGGCCCTAGGATGTTAGTAGGGCCAGTGTACATGAGTTGTAATTGTGGTTTATATTTAATTTTGGATTGGTCCAATGGGAGATCAACTATATATTTTTTATGAAAACAACATGTATATTATTCACTATGCTTGTTAGTCTACATACTATGATGTGTATGATGTTTTTTTATTTTTCCACTATTATATGAATGATAGTGGATTAATAGGTCTCTCAATTGTTGGGATTAATGCCTCTTCACTAGTTAGTAGCCTATGGAATATAGGGAGGTTCACTTGAGTCCACATGACAATCGTATCCTGAGCACTAATGAGTGTCCTGGGGGATAAGGTGGGACATTTAGTTTCTTTAGATAATCCCAAGAGTTTCTTTGATATACTGAGTTTCTTTGGGCAATCCAGGTAATACAGAGACTTTATGTATGATATCTCATTCCTTGTAGTGCCTCCCAAAAGCTTTATTAATAAGGGTGTGAAATTCATATTGCCAAAAGATTGTAGAATATACTTTCATGAATTAAAAAATAGGATGACTTTAGAATCAATCCTAATTCTTTTAGAGCTAAGAAAGAGCTATAAAATTTATTTTGGCACATAAAATATTATTTTGGGAGGAGTTCCAATGCAGGATGAGAAATTCAAAGCATACAGGTCTCATCGGTTGAGTCCTCACAAGAAAGAATTTCCTAACGCACGACCTCAATCTAAAAAATATTGTTCATGATTTACACTATTGGAGAAATTATTTACTTGGGGATGATTTTCTTTTATTAACCAATAATAATAGAATAAATTATATCTTTAAAAACCATGATTTGAATCTTAAGTAGTACAAATAGTTTGAATACCTGTAATAATTTCATTTTGAGATTTCTTATATGTCTATTAAAGGCAATTTAGTAGATAATTATCTGATCCAGAAGTCTCATACATAGGAAGTTCATGAGGCCAGTGGTTAGTGGAAGAGTATATCCTTGTTTTCATAGATGCATGTTGAGGTTCAAGAGGATCATGGTCAGATAGTTGTCTCAGCTTTGGTAGGGACCTCTACCCTTCTGAAATAGGAAAGGATGTGGAAATATTCAGATCTCAAAGTACTAGTATTGAGGGAGAGTATCTTGGATGATTATACATCACCTAGTTGGACCATGGATAAGGATGAGATCTTATGAATATGTGGTCATGTATGGGTTCTACATAAATCTGAGGGGAACTAATGTTGGAATCTCAAGCAATGTATTGATAAGTACATCCTAGTGTCACCAAGATGTATCAAGACTTACATCACAACTATTGGTGTCCAATTACAAAATGGAAAAATCTAACTTTATCACACGATGTTCCCAATCATCAAGTGAGGTTGGAACATCAACAATCAGATAGAAATTTATAGACATTGTCCATTCTTCAGTGGAAGTGGGATGTTGATACCATGGACTTCAAGGAATTTTTTCATATATTTACTTGAGGAAACAATATTGTTTGGGTTGTCATTTATTACTTGATAAAGTTTTCATGCTTCTTAAATGTTCGAGAAACATTTTCATTAGATGATCTAGGGAGGCCATACATCCTAGAATTATAACATCTTCACAGATATCCTTGATCTATCATATCAAATAGGTCTGATCATTTCACATTGTGGTTTTAGAAAGGGTTATAGAAGGCCTTGGGTACAAAGGCTTTCTTGAAAATGATCTATCACCCTTATACAGATGTTCAGAGTGAGAATATGATTCAAAAATTTGAAGAAATTCTCAATGATTGATTTCTTGACTTTAGGGATCCTTGGGAGAAACATATGTCTAGTTTTCTTATATTAACAACATTTATGATACCATCAAAAAATATCTTTATGAGTAATTATATTCTAGTCCACTCTGATCACCTATGTGTTAGTTTCAGTTTAGGGAGGAAACATTTCTTGGATCATATCCCATTTAGGAGGATTCATATTAGGTCCAACTTATCAAAAAGTGCTAGATGATTGCTCAATCCAAATAGCATTTATATGCCCACCACTATCACTGACCACTTGAGTTCAAGGTTATGGATCAAGTTTTCTTATATGTTTCACCCAGGTTGGGCCATACATTGATTCAAAATCATGGTAATCTTTCAACTAAATTTTTTATACCTTTTGAGATATTAGTGATAATTGGGCCAATTTCTTATGGGATAGAACTTCCTCATAGATACCAGTCTACGAACAACTTTTTTCACGTTTCATAAATTTTCTAATATTATCTAGACCTGATGCATGGTTTATATCATAAACAGGATGAGATGGATGTTGGTGATTTATTTAAGGAGTACCCATTTCATGTCATTAATCATAAAATTAAGGATCTTTGAGGTAGTTTAGTTCTTATATTATGGGTGATATGGTAGCATAACCAAGTACAAGATGAGACCTATGAGTGGGAATCCAATATACATGCTCTATGGACATATCATTTTTCATATGATCCCTTATTAACCTCATAATACCAACTCAAGAAAATGTTACTCTAATAAGGGTAGGTTTTCATGACCCATCTGTTCACAAATTTATTGACCATTTTTTCAGTTTAAATTTCGTGTTTTATCCTAGTGAGTGTACCCTACTGCCTAAGAAAGGTCTCAGGAGTGTCCTGGTCTTGTTTGGATCCTGGAGATTCAAAAATTGGGGAAATAAACTAGGTCACATGATTAGTATTAACTGTGTGACTCAACCAAATAGGGCACTATGTGCATAGCAGGAGGTCACGTGATATTCCCTAAAAATTCAAGCTAGGTTTTACTCCAGTGAAAATGTTGTATAATTTTTAGCAGAGTAATTTTTTATGGCTTTTTCATTGTTAGAAAACATTATATACCATTCATGTGTAAGGGGGGTCTTGATATTGTTGGGTGCGTGGTTGGAACACGGTTTGGCCAACAATACATCCAAACCATATGACACATTAAATGAGGGGTAATTTACCATTTTTACATGTAATTTTTTTAACACTTATTTCTTATTCCCCAGTCTTTTCTCTTCCAGCGGACATCCCACACCCACCACGTCAAGCTCTTCCTTCAATCCATGCTAAGATTTTACATTACTACTCTATTTGATCTCCATTTTTATTATCGTTTCTCAGATTAGATTCACACTGGTAAGCCCCTTAATCCTCGCGCTTTGGTTCTTTATTTTTCTTTTTATATCTTGTGATATTTTAGTGCAATATTATATGCCCTATTTTAAGAGAATTGGTCGATTCTTATGATTTATCTCATTCTAGCAAGATTCGAGGGTCGACACTGGTTGAGGAGAGTGTTATGGGACAATGGTAGGTGGTCTAGCAATTTTTTCTAAAAAGCTAGGTTCTTTTATAGTATTTTCCATTATGTAACATGATTTACATTTCTACATGTTTCCTATAAATGTACTGTAACTTTTAAATTACGTTAATCGTTCTTTGATACTCTCTTTGATCCTTGTTAGATCATTGTAGGATGCCTACCTATTTGATTTCAACCACTTTAGGTGTGATAAATTTAATTTCTTCTTTTATGTAAATGTTCATTTACTAGGAACACCATCCAAGTGGTGGGTTTGACCTTGAAGCGGAATTTTATTTCTCTATAAATTAAAAGGATTAATTTAATTGAGTGAAATTGGGTGGAAAGGCCACACTGCATCTATTATATTTTTAAATACCAATTATATTAATTGTGACACCTATGGTTAGATTAGGTTAAATGACTACAAATTAATAGAGCTATTCCCTCATATTTATTATTAGTAGACCATGGATAATGGTCATCAAACAATGGTTAAGGGACTAATTGAGTAAGGAATTTCAAGCTCCCTTATGTGGGGTGATAGGAATAGTGTTTAAACCATTTACTCTTTTTAGGATGATGGGCATAGAATTCCATGTACCCTTGTACAAAGTATTGGGAATGATGACTCACCCCACCATATCATGTGATGAGAATGAAATCTTCCATTCATATGATATTTAGGGATTGTACACTTTTTTGGAGTATATAGCTCCTTAAACTATTCAGGGATGACTAAGTTATGCCCTAAGTCTAGAAATATCTTAGGATACATGTATATTCATAAATATGTCCTTATATATATAGTGTATATGCATGTTTACATATTATATATGATTACTTATATATATTTATATGGTAAATTGATCAGACTTATTCATTCCATGTCGAAGCAGGTAGAGTCTTCCAAGTGTCTAAAAGGAACCTGAGATGACCATTATTGTAATGACTTGAACATTTTGAATGATAATTGTTACTTGAAAATGTGTATTATATTTTTTTGTACTAAAAAACTATATCCCTTTAATAAAGTGGGTATAATTGTAATTTGACCATCGGGTTTTGATTGTTATATGAACATTGGTCAATTTTGGCCATTGGTCAAGATAACCATTGGAAACAATACTCTTAATAATAATTTCAAATTTATAAATAGTTATTATATGTAGAAATGACAAAGGATAATTAATGTAGGAATGAGAAACAATGGCCACAACATGTAGAGTCATGTTGTATGAATCCCATTTTTCATAACATACGAGGGAGGTATCATTACTTGGATTCACTCTTTACCTAGACCAAGCTGAGCTTCAACAAGTGAGGCTTCAACGAAATCGCTTATAGGATAAGTTCAAGTTAGTTGAAATTACCCCTTGGGAAATGTTAGTTGAACCTCCCCATGAATCTATCACCATCACACACCTTACCCTTAGTCCGTATACAGATGTTATAAGGGGTTATATTTAAAGGCCTTAGTTAATTAATGTATAATCAATTTGTAAAAATAAAATTTATGTTTCATCATTTCTGTTTTGAGTTTTGTTTTTATAAAAAATATGACAAATTTGATAAATTCATATTTCTGACAAAAATTATACTTTTTAGAAAAGATATAATTATTATAATAAAACAAGGTATTACTTTGAATTTTTATTATAATTAAATATTATAATTAAAACACTCTTATTTAAATTTAAATGATAAAGTAATTTTATTTCTTTCAAGTGAAAAAAAGTTAACTATGCATTTTACTATGCATTTTATATCTTCTATTACTTTTAATAAATATGGATTTCTATATTTAAAAGTCAAATTTATCATACTTACAGAATTATTATGAAAAAATAAATATTATTTTTCAAATCAAAAAATTGAAATTAGGTTAACTTGAATTTATGATAATTTTCAAAAATATTTTGTTTATCGATGAATAGTAAAAAAATACAGTTATTGAGTTTTCAGTATGTTTAATGACATCATAATTTTGAAATAAGTAACACATAATGATAGTAGACTCTTATGGATTAAAATATCATAATTTTTGTCACAATTGTCCTATAACATGGGAAAATACCAGGGTAAATCCCATGGTTTTTCATTTACCACTACCTAGGTGTCCAAAGAAATTAAAAAACAAATCCTCCTCTTTTTGTATAAATACACACACATTTATCTATTACAATTCATTACCAATTAAAAATTCAAAAATATATGATATTTTTACTCCCAAGTAGTTCTCACAATGTTTTCTCAATCCCCCAAGTTCCCAATATTTTAGTTTTAGGAGTTACTCTTCAAGGTAAGGGAAAATTAAAATTCTATGTTCCTTTCAAGTTCCATTTTTATGTGGTATGTCTTTCAAATTTAAAAACTATTTTATTCCATCCATTTTTTTATAATAATTTACTTTATAAATAATATTTTATTAATTGTATACCCTTCTCCCCTCTCTTTTTAACATTTTCTAAAACCATATTTCATACCTGTTATGTTGCAAAATTTTCTTCTCAAAATATCATTATTTTTTTCAATAAATTCTATTAATTTATTTTATTAATACCCAAAAATATTTATTTTCCAAGTGTATTCACCTATATAACAAAATTATTTATTTTATTCTATGATAAGCATATATGAAACCTACTTTCCTTTTTTGTGGGTTAATAATGACATAAAGATCTTGACTTTAAGCACTTTTCTATTAAAAGCCCTAATTTCGATATGAAACACATTTATTTTATTCTATATAGGTTATTTATGTAATGTTTTATTATAATATATGTGGATTGAATTAATTAATACATATGAAGGGTGTTCCATGATAGTTATCCAATTTATTGGGTTAGGAATTTAATCTCTAGAGATGACATCTTTAACGATACCTTGATAAATAAACTTGGTAATTTCTATGAAACCTCAGTGACAAAACTTGTTGGAATGCTTATAAATGTATAAAATAAATTTTTTAGTAACATTTATATGTTATTATTCATGATATTTTATTTATTATATGCCTCATGTTATCTTTTTCATTCGAGGATGATATTTCTGATGTTCTTATAGATTTTTCTTCAAGATCTCATGTAAACTATTTATCATGTTTTCACTTATTGGGATTTATGATCACCCTTTCCTTTGATGTGTGCCTGATGGTTATGATATTTAGTAATTTTACTTAGGATAAACCCATGATTATCTTTTCATGTGTATTATAATGATGTTTTAAGTTTTCATGTATTATGTACCTTTTCTCTAAACACCAAATTTTAAAAGATTCTTTGTTTTATAAAATGTAATGAAACGTTTATATAATAAAAAAGTAAAGATGATATAGGTATTTACTTCCATAATTGTTTATTATTTGTTATTCCTACACAATTATATGTTATATGAACTAACATGATTATTATAAACATCATTGGTGGTGGCATGTTGAGTTTATCTCACACCCTACTTGGGCTGCCTTTGGTACCATAGTAAAATTCATGAATCCAAGTATGGATAATGGAAAGATACCTACCAAAGATGAATTATATGTTTATATTTTAGTATTAATCATGGGAGTAGAAGACCAAGAATATGATCGTGATGCTAGTGGATCTTTCTTTTCGTATTTTTCTTTTTGGTATAGCTTTTTGTAAATGCATGTGCCCTATATCCATTGTTTCCCCTATTGGTATATCAGAATTACATGAAATAATTTTTTATATGTCTAAACCAATGTCTATATAAATATAATTGGTTGGATATTTCCTTTTATATTGTGCTTATATATGGTATATGTTTCCAATATTATATATGTTTTTTATTTTATGCTTCCTCTATTTATTATCTCTATTTATTTCCACTCTACCACTCTGATATGAGGGTATAGTCTACCCACCATATAACCTTGGACCCTCACTTCTAGTAGGAATACTCTAGAATAGGGGGTTGAATTCTTGAGGCCATGTGAGCTATAGGCTCAAGCACAATTTTATTGTATCCTAGGTCAAGACATTACATGGAAGCTATTATATTTGGTGTTTAAGTACATATAAATAAAGACTTCGATGTGTTGATAAGTCCATGATTTAATTTAATAGGATCCATTATGGAATAATATAAATATATAATTTATAGTAGATATGTAAAGGTAACTTGAGTAACTTTGTAATTGAAATGCTAAAAACAGGTTCTTCATAAAAGTTGTTCACACTTTCATTGAGTTTCATAAAGGTCAGAGGCATGCGATGAAATGTTCACTCTGCTATCTATGATATATTCCAATAGAACACTAAAGTTTTAAAAGACTACATAAAGTAAATAGGTAATTCCACATACTTATATAAAGGTAATCAAAATATTTTCAATTTTTTTAAGGTTTCTCTATACTTCATAATGGTATGTTAAGATTTCATAATTAATTTTCTATAAGGAATTAATTCATATGATTCCACATAATTCAAAAAAAATATTAATATTCCCAGTTAATTTTCATGGTTTATCATGGTTTAAATAGAATTGAAGTCAAATGTGAAGAACCTAATGAACATGCGGTATTCTGATTTTGGGATAGATTTTAGGTCTTTGATTGGAATCATATAAATTTTTCGAGATTACAAGTCTTTGCTAATTGAATGAAGTTTATGATTATATGACTCTACATTATATGTATCTGAATCATATGAATGAAAATAATATTAATTCTATCTATAATTATTTTAAAGAAATAAAATATAAAATTATTCAATGAAAGTAGGATAGATTCATGCCACATCAAGTGACTTCCTCATTTCAGTCTCATTCATTTTAATATGCATTAAAATGTGGATGGATATGCTAATAGTTCTAAAATAAGTATATTTTTTGGATGTTATTATCATTTAATTTTAATTTCAAGAGTTAAAATAAACCTCTCGATTCATATGGATAATTAAAAATGAATTATTTATTGGGTATTTTAATGAAATTTGGAGGGTGAATTCAAACTGTAAAAACAATCATCACCTGAATGAAAATATTGTGTATGGTAAAGACTAAGGAAGTTTCCAAGTTTTAATGGAAACTAAATATTCAAAGTATTTTCTGTAAGTATACATTTTTTGGTACTAATATATATATATATATAATATTTATAACTTAAGAAAACTATGTGAGATATATGTCTAAGAGAATGATACTATACAGTATCAAAGAGAGAGGATTCAAATTCCAGTAATCTTAGAAAAATGATATCAAAAGAACCTGATTATTTATGAAGGATTAAAAGGAACCATATTTTTTAAGATATTTAGTGAGTTTTGAGACCAATAGAACTATGTCAAGTGGCTATGGAAGAACTTTAATCTTTACACAAGTAAACTTGGTCATGCAGGCTCATGAAAAAGATCATATCAGTTGGTGTAGAATAAACGGAGTGATAATATAAAACATTCTAACATTTAAAAACATTTAAGATAATGGTTATTAGGGTGTCTAAATAATAAAATAGAATATTTGGTGGTTGGGTCCTATAACCTATCATCATAGAAGAAGTTATTTGCTAGGGTGTATAACCATACCCAACTGGAGGATCGACCTATAGGGTGCATGACTAGTTGTCACTAAAGTCTTCTAATTGGGGTGTATAACCAATCATGCTTCCATGTGACTCATTAGACCACTATAATTTATAAGAATGTTATGGTGGATGAACCATAGGTTGAGGTGTCTAACCAACTACGATAAAGAAAAGGCTTTTATATCAAACCTTTTAAACATCGTGTACTGCTCTCTATATTATTATTTATATACATGAGGTGGGGCTATGAATTTTTATTGTGTGGGTCTGGAACCTTCACAAGTTCAATAGGTTGAATTAAAAAGGGTAATTAATAAAAATTGACCAATGATTCACCCCCCCACCCACTCAGTGGTTCACTAAACCTGAGCATCATAAAAAATAATAAATATTAGAAGTTTTAGTAAGTGGAAATAATATAAAATGAAAAGAAAATGTGTATCTCAAAAAAATGAATTTCATATGCCTAAATAAATTCTGTATTTTGGTGGTTTCTATAATTGATTTAAATTCATAGGTGGGTATTCAAGAAACATTATAAATGGGTGGTACATGCATGGTGCCCATAAAACATGATTGGTTATACATAGTTTTTATTCTTAAATTGAAGAGAGTTCTGATTATCATAGTAACATTCAATGGTCATTATAATTGTCATTGGATTCCAATACCACTTTTCTTGGAATGAGTTTTTATGATTCAACTAGAAAGCGGGGTGACACCATAAAATCCCCATAAAGAATCCAAGTTAAAGTGATATATTTATATATTAATTTAATCATTATAATCATATAATATTAGAATGAAATTATGCCACGTATCTATAAGATGTTAGTGAGAGTACCATAGTTTTGAAAGTAAAATATATTCCTAACCTTTATGGAACAATTATTAATATTTTACTTAGTTGATACTAGGATGATAGTTACTCACCAAATATTTACTTAAATTAGTAACCCATGTTCTAGGGAATAATATCTATTTTGGTATATCTATGGGTTACATGGACCAATTCAGATTATATATTCCAATAATGTATTGAAAAATAAAAAAATCAATAATTTAAGATACAATTATCTCCAACATCAATTGGTATAAATATCCTTTATAAGACATGTATAAGACATGTAAGAGATTAGTAAGATCTACATAATTTCATATGCTTTAATAGTGGATATATCACATATTCGATGTCATTTACTAAATATGGAATTTCCAAAACATAAATCATTTTATAAAAATATAAAACAAATATAGGAGAGTTTCATAGATATTACCAATATATTTAAAATATTAATTGAGAAATTTTAGGGGGTAAGTACCTGGTATTTGGAGAATAAGGAACACCAGTTATCACGGATAAAAAAATAGTGTTCCTATAGATTAATTTTATTTAATATCATAGTTTTTATATATATATGATCAAGATAAAATCTAGTAGTGTATATATCTACAAGTACTGAGTATGTTACTACTTATGATACATCTAAAGAAGTTGTATAAAATATGAAACGATTTGTTTTAATTCATGGAATATTTCCTATAAAGTAAAGTAATATCATAATATAAATTATCAAATGGTTACGACATTTTCACTAACTTAGAATTAAATGTTATAAAAAAGGAAAAAATGTATATACTCAAGGACATCATATCTAGATGGATTTTTAATCATGGAGGTGAACTCATGGATAGTAGGGTATACATGTAAGAAATTGGGGAATACCTAATAACTAAATCCATAAATCCATAGAAGTATGATCTTATCAAATGAGAACTAATAGGTTGATGGTTAGCAAATAAACTCTAGTACAATTCAGAGTGTTATAAAAATGGATACTCTAGATCCAACTTGAATAGTATATATTTATTACCATATAATGTATAGAAAGAGTTATGCATGATGTATTTTTACCATACTACTGCTCATAATTTTTATTCCATTATTTATATACAAATTTTGTTAGATTAATTTTTGAATCAACATGTTATAGAATATCCCTTATATAATACGAACCTCTAAATAAAATGATAGTAATATTAAAAATAAGTCATATATTCTAGATATATCATTCTGAAAAAACATAGATAATGTTTGACTATTATTTTACAGAGGATCACAAGAAGTGGACTTCTTCTCAGGAAGTCTTCACTTAGTGATCTCGAGTAGAGAAGTTATTGAGGACTAAACCACCATTAAAAAAACTATGTGTTACAGGTTTCATTGGATGATCCAATCTATAAACATGTATATTTGTCTCTTAGATTAACATCAATATCAATGTGTATAATTTGATTGTGTTATTTTATTAAAGATAAAAACTATGTAAATTATGTTTTGTGAGGTAGATTGTGTAAATCGTGTCATTATATGTATGGCATTGATTAAATGATTAAGATAATATTTTTTACATGTGAATTGAAGAGATATTTGGGGTCTAATTGACAAGGATGATAGTAAAGTTATTAAATCCATGGACATGGTAGAAAAAGGTACGTCATATAGAATGGTCATCAAAATAATAAATAATTAATGTAAATATTATGACACAAAGTTTTCATCTCGATTTATAAGATATCAGAAGACCAAAATATTATATTACATAGATTTTATTCATAATATGTAATCATATTTATGATGGGTCTTTATCTACTTAGGTGTTATAATGTGATAATAGATATCACTCTTTTTTTGTAGGTATGTCTCACAACTATCATTATAAGGGACTATGGGGTCATATAAAAAGTTTATTCATGTGTTCCACCTATTTGTATGAATATGAGTTTAAGATGAAGTGGTCCCACATGCAAGGTCCAATGAACATCAGATTGTGAATGGTCACAAGTAAAATAATTAAATTATATTGTTTGAGTTTATAATAATAATAATTGACTTTATTTATCAATATATCAACAGGAAATTTTATGTATAAAAGTGAATGAGATAAAATAATATTTTATAACCAAATGTTAGGTGTACAAGGTTCATTGAGTAATTATGGGATCAACAATCTGAATTAATGGGTATAGTTTTATCACATGGCACGTTAAAGTGTTATCAGTGAGTGGTATAATAATTTTGATGCTTATGAAAAGATTAATTAGTTCATAATTGTGTATAAGGATCTAAAATTAAGGTTATAAATTTCTGTGGACTAGATAGAAATTTTTTAAAGTATAACCTTTGTATATAAATGAATTTTGGGCTCATAAATAGTGTTCTACGTGATTTTCAAGAATTTAAAGATATTTTATCACCTATCCTACCCTTTATCAAACTCCAATTGTGAGACAAACATAAGAATAAGGTTTTATCAATCATGATTCCTTATATTGAGTTTTTTTACTTCACGTGATCGAATGAACGTCGTAAAGTACTTTAATTTCGCATTCTAGAACTCTGGAATTAGAAAAAAAAAGATCAAGGAGTTGTGGTGCATGTGTGGATGAATATAGGGAACCTCATTTTGTGTCATCAATCTGTTGAATACAAAAAAATGATATCATCATATTGGAATGGATGAATTAATAATGAATTGTTTACATTTTCATTTGATTTTTTTTATCATGATTAAATAGAATTTCACATGATCCATGGGTAAATATAAGCATGAATATATTAGATTTGATTCATTAGAATGAATATATTGGATTTGATTCATTATCATGAATCTAAAACAATAAAATGTTAAAATAATTTTTTCACACTTCCACACATATCTAGGTTCCTATATATATATCAATTTAATTAAAAAATATTTTATTAATAAAAAATGGAATGTTATTCAAGGTGACCCCTAGGTGTTATCTGACCATGATCACTCTTCTTTGATTCTACCATAGAATTATATTTCTCATATTTATCCTCGCTTTGATACATAGTTTGGTCCTACTACTATTTCAAAAATGAAAATGTTGGACCTACAGAATGATAGTGGTATTAATTTAAATGATCCTTAGTTATCACCTATGGAGGTTGTGGTTTCTATTATTATAAAGGTTTATTAGGGAATTTCTCCAATTATGAAAACCTATTTTACAACTACTTTTAAGGAAAATATTCATCGAGATTCATTAGTGATGGACGTAAAGGTTCATACTCAGGGGTCTGAAATGTATGATTAAACATTACATAGTTCTTTTTTGAAGTATGTTATGTTTTTAGGTTGTATTATCCTTAAATTAAATACTATCTAGATGTTCCATCGGTCGTGAAATGAATTTTATAATCACATTTTTTCTTTTTGGGTGAGTAGATCATTGAGCTACATTCCCTTGTCTTATTTATAACAATATTGATCTCCTTATTCATTTGGTGGATGAAAACTAGTCTATCATGGATTTGAGTAATGAAATCCTAAGGAGAAAAAATTGGTTCTAAATGAAAATTTCATTTTATCTTTGGATTGAGTTTGGACTTTAATAAATAGTTTAAAGTTAAATGGGTGTCTAAATTTATATATTACTCGAGAATTAATTCAATTCTCTCACATTAAGGATTAATTGCCATCTTATTTCTCCAATTTTGGTGTTTATTTTTTTTATTATGTTTTTGTTCCCTAGTTGTTATTTTTTTGTACTTAGGTGTCTCAATACCAATGTGTGACCTCATCTAAAAAATTGGCTGAGAAAAAAATTCAAGAGGGGTCCACATGTAGCATAACATGTACTAAATACCACCATTATCTAATCAACCCCTCAAGCATGAATGTAGAAAATTAAAAATTATAGAAGTGGGTAATTTTGAGAAAATTGAAGATCCTCTCAATCATTGCCAACCACACCTCTACTTCCTTATTATAATGTTTATCTCATAAGGCGGAAGTATTGTGCTTATGGAATTCCTGAGCCTGATATCTAACTCATGTTAAGTGAGGATAAACTCTTCTTCCAAAATCCTAGATAGATTAAATAAACACAAATATTGAATTTTGATCAACAGGAGGGTTTCCAAATTGAATGTTATCTTTAACTCCTTTCTAAGGGTTCACAAGTTCTCTTCAAGAATACATTTTTCTATAAATTTCATAAAATAAAAAACCCCATTCAAACATGTCTGAAACAAGAAATAAAAAAATATTAAATAATATAAATGAGTTCAAAACCTGATAAAATCAAATAATTAACTCATTAAGCTGCATAAAATCAACCTGAATATATCATAATTACACATAAAAACATTTAATTAAGTAATAAATTCTCAAAGATATTATGTAGAATCATAAAAGAAAAAGACCAAAATAAAAACAAGGTTTTCCAACAATACGTTGTTTGAATAAACAACCTCTATATTATTCATCCAATCATACATTATTCATTGAATTCCTTAAAATTATTTACACAGTATAAATTCATGTTATGTAGGATCATGCACCAAGTTATTAAACATGTAATTTCTTCAATCTTTCACTCAAAAACAAAAAAAAATACAAAATAAACTATACACTACTTTAAAAATTGATATTAAATGTTCATAGAGAGTCCTTCCTCATTTCTTTTAAAGTAATAATAATATAACTTCTAATAGAGATGTAATATCTATATCAATCATAAAAATCATAGATAAAGTCAACCTTTATTAGTTCTCATTTAGTGCTAAAAATGATCTCTTTTATTAGATCTACATTTAGAATTTTCAAAATAATATTTTATTATCATTAGACATAGCACTAATAAAATCAATATTTTATTGATGTTAAGACTAGCATTTATAAAGGCCTTGTTAGATGTTTTAATGTCTCGTTACCTAAATAGCTTATTACAGCAGCTAATAAAAAGAAAATATTAAGAATTAAATTAAATAAATTTTACATCATTATATAGTAAAAAATATATTTACATTGTATCATTTCAATATAAATATATTTACATCATATAGTTTCAATAAAATAAAATTACATTGATTTCTACATCACTATAAAAAATACAACTAAAATAGATTGAATTTCACTTATATGATACCTTTTCCAATGACCAACCAAAATTTGTATAAAATAAGTGTGTGCCTATAATATTTTTATTATTTTAGTAATAATATATAAATAAAAGAAAAAAATATAATTTAAAACTCACACTTTTAGATATATCAGCTACATTATATGTCTTATGGATTGTAAGTAAATTTATATAATCCATAAATTAATTAGGGATCATTATCCTATGGTACCATGATATTTCATGAATTTTTTATCGATACTAATTTTATGATGAATTTTTTAATTAAAATGTCACTTTAAAATTTAAAACATGAACTTCTAGTCAATTCAGACACATTGTGTATCGTATTGGTATGTAGTAAACTCCCACATGTCACAAATAAATAATTAATCATTTTCATAAAGTATGATGATAATTCGATCATGTTTGAGTGGTTTTGATAATATGAAACACATTTTGAACTAAAATTCAACTTTTAAATTGAAAACACACACTTTTAATCATATGATATATATCACATAGTGGATAGATATGTAGTTAATTACTATATTCTTATAATTAATCATTGATAGCTTGGATAAAGTATCCTGATTATACTAGTTTATTTACTTAGTTTTGACTATGTGATGAATTTTTTAAATTAAAATATATATCAATTTTAAAAATAAAATGTTAAATTTTAGTCACACTATACAATATCATATTGGAATAATGTAAAACTAATTCCTATATATCTCAATGGAAGCACTGCTTATTTTCCTCAAGTATCATGACAATATTAATGTGTTTACTTATTTTTTTATTTTTTGACAAATATTTTGGTGTACAATTTCCCTTTTAATTTGAAAACCCACAATTTTAGAAATATTGAACAAATTTTTTATTGGATTTTATTTTCATTAATTCCAAAATGTAAAAAATGAAACATTGATCATTAATTATTTCTTGGTTTTGAATATATGGTACATTTTTTCAACTAAAATGTATTTCATTTCTGAATTGAAAACGTACACTCCCAATCACATCGAACACAATGTATGTTAAACTGACATGAGGTTAATTTATACATGTCAAAAAATGAATCATTAATTAGTTTACTCAAGTATCATGAAAATTCAAACATGTTTGATCATTTTTCATTATGTGATCTTTTTTTGAATAAAAATGTCATTTTTAAATTTAAAACAAGAACTTTCATTCATATAGTCCACACCACCCTGTCAAAATGGTGTAAGGTTTTTTAATATAGGACAAAACTTGTTACTAGATTATTGTAATAAAGTATTATGACAATTAAAGTTTTTTTATTATTTTTGAATATGTGGTGCATATTTTGAACTAAACTATCACTTTTAAATTGATAATATTCACTTTTAGTGATACCAGCTACATATAATTTCATATTTACATGATGTTAATTCCAAGATGTCATAAATGAATAATTGATCATTACCCTAATGTGTTATGAAAAAATGATCAATAATTATTAGTTTTGATTATATGAATCATGTTTTGAATTAAAATCTCTTTTAAATTAAAAATAAACACTTTCAATCATATCATCCATGTTACATGTCTGGCTGATATAATGTTAATTCTTATATTTAACAAGTTATTTTTTGATCATATTTAATAAATTTTTATCAAAATAAAAATGTGTTTGATCATTTTTTACTAAGTATCTAAAAAATTCAACTAAATCATATCAATTTTAAATTGAAAACATGAACATTCAGTCATATCATCCACACCACATGAAGGATTAACATGTGGTTAAAACCTACATATCAAATATGATTCATTGATCATTTTACTCATGTATCATGGTAATTCAAAAATGTTTGATAAAATTTGACAATGTAATGTGTGTTTTGAACTAAAATTCCTCTTTTTAATTGAAAACATAAACATTCATTCATTCAAGCAACACGGTGTGTCAGATTGGTGTGAGATTAATTCTTACATGTTAAAAATGAATCAATTATCATTTTCATAGAGTGTGATGACAATATGAGTGAGGTTTCCAAATTTTAACTATTTAATTTACATTTTGAAATAAAATATAACTTTGAAAATGAAAAAAACACACCTTTCATCATACTGACCACACCACAATTCAGATCAATGGAGATTAATTCATATATCTAAAAAAATGAATCATTGATAATTTTTATAAAGTATCATGATAATTTGTGTGTGTTTTATTACTTTTGAATATATATTTTATTGAACAAAAATTTCACTAAAAAATTTAAAACAAACACTTTCATTCATGTCAGAAACACCACATAAGGAAAATACATATAGTTGATTATTATGTGTCATGGATGAATCATCAATATTTTTTCCCATATTATTATGAAATCCTTCTAACATTTGATTTGTTTTGCCTATGAGATGTGCATTTTGAACTAAAATGTCACTTTAAAATTGAAAACACATACTTTTTGTAATATCATCCAAACCACATGTCAGATTAACCTATTATTAGTTCATATATATTAAAAATGAACCATCAATCATTTTAGTCAATTATCTCAACAATATGAGTTATTTTTCATTGTTTTGACAATGTTATCAATGTTTTCAATTAAAAAATTTATTTTTAAGTGAAAATAAAAATATGTTATTATATCGACCACACCGCATGTCAGAATAATGTGTGGTTAACTTCTACATGTCAAAAATAAGTTATTGATCATTATTACAGATTAAAATTTCATTTTCTAAATTTTTATTATGTGACACATGTTTCAAAAAAAACATATCATTTTTAATTTGAAAATCCAAACTTTTACTCATATCGTCCACACCACATATTGAAATTTTATGAGATTAGTTATTATATGTCATAAATAAATCATTGATCATTTTTCTGAAGTATCATGATAATATGAGTGTATTTTCTCAATTTAAACTAACTAATGAATGTCTTAAATGAAAATATTGCTTTTAAATTAAAAATATTCACTTTCAATCATATGGGCCACACAACATATCATATTGAAGTGAAATTAATTCCTATAGGTTATAAATGAACCATGGATCATTTTCCAAAAGTTTCTGGATAATACGAGCATGTTTTCTTAGTTTTGACTATGTGACGATCATTTTCAACTAAAAAATTTATCCTTTAAAAAATTAAACACGAGTATTTTCATTCATATCATCCATATCACTGTAATATTGATGTGTGTTTAACTATTACATGTAAAAAATGAATCATTGATCTACGTCATTAAGTATCATGATTATTTCAGTGTGTTTGATTAGATTTGACAATGTGAAACATATTTTGAACTAAATTTTCACTTTTAAATTCAAGACATGCATTTTCAATCCTATTGATCACACTATATATCATATTGAGGTGCATTTAATTCTTAAATAAAATAACTTAATCATTTATTTTTGTTCAAAATTTTCACAACAATATGAACATGTGGTTTTGATTATGTGATGCATGTTTTGAACTAAAATGTAACTTTTAAATTGAAAATACATACCTTTAGTCATAAAAGACACTCCGCATATCAAATTGTAATTTTTCTAATTTATACATGTAATAATTGGTTTATCCATTATTTTTAAAACACATTACAAAAACAATTGAGTGATTTTTCTTGGTATTGACTTCATGATGCACATTTTCAAGTAAAATGTCACTTTTAAATTAAAAACACACAATTTCATTCATATTGGTCACACAATGTGTTAGATTGATGTGTGTTTAATTCCCAGAGTCAGAAATGAATAACCGATCATTTTCCAAAAATAATAAGAAAAATCCAACCACATTTGATTAATCTTGACTATGTGATAAATTTTTTGAACTAAAATCTCAATTTTAAATTGAATAAATGCACTTTCAGTCATACAGTTCACACCATATATCACATTTATCTATTGTTAAATCCTATATATAATAAATGAATCATGGGTTTTGTATTAAATGTCTCTAATATTGATATTCAATGATAATAAAATTTAATAAATAAGTTATATAGAGATTAGTACTATAAAAATATAGATAAATAAATGGTTAATAATTTTTTTAATTGAAATTGTAATTAATTTTGAAAATACATATTTGGTTATGTTTTTTTCTTGATGTAATATGATATCTTTCATATATATAATATTTAATAACCACAATTGATGTTATTATTTTGTTTTAAACTTTATAGAAACATTGATTAATATAAAAAAAATTTATGATATATTTTTTTGATTTTGAAAACATATTTTGAAAAACATAATACTAATCTATTTTAAAAAATTCAAAGGTTTTTATTTCATTGACTTCCTCCATTACGCATTTTTAATAAAAAATAAACACCACCCAATAATAACAAAATAATTGTCAAGAAAAAATATAAAAAAAATTTACTTTTTCTGTAAAATGTAAAATATTGTGTATTTTAAATTCATAAGGGATTTCATGTGTGGCTGATTTATTGGAAATACATGAATTGTATCAAAAATATATATATATCTAGAAAATCAAAGTTGATTGTAACAAGTATCTAGTGATTCCTAATAAAATTAAAATTGTATAAGTGATGGGAAAAATTAAAAATATATATTAACAATTCTATTATTAGTATTAATAAGAGTTTGACATCAATTATTTTTTTAAAAGATCTAGAAACTTGGTCTTCCATTATAATATATTTTTTTTCATCATTGATATTTCTTATATAGAAGTGATATAAAGACTAATTAATCCAAAAAAAATTGAAAATAGTTTCCCTTTATATAGGTATCATATATATTCTAATAGAAAATATCAACATTATTAAATTATAAAAAATATAGTACAAAAATGACTAGGCAAGGGAATTATGAAAATGGCCTCACGTATACATTCAAAGTCAAGGTTCCCAACAATTAATTCTTGAGAATTTAATTTTCATTCCTAATATCAATCATTAAATTAGTCACCACTCCATAAATCTATTATTAAAATTAAATTAAATTCATATCTCCATTTTGGAATGTTTTTTATGCATGTATTTATATTTTAAAAAAAATATGGTAGATCAATTAGTGAGATAAAGGTACCCTCATTAAGACATTTAAATCTAACATCTAATCATTTATATTTTCTTAACCTATCCTTAAATATCCTCTTATTCAATTAAATATCTTATTCTAGTCCTTTTTTCTTTCACAATAATATTTTGCCCATATAAAATAAATTACTAATGGAATACCTCTTTATCATCATGTTCCTTTATAAGATTAAATGGAAATTCTATAAAATTTAAACTATCACGTTTGACCATGTGAATATCAAGATCATCAATAGTACCAGATAGATAGACACACATATCATTAGTAACATGAATCTCAACTATCGAGTGATCTTTGGGAGTTTTTTTGTGTGTAAAATATCACCTGGAATAGTGTATATTGTACCTCTCACAACAGGGTAATGAGTATGTACTTATAGATATAAATAATAATCAATTTTACCCTATATAATTTTAATATAACAAAGGTATCAATAGATTTACAATTTATATATTGAAAATAAAATATTATGTAAATCCAAATTACCTTAGGAAATGTAAGACTTTGAGGGGATTCACTAGCCTCAAAATAGGGTTGTGTGTGATAAAATGAGATTTTGTTGATTTTATTGAAATTATATGTTTAAATCCATCAATAAATTTTAAAACCTAGGTAGAATTAATTTTTTTGTGTCTTATGTGTTTCTTGGAAAATAATTAGAATTAAGAATAATTTTTTGTTTTTAATAAAAAAATTTTCAACTTTGAATTAATTTAAATGAACATTTTGGAATTCGATGTACAAATTAAAGTTTGTTTTAAACTATAAATGTTTATAAGTGTGTGTTTTTAAATTATTAGAAATAATTAATTGTATTTTTAAATACCTAGATTAGTGTTTTATTTTAATGACAAAATATAATTTGGAATTTTAAATTCCAAAACCATAAATCTAGTGATCAAAGTTAACATCTTGAAAATATGATTAATTTGAATTTGTGATGATTTTTATTCGATAATTTTTTTCATCATTTACATTGTGTTTTGAATTATGAAGATATAATATATTATGGTTGATTCACATAAAATGGATGGTGTGATAATTTATAAAGATTCTGTAAAGTAATCAAGTTGATGTATCTCTCATTCCACTAACCGCAACAACCTACCATACCACCCTCTCTCACCTTTCTCTATTGAACCTACAAAAAGAACGATGAAAACCCTCCATGGAAATGTGATCAACCATATATGGATAATTTTGTTCTATAATGACATACTGTGAGCCTCCAAAACATCTAGCATGAACCATATAGTAGAGCCTCTTTATACATGGACACCCAATTCATACCATTAGGTTTTCTTGATTCCAAAACATTTAAAAACTATAAGCATGGATAAATATGATCACCACTCAAATAATCATAAATAAACTAAATTATTATACCACAAACAAATAGATAAATCCTCCCTGATCATGAATGAGGATTGACCAAATTTAGGGATCAAAAATGATCGCCGGTTTACCTATGATTATTCCCCGTACATGTCCAAGAATATAGGGGTTCTATGGGTTCAAATAAAAATTTACACATTATTCTCAATAAAATTACTCACATAGTTAAAACCGACCTCGAGATATAGTTCACCACTTTGAAGTAGTTCCCATATCAGTGCAGCATTGATCCCACCAGACTTCATCAATCAACATCAACTTTAAAGTACCTGATAGGTAATGTATCATATATATATTGGAATTTTAATTTTATATTAAACCCTATTTATGTAACAATTTAAAAGTTTATGATATATTTCTCATCAAATAAATAAAATTTAATTCATATTTTATGATACATACAACCATGAGTTTGAATGATCCATATTATTTCTTTTCGTTAAAACCCAGACATTAAAATTGGTTTTATTAATCGGAATATACAAACTATGAAAAAATATATATAAATTTTTTATATAATTCAAATTATTTGATTAATTTATAATAAATAAGTACTTAAATTCAGTAAATTAATTTTACGCATCAAAAATAGATTTTTTTCATAAATGGTTTTTATTACTTTTTATGAACAAATATTATAATTAATTTCTTGCAATTTTACGAACTTTATTTGAAAAAAATTAATATCATTTTTTAAATCAGAATATCAAAATTATCTTATAATTATATTTTGTAATTTTCTTTCAAAAAAATTATTTTTCAATTAATAGTGAAAATAATGATTTTTATTGAAAACTGTATTTTCATTTTAAAAATTTACAAAATAATATTTTGTTTTAAAATAAATTAAAAGAAAAAATAATTCATTTATATTTTTAAAAATTAAATTAATTTGATTTTAATAAATATTATACTCGATTTTTGTACAAAAACATTTTATACTTAAGAAGTCATTTTTTGGAATACTAAATTTCATCATGTTTTCCCGATTTGATTTTAAATTGTAATTTTCCACTAATTTCAATTGAATATGGAAAAAATTGATTTAATATTTGGATTCATCCTAATTAATTTAATTTAATAATTTCAATTTAATTTGTCTTCATTTTGAATTGGAACCATAATAAATATCTTTCACCATCGTAAATGAGGTAAATTTGGGTTAGACCATGGGGTAAAGCTTTAAAACATACCTAACACATACATTAATAAACATTAATGGGGTTTTTTTGACCAAATATATGTATTAAAATTTAAAAACTTTATTTTTAAAAATTATATTGAATTTGGGACCCTAAGCATGACTTTTGTGAAGATAAGTTATATTTTATTCAAATTAAAAACTATTTTTTGGTTTTTGAATTTAATGGAATGGTTAGAAGAACCCATTCATTTTTTTCTTATGAAAAATTTATAAAAACCTTAATTTTTTATTATTTAACCAAAAAACATCATGTAAACCAACTTGTTACTTCATTTCAATGTAAATTGATTTTTATGCTTAAATAAGGTATTTCATAAAAACTGTATTTCATGAATTTTAAATTATTATATTAAAATTAATTTATTACACCAATATAAATTTATTATAATAAAATGGTTTCCAAAATTTTCAATCATAATTTTTATATTTTTTTATAATTTCACTTTTATTTTTGGTTATAAATTAATATAGTCATAGTAAAAGTTAAGTTATGATTGTTAAGGTAAAAATGGGTTTAAAGTGGATTAAATAGTTGATAAGGATAAAAATATAACCATAAATTTAAAAATGAAATTGGTTGAGTTTATTTTGACCCTATAACATCTTATATTTTATATTTTGATTCCTTCATTCCTCTTGACGTGATTATAGTGTTTATATTATTTAATACTTTAAGAGATTTAAAGTGTGTCATTTCCCTCATAAAAATAATATGACATATTCTCTCTTATATCCTATTAAATAGCCTTATAACTTGTAAAAGACCTACCATAATTCCTACCTATATTCATTGATCATTTTTTATTTCCAAAATACCATACTTTCAAGGCCTAATGAATAATCCAAATGAGGTTTCCCAATGAAGAGGTATAACTCTTAATCGAGTACTTTTGAGTTTATTTCTTCTTATACTTCCTGTAAACTTATTGTAACCATATTATAATAATTACTATAATATTATAAATTCACTAATGTGTTGTTATTATTATTATGTTAAAACCATTTTCCACATATTTTTCATCATACAGAAAGAAAAAACATTGCTTGCCTGTATATATAGTTTATCGTCTCCATGTTGTGATGTAATTTTCTATTCATCGCCATTTTACATAGATGGTTATAAATATGTAAATAATGAAAATATATGATTTTTATGATATAATAAAGGTACAATAAAAATAATATATCATTTAACTTTTTATTCTTTCACTCATTAAAAAATGATAACATGGCTCATACATACATGTGGGCTACCACCTCCACGAAGCGATGTGATCCATTTTTCATCAAAACCTTAAATGGATTATTATAAATATGTATATTATGAATATATATTTGATATTAATATCATTTTTAAAAAAAAATTGATGATTTAATCATGTGAAATCACTTATAAGGAAACTCAAACATGAGGTAAGTGATTTAATTTCAATTTCCACTCCATTGATAGATATTTAGTATTATACACTTATTTTCATTTATGTGATGTATATACTTACCCTTTAATATATTTTATATGATTAAATTTTTTTAAGGTGTTTAAATTTTCAATTTAAGTTTATTCTTTCAATGGTTTGTAATTTAATATTTACCAAATATATAATAATTTATTTTAAAATATCATTTTTGGGGATTGCTTATATTCCTCATTAAAAATATATTATGTTATATCATTCAAAAAATCGACATAATTTCTCATAATTGAGATATTTAATGAGTTATCATTTATTATTATGCTATTTTCTATATTTTTACATGAGTCGATCTAATAAAATTTTGAAATAAAATGTGATCTTAATTCTATTTTGATCGGGTATATTTTTCTTCTAGGTCTATTTTTTAAAAAATTATTTTACAAAATAGATTTTTGTTTAATAAAACTATTTATTACATAAATTTTATGTTATCCCTAAGTTTTTAATGTTTTTCAAGGAATATTTCTAATATTTTCTAAATGGTACATGTTTTATTTTCCTTACAAAATATGTTAAAAGTTTTTTTTAACATATACGATGATAAAAGATTTTAGCACTTCCCTAACAATTTTATGCTATTTAGATTACTATATAACATTTATTTATGTTTAAAAAGAAAAATAAATAATGAAAACCTATTTTAATTTTTTTAATACATTTTATTTTTTTCTATATATAAATGATTTTATTACAAAACCTATATTTCTATTGGATTAATGGTCATCTTTTATCTCTTGCTAATTTTATGAGCATTAACTTTCTCTTGAAACATTCACTTTCTTAAGATCATTTTTATTGTATATTAAATTTATATTAAATATCAAAATTATTTATATCATGGGTATTATTATTTCCTAAAATGTATATCATTTCTACATATGGTGTTTTACAATGATTGATATTTGATTGATTGGGGAAATCCTAATATTCTGTATCCTATACTCAATATGGGTAATTTTATATAAGGAATATTATTTATTATTCAATTTGATCATTAAATATATTTGGAATGAATTGTACATGCAATGATAGGTGATTCCTGGCAATAGATAGCCCATTGATGCATCGACATGTGTCAATAGAAAAACTGGTTTGCCAAACATATTAATGGGGTTCTGGTGTATACCTACCAATCAATTAATCTAACTTGGCATAAGGCCTTGATGATAAAGATATCATGATGTTTAAGATCATGATTTATAACATTAATTAATCCCCTCATTCATAATTTAGTTGTCATTATCCATGATATTATTTCATTGATGTTATCTATAGATTCATTTCATGATCAAGTTATTGATTAAATGGCATGTTTTTTTAGTTATTTACCTTCTCATATTGATTTTTCACGATTTACTCTATAGATTCCACTATATGTAACCCTTAATGAGCATATTATTTAAACATTTTTTTGTTTTTATTTCCCCAATATATGAATAAGAACATAATGAATAATATCAAGGATATGAAAATGTTTCTTATACATTGTAATTTTTTATTTTTCCAATGTAATATGGGAATCACCTATGTATAGAGTTTTCCAATAATTCTAAATTAATCCATATTGCATGGTAATATCCCTTGTTTCTTCTTTCATTGTAATAAAGTAAACATCAGTTATATATTACTATAGTTAGTTTTTTATAATTTGTATCAAAAAGAGATTAGTATAAACCATGGGAAATAAATTTTAATATAACATATCTAACAAGAGAATTAAAATAATCCCATTTAGTATTTGATTACTTTTACCATTATAGGGATTGATATTTTATGGATTAATATTGATGATGATTGTGATCAAACTCAGTGTGTGTGTGTGTATTTAGTGATGAAACCTACTAGAAAAAGAGAATAAATACTCATAGACAATGAAGGGATTTACCTACAAAGAAATAAAATGCATCAGGTGATGGAACTGAGTTTATGATGTCTATATTACAGCATATGACTCAGATTATGATGAATAAACTTGATAAAATATACAAACCTATTGTTTCACAACATGATTCGCCTATATTGGATTGATTTATGTGATAGAATTCTTAATATTTTAATAGAACTACTATTCCATTGGTAGTTGAACAATGGATTAACACTCTCTAAAAGATATTCCTAGATTTAAGAAGTAATGAAATTAAAAAGGTTATTCTCATAGTTTATTCTTTTATAGGATATGTTAATCCAATGTGGCCATTGATCAAAAATAATAAATATTTTGAAGAAATAGAAGTCATGGAATGTTGAATAGATAAAGTGATACTATTCAAGAAACACTTCCCTTGAGAACAATGAGGTAAAATTGAGAGTAAGTTTCTCACATTGAAGAAAAAAGGAAGAAGAAGGTGTAATATATTACCAGGAGAAAATTAAAATATTATCTATTCATGTTTTGGGAAACATACGTGATTTGGAAAGAAATACTGTTGAATTATTTTACAAGATTAAGATAACTCTCTAAAGTGAATTAGTTTCTCAAACATTTTAATCAAATGATAATATAGTATCAAGTTCCATTAATTTATAGAAATAATTTTCTAGATCCTATATCATTAAGGTAAATAAAGGGAAGAACATGTATCCTATGAACAAAAAAATAGATTGTGTCAAATAAGAATAAGAGAATGAATAAATTTTCATCACGTAAAAATTGTAGAATGAAACATCGAAGAAAATGATTGAATTGAATAGTGTTTTTTTAAGTGTGGATATAAGGGTAATCTAGATAATGAATGTAAGGAAAATAAAAAAACCACTATTATTTAGCGCTTCAACTATAAATATATGGGGTATTTTTTAAAACCATCTCCTCAAGCATCAAGGGAACTTACCACAGAATAATCCAAGGGAAGATGGTCAAGCATATGGAATTACTGCTACTGAAGTCGAAGTTCCAAGTGATGTGGTGAATAGTACACTAATAATTCATTCTAGAAGTGAAATTATATATTTGATTCATATAACACCCCCAATATTTTATGGTATGTATCTTCTTAAATAAATTCAATTCATTCAATATTTTTCATTTCATAAACGAAATGTGATATACATTAAAATAAAAACATGACCATTGGAATAGTAATATGACCATTAGGAATACTAATCTGACCAATAGATAGGAACCATACAAATGAAAGTATAAATAAAATTTATGTATCTTATGAATTAAAATGTGATTAATTTATATCATGGAATAATTGAATAAATTTATTAAAAATTATAAATTAAGTGTTGGATTTTTTTTTGAAACATAAATGATTATTTAAAATTTTATAATTAATATAATAATTTAAAATGCATATTATTTTTATAAAATAGATTCATAAATTAATATTTTTTTGTATTATGATTATATGATAATTTTATAAGACCTTAATTAATTTTTAAAAAGTTTCACAATATTAGTTATATATATTACAATGTTATTCTGCTAATGGAATATCCATCATCAAAACCCTTCACTTCTCTATTTTATTCTAAAGTTGAAAAAATCATCCATGATGTGCTAATTTACCACCATCGTGGATGATGCGCTTTCATTTTTCATTTCCGCCTTCAAGGCTATTCATAAAAACATTATTATGGATAAATACAATTTTAATATACCTATTATAAGTTATATAATAGTATATGACCAGTATATATACCTAATATTATTTAATAAAACAAAACTACATTGTGATGATTGAAAAAATTCCAAAACAATATAAATGGTTATCGTTAGCATTTTATCAAAACAATCATCACAATATATAAAAATAAAATGATATATATGACTACTTAATATTACATAATTTAATTAATATCATAAAATTTAAATATTGGATAACTATTCCAATTTTACATGATCTTTCATACATGTATACAAGTGAACCAATCATCATAACCAAGAAAACAAACACTTCCAAATGAAAAAATTGATTATTTTAACTCATAAAAAATGCAATAAATGAACATAATAAAATTATAATAAAAAATAGATGTTTAATAGGTTATTAAATAAATTATTAATGAATCTAATTTCATAAACCAGGACATTAAGTGAAAGTGATGAACACTTTTGAACATAAGGTAATGGATTCTCTCTAAACCACCATTTTTTCCTTCAGGTTATGGTTTCTCTCTATTTTACCCAATGTAAATATTCATTATTCATATTTAATCCTCCTAAATGATTTTTTTGTTCCAAAAATATGTAAATATCTCAATTAATCTTTATTTTATGGGTAAATACTTGTTTTTTATTTTTTCCTTTTCAATTCCTCCCGACAAACAAGCTAGATTTAATGAAACTTCCCAATTTCTTACCTGTTTTCAAGTACACTTCATAATATTTTTTAAGCCACCAATATTTTTTCAAAATAACTCTTTTTTACATGAAAAACTGTCTTTTTTCATTTTTTGTTTTATACAAACAATTATACTTTTGTTCATTTAAAATAATCTTTAATATTTTTCCATAAACTGCACTAAAGTGGAACATTTATAAAATTTATTAATAACTATCTTTATATTTTTTTCACTTAATTTAGATATAATTTGTTAAGATATATTCCTATTAATGTAAAATTCTGATTTATATACATTCTTTCATGGACATAATTATTATATTCCCTCTGGTTATGACTTATTCACCACTTATTTTTTTTGTGGTGTATTTATAATTACCTTTTATGATCATCATTCATTAAAGATTTCATTAAATATCCATATTTCTTGTATCATATATATTTTTATTGTATCATTAAATAACCATATTTCTTGTATGGTGTTATCTTTTAATTATGTTATTCAATTGATATATATGTGAATAATGCTTTGGACATGTAGTGAGGTGTGGGGCCTGGTTATAGATAGCCACTCGATGCATTGACTTATCTCATGTGACAAAACAGTTGGAAAAACATGCTTCGTGTTTGTTTCCAAATAAAATCAGATGGGTTTCTACCCACTAAATTAAATAGTCTTGATGGTATAATGGTTCACATGTTAGATAAATGGCATCCAATGATTAATCGTTTTCTTTATTTAGTATTCAGTAATTACTTTCCATGAGATTTTCACTATGAAAAATTATATGGATTCATTTTCAGTCACATTTTATTGAGGGAATATATTTTTTAGTTTTTTAACATTCCATAATGACTATGCCTTATTAAATTTTCTTCACTTGTTATTGATTCATGTAACATATTTTTGAGCATTTGATATTACCCCTTCATCGGTTTTCCTTTCTTATGTTATGAAGATGAAATCTTTGAATAAGTGTAAAGGAAGAAGTTTATTTTACTTTGTTATGTTATATATTTAATGAAAAATGTAATAAAGTAACCATGTGTATATCTAGTTCTTCAAGAATACTAAATCTATTGATCCTTGGTGATGTAATATTTTTTAACTGTTCTGTTGTAATAAAATAACCACTATCTTTGGGAAACTGGGGTCAGGGTTGTTACATTTTATAACAGAGAAATGTTATTAGAAACCTTGGGAACTGAATGTTAAATAAACATAGGAATTATAATAATTTCTTATAGTTAGTCGTTATCTCAATAATCATGATGATTATGAGGTAACTTAGTGTGTACTATTATTGATTGATGGAACCAAATGGAAGGAATTTATATGCACGGACAATGTAGGGATTTCACTACTGATAAATTCAACATAGTTAGTGTTGGAGCTAATCATATCATGCCATATTGGGATATATTACTCAGGTTATGATAAATAACCATACTACACCTATGTTGGATCATTTCATGCAGTAGAAGACTCCATATTTTACTGGGATTACTAATCCAGTGGTAGCTGAGCATCAGATCAAGTCTCTTGAAAAGATATTTCTTGTATTGGAATGCAATGAAAATGAAAATTTAGTATCAATAGTATATTATCTCAAGGGAGGTGTTAATAAATGGTGGTTATTGATGCAAAATACTAAGGAAAAAGATAATATAGAATAAATTTAATAGAGAAAATTTAAATAAGCATTCATCAACAAATATTTCCATCATGAGAAATGAACTAAAATGAAGAGAAATTTCCTTAGCTTAAAGTAATGGAAAAAAGATAGTGTTACTGAGTATGAGGCTACCTTCACAAGACTAGTCGGGTATGATATATATTATATATATGATTCAGAAGACAAGATTGATCATTTCTTTGAGGGTATCAAACCAATTATCTCAATGGCACTGGATTCTCAAACATTTTCATCATATGATGAAATATTATTAAGTGCCTTCAAAATGGAGAAAGTATTTTCTAGATTCTATATGTTCAATGGAAATAAAGAGAATAATAAGACCTCATATAACCATGAAAAGGGTGAAGAATCAAAGGATAATTGGGGAATAAATCAATTTCCATTTTGTTAAAATTTTGGAAATAATCATCCAGGTAAATTCTTAAAATTTATGGGAGTTTATTATAAGTGCGAAGAAAAAGGTTATTGAGAAAATGAATGAAAAGGAAATAAACAAATAAATGATGTTCAATAATTAAACTCTAATGAAATGGGGAATTATTCGAATCAATTTCCCAAGCATCAAGGTAATCTATCATAAATGAGGGAAATGGGAGATGGCCAAGCTTATGTAATCACCACATCTAATGTAGAAGTATCCAATGATTTGGTGGAAGGTACAATAATCCTATATTTTAATTTAGAAAATGCCTTATTTTATTTTGCATCATCACACTCTTTTATATCTACACAATTCTCCAAGAAAATGAGATATTTTCCTTTTGATTTAATAAGGTAGTTATTAGTTAAGACACCTAAGGGAAGTACCATTTCCACAAAAATGTGTCGGGATGTTCCCATAATGGTAAATAAATGTGATTTATTTCATGAAATTATTGTCACGACCCATCCTCGGGGCCCGTGCCGTGACTACCCCAAGCCCTCCTTCCATAGGCCAGGGGCTGGCGACTACCACCAAGGCGTAATTCCCGATAAAAGAAGGGAAGGCATTGCCTTGGTAAAGTAAACAAACACCACAGAGTAAGCAAGCATAAGTAAACCCTAAGTAAAACTGGGTACAAAAGTAAGTTCGGAAAAGTAAGTGGGCCAGAATACAAACCCAAACTGAAAGTAAAGTACAACTGAAAAAGGGAGTACAAAAACTGAAAAGTAAAGTCACAATGTCGAGCCGTCCACTAGAAGTCCCACCTGAAGGGTGGATACAGATAGCCTCCACAACTCCTCGGGTCCAGCCGTTCGCTCCGTGTACATCCCGCCCAGTGGTCCACTTCTAGGTACCGTCTCGCCCCACAAGCCTCAACACGATCATCATTGTCTGTCGTCTGCAACCAACACAACATAGTGCGGGCATAGCACATGCAGGGGTGAGTATAAGCTACTCAGTAGGGACCCTGAGACCCCCGAAGTTCTCCCAGAATCCAAAAAAGATAATCCAAAAAGGAAAGATACAATCACGAAGTAACATCCGACACTACTTAGGTATATGCCCATACATATACCTAAGTC
Organism: Viscum album; assembly: GCA_963277665.1. Lineage (NCBI taxonomy): Eukaryota > Viridiplantae > Streptophyta > Magnoliopsida > Santalales > Viscaceae > Viscum > Viscum album. The sequence continues at coordinate 1,570,630,290 of OY728148.1, read as the reverse complement.
ATCAATTTCAGTTAGGCTCTGACATCCGAGCCCGAGTTCGATCATGTCCACACAGGATAGCACAACACAATCCTCACAGGAAATCAAGTCAATCATATCGAAGATAATGATTGAAAGTCAAGATTCAGCTCACACAAGAATACTTCTTTGTAAGATGATAGAGATGATCAGATGTAGCCACTAATTCATCTAAGCCGTCGGACCCACACAGGATTGATAGGTACTAACCCCCGCGATGACCCATAAAGGATCGAAAGGTACTATCCCCCGCAATGACCCACACAGGATCGGACCCACACAGGATCTGTAAGCGCTGGCCCACACAGGACCGCTGAGCACTGACCCACATAGGATATGACCCACACAGGATCGGTAGCACTGATCCACGTAGGATTTCTGAGTGTTGTAGTCATCGTCGTTGAATCCACGGAGGATTTCTGTACATTCTTCATCGTTGTCACAATCGCAGCCAGCTCTAGGGTTCCCGCACAAAGCGAGCTCGTTCGGGAGGGTCCTCTCCACGAGCCGAGGGGCCGCTACATCAACTGACACGTAGTCTGAAGTTGATGTATCCAAAATTTCTATATCATCAACAGAACTCAACGTCATAGATGGCACGTCAATCAGACACCGGTTTGAGAGTTATTGAATTTTTCGTCCCAGGGGCCCCGGTTGGTTATTAAGTCAAAACCAACCCAACCATACTCCAAATGCATCCAAACCTAGAGAAAAGTAATCCAAAAGGTCTGTCTCACTATTTGGAATCCATCAAGGTCAACGGCACGTCAATCGGACGTCCGGAGCTCAAGTGATAAGTGTTTCCGTTTCGAGGGCTCGGTTGGTTTCGTGTACGAACCAACCCGTCTGAACCCAAAGTTCTCTGAAACCTTGATTCTAATATACCTAAATGACCACCTCGATCCAAGGATCTCATCGCAGCTGATGGTGCATCTATCGGAGGTCTGCAGCCCAAGTTATGGGAAAAAGACCGAAGGAGGTCTGGAATTTGGGGGTTCGGGCCAGGTCCGACCCGGCCCGATACCCCCAGGGTCGGCCCGAACTGGGTTGACCGGAAAAGGGTCTGGGTCCAGCCTGCTTGGGCATGGCCCAGCCCGGCTGGCGCGGCCCGGCGGTGCGGCCCGGCCCGGCCTGGGAGCGGCCCGGCCAGTGTGGCCAGGCTGCTCGGCCGTAACGGCCGAGCGGAAGGGAGCGGAGGGTTCACTGCCCCCCTGTGGGAAACCATGACCCCCATGAGGGGGGCTGCTCCTGCTGGCCAGCTGGGGGTGACGACCCCCAGAGCTTCCCCCTGACCAGTCGGCCCGCACTGGTCGGCCGGCTGCTGCCACCACGGGACTGGGGCGGTCCTGTCCCCCTGCTCCGACGCCGGTGGCTGGAAACTGGCCATCGTTCCCTACTCCGCCGAGGACTATAGTCGCGGCCTTGATCTGTCTGGCACGGAGTGACGGCTTCGCGCCCCTCCGCCGCAGCCCCACTCCGGCCGCGGTGCCTCTGTGGTTCTCTGGTGCGGCGCGACGACGCTGCGGTTTGGTTCGTCTTCAACGGTGCGTTGTGAAGGTGCTGCGTTTCTCCGCCCTTTCTTTAATATTTCCCACGCTGTGCTTTGGCACCGCACTGCCTTGCTCGTGCCGCGAACAATATCAAACAACCAAGGGGAGAGGAGGGCGGCCGTGTTCATGCGGTCCGACCTCCTCCCGTTATTGTGATAACAGGAAACCCAAATAAGACGATAAATCAAAGATGAAATTAATCAGGAACAAATGAAATAATAATCCCTCTACCTTGAGCATAGTCGACGAACGAGGTTTTTTGCAGAAAGGGACGTCGCGGAATTTATCTTCGTAGAAGAAGGTTCTGCACACTTGATGGAGATCGTCCGAGGAGGAATGGTGTCTCCCTCCCTTTGACGCGGGAAGGAGGAACGAAAGGGTGAGCATCGGATTGTCGATCTCTGAGGAAGGCATCTCTCACCGTCGTCCGTCGTCAGAGGTCGGCGTTCTTCGCGTTCTTCGCGTTCTTAGTCGAGGAAGAAGAACTTCAAGAACTTGAGAAAATTCTCCCCAATCCTCCCACAACCCAACAACTCTAATAAAATAAGAGCTTGTCCTATTTTATTTCTCAAGCCAAGAATTTTGAAATTCAAAAAACGAATCAAACAATTAATTGAATTAATTGCAACGTTTAAACCGCCCAATTAATAGAGGTGTTTCATAAGTAGATAAACACAAGGGTTGACTTCCAATTAATGGGGGTGCGGTTGCGTTACCTTATTAAAGGAGGGGGTTTAGGAAGAAAAGAAATGGTGGGGCTCGTGTGGATCCCACCTCACAATTATCCTACCTAGTGGGTAGGATATTGTGGGTCCCACTTCATCCACTTATCTTAGGTAAAACAAAAATAAAATAAAATTGGTTGCACCACTTTTATTTTATTCCTTTACTTAACCCCAAAATTTAAAAACCACACCCGAGAAAACGCAACTCCGGAAAATGTATTTCTAAGCAATTACCGGCGCTTCGATTCCATCGATGTCCCCGGATTTTGATTCCGAGCATCGGTTCAAAAGTTAGGAAGACCCGCTCATTCGTTCACTGAACGTAACCGAGCTAAACTTTGGAAAATGATTCCGGGCACACCGGGCCTCAGAATCAAGTGCAATCAGAAACTGTTTTCTTGTAAAATTCCCATGAAAATTAAGAAAAACATTTCCTTGAATTTTACGGGTCTTTACATCACTCCCACCTCAGGGCTTTATGTCCCCATAAAGATACATCATAAACTAGGGAAACAAATGTGGGTACTGAGAACACATCAGATCCTCCCGCTCACAGGTGCTCTCCTAGAGGTTCCCGTGTTTCCATCTAATGTACACTAGAGAAATCAATCATCCATGTAGGACTCGCTCCTGTCGATCCTCGATCTCCACTGGGACCTCCGCAAAAGTCGCCCCATCATCAACATCCATCTCCCCATGGTCAATGATATGGGTCGGGTCATGCACCTATCTCCTCAGTTGAGATACGTGGAAGACGTCATGCACCCGGTGCAACTGAGGTGGTAGAGACAAGCGATAAGCCACCTCACCAATCCTGCTGAGGACCTGGAATGGTTTGATGAAGTGTGGAGACAACTTGCCGCCTCGGCCAAATCTCCATAATCCACGTCGAGGTGAGACCCGCAAGAAGACGCGGTTGCCATCCTCGAACTCTAGTGGCCTCCACCTCCTGTCAGCATAAGACTTCTTCCGGCTCTGAGCTGTCCTCATCCCCTCCTGAATGACCTGGACCTTCTCTGTCATGGCCTGGACCATCTCCGGTCCCACAAGTGCTGACTCCCCAAGGTCTGTCTAGCAGAGCGGTGATCTGACAACGCCTCGTATGGTGCCATCCCGATGGTGGAGTGGTAGTTTTTGTTGTACACTAACTCGACCAAGGGTAGGTGGTCCTCCCAACTGTGACTAAAGTCGAGGACACATGCATGGAGCATGTCCTCGAGAGTCTGAATGGTCCTCTCTGTCTGACCATCTGTCTGAGGGTGAAAGGTGGTGCTCATACGTAGCTGCGTCCCGAAGGCCTCCTACAACCCCTTCCAAAGCCGAGAAGTAAAGCGAGCATCTCGATCGGAGACGATAGATGATGGCACACCATGAAGCCGTAAAATCTCCTGAACGTAGAGACGTCCCAAGCTCTCCACTGAGCCCTGCTCTTTGATGCATAAGAAGTGGGATGACTTGGTGAGTCGGTCGACAATCACACATATGGATTCGTGACCTCTGGAAGTGCATGGAAGTCCAGTCGAGAAGTCCATAGATATTCCGTCCCACTTACACTCTGGGACCTCCAAGGGTCGTACCAAGCCTGCTGGTACCTAGTGCTCTGCCTTCACCTGCTGTCAGGTGAGGCAATAAGAAACGAACTATGCCACAGCCCTCTGATACAAATTTGTCACGACCCGTCCTCGGGGCCCATGCCGTGACTACCCCAAACCCGCCTTCCATAAGCCAGGGGCTGGCGACTAGCACCAAGGTGTAATTCCCGATAAAATAAGGGAAGGCATTGCCTTTGTAAAGTAAAAAAACACCATAGAGTAAGCAAGCATAAGTAAATAGTAAGTAAAACGGGGTACAAAAGTAAGTGAGGAAAAGTAAGTGGGCCAGAATAAAAACCCAAACTGATAGAAAAGTACAACTGAAAAAGGGAGTATAACAATTTAAAAGTTAAGCCGCAACGTCGAGCCATCCACTGGAAGTCCCACCTAAAGGGTGGGTATAGATAGCCTCCATAGCTCCTCGGGTCCAGCCGTCCGCTCCATGTATGTCCCACCCAATGGTCGACCTCTAGGTACCATCTTGCCCCACAAGCCTCAACACGATCAGTGTTGTCCGTCGTCTGCAACCAACACAATGTAGTGCGGGCATAGCCTGTGTAGGGGTGAGTATAAGCTACTCAGTAGGGACCCCGAGACCCCCGAAGGTCTCCCAGAATTCATAAAGGATAATCCGCAAAGGAAAGATACAACCATGAAGTAACAGCCGACACTACTTAGGTATATTCCCATACATATACCTAAGTCATCAATTCTAGTTCGGCTTCGACATCCGAGCCCGAGTTCGATCACGTCCACACAGGAAAGCAAATCAATCATATCGAAGATAATAATTCAAAGTCAAGATTCAGATCACATAGGAATACTTCTTCGTAAGACAATAGAGATGATCAGATGTATCCACTGATTCATCTAAGCCATCAGACCCACACAGGATCGATAGGTACTAACCCCCGCAATGACCCACAAAGGATCGATAGGTACTCACCCCCGCAATGACCCAAACAGGATCGGACCCACACAGGATCTGTAAGCGCTGGCCCACATAGGACCGCTGAGCGCTGACCCACACAGGATCTAACCCACACAGGATGAGTAGAACTGATCCACATAGGATTGTTGAGTGTCGTAGTCATCGTCGTTGAATCCACGAAGGATTTCTGTACAGTCGTCATCGTCATCGCAGTCGCAGCCTGCTCTAGGGTTCCTGCACACAGCGAGCTCGTTCGGGAGGGTCCGCTCCACGAGCCGAGGGGCTGATACATCAACTAACACGTTTTCTGATGTTGATGTATCCAAAAGATCTGTATCATCAACAGGAACTCAACATCACAGATGGCGTGTCATTCAGACGCCCAGTTTGAGAGTTATTGCTTTTTCGCCCCAGGGGCCCGGTTGGTTTTTAAGTCAAAACCAACCCGACCGTACACCAATTGAATCCAAACCTCGAGCAGAGTTATCCAAAAGGTCCGTATCACAAAAGGGAATCCATCAAGGTCGACGGCACGTCAATCGGACGTTCGGAGCTCAAGTTATAAGCGTTTCCGCTCTGAGGGCCCGGTTGGTTTCGTGTACAAACCAACCTGGCCGAACCCAAAGTTCTCCAAAACCTTGAGTGTAATATACTGAAACGACCGTCTCGATCCAAGGATCACATCTCAGTTGATGGTGCATCGATCAGAAGTCCACATCCGAAGTTATCGGCAAAACCCTGAAGGAGGTCCGGAATTAGGGGGTTCGGGCCCTGTCCGACCCGGCCCAATATCCCCAGGGTCGGCCCGAACCGGGTCGACCCGACCCAGGTCCGGGTCCGACCTTCTTGGGTGCGGCTCGGCTCAGCTAGCGCGGCCTGGCCCAGCCGGTGTGGCCCAGCCCGGCCTGGGCGTGGCCCAGCTTGGTGGCCCGGCCTGGCTCGCTCGGCCTGGCCAGCGTGGCCAGGCGGCTCGGCCGTAACGGCCGAGCGGAAGAGAGCGGGGGGCGCGCTGCCCCCCAGTGTGAAACCGAGGCCCCCATGAGGGGGGACGCTCCTACTGTCCAGCCAGGGGTTACGACCCCCGGTGCTTCCCCCTCACCGGCCGGCCCGCACCGGTCGACCGACTGCTGCTGCCACAGGACCGAGGCGGTCCCGTCCCCCTGCTTCGATGCCGGCGGCCGAAAACCGGATGTCCTTCCCTGATCCGTCAACGCCTATGGTCGCAGCCTTTATCCGTCCGGTGCGGCGTGAGGGCGTCGTGCCCCTCCGCCGCGGCCCCGCTCTGGCCGCGGTGCCTTTGTGGTTATCCAGCTGGGCGCGACGGCGCTGCGGTTTGGTTCGTCTTCAACAGCGTGGCGCGACGGCGCCGTGTTTCTCCTCCCTTTTTTAGTATTTCACGCACGGTGCTTTGGAACTGCGCTGCCTTGCTCGTGCCTCGAACAATATCAAACAACCAAGGGGAGATGAGGGTCGGCCGTGTTCGCGTGGTCCAACCTCCTCCCGTTATTGTGATAATAGGCGGCCCAAATAAGACGATAATTCAACGATGAAAGTAATCAGGAACAAATGAAATAATAATCTCCCTACCTCGAGCGTAGTCGACGAACGAGGTTTGTTGCGGAAAGGGATGTCGCGGAATTGATCATCGCGGAAGAAGGTTTTGCAAACCTGACGGAGATCGTCCGAGGAGGAACGATGTCTCCCTTCCATTGAAGTGGGAAGGAGGAAGGAAAGGGTGAGCGTCGGATTGTTGATCTCTGAGGAAGTCGTCTCTCACCGTCGTCCGTCGTCGGAGGTCGGCGTTCTTCGCGTTCTTCGCGTTCTTCTTCGAGGAAGAAGAACTTCAAGAACTTGAGAAAATTCTCCCCAATCCTCCCACAATCCAACAACTCTAATAAAATAAGACTTTGTCTTATTTTATTTCTCAAGACAAGAATTTTGAAATTCAAAAAACGAATCAAACAATTAATTGAATTAATTACAACGTTTAAACCGCCCAATTAATATAGGCATTTCATAAATAGATAAATGCAAGGGTTGACTTCCAATTAATGGGGGTGCGGTTGCGTTACCTTTTTAAAGGAGGGGGTTTAGGAAGAAAAGAAATGGTGGGGCTCATGTGGGTCCCACCTCACAATTATCCTACCTAGTGGGTAGGATATTGTGGGTCCCACTTCATCCACTTAGCTTAGGTTAAACTAAAATAAAATAAAATTAGTTTCACCACTTTTATTTTATTCCTTTACTTAACCCCAAAATTTAAAAACCACACTCGAGCAAATGCAACTCTGGAAAATGTGTTTCTAAGCAATTACCGGTGTTGCGATTCCATCGGTGTCCTAGGATTTCGATTTCGAGCACCAGTTCAAAAGTTAGGAAGACCCACTCGTTCGTTCACTGAACGTACCCGAGATAAACTTTGGAAAATGATTTTGGGTACACCGGGCCTCAGAATCAGGTTCCCTCAAAAACTGCATTCTTGTAAAATTCCCAATAAAATTAAGAAAAAAATTTCCATAAATTTTACGGGTCTTTACAATTATCATCATACCTATGGTTGTATTTTATAAAATCCTTAGTATGGACTAGATTCCAAAATATGACGTAAGAAATTATTACAATAAGAATAAAATTATGAATTATAAGAAATATGTAGAATCCATTATATTTAGATAAGAAACATCATCATCTAATTCTTACCTCGATCCACCCCTAGTAGCTCTATTCAATGAAATTCTTAGGGAGGAAGAGTGAACAACATCTAGGGATAGTGAAATTCATATTCAAATTGTGAATGTACTAATTGTACATGAATACATTGATGCATTTTCTAAGGTGTTACCTCAACACCCCTATAGTGTGAAGTTATGTTTACCATTGATTTAATCACTAATTAAAGACCAATATCAAAGACTACTAATAGAATAGAAACTATGGAATTAGTAGATCCAAATAAATAACTAGATGAGTGGAGTAATAAGGGAGTTATTCTCCCTAGTGTTTCTCAATAGGGAGTCCCTATTCTCTTTATTAAGAAGAAATATGGTTCCTTGAGGTTGTGCATTAACTATAGATAAATTAATGCTATTATAATAGTGAGAAAGTATCATCTTCCTCAAATTGATGATTTATTTGATCAACTTCATGGAGCTCAATAATTTTCAGATATTGACCTTCATTATGGGTATCATCAATTATGAGTAAAGAAGGAATATATTCCGAAGATAACTTTTTGGATGAGGTATGGAAATTATGATTTTAAATTAATGTCATTTGGACTGAATAATTCACCCTCTATTTTTATGGATCTCTAGAACATAATATTGAAGGAATATCTTAACAATTTTATTATAGTATTCAATGATGATATTATAGAATATTCTAAAAACTATGAGGACCGTGAGAATCACTTTTATATAATTATTAAGTCTCTCAAATGTAAATATTTATATAGTGAATTTTTCAAATGTGAATTATGGATTCAGAAAATTTATTATCATGACCATATTATCTCTAAGGATGGAATCTTAGTTGAACCTACGAAGATAAAGTAAATCCAAGAATGACCTTGACTAATGAAAATAACCAAGGTATGTTGTTTTATTGGTTTAGCAGATTACTATCAACATTTCATTCAGAATTTATTATGATTACTTAACTGGTTAACTATGCTCACACAAAAAGGGGTTATGTTTATATGTATAAAATAATGTACATAATTTATTAAAGAATCAAAGTGAAAATTTGTCAATGCACTGATTCTGAATCTACCGTTAGGAAATGATGGGTTTGTGATATACAATTTTGGATTGAAGAAATTACTAGGTTGTGTCCTATTAAAAATGATAAAGATATTTCATATGCATCAAGGTGGATTAATACTCATGAACAAAACTATCCAACTCATGATCACGAGTTTTTGGTAGTAATATTTGCTCTAAAAATATGTTGAAAATATATCTATGGTGATGGAGGTGAGATATATATGGATCAAAAGAGTTTGAAATACATATTTACACAAGAATAACTCAACATAAGGAAAATATAATGGATGGAGTTACTCAAAGATTTTGAATTTTCAAGACACTACCACCTAGGAAAAGAAAATAATGTAGTAGATGAATTAAGCTGGAAAGGTCATAGACATCTAACCCAAATGAGCATTGAGAAAGATCTTATGTTCTTGGATTTAGTAAAGATGGATATGGTAATTTTTAAGAATTGGGAAATTTCACTCCTTTTTCAAATGATTAGTAAACCATATTTATTTGAATAGATAAAAGGTTCTCAATCAGATGATGAGAATTTTCAAAATAAAATTAAATCCATTAAAAATGGAATATTCTCAGACTCCATGTATAATGATGGAATTATAAAATTTGGGAAGTGTTTAGATGTTACATCAATACCAGATATAAAAGTTGAATTATTAGAAGAAGATCATAGATTATATTTTTCTATATACCTAGGTAGTACCAAGATGTATAGAGATTTGAAATAAGATTTTTTGTGGGATAATATAAAACGGGAAATTTCTGACTATGTGTCAAGATTCTTAGTTTGTAAACAAGGCTAAGAGATAGTATCCAAGATGATTCATGCAACCCATATCTATTCCTATGTCAAATGATATGAAATTATAATGTAATTATGAACTATATTACCAAGGACACCCAGAAATAATGATACAATATGGGTTATTATTGATCTCCTAACAAAATAGGAATATTTTCAAGATATAAGAGAAAATTTACCTCTTGAGCTCATATAAATAATATATATTAATTAATTTTTAAGAATTCATAGTGTTCATATATCAATTTTTTCTGATCAAGATCCCATTTTTACATCAAAATTCTAGAATATTCTTTAGAAATCCTTGGATAGAGATTCCTTTGAGTACTTCTTATAACTCTAAAATTGATAGACTGTCTGAAATAAATATTCAAGAATTTTATGTCTTGATGAGATCTTGATCAATTTAATTTAAAGTTATGTAGGATCATTATTTACCTTTGGTGGAATTTTCCCACAATAATAGTTTCTATTCTATTATTAAAATGTCTTTATATAAAGCATTATATGAAAAGGGGTGTCATACTAAATCTTATTGGGATGAAGTTAGTGGGGGAAAACTTATGGGTCCAGAACTTATTTAAGAGAAAAATAAAAAATTAATGATTATCCAAGATCATGTCAAAGAATCTCAAATTATAAAAAAGAGTTATAATGAAAATCAGAAAAAGGATTTTCAATTTAAAGTGTGAGATAAAGTATTTTTGAATATACCACCATGGAAGGGTATCATAAGGCTTGGTAAGAAAGGGAAACTGAGCCCTAGGTACATAAAACCATTTGAAATTCTAGAAAGAATTGGGGTTGTAGCTTACCAATTATTAATGAAACCAAGTATCTACAAAGTTCATGATGTTTTCCAAATATCATTTTTAAACAAGTACATGTCATACCCAACACATGTACTCACATATAAATAAATGGAACTGAAACCTAGTTTGTCTTACTAGGAAGAGACAATTGATATTCTTGACATAATAGAGAAAGTATTGAGAAATCGGACGACTCGACTAGTGAAGGATCTTTAGAGAAACCATAAAATGGAAGAGGCAATGTGGGAACCTAAGGATGTTATAAAGAAAAACCACTCACATCTGTTTAGAAGGAAATATACATGAAATATTTCAGAGGATGAAATTTATGAACGGGGGAATAATATAACTTACCAATATTTTATGATATGTATCTTCTTGAATAAATTCAATTCATTCGATATTTTACATTACTAAAATAAACCATGACACATAATTCAATAGTAACATGACCATTGTAATAGTAATGTGACCATTAGGAATAGTAATCCAACCAATAGAATTTTAAATTTACCTTTTAAATTATAAATAAAATTTATTTATCTTATGAATGAAAATGTGATATATTTTTATAATTGAATAAGTAAATAAATCACTTAAAATGATAAACTAAGTGTTGGTATTTTTTGTGAAATATAAATGTTTTTTTATAATGTTATAATTAATATAATAATTTAAAATAAAGTTTATTTTTAATAAATATATTCAAAAATTATTTTTTTTTGTCTTATGATTATAATATAATTTAATGATACTTTCATTAATTTTTCAAAGTGTTAAAAAACCAGTTATAATTTTAAAATCGATATTTTTCAAATAAATGATGAGTTTAACTAAAAATTAATGTTATCATATTTAGAAAATTATTTTCAAAAAAAATTATTCAAATTTTTAATTCTCACATTGGAAATTTTTTAATGTGGTTTTTAGGGATTTTTCTAAAACAGTTGAATTTTTGTGAATAGTGAAATATAGTAATTTGCGGTATTAGATAAATATATGTATTATTGAGACATTGATGATTTATGGATGATGTAAGAACCATTATCTCAAATTATTTTTCAAAATTTAATTTCATTATTCACAATAATTAAAACTATTCACTTTCGTGAGCCAAAATAATAATCTAATGAAGAAATTAATCAAAAAAACACCCCTCTATTTCAATATAAATACAACCCCTCACCACCTCTTCTTTTTACACATTATAATATTTTAATATTGTTCAATTTATATATAATGATCTTAAAAAGTCTCTCCCCCACGTTCATAATCTTGTGGTCTCACAAAAATACCAATCCCAAGCCCCTAAAGGGGTTCTCAAGTAAAAAAATTCAAGATGTAAAATCCTCTTTCATTCTCTTTTAATTTATTTTCTTTCTTATCCTATATTTATCTCCAATATAGAAACATTCATGATAAATAAATTATACTATATATATTTTAATTTTATTATGATAATGTAATATCCATCATCAAACCCCTTCTCCCATCCCTTTTATTCTAAAAATGAAAACATCGTCCGTGATGTGCCGATTTACCGCCATCATGGATGATGTGTTTTCATTATCCATTACCACCTTAAATTCTGGTCATAAAACACTTATTATGGTTGAATAATAGTTTATTTTACATATTATGAATTGTATAATGGTTTGGAACCAGTATATATACATAATATTAATTAAAAAAACAAAACTAGTTTGTGATGATCGAAAAAATGAAAAAATAATCTAAATGGTTATCATTAAAATTTTCTCTAATAAATCTCCAAATATCTGAAAATAAAATAAAATATAAGACCAATTAATATTTTTTATGTTCATTAATAACATATATAATTTCACTTCTAGATAACTATTCCCATTTTATATGATCTTTCGTACATGTATACAAGTGATCTAATCATCAAAACCAAGGAAACTAACACTCCCAAATGATGAAATTAAATATTATAACTCATAAAAAATGTCATAAATGAACATAATAAAATTAAACTATATCAAAAAAATAATAGTTTCATAATTAAATTATTAATGATTATAATTTCTTCATCAAGTACATTAAGTTCAAGTGCGGAACCCTTTACGACATATGGTAAGATATTCTCTCTAAACCCCCATTTTTTCAGATTACAGTTTATCTCTATTTAACCCAATATAAATTTTAATTATTATTATTATTTATAACTCCAAAATTCTGTAATTAAGTTTTAAAAATATTTAACTTGATCAATGTTTTTATTTTATAAGGAAAGGCATGTTTTTTAAGGTTTCCTTTTTAATTCTTCCCAATAAGTAATCCTGGTTTAAGTGAACTTCTAATTTCTTACCAATTTCTCAAGTACACTCCATAATATGTTTTAGTACACCAATATTTTTCTGAAATAACTCTATTTATCATGAAAAAAACCTTTTTAATTTATATTTTTGTACATACAATTATTCTTTTGTTTATTTTAAGGAATCTTTAGTGTTTTTCCTTATACTGCACTAAGGTGGATCATTTCTAAAGTTTCTTAAAAAATAGTTTTAATTTTTTTTCAAAAAATTAGGACATAATTTATCATGATCTATGACTATTGATGTCAAAGTATGATTCAAATACATTCTTTGATGGACACCATTATGATATTACCTTTGGTTATGTCTTGTTCACTACTTTTTTATTGTGTGTGGTGTATGTATACATCCATTTTATGATCATCATTCATCAAATATTTCATTAAATATAAACATTTATTGTGTCATAGATATGATTATTTTCTTATCTATATACCATTTTTACATACAATGTTTTCTTTGAATGATTTTATTGAATTGAATCTATGGGTGAATAATGCGTTGGACTTGCAGTGATGGGCGGGACCTAGTTATACGTAGCACCTTGATGCATAGATAGGTCTGATGAGACAAAATGGTTGGATACAAACCCTTCATGTTTGTTTACAAATAGAATCATATGGGTTTCTACCCCTAATCATAAACTGTCTTGATGGTATAATAGTTCTTCTTCCAGATACAATACATCAAATGATTAATAATTTATTTCATTGAGTATTTAATCATTATTTTCCATGAGTTTTTTACTGTGAAAAAATATATGGATGCATTTTAATTCTTAGTTTATTGATGGAATGTATTTTTCAGTTTTTTACATTGGCATAATTATTATGCCTTATTGAATTTTCCGTACTTACTATTGATTCATTTTACACTTACAGAGCATTTGAGCTCACCCCTTTATTGGTTTTTCTTTTTCTAGGTTATAAAGATGTAATCTTTGAATAAGTGTTACGTAAGAATTTTATTTTCCTTTATTTTGTATTATGGTTAATTACCAATGTAATAAGGGAACCATGTTTGTATCTAATTCTTCAATACTACTAAATTGATTGATCGTTGGTGATGCGATCTCTTATATCTATTACATTGTAATAAAATAACCATTGGCTCTAGGCTATAGGGGTTGGGGTTGTTACAATTTAGTATTTACCCACTCTATTATATTTGAATAATTTTTAACGGTATCAAATTACTACCATAATGACTAGATGTTGATTTTATAGTTAAAAAATATATTGGTAGGATGATCGCCTCTCAATTTTATAGGTCATCTCTTCTAAAAATTTATGGGAATATGATTACATAAACTTTTGTAATTCAATATCTAGTTTAATTTCGTGCAATTTTATGCATGGATTGTCTCTCTCATTCTAGAGTCCATATCAATTATTAAGGAATGGAAGTTACATTTAATGTTTAGAATCAACCTACTATAGTTTATTGGTGTGAGTATAAACCTGAACTCCCAATGTAAATATATTACATCATAATTGTTTTACTACTTATTTATTAAGGTTATTTATCTCATATAGTTGGGTAGAAACTCACAATTAAAGATATGACTACTGAACAACATTTTTTATGTATTAACAAAATATTTTCCTAGTCTTACCCTAAATCGTAAAGTTGAGTTTTCAGTAGAAATCATACCATGTGAAATACCTATTTCAAATACTCCATACAGAATTGAACCAATTGAGTTTCATGAATTTAAGAAAAAACTCTAGAATAATATAGATAGGGGATTCATTCACTTGAGTACTTCATCATGGGGTTCACCTTTTCTTTTTTTAGAAGATAGATAGCTCAAAAAATCTTTTTATTGATTATCAAGAACTAAAAAAAGATTAATATTAGTAAAAAGTATACTCTAACTCATATTGATGATCTCTTTGATCAATTAAGTGGAGCTCAATATTTTTCCATGATTGATCTTTGATCTATATATCATCAATTGAGGGTCAAGAAGGAAGATATACCCAATATATCCTTCTATACGAGGTATGGCCATTATGAATTTATAATAATTCCATTTGGCCTTACTAATGCTCATGTTATATTCATGGATTATATGAATAAAGTCATTATAGGTTTCATTGGTCACTTTTTGGTAGACTTTGTAGATGATATTCTTATATATTCAAATATAAAGTAAGATTAAGAAGATCTTTTGAGTATTGTGCTAATAACTCTAAGGATGGATAAGTTAGATGAAAATTTTTCCAAGTGTGAATTTTGTATACAAAAAGACTCATTCCTCGGTCGTATAATTTCAAGTGAGGGTATATTGGGGGACCCATAAACTATAAAAGTAATCTAAAAATTGCCCGTACCAACCATAGTAACTGATATCCATAGTTCTCTTTATTTGGATGGATATTACCAATAGTTTTTGGGAGATTTATCAGGACTATCTAATTCAATCACCAAGTTTACTTGGAATGGGGATAAGTTCTTATAGATAGATGACTATGAGGATAATTTAAATGAACTAAATATATTGTTGGTTAGTACAACTGTCCATACAATAACCTACAATAGATAATGGATTTTGATATATAGTGATTCAAAAAATAATGGGTTGGGATGAATCCTTGTAAAGATTGATATGGTGACATCTTATGCCTCTCTTCAATTAAAAATCCCTAAGTAGGATTACCCGAATTAGGATTTAAAGATGGAAGTTATAATTTCATCATTGAAGATATGAAGCCATTATCTTTATAGTGAAATATGTGATAAATATATTTATTATAAAATATTGATGCATATATTTACACAGAAAGAGTTGAGTATGCACAAGAGAAGATGGTTAGAGTTTATCAATGATTTGAATTCTTAATACATTACCACCCTGGAAAGGAAAATATTGTGAATGATGCACTGAGTCAGAAATTCCATGTTAGTTATTATATGAGGATAATTGTAATAGATCTAATGATTATATATTTTTAGTAAATGGATATTTAAATCTTGAGGAAATAAGAAAGATCTTATATTTCTCATATGAATGTTTAACTATCCACCCATGAGAGGATTAAGAAGGTATAAAAGTAATATGTGGTATTATAAAAGTATAGGATCGAAATTATGATGTAGATGCTCAATATACAAGATGGGGTGAATTGTAAACATTAAAAATTTCCTTAAACAAGGAAAGATCTAAGTTTAACAAATTTAAACTTAAGAAAATTCACAACACATCTAACACCAATGAAAAATTGGGACAAAGAATGAAGTTAAAAACTTCTAGTTCTATGCACTTTCTTAAATCTGGAAAGTGATTCCAAAAAAGTGGTTCTAGAAATATGGATCCATAAATTGAAACTTAACCAAAGTTTACAATATGAGATTCTACCTTAAAGCGTATAGAATCTAAATTAATCAGAGTACAAGTGTAAGGAAATATAAGAAGGTTATACTTTCCTTACAATACAAAATTGTAGCGGAAAAACAAGTAGTAAAACTACATGTAACAATATATAAATCTTTTAACCCAAAGAGAAGGGTATCCCACAACCTCGGATAAAGGTCGCTTGATTAATACTTTTAAGCAAGTCTGTCTTACCCACACTAGGGTAAGCCCTCAATACGAAGATCGGAGTCTCTGTTTTGCTATCCCCTCAAGCCCTCAACTTCAAGGTTGGTGATACCACTGTCTTCCTCAGTAAGGAAGCCCTCGAACTTCAAGGTAGTCGGCACCTCTGTCTTCCTATCCCTGGAATCCCTCGATTAAAATCACCAATAATCGGAGTCTCACTAAGCAAGTATGCACAAGGCAATGTCTGAACAAGTCATTCAAACTTTCTGTACAAATCTTGAGAGTTTATAAGAGCCTCTATCTCTAGAAATCACTTCAACAGCATATAAGCATAGATGTCAAAGTTGTATATTGAGCTCGTTCAAATGAGCTCCTATTTATAGGCACGGTTGGAACGGTCGGCTCCCTCCTCCAACGGTCATATTTTCCTTAAAATTCGGAGGGACCTGTACACGTGTCACTAAACCAACAGTTAGTTAGAAACAGAATGGAAGACATCGTTTCATAACAAAAAATGTGTAACCAAATTCACGAAATAGTTTTGTAATGAAACAAGTGTAAGCATAATCAAAATTTAAATTCGGAATGTAAGCAGATAAAAGTTCAGAGTCTAACCAAAATGTAATTCGCAGTCTCTAACAAAAATAATATTCTGATTCTGTTTTATAGGAATTCGGAACCTGAATTCTGTAGAAATACAGAGTTTGAATTTCTATGGAAATTTGGAGTCCGGTTTCATCAGTGTTCAGAATCTGAACTTATAGAGTTCGGAGTCGAACTTTTAAAAGTTCAGATTCGAACTCACAATATTTCAGAGTCGAACTAGTAAAATTTCAGAGTCTAACTCATAAAAGTTCAGAGTCAAACTGGTAAAAGTTCGGAGTCAAACTAGTAAAAGTTCGGAGTCGAACTACTAAAAGTTCGGAGTCCAGAATTCGGAGTTGAACTTTGTTAGAGGTCGTATCCAGAATTTCAGAATATAACATTATTAGAGTTTGTATCCTGAATTCGGAGTGAAAATTCATTACAGTTCATATCCAGAATTCGGAGTGGAACTTCATTACAGTTCATATCCAGAATTTGGATCCTAAAACAGAATGCTTCATATCATAGCATTATATGATTCCGAGTTTTGGGGATGAATCTGATTTTTATACTTAAGAAAAATATTTCTATTTATAAGGAAATATATGTTAAGGTAAATATTCCTAAGGAAGTAAATTTTCCTTATAGAAGTAAAATATCGATTTTCTTAAGTATAAGGTGTTTGTGATTTTCAAAACAAGAAGGAATGGAAATGTCATAAAGAAAACCTTATTGAATTAAAAAGAATAAGGTAATGAATGTCCATAAGTTAAACCATGATCACGTTGGAATGATAAGGTTTAGGAACCAATTATGTGTTCTATAAACACTAAATTTGAAGGAGCTATTGGATAAAGCTCGTAGTTCATTATTCTCTGCTCATCCTGGAAGTATGAATATGTATATATATATAAAATATTATTTCCAGTGGGATTACCTGAAAAGGTATATTGTATAGTATGTTTCATGATTACTATTGTTTCATAAATTAATGTTTTAGAGACAGAATTATAAGGGGGGTTTATAATCACTACCCATACCAAAATGGAAATGGGAAAACATTACCATCGATTTTTTCATAAGAATTTCCAAAACATATAAAGGACACAATTATATCTTTTTTTTAGTCAATATCCTTATGAATTTATCACACTTAATTTATATTAGAGAATAAATATCTCTATGTCAGTATACTCGAATAAACATTGGTGGATTTTCTATGTTTCATGGATTACCAGTCTCAATCCTATTGGATCAGAGTCTGAGGTTTACCTCCATGTTCAGGAGAAGTCTTTAGTAGGATCTGGATATAGAGTTGAGCTTCAATACTACTTATCTTCCTTAAGTATGTGGTCATTTTTAGAGGACCATTCAAACTCTATAATACATTTTGAGTTATTTATCTATGGATTTAAAAGGCAATTGTGATCAATATATTCCTTTGGTAAAATTTTCATACAATAATTACTTCCACTCAATCAACCATATGGATCCTTATAAATCCCACTACGACATGAAGTAAAGAACTCAAATGTTATTGGATTAATTTGGATAAAGAAATTTATTGGGACCTATTCTATATAAAAAAATATTAGAGAAGGTTATATTCACTTAACAAATCATATGAGCAGCTCAGAGTCAACAAAAATGTAATGCTGAAAATCATCGATGTGATCTAAAGTTCAAAGTTGGTCATGAGGTACTCATAGGAATATATTCATGTAATAAGTTTTTGATATTTATAATAAAGTAAAATTTAATACCTATATATAATGGTTCCTTTAAAATTATTGATTGTATTATAGAGGTAACTTATTTCTTGGTGCTTCCACTAAATATCTCCCAAGTTCATGATGTGTTCTATATATATATCCTTAGTAAGTACATACCAAGTCTTTCACATGAACTAAACTTAGAGTTTGTACCACTATATCAGGATCTATTATGAGGAACAACCAGTGTAGTTTCTAGATCATAGAGATGAAGTTAAATGAAACAATACCACTCACCTGTTCAAATTTTTGTGATGAAATCATAAAATTGAGTAAGATATGTGGGAAACTAAGGATGTGATGAGGTAGAAGTATACTTAGTTTTTTTATTATAGTGATGTAATTTTGAGGGGGAAATAATTATAATGTGGTATATTGTAACCCCCTAATAATTTAAGATATATTTCTCTTCAAATAAATTTAATTATTTATATATCTTATGAAACAAGAAACCATAAATCTAAACGACCCATAATAAACTATATTATTATAACCTAGCCATTAAAATTGGTAGTATGAATAGTAATAACCACCTTATGAAAAAAATGAATAAATTTTTTTTATAATTAAAATTATTTTATTAATGTATAATAAATATGTACTCAATTAATGTAAATACATTTTATGTTTCATTAATACATTTTCTTCAAAAATGGTTTTTACTAATTTTTGTGAGAAAATATTAGAATTAATTTATACCAATTTTACAAATTTTATTTAAAAAAGTATATCATTTTCAGAATCATTAAATCAAAATTATCTTAGGGTCATTTTTTGATAATTTTCAGAAAATTTGTATTTTTGATGAATAGTTAATTCGTGCCTATGTTGGAAAGTCCATCTGCTAGAGAATTGGCCTCCATATAGACATAAGTGATGATGTAATCAATGGATGAGAGAAAATCATATAAATTTGTAAACTAATTAGTTAACTTCCAATGTACATGAACAGATCATGTTCTGAGAGCTTTTTACAATAATGGTGGAATCAAATTTCATCCAAAGATTGTTTCAACCTCTCTATTTGTCTTGATCAGTCTCAATAATACCACCAAGCATGTCATCTTCAAGAGAAGAATAAACTCCACATTAACCATATATACATCATAATACATCCCCATGATTATCTGTGGAAACATCCCCATAGCATGATGGACCCGAATTACCCCTTGATGGCCCATCAATGTTAATTCTAATCCATCCTATAAAAAGAGATTTCAATAAAACATCCATTGTTCCATAGGAAGGATGAAAATTAGTATTAATGTCAATTCATTTAAGAATAGATAGATCATGAATTTAACTATGACAGTAAGACCTTTTAGATATATTTTCACTTTTTATAGTAGATAATAGATTGTCCAAAGAAACATGAGGAATAATAGAAGAACTATAATGTACCCATTTATTCCGAGTCTTCCAGAGAATTGTAACCAATTTTGCTGTAGTAACCTAGAATAGAAAAGAAAGATGTGGAGAAATAGGAAGATCCAACCAACCTCTAATGAGATCTTTAATATATGAAGTGCAAGGGTGTTGAAATTCAAAAATGTATGATACAACTTTCTACATAGATGAAGCAGTAACACTGCTCAAAAAATGACTTGAATCCTCCATATACTAATGAAAAATATCATATACTAATAAAATAGATATACCATATGCCTAAAAAAATCATCCATTGGAATATTTTAGGGCTTCAAAATCTAAATGAGAGTGAACCAAGAGGAAATAAAGATGCTCTTATTCAATTTTCCAATCCACGTTATACCTTTATCATGACTAATAACATATTGATGAAATAATTTTAATGGAAGAGAGTCGTGTTGGTTTGGTTATGTATTTCCTATCCAAAATGATGTAACTACAAATAAAACTATTAATGGAAAATTAATATTATTAATGATAGAAATGGGATATTCAAAAACCATAAGTTAATAAAAAAATAATTATTTATGAGATACTTAACCAAAAAAACAAGGATTTCCATGGATATAGCTCTTCCTTTATAAGAGTACAATAACCTTTTGATCTGAATAATCATGCAAGAAAAGTGAAAAGATTTTTTCCTTCCCCAAAAGATAAAAACACCATGGTAGATTAATGGAAAAATCCCTATCTAATACCCAAATCTCTTATAATATCAATTTTTATAGAAGAAATAATTTCCATACCAAAAATAGATAAAATCTTGGTTCTAGATAACTTGTTGACCTAAGACCTTCTCATAATTAAGGATAGATTCCCTGATGTTCTTCATGTTTTTCTTATCCCCTTGTGTGAAGAAAAAAATATCATCAACATAAAGAATATGATTAGAATTAGTGAATCCCATACCATCACATATAGACTTAAACTTCCCATTACCATCCATGATGTAGAGAAGCCTACATAGATAATCCTCAACAATGGAAAATATAACAGAAGATATAGGATCACCCTATCTAACACCTCTTCTGAATACCCTAACCTCAGTAGCTCAGAGTCAATTCCATAATTTATTTTATTAGAATAGATACAAGGATTGAGTCTTAAAGGACTAATCAGTTTAGTATTTTTTGAATCTACATTACATACATGAACATTACATTACAACATGAAATGATATACAATATATAAACTCTATCGGAAACACCCATAAACTCCTAGATTATCCGTACAATTAATTCATAATATATATTCATATCTTGGGGGAAAATAAAACATAATAAAGGGGTTATCTCATGTGATCAGTAAGGGTAATCAATATATTGTAATATATCATAAATAAACATAAACTATAAGGCATGGTGAAAAATTAGAAACATATTATATTAAAACATAAACTTGATCATAATATGGAATGAATAAAAGAAAATTAAATAATTACATTAATAATAAAATAAGAATGAAACTTAAATGTAGACATTATACTATTAGAATAATCACATGGAATATCAATGACTGGTTTCATGATGAGGGAATTCTTAAGGTCGGACATCTAAAATATATTATCGGGGCCTCAACCAAGAAATATGAAAATAAATGGGTAAGGTATCAGCCAAATCACAATCTGTTTTGTCTCAGGAGACATACTGATGCATCGAGGGATTATTGTGTTCCCACAAATAACTTAATAATTCCAAATAATTACTCATATGAATGGGGTGATACATAAACAACATATACATATGAAATGTAAATAAATTTCTCCAATCAGTAAAATAACCACTAACAATTCTGAGTAATATATTGAATGGTATCAAGATAGAATATTCGTTGTCAATCTAATCATAAAACAATTAATAGAATATCGTAGATGATATTATAATATATAAATTCCGATTAATAATAATATTCAATATAGGTTTTTAAAGTCATAGAAAATACCCTAATAAAATCATTGATACATTCTTTAGACCAATACCCCTTTTTTACTTTATAAAGAAGAGTTCTTTTGGAAAAATAATTTTAATTTATCATGAAAACAAATTGTGAACATGTATATACCATAAAATAAAATTTCAATACAATGAAATTGTTTTTTAGGAATAGAAAAATTCCCAACTAAAGTGAAAATATGTGAAAATAGTTTTAACAAATTTTAGAATATAGCCTCTTTAGTGTGGTTTAAGGGAAAATAATAAAGATCCTTTTAAAAATACAAAAAATTAATTTATTATATAAAACCATAAAAGGGGTAATATATTTTTTCATGATAAAAACAGTGATTTTAGAAAGAATAAAAATAATGTCTTAAAATAGATTATGGATTCTTCTTGAAAAAGGGTATGAAATTGGGAAGTACCCTTTAACTAGACATGATTATTGAGATAAATTAAAAAGTGAACCTTTTAAAACATGAATTTTACCATCAAATAAAGACGAATTGAACTGGACACGTGATTTTGGAACATATAAATAGAATTTACAAGAATTATATAAATATTTTAAAGAGTTTCATTGGGGTAAATAGAGAGAAAGCAAAACCAGAATGAAAATAGAGATTCAGTGAGAGACAATTACCTTATGTCTGAAAGTGTTTTAAACTTATACTTAACATCTTGGATAATGAAATTAGATTAAATAATAATTTAATTAAGAAATTATTAAACATTTTTATGATTTATTATAATTTTATTATGTTTATTTATGGCCTTTTTTATGATTTGTAAGACTTAATTTTGTCCTTCACGGGTGTTCTTTTCCTTTGTTTTAATGATTGGTTCACTTGTAAACATGTACGAAAGATCATGTAAAAATGGGAATAGTTATCTCAAATTGAAATTATATGTTATTGATGAACATACAAAATATTAAATGGTTATATAATTCATTTGGTTATTTGGGGTTATGATGAATCATTAGATAATATTTTAGTGATAATCCTTTAGATTATTTTGGTGATTTTTGATCAACACACACTAGTTTTATATTATGAATTGATATTATGTATATAAACTAGTTATAGAGCATTAAATAATTTTTATTAAATTTATTAAATTTTATTTTAACTATAAAAATGGTTTCATAATTATCCTTTAAGGTGAAATTAAAAAACAAAAATGATGTTGTCCATAAAGGCGGTAAATCCGCACCTCGCGAATGGTTTTTTCCTTTTTAGAATAAAATGAAAATGAGAAAAGAATTGATGGGGGATTTTCCATTGATATAATAAAATTATAGTATATATAGTATAATTTAGTTATCATTCATTTTTGGATATAGGAGGTACAGAAATTATAAGAAAATAAATGAAATAAGAAATGAAACTTAGAGAAAAAGAAAGTGGATTTTACCGCTTGATTCCATCTCCATGAAAACCTCCATAGGGAAAAGTTTTTGGTATATTGTTGAGATAAAATACTCATGGAGGTGGGGGAGAGACTTGGGAGGATTATCAGGAAGAATTTAGACAAGGATAAAAGCTTGGAAGGTGTGAGGAGAAGAGATGGTATTTATAATGGATGAGAGGGGTGCTTTCTCATTATTTTATTCATTAGCTTATTATTTTGTCTCAAGACTCTGTATAGTTTAATAATTATCACTAATTATATTAAAAAAGATTGAAATTTTGTTCTTACATCATCTAAACATCATCTATGACTCAATAATTCATGTATTTAGTTTTTAGAGTAAATTATCATATTTTACTATTCATAAAAAATCATGAATATTAGAAAAATAAAAAAAAATCAACCTAACCCTTTTTCAACATTTAAAATAAAAAATGAAATCCATTTTATGAAAATAATTTTCTAAATATGAGAAATTTAATTTTTTATTTAAAATCATTATTTATTCAAAAAATATCGATTTTAAAATTATAAATAATTTTATAACACTTTGAAAATTTTATTAATGTCTCATAAAATTATCTTGTAATAATAATTCAACTAAATATTAATATATTAATCTATTTCATGAAAATAAATTTTCTTTTAAATTGTTATATTAATTATAAAATTATAAATAAACATTTATTTTTTTTTGAAAATACCAACACTTGAATTATCATTTTTAAATATTCAATTACTCATAAAATGATATAATAATATCATATTCTTTCTTATAATATGCTAATATATTATTCTTTCATAGATGAAGTTACTATTCTATTTGTTCATATTACTATTCATCATGGTCCTATTTAACAGTATTTTATGATTTTAAACTTAGTGTTGCGTGAAGCATAAAATATCAAAGATGATAAGTTTTAAAAGGGACAAACCATAAGATCTTGGCGTGTTACATTCTCCTAGCCTACACAAAATTTTTCCTTAAAATTTTTAGAATGTCACCACATAAAAATATTTGGGTAGTTCTTCATAATAACTTCTTATGGTTCCCACATCTCCTATTTAATTTTATGATTTTTCCAAAGTACCTTTACATGCTTAGTCATCTGATTCCTCAACACTTGTTCTCTAGTATCCATAATCTGGATAGTCTCTTCGAAGTAAGATAAATTAGGTTCCAATTCTATTCCATCATAATTGAGGACATGTGTTGGTTGTGGAATACACTTCTTTAATAATGAGATGTGGAACACATTGTGTACTTTATAAAGGCTAGGTGCCATCACCAAACGATAATCCACAAATTAAATTATCTCTATAATTTCAAAATGACAATGTATCTAGGGAATAGTTTCCCTTTTATTCCAAATCTTATAACCCCTTTCCATGCAGATAACTTCAATAAAACATGATCACCCACTTGAAAATCCAAATTGTTCCTTTGATTACCAGCGTAGATATTTTCCCTACTATGAGCTTCTTCGATATGTGTTTGAATAGTAGTTACCTTTACTGTTGTTTCCTCTAAAAGTTCTAGGCCTACAAAATTCTTTTCAGTAACTTCATCCCAACAAGTTTGTGTATGACATTTGTTGTCACACAATCCTTCATATGGCGTCATTTGAATACATGAATAAAAACAATTATTGTATTAAAAATCTACCAAAGGTAAATACTGATCACACATACCTTGAATGTCAACTGATCATGATCTCAAAATGTCTTCTAATGTTTGAATAGTCCACTAAGACTGACCATCAATATGGGGGTGATAAACAATACTCAAATGAAGCTCAGTATTCAATTTTTTTTGAAGAATTTTCGAAAATTTTGATGTAAATCGTGGATCATGATCAGAAAAAATTGAAAGAGGTTCTCCATAAAGTATTATAACTTCATTAATATAGAGTCATGGAAAGCACTCCAGTGGTAAACCTTTCTATATTGTGAGGAAATGTGCATATTTGGTAAGCTGATCAATAATTACCTATATTTTATCATTCTATCTTGGAGTCCTTGATAATCCAGCGACAAAATCCATAGTAATGTCATCCCATTGCCTTGTAGGAATACGTAGAGGTTTCATAAATATTCTAGGATGTTGTCTTTCATCCTTAACATGTTGAAATACAAAACTTCTTGATATATAATAAATAATTTCTCACTTCATAGTATCCCACCAAAAAATTTCCTTCAAATATCTATATATTTTAGTGCTACCAGGGTGTATAGAGAAATTTGAGTAATGTGACTCATCTAATAATTCTCCCTTTAGCTCAGCCATAGCGGGAACACAAATCCTCTTCCCAAATTTATGAATTCCATCCTCATACATAAATTTTTCCAACTTCTCATCACTCACAGCATTAATTTTATTTTGAAAATTCTCATCATTAGACTGATAATGTTTATTACTTTCCAATAAAGATGGTTGTGAAAACAATTGAAAAAGTAATTTTGTTTCACCTTCCTTGACAATTCCCATATCCATATTATCTATATCCATCTACAAGGGATCCTTTTTAATCCTTATTTTGTTTTGAAATCCACGACCCTTCCTTCTCAATGAATCTTTTACTTTATATGGTAGTGTATTGAATAATCATAATCCTTGAGTAGTTTGAGCAATCACCTTTTCTTCAAGTTATGTTCTTTCTTGGATAAGATATATTTCAAGATCATTTGATCTGTATATATCTCACATATTTCACCATAAATATGGTGTCTTCATATGTTCAGATCAAATATTAAAGCTAATAACTCCATATCAGGAGTTGTATAGTTCTATTCATGAGTTTTTTACTAAATTGATACATAGGAAATAACTTCATCATTCTACAAAAGGACACCTCCAAGTCTTTTCTTTGATGCATCACTATAAATCACAAATCCATCATTTCTCGATGGTAGAGTCAATATTGGATCATTCACTAGTCTCTTCTTTATTTCTTCAAATCATTCTTCACATTCCTTTTTCCAAATGAACTTAACCCCTTCACAAGTAATTTTGGCTAATGGGGTAGCTAATGGGAAATTTTATGAAGGAAACTATGAAAGTAACCTACTAAAACAATGAAACTATATACCTCGATTATGTTTATTAGTGTAGTCCATTAATGAAACACCTTTTTCAACAAAGGATCAACTGATATTCAATTCTTAGTGACAATATTTCTAATAAAATATACTAATTGAATAAAAAATTTATACTTCCAAACATCCCATATAATTCTTTTCTTATAAGATTCTTTAGAAAAATCCTCATTTGGTTATCATTGTCTTCTTATTTTTTTTAGTATTCCAAGATATCATCAATAAATAACACAAAAAATTCATCAAGATATTCCTTGAAAAATATAATAATTATATCCATGAAAATATAGGGTGTATTAGTCATCACAAATAGCATTATTATAAACTCTTAATGTACATACCTAGTTTGAAATACTATCTTTGGAATATCTTCCTTATTTACATGCAATTTATGATATCCAGAATGAAGTTAAATCTTCAGAAAAATTGAGAACCATGAATTTGATTAAATAAATCATCAATTTGAGGCATGGGATGCCTATTATTTATTTTAATAGAATTTATTTCCTTACAGTCAATGCACATCCTCATATATCCATCATTCTTCTTGGTAAAGAGAATAGGGGCTCCCCATGGAGAAACAGTAGGGAGAATAAATCTCTTATTAATCAACTCTTATAGTTTTTTATTCACCTACACTAAGTCTATAGTGTTCATTCTATAAGGAGTCTTTGATATTGGCCTTATATCAAGGATAAAAATGATAGAAAACTCAATTTCCCACTCTAGAGGATGTCTAGGTAAATCCTTTGGAAACACATAAATGTATTCTTTCATAATAGTTACATCCTGAATTTGAATATTTATTTTCTTATCCATAGATGATGCTTCCTATTCCTACCCAAGAATTACATTTAGTTGGGATACAAGGTATGGATCGGTATAAGAACCAGATGATGATGTTTTTTCTTAAAGATAAGGGAATCTACATCTTCCTCAAAAATTATAACATCATTCTTCTTGCAACAGATTTTCGCATTATATTTGGAAATCAATTCCATACCAAGGATTATATAAAAATAAACCATAGGTATGATGATAAGTTTTTAAACTAAATAAATTTTATGTTTCATAAAGGGAACTGGCTACTGTATCGTTCTTATAAAGATACTTCCCTTAATAGTTTTGACTGAAAATAATTTATTAAATCAAAAGTGAAATGAATAATTTTCATAGAAAACTAGGAATATATAAAGGAATTTTTTTATCCAAAATTAAATAAAGTAATGGATAAGTTTGAGGAAACTATTAAATTACCATCCACCACATCATCAATAACTTTAACCTCTACTATTGTGAATGCATAAGCTTGGCCCTACGCCCTTGGCCTTTTCTGGGGAAGTTTTACATAATGCTTAAGACAATAATTTTCATATTGTACCATCTCTCTAAAATTGTAGCAGAGAACATTGGTATCTTATTTCATTCCCTTTCAATCATGTTCTTGGTGTCCTTTTTCTCTACAATTGTAACGAACTCCTTTTCCTTTTAAGCTGTTACCAGGGTGTTCCCTTCCACAAGTATCGCATGTTGTAAAATTCCATTTTTTATTCTTCCCTTTATCCATTATTTCCTCCACCACCCTCTTCTTATCTTATTTTATCTTAAATTAATAATACATGGAGAATTATTTCTCTCTCTCGATAGGAAATGAGACTATATATTCATATGGTGAGAATGTTTGGGAGATGAGTTCCCATCAGATGGATGGATTTAGCTCATCAAATAATCGATCAATATTTCTCTTTGGATTATATATATAGTCCTTGGAATTCCTTTATAAAATTGTAAATTTTGATTCATACTTATAAAATTTTGCATCCTTTTTCTACATCAGACTCAATAATTTTCTCTCCATATCTGGTCATGGTTTACAAGGGAAGTATTTTTCCAAGAAAATTTCACTAAAATATTTATATTCCATATTGGAAATTTCTTTATCCTCATTTGTGTTTTGAATTAACTACCACCACTAATTTGTATCTTCTAAGAGATGATAAAATACCATGATAACCTTATCCCTTCTATTACTTCTCAAAGGGATAAATATATTCTCTAAAGAACTTATCCACTACTCAGCTAAAAATGGGTTTGTAATCCCATTGAATAATGGATTTTGTTGTCTCATAAAGTGGTATAACATTGTTCCTCCACGTTGTGGATCGGAATGATCTATATGGGTAATTTTATTATTCATAAACATAGTTACCTATCCTAGTATAGTTATAAGTTTCTCAGCATGAGTTATAGCTCCAGTACCAACATCATCATCTTGTATAGAAGGGTAATACCTATATAAGATATGCGCATTGATATGGTTTCCATTCCTTCCGCTAGGTGCTGCTCTTAAATAATGGAATACAACATATTAGTTTATGAATCATAATGTATAATTTCTCTATACCAAAATACTTAACATAAATTGAAAATTTATGAATAGCTAATCTAATAATCCAAAACATGGTTTCTTTGGGGATATATTTACTTTTTAATCCTTTATAATGGTTTGTATAGAAAATGTGAATTATAATAAGCATATCGCTCATGAATGTCAAACCAAGTGCACTTTAAGGCCTATTGTTGTGTACCGGGTTATGCAAATTCAGGCCTATTGCACATTGTTGGAGTATTACCCCTATGTACATATGTGGTTGAACCATGTACACTTGTAATATCTAGAAAGGGATGTATTGCTGTAAAGAACCACATAATCAATAAATTACTAAAATTAAAGGATGTAATTATTTGATTTTCATCAAAATGTATCTCATGTTTCTGTTCCCTAATCTTTATTTTCTAAATCAAGTTTTCAAGGCTTCTACTAAACTTACTCTGATACTAACTGTAAAGACCCTGACCCCAATAGCTCAATGTGGGTTCTTTATTTTATTACATTAAAATAGATACAAGAGTCGAGTCCCAAAGGACTGATCATTTTAGTAGTTTTTGAATCTATATTACATATATGAACATTACATTACAACTTAAAATAAAATAAAACATAGAAACTCCATTGGAGACACTCATAAACTCTTAGATTATCCCTTTAATTCATTCAGAATATACATATTCATAAACTTGGGTAAAATAAATCATAATATATGAGTGATATCAAATGAACAGAAAGGGTAAGAAATATAGTGTAATCTATAATAAATAAATATAAACTATAAGTCATGGTGAAAAGCTAAAAACATGTGACATTGAAACATAAACATGATCATAATATGGTGGGAATAAAATATCATTAAATAATTTGATAAATAATTATATGATAATGAATCTTACCTATGGGTATTATAATATTAAAATAAACACATAGAATATAAATTACTGGTATCAGGATGTGGAAATTCATATTTCTAGTAATCTGAAACATACTATAGATGCCTTGACCAAGATAGTTGAAAATAAATGGGTAAGGCATCGGCCAAATCCCAATCTATTTTATCTCATTAGTGATATTGATACATCAAGAGGTAGTATAGGGCCCAAACCTACACTTAATAGTTAAAATTAATTCCTCATATGAATTGGTTTATACATAAACAATATATACATATGAAATATAAATAACTTTCCCCAATCAGTAAAATAAAAACTAATCATTCTGAGTAATATGGTGAGTGGTATCAAGATAGCATATCCACAGTCAAAATGATCATAAAGAATTTAATAAAATATTATAAATGATATAATAAAATATCAATCGCAATTAAGTATAATATTCAAAATAGGGTGTTTAAATAGGTTGAAATACCCAAATAAACCCATTGAGGAATTTTTGATAGAAATACCCCATTTTACTTTGCAAAGAAGAACTATTTTGGAAAAATAATTTCGATTTATAATGAAATCAGATTGTAAAAATTTATATCCTATAAAATAAAATTTAAGAATAATGAAATAACGTTTGAGGAATAAAACAATGTCCAACTTAAGTGAAAACTTGTAAAAAGATTTTTTAAGAAATTTTAGAAAAGTGCCCCTTTAGTGCGGTTTAAGGTAAAATATTAAAGATTATTTTAAACTTACAAAGGATTATTTGTTTAAATAAAATGAAAAAAATAGATAAAATATTTTTCATGATAAAATGTGTTATCTTATAAAAATACTGGTTTCTTAAAGAAAATTACGGATTGTACTTGAAACTGGGTAAGAAATTGGGAATTACCCCTTAATTGAGCATGCTTATCGAGAGAAATTAAAAAGGTAACCTTGTAAAATGTGTATGTTCCCATAAAAGAAAGATTAACTGATATTGATACATAATTTTGGAACATTTAAATAGAATTTAGAATAATTATATAGAAATAATGAATAATTACATTGGGTTAAATAGAGATAAACAATAACTCGAATGAATAATGGAGATTTGGGGAGACACTCTTACCTTGTGTATGAAAGGGTTATGGACTTGTACTTAACATCATAGATAATTAGATTAGATTCATTAATAATTTAATTAAAAACCTATTCAACATGTATCTAATTTAATAAAATTTTATTAATTTAATTTATGTCATTTTTGATGAGTTATAAGACTTAATTCTGTAGTTTGGGGGTGTTCTTTTCCTTGGTTTTCATGATTAGTTCACTTGTATACATTTACGGAAGATCATGTAAAAATGGTAACAGTTATATCGAATTAAAATTATCTGTAATTAATGAAAATATATAAGATTAAATTTTTATATAATTCATTTGGTTAATTAGTTTGAGGGTGAATCATTAGATAACGTTTCAGTGATAACCGTTTAGATTCTTTTGGTAGTTTTTGATCATCAAGCGTTAGTTTTTCCTTATGAATTAATATTATTTATATTATCTATTTTCTAAACATTAAATAAGTTTTATTACATATAAAAAATCAGGGGTTTAATATAAAAATTGTTTCATGACTTTATTTTCAGGATAAATTAACAAGAAAAATCATGTTGTCTGTGAAGGCGATAAAACGACACCTCACGGACGATGTTTTAATTTTTATAATAAAAGGAGAAGATACTTGATGGTGAATTTTACATTGAAATAATAAAATTACAGTATATATAAGATAATGGAGTTATCATTCATGTTTTTAAATATTAGGTAAATAAACTATAAGAAAATAAAGGAAAAAAGAAATTAATCTTAGAGAAAAAAGAAAGAGGATTCTACCTCTTGATTTATTCTCCAAGAATACCTCCCTAGAGAAAAGATTTTGATATTTTTTAAGAAAAAAGGATCCAAGATGTGGGGAATATTATTTTTAAGATGATATGGTATAATTTGGACAAGGCATAAAGCATGGAATGTGTGAGGAGAATAGGTGTTCAGGGCTGGTATATATAGTAGAGAAGATGGGTGTTTTCTCATTATTTTATTCATTAGTTTATTATTTTGACTCAAGACAATGAATATTTTTATATTTATAGACAAATATATTAAAAATTAAATATAGTTATATATTTTGGTGTTAAATTATCCATACATCATCTATGACTCAATAATTCATGTATTTAGTTTTTATAGTAAATTGTCGTATTTTACTATTCATCAAAAATTCATGTACTTTAGAAAAATTCAAAAAATTAAACCTAACTGTTTTTTATGTTTATATTTAAAAAATAAAATCCATTTTAGGAAAATAATTTTCTAAATATGGTAAATTTAATTTTCAATTAAAATCATCATTTATTCAAAAAATACAGATTTTATAATTATAAATGATTTTTTAACACTTTGAAAATTTTATTAATGTCTCATAAAATTATCTTATTATATTAAGACAAAAAAAATTAATTTATGAATATATTTCAAGAAAATAAATTTTATTTTAAATAATTATATTAATTATAAAATATCAATTAACATTTATGTTTTACAAAAATACGAACACTTGAATTATCATTTTTAAAATATCCAATTAATTATACTATGATTTAATTATATCATATTATTATTTATAAGATAAAAAAATTATTTATAATTTCAT
This sequence comes from Viscum album, assembly GCA_963277665.1. Classification (NCBI taxonomy): domain Eukaryota; kingdom Viridiplantae; phylum Streptophyta; class Magnoliopsida; order Santalales; family Viscaceae; genus Viscum; species Viscum album. The sequence goes on along the minus strand of OY728148.1, from coordinate 1,570,597,996 downwards.
GTGTTAATTTACCATTCTATTTGGTAATATTACTATTCCCCGTGGTCGTATTAAATTATATTTTACGGTTTTAAACTCGTTGTTGAGTAAATCATAAAAGATCAAATACGCTAAATTTTAAAATGGACATATCATAATATCTTGGTGTGTTAAACCTATAGAACAAAATAATTAGACCCCATGAGACCCATTGATAATAACAGATACACGAGAAGAACCAAATATAATTTTAATCCAATTAATGAAAGCCTCATCAAAACCAAACATAGCAATAATATTGAAAATGAAATTACAATATATCAATAAAAAAAGACTTTTTGTATCAATTTTAATAGAAATGATCCCTCATATAGTAGGATTTTATATAATATTAACACATTCTAAGTTAGTGACAAGAAATTCCTTAATTTCCCTTCATTTTAGGAAGCCAAATTGATTTTAAAAAACAATTTTACTCGAAATAGAAGCTGATTTTGTATCTTGAATGTAGAGACTCGTATCTTGACGTACATGTACATTATATTACTTTTGCGGAATACTTAGTACATTACAAAAACACACACACACAAGGACAGTAATAGTTTAGTGTCTTTGGAAACTCGGAATATAATCTTCTAATCGTGGTGAAAGATCTTCAACATCTCCCATAAAGATCTTCCCTTTTTTTTATTACCTAAAACCTTTCTTTATATCCTAGGGAAAAGAAAACATAAAAGGGTGAGCTCAAATGCTCAGTAAGGGTAAACAAAAGAAAAATCATTCACATCATATTCATAAGAACATAACATTTTGGAAATCTTAACCTGCAAAAGAGATCATAATATAATAACATGGGATAAATAATAGTAGTGAAATAAAATCCCAATAATCATAACATAAAACATGAAACTGTGTGGCATACACACATAATCATAGAGAATCATATCTTATTAGTCCAGACTCATTGCCAAGACTATCTTAGTGGACAAAGTCCATTTCTGAACTGAGTTCATTCCTCGTTTCAGTCCTGTTTCACTGAACCGGTATAACCTACTGTTCCAGCCATGTCTATCTCATGAGATATAAAATCTTTACCCAATGCATTGGAGGGAGATATAGCTCCCACCCATCTCATAATAATACCATTATTATGTGTGCCAGAAAATCATAAATCATACATCATTGCATAACCCATGTAGTAAAAATGGGAATCTTAAACATCGTGACATCATAAAACAACTCATATAAGATAAAGGAATTCATAAAAATAATTTCATCACAACATAATAAAATCAATGTAATAATAGGGATATAAAAAACCCTTTATTATCTTAGATGGAAAAAAATTTTGATAAAACACTTGAACTCCATTCTTGAGGAAAATATCCTTTCTACTTCAAAAAAAAATTTCCTTTCTTAACATGTCATAAAATTCTAAACTAAAAGAATTTGATTAAAAATAAACTTGAAAACATGTAAAGTAAGCTTCTTGGAAATAATTTTTCTTAAAAATCCATTCATGCCGTATAAGTTAAAAAAACATTCTTCTCGTACTTTTGTCGGAAAAGTCAAAAAAGTACCTCGTACGAAAAATGACAAAAGATTCCTTTCATATATTTTACTAAAAACTCACCGAAGGGTAAAATTGGATTTAAAAAATTGTAGGTGGATGAAAATAATATTATATATTGAGGAAACATGGATTTGGATGATAAAATACACCCCAGTAAATACCAAATTATAAACAATCTCGGATAAAAATGAGATTGTGATATTTTCCCTTACCTTAGGTCCGATATGCTTTGTACGTGTCCTAACCTACTGTATAATGATTTAAATAATGTTATTTACTTATTACAGAATCATAATTATTTTTATGATATCATATATGGTCATATTCTTAGCTTCTTAGTAGTAATATTTCATTGCTACTTGTTATTCGGGTGTTTATAACTTTTTGTTCTTATGCGTGTTTGTCGAATAAATTCTTATTCATCTCTTTAGGTTATAGATACCACATTTACAGAATGGTATTATTGTAACATATATCATATTCATTCATTCATTTCATTTATATAATCATTATGAAATGAAGATCATGTAGAACGAGTCGCATCACATCGTGTAGACGGTATTCCGTACGTACGCACGAGTGATGATATCATTCCTATGATCGTGGAATTCTATTGGAGTGTATGTATACTATTTAAGAATCAATATCACTTTATAATAGTCATATATATTCATTATTTACACCATTATACCCATCCAAGTAAGGTGGAGGTGGAAAATAGATTACACCACGGCGTGGAGACGGTATTCCATACGTACGCACGCGCGGTGATTTCCTTTTTCCGTAGGATGGATATAAGGTTAATTAGAGTTGTTTCATATTTATAATAACATATCAGTATATAATAAATACTGATGTTATTACTTTATCATTGAAAAACTAAAGAAGAAGAAGTTGAAGAAGAAAGAAATTGAAAAAGATCGGTAATGGGTATTACCTCTTTTTGACGCGCCTTCACTTAACCTCCACTTAAAGAACTAAGGATGGTCTTTGAAGAAGACCAGGACCTCTATGATGATACTAGGGAAGTGGAGAAGAGATTTTTTCAGGGGTTGGCCGAGCTTTAATGCTCAAATTGGTGTGAGGAGGAGAGGGAGGAGGTGCCCTTTTATAAGGGAGGAGAGGGGCACCTTAGGAAAATCTCAAAATATTATTTTATATTAAGGTAAAATTCGGTTTATAATGGTTACAAAGGGTCTTATTTAGAAGATAAAGTGGGGATGGGTCGAAATCCTCTCATCTAATAGGATTTAGACAAGTTTAGGTTATTATTTTAACCTTATCAATTTGATTTAACTCTAAGTTAAATAATTTAACTTTTACCGTGTCTTTTTATTATCTTACACTATATGGTTAATAAACTTACCATAACAATCCAAAAAAACCCCAATATATCTATCCTTATCTAATTCATTTTTCCGAACCTTATATTTTTAGGAATTAAATAACAATTAATAATATAATATTTGTTTTAAAAACTAATTTATGTCAATTTTGACACTATTTGGTACATGATTTTTATGAAATTCATAACAGAATGATAAGTTCGAACCAAGTTACTTATATCAACAATAACATGTCATATTAACCTAGAAAATTAATGTATGTCATAAAAAGTCTCAAATTACATTTATTTGGGCATTTATAACATCAATTATGTCAATATTTCATTAATAAGACAGTTACTGCATCATCATTGTGTCACAATAAATGATAATTATTTAATCCCTAAAAATTCTAAATAAATTCCTATGATGTAGATAATTGTATTAGCTCTCTGTAGACTATTAATGTTCTAAGTTTCATGAATTGTATCACTAAATTAAAATTATTATACTTATAAGATTTAAGAAAGTGACATGTTGTCACATTCTTTGGTTTTAATAATAATTAAATTATTTTCATGGAAAAAAGTCCATAAAATGAATCTAATCCGACCCTTAGGTTATATGGGTCTACTTTTATCCATCCAATATGATTTTTCCAAGTGTTAGGGTAATTTTATATTCTTATATTTACCATTAATTACCCGATTTACCTTTAACTATAGTAAATAAAATTTACCGTAGTTACTATTCACAATGCCCAAAAATAAAAAGGAGCTTATTAACATAATTTGGACCCACTGATTCCAAATATGGAATCCATTTTTTCAAATTCAATACACAAAATATGCAGAAATTAAATTAAAATTAATCCTGTTGTCGAAAGAAAATGGGTTTTTCTTTAAAACATTGCAAAAGATTGAATTGATTTAACCTACGAATTCAAGGTAAAATCAATTCTAATGACATAAATTATATTAAATGGTAAAAATATATTCTATTTATACTTTAAAACTATTCAATATTATAATTTAACCACATAAGATATTACGATGAAAAAAGTTGTTTTTAATTAAAATATAGCATGTTTTTACTATTCATTAAAATATGAAAGTTATCGGAAAAATATAAAAACTTTATATAATGAAAATATTAATATCATGATTCAAAAGAAGAATTTTATTTTGTCAAATTTAACTTATAAACATGGAAAAAACAAGATTTAAAGTGGGTGCACCATCAAAAGGCAGCAAAACTGCATTTTTTGAAAAATACTTATTTTACCCGAAAAATTTATTTTGTTCTAATACCATGTTCTAGATGATGTGTAAGATGAATAATAATGTTATAAAATTAAAAATTTAGTTAACACTATTCATAATGGATAGTTCAAAACAATATTATAATAATATATCGTTGTTTAGTAAATCCTGGTATTGCGTACAACACACGCTATCGAGGAAGGTCGCGATTGCGTGCAAGCCAAGTCAGGGTTGCGTGTAGTGCACGACTCCTTTGTTGTTGCGTATAATAGAATCCCAAAATATTTTATTTATACATTTAATATATATATATATACACTCAATGTTGCGTAGAATAACTTCTAACAAACGAACTTGAAATTTTGTGTAACAAGAGCCAAGAAAATTGTTGCATATACTGTAAGCTAATACGGTGTTGCCTATAGAGCAATAGAATCTTGGTGTGTCGTACAATAGAAGATATGAATGAAATTAAAAAGAATGTATCTTATAAAATCTCAGGTTGTTACATTGAATCTTATTGATAATTTTACCACGTTATTAGTATTAATGAAATAATGAGTAAATTATTTATGGGATTAAATTTGAAAAGGATATGAAACCCATTTTCCACCTAGTGGTTTTTATGATTTGATGAATTAAGCCCAATTTATTTCCATGGGTTCTTTATGTTATTTCAAATGATTGATTTCAAGTGGCACATGTAAGTATGTATGAATAATGAGTGGGGTCCTATATTTCCCTCTAATGCATTGTTTAAAAGTTTATATCTCATTATATATTTATATATTAGTATGTTTTAGTTTATCATAATCAAAGGAATTAATGGAATGTCTCATGAAAATAAGGTTCTCGATACTATTTTTTGTTCCATATAATAAAGGTATTGCAGTTTTATTCTAGTTCTGTATTCTTATGTTATGGTCTCATGAATCATAGTCATTGATCATATTTATTTAATTAATGTATTAAATTATACCATGCCTTATTCCAAGATCTATGATTTATTGTGCATAAGTTTCTCATATATACAAATTATAAACTTTTTCTCATCATATGCTCGCTTATGATATTCAATTGTTATGTCCCATGTTTACCCTAACTAAGAATCTGATCTTAACCCTTTATTATGTTTCTATTTCCCCTGGTTATGAAGAAAACTAATATGTTTGATGTTTCTAGAAGAGTATCCTATGTAGAGGATTTATAGGAGATTTATATTTCTTTCTATGGATTAAGTACTTACTTATATAGTGGGAAAATGTATTTTTAATACAAAGAACATGAGTTCTACTAGTTTAAATATTTTTCCAAATATTCTAAAACTCTAAACCTTAAAAATTAATATTTGTTGAATATACATTATTATCGTATAATTATGGATGTGTATCAAATAGAATCTATAAAATTTATTTATTTTTAGAATTAGTTTTGAGATTTTGGGTCCAAGGAACCTCAGTTGGTATCAAATAAGAGGTTTGATAACTTTAGAGGTTAGTAAGTTATAGATTAATAATAAATTATGAGTTAGAAATATCATTAAGGATTTATAGGTAAAGTTTGACCATAATTTCAAAGGAATATATAAACCTTTAAGTTGGTTGTACTGTGTATTTTAAGTTTTTTATGGATTATGATAAAATATAATTTGAGAAAACCCTAAGAATAAGTAAAATATAGGATAACATCCTAAAGTTTTGGTAAAGTTGATATTTTACAGTTCTCCTAGCAGAAACAACATGATCTAGATATTACAACTAGACAGAGTCTCTACGACAGATGTACCTGGGGATAATAACCATAAAAATTGTGTGTTCTGTATTAAATCAATCCTCACCAAGTAAATGAAAAAGAGACCTAATTTTATACATATTTTTTCACTCTCATGGGTTATACTATTGTTAATTCTTGTACTATTTACAAACCATTATTAGTAGTGAATGACTATTCATAACATATATTAAAATATTGGGATTCACGAGTTAAGGTATAAGTGTTCATGAAAATTTTGGGATAGTTATTTTTGGGATTAGGGTACGAATCATAAGGGTACCTAACTTAAAAAATTAGAATGAAATGAAAGTATCAAAGGATGGAAATAATTTGTATTTATAGAAGACATCTTAGAATTGAATTTTTATATTCACAGAATCATTTACCAAAATTTTATTGACAACCATTTTGGGTTTTAGTATTTGGTTGAAATAGTATTATAAATTTAATGTTAAGATATGTATCTAGAATATAACTATGTATTATAATAGGAGGGATAATGTAACAAACCCCCAATATTTCCAAAAAAGGATGGTTATGAGATCTCAAGTGTGCCTCCCCAAAGGCCAGAGGTTGCTGACCAGCAGAGGGGGTGTGAAATGTATAGCAAGGAGACTATACCCCAAGGTATAAAGTTTCATGGTAGTTTAAATCAACCTTATAAATTAAATAAATAAAATTATATACATATCAGAAAACAAAAAAAGGATCTGAATGAATTATCTAATAAACAATAAATGAATAATGTAATGATGTGATAGAATGTAACTAAATTTCATTCTAGAAACCATACATGTAAAATAATAGAATAATGAAATAATGACTCAAAATTCCCCAGTTCCAAACCCCACATTGGTCCCTCCAAAAAACTCTAGCCCATCCAGTTTACAAATAATCCACATTAAGGTTCTTTTCCATTGTCTAAACCTTCATCTATGTAATATGCTCAGGTTCCAAATGATGACCCTAAAATGGTGTCAATATGAATCAATAGGATGACACCACCATGTATAAACTTACTAGTTTGTTAATAAGTGTATTCAATAAAGTGATAAATATGTATATTAATTAATTAAAAAATTAATAAAATACAATAAAAACCTACTTCAGCTTCATGCTGGAATATCTCTGAGCATGTCTTACAACCATTCCAACCAGAACCATATAACCATATTAAAGTAACCTTCCTCAATTCAATGCCATAATATCTCATAGAATATCTTATGACTGTTCCAACCACCACCATATAACTATGGTATAGTAACAATAATCTAAGTCAAATCCCTATATGCATTACAACATCAGGTTCAAAACCCTATAAGAATTATAACATGAAACAGAGAAGAAACTACAATCTATAGGTCTTATATTGTGGGAAAAGGCCAAACCTACTCAATATCATAATTACAGCATATAATTTACCATTTTCCAAGACCAAACCTGATATATAATCATTACATCATGGAAAACAAGTCCTTCCATACAACATGGATATCACTATATCACATCATGAATCTAAATGGATAATTATGTAAATTACTTTTTGTCTTTCATATAACACATTCAATTAAATAAAAATTTATTAACAATCATAACAATAATAAATAATCCACAAATTAGGGATTATATATAAAATAATCACCTAAAGTATCATGTCATTGTAAATATATTTTAATCCATTATCCAATTCAATAATTTTTATGGTTTTCTCATCTAATGGGAGCCATAATCTAGTTCATAATCCCATTGAAACTAAATGACTCCAAGGAATAAAATCATTAATTTTTTAATTTACTTGGTCACACATTACATTGTAATAATCACAATATTTCTTAAAGTTGGGAAATGTCAAACCATAGGGTTAATATTTAGACCCCCTACCTTTATATGATGATCCAACAATGCTTCCAATGAAAAAACTCCATGATGATTAGGGTGTAGATGATTTCCAATATAATCCTAGAAAAAACTAATCAAGATCAAAACCAAAAAATCCCATTTTCACAGGATTTCACTGAAACAGATGGAGAACCAAGGAATAGAATCGATAAACTAGACCAAAACTAATTACTAAGGATCAAAGGAATTATCAGTACATATGGATGGGAGGTTGTAACTCTAAAATTTCCTATAAGGTCCCTTGGGTTCAAGAGGATAATGTTGTGGGAAGTTTAAATGAAAAATAAATTGAACATAATACCTTAAAATGTCAGGTCGCGTAATTACACAATGTTTAATGTAGTTAAAAGTCGTGTGATTATTTTTAATGGGGTACGTTAAAAAACAAGTTTCTTAAGATTATTTTATTAAAATACTTGAACATTATACAATGTGAAATCCATTTAAATGTCATGTAAATGTTCAACATATGGTTTTGTCACATTTTCCTTTAAAACAACCTAAACCCCCTTAATGATTATCAACTTACTAAGAGCCCATAAAACACCTAACCCATTTATACCAAGACTCCATTAATTCATTTAAATTTACTTTTATAGACATTAGGTCATTATTCCCAAAAAATATCACCAAGTGGAACCTATCCTATTTTTCCCATGTTTTTTTAATGATGGGTAAAAACTTACCAGAAATAAAAAGGTTAACAAACACTAAGAGTGAGACATACCTAGGGAAATATGGGATCTTACAACCTCCCCACCATATAACAGATCATCATCGAGTATCTCCAAGAAATATTTTCAAGTATCTACAAAAAAGTATTTCCACTATGTTTTTATATCATACTCACCCTATCAGGTCTCCTTTGGAACTTGACCATGCATCCCCTACACTAGAACCAATGGTATAGTCATACCATGAAGATATTTCACACTACGAACCATAAAATGTATTAGATGCTCCTCAAAGGACACATTAGCTCAATGATCGATGTATTCTATTTATATAACATGGGAAGGGTTTGGATTATATCTCCATATCTATGACATGTGGAACATCATGTGCATGGAACTATAGCACTGTGGAAGGGATAAACTATATTCCACTGGACCAACCCTTGCCACTATCTCAAATGAAACAATAAACCCATGAGCTAGTTTACCATGTTTCTTGATATAGTGTTTTATCAACCTCAAAAACACCAAAAGGAAAACATGATGAACAACCTCAAATTCTAGAGGTCATATCTGATGGTCAGTATATGATTTATTCCTACTCATTGCAGTTACTAAACATTATTTGATCAACTGAACCTACTCTGATGTCTCCTACAAGAGACTAGGCCGAACATGTGTTGACTCACCAGCCTCTATCCAACAAAGAGTTGAATGACATTTCCTTCCATATAAATAACAAAAAGTTTCCAATTGTATTTATTCCTAGAATCTATTATTATATGAAAACTCAATGAGTGCCATAAATTTCTATCATTAACCACAACGATCTAAAACAAAGAATCTAAACATATCCTATGAAACTTGAATAGTATGATCATATTGACCATCAGTTTTTGGAGGATAGGATTTTCTAAAAATAACCTATGAAGACAAAGACTCTTAAATCCCCTTCTAAAAAAATAATGTGAAACAAGGATCTCTGTCTGAAATGATATTCCTCAAAACACTGTGAAACTAAACCACCTTATGTATGTAAAGAGAACCTAGATAATAAACTATGAATGATTAAAATATAAGTAATAAGTGGGTACATTAGTCATTAAATCAAAAATAACCCATGTAACTTCATTATTAACTATTTATCTATGTAATCTTGTCATAAAATCCATTCTGACATCATCCCATTTCCAATCAATAATGGGAAAAGGCTGAAAAATCCCATCTATCCTCGGATTCTTAGATTTCACCTTATAAAAAGTGAAGCATCTAGCATTAAAACATGTCACCTTATTTTTAATTATAAACTTATAGTGTTTCCTATGGAGATCTTGATACATATTTGTTAAACTAGGATTCAACTCCCATATAGAAGTATGAAACTCCATCATCATATCCTCGCTTAAGATTGTAGGAAACCGTACTTCTCCATATAAAATAATAGAGTTTACCCTATCAAGATAGCATCTTGATCGTGTCTCCTAATCATATAATTTTTCTATCATAATTGATCCCTCTGGATCTGAAAACTACTTGATCTTAATCCAATCCAAAATCATAGGTATAATATATGTCAAAGTTAGAGATACTCATTCCAGAGACTCTTAAAAATCCGGATGTATGTTTATAAAGAGGTCCATTGTCCACCACTTTTTTTAAGACGTATATATTACCTCTATCTGTGTATTTTTTATAAAGGTGTTAGCAAAAATGATTCCCTTTCCTGGTGTATAATACAATTCAAAGTTGAAATAATGCAGATACTTGGACCACCTCCTCTACCAAAGGTACAAGTCTTGCTGATAAAACATGTACCTAAAGCTCTTGTGGTTTGTGTATACCAGAATCCTCTCCCCCATGGGAGACTGTATCCAAAATCTCAGGGTATGTACCACTGCTTCTAACTCCAGGTCATGAGTACATTAATTCTTCTCATGTGGTCTCATCTTCTAGGATCCATAAGAAACCACTCGATACTCCTTCATTATAACTGCTCAGATTCCAACTGCGGTTGTTTAATGGTACACTATATAGTCCTTACCCCACATAAGAAATGTGAGGATAGGTGTTGAGGTCATACAACCTTTTTCCCCCAAAAAATATCTTTCTCAAGAATTATACCAAACAAACTTAGTCCATTTATTCTTTATCCAACACATTGGTGATGCCAAATTGGAGAAATCCTAGATAAAGCATCAATAATAACTTGTTAAACCCAAAAATCTCTAAATATCAAAGACGCTCTTGGGTTGTTACCCTGACACCATGGCTGAAGATTTTTCTGGTTCCACTAACAATCCTTCCACTGAGATGACATGGCCTAAGAAGTGCATTTTATTAATCCAGAATCTTTATTTTGTTAACTTTTCATAAATTTGATGCTCTCTCAATATACTAAGGATGATGTCAAGATATTTGGCTGGATTTTATATTAACTGGGGATGCACTAAGATATTATCAAAAATGTACTCCACAAATTGGTCCATAAAATGATGAAAGGTCCTATCCATTAAATCCATGAATACCATTGTCACATTAGTCACACCAAACGAAATCACTACAAATTCAAATGAGACATATCTGCTTTTAAAAGAAGTCTAAAGTATGCTTGATGGTACCACTCTCAACTAATAATTCCCTGATCTCAATTTAATCATGGAGAAGATCATATAACCTCTCAATTGATTAAAAATTTCATTAATTCATAGAAGAGTATATTGGCTCTTGACATTCATCAGGTTCAACCTTTGACAGTCCACATATAAGCGTAATGATCCATCCGCCTTCCTGGTGAAGAGAACTAAGGAACCCCAAGGAGATGTACTAGAATATAAAAATTCATTAGATTTTAGATCTTCTAACTAGACATTCACCCCCTGAATCTCTATTGGTTCCATTCTATTATGTGGGATATAAAATAAAACTTATCCCAGCACCAACTCAGTCATGAACTCTATCTCTCACTCAAGAGGTAATCTATATATCTCATTAAGAAAAACATCCTAGAAATAGTCTACTACTGGATGAAAATAATCATGCTACATTATACCAACATTTAGAGAAAGACTTTCTATCTGAGTCATGATACAATCTAATCTAGATAGAATTGGTCCATCACAATAATCCATAAAATCCCACTCACCCTATTGAGAATATCTACCTTTTTATAGAGATAAAAAAGGTAACTATTCTTCGATAAGAGTCTATATAAGCTTGATATAGAACTAACCAATAAAAACCAAGAATCAAGTTGAATCTTATCATTTAAATAATCAATAGTTTCCAAAAAAATGGTGACTAACAATCTCTAGAGAACACACCTCACAACATTTAATATTTTCTGAATACACTCCCAACAATGTTTCATTGGTTAACTAACCATTCAATATTTCCTCATCTGTTCCCAAACCAATTTAAAAAATACAAGATAGAAAATAATGTGATGATATGGTATCAAAAAAAACACAAGCTAAGGTATATTATTTAAGAATCATACCTCTGAAAGATTATAATCATGTATCCATGATTACAGGATTAGTATGCATAATGTGTATTGGAATTTTCCCTCTACCTTGGGCTTCAATCTGACTACCCTGATCTATTTCCCCTATCTGGTATGACATCCCATGAACTAAGGTGCCATACCCCTGGGCTTTTCTTGAATATCCATTGTAACTCTAGGTACCTACCTACTAAGGGGTGCCTAAGCCCAATCCTGAATTAGGTGCCTATCCTAATCCCGTACCATTGGTCTGCTGCAAAAAGCTTACAACAACCACTAAAGATGGACCAATCTTCCATAGACACAACACTCAACTTCGAGGAAAGGAAATTATGGGATCTTATGACAAAAAAATCCACACTGATAGAACTAGAATATAACACATTCCTGATATGGTTTTCCATTGACCTTACTACTCTTCCCACTCCTTCCTAGGTAGAATCTTTCATAGTATTTCTTCTTTCCACTCAAATAATAGATCCCAGTTTTCCTTAATGAAATAGCATGGTTTCATCTCATAGCCTCTCTCAGATTTCCTTCCTTGATGAGTTCCTAGTTCATCAAGTTCACAAATATGTTCAATGGAATTTTTTTTACCAGTGACCTGATCTCATAGATAAGACCATCCTAAGAAATACTCGCCCAAGCGATCACATCATCTACTAAAGATGGAAAAAATCATTTTAGTTCAATAAAACATCTAGCTTACTCCGTCACTGAAATTTTCTCCTACATCAGATTCATTAACTCATGTTATTTTTCATCTCTCAATGTATCGGGATAGAAATGAATCTGTAAATTTATCTCAAAGTCCTTCCAAGATAGATCATCCTACTTCACATATTTCTCTATAATATCCCACCAATGCTTGGTAGGTCCATAAATCATATATATTGTAAGATTCACTCTTCTTTTTTCAAGTATCGAGATTCTTGAATATTGTCTATACTGACTCGATCCATAACTCAGCTACTTGGGGTCTTCCTTCCCCAGTAAACATTGTAAAATTCTATAGATGAAAGTATCTTTTCAGCTCAGACATCAAAGGAATGGTATAAATAGTCTCCCTTTCCATGGATCACATGAACCACAGGAATATGTCGCAAAGATAAACATCCATATTCTCCTTTGGAACTATAGTAATATTCAGTTCAAATTCATTAGGATCATGCTGGTTACTACTCTCCTGACACTCAAGTCTATGATGATGAAAATTAATTTTTCTATACAAGGCAAATGAACACCTTGGTGCAGTGGTTAGCAATAAGGTCAACCTCAACAGTTGATTTCAATAGAGAACCACTGATTATAAAACTCCGAAAACATGGATTAAAAGGTTTTATCCTGACACATCAATTCATTTCATTTATAAATTGGAAGATATATCTCACATCACAGTTCAACATGCAATAATATACCAAAAGAAAAAAATAGATATTTCTATATCATGAGAACTACTTGTAAATATATCTCTATGTTTCTATTATAATTCATGTGTTCTCATATCATGCCATACCAAGCTTCGAGTAAAAATCTCAAGAAATAGTAACATCATAGAACAATAACCTCACAAAACATGTGAATCACCCAAGGTGAAATAAAATCAATTGTAACAAGAACACAACACTAAAAAACCACCTCTAGGTACTTAGATTTCCACCTATACATGGGTTATCTACTCCCATGAACAAAATAAATACTAATTCTCGACACATTCTAGTATCCTTTATACATTTACTAAAATTAAATCAGAAGAAAATAAAACCTCCTCCTTTGATACCACTTTGTAACGTCCCTCGATCCAGAACTCTCCCACGTGGACAAAAAGGTTAGTTACAATACCCAAAGAACACCTCCCCGTACTCTAGGGGCTACTGAATAGTAGAAGGGGTGTATGATGTATATAGGTGAGTATATAACCTCTATTATGGAGTTTCATAGTATTAAAAATAAACCATAAAAATGAAATAAATCAAATTAAAGATATAGAGGAAACGATTAATTAGAGAAAACTAAATAACCTAATAAATAATAAATGAATAGTGTAATGATGTACTAGAATGTAATTGAGTTTTTTTTAAGGATGATGCTCTGGTCAAAGACCATATCACTAAGATTGATCAAGAAAAGTTACACAAGTATAAAGAAGGGGAATTTATTACAATCATTATGGTGAAGAGTGTTGAATTCCTCTAGAAGGATCTCCATGCTAGTGTGACTGCTATAAACACCCTTATTGGAAAGGCCATCCGCCACTTTATTCGCCTCTCTATAGTTGTGAGTGATAATATGATTGATCTCAGATAGATAGTGTAGGAAGTTGATCCATTTAGCAGTAAAGGTCTATACTAGGTGAATTGTTCCATCTCTAAGAGTCTGAACAGTGGTCGTTGAATCACTTTCAATCCAGACATTGTTCAAGACTTTTTTCTTTATCAAGTCAACAACATTGATGAAACTAAAAATTTCTGCTTCTAAGGAGGATACATTATCACATGAACCATAGCATCATCCAATAATGTCTCCATTGTGGTTTCTGGATATGATTTCATAGCCAGCAGGTCCAGGGTTCCCTTTTGACGCGCCATCTACGTTCATCTTTATCCATCCAGGAATAGGCGGTTGCCGGAAAACTTCAAGCAGACCTTTTGGTGGGTTATATCATCCCTTGATCCCAAGTCATATCAGGATACAAAAATCTTTAATTGAATTGTGAAAAGTCCCTACTTTCATGATTCCTGCCTCCATGATCGCAGTGCGGATTTTTATCTGAGTTGTACAAAAATTGAAAGCATTATTTTTTTGCTTAATTTAATTTCTCTCATACCAGATAAGATGCATCGGTTCGGTCATGAATGAAATGAAAATTTGGTGAATTTTAGAAGTGGAATCCATGGCAGTGCATTCTTGAAGTTGCAAACCAATAGAATCTAAACCTGTCCACCTACATTCAAAAATGTCAAAAATGTAAACCCATAAGGCAGAAGCAGTATAACAAGATAGAAGCATATGATTAGTGTCCTCTTTGTATTGGTTACACATGTAAAATTTGGAACAAAGTTTTATACAACACATCTAAATATTTCAATTAGTGGGAATTTGATTATAAGCAATCCTCTAAATGATAATGTTCCGGGAGGGCCTAACCCAATTTTTGTTAAAATTCATTAAACAAGAAAAAGATTTGGTGTTGTAAGTGACATTATGCCTATAATAAAGATTGGAATTTAGCACACCGTTATGAGATGGTTCCCATACTAGGAAATCATTGGTATTGATAATGGTATAGTTATTTATAACAGTATATATTTCATCCGGTATATCATCGTTATGGGAACTTATCCAATCATTTATAGTGATGTTTAAATTTGCAGAGAAAGGGATTTGATCAACCATGCTACAGAGAGGTATGCCATTCCAGTTATCTAACCAACAAATAAGATAGGAATTATTATTGACTACCCATCTAGAATATCCAATGATTTTGGAAAAACTATGTTTGATTGAAGACCATATCGAGGAGTCCAAATAAGAATGTTTTCCTCTTCTAAGGTTATTCTAGAATCTATCATGAATAAAATCATATGTTTGAGATCTGTTGTTCATAATATTCCATGTAAGTTTAGATTTAGGGGCCTCATTTAAATGATTAAGGTTCTTTATACCTATCCCTCCATTACAAATAGAAGTGAAACAGGTTTTCCAAGGAATAGTGACAAGTTTCATTTCAAGAGTGCTTCCACTCTAGAAAAAAATCTTTATGATTTTATTGATCTTTTTTTAGAGTTTGAAACCATAATGTTTAAACTAACCAGTCTAATAACAACTATATGTGATAATGCAATAAAAAAATGTATCAATTAATTCAAAAATTAATAGAATATAACAAAAATATACTTCGGCTTCATGTTAGAAAAACTATGACCATGTCTTACAACTATGACAACCACTACCATATAAACATAGAATATTATCCTGCATTGGCACCATGTTGAAATATCATGAATCATGTCTTACAACCAGGCTAACCACAACCATATAATCCTGGTATAGTCACAAAAATTCAGGTAAAATCTATATAAGCACTATAGCATCCGAGATAAATCCCTATAGGCATTACATCATAGAACTCGGTTGAACCCACTGTCAAAAAGCAGTATAGTGTGGGACTAGGCCAAGCCCACTCTATATAAGTATTACATCATATAAGTGTGTAATTTATAGGGCCAAGGCCCATATATAATAATTTCATCATGGAACACAGGTCCTGTCATACAATATGGATGTCACAATATCACTTCATAAATTTCTATGAATAATTATGAAAATTGTCATTGGTCTTTCATATACCACATTCAGTTAAATCAAAATAGATAAATAGTAATAACAAAATGAAATAAGTCACAACTTATGGATTTTATATCAAATAATCACCTAAATTCTAATTTCATGATAAACATACATGAAGACATTATCAAATTCAATTATGTTCCTGGTTTTCTAACCCAATGGTTAGCCATAAGCCAAGTCTAAATCCAATTGAAACCAATGGACTCCATGGAATAATCTCATTCATTTTTTAATTGACTCAAGTGTATGTTACTTTGGAACAATCAAAATATTTCATAAACATAGACATTATCAAACCATAGGGTTAAGATTTAGACCCCCTACCTTTATCTAACAATCCAACAGTGCTTCTAATGGAAAACACCCATGAGGAAGAAGTTTCATATGATCACCAATAAAATATTAGATCAAAACTACTAAATATCAAAACCAACAATGTACATGGAAAAATTATTTCACCGTAATAGTTAGGGATCTATGGGTAGAAAAGATAAACTAGAGAAAACCCATATAATAAGGATATAAGGTGTTATCACACCATTTTGAAGGTATGTTGGAACTTCCAAATCACTTAGAAGGTGCCCTCAGGTTTCAAGGAGAAGGTTTCAGTGAGTTAAAATCAAAAATAAACTAGAACGTATACATTAAAATAAAAAGTTGATAAATTACACTACAAATAATATAGTAATGAATTATATAATAATTTTTAATGGGATACGCTAAAAAAACCCATCGCATCAGATTATTTTATTAAAAAACATAAAATTACATGATTTCTAATCCATTTATATGGTATGTAAATATCTTTAAAAAAAATTCATCCAATTTTACTTTTAAACAATAAGAACCCCCTTAAAGCTTCCCAACATACCAATATCATGAGATACACTTAACCCTTTTATTCTCAGACTCCCATAATTAATATAAAAACACTTATCAAGTATTAGCTCATTTTCCCCAACAAATCATTCCACATAGATTCTCTCTAGGTTTTTTAAAGTTTGGTTTAAATATGGGATAAACATACCTTAAAGAAAATTTAATGAAAATAAAAGAGAGATACATACTTGGAAAAATATGAGATCTTATAAAGTATACTTAAATTATTTCGAATCCTAGTATATTATTTTTATTATATAAATTCTAAGTTTCCATGTCTTAACAAAGTTATTAATGTTTACACCTTAATAAAAATTAAATCTTCGAAATCTTAATTAGTTTCATTTGTGAGTGATATTTATTGATGATATTATATTATATTATAATGATTATGAGGATTATATGAAACATCATGGTATTTTTCTTAAGTTTTTTAGCTTTTAAAGTCTTGGAAACATATTTTCAATAGAATCAATTTCCTTCAAAATTGATTTTATTAAAAGTTTATATTTTTGGGGATATCTATTAAATAACACATGACTGGGGCATAAATAATTATTATGGATAATAATGTTTGATGTTGAGGAAATAAAGTGTTGTTTAATTTTAAAAATAAGTGATTTAGAGAGTATTTGACATTATGAAATTGATTATTGATATAATGAAAAACTGATCTGTGATATTTTTGGTGATGTTTATCACATGTTTAGAACTTTGATATATATTAACTAGTGTTTGAATTTATGAACTAGTTGTTAATAAATTTAATGGTTAAAGATAAACTTAATTTTCGGAATAATATATTGTTTATCTAAGAATTAATGTATTATAGATTCTAATAGTTTTGTTAAATATATATTTTAGAGAACATGTGATTAGGGTATATAAATACTTGAGTATATGATTGTATAAAGGATTAATGTTGTTTATGGAAGGATAAGTAACTTATTATAGCCTATGTGAGTAAGTTAAATTTCATAATAGAAGTTATATAAAAAATGATGAATCTTTTTAGAATACCCTCACCTAATATAATCAGTAAGTAATAATCATAATTTCAAGGATGAAATTAATTTAATGGGATATAACATAACAGGCCAAGATTTTGGATATTTTAAATTAATATTATATTTAATAGATTGTGTCACACAAAAAACCAAACTTAAATGAGTTGTGTCATATTAGATAGCTATTAACAATAAAATTTAGGAATTATAAAACCAATAGTAAATAAAAAGATATTATTCCACTAAAAATGCTAGCACTTAGAGGATAAATAATAAATGGGATTTAATTGTTCTTTCTCAAATAATTTTTAAAACATTTGTATAATTATCCTAAAAAAATAAATCAACCATTTTTAAATGATAATATATAATATTTAAAAATATAAACTAACATATTACCATTATCTAAAAAAGAAATTGGTATGAAACAATACTAATGAAATCTAATGCATAAAATTGTCATTTTTCAATAAAAGTAAGTTATCATTATATTTTGTATTTTAATTAAAAAGATAAATATATAATTTTTTGAATTAGAATTAGATAAAATTTAAAAAAATCAATTTATATTTTCAAAATAATATTAGGGTTAATTTATAGAATTTTTTTGAGATAATTTATATTTTGGTGAATAGTGAAATCTATTTTTTTTACCAAAACTATGATTTCTATGACATTTTTATAAGATAATATTGAATTAAAATTTTATTATATATTTTTCAATGATATATTTTTTTATGAATAAAAAAATTATACATTTTCTAATATAAGTATGAAATTATAAAACATATTCTTAACATTTTGGAGCTTGAGTAATATTTTTCCCTAATAAATTTTTTTTTTTGGTCTTTTCTTTTAATTAAACGTTTTTTTGGTAAAATTTAGTTCTGGATTGTTTTTAAATATGCATAAAATTCTTCTAATTTATAATAAACCAATTTATTTATTTAAAATAAAAAATGTGGATAATTTTATCTTACATATAAATTTTAATCTTAAAAAAATACTTTTCCTAAAAATGGTTTTTATATGTTATGTGAATTTATTTTAAAATTAAATTTTCACACAGTTCAAAATTTAATCTGGAAAAAAAATATTTTCAAATTTGAAATCATATGATTCAAATTAGTTTTAAATTTTAATTTTAATTTTGTTTATTAAAATTAATTACCACGGTTGAAAATTAATGACCTTGATAAAAGTAAAAAAGGTAAAAGGGGATTTACCAAGATTAAATGACCCAAAATATGTTAAAAACATGTTTACAAATAAATTTAGGAGGTTTATATCAACCAACACTCACCTAAAAATTATATTTTTTCCCTTTTCGTGCTTTTTACCTTGAATTGTAACTTTACATTATTGAAAATGTAAAGGGTGCTTCATCAATCGCCCTCATCTTCACTTATAAAAGGGGATTATTCCACCACTTCAGGTTATATCCATTCTATATAACTTCTTTCTAAAACACTACCAGTTATTTCCTACTAGAACTCCATCCCACTTAATTACTCGTCATCAATATTAATAAGATTAAGGCATCCATTTATAAGTATATTTCTAATATAAAATTCAATCTCACTACATAAGTATTACCTCTTTTTTAATCAATTATAATTAATCATCCTCTCAAACAAATTATACCAATATCAATATAATAAAATTATTATAATTAATAAAAAAATATTTTGTTATATTAAATGATAAAACATTATTTATTAACATACATCCACTAAGAAAAATGAAGCCATGTTGATAGTATGCATGTATGGATTATCGCCTCTACAAATCAACATCTTCCATTTTTCATAACTGCCTCTCATGTGTGGTAATAATGATGAAATTGATGAATAAATATGGTATATAAAATATCATTATTATTATAAAATGACAAATTAATATTTAATTTCAATCCCACTAATTTTTTGAAAAATAAAAAGTCGTCACACGTACGTGTGAAATACCACCTCTATGGATGATGCCGCTTATTTTTCTTAACCATATAAAATAGATATTCACTAAAGTTTAATTAATAAAATCATATGATATCTTTAAAATTAATAAGTTTATTAAAATATAAATCATTCCCTTTCCATTCTCTTTTGGTATGAAACAATGAAAACAATATATGTGCGTACGTGCATACAACCGCCTTTATGAAAGCGATGTATTCCTTTTTTCATCTAGACTTTTGTTATTTTTTAAAATACTCTTAATTTTGATTTAACACATTAATATAATTTAGATAATGTCATAATACTTTTTAATAATGATATTATAACTAAATCACCCCGTAATCATATTTATCCATTAATTATAGCATGTTCATGTTTGGTCTGTTTAACCACCTACATGAATGATGGAATAAATTTATATCATAGGTGAATATGAAAACATAATTAATGGAGATATTGGATAATAATAAAAATATAATTATTTTCCAAAAGTTTTTAAAATATAATATTGAAAATTTTATAATTGATATTAACAATAAAATGTCACAAAAAATTTACCACCAAAAAATAACATTTCAAGTTTCCTTTCATACTTGGAGTTCCTTTAGGAAACCTATAAAACTATATTAGTTTTGTAATACCTAAATAATAAAAGAAATAAAAATATATAAATATTGAGATATTCAAAAAAATTTAAAAACATTTGACCATATTCAATATATATAAAAAGTTATGAAAAATTAATCGAACATCCCAGAGTAACCTGCATATGTGAAAAATATATAATAAATTAATAGCATATGATATATTAACCTTTGAATAATAAATATATATGAAGAAGTTTATTAATAAAGTTTTTAAAAAACATAATTTTATTATATAGAAATTTAGTCACAAGCATTGAATGAATGAAGAGCATTGCAAGGGTTTTGTTATCTCAAATGTTCACCCCTTCAAACATATTTATTATTATACACCATGTTATATTTTGAATAATGTATCTACTACCTAGATTAATATTTTTTATCATTATTATTTTATGTTTCGAGATATTCAATGTTCTATTCCAATTTTTCACTCATAGGGTTCAAAATAAAATATTACAAAAGTTTAAAAGTTTTGTGCAAACTCATATTTTCTTTCATTGAGTTACAACCTTTATTATTGAACTATATGAATAAATTAAATCATGCTCTATACTTTGTTTCTAAGGTCATAAAATCCTTACTTATAACCCCATAATCTAATTATTATCACCTTAAATATTATGTTACTTTAATGGGGTTTCTTGGTCTTAATTTTTATTTCTGGAGATGTGCTTCTTGTTAGACACCAATTTAATTTTATATGGTGTATACATAATTGATTTTTTATATCATGAATTATATTTTATTAGTGATATTTAAATTCCACTTTCAATAATTTTTCACCATTAAGGGTTTTTATTCATATGTTACTCAATCCATATGGTATATTTTTCCACCCACATTTTAAAATAAAGGTCTCTTAAATGTCATATCCAATATGGGGAATTTGTATAAAATATATTTTAATATAAAAATAATCTTCTTCCCCTATGTTTATCCTTAGTTGGATTTATTTTCACTTTACCTTATTTTAAATTTTTCTCTTTATGATTTTTTAAATTGATGGGATTTTTAAAAATAGTATTTTTAAAATATAAAAAATAAAATGTGATTTTGCGATTTTATCTTATATTCAAAAACATAATTTTTTCATATCTTGATATTTTTTTTTGAATATTAAAAATATTTATTTTAATATACCTTAACTTACCTAGAATTTTTTTAAATAAAATAAATTTAACATTTTCATGTAAGGGTATTTTTTGATTAAATAATTTCATTCTAACAGTTTCCATGTGGACATTTCCTTCTATAATATTTTTTATTTTTAATAAAAATTCCTTTCTAAAATTTAATTATTTTAAAAATATATTATTCTACATTATTTATAAAAAAATTGGTTTTCAAAACATTTTTTCGATAGGTTTTTAGATGTTTCTTGTTTCCAAATATATTTTTATAAAACAATTGAAAAGTGTTTTTCATTTAATTCATTATCCTTTAATTGAGATTATTCTTAATCAAAAATATTCATCAAATGTGATCATCCACAGTCTTTCTCTGAATGGATTATTTAATGTTATTTTATATCAAATATATGGTTCACCATAGCCTTTGTGTTTCTGTACGTACACCATAAATTGGTATAATTTTTATTAAATTCCTTTGCATCGTTAACTCTCAATATTTCTTTCTAATGGTTGAAGTGTGTTCACATAGATTCTTTTGGGGAAATTATTAACTTAACTGTATACCCTATATATATAAATTGTAAATACCACATGCATTATTATATTGATTTAATGTTACTTTCCTATAAATTTACTTGATTCCATTGGATACCCATTTATGTTCTCTCAGTTTATCATGTTTTTATTTTTGATGGAACGGTGAATTAATTTTCTGATTCCATTTGAAAAGGATATGAAACCCATTTTATTTCCATGGGTATTTGTGAAGTGATGAATAAAATACATTTTATTTCCATGGGTTATTTATGTTATGTTGAATGATAGAATTCAAGTTCAATATATAAGTTTGGATAAATGATGAGTGGGGTCCTATATCAACCTATAATGCATTGAAAAAAAAATAATATCTTGAGATATGAATACATGAGCATATTTTATTTTCTCATAATTGTAGGTACTGATGGTATAGATCACGAATGTATTGTTCCCTATAATGATATATGTTCCATATTTTAAAGATATCAAACTTATATCCTTTTTCTTATTATTCTTTTTTTATCATAGATATTATTTATAGACTCATGTTTATCGACACTTTTGGTCGTAAATTATGATATTCCAATCTTTATGAAAAGATTTATTCTTTATTGTGTGTAAATTTCTCATGTATCCTAACTATAAACATATTATTTTATTATGTTCACTTATTATCTTTTATTTTTATCACTTATTTTTACCCTTACTGAGCATTTGAGCTCACCAATTTCTTATGCTTCCATTTCCCTAGGTTATAAACAAAAGTAATATATAAGATGTTTCTATAAGATTATCTTGTATGTAGGATTTGTAGGATATTTTTATGGACTGTTATGAATTAATTAATTACTTATATAGTGGTAAAAGTTTCCTTTTGACATAAATAACATGTATTCTATTAGTTTAAATGTTTTTCATAATTCTCTAAACCACTAAAAATAAAAAGGTCATTCGATTGTAAATATTTAATTATCCTATAATTTTGGATTTGTATCAATACCAATGTGTAAAAGTTATATGTTTTCAAAATTGAATCCAATATTTTAGGTCCAAGTCACCTCAGTTGGTATCAAGGTAGGGATTATATAACTTTAGAGGTTATTATGTTACTGGTTGAAGAGAAATAAAGAGTTATAATGACCACTAAGGATTGATATGTTAGTATTGATCATAGTTTGAAAGGTATAAATAAACCTTTAAGTTTTCTATACTATGTTTTTTATTTTTTTAGGGAGGTTAGGGTAAGTGAGATTTAGAGAAAACCCTGGGAGTATATGATAACATCCTAAATTTTTTTTAAAATAAATATTTTATAGTTATTATGTAAATTACAGTCTGTCTATATATTTTAATTGGATACACAATCTGATAGGTAATTTCCTGGAGGTAATAAATCTAAAAAGGTCATGTTAATTTTTAACTCAATCATCAGTTGTTTCACAAAAAACAGTCCAAATTATACACCTGGTTTGACTCTACCAGGGGATATAAATTGGTTAATTCACATTCTATTTATGAAGCATTGTAAAGGATTTGAAAATATTTTGGTTATAAAACATAATAGGGAATGACTATGGATAACTTAGATTAAAACATCAGGATTCACGTGTTATGGTACATATTAATTGATATGTTCTTTTATAGATTAAGGTTAAATAGAAATTTATGTGAAAATATTTCAATAATGTTCTCATTTATAGTATTATAAGAAATTTTATGATAATGTTGGGACTATTATTTATAGTATTATGGTAAGAAGTATATGAAAACATAACTTAAAGGAAAGTAGATTTGAATAAAATTATCAAAGGATGAAAATAATTTTTTGTTATATAATACATGTTAGGATTAATTTTACATATAAATATGATCATTTAATATAATTTTTCTCATAAGAATTTTGGGTTTTAGTATTTTGTTGATACAAGACCATAGAAATGAAGCATAGAAAAAAAATATTATAACAAAGTAAGGGAGAATACTAAAATGGTCGGCAATCTTATTATGTACCTATTATTATAGAAAAGGTGAGTTTATTGTCTTACATATGGGAGTGATGTTGATGCATTAATATTAATTAAATCTTGAACCTCTTATATATTTTCATTAGTGAGTGATATTTATCGATGATATTCTAGTATATTTTAAAAGTTATGTGGATTATGTAAAACATATAAGGACTAGTCTTTAGTAGTTTTTATTTAATGGATTTGAAATATATATTAAATGGTATGAATAACATTGAAAAGTTCTTTTATGATGAAATTATATTTTGAGGATAAATATTAAAGAAAACATGATTGATTTGTGGGTAACTCTTATGTTTAACATATGTTTTATCTCAAGGGAATAAAATGTTTTTTTATATTAAGAAAAGTGCATAAGATAGTGTTGATAGTTTTGGAATAGATTATTTATTTAATGAAAATTTTATACAAGATGTTTTTGGTGAAGTTTGTAACATTTTTGGTTTTATGATATATATTGTCCTGAGTGTGCCTTTATGAACTAGTGGTTAATACACTTAAGGTTCAAAGATAGATTTAATTTTTTGAGTAATATATGATTTTGTATGGTTTGATTTCTTAGATATTTTGATGATTTTGGGAAACTTTTGTTTGGAAGAATGTATGATTAGAGTATAAACATACTTGAGTATATTATTTTATGAATTATTAATATTGTTTAAGGATAAGTAACTTAGTATTTCCTATGTGAGTATGGTACAAATCATATTAGAAATTATATCATGATTGATAAATATTTTAATAATACCCACACCTACTTTCATTACTGAGTAATAATTAAAATTGTGAGAATATAATTTATTTAAGAGGAGTAGAATGTAATAACCCTAGATTTTGGATCCTTTAAATTAATACTATCTTAAATAGTTTTTTTACATGTAATACCAAAAAAATTAGTTGTTTCATATTAGATAAATAATATTAATAAAATTTAAAAATATTAAAACCACTATTAAATAAGAAGATATTATTCAAATAAAAATGCTTACATTTAGAGGATAAATAATAGATTTGATTTATTTTTTCTTCCTAAAATAATTTTTTAATTTATTTTATATTTTAACCTAATAAATTAAATTGAAAAATTTTTAATGATAATATATAATATTTCAAAATATACCACCAGAAATCTAGGTTTTAACAGAACTAGTAAAGAGACATTAAAAGATCCTATAAAGAATTTTTTACATAGGAATGGTAAAAGGGATGTCTTTAAAAGTGGTCACAAAAATCCCTATTAAAAGGGGTATTTTAACAATTCTAAAAATATGTTGTTAAAGTCCCCCTTTAATAGCCCATTTTTTAGCACTGTTAAAAGGGTAAAATTAAAAAAAAAAGTAGACCTCAATGATCCCGACCCTTTATCACAATTTCCACACAATCCCTTTTATATCTTCCACCTATAAATTCATTTCACCCCACCACTCTTTTAAGAGTGTTTTGTGAATTTCCAACCACCTATGAAAAGCTGGATTTAAACCATACACCTATCCTTTGAAGATGGAACGTCGATTCTATGGAACCATGTTTTTTTATCTATTTAATGATATTTATATTTGTTTATATATATATTTAAAAATATATTTTGTATTCATATATTCATATAATTATTTTTAAATAAATTTATAAAACATATGTGTGTGTGATATATATATATATATACTTGTATTTCATTAAATATATTATATATTATATTCATTTATACATACTAGAATATAACATAAATATATATTCATTTATAAATACAACTATATATGTATATATAAACATTATATATATAATATAAAAAATAATTACAAATAATTTAAAAAACATTTTTAGAATGTGTAATTTTTTTACATATATTGGGATATACATATAAACATATATTTGTTAATTATTGAGACATATTATTATACATAAACATAAATTGTATATATATATATATACATATTAATGAATTATTCTAAGTTAAATAAAATTGATAATTTTTTACTTTAAACAAATGAATAATAATTATTTATTTTATTTATTTTATATATTTAAAAATAAATTTTTATGTAAATATATTTAAATATGTATTTATAAAAGAGATTAATTATAATTAAATATATGAAAGTATGTGTATATTTAATTATAAATAAAATTATATTATGAAAAAAAGATAAAATTTGAAAACCATAATATCAATATAAATGTAATATCTTGGAATAAGTTTCATTCCCACTAAAAATGGGAAAAAATACCCCCTTAAGAAAGGCTGGAATTCAATTAAATGTTAAAAAAATGGGGTGTCCTGACTAAAAACTCAGTTTTAGAGGCCTTATAGGACTTTTTTAGCATTGAAAAATGATTTCAGGGGTTCCCTAGTTACAAATTCATATATCTCACCACAGGATTCAATATCAAATGTGGTAGAGACCAAACAGACACCTGGATCTAGAGTTATGGATGTTTGAAGTTCAAGTCTTGTTTTCGACTTATCTTAGACTGTTCATTAATTCATTGAATTTTTATGTCGACCAATTATTATTAAATGATTATTACTTAATAATAATTAGCAAATTATTAATTAATAATATATGTTTAATTATTTTATAATACATTTTCAATAAATATCTTATATACTAAGTGTAAATGCCTATTTTTATTGATATAAAACATATTTAATATATATATATTATTTACATCAATATCAATATATTTATGTATTAATATTTTTTTAAAGAAATATATTTTTTTTAAAAATACCCTTCCTTAATTCTAGAAAAAAAGTGACGATAAAATGCTGGTCTTTATCAGCACTTTTAAAAAATCCTAATAAATGGTATCCTTTATTAGGAATTTTTTCTTATACTGATAAAGCCCCCCCTTAATCATCATTTTTTTAAAATCACTGATAAAGTTCAGCCCTTTATCATCTCTTCTTTATAGCATCGATAAAGGTGGGAATTTATCAGTTCTTTTGTACAAGCTCTTATAAAGAACCCCCTTTAACATCACTTTTTTAGAGCTATTAAAAACCTCCTTTAACAGCGCTACAAAAAACACTGTTAAAAGCCCCCTTTAACCACACTTTTTCTAGAGCTGACAAAGGAGACTATAACAGTGCTCTTAGATAGTGTTGTTAAATCCCTAGAAATGGATAAACCCAATTTATTAGTAGGAATATAAACTATTATGTTTTCATTATCTAAAATATAAATTGGTATCAAATAATACTAAGGACACCTAATGTTAAGAAAATTACATTTTTTCAATAAAAGTAGTTTATTGTTTTATTTTATCTTTTCATTAAAAACATAAAAATATAAATTTTAGATTTATAATTAGATAAAATGAACATCATTTATTAATTTATAATTTAAAATTATCTTCAGGTTAATTTTTACTATGTTTCAGAAATAATTGATTTTTAAGTGAACAGTGAAAACTATTGTTTTTACCAAAACATAGATTTTTTTGAAATTTTCATAACATAATATTGACTTAAAATTTTTAAAAAATAAAATTTGTATTTATATAATAAAATATATTATACATTTTAGAATATTAGGATGAAGTTACAAAATATTTTCTTAGCATTTTGGATCTTAATTAATATTTTTCCTTAAAAAAATTGTTTCTATTCTTTATTTTAATTAAAAAAAATTGGGAAAATTAGGTTATGTATTAATTTAAAATACACATTAATTTTTTTTAAAAATAAATAAATTTAGCTATTTAAATTACAAAATTTGATAATTTTATCCGACACATAAATTTTAAACTTAAAACCCCACTTTTCCCAAGAAATGTTTTTATGTGTTATGTGTATTTATTTTAAAATATGCATTTCACAAAGTTAAAAATTATATTTCATGAAATTATTTTAAATTTGAAATAAGATGGTTCAAATTTGATAAAAATTTCCATTTTATATTTGGGGACTATAATTAAACACTAAGGTTGAAAATTATTTACCCTGAAAAAAGAAAACAAAGGTAAAAATAGATTTTTGAGGTTCATATTGGCCAAAAATCACTAAGACTTCTTATTTTTTTCTCTTTAGAGCCTTTTAAAATTGAATAGCATCTTTATATTATTGAAAATGTAAAAGGTGCTTACAAAATTTCCCACCTCTTCAATTTTAAAAGGGGGTCATTCCACCACCTTATATTACACCCATTCCATTGAATATATTTTCAATAATATACCATTTTTTCTCACATATCCCTATACCACCTCCTTATGAATCTGAAGACTATTATTTATCTGAAGGCCTCCATTCCCATGTAGATTCTTAAGAGAAAACCCAAGATCTCGATATAAGTATTAACTCCTTATTAATAATTTATTCTTAATCACCCTCTTACAACCATTTTCAAACCACATTAATATAAATAAATCAATATAATTAATATACCAAGATTTTATTATTTTAAAATAACATCACTTATTTATTCATTTCCATCCACTAGTAAAAATAAAAGAACATCGAGAGTGTGTATGTGCGAACTACTAACTCCACAAATTGACATATTATATTTTTCATAACCACCTATAAAGTCTAATTATAATGATGTAATTGGTTAAAAAAAATTTACAAAAAATTTATTTATTAATCATTAAGATAAATTAATATTTTTCTTAAATCTTGTAAATTCATTGAAAAAAACAACACCATGTGTATGGGCATACTATCACCAACTTCAATGATGTGTCTTATTATTCTTAACCAGCAAACATGGAAGGAAATAAAAGTGTAATTAATGAAATTATATGATATTTATAACATTTTTAAGAATATAAAATTATAAAACAATACCAACCTTCCTACCAATCTATTATAAAAATTAAAATGTTGTATGTGCATACGTGTGGAGTTACGACTCCAAGAAAGTGATGTAATTATTCCTTTTCATCTAGTATTTTATTTTTTTTCAACTATTTTAAAACATTATCATTCATATTAATAACATATAAATAATTTTATTATACTTTTATGATAATTATAGTTTAACTAAATCTTCCCCATAATCATACTTATCCATTAATTATAGCATGTTCATGTTTTTTTTCAGTTTAACCATATACATGAGTGATGCTATAAATTTATATCATTAGTGGATATGGAAAAATAATTAATGGTGATATATAATAGTAATAACTAGAAAAGTATTTTTTAAGGTTCTATAAATAAATTTTTGGTCATTTTATAAGTGATATTAACATTAAACAATCATAGTAAATTCAACTGCCAAAAAGGAACATTGTTGGTTACCTTTCGTACTTGGAGACCATTTGGAAATCTTTGTAACTATATGAATTTTATAATAATGTTACAATAAATGAAATAAAATTATATAAATATTGATATTATGAATTAATTTTATAACATCTTGGACCATTTTCAGTATATATAAAGAGTTATAGAAAAATAGGTCGAACAACCCCAAGTAACCAACATAAGAAAAAATGATATAATAAATAAAAACCATGTGATAATAGATTAACCATATAATGTAAAATATTTCAGTATATGTTTCTCAATAAAGTTTTTAACAAGATTAATTTTATTTTCTAGTATGTTTAGATAATTCACATAATGAATCGGGAACAAGTTAAGGGTTTATAATCTCAAATTTTCAAGCCTTGAGACATTTTTTGGATTATACACCTTTTTTATTTTTAATTGTGGAATTACTGATAATTTTTTTTATATAATTATTAACTTATTTTACAACATATTAAATATTAAATTTCATGTTATTACTCTCATTGGTTTTTTATTCAAAGATTTTAAAATTTTTAAGGGTTTGTGCTAAGTCAAATTTTCTTACATTTAGTTTCATAATTTCTCATTGAACTTTGTTGTTTCATGATAGTTTTATTCTAACTATGGAATTATTTATATTATATCTCCATCCTTATTTTTTTTATTCCAAAATTATTCCTTAGAACAAAACTATAAAATTATTCTTATCTCAAATATTATGTTACGAGAATGGGGATTCTTAGTCTCAATTCATATTTCTTGAGACATGCTTCTCAGAGTGCCCCAATTTACTTTTATATGGTGTATATACGACCTATTTATTATATTATATCATGAATTATCTTTTATAAAAGGTATTTTAATTTCAATTTCAATATATTTATCCTTCAATGGTTTTTATTTAAATGTTACTATTGCTATAAAGTTAGTTTTTCCAAACCCATTTTAACAGTGAGGTCTCTCAAATGTGATAAATAATCTCAAAAATATATATAGTATTTCTCCTAATATTAGATAAATTTTATCCCTCTCTACTTATATTTGATGTTATTGTTTCCCCTCTATCTTATTTAAAAATTTAATACTTATAATCTATAAAATCTATGTGGTTTGTAACAAAATTATTTAAAAAATATGAAAAAAAATTTCCATTTTATGCTCATATATTATCTTCAACTCCACATTTTGTGGATGTCCCTATATTTTTTAAAAAAATTAAAAAGTATCATTTTAAAATACCTTTAATTCACTTGTGAATATTTTAAATAAAAATCAATTTAAGGCCTTCCGATATGGGTCTTTTTCAATAAATGAATTTTTATCTAAAATTTTTCATGTGAACACATCGTTCTCCCATCTTTTCCTCATTCTATGAAACTTAATTTCTAATCATTAAAGGTTTTCTAAAATAAAATCTCATTTCCGTTTATTTGTGAAAATATTTCTATTCAAATATTTTTTTTAAATTGAGGGATGTTTCTTACGTTAAAAGTGATTTTTATAATACTATTAAAAAGTGTTTTCATATAATTCTTTATCCTTTGATATATCTTAGGCTTTATCAGGGCTATTAATTAAATACTACCATAAATAATATTTCTCTTGATGGTTTATGTAAAGTTATTTTATATCATAGATATGGTCCATTGCTACATTTGACTTTCTAACCATCCACCGAGAATAGGAAAAACTTAAATTCCAATAACTTTACATTATGAACACTCTATATGTCCTTTATTTAATTGAAGGGTGTTTACATATATTCCATACATATATTGATTTAGAGAAATTATTGACTTAACCATTGAACCTTTATCTATTTGGTGAAAATATCATATTCTTTATTATCTTTATTGAATGGTATTTACATAGAAATTTACTATATGTCATTAGATACCCATTTATTTTCCTTGGTTTTATAATGTTATGATTATTTATGGAATTATAAATGGTTTATTTATGTGATTATATTCAAAAAGGATATAAAAACCATTTTATTTACATGGTTCTTTTTGAGGTTATGAATGAAACCCATTTTATTTCCATGGGTTCTTCATGTTATGATGAATGATTTATTTCAAGTGACATATATAAGTGTAGATGAATGATGTGTGGTGTCCTATATCTCCCTCAAATGTATTGGTTAAAATTTTATATGTCAAGATATATCTATACATGGGTACATTTTAATTTCTCAAAATTATGGTGATTGATGGTGTGTCTCAAGAAAGTAATGTTACCTATACTAATGATAGTTCCATATTTGAAAGATATCAAAGTTGTATGCTAGTTCTTAATTATTATGTTATACTCCAATTTCTCATGATTATTAACTCATGTTCTTATACTCTATTGACTCATGCATTATGTTATGACAGTTATTATTCCTTGATTTATGATTTTTTGGGTATAGAATTCTTATGTATGCTGATTATACCCATATTAAAATATTTTTCTCTATTATGATCTTTATTATTATCACTTATGTTTACCCTTCCTGAGAATTTGAGCTCACCCTATTCCTATGTTTCAATTTCACTAGATTATTATGAAAATTATTACCTATGATTTTTAGATAATATTATCATATTTTTTGAATTTGTTGTAGATGTTGAATGACTTTTAGGGATTATGTGATTTCTTATATTTTAGGGAAAATATCATTTGGATATAAAGGACATGGTTTCTACTAGTTTAAATACATGTAAAAATTATTTAAAACTATAAAACAAAAAATGGTTCTTTGGTTATAAATTTTGCATTACCTTATAATTATGGATATTTATAAAAGAAAGTGTGTACATGTTTTTTAGTACATAATCTAAGAGTAAAGGTCTAGGGTACCTTATCTAAGATAATAAGAACTATTTTTTTGAGTAAATAAATATAAATTTTCTATATTCAATATGTTCTATTCATAGTTATTTGCATATATATGGATAAGAAAAATATAATAAGTTCCTAATTTTTAAAAATGAATTAATTTTGGGGAGGTTAATATTGAATCGAAATAAAAAAGTGTTCAATTTTCATACAAACATTTCATTTGAGTTATATCAATAAACTAGAAATTAGAACTTTTGTTCAAGGAACTTTAGAGAAAGTGATTAAAGGATATTACAATTGTAAAAACTTTAATTCCAAATAAATTTATCTATTTCACTCCTACAACTCAACTTATAATTGAATTTAAATTAGATAGTGAATAAAAATCATATAGGAGGAGTGATAATTAAATAATGAATGAATCTATGATTTTTCTCTTCTTTGAAATACATACATAAGTCTAGGTAGAGAAATATCTTAAAATAATTGAATTATTTATATTCCTCTGAATCTAATAAACTAAATTAGGGGGATTTATAAAATGATATTTCATTTAAAATTTTCATTAAAATTCACTGTTAAAATCCAATAAATTAATTTTAAAAACATAGTAAAATTCATATTTTTTTATTATCATGTATTTATATGGAAAGAATTATAGTTGAGCATAATTTTTTGTTTTTAATAAAATGTTCATTATGAAATTAATTAGGATGATCATTCTGTAATTTTATGAACAAATTGAAGTTGATTTAAAATGGTGTATTTTCATTAGTTTTTTTAAATGATGAACCATAACTAACTATATTTTTTTAAAACATGGGTTAATTGTTGATTTTATTGGTAAAATATCATTTTGAATTTTGAATTCCAAAAAGTAAAATCCATTTATATAAATTAACATTGAAAAAATATATTTGATTGGAATTTGTGTTGATTTTATTTAGTCATTTTTTTCATTGTTTCTATTTTGGGATTAACTGTGTAGATCTACCATATTGCAGTTGATTCCCATAGTCTTCCTGGAGTGTCTATGTGTGAAAATTTTGGCAAAGTAATAAAGTTTTCTCATATTTCATTCCTCCGACTATTATAACCTATGATGCAATCCTAGATCACAGTCGACTATAGAACCTACCACAAGAAGGATATCCATCCTACCATAGAAATGAGATCAATCATAGATGACCAAATTTTCATACTGGTGATTAATTGTGAGTTTACAAAACATCTACCCTGAACTATCCCACAACACCTCTCTTTACATGGACAACCATTTCATAACAATATCATTTTTCTAATTCCCTCACTTAAAAATCCTCTAAGTATTCCTAAATATGATCATAACTCATAGCCACATCAACTGACTTCCTAGAATAGTTAAGGTCTTAATCTTGCAACTCAAGAATCACACCACAAATGAATAGAAGAATCCTTTCCAAGATTGAATGAGGAACAACTAAATTTGATGATCACTAACAATAATTAGTTACCATAAGTTTTTTTATTGTGTAGTTACAAGAATGGTGGATTATCTCATTCATTCTGTAAGATCCTGGGTTTTTCAATGAGGTGCAATTCCTTTTTATTTCTAGGTAAACCCTTATTTAATTACTTTTTTGGATTAGACCCTAAATTCAAGCTTGTGGGACAAATAGGTTTTTTTGGAAGGAAGGAATTCTAGAACTAAATATTGGTTTTAGGCCAAATAAACGACATGTATTTGGGATACATAACAAGTTCTCAATACATGTCATGTATTGGTATGGCCAAAACCATTCACAATGTGTAATTTCTTTTCTCCGAATGGGGAAATCCAAAGCATTACATGGCACGTAAATCATAAATTCCATGTAATCTCCTTGGGTATATTTTTAAATAATATGTATTACCTTTTTCAATATAATGTTTCAACTCCATTCTCTCTTTCATAAGATCTTCATCGAATCTTATCCTAGTATTTTTTATATCTTCCTAATCTGTAATCCAATTTTTCTTCATTAGTCTCATTCGATGGATGTCAGTGATTTATTTATTCCTCTTGCACATTTATTCATTTTTCTTGTTATCAATGACACTATTTTAGTACAACATAACATACCCTATTTCAAAGTTATTCATCCAATCTTACTTTTTCTTCTCATTTGGGTTGATTTAGGATCTCATAATAGATTCTTATTCTACAACGTACATACGGTATGTGGTATATTCCTTTTAAAAAATTTATTTTTGTTTTATATCTAGATTTCATTGTTTTATATGCCATACCTTCTTTTCATTGCTCCAAAATTGATTAAAATCCTTGATTAAATTCATATAACCTTGATAGGTTCCCCACCTAGTACTGTGTGATGGTTGGAGGTTGTCAACCTCAACCTGGATCACCTATGTGGTGTATTTATGTATCTTCCCCATAATTTACCACCTTTTTGGGTGTGTAAGTGGTATATACATATTAGTGGGAGCTATATTTAATTAAATTCGATATTATGTGATGGATTATGCCTCTTTTATCATGTGATTAAATGTATTAAAATGATTAAATGGTTAAAATGTAAAATGTGGAATGATTTGGAAGAACTCGTGTATTATGTAATATTATGAAGTTATTAATTAGATTATTTTGATTACATTGAATTTTGTGGGAATTTATAATCTATGGATTAATTACTACGTCTAGTTCCGTGGACATTTCTACACCATGGATTTAGAACTACATCAAAAGCCACATAAATGTATACTCTATGGATTTATAAATATATTAGATGACATTGACATTTCTACTATATGGATATGGATTACATGGAATGCCTAGAAAAATTATACTCCTTGGATATGGATATTGGGTCTGACACTTGATTTCAAGGCATGGACCTTTGAGGATTCCTTGTACATTTCTACTCCTTGGATTCACCTGTTGGGTCTGATAATTGATTTCACAACATAGGTTATTGAGGATGCCTTGGTCATTTCTACACCTTGGATACAGACCATTGGTTTTGGCACTGTATTACTCATCATAGGAAAAAGTGGATGTATATCATGCTTTATAGCTCAATAATGTTTACAGTTTTCGGTTTTCTATGAGACTTGGTTGGTTGGAAAGTATCACACCTGCATATATTAAATTTCATCAATTATATATATATATATATATATATTGCACACTACTTCTACTTATATACACAGACTATAATTGTTATGGAAACCATTAGTGATACCCTAATAAGTGTTATTTCATACCCTATTTAGGCCATCGTTGGGTAACCGGATAGACTTCAAGTATATAGGTAGGGATAGGGGCAAGCACCTTCTTTCCAATGCTCAACAGATTATTCTAGGATCAATGGAGCATAGGTATGAACGATGATCATGATGTTATCTATAGATATTTTTTTTTCTTTTTACACTCTGATAATTGAATTTTACTATATTCTTATTTTGATTTATTTATTGACTCTTTGTATAGACTCGTGACATACTAATTTGTATATGATACTACCTTCATTTATTATTACTATCATATGGATGTTATCTTTGGTCACTGATTTATATTATACTTATTCTTTTTCATTCACTTGCAATGCTACTAAGTTACTCTAATCATGAGGGTATAGTATTCCCACCATGCAATCTTAGATCATCACTACTATTCAGCAACCACTAGTGTATAGAGAGGTGTTCTTGATGCCATGTATCCCATTGGACTGGAGAACTATTTAGTGGCTCTCAAGTAAATCTGTTTCAATGTGTTATCATAGTGTTTCATTTCTTTTATTTTTCATGCCTTACTATTTTGAGACAATATAAAAGAGACTATCAATGAATTGTAACTTGGTTATAATCCATTCTAGAGAGTTTCTAACCCACATTCGGGGTAATTTTCATGTTTCCTATAATATGGAATTTTTGTTTTATAATTTTCCTATTATAGTTGATTTGATTCCACCATTGGTTAATGGACATGATATGTGATGTTATAATTACTATGATTAAGAAATTACAATTTATCATTGGCCCAATATTGTAAATAATCATTGATTATGCATAATATTACTCACCTTACAGAATTCACATGTTATACATAATCCATTCTATATAGGATGCATTTCTTTATTGCATGAAATTTAGTATTTGTTCCTTGTGTTATATAATTTTAATCAACTAACATTTATTACAAGATATTGAGAAACGTTATTGGTTATTAAAGTGTATGTTTTAACCTAAATAGTGTTTTTCTAACTAGGTTACAACAGACACCTTAAGAAGTTTATTATAAAATGTTGATACATGGACCATTGGTAGCATAGGCTGGAAGATTCCACAATTCAAATTATTAGGAGTATGGGCCCTTATAAATTGAAAATTTAAATCCATATAATTCAACCATTTTAAGAGTCATGTTAATAAATAAGAATGAACTTAAAATAAATTGATTAATGAAATGGAAATATTTCTAATAAATGGTGTTTCTAATTTCATTTGATAATCCATATACTAAGACTTTTGTTGTGAAATATAGATCTTGACCTAGACCGGACCATTGTAGTAGAAGTAGGTAGTGACTCATGTGTTCTTTATGGTTGTTTCTATTACCCAATCCTATAATTATGAGTAGGCATAGGGGATTTTCTTAGTTATAAGAATGCATGTACCTATCCTATGTTTATATCTGTTATATGTTTTTAATTGAATATTTTGTGATGTGTGTGCTTGAAATTTGTAGAGATATTCCACCATGATGTCCTCGATTCATGCACTAATAGGGTGGAAATGACAATGTAGTGGAGGTGGTGGGCCCTGATGTGCCATTATGACCTCCAATGGTGCCACTTGCAGCACCACCCATTTTTCCTGATATATGTTTCAATTCCAAGTTCGGAGAGGGTTTCCTGTACTTTATGCATGTTATTCCGGGAGACCCACAACCTACCTCTTCTATAAAAGAGCTGACGTGTGTGTCTCAGTAGTAGAATCCACCCAATTTTTTATGTGATGGAAGTCCATAATATGTTGATATATGGATTGAGACTATCTTATCGGTTTTAAATCATCTTGATACACCTATTGAGATGAGAGTGAATCTCGCAAAATATATTATTTGGGGATCCCCCAAGCACTAGTGGGATGTTTTGAACTAGGATGATAGGCTTTGGGATATGTTTGGTTGAGATTCCCAATACAGATTTTATCATAAATTCATTCTTGAGACTCTGAGAGCTGAACAGGCCTGTTATTTTATGTGTATGGAGCAGGGTGTGATGATCGTTATAGAGTATTTGACTCCCTTAATAGATATTCATTGCTTTTCACCAATGTATCTTGTTGAAAAAAAATCTAGGGAGATGCTCTTTGAGGAAGGTCTCAAGCATGTCGTTCAATAAAAGGTGAATGTGTTTTAGATGGATAATATATATGAGATAGTGAATCATGCATTTTTACTGATCATAACCTTAGGGAAGCTGGGGGAAAAAGTAAGGTAGTGAATCTTCTTAACCCATGGTATCACTTTTAGGTGGCAAGAAGTGATGTTTTGAGACTTATAATTGGTGGAATACCAGTTAGTTTGTGAGTGATAGAAGTTTTATCTTTTGCCATCAATTTTGAAGGCAGATACATATGAGCAGACAGTATGACAGAGACCCAATCAAGTACCAATTATATGGTATGATGGGTCATATACAGATGTTCTATAGAATCCTTCCCTCAGTAGGTAGTGAGATTGGGTCGACACAGAATCTAGGTTCATAATTAGTATTCACAACTCTATAATAGGCTGGGATCTGTATTAATTCTTTTAATTTAGTCAGAGGGGTGATCATGGAGAGGGGATGTAGACACCAATTTCACCTTGATATCAGAGTGGG
This sequence comes from Viscum album, assembly GCA_963277665.1. Classification (NCBI taxonomy): domain Eukaryota; kingdom Viridiplantae; phylum Streptophyta; class Magnoliopsida; order Santalales; family Viscaceae; genus Viscum; species Viscum album. The sequence continues at coordinate 1,570,559,548 of OY728148.1, read as the reverse complement.
CCTACTATTGGTATTGATGTTTTTTCCTAGGGTTGTGGCTCAGTCTAGATATATTCATTATAGATTATACCTAAGGATTAGAGTGTTGGACCATCTAAAGTTAGTGGTATGGTCCTGGTATCTTTTAATCTAATATCTACCATTTTTTATAGATTTGACCCACATTATTTCATATTTGTACCTATTGTGGAGATACTCAAAATAATTTTTCTATTTTATGATGGTGTTGTGACACTCAATACTCCATTGGGAATCAGACCGGAGAGTGTACTTCAGTACAAAGAGTTCCCCCTTGAGATAGGTGTGTATCACTTTTTTGGAATATCTACATCCTTGAGATGACTGGGTTTGATGTCATACTTTGACTGTATATGTTTGTTTCTTACCATTCTCATGTTGATTATTATCGTTGGAGGGTATCCTTCACATAACCATAGGGTAGTAGGTATATTCATAGGGGTGAATGGGGTGTTTGGGTAGGTAGATTTTGACCAGAGTATCATGGGATGTGTGGAATGATAGCCTAGATTTATAGAATTTATTTAGACGATTAAGGGATTCAACAGGATTAGTTCCATTTATTAGTATATCATTTTAGGGATGTCTTCTCGGATAAAATGTATGGTTCACCTACTAAGTAATAGGTTTAATTATATATTGATCTAGTACCAAGATTTGTTCTAGTATACATTTCTCCTTATAGGATGGACACTACTGAGCTGCAGGATCTCAAGAGATAGCTAGATAACTTAGAAGAAAAGGGGTTTACATGACCCAATATTCTCCATAGGGTTTATTGGTCCTTTTCTCCAAGAAGGCATTTGGAAACCTAAGGATAAGTATGGATTACTAGAAATTTAACTAATTGATGGTTAAGAACCAATATCCTTGGCCTCAAATAGATGATCTCTTTGACCAGCTCCGAGGATCTTAGGTGTTCTAGAATATTGATATGATATTGGGTTATCATGAAGTATGTGTTTGAACATAAAACATACCTCATAATTATTTTCATAGAAGGTATGATCTATATGAATATATAGTTATTTCTTTTGGTCTTATGAATTTTCCAAAAGTTTTCATGTAACTAATGAACTGAGTTTTACATCCACATATGGATTCTTTTTTGGTGGTTATTTGGGTGAAATCTTGGTTTATTCTTAGAACCAATGAAATCATTCCAAAACACATTTAAATAATTTTGAATTCATTGAGATGTCATAGGTTGTATGAAAAGATAATAAAATGTTAGTTCTGGATAGATATAGTTCACTTACTGGGTTATATTATCTCATAGATAGGAGTATCTGTTAACCCATAGAAGGTGAGAGCTATAGTTTCTGGGGATAATACCAATAACATATTTGATATATAGATTTTCTTGGGGATATTTAGTTATTATATGAATTTCATAAAAGATTTATCTGCCTTATCATCACCTATTAGGGGCTTAACTAAGAAGGGTGTGAATTTTATATGGGCATACACTTGCGAGATAGACTTTTAAGAGTTAAAATGGAGACTGAATTCAGCTCTGATATTGATTCTACTAGAGCCGAGTAGATACTATATAGTATATTTTAGTGCATTAGGTATTGGTATAAGATAATTTTTTATGAAGTAGGAGTGATTCATGGAAAACGAGTCTCTTCAGTTGAGTCCACATGAGAGGAACTACCAAATTCATGATCTCGAGTTAGCCATTGTTGTTCATTTTTTACACTGTTAGAGATATTATTTACTAGGAGAGAATTTTGTGGTGTGAATGGACCAAAAAATCCTCAAGTATATATTTACACATAATGACTTTAATATTATGCAATAAATGTGGGTTGAATAACTATAGTATTTTGACTTAGAGCTTTCATATACACCCAGAAAAGGGAAATTTTGTTACCGATAAATTGAGAAAGAGGATCTATATACATATAGTTCATCAGGCTAGTGGAAAGTGGAAACTTATAGCATTGTTTTCAGAGATGCAGTTAGAGGTGCAGGATAATCTCATGCAGTATTTAATCTCACCTATCTTGATGACTTCCACTCTTCTAAATAAGGTGAGGATGAGACAGTTTTCATATTCTGAGGGCCTAGTCCTTAGGGAGATCATGGAAAGTGGGAACCCGCCTCCGAGTTGGATCATTGGGTGGACAAAATTATACGCATCCATGAATATTTATAGTTTTTTTCAGACATCCAAAAGGAGATTATGTGGGAATTTCATGCCTCATATTGGGAATTACATCCTGAAATTACTAATATGTATCATCAATTATGATATCAATACTGGTGGTTAGGGATGAAATGGGAGATAGCTTTCTTTGTCTCTATGTGCTCCACCTGTCAGTGGGTGAAGGTGGAGCACCAGTGACCAGCTGGTCTCTTATAGCAGGAACCTATTCCCAAGTAAAAATGGGATGATTTTGAACTGGATTTTGTGACTAGGTTGATGAGGTAACAATGAGTTAGTGATTCTATATGGGTTTTCATGGATAGGCCAATGAAGGTCTCACATTTACAACTGATAAAGGATATATTATTAGTAAATGAGATTGGGAGACTTTATATTTGTGAGATGTTCCACATTTATGGGGTTCCTTATACCATTTTATTGGATCGGGATGTTTATTTTGCATCTTTTTTTGTGAAATATATTACTGAATGTGTTTGATACACTATATATTTTGAGCATGTTATACCATCCTCAAAATTATGTAAAGTCGTAGCGTATAATACATATTCTAGAGGACATTCTTAGAGAATGTTTCATTGAATTTAGATCTTCTTGGGAGATGCATATACCCCGGGTTTAATTTAATTACAATAATAGATATCATGTTACTATACAGATGGAAACTTATGGGGCTCTATATAGTGGCCCATGTTGATCACCTCTGTGTAACTTATAGATAGGATATTCATTTATGTTTGAACCACTTCTCATTCATGAGACATCAGGGTATTTATAGTTAATCAGAAATAATATGGATACTGCATAGTTTAGATAGAAATATTACACTTATCACCTTTGATGACCTCTATAGTTCAAGGTTGGGGATTGAGTTTTTTTATTTATCTCTCTAAGGGTAGGAAATAGATGGATTCATATACTGGGTAATCTTTCAATGTAATTTTTTGGGACTTTTGGGATTTTCGAGGGAGTCGAGCCAGGAGCCTATTGGTTATAGTTACCTCAGATGTACCAAACTAGGCATGATGTATTCCATGTATCTCAGTTACACCATTATCACTCAGACCCTTTTCATACTCTTCAGCTAGATGAGGTTGAGCTACAGGTATATGAATCCTTTGAGAAACATAGTATATATATCATTGATTAGAGCATGAAATCTCTCTAAGGTAGGTTATTTCCTTTAGTTTGAGTGCTATGTAAGTATAGTCGAGTCTAGGATGAGTCATGGGAGAGAGAGGTTGATGTACATGCTAAATGTTCAAAACTCTTTTCCATTTCTTTACAACCCTCAGAAGAGAAAATCGGAGACGAGTTATATTAAGATGGAGATATTATAAGATCCCAAGTTTTTTGATGAGGTATAGGTCCTTTTTATTTCTAAGTAAAATCTTATTTAAGTTATCTTTTTTTCATAGAACCTAAAGTAAATCCCAAGGTATGGTTGGGTTATTTTTGTAGGAAGGAATAATAAGTTTGAAGTTTTGTTATAGGCCAAATACACAACATGTATTTAGGATACATGGTGTTTACTCAATACACAATAAGTATTGGTCTGGCCAAAACCATTCATGATGTGTAATGGATTTTCCCTAGAGAGGGAAAACTCAAAAATTACACAGAATGTAGATCATACATGTCATGTAATCTCCCTAAGTATGTTTCTAAAAAAAGAGTCAGGCCCTTTTTTTTGACAAAAGGCCTTACCCCCTTCCTCCACTCTCATACAATAGCTCTATGAAATCTTAACCTAAGATTTGTGATATCTCCCTAATATAGACTCTGATTCCTTCTTAATTGGTCTCACTAGATGTGTGTTGGTGATTTATCTATTCCTCTTGTGCCTGTTGTCATTTTCTTTATTATTGGTGATGCTATTTTGGTGCAAGTTAATACTCCCTATTTCTAGGGTATCTGATTTTTCTTTTATTTTATTGCAATCCAAGTCAATTTTAGGGATAGAATAAGGAAGTATTTCTATAAATTTTCTTTTAAAGTATAGTTATTTTATTTCTAGATACCATTTTTCAGAACATTGTACTTTCTGGGCATTGATCCTAATCTAATTAAATGAATTGATAAAATTATTGAAACAATGATTGTTTTCCTACTTAGTACTATGTGATGGTTTTTGGTTGTCAACCTCAACCTAGATCACCCATAAGGTGTATTTATGTATTTTCCCTATGATTTAACACATAATTGGGTGTGTGTGAGAGCTCTCCATCTTATTGGAAGCTATAATGAATTAAATCAGATAGTAAAAGTGGGATTATACCTCATTTTCTATGTTCTTACATGTATTTAAATGATTAAATGTTTAAAATAGAGAATGTGTCATGATTTGGATGAAATAATGTATTATGTATGGTTATGAAATGATTAATTAGATGTTTATGGTTACAATTTATTCCAAAGACATATCTACTCCATGGATTCAGAACTGCATCGAATTCCAGGGAAATTTCTACTCGATGGATTCAGAACTACATCAAATTCCATGGAAATTTCAACTCGATGGATACTGAACTACATTGAATGTCATGGAAAATTATACTCCATGGATTCATAACTATATTGGAAGTTATGTACATCTATACTCAATGGATTTGGATTTCATATGTTGACTTAGAAATCTATACTCTTTGGATCTAGACATTGTGTATGACACTTGATTTCACGGCATAGGCCATTGAGGATGCATTGGAAATTTCTAATCCTTGGATCTGGATTTTGGGTATGATACTTGATTTCACAGCATAGTCCAATTAGGTTTCCTTGTATATTTTTACTCTTTATATTTGGCCTATTGGGTTCGATATTGTATTACTCGGCATAGGCCATATTGTATGTTTATCATGATTTACAGTTATCCCATGTTTATGTTGTCTAGTTTTTGGTGAGTCTTAGTAGGTTGGACAGTATCACTTTACTTATTTTATATATATATTTCACACTCTTATTATATACATAGATTGGACTTGTTATGGACACATTTGGTGGTGTCCGACTAAGTATTATATCACACTATGTTCGGGATGCTCTTGGGTACCCAGGAAGACATCATGGATACAGATAAGGACTGAGGAAAGCGTTCGCTTTCTAATTCTTCATTAATTATTCTAGGGGAAGGGGAGTTAGGACTGAGCTTTTATGGTTACACTATCCAAATATACTTATTTTTTGTTTTTTTTTACTTTGATGCATATAATGTACTAGATTCCAATTTCTATGTATTTCTTACCTAATTGTATAGAATCATGTCACACTCATTTGTATATGATACTACCTTGGTTTATCATTACTGTCACTTGGATGTTATCTTCTGTCGTTGATTTTTATTATTCCTATACTTGTTCGTTCACTTGTGATACCATTGTGTTACTATTATCTTGTGGGTATAGTCTCTCCACGATACCATTTCTGACCCTCACTACAAGTCAGAATCATAAGGTGTGTGGGGAGGCACACTTGAGTCTATTTCACCCACCATCTTAGGGAACTATTTAGTGGATCATGAGTCAGGAAGTCAAACATTACTCATTCACCAGATGTGGATTTGAAGACCAATACACCCCATATAATTGTCCAATTTTCTAAATGATTTCAAATCAAACTAGTAATAAAATTCACCAACTTGAAGTAGTTCTCGTGGCAGGGAATTACCAAATCTTTCTAGAATTACTCAATCAACAATACATTTATAGTACCTAAGATGGATAAGATTAACAACCATATAAGATATCAAATTAAGGATGTATCCCTATTCAGTCCACTCCAAGACAAGATTACCAAATATCAACATTTAATATACATTGATCTAGATTCACAACTCCATGTACCATTCCATCCCAAGTAAACGATCTTACCTAGATAATTCCAAACTAGCTCAGTCCCAATCCCTTTTCATTGAAACCCAATAATTCAAGTCTCACTCCACCAAAAACATGAATCTTTTTCCTCCCTTAGGTATAATTTTATTTATATTTAATCCATTAATTACTACAGGATTTATTATTTGATTCTTCTCAAACAAGTATGTAATTTTATTATAAGGGGATTACGAATAAGTGATAGAAGATTCATGGTTCTTAGATTAAACCATCATGGACCTTAAGAAAGATACATGCTAAAAATCTAATGAAGGATAATTCTCGAGGTCTCAACACTAGAATTTAGGAATATTATAGATTTTATAGAATTACCCAATGAATTTCAAGAGTTTTTTGTTGCTATCTTGGTAAATCATAAAGAACTCTAAAGATCCTGGATCTTTATTATATGAGAAGGGGAACTGTTAATTGGGATAAATGGGTTCATTGGATACTATTTGATAGAGATATGAGACAATGCTGATTTTATTTCTTACTTTCATTTATTTCTTTTATAATAACTCTAATGATGGAACAAAAATCCCCTAGTGGCTAATATGATGAGATTTTATTTAACCCTGCAATTAATGAACTCTATGCTTTAATTGTTTATCTATTTTATTACTCTATTTAGATTTTTTTTCAAAATATTTTAACATTTGGATATTTATTTATTTATTTTCATTTTGAATTAGTCTTCCCTCTTCTAATGGATTTAACATGTAGGCTAATTTGGTTCTTCCACAGCTAGTGATCATGATGGGTGGACTAATCAAAGGGTTATTGGAGATCTCCACTCACTAGGATAAGTGAGGTCAGAGGTTGTAATGATATTTTAATCCCTCTAAACAAACCAAAACAACCATGTGAGGGATATGAGTGGGTTTTTACTTGATTATAGAGAGAATGGGGGAGTAAAATAAAAAAAGAATAATTTAATAGCTGAGGTTAGGGGATATCCCAGATTAGGCAACTTCTTTTAAAATGGACTTAAAACTAGCCAATTTCAATCCTATTTTAAAAATTATAAAACCATAAAAGAAGAAAAAAATAGAAAAAACACTCTTCTCACAATTAAAAACTAGATTCCACTACTAGAACATTTAATTTGGGTTCATAAATTTATTTGTTGATAGCCCTATGATGATTCACTCTTCAATGTGGATCTTTGTAGTGTGATTGTTTATATATCGGTTCTTCTCAATGATCCATTCAAAGAATCCTGTCTATTATTCTATTATTCTTACATATAGTTCCTTCATAGAATCTAACTCTCCCATCATCTAACTTATTTCCTTGTTTATATTTTCCTACATTTTTTCTATTCTAAATTATTCTCATGGGGAAACTCCAAAACCTGCTCTAATAATATATCCATGCCATTTTTAGACACTCCATAGTAACTAAAAGTAAATGTTCATTAGATATGGTACAAGATGATTATTTTGTAAAAATTAGATAAATATATAAGAAACTAAGTATTCAATATTAAGTAATATTATTTTAATGAAGATCAAAAAATATATGTCATGCTTACACATGGTTCTGATTCTTTTTATGTGTTTTCATTTACTATTAGTCTTTTTTTTATTTAAACAAGACTCTTTACATAGTGCACCATGTGGGATAGAAGTGGGTATATATTTTTATTGACCAATATACATATAACCATAAAAACATAATTCTCTTGTTATTTCATATAATAGAAAATTTTAATATATATTTAAAATACATACTATTTTTTCAAGTGAAGCATACCCCATGCCTGTTTTATGGTTGGGGTATAGTGGATTTGATGCACAATTTTTATGTTATACACTAATTTAACATTTAATAACTTAAAAATTAAGAATCAAAGGTATTAATACACATAATTCAAAATAAAATAATATCAATCAAAATGTACCTTAAATGATTCTTCATTCTAACATCCAATGAAAGTATCTTAGGTTTCTTGGTTTAAGATGTGTGTTTATAAAGCTGGTTGGTGGGATTTTACTTTCCCCTCAGTGTCCTAAATATTATTTTTGGAAATAATCATCAACAATTCTCTTTAACACTTACCAATGACCATTAATATGAATTTCATCCTACATTATTCTAATATAAATGTACACCATAAGTGAAACTTAAGAGTAAATCAACATTTCATTATTTTATTATTTATTAAAATAAATAAAGTATATTATAATGTAAATATGATTTCTTATAAAAAAGATTTATTCAAAATAGGAAAAACCATTTTCTATGTAACTATATCAATCATCAAATGCATTATTGTACTAACCCTAATTTAACTAATGAAAACAGAATTTCTTGTTTCAATATAATGACCATGTGCATTCTATCCAACCTCAAATTTTGAACCTCTAATTCCCATTGTAATATTTTTACTAACACCATCATATGATGCCACTCCCATATTTTTTAACCTTATCAATTGTTCACACATTTTCACCTCTAATATAGTTTTCTATTATAGAATGCTTCTCATATTCAGGGTTTTTCTCACCTCTATAATATTTCTCAACTTCTAAAATTTTATCAGATTCAAAATACCGCCTATGTTGTTTCTAAATATTAGTAGAAATAATAGGTTTCAATCCATTATATGCACAACTAGTTGAAAAAATAATTTATATTTTGTAAATATAGTATTGGATACATAATACTATTAAGAAACATATTATAGATAATAGAACTAATCAAATATATTTTAATTATTTATTGGACTTCTTTTCCTTTAAAGTTTTAAGGGATATTTCCTCTCTATCAAGTATCCAAATACCCTACCTTTGTCCCATTATAAAAAAAATACACCACCTACATGGGTATTACAATTAAAGGATTGTGATGTCACAATAAAAGGATTATTTTAAATGTAAATATCATTTTCTTGTATTTTTTTAATCACCAATATAATTGTTAAACAATTTTTGTTTATATGATCTAAAGAATAAAATACCTATTTTAATTGTGATTTAATAATGAATGGCTTTCCATTGATTACTCCATTACTAAAATTCACATTCCAGAATCCCAGTTCATCAATTTTAATTTCACTCATGTCATCAACTCATTTTCAACAAAAAATAATCACTTGGAATGTTGTATAATTCAAATCCAACGTTTTTTCAATGATGAAAAAGTATGATATTTTTTTATAAATTGGGTTTGTATCCTTGGTAAGAGATATATACATCACTTACACAACAAGAGTAACTTTATTGTTTTGAATCATGCTAAATTTATCTTATTATTTTTTATAGAAAATAAAACTATTAATAACATAAACATTTTAAGAAAATAGATGTACATTTTCTCTTTTAGTTATCCATTGAAGTTGATTAAAATTTGAATTAGGATTTTCAAATAATTATTTTAAAATACTGTCCTGAAAACATCTTATAAACTATTTATTATATTTATTTGATATAAATATTTTAGAATTGGATGTATTAAAATTACTAAGCATTTTATTTTTAGTTTCAATATATATAAAACCTCTAAAATATTATATAAAATGTAATTCTTAGCCCACTTTCACTCTATTATAGTAATTTTGATAACATCTCTTCCTAAAATTTCTCTACCCACAATGTATCATCTATGATAATATTTGTGGGAGACCAATGTTATCAATATTGTATATTTATTTGGTATAGTACTCAATAGCTTCTTCAAATATATATATATATCCATAATATAAACCACTAGGAGAATTTTTTTATAAAACCTTTCAAAATATTAATATATAATTAAATGGGGTATAACTGTCTATAATGTATAGGGCTATATAGTTAGATATATCTAGCCAATTGAACCATAAATTAAACCATTATATCAAAGAATAAAGTTGGGAAGAATATCTACAATTTATATAATATGAAAATAATTTCTTTTTTTATAGTTGTAAAATTTAATGGGCATACTATTTTACTACATATATCCTTGAAAAGGAAGAAAATATTTGTTAATGTGTATGAAAAATTTTAGGCAGAATGAAATGTAAATTCACTTTCATTAAATCTTTCACAAAATCATAAAAATCACATAATTGTAATTTTTTATCTTCAATTTATTTATTAAATTAATATTCTTTATATTTGTTTGATACCCATATTGAAACCTTACACCATTTAGAAAGTTGAAAAGATAAAATATCTCTTTTTTGGAAAGAGTTGAAGCCATTGGAGGAATAAAAGTTCACCTTTCATCCTTAACTAGAACCAACTATTTCTTTATATATATATATAAATAATTTCCAACCAAACCTTTAGGCCATATATTGTTTTTTTATGTTAATTTAGTAATGTTACAATGACACCATCACATAAAATTGAATCTGATGGATCAAAAATGTAATGGAAGGGTGGAATTTCAAAATTTTATATCGGATCAATCAATAAATTATGGATTCAATGAAACAATTCCTATATCATCCCATGGATCACATATAATTAATTCAATCACAAAGAAATAAAATCAAAAGTGTACCTTATTTGATTTAAAAAACAATCTGATGTTCTACTCAAATTCACTATCATGGATTGGATATTAACCCTTCAGTATAAATTTCATTATCAGAGGGACTAAATTAGAACCCCTCTAGAAATATCCACATGTACACCACAAATATACTATAATGTAAATCACCAACCACTATATTCTATAATGAATAATTTAATCACCTATAATGTTTTTTGATTATATGAAGTAAATATCTTGATGTTTCGATGGGTGGGGGAAGAGTGCTCTCTAATTTCTCTCTATATCCAAAGGGGGGAGAATAAAACATCTTTATCTCAATTGTGTGCCTCAGAATTCTATGTCATAAGTATCTAAAAATTTACCAAAACATGTGTGTTTATCCTTACATTAAATGAAATGATTCATAAATAAGGTTATTTAATTTTGTATAATAACAATAAATACCCGATGTCATAAAAATTAAATAATTATTATTATTATTATTATTATTATTATTATTTAAATTTGACAATTATTATGTCTAATACCATTAAATAAATAAATATTTATTTATTTAAATGATATTATTTCATAAACTTAATCATTAAACTCAATTATTTTCAACCAATAAATAATAATTGTACCTTGAATAATAAGTATTCATTAAATATATTAAATATCACATTCATGAAACTTGTGAATAATATTTATTTATTAATATGATTGATAAAAATTAAATAATTAATATTTATATACTTGAAATATATAATTATTTATGAGTTTTAGATACATTTAGTGTGTGACCCTCTATGTTATTTTCTCAATGAAAATAGGTCTAACCTATAATGCCCCCTATGTATAGTGTTGTTTCACTGAGAGGGGGTGAATCAATTAACAATATTCCATTTTTATTTTTATGATTTCTTGTTAAATTAACCTCCAAAACTTGTTGGAGTGAAACATATCATTTTTGAAATTCTCGAACACTAAGGATAAAAAACAGAAAAAAAATCACCTGATTTACAATTTTCAATACTCAAAATGAGAAAATATATCCTTGGAATGATTTAGAAAAACCTGATACCACATATTATTATAGAATCACTATTTTGGATACAATAAGAAAGGTGTATCCAAGACTCATAATATAATAATTTCAAAAATCCTATCTCCCAAATATTTCCACATTTATCTTGTACTTAAATGAGGTATGGATTATCCTTCTTCCCCATATTTTATGGTCTCCTAAAAATTCATAGTGCTACTACACTTATTAAATAAAAAAATAGGTTTCTCAGCTTCCATACTACTTCAGCACACATAAACAGTGGTGTGATGAGCACTCTTCCAACATATAAACTTTTTGTATACTCTTATTTAGTATCTTCCACTACTATTACACTATCTTATAAAATTCCCTCTATATTCTCTATTAAAATTTATGAAAACCCCTTTTTATTATTCTTATTTAGTACAATCAATTTTCCCTCCACAAATTTTTGTTTCAAATTAAAAATTCAAACAAGTAATTGCCTCTCAAATTATTCACATTAAAATATAATCCTTTGGATCATCTTATCCTTGTTTCTTCACCTTTTAATTTATTTAAGATACCTTTAAGATAAGTTTGGATCCCCTATATGTTTTCCAAATAAAAATGAGGTGGTTTTTAGGTAGTTAGTTTTCATTTAAATATCCATTCTATAACACTCAATTTTTAGAAAATTATATATTTAAAAATACTTATTGAATAACCCTTACATATCACTATATATTTTATATTCACCCTTACATATCATTATAGATTATAGAGTAACCCTCACATATCACAGAGTGACCTTTATGTATTGTAGGGTTACCCATACATGTCATGGAGTGAACCTTACATACCATAGAGTGTCCCTTATATATCATAGAGTGAAATTTATGTGTCTTAACGATAATTATAGTTTCCCCTGCATATTGAATACTTTACCCATTTTCTAAACTGGTCATCTCATTACCAAACATTTCCAAATGTCATCAAGACAGATTCATAATTCTTTTAACCACCTAAAAATATCTTAATATCCTTTATCTCACATGATAAAATTTATTTTATTTTAGTTTAAATATTATTTTTTCAATATATACAAAATCCAACACAAAAACTAAATTTTCTTCTTATCTTTAAAAGTCTTTTTTCCCTTTGACAAACAATAATATTGTATTGAATACTTATTTAACTTATAGAAAACAAAAATACCCTTTTATATAGGTAATCTCCCTAATGTCACAACAACTTTGTATCCCAATATATACCTTAATCAAAAATATTTGTTTCAATAATATCCCCATTTGGTTTTTTTGTTAACTATTGAACATAAATTACTTTTCAAACTTCATACACTTATCAACGAATCTTCAATAAATAAATAAATTCCTATATAATCAAACTCATTGTGTGAAACAATAAATTTTAAAAGTAATGTCATGTTTTCCACTAAATTGACTTACATAAACTTCTTCATAGAACTGATACCAATTGATAGAAAATTCTTGAAACAAATTCTTATTCAACTTCATATAATTTTAATTTTAACCTATATATAACAATAGCTTTTACAAATGATTAATAAACATGTTAAAACATTTCTCACAATTCACCAACACACAATTTTAATAAATAGATTTCTCTTTTTAAAAAACTCCCTCTAAATATATTCTTCACTAAAGAAGAGATCTCTCCTCCATTTTATTAAACACATATCTTTGGATTCTCCCTAGATATTATTCTTATCCCCCATAGTAATACTCCTAATTTTATAGTCCAAATAAATATATTAAAGCATAAGTTCTTTATATTGTCTTTCTCCCCATTTTACAAAAAATATCCAATGATAAAGTGAGTGAGGGGACAATTTCACCATACCTTAGCCATTGATGAGTGAAGGCTGGGATTTATTCATCCACCTCCATGACTTGGTATTCAAATATGATTTTAATTGCAAACCACTTTTATCATCTACACTTTTTTAAATATTATTTTATATCAGTAGAAAAAATATTCATTTTTTAATTCAATAATATGACATGTCAGAGACTCTTTCTTCTTACTTCTATTCATGTCAACTTCATTTTCATAAAATTAAAATTATTGTCCTAAAATGAGAGTGAATTATTATTGTATATTTATCAAATATATTTTTATTGATATCACTATTTCAGTATTCATATTGAGAAATATTATTTTTCCACCCTTTTTCGAGTCAAAAAATCCCAATGTCTTTTAAACATATTTATTTTTCTTATTATGAGGCATATTGTTCTCTGTAGAATTCATTATCTTGTCACTTTTTTAAAATCTTATTGGCTCACGTTGTGGGATATTATAAACTGTAAGGATCATGATATTATCACCACTAATATAACCATGTTTATAATATCTCGTTTACACTTCATTTGTGTCTTTAAATTGGTTCTTTAACTTCACACCTTTTCATTTAATAGCATTATTCATTAATGTATTTTTTTTAGGGTTGTCTCTCACAACATGTGATCCTTCCATGACACTATGTACTTGAATTTTCTTCCTAAAAAAGATAAACATGTCATCATATATTTGTATCCTTCATGAAACCAATAGTGTCCATAAAATACTATTCATATTCTTAAACATCCATCCTTCTAAAAAATAGTACTTTTAAAAGATTCAACATTTTGAAATCCTTTTTGAACTATGTTCAAATAACCCAAGATCCAAGAAACTCTTAAAATATTCTTATTCATGCTAGATAATTTTACTAATTTTTTCTCATCACAAATAACAGAATATTTTTTATTTTAAGTTATACTTTTTAGAAGATAAAATATTTTTAATTGTATTATCTTGTGTGATTCTCTTCACTTTTCTCATATTATTTTGGGATTCAAAATTTTTTCAAATGAACTTGAGATCTTTATAAATAATTAATTTATATCCTAGTTGATTAAAAATTATTCATGTCTCACTTTTTTCATAAGACGCTACTCTTACTTAAAGTAGTCTCCCAATCCATGCCTAGGTTTTGAAAATTTATATCTTAAAATATGGAAATAATTATATTTCTCTAGAAATTCCACTTTGAGATATTAATCACTACTGGAAATATGACCATTCCCAACGCTTCTATACCAACGGTTTGTAAAAACCATTGGTATAGGTCCCCTTTCCCAACAGTTTGGCCAAACTGTTGGGAATGGCCACTTTGAGGTCACTTTTCTCAACGGTTTTCCAAAACCGTTGGGAAAGGGTATGGCTTGCCCAATGGTTTGGACAAACCGTTGGGAAAATTCCACTTTGTGTATGGCTATCCCAACGGTTTGTCCAAACTGTTGGGAAAAGTATTCTTTGAGGCCACTTTACCAAAGGTTTGTCCAAACCATTGGTATAGGTCCCCCATATACCAACATTTCTCCCACAATCAAAGGACCTATACCAACGGTTGTCAAAACCGTTGGTATAGGTCCTTTGATTTTTTATCAAATCTTCTTACCGAGAACATTATATAAATCAAAATGTAAAATAATTATGATAATACATATATATATTTATGAAATTATGTTCACAAAAGTCATGTTAGGTTAGTGGTTAGGTCGTTCAATGATAAACTAGAGGTCCTGGGATCAAATACCAACCAATGTTTTTTTTGAAATACATATACAAATGGTTTTATGGGACCGTTGGTATAGATTTTCATATTACATATACCAACAGTTTTCAAAACCATTGGTATGGACCTATCCCCACGGCTTACTTTCCAATGGTCCTCCAAACCATTGGTATAGGCTATACCAACGGTTTCAAACCACTGGTATAGGTTAGTTTTCCAGTAGTGTAAAGTTATTTAACATGTTAAACACTCTTCTCTTAAAATAATTAAAATTTCTTATTTTCATTTGTGGGAAAGTATCTTATGTAATATTTCTCCCTTCTTTAGGAACTTACTCTGTTTAAGTTTTTTTTAACCTTAATAAATTTTGTAAACAATCCATATTATTGGATTAAAGGGTTGTTTTAGAGGTATATGGTTACTCTAAGGATCTGAGCTAGTGGAAGGCTCAAAGAATAAAAAAGTATTGGATATATTTTAGTTCCACTGATGAGAAAGTGAATCCCATGGGCTAGTCAATGGGCTGTTTGGTAGCTTGGTAAAGTTATAAGAGTCCCACTGGCTAGTAGGTGGGGTTACCAGTGATGTAGGCTCACTACTTGGCACCACTAACTTTCCAGTGGCACCCCTTGTGGTTGGGATTGGGAGGGAAAATTCATAATTATTCCCCCTAAAATACCTTTTTATCCCCTAATTTACACAAGTTTGACCCCAATTCATGCTTTAAGAATATAAAGGGGTTTTCAAGGCTCCTAGGTAATATCTAACACTTCTCCTTTATCTTTTGATCTGTTCTTAAAACTGAAAAACTTGAATCAATAAGTTTCTCTTGGTTTTGGTATTTTCCTCTTGTATTACTATTATATATTATTCTTAAAACCTTTATAAGTTGTTTCAATCACTATACATAGAGAATCATGGTGTTTTGAGTTGATTCAGATGTAATATTTTTTTTATATTCATCTCTGATCTTGAGGAAGGTAATATAAAACATCTCTATAAGGTGTGTCATTATTTTTAATATGTTAAAATTGTGAAATCATGCCTGCATGCTATATGTGCCACCCCAATTGAATGAAATTATCTTATATGTCTTGATTCGCTATAACTAAACCTTCAACACATCATATTTGGTCCATTTTCAAAGAGAATGGGACTTGCGGCCACCAGAGTGGTGTTCCTACCCTTTACCATTGGTTTGAACTTGGAATATACGAACTTAGATATCTAAAATGAACTATGAATTATTTATGTAATGGATTAACTTGATAATTTTTTTATCATGTGAATTGGGGTAATTAACATGATAAATAATAACTTGGATTGTAAGTATTTATTTAGAATTAAATTGAAGTTAGCATGATCGTATAATGGTATAAGGAGATAAAAAAATGTGATATGGTAATTGGATTTATTTGGAATTTGAAATGGATTTTTCACACTTATTATGTGAGTTGGATTATTTTTATGAACTTGAAATTGGATTAACTGGGATAATGGAATGTAATTTAATTTTCAACGACAATTGTTAATTGGCCATAATTGACCAATTTGGAATATGTTGACATTTTCTCTAGGTTTGGTAAATTATAAAGCATTTGGCTCTTATTTCATATGTTTTTTGAAATGTTTAATCAACTCTAGTATGGGAGTTCTCATAGATTCAGATGTCCTCTCATCATGTAAGCGGAAATTCACACTTGGTCCATCGATAACTTTACCTTTAGTATAGTCTCTATCAAAGGTAACACATAAATGTCTCAAGAATTATAAAATTCAAAGAGTCTATTAAATATTTAATATGTATCTCACCCTTGACATGGTAATTTTATGTGGTAATAATTAAGTAGATCTAGTTTGATAATTCATACAGATTCCAACAGACCATGAATATGTGATTGGCCCATGGCGTTGGAATCCACCTAGATTTGGTGATGGTAAAAACAGAAATATTTGGAATCATGATAAAGCAGGTATAGGCTGACCCTAGGTGTCAACTCATAGCTCTGGGGCCAATGGTTTATTTGATGTTCTATATTAATTTATGAATTAATTCTAATAATCATATTATTTCATGCATTATTATTCCATACTAGATTTTTTTAGACACCTTGAGTGTTGGCCTGCT
Organism: Viscum album; assembly: GCA_963277665.1. NCBI lineage: Eukaryota > Viridiplantae > Streptophyta > Magnoliopsida > Santalales > Viscaceae > Viscum > Viscum album. The sequence continues at coordinate 1,570,542,256 of OY728148.1, read as the reverse complement.
AAGTTTCACTCACACCTTGTTCAGTTGTCATTTAGTACCTGAAAATACTTCATGAAAATAATATTGGACAAGGGAAAGGGTCCCTATTTTTTATTGGTTGTTTTATTGTTAGGATTAAAGTATAGAGACGGGATAAAGCATGAGATTCCGGATTGGGTCTTATTTTGTGAGTATTTACATGGATTATATCTTTTAGTTACTTGATTATACATCATTCAAAATTAAATTTAGATGGACTATTATATAGAATTTAATGGTATATTATATATATTTTTTATTATTAATCTATTATCTACTTAAGTTGTATGTTTTTATTGGTTAATCTTATTTCTAATAGGATTCTTTCTTTGTTATATAAGGTTTAGTAGCCCAAATATATTCCTTAGACCCTCACTTCTAGTTGGAATGATTTGGTATATGAGGAGGTGCACTTCAGGTCACATATTTACTAGCCTTGATCACGCGAGGATGAATCAGGCTGGGGATGTTACATCTTACATACATAATACTTAAAAGAAACTCGGCTTCTATCATTCTAAATTTAATTATATCCAATTTAACCATATTTGATTCATATTTTTTTTAATTAAATAAATTTTATAACCTTGGAGATGTAATTCTTCATTTAATTATTCAACATGAACTCTATTTGAGATTCATGTAACTCTTCATTGCTAATTAATATAACCTATTATTCTTTCTTTGATTCCTCTACATTACATTGCTCATTGGAATCCATTATTTTAATAAATTTATTCTTACCTCTACCACTTTAATAACATCTATTCTATCATCCATAACTTGAGGGATCATCCTTCATGGATAAATAACACTTCCTTTTGTTAAAAATATAATTATTTATAAAACACCTTGATGACAACTTCCCTATTATAAAATTCATATAATTTATCCTCAAAAATTCATGAGGGGATACCTCTTTATCTTCAATTTCATATAATTCCATCATTAGGAAATTTTTAGAAACATATCCAATCCAAGAATAGATAAAAAACATCAAAGGTAGCTCTCCAAAAAAATTACATTTTTCTCTTCAGAAAACTTTTGAGATGAATGACCTGATCTTTTCAAATATCACATTAACATCTTCATCCAAATCTAAACTCCTAACTTCAATGTCATATTATTCTTCAATTTTTCTTATGTTCTTTTCATCCTTCATGTTTTTAAATTATTTTTCATTATTTGTTGAATTATTATTATTTAGAGTTCATTTATTTATCATATAATATAAAACTAAAATGTTTTGTAACTCTTCCAAAGGAAGTGAATCAATATCATAATCCTCTATATCTAAATAGTTATCATCAAATCTGTTTGGTAAGATAAATTTTCACATCATAAATATCATTAAAAATTAAGTATCTCCATTAATACTATAGTGGTTTTCACCTCCTCATTAATCCATATAAATAATTCATTAACATATTTTATTTAAATAATATGTGTATCTTTATACTTCAATTTCTAAATTATAAATTTATCCTTTTTAACTTTGAAATTTATTTCATTTATATTTTATAGCTTGTTCTAAAATTACAACCATATCCTTGATCTCCATAACCTTTAAAAGATCCTTCTATAAAACTAAGGATAAGATGGTATTTCTTGTACATAAATCAATATGAAAATTATTTATAGCATCATGAGGATTCTTATACAATTGGTTTAAAAAAATTAAGTCATATTTTCTAAAACATATGTAACCAATGAAAGTAATTACAATGTCATTCTCTAATTAAAAACATTATAACATTTTATATTGAATATGTGAACTCCTACATTGTTCAAAAATCAATATTATCTATAAGAGATATAAAAATTTAAATCACAACTTCAACTTTACTAAACACATTCAACTAAAAAAACTAGAAAACAACCTTGATTTTAAAAGAGAGAGAGATACTCAAAAACACATTGTGTTCAATAACCTTTACAATATAAAAAGATTTAAACTTATTGATATTAATAGGAAACCTATAGTGATCTAATATCATTTTTAATGGTCCCATTGTATTATTTTGGTTCATTTAGAGGGTGGGAGAATCGGTGAACAATATCCCATTTTTCTATTGATGATTTATTTAGAAATAAAACTTTTTCACTTTTTATAGTGAACAATATCACTACTAAACCTATCATAGAAAATTTATAGAAAATCAAAAAAAAATGATATGCAATCATAAACACTAAAAATGATTAGTTGTTTCATTTTCATGATCCAAAAAGTTAGTAGACTGTATAGTCCACTAGAATCACAATTATGGATACAATGATAAGGGCATATTTATGACTCATAATATGATCATTTCAAAAAAATTGTCTCTCAATAAGTTTCACTATTATATTATAACTCAATGAGGTAGGTATTACCATTATTATAATAATTTTATTGTATCCTAACAATTTATAGTTCTCCCACAATTATTCAATATATAACAAGCATTACATATTCCATACTTCTTCAAAACACACACACACACACAAAGGTCTGATATATAATCTTTCAGTATAGAAACTTTATGTGTACTATTCTTCTTCTTACTATTACCATATATTATCTTCCACACTAATCACTCTTATTATTTTTTCAAATTAATTAAACACTCTTATTCCTAGTATTATATAGGATTGGAACTGTTTCCTCTTAAAATTTTAAATTAAAATTCAAAAATCAAAAAATTAACAACCTTCAACTTCTCCCCATTAATATATGAGCACATCTGATCATCCCATCCTTCTTAGTCACATTTTAATTTATTTAAGTGAACTTTTGTATGAGTTATTATCCCCTATTAGTGTTCCAAATAACAATGATGTGATTTCTAGTTGGTTAGTTTTCAACTATTTCTCCAATCTGTCACATTCAATTTTTATAAAAGTCGAGATTTACCCTTACTTATTGAGTAACAGTTATTTATAGCTATATACTAAAAAGAAACCATTATATATTATTTTATATTGTATATTGAACCTGAAATATCACATATTAATCCATACATATTTCTTAGTTACCCTTATGTGTTGCAAACTGACCCTTACATATCACAAAATGACCCTTATATATCATAGAGTGACCCTTATGTGTCAGATTAACCCTTATGTTTCATTAGTAAAACTGTGTCTTTATTTATTGAGGAAGTTACCAATTTTTATAACCTAATTCAATCAGAACCATACATTTCCATACTTCATTTAAACATATCCATACTTCTTTCAAACCCTTCTAAACTCAAAAACAAACTTCACCTCACATGATAAAATTCATTTTATGTGAGTGTTAAAATTTTTTATGCATTAAAAAAATCCAACATAAAAACTATATTCACTTTAAAAATATCCTTCCTTTTGAAAAAAAAAATAATATATGTAATTATTTTTCAACTTCTGATTTTAGTAAAATGTTCTTGGGACTTAACAATATTTCCAAGGTCACAAAAACTCTAGATCTCAATATCTTTTTAAATGATATCTTTGTCCCAAAACAACCGAAATACAATTATTGATATCTAAAAAAACATTATGAACCCTATAAAGAAAAGAATAATTTGAATATACAACATCGAAAAACATACAGTTAATGCAAACCAAGTAATATAATCAATTTTTAACCAATATCTCATTAAGAAAAATTGATACATGTGGTTTCATCCATATTGCTTGATCTATATTTCTTGGAATACCAAAAAAAACTTACCTGTAAACTACCATATCAATGGATTTATACCAAACTCTTCTATTTCAATCGAAGGTCCAATGATATCTTCTTTCTAAACTTAAAAAGGAAAAATATTATCTTGTCTATCCAATTAATGGTATACCAGTCATGATTCAACTTACACATGTTACTTTACCATGAGTAAATTCATAATGGTTTTCAAAATATTTCAATGTATGTGAGCCAAGGAACATATTAATAAATATCCTAATTATAAGGACCAATAAAAATTCTCACAGATAAAAATAACCAATGAAACAAATAAAATATAGTGTTCTTATGGGAATTTTTATCCTCATAGACTCCCTTATTGGAGATCATCAAGCACGAACTTCATGAGAATAAGTCTCAATACTTATGGTCCCCCAACATTTGATAGTTAAAGATCTATTGTTTCCCATATGATATATTTAGACTATATGATATATCTTTAAGAATATCATCCTGGCATCTTTGGGGGCCCATTATAGCAAAGAACTACAATAAACTATTAATACAATGAGTAATCCAAGGACATTATCAAATAGAGGTATAAAAAATTAAAATCCAATATGTGATAATGAAAAAACAATGAATGATTCGGTAATCAAAAGAATAAATATTAGTTGGTTCTAGAGGACTAACTCTAAGTCTCCCACTTTCAATTGATCCAATTTCTAATAACTCTTAACCCACTATCTCTAAAACAATTTTCAAGATTATATTTAGGTATGTATTTAGTCAATTTATCTACCAAATATTCCTCTTTGGATATTCTACTTACTATGAATTCACCCCTTTTGAGTAAAATCTCCCAATAGGTGATACTTTTAAAGTATATACATATCAATATGCACTAAAACTAGACCAATAATATTATAAAATTGGTACATATCATAATCCTAGATATACATGTAATTCATAACATAGGATATAATATGTTTATATCATATAAGTCATAGAATAAACAGTTTTATGGCATGAATAGACTCTAATATGGGTAATCAACTACAAGGGCCACTAACACACCTTATAAATAGTTTCCTTCAGTTTTCGATCATTACGATGATTCAGTTATGGATTTACAAAGATATTATATTTATTTGAAATGTTTAAATGATTATTCTCTCCAAGAAGTGTATGTTATAAGTAACATGTCCAGCTTTAGGGAGTTGGAAGCTGACAGCCAACTTTCTTCATTAAATGAAAGAAACCTATATAAAGTGATGTTATATCTTCCTAGTGTGGGTGTATATGTATTTCCAAACCACTAAGATATACTCTTGATTTTTTCTCCATTTTACTTCACTAAAGAAGGTATTAACATAGATCTGGGATTTCTTAGGGCCCTCTCATAGCATATGAGGATTTTAGTGATTTATATACTACCTATGGTGGCGATATTCCTTTGACTATCTCATGGTGATATTCCTCAAAAAAACTAAATCGAAATGGATTTTTCTAGACAATAGGTAAACATTTTGATATTAGTGTTCTTCATTTCTTGTGGATTTGGTGATGATTTAATCAAGCATTTGAAAGAGTTTATTCCATAGTATTGTCCATGATGTGATCCTAAAAACCCATCATTTTTAGTAGAAAAATGTACATGTTCAAATCAATATGTTTTTATACTAATTCTACGAATGAAACATATATCATATATTTTTTATGGTCATATCGTTAGGTGTAATATGACATCTCCAATTATTCATCATTAAATCTATCCTCCTTGCATTACAATATTGTATATGGTAAAGTGTGACACATAGTTGTTTTATATTGTAGGGTACAACTAGATAAATTTTAACAAATTATTCTTTGTATTCCATGGTTTTACATGGAGTCATAAGTTATGATATACGGTATCGTAGCCTATATCTTGAATCTTGGGTTTTGGAAAAATAGAGAGTTGAGTTTTACTGAAGATATGGGATATATTATAGAGTATAACTAGAAGACTATGATTGTTGTTATCATAATCTTCAATCTAATCATGGATTAAAACTAATAGTGACATTATCTATCATAGAACATGATAAAATTAGAAAAAAATTATGGAAAAAAAATTATGGTCTATAACTTTTTTATAAATGATGACTTTTGGGTATTATATATGGAATATTTTTATTAATAAATTAAATATGAAATACTTATATTAATATCTCATGTTTGGAAAATAAATAAAATGATTATTTATTTATTTGTTCTTTTAAATATTCATAATTATAAAATTTTATATAATTTGAATATTATTTATCATTAAATGTATATGATAAATTACTTACTATAAAATTATCATCCAATTCTAGGTATGACAACATAATATTTATTTTTCGTCTTCCTTAACTTCATTTTTTTATTAAAGTTATAAACAATAATTAAGTCGTTGAATAAATTTTATACGTATTAAGTGTTAGAGTTATGATGAAATTGGAATCCTTATTGACTAAAGTATCTTACGGTAGAGAACATTAGTCTATAGTTCCCATGATCTAGGAGGATTTGTATAATATAGAGAAGTGGGGGTTGGCTATCTATGGCTCCAAGTTTACTCAAATTGATATTTTTAATTTCATATATTTATAAACCTTTACATAAAAGAATACATTTAACTTTTTTATGGGATAAATTTTGATATGTGTTGATATGTTTAGATTATATTTTTGGGTGAGTAACAAAAACTGTTAGTTTTGTGAAGATTTACATGTTAGTATGGTTTGAATATAAATTTCCCAGATATTAGATAATGTATTACTGATAGGGGGTGAATTAGTTATCATCCTTTTTATAATTTATACAAAAAATTAACCTAAATGAATAATTAATATATTTGATACAATTTACCTTTAAATTACCATCCTAACCCATATGTAATAAAATTAAGAACTATAAGAAAGAAAATGGTTTTACAAGGTTCAGTTCTAATGTGGGTACCTAATCCTTAATTTTTTTTGGTTCCAACTGAAACACATTTATTCACTATATTAAGTAAGTGAACATAATGGGATGTCTCCGGAAAATCCTTTACTATCTCCCAATAGGTTATTTATATAGGTTTCTTCTAGTTTATAGTCTTGTGACTAGTTCTTCATACTAACTCCCTCCGGTGAATAATGGGTTCTCTAGAAATATTATAATAAGATCTCTAAGACAACATTATATTTCACTTTATTACCATAAATAATCCTTTCACTGCTTCTTTATTCTGGTAAAGTAACTTGAAAGTTATCCTTATTCTCCACAACTCAACCTCTAGGTACTTTGATTATCACTGAATGATCTATAGTGTTGTATGCACATTAGACTGATTCTCACCTCTTCACCTAATGACATAATTATATTATAGGGAAGGGCTTCTTCATGATTCTCACTATATTAATTTCCTCAAAAAAATAATTTTTGATAACCTTCTTCTCACTCATATTTTATAATAAAAAGGTATCATGTGATAGGGATTTATACCATCTTATCCTTATTCTCCTTCTTCTACCAAGATGCATGGGTTCTTCTCTCCAAAATTTCATTGGATACTTCTCACTTCGATACACATATATTTTTCTTGGAATTTAGTATTGGGTTCTCTCTTCTATATTCTTCCTCTTTCTTATAATATATATTTTAAAAATTATAAAAAATCACATTGATATATTTTTTCACATTTGACTATGGAAATATTTTTTGATTTGTGGTATTATGATCTTATCCTTTTAATATGATTAAAAATATCTTATATATTGTATTCTCATTTAAAATAATCCATAAGACTCAGAATTTTAACACTCTATATGATATTTATAAATATCAAATTATCTTATTATATATGGAATATTATCACCTTTTAGTCAACATTGGCATGTATAAATATAAATATTCCATATAATACTTTATTTTTGTCTGGAAATAACTTATTATTATCACTCAAATTCTCTCTAGGGTGTGGAATACTCATCATGGTATTGATATGAATTGATTCATAGAACTAGCCTCAGATGGTACCTTAACCCCATCCTTCTCCACAATGTGTTCTTCTTCTCCACAGTATAGCAGTATCTCAATTATTAATACTTTACTTGAAACAAAATCCATTTGAATAATTTTTATGTTTAATTAAATAGATAATTGCTTCAGTATCATCTTATTTGACTTCCAAAAATAACTTTCAGAAATTCTTCAATCTCTTTTCATTTTACAAACTATTAAAACATTTGTGATAAATAAAATTTATTACATATCAATTATGTGCATAAAAATATATTATTCATACTCAGAAGTATTTTATGAATTGTGTATGGTTTTAGAATTATCTTTAAACCTTGAGTACCAGATAATAAATTATATATAACTAATAAACTATCTAGGATTTTTCCAAATAATTAAGAATATTATATATTCTTTTGAGCATCTTATACACCAGAATAATATTTTTCCCTTTTTTTTGTTTCTATCTAAACATTAACTGAAAATCATAAGAAACATCAAAAATTTTATGTATCACTATATTCTTAAGGGCTTTGTCAAATTCGACATCATAAGAACATATTACATATTCAATGCCTTTTCTATATTTTAGTATAAACTCTAAAAAACATACATATCATAAAAGAAAAAAATATGTATTTAGTGAGTAAAATACTTTTTTAATTTTATTTTATAATAAATAATAGTATGTATTGAAGAGAGGTTCTGGAAATTATCATTTTATATAAGAACTAAAATTTAAAAAGCATATTCAAATCAACTCAGAATTTATTCAAATATCCATAGGTAATTTTCTATATAATCTAAGAAATATAAATCTAATTTAAATGAATTTTGGAAAATATAAAAATATTTTCAATCTCTTAAACTTCATTTCTAAACACTTATAATATATAGACACACATCTTTAATTAATTTAGTGAAAAAATGTTACCTAATAAATGATATATTTAAATTAACCATCTCAAATCGTCTTCAATAATATATTATCCCATAAATATAGCATCCTTCATGATCAGTAATTCATGAATGGTTTCTCACACTTCTACAAAGTTTTGACTCTTCTCCTTAGTATCTTAATAGCTTCAATCTATAACAACTACAACTATATTCACTTGACTCCCATAAATCTTTAGAGTTATAGATAGTTATCTCAGCAACCAATGTCATTGATTATTTATAAGATAAAATAATTTATCATCTTATGTAAATGATACATCCTAGAATCTATCAATCCGGGTATTTCAAGATAGTATATTTCCTTTCCTATTATAAAGGGTATCATTCTCTTCATATTTTTTGGGATCTTTATCCAACACTCATCTTCTTTATATAATGGATTTATTCCTCTCTGATATATTGAAAAAAAAAGAAATTAATGAAAATATTCATCACAGTATAAATCTTTATTGAATCCCCCACATTGGATTTTTTTCAAAATAACCATTTTGTTATTTAATGTCTATATTTTTCTCCCCCCCATGTTGATAATAAATTAAAAGATAACAAGGAGAGGGAATGTTATCTTCATTACATGCTTCGTTCTAAGATTTCAAAAAAAAATCTATCCTTCACTATCCCTTAACTAGTTATAGCCTAATCGAATAATGGAGAAAAGGTTTACATAATGTATGGCCTAGAGATGTGTCTTAAATCACTAAACTCTAAGTCTTTATGAGTTATGCTTAATGCAAAAAAAATAAGAGTGATTAACTCAGACATCCATGTTTTTAATAAACTATTTAATATGTGATACCAATCTAAAATAACACTTCTTAGAGGTTTTACAAGAATTTTTACTTATAAACACTTTAAATAATATTTAAAAATACATTAAAAACATTCAAGTGTAAGAATATCTCTCCCCATATAATTCAACACGTTTCCCCCTTTAGAAATATAAATGATTTAATTAACTTTATATTGAGAAAGTGTGATAATCATACCTAAAAATTTATAACTATCTATAAATTCCATATTCACGTGATATAATATGGTTCTAACAGGTTTCTCAACTTATATCCCCATTAAGGTATTCTTTATATCAATATTCATCATGGTGGATACCGACTAAAAATGTTTTAATGAATCATAAAGAACTACATAATGGATGTATCCTCCTAATTCAAATCCATTTTTTGTATTTTCAAATAAAAACACTTTGAGGTTGAGTGGAAACCTCTTACAAATCACAAAATAAATGAAACAAAATAGAGACCCATTATTCCACCACAAAATTCAAGATTCAAAATTAAAACATATTCAGAAACCATTATCGCACCTCAAGGCATCACACTCTAAATTTTAAATTATAAAATTAAAATAAAATGAAAGATACACTGACTAAACAACTGCATCATAGCTTGATCCAAGAAACCGGGCACACCTTGAGCTTTAACACTCCCCCATTAACTCCATAATGAGAAAAATAGGTTTGATACTTCTTTCTCAACCCATAAACTCTTTTATTATCATATCTAATTTAGTTAAACTCTTTATTTTAGAAACTCATTTGGTTTTAAAGACTTAAAATCCTCTAGAAGAATTAATTTATTCTTAATTTCAGTTTTAACTATAATTAGAAGTGGATTTATCACTTAATAAAGTAAATCACATGCACTCTTTTGTATTTCCTCCATATTTTTATCCAATTCAAATTTTTGGTTATATGGTCATGAATTTGTTTGGAACATGCTCTTTTTTCTTATTTTGTATGAACCCCCTTTCATTGAATAATTCATTTCACATGGAATCACTGATGGTCTATCTTTATTTTTCAACAACATATTTTTTCCATTTAGTCATGTCCAAAAGTTTTTAGGAGTGTGACCAGATTTTTTTCACCTTACACAATGAAAGAATCTTATCTTAGTTGGTTTTGAATCCTACATATAATTATTCTTTGGAGTGTCTTGCAGAAACTTTTTCTTTCACATGTACCCCAAGGTAAATTCAACAACAATTACCCTTTTCTTCTTTACCTTTTTTTATTTTCATTTTATTAGCATATGAATTATACATGGTAATTTTGTACTTGAATTCTTATTTACAATGACCACCTATATTTAAATTATCATTAAAATTATATAAGCATTCAAATATACTCTTGATTTGTAAATTCGGCATATTTCATAAGTTTTTCTTAAGTACAGAACGTCTTATCATTATTTTAGATCTTCTCCACCTTAATCAAAGCCTAATAAAAGCTTCAGTAATTGAAGAATTATAAAAATATTCAGTGGAAGAATGCCCCAACCTAGAAAAACACAAATAATTTCCAAAAAGTATCATTCTCTTCCCTTAGGTAACAATATTTATAGATTTTATAGCTTCTATTTTTGGGTAGAGACTTGGTAATTTTGGGATATTCTTAGGGATATTATCTTCTTTCACATGCTCATGACTGCCCCTAAAGTTATAGTTGACTTATAATAACTTTAATTCATCTGTATTTTTTTAATATAGATTTTTAAACTATACTGACATATGAAACATCATTATTATATAAAATATTTTTCAGGTTATGGATTACCTGTTGATCCCACTTTGCATGAGTTGTATTTATTGTCAATGATATTGTAAATGAATAATTTTTATCCATTGATGTCAATATATTTATGAAGATAAACTAAACATATTGAATAAGATTTCAAGTATTAAAAGTAAGATCTATTTAGTTAGAGAATTCAAGCCTATAACACCTTGATATTTTTTTCAAATAATCATTTTTAAAATTAATTTAATATTTTCAACATTTTTAATTTCACACAATACTAAATGTAGGTTTTCTTATATGAAAAATAGTTCGTTTGGATTGCATTATATGCAATACAAATTTGATATTACGCTACAAAAAACACTTAGATTATATTGTGGTATACACAGCACTATGCTTGAATTGTGTTACACAATATAGAGACCTTTCAATAGCTTGCATTACAGAAAATACTGAGTTTTATTGAACAATATTAAATTACTAAAAAATATAATTTAATATAATAAGATATAACCTAACCATTATATTAGTTATTATGAATAGTATTGACTAACTTATAAAGATATAAGGTTAATAATATGAAATAATTGGTTAACAATTAATTACAAATGAAAATATATACCAATTAATTATAAATGAAAAAAAATTATTTTTATTTTCCCAAAGTCCTTTTGACTTAATAAATTAAATAAATTAAAATTATTTAATAATATTAATGAAATATATATTTTATAAATTAGATCAAATATTTTTGATATTAATTCAATATATTTTACAGGAATAAGATAAAAACCAACCCAATATTATACATAAAATCCTATATTTTTTGGGTAATTTTATCGCCTATTGTTGGAAAACCCAATTTAAATCCAGTTTTTCAAACTTTTATATATTCTATTTGAAAAAATAAACATATAATTTTAAATAAGAATATAAAATTTTACTCTAGTTTAATTTATGGTATTTTTTTGATAAGTTTCATGTTTTGATGAATACCAAAAAATACTAAATTTTAATTAAAAGAAAAATTTTTCATCAAAATAATTTATATTGTTAAATCATATTTTTATTGTTTTTAAAGTATAAATAGATAATTTATTTTATCACTTAATCTAATTTAGTTCACTGGTATCAATTTTACATTTAATTTAGGTATAAAAATGTTTCAATCTTTTGTATGTTTAATCATTAATAACTCATTTTCTCACCCCGTAAATGGGATTGATTTTATATTAACTACTAAAACTTATGTGTTAGGAATTTTGAAAAATATATTCTATATTTTGAATAATTGGGTCCAAATTATTTAAATTGGACTCTTATTTTTGGGTATATTAATAGTAACTTTAGTAATATTTTAATTACCATGGTTAAGGGTAAATCACGTAATTAAGGGTAAAAATTAATATTTCAAATAATATAAAATTACACTAATACATTCCCTAATTTTATTATATGATTGGGGTTCAACCAAAATCATCCTTGGGCAAAAATTACAAACTTTTTAAGCCGCTTGGATGAGAGTAAAACATTTATTATATATTATTTAATAAAAAGTCAAAGATGTCATACTCATATTTTCAATAACTATATCATTTTTAATATGGGGTTATAAAGATGATAAATTATACATAAAATAGTCATTTTAAAGATAATTTTTTTTTATTTATCATGGTAATTTATTTTTAATTTTTAGGAAATAAATAAATACCTCGAAGGATTCTACAATGATGATGGGGTGTTTGTTTAATTAATGGAAATACCAAATAAATGATATTAAAAATATTAAAATAAATTAAATTTGATATAATAAATGTCATGAATTAATTTTTTTGATGAACTTGACATGTTATATATGAGTTAATATAGTTTTTTTAAAGATATAATCTTGTCAATGTATTTTTAATATTAAATGGGGTGAAATATGTTCTAAAATATCATAAATTATCCATTTATGTTCCAATTGAAACCTTATATGTAAAAATTACATTCAATTAAAATTAAAACCTTTATTAGTATAGTTAAAATTAAATTAGGTTAATTATGGGTTAATAAAAAATATTAGGTTTAAAATTACATCAAACCTTGTATGAAATTTATTAGTTAATTATATTAAAACTTTATCTCATATTATCTTTGAATAAATTTCCTTTTTGAGGTTTTTTTATTTATATTTAATTTATTATAAATTAATATTTTATTGAAATTCTAAAAGTCTCATCACCTCAATTATAAAAGGTCACCTCCTCCCTCACTTATTCGCACCACATTGAGCCCACAATCTTGGCCATACCCTAACCATTTACATTATCACCTTCCCTAGTTACATTATAGAGGTAATGTTTTTCTCAAAATACCAACTCTAAAGTCCTTAATAGGAGATCTATAGGGATCTCACCGAAGAATAGGTAATCTTCTTTACCGACTCTCTCAAGAATATTTCTACTTATACTTCCTATCCATGTGTTATTTACCTTAAAAAGTAATAAATCATTTATCACCTATATTATAATATGTTATTTGGATTATTAAATAACCATATTCCACCTTTTATCCATAATATATAAAATGAAATCACCACGCATGCGTACGTACGGCCTACCATCTCCATATCATGGTGTAATCTGTTTCTCGTCATAAGTTTACTTGGATGTGTACAATGATGTAAGTAATAGATATAAATGATAATTATAACATGATATTGATTTTTAAAAATATATATATATCATCCACTTCTATATCATTTCACTATTAATGGAACTATATTGTCACTCATGCATACATATGACCTATTGTATCCACAACACAATATGATTCATTCGCCCTTATCACCATTAAAGAATTATTATATAAATGTATAAAATGAATAAATATGGTATATATTACCTTAATATAATTCTTCTGATTACAAAAAAAATATCTTATTCACATGAATCGTGACTTATATGGCAAAAACATGTGTAGTAAAATAAAGTAATTAACACCCGAAGGAAGAGTAATAATGAAATGTTATTAAAAAACAAGTGATAAGATGATCATATATAGTATCATAAATATAAAATATGGATATGGAATTAGTTAATAACATTATTTAAAAAATTATACAATATTTGAAAATACATATGAAGGAAATAGGAGCTAATGTAAGGGATTTTTGCCTCACCTTTATTTCTGTGAGACACATACCTTATTCACTGCTTGTTTCTTCAATGTGGTGTATATATTGCCCATGAATGCATTTTAGGAGTCTTATAAAGAATATTATGTCATCTAAATATTATCATAATTTTAGTTCTTTCATGGTTCATATAATTCTATTGATTATAAAGTGATGAGTATTTATTTCACAATCTCATCAATATTTGGGATTGCTTCCTTTTAAGTCTTTGTTGGGGAATATTTATCATCATTGTCCATGTTTTCTAAAAAAATTTTAAAAAAATGTTTTAATATTATCCTATGTATGTTTAAATTAATTTTTACACTTTTTTTAATTTTTAATACATGGTTTTAAAGGAATACTTTTTTTGTTTTCCAAACGAGGTACTTTGTGGATTTCTCTACAAAAATACGGAAGGAATGTTGTGTTTTTTTAACTTATAATGTATGAATGGATTTTTTTGATTTCATAACTACTTAATTACTTGAATCATAACTCATAATATTACAAGATTATTTTTATAGAAAATTTTTTATTTAAAATTTTGTGAGATTTTAAGAAAAGAAAACATTTTCAGAGAAAAAAGGATATTTTTCTGAAGAATTATTTTCAAGTGATCTCTAAAAACAATCCATATATGATAACATTATTTAATGTTACTTTTTTTAAATGGGGATATTTTTCAAGGATAATATACCTATTATTATTATGGTTGGTTTATGTTTATTATGATATTTATAGAACCCATTTCTTTTCCATGGGTTATGTTATGATTGAATGATGTTTAAGAAACCCATTTATTTTCATGGGTTATGATATAATGAATGATTTAAGTTAATATGACACACTTATCTGTGGTTTTCATTATTTTAAGGGGGCCTATATCTCCCTCCAATGCATTGGGAAAAGATTTATATCTCATGAGATAGATAGTAATGGAATATTAGTAATCTTGGTTCATTAATACAGGACTAGAACAGGAGTAATATCGATTCAGTAATATAGGAATAGAATCGGAGTAATCTTGGTTTAGTAATGCAGGGATAGAATAAGGAGTGAACTTGTTTCAATAAAGGAATTTTTCCACTATGGTGGTCTTTTCAATGATCCTTTACTAACTTGGAAAATATTTCATATTCTTTTGTTTTTTCCACCATCCCATGTTTTATGCCAAAGTTTTTAATTTATGATTCATGTCTTAGGAATTTCTATGATTTATTATATGACATAATATTATGATCTTTGGTATCCATGGTATAATTTTCAAATGTTAGGTTCATATTCTTATACCCATATGTTTATGTTATGATTTATATCTCCCTTTTTCACCCTTACTAATCATCTAATATCACCCCTTTCCTATGTATTATCTTCCCCATGTTATAAATAAAGGTTTTAGGTAGGGGTGCTAAAGGGGAAGATATTTATGGGAAAAATATATTTTTCTAGATTATAATTTTTTGTTCTATCTATCCAAAGGCACTAATCTAATATGGTCTTTGGGCGTGTGTTTATATAATGTATGAAATGTTCCACAAAAATAATGTAATATTCATGTACATCAATCTAGGGAAGTTATAAAGCTTATTAATAAAGAATAATTTTCTTGGATATAATTATCATGATTGTGAATAATTGGGTATAATTCTTTCATCCTTAATGAATAAATGTTCCCAAGTAAGTATCTCATTGTATCTCGGTGTTTTGAGCATTGTATAATATATTCTGGGTGAATTTTTAGGAAGTTGTTTTGATGTTCTTTCCTTGGAAGTACTTTATTTATTGAAGTAAAATATGATTTAAATATTTTGGAGTTCCATGGAGATGATATTACTATATTTTTAATGAATAATTATAAATGTGATCCATCCATGGTTATTGAAGAGAATGTTATTTGGATTAATATTACATTAAAATGTTATATAATGTGATCTTATTGATTATGTATCATGTTTGTAGTTCATGGTTCAAGAATAATTTAAGGATAAGTGGAGAAGGGAAGAAGTGTTTTACTATGATGCAGTGTAAAGAAAAACATTGTAGAGCCTGGTACTATGTCGTAGAAGTTGTTTGAATGAGTCATACTATTCCATAGAAATCATAGAGAAATGTAGGACCACACCATATAGTATAAACCACACCATAAAGGATACATCAACTGAGTTATCCATGTCATTGTGAATGACCATGTCGTAGAGGAGGCTAGGTCAAATTTTAATGGTTCTAGAAAACTCAAGAAGTCCACATCGTAACTATTTGACAACATTTTAGTCATTAAAATTACATAAGAACTTTGTTTTAGTCATCATGAAATGATGTAGAGTGGATTTGGTAAAATTTCATTGGTTCTAGAAATTTCCTGTCCTCCACACCACATCTCGTAATCCATGGAACATATAGAATAATTTTAGGAATACTATGTCACTATAATAGGTTCCATACTATAGAGATGGTATAGATGGATTTATGAGGTTTTGTAGATTTTGTGACCAATACATAGTATCCCTTTATCCAATCCCTAGACTTCAGTGGATGTTATGTGAAAACTTCTAAAAATTGAGAGGAAATGATATAAGGAACATGTCCATGTTATAGAAGTGTGTTTCTGGGTATATTAAAGGGTGCACGATGACTTGGATTCTACTAATGAATTTGGTGGTTATTTCAGTCTATAATAACTACCATTTTGAATTGTATGATTAGGATTTGTTGGGGAAAATATCTAAATTCTATGTTTCATGAAGTTATTGGTGGTTTAAATTTCAATTTCAAATTAAAACTAGATGAACTGGAGGGATATTATGAAAAATTTCTATATACATAGCATAACAGGTGAGAATAAGGATATATGTAATAAATATGATTATAAATATTATTTTGTTAAGATCAATTAGTGCACAAGAAAAGATTCTATGTGGTATACATTTTATATCTGAGAAAAAAATAATAAGATGGTTCTAAAATTGATATTTCTATAGAATTTCTATGTTTTTTATTCATTGAATAAATATACTATTATTAGTTGATGAGATGAAGTTAAATAAAAAAGAATAAGAATCTTCATTGTGAAAATAAGATTGTGGAGTGAATAAAAAGAAGCCTTGTTGTTAAGAAAGATATGTAGTGATCAATTAGTACTGTGAAAGAAGTGTGTGGATTTATTCTTTCATACAAAAGAAGAATATGAAATAATTGCTTGATACTATTAAAGTTAAATAATAATAATAAAAATGGAATAAGCACATAAACAATAGTCCAGAAGTTCCAATTGGTATTAGAGTTTCTTATTGTTATTCCACTTTATTATAATCTATCGAGAAGATAGTATAAAGAATCGGTGGGATGTTCTGGATTTTGGGATGCATAAAACTTGGGTACAAGGATAAATCCCACCTAATTGTATTGATAAGTTGATACTAGTGTATGGTATGATCTCAGAAGAATCCAGATCATACCAAGGACTTGGATTTCATTTTGAAAGGTGAACCTTGTAAATCTTCATGTATCTTATGTGTGTGATCTTTATAGTGTTGCATTAAAAAATGGAGAACAATATAGAGAGAGATAAATAGAACAATATAATCATCTCCTAATAGTGAAATAGGTAAAAGTGAGAATAATAGATTGAAAAGGTTATTATATGATACTTACACTAATCCCCCCTCCTTCATTCATTGTATAAAAGATCCCAACATGTCCTCTTTAAGTGAAGTAAAAGGGGTGTATGTTTATTTCTATTAGATTCATAATTGGTATTAGAGAATCTAGGTTCACCTTAGATTATATTATTAATATAAATTGTATTATTTAAATAAATGAAGCTCATTTCTTGAACATATAATGAAATGCAGTTTTCGAGAAGTTCTATCTATTTCATATTAGAATTTAGTTTATACCAAAACCTTAATGAACAAGAAAAATAAAGTTATGAAGAAGATGGAGAATTTTTCCTTCTTGTAAAAAGAGGAATAAGTTTCAAGTGTTAAGAGAAAGGAGGAAAATATTTCATGGAAGAACAATATCTTATGGTTCAATGTGAAACAAAAGATATGGAAAAAATTTCTACCATAATGGAATTAAGGAATTCAAGTGATTTTAAGGTATTTGAGGATTTTTGTTTAAGTTTTTCACAAGATGAACATCCAAGTGGGTCTGCACATATGTCAATATATTTATTTATTAATTACTAAAGTATATGATTAATGGATTACCTAATTATTTAGTCACTCTAATTTGTGTTATTTTTGAATTTAAGTAGGAATATATCACTTTTCTTAAAGGTGATATAGTTAATTTGGTGGTGTATTTTAGAGAAATATCTATTACATGCATTAATCTCTCAAAACAAGTTATTCCAAAGAAGGTGACAATGAGGAGATCATTGTATTGTACTATAAAATTGAATAAGTATGTATCAATTCTATCTAATATAAGGATTAGGCCACTAAAAATTTTGACAATAAGTTCCATTCATTGATAAAAAATATGAATACGTGTATTGATATCAAGAATGCATAATTTGATATTAAATCCAAGAGGATAAAATATATTTGTACATTTCTTCAAGAAAATATTATAATACATGATGAATATTATGGGATGATAAGGAAGGGATGTGAATATAGAATAGAAATTATTTAAGATCAAATGAATTCTATCAATATGAACTGTCTAGAATTGGAAATCATATTAGCCAATTTGGAAATAACATAGTTTAGTCATCAAAATTTGAGAATAATGGAGTATCTTTCATAAATAATATAAGGATGAATCTATTATAAAAAGACCTATATTATATGATAAGATGATCATCACATTTTTTATGATCTTGATATATAATATTAAAAGAATAATCTATCCTCTATATCTTCATTTTATTATTTTAATGAATTTGTTTTAAAAAAAGTGTAGTGTTAAAATCCACACTATTAGACGTATGAATGAGAATAAGAGATGATAATAATTCCATTAAATAAATGGTATATGTAATAAGGAATATGGTTATTTATTCCCAATGAAGAGGACAGAAAATGATAGAGAATGCCCTAAAATAGTATGATACTAAATCTGTAAATTATGGACATCATACACTAAAGAAGTCAATATCAATTTTTTTGTGTCAATGTTGGTTCTGCAACAGGTTCAAGAATTATGCATTAGATTACTAATACAATCCATTAAATGATAACGAAAAAATAATTATATTCCAAGGGAAGAAATACTAGTAAGTTTCAATAATCATGGTATAAGAAAGATAAGTTAGGTTTAATCATATTTGAGGTTCCTGATTATATCTATGATGAATAAAATAATTGTGGTCACAACAGTGGTGTATACTTATCTAATCATGTATTAAATTAAAATAAATAGACAATACTGCATGATTTGGTGATAAAATAAGAGACATCCATTAGAAAAAATTTGAATAAGTCAATAAAATAAAATTATCCCCTGAATTTTAAGAATAAAGGTGTAATATCCCTAGAAAACAAATTGAAAAATATTTTAAATGGGTTCAGGAAGAACATGATGAGTGTCACATCTAAAATTTATGATGTGAATAAAACTCATAGATTTCCATTTGTATAACCCAACAAAGTTTTTAATTTTATTACATATATATTATTTGTTTTTCCAAATGATTTATAATGGGAAAGAATTTTGAAATTATATCAAGAAAAATATTGTGCTAAAGAAAATAGATGTATCCATAAGAAAAAATTCAAATTTCATGAGAGGTTTTCAATAAATGAAAACTCTTGTGTTAGATAATTTTTGTGTGGAATGTATAATATCTATAGAAAAATTCCAAATACTGTTTAACAATTATTTTATCCTAAGAAAATACTTTGAAGAAGATGAATATTTAACATATAAATTCTTTTACCAAAGGTCTAAATAAGTATGTATATTCCCATACAAAGAGGGTATGAAAAGAACTATGCGATTATAAGCTAAATAAAATTTTAAAATCAAATGTAGAAGCATGAAGATGGGAGAAAATAGAACAACGTGGTTGAGAAAATCTCAACCTTGTTGTTTATAATTCTGGGTAACTATAGTAGGTATTGTATAAGATAATGTTATAGGTACTACAGTAGGTATTTTTCGATACTATAGCAGCTATAACTATTCATCTAATTTAGAATTTGGGACACCGATTTGTTCCTTGATTCCTTCAGACCATCGGGACACCCAGGTCTTCGGGCCAGTAAGGCTTTCAGGTCACCTTAAGGACTTTTGGACACCTCAAGGCCTTTGGGCCACATGATGTGAAGATACAACCAGATAGAATTGATAAGTAGCAAGCTCCAGAAGTGGATTTAGGGAAGGTGTATTCATTAGAGTTGAGATTAAAGGATTTATAAAAATTAGAGGGTATCAAAATTTTCATCGGTACCAAGCATGTGAATCTTTGCATAGGATATCTAGCCAAAAATCCATGCAAAGGTGGAGAGATAACATCATGATATAGATTTTGGGGAGGGTTAGTTCCAAGTATGTATATTCTAGGATGAATTCCTCTAATACCTTCAAGTCATGTAATGTGTCACTAAGCCTATGGGTCATATAAGGGTTCCCCCTCGACCATTAAAAGGGGGATTATAAAAAATGGATAAAAATATATGTCCTTCAGGCCATTCACGATATACAGATAACTAAAGGGGAAGCTTGATATTGGGGGGACAACATGAGAAAGTATGATGTTAGTTACATTATAGATTAATCTCACATATTATTATTTTAAAAGAATGTATTTTTAGGTGAGCATCCTTGATGATGATGTGGAAGTAGTCAACACAATAAATCTGTATAAAGAATAAATTTTTTTGTGTATTCTCATATTGGAACATCATGATATCCATCATAAAAGAGATTTTATATTATTAATATATTAATTATTGTTTCCCTTGAAGGGGAAAAAAGTGAATAATTAAAAATAAGCTGTTAGAAAACATTCTCTAATGAAAATATGATTTTTTTTAAAAAAATTATTTAAGGTGGTTCCGTTGAAAAGGGTATGTTATCATAATATCTCATCCATAAAAATCAATATCATATTCTAATACCAAGGGGGGAATTTTTAATCAGTTAATAAAGGGGAAATGTGAAGAAGTTCCAATACTATTGTATCCTATTATTTGTACTTGAAATTTTTTAACTTGTGTATTGAAGTGAATATAAGATATTTAGTTTGATTAACTTCTAGAAAAACATATCACAACTGGTATTCTCAGGCCTTATCATTAATTAATTCAGCCTATAATTTTAGAAACATATTTAAGATCGATATTAAGTTGTTTCAATTCTGATTGGTATCAAATTAAACTTATTATGGTTATCTTATTTGTCTAAATTATACTTTTTTGTTTTCTACACCAAGCATGGATCAGTATAATTAGATCTGAATGGTTAGTGGAACTTTTATAAGTATTAATTATCACCCTTTCCCAAAATAATTTTTATTTCTTGTCAATAAGGTGTATATAGAATGTAAAATAAAAAATTTATTGGAAATGGGGAGACATTGAAATGAAAGTATAAAAGACTATGGGAGAGAAATGAAGATTTTAGTAGCACATATCGACACATAATTTTAAATGGGTATTAAAAATAAATACAAAGGGGGGAGTTTATCGGGCCTGCATTATATGAGTTTTATTTATTTTCAATGATATTCTCAATGAATATGGGTTAGAAATTTATGTTAATGTATTGATGAATACAACCCAAGAATGTTGAATAATAGTTAAATTATATAATGGAAGTTCTAATTAGTTAGAAAATTCAAGACTATTAATAAATAATATTTTTCTTGTATGTACTGATCACGATTATGAAGTATTGGGTGTAATTCATTTATCCTTAATAAAGAAGTGTTCCCATGTAAGTTTCTCCTTATATATCAATTATAAAATCATTAGATGATATATCTTGGATGATTTGTTAGTAAGTTGGTTTGATGATATTTCCTTCGAATTATATTATATATTGTATGAAAATATGATTTGAATATTTATATTTCCATGGAGATGATATTATTATCTCTATGATGATTAAGTATGAAGGTGGTCAATCCATGGTTATTTAAGAGAAATTTATTTGGATGAACCATACATTAAAATTCTATGTAATTCGTTCTTAGTACTTATATAACAAGTTTGGAGTTCATTATGCATGTACAAGTGAAGGACAAGTGGATAAGAAAAGAAGTGTTGAACCACACTGCAGTGTAAGTAACTACGATTTAAATCTTGGGACTCAACCATATAAGTTACCTATAGGAGTCAAACAACCCCATATAACTCATGTATAAATAAAGGACCATGTCGTACAGTATGAGTCACACCAAAGAGTAGACTTAAACTAAATTCTCTATAATACAATGAAGTACCACTCTATAAATGAGGATTGGTCGGATTTTAGTGGATCTATAAAATTTATAAACTTCAAGCCATAACTCTTTAACTACTCTATAGTCAAGAGAATTTTTAAATCACTATTCCATATTGATCAGGCCATATCGTAGAGTGTATGTGGCTATATTTCAATGGTTTTGGAAGTTTCATGTCCTCCACACTGCAACTCAACATCCATATCACAATCAGAAGTATTTGAGGAATACCATGTTGTGGTAATATGGTCCATGCCTTCGATATGGTATAGCTAAATTTTAATTGTTCAAGAGATTTGGTAACCTCAATATAGTATCCCCTTGTCCACGCTACATCCATTTGTGTTAGTTATGAGAAAAAAACTAAAAAATAATAAGATTATTCATAAGTAACTTGTCCACATTATGGAAGTGTGTTTCTAGGAAGATTCAAGAGTGCATGTTGATTTGTATTCATATGATGACTTTTGTGGTTATTTCAATCTATAATAACTACAAATTTTAATTTTATGATCAGGATATATTGGGAATAATATCCAAAGGATAATTTTGAAATGTTTATTGGTGTTTTGAATTTGAATTTTAAATTCAAACTAGAGGAATTAGAGGGATGATATGAAAAACTTCTATATACATAGCAGAATTGATGAGAAGAAGGATCTATGTAATTGATTGAATTGGGTATAGAATATTTTTAAGATCATTGAGTGCAAAAATTAGATATTCTCTACGATATAAATTTCATATCCAAGAAACATAGAATAATAGGGATCTGAAACTAATTATTTCTTATATTCTTATACTCCCTTATCTTTATTTTCTTCAAGGTTTTGGTTGAAACCTCCATGTTTGTATCAATAGTGATGGGAACTGAATTTTCTATCATAGGCCCTTATAAACCTTCTTAGAATTTTAAATATATATATATATAATAAAAAATTGGGAAATAAAGTATATTCATTCATAGGAAACTTGGCTAGCTCTGATACCAATTGAAGTGCCTATATATTGGATAATGTATGACTGAGAATGTGGTAAATCAGTGATAATACTTTTTAAAATTTATTATTGAAATTAAAATTTATGTTTGGTAAATACTATCATTCAACTATTCCTTTAAAATATCACCCATACCCATATATAGTAAAATAAATAATAGTAAGTCATAAATGGGTTTTACAAGGTGCATCCCCAATGTGGGTACCTAATTATAGTTGTTTTGGTTCCTAATAAGACACAAGTATTAAATATGTTATACAGGGGAATACAATGGGTTTTATCCTAGAAATACCTTACTATATCATAATACGGTGATATATACTGGCTCCTTCAAATTTAAAATCTCCCAAATGTTTATTTAAACTAGCTCCCACCAATATATAATGGGTCCTCACAAACTTTCTAAACAATATCTTAATGATTTATGTGAATATAATTACATCTCCATAAAACTATCTTCTTCCACATAAATAGGTATTATACTACATATTTATTCTAGTGGAGTGTCTAAAAAGTTTTTCATATTATCCACAACTCAATATTAAATTAATTTGATAGCCATTGAATGATTTTTAGTGTTTTATGAACTTTACCCTTATTCTCACTTCTTATATTAATGATATAAATATATCATGTAGTGTGAATTTTCTCATCCTTCTAACTTCTTTATGTTACTTAACATAATAATAGTAGTTTTATCCTTATTTTAAATTAACTTATATAATATAAATATATTTTAGAGTATGGATTTGTACCTAATTCTCCTTATTCTACATCAATGAATAGGTTCTTCTCTCCTAAATTTCATCAACCACTTATCCCTCTGGTACACAACATTTTCTCATGGAATTTAGTATTAGGTTCCCTCTACAACACTCATTCTCCTTATTTGACTATTTTTTTATTGTCTTCACAAAATCACAATGATATATTTCTTTTATATTTGAACATGTAAACCAAACTTGATTTTAATCAGTGTGATATTCTACTTTTATATTGAAAAATAATGTTGTTTATATTGTATTCTCATTCAAACCAATATATAAGACTCAGTATTTTAAAACTCAATAAGATATATATAAATATGATCAACTCTAGTTCTCCAAAAAATCAACGATTATTTTAGTCCATGTTAGAAGGAATTAATGTAATAATGGTTTAGATTATCTTATATCTGCATGATAATAACTCGTGATTCTCATCTCATTCCTCCCTACATCATGGAATACTCATCATGGTGTGGTTGTGAATCAATTCATAGAACCAACCTTAGCTGATACCTCAACCCCATACTTCTCCACATCTTGTTATTATTCTCTAAGGAAGGGTAGTATATAAATTCATAATAAATTTATTTAATCACAATCCCTCTAAATAATTGTAAAATTTAATTCAATAGAGAACAAATTTAGCATCGCTTGGTTTTATTTCCAAAAATAACTTCTAGAAAATATTCAATCTTCACACTTTTAAAAAAATATTAAAACATATGTAATAAATAAAGTTTATTATCACATATATAGATACAAATATACTAAACATACTTATAAGTATCTTACACAATTCTTAAGGTTTTATACTGGCCAAATTTTTAGTGAAAAACTTTTATACCACATATAAAATGTTAAATACCCATTGAACTCCCCATGACATTTCCAAATATTTTATTCTTCGAGTATATTATGAATGAATCTAAATATATTACACAAAAGTTTAAGGTTTTCTATTTTTAGTATTTTCATCTAAACTACCAAAAATAAACTTAAATAATATCAAGAAAAATTATGTATCACCCCATTTTCAAATAAGTTTTAAAATTATTCACCCTATGAATATGATAAATATCTAATGAATTTAACATATTTTGGTATAAACTCTAAATAAATTATGTCTCATGTGATAAAATATTACATATATATTGAATTCAACACTTAGACAATTTTTAGGTTTGATAATAATATTACATATTGAAGAGAGTTTCTAGGATTTTTTATTTTCTTCAATAATTATAATTTCTAGAAATTATTTTAGACCAACTAAAAACTTATTCAAATATACTTAGGGAATTTATAATCTAATCTAAAACATCTCAAACCACATTAAATGACTTTAGAAAAAATCATAATATTTCAAGATCTTCAACTTAATTTCCAAATCATTATATCATATCAACACTCAACTTTTAGTAATTCAATGAAACATTACTTCCTAATAAATTGCAACTTAAAATCATCCATATAAGATCATAATCTAAAATATATTCAATCCTATATACATTATACTTAATTATCAATAATTTTTATATTGTTTCTCACACTTTTATACAAATTTTCTTCATCACCTTTTTAGTTGAGTAGATTTAGTCTCTAGAAATTACATCTACCACCACTCAACTCCCATAAATCTACAGTATTATAATTTATTCTCTCAGAACCATAGAAGCTATATTTGATTATTTACAATATCATATCTCTAATAGTCATATTTAAATATTTATTCCTAAACTATGTCCATCTATGTGTCCCAAGATGGTATAATTTCTTTCTCATTATCTTGGGTAGAATAATCTTTATTTTCTTTTGTATCTTACACCATCACCCACCTTCATCATATATTTTATTTATTCCTCTTTGAAATATAGAAAAAAATACAACCAATGAAACTATTTATCATAATCCAATTATTCTCTTTTAACATATTAATGTGGTGGATTAAATATAGATTTCAAAACTAAAGTGTTAGAACCATACATACATCAAGGAATAAAACTGGTGATAATAAATATTACATGTGATGTAATATTTATTGATTTAATATAAATTTTATATATATAAAATACTGTGGATTTAAGATAAAACCCATAAAATACTAATTGTGATATTACTTTTAAAAAAACACTGGTACGTACTTTGATCATTCAAATATGTAGGTTCTTTTAAAGTAAGGTTCCCATGGATTATCATATGTAAGGCGTGATTGAAGTAGATAAACCTAATAGTTGGGTAACCAAATTATGTTGTGAGAATTGGGTGATACTTAGTTGTGAAACACTAAGATTTAGGATATCGGAAGAATTAATTTTAGTATTATCTATATGATATATTTGGAAAAATAGTTTTCCACTCAACTATACTAGATTCATATGTGATATTATTGGCATGATATCCTTCCTAAATAAATAAATGATGAGAAGAACACTAAATTGGACTTGTTACTTAGTGAAATATGGATCTTTGAAAATTAAAGGTAATGTTGCTTGGGTTCATCATTTTTGAGGGAGTACTTTCATAAACAATCTTTAATTAAAAAATATAAAATATGATACTCACCCATAGATATTTCTTTACTTTGTATAATTTCATGCATAATGTTTACCATTGTGAGGTATCTTATAGATATGACCTATGATATAATTATAGATATACATATAAGGTTGAGAAGTGTTCTCAAAGTGATTTCTTCTGGTCATATAGATGTGAATTTTATAGAAATTAATTTATCCAATTTTTAATTAGGCATATTAGATATTGGGTGTATGTTACATGTATGTGCTTATAAACATAGAGTTGTAAATATTATATAATTTAATAAAGGTTAATTATATCTTAATGATGATAATGAGGAAGGAGTTATTACATTACATGGTGGAACTTATGATGTAAATATACATTGTTTATTAGTTCTATAATTATAAATTTTTAGTATGTTCCTATCATAAATAGAAATTTTATTTTTGAATCTTGTTTAGAAAATATTGGATTCTCATTAATTATTTAGAACAATATTTATTCTATATATGGGAATGAAATGTTTTAAATAATTGGTAATATTATAAAAGGTTTATTAATTATAGATATATATAATCTTTTATATTTCATTAATAATAAAAATATCAAGGATGATTCTAACCCCACTTGTCTCTTAAATTGTATACTTAGACATATAAATGAGAAATTCATTCAAAGACTTTATAGATATTGATTATTGGAATCGTTCAATTATGAATCATTTGATACATGAGAATCTATTTTATTATGAAAAATGAAAAAATCAATGTTTACTGTAAAGTGTGAAATATATAGTGGAAGGCCAATTAGTACTTGATAAATTGGTTTTTATTGGTACTGTGTATCCTTTACTAGTGAATTTAGTCGGTATGGTTCTGTGTTTCGGATGCGACCCAATTTTGAAACTATTATGAAGCTCAATGAGTTTCATAAATAAGTACATAATTATCTAGGAATAATTATTAAAATTATCTAATCAAATTATTGTTTTTAATACTTAAGCCAATAATTCACTGATCATCTTAAATATTGTAGAATTGTTTCACAATGGAATGGTTTGTTTAAGAGGAGTAATCATACCTTTTTGGACATATATTTATCAATAATGATTCAATGGGACATTACTATTTCGTTCTATACATATTCTACTTTCAATCTAAAGTTTTTATAAATAAACTAAATAATATTTATACTAAGAGACATCATAATGTATCTTTTATGAAGATTCTGGATCTTTAACTACACTTATGAAATTTTGATTCCAAATAAATTAACCCAAAGATGGATAAATTATTATTTATCAGTTATCCCATGGAAATTAATGGATATTATTTCCCTAGTCCTGTTAAGAACTAAGTGTTTATGGCTCAATATACTACATTCCTTATGAAGTAATATATCTGTAAAGGAGTCAGTAGAAGGAAGGTTTAACATATAAAATTTTAATACCAACAAAAAGGAATTGTTCCTCAAATGGAATAAAGTTGGTACCATAAAGAGTTGTGGGATATTAACTTACTCAAGTTAAAAATATCCTCTAAGGTATATTGGAGTTTATTAGGATCCTAATATATATGGATTTCTTGAGGAAAATGATAATGAAATGATGTTGATAATTGATAAACCCACTAATTATCAAGAGTCCATCAAGAATTTTGATTTCAATAAAGGGATAAATTTCATGAAATTTAATATAAAATTCATATATATTAACCATATTTGGAACTTTTTATATGTGCATGGACAGTTAAAACCCATAGGGTGAAATTGGGTTTTTTTAAGAAAACAAAAATGGATAATATAGTATTTACCAATAAAGCTTTCTTAGGGAAAAAGGTTTATAGAAAAATTCATGGTATTGACTATGAGTAAACCTTTTATTTTGTTATGATGATTAAGTCCATTGGGATATTTATAGCTATAGAATCTCATTTTGATTGTGTGATATATCATATAGATTTCAAAAATACTTTCCTTAATATGAATTTATTTTCTGATGTATATATGATACATCCTACAGTTTTTGAAGTTCCAAATTAGTATTCTAAGGTTTTTAGGTTGCAATGGTCCATTTATGGATTGGTGAAATCTTATCGAAGTTGGAACATCTAGTTTGATGATAAAATCAGAGAGTTTGTTTTATAAAAAATGGGGACAATTATTGTGTATACAAGAAAATTGCTGGGATTATTGTGGTATTTTTGATAATATATATAGATGAAATAATACTTATCATAAATGATTTCCCGACATTACATTCTATAAAGGTGTGGTTCAGAAAATTATTCTCAATGAAATACATGGGTGATGAACTATATATACATTGTATGAAGATCCATAGTGATAGATCAAATATGTTTCTTAGACCTAGTGAAAACATATATATTAGAAATGTGATAAATCATTTTAGTATGGAAAACTAAAAGAATGGTTCTTTACCAGTGTTTCATGGAATAAATATTAGGAATATTCAATATCCTTTTAACGAGTTATAAAGGATGAATCAGATTCCTTATGTATTTTTTATAGGCTCTATCATGGTTGTAATGTTATGTACTCAGACCTATGTATCTTATAATTATATCATAAAATGTAGGTACCAATCAAATACTAGTGAGAATAATTTTATTATTATAAATAATATCCTTAAGTACTTTATAATAATTAAGGATATATTCTTGGAATTTAGAGGATAAGATTATCTCATTGTAAGGGGTTATGCTAATTGTAGTTTCCAATATAACAAATATGATATCAAAACTCAATAAAGTTTTATATTTCTTAAATAATAGATCTATAAAATCATGAGGTTCATGTTTAATCTCTTGGTATTAGATACATGAGATTATAGATGTAATAGTTGTAAAATGTGTCATTATTTTAAAATAAATTCAATCTTTATTTATCATTCATTCATGTATGTTGTGTTTATATTATATGAATAGTGTAATGATAATATCCCCTAAAAGTGCGATGTTATGGTGTACCTAATATGTGATCATCATAGAGTATTATGGGTTTTTATGATATGTTAATATTATAATGAATATAATATTTTATGTGATATAAAGACTTATATAAAGGATGAATAATATGCTCATGAGATAATTAGTCAAGTCTTATTATATAGACTAGAGTGCAAAAGTATATCACATGAAACATAATAAATTCAATGATATACATAGGGGTGTATTATTTTTATGGATCCTGATTACTTGAGTTTGGATAGATACCTAACATGATAACCTTTATACATTAACACCTTTTTTAAACAATCCTTAAGGATTTTCTAATCAGGCTATGGTAGGGTATGTTGATGATCATTTCATCGATTGGACATTAACCAAGACAGGATTTGTCTACTCATATAATGAGAAAGGACATATGGTACCTAGATTGACTAATAATTTCGAAACTAATGGACATTCTTAGTAGAGTGACATGTTATGTGGTTGACTACTTTCATAAATAACATGTGATGTATTCATTAAAACTAGTCAGTATATTACATGGAATCATGAATTTATAGATGGTCAATAAAATATTGAAATGGTTCATGTATAGTGGTCACTTTATTTCATGTATAAAGAGATTTTATAAGTATAAATACAATGTATATGATACATATTTTTGTGGAAATGTTCATATAATGATATGAGTGTGTTTTATCAAGATCACACCAGAACACTTTGCATCTTGAGTATCACTGGAGTTTGGATAGAATCCATTCTTAGCTTAATTATATAAATTTGGGAATTTATATTTAGTTTAAATACTATAAAGGCATTTATGGTTACATGATTCGGCCATAGAATAAGGATTAAATTTTTGAAACAAGTTTTTACTCTAAAAAAGAGAGTTTTGATATATTCTGAGGATTTTAGATATATTCCCAAAGAGTTGTGAGGTTTTAAAAAATAACCTTAAAGGTTTTAATAAAATTGTTGTATTGATGGATATTCACTAAAATTAGACTAATTTTATTTTACAATTGTTATATGACACTAACCTAGATATTCATGTAGAACATATCATAGTTTGTCATCAACCTATATTGTATAAGGCATAGAATAGTATGCCTTATGGTATGAGTGGATTAAAATATATAAAATTGGGTGCATGGGATACTTCCTCATCTTCCAAATAGTTTCCTTTGGTTTTCAATCATTAATATGATACATTTATGTCTTTAAAAACATGTTAAAATTATTTTATACTTTAAAATTATTATATTATCTAATAGGTGTGTGTTATGAGTAACACATATCTATTTATAACCATTGGTAGCCATTAATAAACTTTATTAAATGAAGGAAGCTTATATAAAGGGATGAGATATCTTCATTTCTTGGGTATGACTGTATTTAAAAAAGTTAAATATTTTTTCATGTAGAGTTCTCCATTTGTATTCACTGAAGAATATATTATCACAACTTCTAGAGTTCACAGGGTCCTCTCATAGCTTATAATAATTTTAGTGGTATGTGTAATACCTATAGATGATATGGTCATGTAACTATCTCTAGGTGGTCTTTCTCAGTCATACTCCATCAAAGTGTATTTTTTTGGATAATAGGTATGTACATTTATATTTGTGTTCTTTATTTCATGATGACTTAATTATTATAGACTAGAAATTCAAATGGGTTTCTTCTACTGTGTTGGTCAGGAGATGATCCCACAAAACCCATCATATTATTTATTTTTTATATAACATGGGCTCATTAGATAAAATCATTATTATAGTTTCATCACAATACAAAGTAATAGGATCTATACTATTGGTTATAACACAAAGACCCATAATGAAGTTCCATATCCACTCTACATATTTTACTATATCAAAAACTAATTATATATGGATTATACTATAGAATTATCAACCACGAGATTCTTAGAACTCCTCCAACTCATAGATCATCCATTTCGTAAAAACAAATATTCTGATTTTAGTTTTAGATCATTTTATTCTATTATTAAGAAAGAGTTTGTGTACACCCTCAAACCAGTTCCATGTCTCCTCCATAAAATAGTAATATATCATTTATACACGTAAGGTACTTAAGGATAGTTATTATAGCCTACAAGTTTTTCTCATGTATATCATCTTGATATCTTTCTTACAAGCTCAACTTGTAGGAAAAATCAAACCTGTTACATTACATGGAATATATGATAAATCAAAATCATAAAAATTTAATGGATGTTACTCAATATTTCTCCATCCTCTTGTGTTTGAGGAAACATTTTCTAAGAGAGATTTATATCATGTTCCACATAAAAAACTCTCTCTTTTATAGATCTATATTTTATATTTTTAAAACCACTTCAATATATATACCATGACTTATTCAAAGAATCCTCTAATATTTATCTCAATAGATCTTTATCCCTAAAACATATATTGTTTTAGTAAATTCTTTTATAGAGGATAATTTTTGAAAACATATCATAGCAGACTACAATACTTGTACCTCATTTCCCATGAGTAATATATCATCAAATTATATCAATTATAAAATAATTACACTACTAATAAACCTATTATATACACATGAATTGTTTGTATCCATTAGAAAAACCAAACTCCCTTTTAGATTCATAAAAATGGACATTACATGATCATGAAGCTTAGTTTAACCCATAATTGGATCTTTTAAACTTGTGTACCATACTAGTATCCTTTGGTGTCACAAAACCTTTGGGTTGTGTCAGATAGATGTCTTCCATGATATATTCATTAAGGAAAGTAGTCTTTGCATCCATTTTCCAAATTTAAAATTCATATAAAGATATTATGAAAATAAAAATTATACAATATTTTTACATATAATCTAGTGAAAATTTTATTTTTAAATTATAGCTTGGTATTACTTGAAAATTTTAGAAAAACATCATTCCTTATAGGTAGTAACATTACCATCCATGTCTATTTTCTTCTTGAATACCCCTTTACACAGAATTGGTTTCACTCTAATTGTTGGGTCTTCCAAAGTCTAAATTTGATTTTGCTACAAATAATTAATTTATAAATTCATGGAATCTTTCCACTTAGAAACTTTTTAGATAATTACTACTTCATTGTAATATAGAGATTCATTATTCTTAATTAATAATGTGACACCCTATTTAGTGATAATAAAACAAAATCTCTTATTTTCTTTAATATTATTTTTTTAATGACATGACCCAACCCACCAGGGCCCCACTTGACACAGAGATAATCCAAGAGTGAAACCCCAAGACGGCCTCTAATAGTCCAAGGGATAGTGACTAGTACCAAGTATGCATATCTCATAATATGAAATGACATATCCTATATCAACCTATAATAAATAGAAATCTATAATGCATAAAACAAACATAAACAACAATTGGATATATATATATATATAATCAATTAAAAAGTATACAACACACGCATGAGAAATTAGGTACAAATACATAACCACAAAGAAAAATACAAGGATTTTTACATTTGATAAACCTCAAAAATCCAATAGATACAAGAAACATGAAAACTACTCACAGCATATACTAAAGGGATAAACACCAGCCAAAATAATAATATCCTCAATCAAGGACCACCAAGATTCATTGTGTACCGTAAAACATCACCAAAGGTCATTTTAAAGAAATACACACCAGATCCACACCTACCTGTACCAATAAAAAAACCATTTTGTCATCTTCATAGACACAAAACATGCGGGTGCAAATCCCAGGAAGGGGTTAGTATAAACATAACCACTAGGACACCCCATAAACCACAAGGAAAACACATATCATTATGTCAACACAGATATCCTTGTATTAGAGACTAATAGAGAGTAAGATAAAGAATAAAAATGTAGATATGCTCTACAAATATAACTCTTGGAAACACAATGAGGTCTCAATCATATCTACTCTAAAAAAGGGTTCAAATATATCAAGAAATTATAGAATCTTTGTGCACCGAAGAAGTCCAAAAAACATTAAGTCTCTATCCAGTAACAAATTGTATATTGAAGGAAACCAAGGGGGTGATTAAGGAGTAACAATTATTAAAGAATATAAACTTTTCAACTTCTCCATCTCCCAAAAGGCCACTGAAAACCATAAAGGTAGATCCAAACCTTGATGAAGTATGAACATTAGGTAAGTGGGAACCACACTAGGTCATCTAAATCACTTATATCATGATTAAATTATAGAACCCAGGGGGGACTCACACCTTTCCTAAGAATATATTCTAAGAAATGATGTTCTGACCCTTACTCACATAACCACCCAGGTATGAGCAAGCCATGTCACCTAACTGAAACTATAAGGAAGAATATACACCTTTCTAGAATAAACCTTAGTCGAGGGAGTATAACCCAGAGATAAATTATTCCACACCCTAGGTATGTGGGGGAATAGATTAACCTCTCTATAAACTTGTCCATAGATAGAGGATCACACACCCTTGTTATATGGGGGACTTCACATGAACTATAAGATAAGATAGAGGATCTCGTTCCATGAGTATATGGGTAAAATACCTGACTCTATCTATAAATCTACTTGTAGATATAGTATCCCATTCCCCAAGTATATAGGGTGAATACCTGACCCAACCTAAGGAATGAAAATGCTTTTATCATTATTCCTAAACCCTATTGTCGGCCCTATAAAGCCAATTATTTAATATAACTATCTCTCTTTGAAAATATTCTTGGATGTATAAAGTAACCAAACCATTAGAATATATGGGTAAAAATACTAAGGATAGGCTATTGGTTTAAAAAAATTGAAACCCTATAAAGGAGATCAAAAAAATACACCATGAGGGAATAGGGTGGACCATATAGTATCCCATAAGCATGGAACATATCATACAACATTCACGAAACACAACCACGAGTGTGGGAGTATAGATTCATTCATGGATAACACATCATACATGGTAAGGAAAATTGGACCCAAAGGCTCTCATCTGGCTTGATTCGTATATGGGTCCATGATCTGGGCCTCATTCTGGTTCGTCTCAATTGGTCGGCCCACACCACCCGACCTATAAAGATTAGAAAAATCATATACTAAACCATTAAGTAGAAATTCATTTGATATCTAATCATGAGGGATCGAATGGTTTTAAGTACTAGGGTACCCCCCCCCCCCAACCACCACCACCATCTTTTCGCTTCACCCATACAATGTCATGACCACCAATGTAGATAACCACTACCTTGCACCACGAGACATTGCACCCCATCATGTCGCTCATCACCACATCGATCATTGTTAACCACCAAAAACCACCCATTTAATTGTTCCTCTATTTAGATACCTCCATTAGGTCATCCTCCCTCACCTATGTTCCTAACACCATGGTCTCCTTACAAATCAAAGACTATCGTTTCATGTGATAGTGAGAGAGAGAGAGAGAGTATAGTGAGGATAGAAAGTGAGGGGGAGAGATAAAACTGATCATCTTCTTATTCTTCATACATGGACAATATCATTTTCAGATACAAAAATAAAAAATATTAGGGATAATAATTCCTACACTAATATCTAAATCCATTCATTGGATTTAGGATTTCTGTTGATGAATAAACAAATGTGGGGTTGGAACTCATGAATAAAAATAAATAAGACTTTTGGTAACATGCCCTATAAACCATAATTGTAGGGTGGTGTTTTATTTTATTATAATGAAAAAAATAAAAAAAAATTAAGAAGATCAAATAATAATCCATACCTAATGGAAAAATAATCATCACTTTGATATATTGTGAATCCATGGTTTTATTCTTAATCATCAGGCGATTCACTCATCAATGTTGTCATAGATCTAGTCCATCTTCCTCAGTAGAATATACATTCCACCAAAAATAGGATCTATATCCTCCTTATATATATCTATCATTATAAAAATGAAAAATGAAGCTAAACCAAGAGAGAGAAAATAATGGTATTTATATAGAGTTTTCTATATTAAAACAATAATTAATTAATTAATTAATTATTCCACTAGTGATGTCCCAAACTCAATAACCCTAATGAAAAAAAAACTCACACCAATCCTAAGGTAAATTCCCTATTATAGAAACAACCATAGTATTATATTTACTATTCAAAACTTTATTTCAAAGTAAAATCACAATTTGAAATAATACACATTCATGCGATAAGAATATTATTTTTAATACTTTAGATATTTTTATTGAGGCCTCATCATTCCTATAATTACACATTGGCTCATCTCAGGGGTAAATAGCACATCCTAAAATAAATAGATTCATCATATTTTTATGGTTTTTTATATGTTAAATTTACTATTTTACCCCTTGTGGGATCTTGGGACTTTAAAACTCAATATTGTGATGATTTTTGTTTGGGAAAACCCCGAGTCACTACATCCTCCCCACCTTAAGTCCTTTTCATATTTGAAGAAAGAAATAACTTGAGCTACCAAAAAAAGGATTTTAAATAAATATAATGTGATAAACCAACATTGTTTCATGTGTCAAATTCTTTTATGGAAGTTTAATATATAATAGAACTTTCTAATCACCCCTCCCACCTCCACCGGAAAGAAAATATCTTCTTCCATCCATATGGATTGTAAAGACACATAAATTTCAAGTAAATTTTTTTTCTTAATTTTCTTTGGAATTTTACAAGAACGCAGTTTCTAACGGCACCAGATTCTGAGTCCCGGTGTGCCCGGAATCATTTTCCGAAGTTTGGCTCGGGTACGTTCAGTGAACGGACGAACGGGTTTTTCTATATTTTGAATCGATGCCCGGAATCGAATTCTGAGGGCACCGATGAAATCGCAGCGCTGGTATTTGCTTAGAAACGCCTCTTCTGGAGTTGTGTTTGCTCGGTTGTGGTTTTTAATTTTTGGGCTTAAAGTTAAAAAATAAAATAATTGTACGACAAACTTTATTTTATTTCACTTAAGCCACTTGGAAGCCACTTGAAACTACTTAAAAGCGGCTTAAGATGAGTTGATCTAGATAGGATGCTATCCAGAAATATCCTACCCTCTTGGTAGGATATTTGTGAGGTGGTGCCCGCACGAGCCCCACCGTTTCTTTTCAGCTAAGTAACGCACCTGTGAAAACCTATTATTATGAAAGTCAACTGATGGGTTTTCTTAATTTCTTAACGCACCATTTAATTGGGTGGTTTTATTCGTGAATTAAATGGGCAGTTTCTTTCGTTGAATTAATTCTATGAATTAATGGGTCGTTACTTACCTCTTTTTTTATTGGCGTAATAATAAAATAAGACCAACATGACATTTAGAGGATTACACATTGAGAGGCTTTGACAGAATTCTTGAGCCTCCATCCTTCTTCGCGAAGAACGCGAAGAACGCGAAGAACGCTGGCCTCTGACGAAGAATGTCGAACCCGCGGAAATCGACGATGTGACGCCGTGTGCCGCAATGCCGACGTTTCCTCTCCCGCGACGTTCTTTTGCGGCGTTCCTTTCTCCGCGACGAAATCTTCGATCTTCTTCTTGAGGTAAGAGATTTCGGGTTTCTTTTTAAACTTCCTTTGTGGTTTTTGACTCAAGAAGGATTTAATTATTATTAATTAAATCTTTTTGTTCTTGAACCTCGGAGTTCGTCGACGCGACACCCTTCCGCGACGACGCAACGCCGGATATCGTGACGATGCGACGATCCCCAATTCCGCGAAGAACCCGTGGGCGATGACTTGACGAGGTAGGGGTTGTTGTGAATTTTTTACTTTCCCATGAACGTTTATTTAAAATTAAAGAGCCGGGTTCATATGAAAAATTTTATTTTGTTAAAATTGTTTTTTCATGTGTTGAATAATTCTCCCGTTGTTTTTATCTAACGCGGAGGGTGCAGGCCAAACGAACACGACCCGACAACCCTCCGCCATTCTTCGTGGTTGTGCGGATTTGGCGAGCGATGGAAAAACGTGACGCAAGGGAATTTTGATGATTTTGCAGTGAATAATGGAACCTGGGATGGACAACGGCGCAGACGGGAAGGAAAATGGACCACCGGAGCAACTCCGGTGGCCCGTGGAAGCTACCGGCGGTGCGGGTCGCCGGCGCGGCGGCGCCGGCGGACGGAGGGGGCCAGCGGACCCGCGGCTGCAAGGGTCCAGCTCACCCGCACGGGATGTGGCAAAAGCCACGTCCGCTTGACAGTGCGGCCCTTCGAGGTCCGCGGCACCTCCAAACCGCGGAGGCAGCGCCCCGCGGCACCCGAGCGCTCGGCCGCTCGGCCGAGCCGAGCCAGGCCGGTCCAACCGGCTGGGCCGTGCCCTGGCCGGGCCGGACCGGGTCCGGTCGGGTTGGACTGGTTCGGGTCGACCCGGTTCAGGTCGACCCAGTTCGGCCGACCCAGGGGGGGTCGGGCCGGGTCGGCCCGGGCCCGGACCCCCCGTCTTCGGACCATTTTCGGTCTTTTGAACGTAACTTGAGCTACGGGCCTCTGAACCATGCGCCGTCAGCGGCAAAGCAATCCTTGGATCGTGACAGTCATTTCAGTATATTGTACTCAAGGTTTCAAATTACTTTGGGTTTGGCCGGGTTGGTTCGTACACGAAACCAACTGGGCCCTCGAAGCGGAAACGCTCATATCTTGAGCTACGGACGTCCGATTGACGTGCCGTCAGCTTTGGTGGATTCCTCTAAGTGAGATGGATCTTTTGGATCACTCTGCCCGAGGTTTGGACACAGGTGGAGTACGGTCGGGTTGGTTTTGCCTTAAAAACCAACCGGGCCCCTGGGACGAAAAAGCCAATAACTCTCAGACCGGGCGTCTGATTGACGCGCCGTCTGCGACGTTGAGTTCCTGTTGACGATACAGAACTTTTGGATACATCAACTTTGGACTTTGTGTCAGTTGATGTATCAGCCTCTCGGCTCGTGGAGCGGACCCACCCGAACGAGCTTGCTGTGTGCGGGAACCCTAGTGCTGGCTGCGACTGCTACTTCGACAGCGACGACTGTGCAGAGATCCTCAGTGGACTGCAGCGACGACTGTGCAGAGATCCTCAGTGGACTGCGCCGACGACTGTGCAGAGATCCTCAGTGGACTGCGACAACTACAACATTCAGTGGTCCCTTGTGGGTCAGTGCTACATGTCCTGTGTGGGCCTGATCCTGTATGAGTCTGATCCTGTGTGGGTCAGCGCTCAACGGTTCTGTGTGAGCCAGCGCCTACAGATCCTGTGTGGGCCCGATCCTGTGTGGGTCTTTGTGGGGGTTAGTACCTTTCTATCCTTTGTGGTTCCGATGACTTAGATGGATCAGTGATAATCTTTATCATCATACAAGAAGTATACATGTGTGAGCTGAATCATGTGTTACTCTCCTTTGTGGATTGTGTTGAGCTATCCTGTGTGGATTTACTGTTTTACTCTCCTTTGTGGATTGTGTTGAGCTATCCTGTGTGGATTAACTGTTTTACTCTCCTTTTTGGATTGTGTTGAGCTATCCTGTGAGGGTATACGTTTTGCTTTCCTGTGTGGACTGGGTTGTGCTTGAGCTCGGACGTTGGAGCCGAGCGAGAATTGATGACTTAGGTATATGTATGGGCATATACCTAAGCAGTGTCGGATGTTACTTCGTGATTGTATCTTTTCTTGTGGTTTATCATTTGTGGATTTTGGGAGACCTTCGGGGTCTCGGGGTCCCTACTAAGTAGCTTATACTCACCCCTGCATGGGCTGTGCAAGCACTTCATTGTGTTGGTTTTAGACGACAGACAGCTCTGTTCGTGGTGGAGGCGTGCGGAGTAGGATGGTACCTGGAGGTGGACCACTGGGTGGGGCATACTCAGAGCTGACGGCTAGACCGAGGAGATGTGGAGGCTATCTGTACCCACCCTTCAGGTGGGACTTCCAGACGACGGCTCGACGCTGCGGTTTTTCTTTTCAATTGTTGTTTTTCCCTTCAGTTGTACTTTACAGTTGGGCTTGTATTTCCGGCCCCTTTTACTTTCAGCACAGCTTGTTATAGTTTTTACTTAGTGCTTACTTCTTCCACTTGCTTAGTCTGTGGTGCTTGTTTACTTTACAAAGGCAATGCCTCCCCTTTTTACCGGGATTTACGCCTTGGTGCTAGTCGCCAGCCCCTGGCCTATGGAAGGCGGGCTTGGGGTAGTCACGGCACGGGCCCCGAGGACGGGTCGTGACATGGATTACTAGATCCAACCCTTATCAAAGTAAGTCATACAAAACAAATTCATCCACTATAGGTGAAACTTTCCATGACTTATCTCCCTAAAACGTTTTGTTATTGATAGATCATTATTCCTCATTGGAAAGATTTAAATCATGAATCACTAATATCCATCATTATTTTCCAAGGCTACACCTTATGGAAGGACATCTCTCCCCACCTTTAAAGAGAGTACTTGATGATTTTTATGTGAGAAAAACCTATTAAATGCCACATTCCAACACTAATCACATTACCAAATTTTTATTTGACATTAGATACGTCACTAGGATACATTATCTTTATAGTCCACTTCAATTTCCTATCTATTTACTATTAAAAAGTCTTTGATGCCAAGGTCTATAACTCATGGATTGAGAAAAGTATAGACCTTGATCCTTATCCTCGATACACCACTCATGATAATAATAAATCCACATCTTTATATCTAATAGGTTATCACCCACTATCAATTATAAAATGGTTTTATTATTGTAGCTCTTTCATGAAAGCTACCGATGAGAACATCAATACTAATAGAAACCTCCCCAATTGGATCAAAAATATTCCATGACCAACTGGGCATACCAATCTACTAAAATATGAATTTTATAGTCCTAGAAATTTGGATAACCCTTATTTTTAATCTTTAGACCCTTATATAACACTTTCTTGAGTGACCAAAATTGAAAACCTTCTGAAAAAATCTTCTTATCCACTGCATAGAATGAGTTTATATATAATAGGTTCTCCCATAAAGAACCATTGGCCATTTATAACTAAGGGTTATGATATACTAGGGACATATATACACAATATTTTTATCATGAAATTAAATAAAAGCACCAAGAAAATACCATTGTGAACTTGGAAAAATAGGTGATGTGCTCTCTTCCTTCAGGAAAACCTTTAGGTCAACCTCCTGACAATGTCCATCCACATAGGACCACTAAATCAAAATCACCACTATGGACCTAAATTATATAAGGTATGATTTTGAATACACCATAATTGATCAAAGGTGATCATGTAATTATCTTTTAATACAATAATCATTGATCTATACTATATGATCACGTGCCTCCTCTATCAGTTGGGTTTAAATCCCTTTTCTTGAAGAATCAACCACCATGACACTTCTACTACAATAAGGTTTTCATCAACCACCATGAACTCAAATTAATGAAGACCAATTCTACTCCATGAATCTATATCATTTAATATGAGATTTTACTACACAACTCTTAATCTCATGGAATGTAAGGGTAAAATTCCTCAAGCACACAATGGAATCCTCTATAAACAAATTTTTAGTAGGGATCAGTCCAAACTCTTGAAAAAATTAAAT
The DNA here is from genome assembly GCA_963277665.1 of Viscum album. NCBI lineage: Eukaryota > Viridiplantae > Streptophyta > Magnoliopsida > Santalales > Viscaceae > Viscum > Viscum album. The sequence goes on along the minus strand of OY728148.1, from coordinate 1,570,500,690 downwards.
GGATTCTTCTACTTACACTTATAAACACACTAATTTTATCTATAAAATGAAATATTATGAACAAATAAATTACTAATAAAAGGTTAAACATGGGTTTCCATTTAGAAGCATATGAACACACATCAATATTCATAAAAAGTGAATCTATCATCAATTCACTATAAAAATAGTGTACAAATCCATGTATTCCATCTTATGGTTATCTGAATTCATCTTCTAGGGGATTGTATCCACTTACCCAACCCATGGGGAGATATTTCTGACCAAAAAAATATCTACCATTCCTCATCAAAGAAATTATATACTGTTATAATCTAATAAAGTTTTAAATTTAAAACTTGAATAAATTCTGACACACAAAACCCATCCTCGAATATGATGATCTCAATTTACTAGAAGGTATGAGAGAAATATGGTCTTCAGTAGTGGAAACTCTATATCTAACATGGGTATGGATAAGGGTTCAACTAGAATTGCTAACTCACAAACCTCTTATGAAATGAGAATAACTCATATATGTGCCATCCAGTACAGGGGTCCTTAAAGATAATACATGATTCATACTCTAAACTAAATATGTTGATGCCTAACCATATCCCAACATCACACACATCATCCCATATATCTGATTATAATCATCCCATGATTGATAATAACTAACCAAATATGGTGATTTTGGGAGAAAATAGATACATCGTCCATCTCTGAATACTTTTTCATTGCTCGTCCTTCCACCAAAAACTCCTTGATACTTAATAGGTACTATAACAAGGATTTTTTTGGTCTCATAATTATCCCTAGTGTGGTGGTTAACCTAAAAAAACTCCAAAAATCTTTAGGTGAAATTATAACCTTCCCCGCGTATAAGGTGAACCTATATTTAGGATTCATTCACCTACCAATTCTCACTCTAGGGGTCTTTAACATAGGTTTTGATATGTAAAAACACTATCATGAATCAGTAACTATTTCACTTGTTTCTCCATCCAAACAACTAAGCATGAATAATTCTACTGCAAAACCTACCCAAGGAACAACTCATGAGGTTTGTGTACTAGAACATAGTTATGATTCCCCTCAGAGGGTCCAAAATCCTCATAATAAACTACATTCTAGATAAGAGATCAAACTATAACCATGGAAGAGAAATATCATTGTGAGTTAAATAAAAAAATCATCCACTAATGTCTCACTATTTTGTATAGGAATCTTGGCACAAGAATCAAGCTCTGGTCGGTAAAATTTCATGCTATATGGGAATATGAACCTTAGACTCCTATCAGTCCCCTATTTCCTAAGGATTGGGACTGCCTCACTAACCCATGAAGACCTCATAATTTTAACACATGTGGAAGACCTATCCCACATGTAGTCTTATCCAAATTAGTGGTAACTACCACCCATTATAATAAATATGTACACAAAGTATAAATGAGATTAAACATCCTTAGATCTCAGAGAAAAAAATACTCTTAAATAAGTCTCAAAAAACAATACCTCATCACTCAATAATTAATGGTGATAAGCCTAAATAAAAATATGGTATTTTTACAACTATGACCCAGCACATATGCTAGATATTAGCAGGTAGTTCCCTTTATTCGATAGGATGATTCCGTAAGGATTAGAGCATATCTGGATGATTATTTTTTAACTCTTCCATTGGGGAATACATCTGGTGTTCTTTTCCTAGATTGTTACACATCCTTGGAATTTTCATGACCCCTTTGAGTGGTTTCCAGATATTCCCTCTTTGCAAATTTGGGAAACACCTATAACTATAGTCAATGATATAGGGTTCTTGATCAAAACAGGGTGACGGGATATTGACTACTCCTTTCATGCATTCCTCCTTAGAGATTATTGCCTAGTATGGGTCTCCTTAATCAATCTAACATATGTTCATGAATATTACTAATTCCACCATCATGAAGTGAAAATCGATTAATTGTGATTCTTTTTGTCTAATAAAGGCAACTAAATTATATTTGGGTATGATGTGGGTGTTGGGTATGACTAGAATTTGTGAGCTTTTGGGTATGTTGGGTATCTGTAAAATACTTACTCATTATAATTTGAGGGAATATCATGTGTGATTTATCTTATATATAAAACTGAAGGAATCTCATGTTTGTTATGGGGAAAATTACTTGAGGTGAATAAGGAATCCAAGGCTCATTATCTATAGAATCTTGTACTTATTAGATAGGTAGAGTCACATTTATTATGTTTTATGTGAGTTTTCCAACACTCTTCATGTTAGAAAACTTATGCTCATAATATATGGCTTCCCTGTATCTTAACCTAAGGTATGTCATGGTCATAACATGAGTTAGATATTCTGATGCATTAGTAGGGATCATTATTTTAAATATGGGTGAGGGAGTTTCACATATTTAGGGTTCAGTGAATACTATCCCACATAAATTCATAACATATGGGTCGATCATAGGTTTAATTTCTTATGATGATGTTTCCCATATATTCTAAACACATATTTGGTTGAATATGTGTTATCATTGCATGATGATGTTGAATTTCATTGGGGATCTCATATTTGGATGGTAAGAGATTTGGTTGTGATTCTATAAGGTCTAGAGATGACACCACTCAAGGGAAAGTTAGTTTCTGGTAGTCTTGGATTTTGGGATTAAACCTCAGGGAGGCATCATGTGTACCCTATTAGAAAATAGGTATCAAAACCCATGTGGTTTAAGTGTACATTTTAATTTCAGGTGATAGGATCGGTCCATGCATTTCAACACCATGTGGTAAGGATTATTGTGAGTAAAAAAGAGTGACAATAGGGGATGGTGTTGGTATTATGCATAGAAGCTACCTGAATGTTAGATGTATCATCTCTTGTTTATTACATGATGCATCTCATTATTATTACGAGAATCATAATGCAATGATCACATAGGTAACCCCCATGTTTATGTCATGGAGTGAACATTATAGTTTAATATCATGTGATGAGGACATTATCATGAATTTTAACGTCATGCGACTAGGACATTTTGTCCATGCAGTTTAAAGTCAAGAATCTCAAACATGGTTTGGAACATATAAATGGAGTGGACCATTCCAAATAAGTATGGGAGGAGATAAGGATATAGAGATCCTACATTCCCTCATTGAATGGAAAATTATTTGGTTCCCCTTGGTGGGTCCATATAAGGGATTACATGTTTACTACGCAGGTGAGTTTTGATAGAAAATGGCACAGACACTGCCAATTTCAAGCATCATGCAGGGGTATCAAGTTTTTAGTTCCTATTCTTAGAAGAAAAAGTCAATTAGTCTTCTCAAATCATGCTTGAATCAAAGGGTCTGGGCATGAGGGCTAATGATCTCATCATGTGAATGATTAAGACATGATTAAACTTGACTTGGATAGGAACAAGGCTAATGAGGACTCAACTTTCATGAACATATTCCTATTGAAAAGAGTCATCATGTAGATTCCTATGAGGTATATTTTTTGAAGGTTATAGTGTTCATGGTGGTGGGATTTGAAAGGATATGTACTTTACAAACCATGGATGTCCAACGAAAGGATGGTGACTTGGTTTCCATGGGAGGGGTTTCGAGAAATATGGTGGTCTCAGAAAACCCTATGGGGTGTGAGGAATATACCACTATCATATAGGTTTTTATCTTTCATAAAGGTATCTCTACCATGATATTAAATTCTAAAAGATGCATGTGATGTTACTCATGAAATATATCTACCTATAGAAATCTATGTGGTATTTTGTTCTAGAAGGTCGGAATTTCGTGAATTGAGAGCTTCAGGTTAAATTCAAAAGACCAGGTCCCATTTAAATGACGTTTTAAGGGAAAATATATAGGAACCATGGATTTTTATACATATAATATATGAAATATTTACATAATCATGTAATATGAGGTATGTAGGTACGAACATATATCTATTAAAGATTAACTTGTTTGCATAAGATGGTCCTTCACATTTATTTAACATGTTCATGTACCTATGGGATTTTGGGAAGTATAGGTCCTTCTTGAAACTATCCCTTTGTGGGGTTATCTCATTTTAGTTAGGATTTTTCTTGAATTGTACATGTTCTCCTTTAAGTCTCCTATTCCATGTGTTTTATTACATCACCAAATGTCCCCCCTTAGAATGGAAGATGATGCGGGTGAGTAAGATCATATTATAAGGTCAAATCTATGAAATATAGTTATGTGGGTTCCTCACTCATAACACTCAACTCTACCATTATCCTATAAATAGGTTAGGGGTCCCATGGGGCCATAAGATTCTTGTTAATGATCAGTTGATCCTATCTTTATTTAATGATTTTAACTTCCATGGTAATTCCATGATTTCAATCCTTAGAAATCTCAATACTTATGCTCATCCTTGAATGAATCCACTATGAATTATCAAATGATTTTTCTTCCATGATTATAATATTTAATGAAGATAATATTTTGTGAAGACTAAAACTTCCCACACTAGATTTTAAAAAAAATCAATGTCTATAAGATGGCTGATGAAGGTGTTGAATCCACTACTACATGGAGGAGAGAGATGGTCAGAGAGATCTATATTGGAGAGAGATTCTAAACCATGTGGTAGTAATACACACCATCGAAACTAATGATATAATATTATAGAGATTATAAAATAAACCAAAGGATGCCTCTATATTGATTTGGACAAATTGACAATATTGTGATATCAAGTGCCAATTCAGATATCCTTACCTGTTTCTTTAAGAGTTATTCATAATTTTATAGGTGGAATTGGGATCCCATGGGTCACTATGTCAAGGATCATGATTCTATTATGCTTATTCTTTATAGAATAGTGTAAAGATTATTAATAGAGAGGATCAAAATGCAAAAACATTGTAAACTCTTGGGGCCAGTTCACTCATAAGTTACCTGACATGATGGGTCACGTTGTCTCAAGGGTTCCTACCCATATTCTAGAGGCTACCGACTAGCAGTGAGGGTTTAATGGTGGTGTAGTGGGGATATTACACCCTATGGATTAGTACTAAATATAGTTTAAGTGGTAGTAATTAAAGGAAATGGAAGATACATAATGAAAAATTAGATGTAATCATAACAGATAACCAAGACAACACCAAATAATCCACCCATTGATGAACATGCTAAGTCATAATACAAGTATTTGGTAAAAAATAGGTGATACATACAATTGGAATATATCGAAAAAATAATAAATATATAAAATACCCAGCACTGGTAGGTAGTCTGAATACATGCTCAGTCCTCAGCTCCCATGTCAAGTCCTAGTACATAATAAATCAATGGAAATGAATCACAATCCAATCCCTAACCTACAGTAAGAAGATCTATTTGAGTACCAAACAGAAACCCAAACAGGGTGTGAGAAAAAATCAGTAGGCCACCACCAACGTTTTCTATTTTATCCAGTCTATGATTATAAAATTAAGTAGTGTTTAGGTATATCATAAGTGAATAAGTAAGTAAATATAAGTCATGTCACACTTAATTTCCTCATGGGACACCAAGATGACCATACATGATTCAACCTACACTGGATATCTCTGTATATAAGAACAATAATGTAGAAAAAAGAGACCCATGTATATATGACCAAGCATCCATGTGTATCACTAGTCATGTGGGATCTATAGACAAACCAAAGAATCCAGTTATAATGATAATTATATAAGATTATATATTTAAATAAGGGGAATAAATCTATGAATATAAAAAAGGGGTGTGGGACATCATGTCTAAAAAATTTTATAAATAAAATATAAGAAGCACCATGTTCAATGACTTAAATAAATAATGATAAGGGACACCATGTCAAATAATTTATATAATTAATGATAAGGAACACCATGTCCAATAATAAGAAATTCCATGCCCATAACTTTAATAAATAATTAGTAACACCATGTCCAAAAATTTAATGAATATTAAGGAAAATATTGTCCATAATTTTAATAAATGATAAGGAATTTCATGTACTTTAATTTCAATAAACGATTTAGAGCACCATGTACAACAATGATTAACATTTAAAATCATTTATATTAATGTTCCTTGTGAGCCCCTCCAAGGAATTCTATAATTAAAACCAAGTGTCACTTGAGACATACTACAATAACATGAACATTATGCTAAAAACTTAAACATAGGCCATGATAAGTATCCATGAAAATCCATAATTTAAGTCAAAAGAATAAAATACATGCTTATTATTAATTCAATAAAACAAATAAAACTTTTCATTTATAAATAAAACATGATTTTTGTGGGAAGTATCCATGTCAAAATACAATTTTTCATGATCATTCTCCTTTTCAAATTCAAGTACATGAGGTAAAAGGGGGGCCATGGGATTAAAAATTCCACAATACAGCTCAATTTATTCATTTTGGTCATTCCATCATAATTTTCAACAACTAAGGGGGTTTATACAACCTTCCGAATGATTAATTTCATTCTATTTATCATCTCACTTAAATCCATTTATTAGTCTCTTTAGAAAGGGATTAATAACACACCTTGAAGGTGGATCAATTTCAAGACAAGGTATAGGGGTTATGGGTATAAAACCAACACACCCCAAAGTGAGTGGTTTTAGTCAAGGTAGTACACATTCCATGATGAAATTAGGTGCACAAGGACCATTCAGGTCAAGGTATTAGAAATTAACTAAATTAATTTCACATTTAAGAGGATGTTCATGGAAATTTTTTCATGCAACACAATGATGTATGATATAATCAATGATACTTTCAGGGATAAGTAATATACCACCTACCTCAATCTTATAAATCTTAAATCGTCCATTATAGGGCTTTGATTTGGGACAAAATTAGGTAAATAAAAAGAATCAACAAATTCCCTAAAAATTGAGTATATGACCTCACATTGAAATAACATCCAAGATAGTGAAAAAATGAGATAAGAAGGAAGTGGAATCATAGAATAACCAATGGATAACCAAAGTAATAGATGGATATCAATTCTAAGCTTGTACAAGGAATATACATCAAATCCTAGGAGATAACCAAATGGGGGATCGAGAGGCTACTTTGCAAGGGAAGAGTTAGAGAAAACTGGTGTTTTCTTTTAAGAGTAAGTTGGGGAAAATGATAAAATCTTCTATTTTAAAGTGGAACACGAATTGGACATGCGGTTTGGATAACCATGAACCAACCATGTGGCTCACACTACCAATGAGTCACACACAGCCTCATTCATGCACAGAGTTAGACAAAATATGCGTAGAACGTTCCCTTATCATTGTCTTAAGCCCTTATGACTCACATAGTTGTAGTGCATAGCTATAAAAACCATTCTCTACTAAAAATCTGGGTTTATCTAGTTCTTTTCTTTATCATATCTTTCTAAAATCACTCATAGAGGCCTCTTTTGTCAACACTAGAAAAAACACTGATAATGATGGACTTTGGTAGTGTTTTTTTAGTAATGATAAAGGGGGTCATTATCAGTGCTAAAAAAAGAACTGTTAAAGGGGACCCTTATCAATTCTTATAAAAAAGTGTAGGTAAACGGGATCATTTATCAGCACTAGAAAAAAATGCTCCTAAATGGGGGCTTTTTCTCACTACTAATAAAAAACACTAATAAGGGGGACCCCTTTATCAATGATTTTTTCTAACACTGATAAAGGGTATATTTAATAAAAATTTATATTTCCTTAAAAATGATATATTAATATATATATATATATATAATATGTTAAATTTGTTTTAGATAAGGCTTAATACACATTTACACCTAATATATAAGATATTTAGGGAAAATGGATTATAAAATAATTAAAAAATATTTTTAATTAATAAATTGATAATAACTATCGAGTAATATGAATTTAATAACAATTGGTTGACATTAAAATTAAATGAATTAATTAATGGTCTAAGATAAGTTGACAACATGAATCAAGCTTCAAACGTCTATAAATTTTAATTTGGGTGTCTGTTTGGGCTCTACAACCCATCAAATGGAAGCTTGTGAATAGATCTATGTCTTAGTGACCTAGTGAACCCTGATCACTTTTTTCTAAGCCAAAAAAGGCTCATAAGGCCTCTAAAACTGATTTTTTAGTTGGGTTATCCCAATTTATTAACATTTGATAGAATTTCAACCTCATTTAAGGGGTACTTAATGTCTTTTTTTGATAGAGACTACATTTATCATCAGGGATTACATTAAAATTGATATTATGGTTTTTAATTTTTATCATTTTTTTACAATGTAGTTTTATTTATAATTTATATATATGCATATTTTATTATATTTATTTATAATAAATCAATTATATAAATATATATTTGCATAAAATTTAATTTTTAAATATATAAATTAAATGTAAATAAATATTTATTATTCATTTTATTTAAAATAAAAACTATCCAATTTATTGACCTTATAAAAATGCATTATTATGTATATATATACCAAATTATGTAATCTTTATATATAAACATGTGTGTGTCATTAAAGAAATATATATTTATATGTATATTCTAATATATATAAATAAATACATATTATGTAAATATTTGTAAGTGTAAGTGGGAAATATGTGTTAATATGTGTGTGTATGTGTATATTATTTACATATACATCATATTTAAATGTATTTTTATTAAAAATCATTGTCATTATCCTTAGATATATTATATAAACATATTTTACATTAAATATTTATAAATACATTATAAATAATTTATAAGTAAATATAAAATTATATGTGAATATGTAAATATATGAATACATAAATATATATTTAATGTATAAAATTTATATATAAAAATAAAATATATATATATATATATTCTAAAAATGTATCTAAAATAGCATCTTACCATTTTTTTACATTATAAAAATATATGAATATATATATATACTTATACAAATATATATATAATGTTTATATATACATATGTGTTTGAATTAATAAACAGATATGTATTTATATTATATTCTCATATATGTAAATGAATATTAATATATTATATATAATATATTTAAAATTAATATGATTATATATTTCACACATAAACATATATTGCATATATGTATTTTAAAACAATTATATAAATATATAAATAAAAAATACATATTTAAATATATATAAAAAAATTTAAATATTTTAAAATATACAACAAAACATCTTGGTGCAATGTTAAAGGTGTTCGATTTCCAAAGTTGAGGTGCAGGGATCAAATCTAGGTGTGCACGATGGGTCAGCAATATGATGGAATTTCATTAAGCGCTGATAAAGGCCCGTTATAAGTGCTAATAAAGGGTTGGTTGATGAGAGGGTTGAAAGCACTCAAAAAGGAGCGAAAATTGATGATAAAGTGGTGTGGGGAATCACTAAAAAAAGGTTCATGGGGATATCTAAACAAAAATAAATTTTTTTCACCCTTTATCAGTGCCTAAAAATAAGCACTGATAAAGGCCCAATTTGTCAACGCTCTTCTTAGAACTCATAAAGGGGTCTGTTATCAACACTATAAAAGCACTGATAAAGGCCCTCTTTAAGAGTTCTTTGTTTAAATCTATTAAAGGATGACTTTATCAACACCTTTTTTGAGCACTAATAAATCCATCCCATTAACATTTCTCTCATTATCAGCAATTCTTGAGTGTAGATAAATCCCTTTTTTAGTGTTGTTAAAGGGAATAATTGTATTAGTGTGCACTAAACATGTGACTTATTTTGTGTCTCTACACCATTCCACATGGTTCCCTAGAGTCACCACATGGTTTGAACAAACCGTTCTACTTTACAAAAAAAAGCACATGGTTGTTTAACATAGTTTTTACAAACCATGTGTCAACTGTGTACCCAATAATGTCTCTCCTAAAACTAATCTTTCAATTTTAAATGCTCCTAAAACTCAAATAAACATTTGAGACACCTCTCAAGCCTTAAATATCATCTAAAGACTACAATTTTAAGTGTTCAAATTCTCAAAATTCCATTTCAAATCTCAAATTAATATATATCCCATCCACCACAAGAAAATTAAAATTCTCTTAGAATTTATAAACTACTTTAAAACACATGACCTTACAACCTTCCCATATTAAAACTTCTCATCCCCAAGAAGCCTTAGGGAATAAAGAAAACATCAACTGACCTACTCAGGTTGTTAAATAACACTCAAACAGCTATTTTTCATTTTCAATGTTGAACTTGTCTTCAAGTGATACTTTAAACATATATCACTTAAGGTCTTCAAAAGAAATCAATCCAATGCTCATCACTACACAAGATTCATCGAGACAGTTCTTACCCGAGCTTGTCTAACCCAAGACACGATCATGTCATCGTCGCTTTCATCATCCATCTAATGAAATTTCCCACAAAAGGTTTAGTATTTAAATTACCAATTTCAATCTATGGTACTCACACCATAGGAATTCCCTATTTAAATAATTCCTTATCATCCCAGTGACACTCCCAACACAATTTTCTATTTGATTTGTACAGTCTAAATCCAATCATCCCTGCTTAACCTGGTCATAGTAGGTTTTACTTGAAAGGACCTGGCCAACATTAACACTACACCCCTCTCACCCCATGGCATGCATGATGTGGTTCCTCGACAATTACATACACCTTATTGAGAGAACTCGAGTTTATCTTCTTCTAGTAAACTACCTTTAAGAATTCATGACTTTAATATCCAATGCATCACCAAAACCAAAATCCCAAATCCATTATCCCAAGGCATACTGAGATTGTTTTGATCATGCTCATCGAGGCCCATAATTGACTTCTAGTGACGGCTCTTGGATAAACCATAATTTGTTTAATAATTGCCATTATTCCATAAAAAACTAGTCTAAACCTAATACAACATCCATGGATCATCACAAGATATCCCTAGCCTAATGATCGCACATAGACTTCACCCAATTCCAAATTCAAAACTATATCTTTAATTTTATGAGAATCTAAATAAACATTGTTTTATTTATTTAATAGAATAGGTGACCCAAAAAAACCACCCAATAGTCAGTCTCAAAATCCCACAGCCCTTCTCATGTGAGTGTAACCCATCAGAAAATGATATCTCACTCCCTACCTTAGGAGTCTCCCCAATGTTGCATCAATGAAAATATATTTAAAGAATATCACAACCCATGTCATGTCCATCCTTGGATATAGTAACTTCCATTTATATGAACAAGCACACTCACAAGAACTAACATAAACATCACCATCACCCATTCTAACTTACCAAGAATGGTTTACATGGCATACATTGAGTTTCAACTTATAATGAGGATCACTACCCTTAAATATTCAATGGTGTACTCCCTACCATCTGGCATACCTTATACCACTCCTCAAGTGTAGTACAACAGGAGTCCTTTCATCAAAAAATAAAATGAAATCTATGTAGCTTGAAATATAGTCAAAGCTCACTCAACATACTCTAGAAAATGTCAAAATATCAGACATGATCATCTCTAAACTAGAAGTACACTAAGATTCCTTGATAGGCGTTCATCACCCTTTCTGAGCCACTCTTATGTCAAAATAGGTTACGCTTTCCTTAACAAACTACTAACACTACGTCTCCCGACCATGAGTGTCTAGGTCTAGCCCCAAGTCAACCATCTTACGAAACATTATTTATTCTCTATGTCTTCTCTACCATGGAGAGACATTTATCAAATGAGAACAACACCTAAGAAACCATATCAGCAGCAACATTTCTTTGAATCCATCAGTCCTCAATTCGCACATGGATGCTCATCGGTTAATGATTTAAATAGTGCCAAGTGAAACATTTGTAGAGACCCAAATCTTGACATACATAGACATTACATTACTTTTGCGAAATACTTAATACATAACAAAAACAGACACACAAGGACCGTAATAGATTAGTGTCTTTGGAAACTTGTAACGTAATCTTCTAATCGTTGTGAAAGATATTCAACATCTCCCATAAAGATCTTCCCCTTTTGTTTTCATACCTAAAACCATTCTTTATATCCTGGGGAAAAGAAAACATATAAAGGGTGATCTCAAATTCTCAGTAAGGGTAAGCATGGATAAAATAAAACAAATCATATACATTTGTACTTAAAAACATGAACATAATGTTTAAACATCAAAATCTTAATAAATGACATAAAACATGGAAGTACGTAAGGCATAGATCATAAAGAAACATTAAGCATGATAAAATAGCAAGGGAGTAAAACATGTAATTGTGGAAACCATTCAGCACATGTCATGATTTCCATAGTATCCAAGGCATTACTGCCAAGACCATCTTAGTGGACAAATTCCCTTTCTTAATCGAGTTCACTCCTCGTTTCAGTCCTGTAACATTGAACCGGATTAACTTACCATTCCAACCATGTCTATCTCATGAGATATAAATATTTACTCAATGCATTGGAGGGAGATATAGGTCCCACCCATCTCATAATGAAATCATTCTTACTTGTGCAACAAAATAAACATACATCATTCATAATAACCCAATGAATAAAATGGGTTTCATACACATAATTCAATCATAACATAATCTATATAAAACAAATGGATATCATTTCATAAAAAGAAAGTGAAACCATGTAAATCATAGAGACATTATAATTGAAACATACACATATGAAATAATGTCATCTTAGATGGAAAATGATTTTTATAAAACACTTGAAATGGATTCTTGAGGAAAATATCCTTTCTTCTTCAAAATCATTTTCTTTTCACAAAATTCCATGCAATTTTATAAGAAAAGTATTTTCTTGAAAATAGTCATAAAATCTTGTAGAGTAAGCTTCATGAAAATGAGGTGTTATGAAACCATAAAAATTATTTTGTGCCGTATAAGTTAAAAATAACATTCTCCTTGTACTTTTGTCGAAAAATTAAAAAAGTACCTCGTATGGTAAACAAAAGAAAGATTCCTTCCATAGGATGTGCTAGAAGTATACAAGGGTAAAAATGACTTTAAATAATGATATAAATAATGATCCTGTATAATGATTTAAATAATGTCATTGACTTATTAAAGAATCATATAAATTGTTGTGATATCATATATGGTTCACTTATGACTTTATATTACCCGTTCTTTTGTAAATTCCATGTTAAAGAGCGTTTTGGGTAAAATCGTTTCATTTTTCGTCCGTGTTTTGACTTGTAATTATTCATATGATTAATAAGATCATGATTACTTAATTACAGAATATAAAACATGGTTTATATATAATATATATTCAGAATACATATATATATAATAGATCGATAAATGGAAAGAAATACACTGTTCATGGAGATGGTAGGTCGTACATACGCATGAATGCAGTTTTTGTTTCCTTATTGAGTTGAATGGAATTAAGTAGATGACATACATATATGTATATAAATAAATCCAGTAGCTTTATAATTTCATATATTTCATTATTATTTCTTATATATACTTTATAATCATTCTTAAATGGTTAACATGGAGAATGAATCTCATCGCGTTGTGGAGACAGTAGTCCGTACGTGCGCACGAGCGATGATATCGTTTCCATGATCGTGGAATTGTATTGGAGTGTATGTATACTATTTCAGAATCAATAACACTTTACAATAATCATATATAGTTATTTATTTTCACCATTATAACCATCCAAGTAAGGTGGTGGTGGGAAAATAGTTTACACCACGGCGTGGAGATGGTTTTCCATACGTACGTACGCGCGGTGATTTCGTTTTCTATAGGATGGATAGATGGTGAAATAGGGTTGTTTAATACTTATAATAACATATCAGTATATGAGTGATACTAATGTTATTACTTAATAATTAAAAAACTAAATAAAAAGAAGTGGAAGAAGAAATAAAGTTGAAAGAATCAGTAACGGACATTACCTCTTCTTTGAAGCGCCTCTTTGAGACCTCCTTTTAGGGTATTAAAATTGGTCTTTGAAGAAAAACAGGACCTCTAGGATGTTTCTAGGGAAGTGGAGAAGTGAAATTTGCATGGGTTTGCCGAGCTTGAATGCTCAAATTGGTGTGAGGAAGGGAGGGAGGATATTCCCTTTTATAAGGGAGGAGAGGGACACCTTTGGAAATATAAGAAATATTAGTTTATATTAAATCCCAACCCCACATAAAAACTTCCAAAATGACTAATATCTGAATATTAGATGATATAGGGTTGTAATCTCATCAACCAATAAAATTTAGACATGTTAGGAATCAATTTTAAACATTATCAACTTCATTTATCCTTATTTATCAATTTAATTTTATTTGTGGTAATAATATTCTAAATTTTAAATTATTATAAATAATTACATATGTGTTTTGAATTTTCCATAATTTGAAACTTTATAAAATTTTAGAAAATATAAATATAAATTTATAATTTTTAAATATTTTTGTGATTTTTAAACAATTTTATAATATGTTATTTTTATAAAATAACAATAGTGTCAATTTTGACACTATTCATTTATTTGAATTTAAATAAACAATATACAGAAGATATGTTCGAACTAAAATCTTTAATAGATTCATAACATGTCATATTTATCTAAAACATTAGTGGATCACATTAAATAGTTCATATAATATTTATTTTAATATTTTTAAAACCATTTATTTGATATTTCTCTTAATAAAATAATTTCAACATCACTATTATGTCACCTTTAATGATAATTAAATAATCCCTAAAAATTATAAATTAATTCATATGATGTCGATAATTTTATTATATTTCTGGAGACTATTCATGTTTGAATCTTCATTAAGTTTATCACTAAATTAAAATTATTATACTTATAAGATTTAAAAAAGTGACATGTTGTCACTTTCTTTGGTTTTAATAATAATTAAATTATTTTCATGGAAACATTCCATTAAATGATTCTAATCTGACCCTTAGGTGATATGGGTCGACTTTTACTCATCCAATAGGATTTTGGCTGGTGTTAGGTTAATTTTATAATCTTATATTTACCCTTAATTACCTGATTTACCTTTAACTATGGTAAATAAAATTTACCGTAATTACTATTCATAAAGCCCAAAAATAAAAAGTAGCTTATTAACATAATTTGAACCCACTTATTCTAAATATGGAATACATTTTTCCAAATTTAAAACACAAAAGTTGCAGAAATTAAATTAAAATTAATCCTGTTGTTGAAAGAAAACGGGTTTTTGTTTAAAACATTGCAAAAGATTGAATTTATTTAACCTAAAAATTCAATGAAAAATCAAGGCTAATGATATAAATTATATTAAATGGTAAAAATATATTCTATTTATACTTTAAAACCATTAAATATTATAATTTAACCACATAAATTATTACGATGAAAACTTTTGTTTTTAATTAAAATATAGCGTGTTTTTACTATTCATTAAAATATGAAAGTTGTCAGAATAATAAGAAAATTTTATCCAAGGTAAAACTTTATATCCTTATTCCAAAGAATAATTGTATTTTGAAAAATTGAACTTATAAACATGTCAAAAACTAGATTTAAAGTGGGTGCGCCATCAAAAGGTGGCAAAACTGCATTTTTTGAAAAATAATTATTTTACTTGAAAAAGTTATTTAGTTCACATAAAATGTTTCAGAAAATTTATAAGATGAATAATAATGTTATAAAATTTAAAATTTGGTTAATACTATTCATAATGTCTAGTTCGTGATAATATTATAACCATATATTGTTGTTTAGTGAAACCCGGTATTGCGTACAACACACGCTATCAAGGAAGGTCGCGATTGCGTGTAATGAAAGCCAAGTCAGGGTTGCATGTAGTGCAAGACTCCTTTGTTGTTGCATATAAAAAAATCCAACTATATTTCATATATATATATATATACACACTCAATGTTGCGTAGAATAACTTCTATCAAATGAACTTGAAATTGTGTATAACATGATCCAAGAATTGTGTTGTGTATACTGTAAGATAATACGGTGTTGCGTATAGAACAACATAATCTTGGTGTAGCATAAAACACATGACATCCAATAAATTAAAAAGAATAATTATCATAAAATCTCGGGTTGTTACATTCTACCCCCCTTAAAATGAATTTGGCCCTCCAAATTCGTCGGGGTTATAAATGGTTTACTACTAAAAGGTTTCTTTAATAGAAACCCACATCGTAAAAAGGAATACGAAAACCAATCTTTAAAAACTAAAGTATGATACGTAACGGTTACCCAAATAAAATAATCATTGGGTTTCCACATAGGTGAAAATATGGATATGGAAGAGAAATCTAACCATCGTGTTCTGATGGAGAGTGGTAGAGAACATAGATATGGAAAATCCATCAATCACAAAGCCATAGATTTGTGATGATCTAAGTCACCATCTGATTCATCGGATATAAGGGCACTATGACAACATTTATGATTTTCAGGATCATTTCCCTAATGTGGAAGAATTTTTGAATCAAAAGAAATTCTTACTTGATTTTGGTTCAATCTCACCATTGTTCATCCCTTGAACAATTTCCACTTCATCCCTTAAAGTAATGAAGTTGAATTTGTTATTCGTGAAGTGTTAACAGGTCATGTGATAGAATAATGGGTCATTCCATCTGTTTCAAACAAAAGGTTAGAAAAAGTTATCAAATATACATAAGTCCATCTATGGTGAGGTTAATCATATATGATTCCAAAAATGAACTTATACATCATATATCATACTGCTTAATAAAATAAAACTAGTTTCTACTAACCGGGGAATTCCTGTAGGCCAGTGGTAGGCGATAAAGGTCAGTCGCACTTTGGTTGTTGGTTCGATTCCCACAGCCTTGTCTGACGCGATGGGTGGTCAGTTCGATTCCCACAGCCTTGTCTGACGCGATGGGTTGTCGCCCGTCCTGCATGTTGTCCTTTTTATAAAACTACATTACTATAACATCCCATAAATAATATCTAAAAAAGTTCTATCCTTAAACAATACTAACTTATGTCGAACATAATCTTTTCCAATCTTTAGGCTTATCTAAAATACTTCGGTCCAAGCTCATAGTATAAAGAAAATGATTACTTGAAATGTCATAAAACAATCACGTGAATGCCATCATTTATCCACTATATATCATAAGATATATCTTGTTGGTCAAATTACAAACATGTGAATACCTTAATCATGTATTCTATTGAAGAATGAATACCCATTGAACCTGAGTGAAAACTTAAATGCTGTCAAAAGTTAACTCCTTCCACATACCAAAATCCCAAAATTTCTATATACTCAAACCATGATATCACTTTGTCCTTATTTTAGTCATGAGCTCATGATTACTATCATATTATTTTCTCCTTATCCCTTCCATATGCGCATTTCATCTGCTTTCCAAAAATATTTCAATCACTTTTTCATGGTTACCAGTACCATATAATAATTGAAAACCAATACATAGATATTCCAAATTCCACAATACCATAATTGAGATTCCATGATACTATTTTGAAATCCTATTACATAAACACTTAATAATTACACAACATCATTTTCATACTCAACATCACAAACAGTGATCGCATGAGACTTCCCTTTATCCTTTGGTTTAAGAGGTTGCTCACGTTGATCATCATTAACCCGTGGATTAGGGAATTTATTAGCATAATGCCCAATTTCCTTACACTTGAAGCATTGAAGTGTTGGTGGAGAGTTATCTGTAGTATTTTCTCTATTCACATAGTTAGCAACATTTTTCCCATTACTTCGACAATCAAATGCTCGATGACCTTCTTTTCTACACTTAAAACATTTTCTAGTACCTTTTAGGCAATCTCCACCGTGATTTTTTCCACACATTGAGCATAAAGAAACATTCATCTTCTTTTCGCCATTGTTATGAGATTTCTCCTTGAACTCCATCTTTTGTTTCTTTTCAAAACCATGAGATAGATATGTTACACCAACTTCAGTACAAGAAAACCATCGTTTAGCGGCGGTTTTTTCGCGGTGGTTTTTAAAACCACCGCGAAACGCGTTTCGGGACGCCATTTCGCGGCGGTTTTAAAAACCGCCGCTAAACGGAATTTTTTTTTATTCGAGGATTAGCGGTGGTTTTTTAAAAAACCTCCGTGAAATAGAAGCGGTTTCAGTAAAACCACCACGAAATGAAATGAAAAAATAAAAAACACGAGAAACCCAGAAATCACTAAAACGACCATAACTTTTGATTCGGGCGTCCGTTGAAGCGCCACGACCAGTCAAATCGAAGCCCATGAAGAGATATAGAGGCACATATAATCAAAACCATGAGACGGTATAAGGTGCGGAAGATATTATAGTTATAAGAAAGTTGAAAAAAGTTATCCAACTTCAAACGGTCATAACTTTCACTTCGGGTGTCCGTTTGGGCTCTACCACATATTAAATCAAATCCAGTGAATAGAGCTACACACTTGTTCGACACAAGAAAGCTTCTGTAATGTTTTTTGACCCCAAAAACCCCTATGAAGGCCTCCAAAACCTTGTTTCTGTCACCGGTGTCCCGTCGAACTTGTCTTTAAACGGACCTAACTTTCGATCCACGTGTTCGTTCGGCCTCCTCCACCTGCCAGATCATAGCTCGTTCCATGAGATTCAGTTTGACTGATCACAGTGCCCACATGCACTCCTAGATCAAATGTTATGGCCTTTTTAGTGGGTATCGGGTTTGTTATGTTTTTCAATGCCTCGTTTCTAGCACCTGTTCCCTGTCAGCTTTTTTTAAATTGTCGTAACTTCCGATCCGCCAGTTCATTCGGACACTTTCACCTTTCTGGTTGAAGATCGTTTCAGGATCTTTGATTTGACAGGTCGCGGATCTAAAACGGACTCTCGGATCATAAGTTATCTATGTTAATGTGAGTCCAATGTTTTTGTCTCTTTATTACCGTTTTGATGGGTTTTAACGGTTGCTCCATTTATTACTGTTCATTTGGGTTTCCATGACTTGTTATCGTTATCAATGGTTTTTTGTGGGTTATTATGATGATTATGTTGAATTATTAATAAGTTTTCCAGAGTTGTCACGAGTTTTTATGTGTTCTCATTCTTTCTAATGCCTCATTCTTCATATGCTTTTTCATCCTTTTTCATGCATTTTCAGGATTTTTAATCCCTTATCACGTCTTTTCATACTTTTTCATGTGTTTCCTTTATTATTTATTATTTATTATTTATAATATACTTTAATTTATTTATCATCTATTATTTGTAACTGGTTATTTATTATTTATTATTGATTATTTATTATTTATTATTTATATTTATTAATTATTTATGTTTATTTATTATTTATTATTTATTATTTGTATTTATTTATTAGTTATTATTTATTATTTATTATTTATTATTTATTATTTATTATTTATATTTATTTATTATTTATTATTTATATTTATTTATTATTTATTATTTATTATTTATTATTTATTATTTATATTTATTTATATTTATTATTTATTATTTATATTTATTTTTTATTTTTTATTTATTTTTTATTATTTTTTATTTATTATTTATTATTTATATTTATTTATTAGTTATTATTTATTATTTATTATTTATTATTTATATTTATATCTATTTATTATTTAATATTTATTATTTATATTTATTTGTTATTTATTATTTATATTTATTTATTATTTATTATTTATTATTTATACTTATTTATTATTTATATTTATATTTATTTATTATTTATATTTATTTATTATTTATATTTATTTATTATTTATTATTTATTGTTTTTTATTTATTTTTTATTTTTTATTTTTTATTTTTATTTTTTATTTTTTATTTTTTATTTTTTATTTATTATTTCTATTTATTTGTTTAATATTTATTATTTATTATTTATTATTTATTATTTAATATTTAATATTTATTATTCATTATTGATTATTGATTATTTATTATTTATTATTTATTATTTATTATTTATATCTATTATTTATTATTTATTATTTATTATTTATCTTTATTTATTATTTATTATTTATTATTTATTATTTATTATTTATTATTTATTATTTATTATTTATTATTTATTATTTATTATTTATTATTTATTATTTATATTTATTTATTATTTATATTTATTTATTATTTATTATTTATATTTATTTATTATTTATTATTTATATTTATTTATTATTTATTATTTATATTTATTTATTATTTATATTTATTTATTATTTATTTATTATTTATTTTTTATTTTTTATTTTTTATATTTATTTTTTATTTATATTTATTTTTTATTTTTTATTTTTTATTTTTTATTTATTATTTATATTTATTTATTTAATATTTATTATTTATTATTTAATATTTATTATTTATTATTTAATATTTATTATTCGTTATTTATTATTTATTATTTATTATTTATTATTTATTATTTATATCTACTATGTATTTATTATTTATTATTTATTATTTATTATTTATTATTTATTATTTATTATTTATTATTTATTATTTATTATTTATTATTTATTATTTATTATTTATTATTTATTATTTATTATTTATCTTTATTTTTTATTTTTTATTTTTTATTTTTTATTTATTATTTATTATTTATTATTTATATTTATTTATTATTTATATTTATTTATTATCTATATTTATTTATTATTTATATTTATTTATTATTTATATTTATTTATTATTTATTTTTATTTTTATTTTTATTATTTATTATTTATATTTATTTATTATTTATTATTTATTATTTATTATTTATTATTTATTATTTATTTTTATTTATCATTTATATTTATTTATTATTTATTATTTATTATTTATTATTTATATTTATTTATTATTTATTATTTATATTTATTTATTATTTATATTTATTTATTATTTATTATTTATATTTATTTTTTATTTTTTATTTTTTATTTTTTATTTTTTATTTATATTTATTTATTTAATATTTCTTATTTCTTATTTCTTATTTATTATTTCTTATTTCTTATTCATTATTGATTATTTATTATTTATTATTTATTATTTATTATTTATTATTTATTATTTATATCTATTATTTATTATTTATTATTTATTATTTATATCTATTATGTATTTATTATTTATTATTTATTATTTATTATTTATTATTTATTATTTATTATTTATTATTTATTATTTATTATTTATTATTTATTATTTATTATTTATTATTTATTATTTATTTTTTATATTTATTTTTTATTTTTTATTTTTTATTTATTATTTATTATTTATATTTATTTATTATTTATATTTATTTATTATTTATTATTTATTATTTATTATTTATTATTTATATTTATTTATTATTTATTATTTATATTTATTTATTATTTATTATTTATATTTATTTATTATTTATTATTTATTATTTATATTTATTTATTATTTATTATTTATATTTATTTATTATTTATTTTTTATTTTTTATTTTTTATTTTTTATTTTTTATTTTTTATTTTTTATTTTTTATTATTTATTTTTTATATTTATTTATATTTTTTATTTTTTTATTTTTTATTTATTAATTTTATTTATTTATTTAATACTTATTATTTATTATTTAATATTTATTATTCGTTATTGATTATTGATTATTGATTATTTATTATTTATTATTTATTATTTATTATTTATATCTATTATTTATTATTTATTATTTATTATTTCTATTTTATTATTTATTATTTATATCTATTATGTATTTATTATTTATTATTTATTATTTATTATTTATTATTTATTATTATTTATTTATTTATTTATTTATTTATTATTTATATTTATATTTATTATTTATTATTTATTATTTATTATTTATTATTTATTATTTATTATTTATTATTTATTATTTATTATTTATTATTTATTATTTATTATTTATTATTTATTATTTATTATTTATTATTTATTTATATTTAATTATTATTTGTTATTTATATTTAATTATTATTTTTTATTTATTATTTATTATTTATTATTTATTATTGCTTATTTATTATTTATTATTTATTATTATCGAGTATATATCTATTATTTATGTATTATTTGGTTTTTCAATTAATATATATAAGTATATTAAATTCTGTTTATTAACCACATGGCGAGCTTGCTGGAGTGGTAAAGTCTTTGGAAAATATGCAAGAGGTTGGGGGTAAAGTCTTTGCATGGGCATGCATGGGCATGGGCATGGGCATGTGCATGGGCATGTGCATGTGCATGGGCATGGGCATGTGCATGGGCATGGGCATGCGCATGTGCATGTGCATGAGCATGGGCATGGGCATGGGCATGGGCATGGGCATGGGATGTGCATGCATGGATAAATAAAGTAAATAATATAATACGAAATAAATAAATAAATAAAATAAATACGAAATAAAATAAATAAATAAAATAAATACGAAATAAAATAAATAAAAAATAAATACGAAATAAAAAAATAAATAATAATTTCTTTATATTGCATGGGCATGCATGTGCATGTGCATGTGCATGGGATGTGCATGCATGGATAAATAAAGTCCATAAAATAATACGAAATAAATAAATAAATAAAATAAATACGAAATAAAATAAATAAATAAAATAAATAGGAAATAAAATAAATAAAAAATAAATACGAAATAAAAAAAAATACGAAATTAAATAAATAAAATAAAATATGAAATAAAATAAATAAAATAAATAAATATGAAAATTAAATAAATAGATAAATAAATACAAAAAATAAATAAATAAATAAATAAAATAAAATAAATAGATAAAATAAACAGATAAAATAAATAGATAAAATAAATAGATAAAATAAATAAATAAATACAGAAAATAAATAAATAAATAAATAAATATGGAAAATAAGTAAATAAATAAATAAATACGAAAAATAAATAAATAAAATAAATACGAAATAAATATATAAATAAATACGAAATATATATATATATATATATATATAATTAAAAAAAATAACAAAAATAACAAAATTAAAAAAAATAAAAAAACCTCCGCTAAAAAACCACCGTGAAACGTTCTGCGAAGGTTTTGAAAACCGCCGCGAATAGTTTCCCGACGCACGATTTAGCGGCGGTT
Organism: Viscum album; assembly: GCA_963277665.1. Taxonomy (NCBI): domain Eukaryota; kingdom Viridiplantae; phylum Streptophyta; class Magnoliopsida; order Santalales; family Viscaceae; genus Viscum; species Viscum album. The sequence continues at coordinate 1,570,477,547 of OY728148.1, read as the reverse complement.
TTTCGAAATCGCCGCCAATCGATTTAGCGGCGGTTTAAACCGCCGCTAAATGCCTTTTTTGCCGTAGTGCTTCCAGTTCTACCTTGATTGCACAACGCACAATTTCTTCATAGCTATTGAAGTCTCTTATAGCTAATGCCTTTCGAAGACTTGGTTTTAAGCCACTGAAAAATCAGTCAACTTTACTTTCAGGTTGGATGATAAAGCCAGATGCATACCTTGCAAGTCTTATAAAATTCGCTTCGTATATTCCAACAGATTCATCATCCTTCTGCTTAAGCTCAAGAAACTCCTTCTCCATCTTTGTTTGAAGAATACGAGGGAAGTACTTATTGAAAAATAAGTTCTTGAACTCGTCCCATTCCATGGACTCAATTTCATCTCAGGGCCTTGTATTCTTAATTAGAGTCCACCACTGGTCTGCTTCACCTTCTAAATGGTAAACAGCTAGAATGACTTTATCATGTTCTGAACAGCGAAGTATGGAAAATATCTTTTCAATGGTACTGATCCATTGTTCAGCAACAAGTGGATCAGAAGACCCATTGAAAGAAGGTGGGTGTTTCCTCATGAAGGAATCAATATAATATTGTTCCCTCCTCTGCTCATTTGGAAGTCCAGAATGATTCATAGCTTGTGTAAGTATATCAATAAGATTTTGCACTCTATCTCCCATAACGTTGGTTTGTTCAGGAGGACAATCATTGCATCGTCCATTACATTGATCAACACGGTTCCTTCGAGTTCAAGCCATCTTCTAAAACCCAAAAAGAATAGTGTGAGAGGCAAAAATCATGCTAGGAAAACAATATAATAAAGGGGGAGTACCCTCAATATCTAACATCTTAGGACAAATTCTAAGATCGTTACCGTAGTTCTAGGACTATATCCTATACGTATACTTATCCTTAGGGACATCCCTATACATACCTTAGAAATATCTCTAGGGATCTCATTAATGTTTTCGCATCCTAGTTTCCAAAGGTTGACTAAACCTTTCCTCTGATACCAACTGTAGAGACTCAAAGCTTAACGTACATGGACATTACATTACTTTTGTAAAATACTTAATACATAACAAAAACAGACACACAAGGACCGTAATAGTTTAGTGTCTTTGGAAACTTGTAACATAATCTTTTAATCGTGGTGAAAGATCTTCCACATCTCCCATAAAGATCTTCCCCTTTTGTTTTCTTACCTAAAACCTTTCTTTATATCCTGAGGAAAAGAAAACATATAAAGGGTGAGCTCAAATTATCAGTAAGGGTAAGCATGGATAAAATAAAACAAATCATATACATTTGAACTTAAAAACATGAACATAATTTTTAAACATCAAAATCGTGAGCAATGACATAAAACATGGTAGTACGTAAGGCATAGATCATAAAGAAACATTAAGCATGATAAAATAGCAAGGGAGTAAAACATGTAATTTTGGAAACCATTCACCACATTTCATGATTTCCATAGTATCCAAGGCATTGCTTCTAAGACCATCTTAGTGGACAAAGTCCATTTCTGAATCGAGTTCACTCCTCGTTTCAGTCCTGTAACACTGAACCAGATTAACTTACTGTTCCAGCCATGTCTATCTCATGAGATATAAATCTTTACCCAATGCATTAGAGGGAGATATAGGTCCCACCCATCTCATAATTAAATCATTCTTACTTGTTCCACAAAATAAACATACATCATTCATAATAACCAAAAGAATAAAATGGGTTTCATAAACATCATTACATCATAACATAATCCATATAAAACAAATGGATATAATTTCATCATAAGAAAAGTGAAACCATATAAATCATAGAGACATTATACTTGAAACATACACATATGAAATAATTTCATCTTAGATGTAAAATGATTTTTATAAAACACTTGAAATGGATTCTTGAGGAAAATATCCTTTCTTCTTCAAAATCATTTTCGTTTCACAAAATTCCATGCAATTTTAAAAGAAAATTATTTTGTTGAAAATAGTCATAAAATATTGTAGAGTAAGATTCATGAAAATGGGGCGTTATGAAATCGTAAAAATTTGTTCATGCCGTATAAGTTAAAAATAACATTCTCCTCGTACTTTTGTCGAAAAAGTCAAAAAGTACCTCATATGGTAAACAAAAGAAAGATTCCTTCCATAGGATGTGGTAAAAGTATAAAAGGGTAAAAATGACTTTAAACATTCATGGAAGAAAAGTAATCATTTTATGAAAACATTTTGAGAACATATGGACATGGATAATAATCATGATCCCAGTAAATACTTACAAATAAACAATCTCGGATAAGAATGAGATTGGAATAATTATCCCTTACCTTATGTCTGATATGCTTCGTATGTATCCGAAACTCCTGTATAATGATTTAAATAATATAATTAACTTATTAAAGAATCATATTCATTGTTATGATATCATATATGGTTCACTTAAGACTTTATATTACCCCTTCTTTTGTAAATTCAATGTTAAAGAGCGTTTTGGGAAAATCGTTTCATTTATCGTCCGTGTTTTGACTTGTAATTATTTATTTGATTAATTAGATCATGATTACTTAATTACAGAATATAAAACATGATTTATATATAATATATATTCAGAATATACATATATATAATACATTGATAATTGGAAAGAAATACACCGTTCATGGAGATGGTAGGCCTTACGTACGCATGAACGCTATTTTCGTTTCCTTATTGAGTTGAATGGAATTAAGTAGATGACATACATATATATATATATATATCCAGTAGCTTTATAATGTCATATATTTCATTATTATTTATTATATATACTTTATAATCATTCCTAAATGGTTAACATGGAGAATGAATCTCATCGCGTCGTGGAGACGGTAGTCCGTACGTACGCACAAGCGATGATATCGTTTCCATGATCGTGGAATTGTATTGGAGTGTATGTATACTATTTCATAATCAATAACACTTTACAATAATCATATATAGTTATTTATTTGCACCATTATACCCATCCAAGTAAGGTGGTGGTGGGAAAATAGATTACACCACAGCGTGGAGACGGTATTCCGTACGTACGCACGCGTGGTGATTTCGTTTTCTGTAGGATGGATAGATGGTGAAATAGGGTTGTTTCATACTTATAATAACATATCAGTCTATGAGTGATACTCATGTTATTACCTAATAATGAAACAACTAATGAATAATAAGTGGAAGAAGAAATAAAGTTGAAAGAATCGGTAACGGACATTACCTCTTCTTTAAAGCGCCTCTCTGAGACCTCCTTTTAGGGTACTAAATTTGGTCTTTGAAGAAGACCATGACCTCTAGGATGTTTCTAGGGAAGTGGATAAGTGAAATGGGCTGGGATTTTTCGAGCTTGAAGGCTCAAATCGGTGTGAGGAAGGGAGGGAGGAGATGCCCTTTTATAAGGGAGGAGAGGGGCACCTTTGGAAATATATGAAATATTAGTTTATATTAAATCCCAACCCCACATAAAAACTTCCAAAATGACTCATATCTGAATATTATATGATATAGGGTTGTAATCTAACCAACCAATAAAATTTAGACATGTTAGGAATCTATTTTAAGCATTATCCACTTGATTTATCCTTATTTATCAATTTAATTTTATTTGTGGTAATAATATTCTAAATTTTAAATTATTATAAATAATTACATATGTGTTGTGAATTTTCTATAATTTGACACTTTATGAAATTTTAGACAATATAAATATTAATTTATAATTTTTAAATATTTTTGTGATTTTTAAACAATTTTATAATATGTTATTTTTATAAAATAACAATAGTGTCAATTTTGACACTATTCATTTATTTGAATTTAAATAAACAATATACAGTAGATATGTTCGAAATAAAAGATTTAATAGATTCATAACATGTCATATTAATCTAAAAAATTAGTGGATCACATTAAATAGTTCATATAATTTTTATTTTAATATTTTTAAAACCATTTATTTGATATTTCTCTTAATAAAATAATTTCAACATCACTATTATGTCATCTTTAATGATAATTATATAATCCCTAAAAATTCTAAATTAATTCATATTATGTCGATAATTTTATTAGATTTCTGGATACTATTCATTTTTGAATGTTCATTAAGTTTATCACTAAATCAAAATTATTATACTTATAAGATTTAAGAAAGTGACATGTTGTCACTTTCTTTGGTTTTAATAATAATTAAATTATTTTCATGGAAAAATTCCTTTAAATGATTCTAATCCGACCCTTAGGTGATATGGGTCGATATTTAGCCATCCAATAGGATTTTGGGTGGTGTTTACTTAATTTTATAATCTTATATTTACCCTTAATTACCCGATTTACCTTTAACTATGGTAAATAAAATTTACTGTAGTTACTATTCATAAAACCCAAAAATAAAAAGTAGCTTATTAACATAATTTGGACCCACTGATTACAAATATGGAATCCATTTTTCCAAATTTAAAACACAAAAGTTGCAGAAATTAAATTAAAATTAATCCTCTTGTCGAAAGAAAACGGGTTTTTGTTTAAAACATTGCAAAAGATTGAATTTATTTAACCTACGAATTCAATGTAAAATCAAGGATAATGATATACATTATCTTAAATGGTAAAAATATATTCTATTTATACTTTAAAACCGTTCAATATTATAATTTAACCACATAAATTATTATGATGAAAAATTTTGTTTTTAATTAAAATATAGCGTGTTTTTACTATTCATTAAAATATGAAAGTTATCAGAATAATATGAAAATTTTATCCAAGGTAAAACTTTATATCCTTATTCCAAAGAATAATTTTATTTTGAAAAATTGAACTTATAAACATGTCAAAAACTAGATTTAAAGTGGGTGCGCCATCAAAAGGCGGCAAAACTGCATTTTTTGAAAAATAATTATTTTACCCGAAAAATTTATTTTGTTCACATAAAATGTTTTAGAAAATTTATAAGATGAATAATAATGTTATAAAATTCAAAATGTGGTTAACACTATTCATAACGGCTAATTCGTGATAATATTATAACCATATATCGCTGTTTAGTGAAACCCGGTATTGCGTACAACACACGCTATTGAGGAAGGTCGTGATTGTGTGTAATGAAAGCCAAGTCAGGGTTGCGTATAGTGCAAGACTCCTTTGTTGTTAAGTATAACAAAATCCAACCATATTTCATATATATATATATATATACACTCAATGTTGTGTAGAATAACTACTATCAAATGAACTTGAAATTGTGTATAACATGATCCAAGAATTGTGTTGTGTATACTGCAAGCTAATACGATGTTACATATAGCACAAGATAATCTTGGTGTAGCATAAAACACATGACATCAAATAAATTAAAAAGAATAATTATCATAAAATATCGGGGTGTTACAACATTCATATACCAAACTTTCCATAAACAGTGGGTGTACTACCTCGTACCACCCTATTCAATTATCAACTCACACACCCTCGAGTCATCCAATAAGAATTATAAGCTGACCGTGCTACCCGACACGTCAGTCTCTTGATTCTGAATGTTCTTGAAATTAAAGCATCAACCACACAACCACTGGTTGGTTGGACTACTAATGTGGTTCCAACTTACCCAATGTACTTTAGGTTTTGATGATCTCAAATACCCTTCAAATTTTACAAATGATGTTGTATTTAAGTGTGTTCATCATATTTTATCTTATTTCTAAGTGTTTCGACCATTAATTTCATTAATTATGTAATTTTGGATGTTTGTGATGAAATTTTCCTATGTCTAGAAAAATTAGTTGTGTAAGGTTTTTTTCTATTTAAAGAATCAGCTACATGAGCAATCAGTTATGAAATTTGTCTGCATGAAGGATTCACCTACATAAATCAGCTACATCATAGAATCACCTATATGGAAATTACCTACATTGATAAGATTGCCTACATGATGACTTGGCTACGTAGATCAGTCGGCTACATAAAACAATTACGTAATCTGTTACACGAATCAGATATGTGGTGAAATAGGCTACGCCGTTCCAATTAGCTATGTCAATTTTTGCTATGTGAGTAAAAAGACTACATTACTCAAATTGGATACATGAATTTAAAAGTGAGAATCGGTTACGTGATAATCTATAATCAACTACCACTATGCCAAAATCGGTGTTTAGTGGTGGTTTTTTTTCATTTAACTACGGTTAAAACTACCGCTAAATCATTTTGCGGTGGTTTTGGAAAACGGTCATCAAATTGTGTGTCAGTATTTACTTAGTGGTGGTTTTTGAAAATCGGTGCAGAACGATTTAACAACAGTTTTTTTAACCAGGTGAATCATTTAGCGGTGATTTAAATTGCCGCAAAATTATTTCACAACTATCTTTAATTTATTTTTATTTATTTTTTTAAATAATTATTTCATTTTTCTAATTTTCGTAATTAATTAATTATTTTTTTAATTATTCTCATAATTTATTATTTATTTATTTATTTATTTATATTTATTTATTTATTATCATTTTTTTTATTATTTTATTATTATTGGTTTATTGGTTTATTATTATTTTATTACTGTTTTATTATTGTTTTATTATTGTTTTATTATTGTTTTATTATTGTTTTATTATTGTTTTATTATTATTATTTTATTATTATTTTATTATTTTATTATTGTTTTATTATTATTTTATTTTATCATTATAATTTTTTTAATTGTTTAATTCTCTTAATTAATTTTTTTATTTGGTATTTATTACTATGTACATGAAGATGCACATACACATGCATATATCATATAAAGAAATTCTATGTTGGGTGAGATTTGAACCCCTTACCTCTTACTTATTCTCTAAATACTTTATCACTCAAACAGGCTCTTCATGTGGTGAATAAATATAATTTAATATACTAATACATATATATCGATTGAAAAAACAAATAATACACAACAAATAGACAAAAAATAAATAATTAATAAGTAATAATGAATAATGAATAATGAATAATGAATAATTAATAATTAATAATTAATAATTAATAATTAATACATAATAATAAATAATGAAAAATAAATAACAAATATATAATATATAATTAATATATAAATAATAAATTAATTAAAAAAATAAATAAATATATGATAATAAATAAAAAATTAATAAATAACAAATAATAAATATTAAAAAGTAAATAGTAAATTGTGAATAAATAAAAAATAAATATATAATAAATATATGATAAACAAGTAATTAAAAATTTTTAATAACAAATTCATAAAAAACTAATAAAAATAAAAAATAATTTAATTATTAATGCATAAATAATAAACGAATAATAAATAAAAAATAATAAACAAATGAATAAGAAATAAATAATATAATAATAATAATAACAAATAAGATTTTAATAATAAATTAATACTAAATTAATACTAAATTAATAATTCATGTATACACACTACCTAAATAATAAATAAATATTAAATATTAAATAAATAACAAATAATAAATTAATAAATAATAAAAAAATAAATAATATATAAATAATAAAATAATAAAATAATAATGAAAAATAAATCAATAAAATATAAATAATTAATAATTAATTAATAATTAAATATATAAATAAATACATAAATAAATAATTAGTAAATTAATTAATGGTAAATGAATAATATATATATGTAATAAATAAACAATAAATGGATAATAAATAAATAAATACATATATAAATTAATAAATAAATAATAATTAATTAAATAAAAAATGGATATAAATGTCTAAAAATATATATACATATAAAAAAAATTACATAAATATATATAAACACACATTTATGTTTCATAATTTTATATAATCACCCTCATATATATAATTGTATATTAATATATATATATATATAAACACAAGTAAATATAAATACCTATCTCTATATATATATTTACACATATATGATATAAAAATATATTAGCATAAATATGTATAAATATTTACAAATGTATATAAATATACACAAATATTCATAAATTCATATAAACATATATATATATATAATTAATAATAAATTACCAAAATAGAGGAAAACACAATAATTGCAAAATCATCAAATAAATATGAATGTAAATCAATGGAATAAAATCATAAATGACATAAAAATCATTTTAAGACACTCTTAAAAGAAGATAAAATCTCATCAAATGTGTATGATATATATATATATAATGAAATTTATTTAAATATATTATATATCAATATTTATTTACATATATTAGAGTATATATATATATATATTTGTTTATCAATACACACACATATGTATATGTTAACATTATTTACATATGTGTGTGTGTGTATTCATATAGTTTTACTATTAATTCATTTGTAAATTATACTTAATGATGATAATATATTTATATAAAAATACAGTTATAAATGATGTGTACACACAATATATGTATTTATTTAAATATATTAGAATATTTATATAGATATAGATTTTTTTATCGACACACACATGTTTATATATAACCGTTACTTGTATAGGTATATATATACAAATTAATGCATTTTAAGAAAGTAAATAAAATAGAAAATTATTTATTTTAAATGAAATGAATAAAAAAATTATTTCCATATGGTTTATATGTTTAAAAATAAATTTCTACATAAATTTGTATTTATACACGTGATTTATTATAAGTAAATATAACAAAATATGCATATATTTAATTAAAAATAAAACAAAATTGTGATAAATGAAAAAACATAAAAAACTATAATATCAATATGAATATAATCACTAAGAATAAATTCAGTCCTCACCAAAAAAATGACAATAACACCCCTTAAACTAGGCTAAAATTTCATGAAATGTTAAAAAATGGGGGTTCCTAGACTAAAAACTCATTTTTTGGAGGCCTTTAGGGCCTCTTTTGACCTCGAAAATATAGTGATGAGGGTCCCCTTGGTAATCAAAGTGGAGATCTTATCATAGGATTTGATTTGATATGTGGTAGGGCCTAAATAGACACCCGGATCAAAATTTATGGTCCTTTAAAGTTCAAGATCAATTTCCTACTTTTCTTGAAACTATAATAAATTTAATTTTTTCATTGTTACAAAATTTAAGTCAAAATGTGGTTTTATTTAATTTAATAAGCTTTGATTTGACTAGACGTGAAGCTAAAATAGACTCTCATATCAAAAGTTTTGGTCATTTGATGTCAAAGTATGATTTTCCACTTATTGAATATTTGTTTTAAGTTTCAAATTATTATTAACTAGTAATTATAAATATTTATTAATTAACAAATTATAATTAATTAAAATTATAAACAATGAACTATATATTATAGTAAATAAAAAATCCAAAATCATGATTAAATGTATTTTTCCCTTTAATTTAGCGGATGTTTTATAAAAAATGCCATTATTTCCCGATGTTTTTTTTAAAAACCACTATTAAAAAAATTATTTTTTTTTTTGAATTTTTTTGGAAAAAAAAATATTTAAAAAATATTTTGCAATGGCTTTTAAAACATCCATGAAAAAAACCCCACTAAAATGTTTTTTTCGTGTGGTTTACATCATGCTGTAATCTGTATTTATTATCATTGAGTCACTTGAGTGAGCTTTTAATGTAGTTGTGTGATATTTAAATGTTGGATTATCTCTTTATATTTAGATCAATTATAATAAGATACAACTACCAAGACAGTAGAAAAGTAAAAAGATAATTTATTTTTCTTTACTATTGTTGAGATATTTTGAAAATAAAAGGCCATGTCTCAGATCATGGATTCTATGGATCATGTTCTATGAAAATAAAAGATAAGTTTTTGCATGTATTTTAAAAAGAGTGTCGTTGTTAGAGTACATAATAGATCCTGTGTGAAAAAATAAGAGATATACATAGTAGAAGAGAAGTGCCTATACGTTTCTCTACTTTTTGTGAAAAAATAAGAAGAAGATTCATATTCTATAGTTTTACTACATCATCCATCTATATTATCATTTAGAAGACTCTCTTTAAGTTATATTCTTTTCTTATCATCTTTCTGAGATATTTATTCTTTCTTTCAGTTGTATATGACAATTATGTGTGCATATGTAAACAATATGTTTTCTTGTCTTTTGTTATAAAGGTTCCCGAAAAAATAATATGAAGGTTTTTGTTTGTAAAGACTTGTTAGATCCTAGTTTAAAGATCTTGTTCTTTTGTTACAAGACTCAATATTTTACACTTAATCTCATAGTCTCTTGAAAAAGGACTATTATCCCTTGGAAAAAGGACTGGTTTAGTGAAAATAACCAAACTCATGGAGAAGAGGGTTGGTGGAGTATACTAGGGGAATTTTATTCCCCAAACCACTATAAATCTTTATGTCTTTTTATTTCCCTTATGAATTTATTTTACGCTTCTACTAGTGATAAGAAAAGAATAAAAATTTAGTCATTACTAAATTGTGTGTATTTATAAGTGAATAAAATTTGAAGAAGTCAGTTCACCCCCCCCCTGTTGAGTCTTTTACAAGCCTAATCGGCCAAAAATTGGAATTAGAGGTTTTGAATCTTGAGTTCTCATATATCAAAAATTGAAGTCTAAATATATTTTTATAATGGATGATATGATTGAATACGGAGAAGGTGTTTCTACGGTATGGAAACATTATTTCAATGGTGAGAATTATGGATTCTAAGAGGAATGGATGATTATCTATCTAAAGAAACTTGGTCTAAATTTTTCTCTCAAAGCCGTGAAGCCGTGTGAAATTTTAAAAACTCAAAAAAAAATCTGGGGATCCAAATACTGAATCCAGTTATAATTTAAATTCTAAAGAGATGAATGATATTATTTTTGGATTACGTCTGAATGAGTTCAAGAGAGCATCTCAATGCCAAATATTCCAAGAAATGTGGACTACCATTTCATTTTCTTATTAAGGTACATGTAATATAATATCTCTCATATATGATACTTCTAAACTTAATTTTGATACGTTCATAATGAATTAAATTTATAGAATCATCCAATTAAACATAAATATTACAATGATTGTAAAAAACATTTCTACTCTAGGAATTCCAATTATTGAGCCAAAGAAATCCTTGAAAGTGATAATAGGTTTAATACCTAAGTTGGGTAGAATTTATACATAAATTCAACAATCTAAATAGGTCAAGAACATTAAAATAAATATTTAATTGGAATTATAATGATGTTTGAGGTAGATATGGAAGCTAAATATATATATAATATGTTATTTATGAAGGATAATGATTCTATAATAGTCTAAAATTAAAAAGATGATAATAAGTATAAGGAAATTCAAATAGATGAATCACTTGATGAAGTTACTTCTAAAATTTCTAACTCAGACAATGGGATTGATCACTTTTTTAGTAAATTCATAAATTTTTATAATAATATATGAGTTTTTAAGAAACCCTTCAATAAGTAAAAGGATTTTTAAGGAAATTCAAAAGAAGTGAGATGTTATGAATGCAATAATCTAGGACATATTGAACTAGATGATCCATAGTTATAAGATAGTAATAATCCAAAGGAAAATTATTTAAAAAAATTTGGTTAAAAAATAAATCCAAGAAAGAAATGAAGGAAACATGGAGTGATTTTTATGATTTAAGTGATGTTTCACGTTCAAAATCAGAATCTAAACAGTATAATCATATGATCAACATGTTTTTTGTGGCACACTCTAATAAGGTACATTCATATTATTAATATAAGCATGAAGTTGAATCTGAAAATGGAAATTTATCTTAGAAATAATGAAACGATTATTGTAGCATGATGGAAACTAAATATGAGTCTTTAAAAATCTCTTAAAAAGTTCAATGGTGATGTTGCTAATGAAAAAGAAGACTTGAATAAAAAATCAGAATTAAAAATCAATCTTGAAAATTCTACTTCATCATGTGTTGAACATGGTAGTAATATTAAACAAACAAAAAAGAATTTCAAGATTTTAAAGATGTATCAAGAGTCTTCACAAAATTAGAAAATTATTTAAACCAGATTCTTGGAAATAATAAAGCTCATAAAAATAAATTTTGCATAGGAAGCCAAGGTGAGAAGCCAAAATTTTATAAAAAATATTTTGTTCCTAGTTTTAAAAAAACAACCTCCCTAAAATTAGTTTTTCCATTGTATATATTTAGTGCATTATTCTGACAAAAATTATTTAAAAAACCCGCATTTATTTGTATTTAAATTTTTATTAAAAAAATAACTTTTCAAAGTTTGGTGCTATAATTTATAGAAAGCATAAATATATTTGGGTTCCCAAATATTTAGTCATTAACTTTTCTTGTAAAGACTCTGATTTTTCATGTATTACATAAGAATATTATATAGATTGTTTTTGGGTCTAGGAGTTGAGACAGAATGAGATTCTGAGGCCCGGTGAGCCAGAAATTGATATTTAAAAAATATTAAAAATATTAATATCATGAACATGTATTATTCCTAAAAAAATATAATATTTATTTAATAGAGGATATAATCATAAATCTAAGGCCTCCATTGAGTTCATAATTTACACTTTACCCTAGGTGTGACATAATCTTCATTGGCACTGAGCATTTCCATAAATTATTCTCGTATACACAAATAATAAAATAAATTATTTTATTTTATGTATTTAATTATTTATTTATATTGACATAGGGACATATTTCATCTATAAATATACAGTTATGATGATATCTCATGGTTATCTTCTTAACCCTGGAGATCTTGAGGACCTTTGGAGGAGTGCATTCTTGGCAGATGGCAACGGATAAGATCAAGATCGAGGATTGTTGTGCCATAAGAGTTTGTGGATCTCTAAAATGATGGAAACATTGGACCATTATTCATCAAAAATTGATCCAAACTCCATGTATAATATTTTATTTGTGTGATTCTTTTATCTCGATCGAATGTGGATCAATTCTACAGACAAGAATTGACTCGTGCATCAATGGTTTATTCATTAACGGTTGATTTATTTGTTCATTTATTATTTCATCTTCATTCATATAATTCATCAAAAATGGATTGATTCAAAAATGAATAAATGTTGAGATTCATTACTCATGTTTTTGGTTTTTGGATCCCCCCTATTTCTTCGCACATTCATCAATAACAATTTCTTTAGCCTATGATTTGATGAATATTAAGTATATGATTATTGCGCGAATGTTCTTTGGCACAATGAATAAATATCATAGGTGTGGTTCCTGATCGAGGGTTTGATTGATGTGTGATGATGGAGGATGATTGGAGGTGGATCATATCATTCTGAGGATTCCCATTCTTCCTGGTTTGATGAGTATAAGTGACAAGTGGCTCAACAGAGATGATTTTCAAGCAAGTCAGAACTTGGGTCTCATCAATCAGCAACGGTAGGAGTTAGAAGAACTCAGATGCATGATTACCTAGCTAGAATCATGGTTTCAGTGGTGTATATGGTGATTTAGAGAATAATCTGTGGGTTATGGAAAATCCTAGGTCATGCGGTATCTAATCTAGAGATAAATGCCACGAGGGAACCTTTGTGTGGCTCTAGGGTTTTTACAGAGAGAAAAATATCATGCACTGTGTAAAGACTATAACACACCATGTGAACCTTGTGGATGTCTCAACATTTATCTTGAAAGGTAAACATGAATGGGAAATTTGGGGTACATAGACATAGCCCAAGTACATGGGCATAGCCATGTACTCAAACATTGTCATGTGTATACGGGCACAAATATGCGTACACTGGTTAGTACATGAGTGTGGATAGATGTCATGAAAAAGGTGTTATAAGAACTCTACACACTATTTATACTTACTTACACACCATTTATTTTGTGGTTTACATGTTGTTTGAGGTGGTGACACACGGTCAGACCAATGGTTTACTAGACACAACATGCACTCCCTAGTACACACCATATACCTCTTTTGAGGGTGGTTGGAGGCCTTTATTTCTTTAGTTTGGACCAGTATCAGTGAGTGTGTTCCCTTGGTCTATACCTTTAAGGGTGTAATGTTTCATTACATCCATAAATCTGGATTTTTATCCCCTCTAGGTGATAATTCTCGTATAGAATTTGTGGTGTCCCTTTGTGGGACCGGAGTGTGATCCTCTATCAGCCATTTTTATACCCTAGGTGAGATTCACAGAATTGGTATGAAATTATTAAATAAGTAGTTTATCTCCTATATATAATGATTTTTTGTAGGGTTCATAGTATCTTTTTCATGTGATCCCCTACATAGAAGGTTGATCCAGATTGGTTTTTTGGTGTCCCCCAAAATTCCTGGTTGTGATCCCTTATCTGAGTATTGTGATCTTCAGAGACCAGTGAGTTTTATTGGGTGGTTCCCAATGATCATAAACTCTTGGATGAGTGTCTCTGGTGATAAAATGGCTTGTATAGTGGGTTCTCAAAGAATGATCATTTCCTAGAAGCTTCAACCAGAATCTTATAACTAGTAGTTTGGTTGAGACCACGTAGAGGTGCAGTGTCCTTCTTAAGTATATTTAGGTTTTTCTTCTTTTATTACAATATCCTTATTATGATTTCTCTATTATTGATGTTTTTTTCTTAGCATTTTCTGGGTGTCCCACTAGGTATTGTTGTACTCACCCATGCATGGGGTCTTTTTGCACATGTCAGGACTTATGAAAAAAAAGTTTCCTTTTTTCAATTTCCTAGGAGGACGAGGAGTGAGTGAAGCATAGCTTGAGCTAGAAAGACTAAGGTATTTTCTGGGTAGTCTCATTTGATAGTATTCCCCACCTTCTGAATAGGTATGACTCTCTATAGCTTTTGGTTAGGCTTGTGTTTGTGACCATTATCACTTTTAGTACTTTATTTCTATACTCTAAATGGGGTATTATAAATACATGCATGAATTGGTTTCAATTGTTTTACATTTCAGAATTGTATGGGCTTAGATGTGTGTGTGTGTGTGTAGGTACATTAGGATAATGAATCTCATGTGTAGGTTATGTCTATTTGGTGTTGTTCACAAGCCACTGGTCTACTGGAGGAAGGTTTGGGGTAGTCTTGGATCATCCCCCAGTGGGTCTAGTCGTAATAGAGTCGTATTAGAGGAATTGGTTCTATCTAATGACTATTATCTGTGAGATTGGTTTTGGATTTTTGGAAACAACATTAAAGTGTTTCAAGTTCACATTTTAGGCGAGTGACCCAGATAATGGTGTGGTATCCAAATTATTCATTCAACAAAACTCTAAAAACCAACTTGTTCACTCGATATATATAGACACTACTTGTTGGGGAATCATTAGTGCATGAATTATATAATAATGGGTTATGTTTTCCATTTACATCTTGATTAAGAACCCTATATATACTCGTTTACCAAGGTATATCTTATTTATTTCAGGGTTCCTCTATGAAGAGACTCATCCAAGACTCATATGCATGATCACAAGGATGATCCAATGAGTAATAAAACTTCAACACGGGGTCATGTATATAAGATAGTACCTCCATGTGGTTTATCAGCTATACCACCACCCATTGAGGAGAATTTAAAACAAGTAGTATCGATTAAGGATGCACATAGGCTGAGTGTGCTACATGAATTCTAGAGGAAGTGACCTCCCAAATTTCGGGAGTATCCAGAACCACAGGTGGTTGAGGACTGGCTATAGGTAGTCACTTGATTTTTCCTCCTTGTGAGGATGTCTGCATATCATATGGAACCCCTTATAGTGAGTACTTATTCAGGGATATGTTGGGAGATGGAGGATTCATGTGAATCAGTCACACAAAGAGATAGTTATATATTGGTTAGACTTTGTGTGTCTCTTTAAGGAATACTTTTATCTGTCTATGTTCGATCAGTGTGCATACTAGAGATTATTAATCTGCAACAGGGCAGTATGATTATGGTAGATTATTTGGAAAGGTTTACTGATCTCTCATATTACTCTATGGATATGGTGAAAGATCCATTCTTCAAAGCTTAGACCATTAAGAAAGGCTTGCACAGAGATATCAGGGATTCAATGATACCTCTGTGAATTACCTCATAGGTTGGATTGCTTAAGTGGGACATAGTAGTGGAGAGATTCCTGGTATAGTAGATGCTGATAGTGGGTAATGGTAGTGGGAACCCAAGATATGAGACCTTAGAAGCAAGTAGCTGACAATATTCATAGGGATCCTAGCATGACATATACTTTAGGAGACAATCCAAGGATAGAGTATTAGTGGTGAAGTTCTTTTAGGATGGATTAAGTTAGTCGAGGGATGGATAGTGTATCTCTTATGATGATCGAGGACATCTTGCATAGGATTTTCTAACCCATTATACAATTTCATAATATATAGTTGAGGGACCACCAAGGAAAAGGAATAGGCAAGAGAAAGGAGGTTTGAATATTAGCATGTGTGGATAAGTGGTGGGTTGAGTAGTAGGAGGTGGTCATAAGTTTTACCTATTTCCACCACCACACCTAGGTGGTCCATGCTAGGATCAGGGAGCTGGAGGTGAGGGAAGAGGATAGATTCATGCTATGTAGGCCTATAAAACCAAGGATCCTAGGATGATACAAGGTAAGATATATGTATTTTATACCTTAGATATATTAATGATAAACACAGGTGTGATTCATTCTTCTCCTTCCACTTATTTGGTTTGCGACTTAGAGATTCTAGTTGATCCTTTGGCTTGACCCTTTCACTTAGAGACTTTGACAGGAGGTGAATCACTGATTTCACACTTTCTCTGATAGTATGATCTTATTATTGGAGGTGATAGCTTCATATGGGATATTCTTATGGCAGTGATGGGGTCTTATGATTTCATCCTAGGTATGGACTAGCTATCCACATTTCACACCCTGATTGACTATTTTTTGTGGAGGATTTAGTGTGTCCATAGTGATGGGATGATGTTTTCCATTGTGAGTGAAAAGGAAACCCTCTAGGAGTAGTATGAGATCCGGTATAGAAAATTTCATCCAATTACTCACCAATTGGCTAGCATGACACTTGGAGATATAAATGTTATTGGCTACCAATTCCATATGGTGGAGGTGGGGTATGAATAAGTATTTCCTAAGGATGTTACATGCTTACCTCCCCATTGATATATATAATTCTTCATTAACATACACCCCAAGATGGCTTGGATATTTTCACCTGTATATCAGATGGATTTTGTAGATCGTTGTCATCTGAGGGTGCAGTTACATGACTTTCATACGAAGGGTTTTGTGAAACCCAGTGTTTCCCCCTGGGAAGTCCTAGTGTTGTTCTCCAAGAAGAAGGACATGATCTTGAGGTTATGTGTGGATTATTGGCACTTAAAGCAGGTGACTGTGGAGAATAATTATCCACTACCAAGGATCAACTACATCTTTGATCAGTTGAGAGGGTTTCAATGGTTCTCAATGACACACCTCGGGTTAGGCTATCACCAGTTATGAGTACGGGATGGACATATACCAAAGATGACATTCAGATGTCGTTACAACCACTATGAGTACTTGCTGATGTCATTTGGTGTGACGAACATCCTATCCGTGTTCATGGGACTCATGAACCAAATATTTAAACCTTTATTATACTGTTTTTTGTTGGTCTTCATCAACAATATCCTAGTATACTCGGTGTCCAAGGAGGGGCACACAAGACACTTAAGGATGGTCCTAGACACACTATGAGATCACCATCTTTATGGGAACATCTCAAAATATCATTTTTGGATTTGATAGGTCCACTTCCTAGGATATGTCATCTTAGAAGTAGGAGTGGCAGTGGATATTGTAAAGTTTAAGGTAGTTCTAGCTTCGGATCCACCTATTAGTGTTATTGAGGTGTGTATTTTACTTGGGTTAGTACGGTACTATCAGTGGGTTATACTCAATTTACCCATTGTTGTAGTACCCTTAATAGATTTGACCTAAAATAGGTATCCTTTCATGTGGATGTTAAAGTACTAGTAGTGTTTTTTGGAGTTGAGGAAAAGGTTGAAGAGTACCCCCATTATGATATTTTCTGAGGATGTTCTCAAGTATATAGTGTTCTGGGATGTCTTGGGGACCAAACATGGTTGTGTTCCAATGTAGAGGCGGGTAGTGATTGCTTATGGGTCCAAGTAGTTTACACTACATGATAAGTACTACGTGACCCATGATCTTTTGCTAGTAGCAGTATTCTTCTCTCTAAATATATGGAAACACTAACTTATGGGTGACATGATTATCATATACTCTAACCACAAGAGTCTCAAGTATATCTTCTCTCAGGAGGATCTTAACTTGAGATAAAGGTAATGGATAGAGTTCCTCTAGGACTATGACATTAAGATTATATATACACCTGGGAAGGGGAACAAGGTGGAAGACGCTTTCCTCATTATATTTTTCCTTAGTGGACAAGGATGGCACTTCTTATATCTAGTTGATGGTTGTTACCTCCCCAATTTTATAGCATATTAGGAAATATTAGCATAGTGATACTAAATGTGAGACCTTACATAATCAGATATCCACTAGATGATATCCTGATGGATTTTTTAAAGGTGGGGATCATGTTATACGTTTCATAGGATGGATGGTGGTACTAGTGATTTTTTGGGAGGAGGTGATGAGAGAGTTCCATACATCCCCTTTTTTCGTTCATCTTGGTGTGGTGAAGATATACCAATTTCTACAGTTTCAATTTTTTTGGCTAAGAATGAGAAAGTGTGCAGTGGTGTTTTTCTCTCAATGCCTCACTTTTCAGCAGTTGAAGGTTGAGGACCAAGTTCTAGACAATTTAGCTCAACCCCTTGAGGTACCAGAGTAGAAGTAGGATGGGATATCCATGGACTTCATGATGGTGTTACCATGTATGTCTGGGGGACATGATTCTATCTGGGTGATTATAGACCATCTTACCAAGTTACACCACCTCCTAGATATTTGAGATTATATTTATATAGAGAGCTTGGGAAGCTTGTACATGCAAGAGATTTTCCAACTCCATGGAGTTCCCTCAATGGTCATTTCAGGACACGTATCTCACTTCATGTCTAGATTATGGAGAGGATTACAGGATACCTTTAGGATTCAATTATGTTTGAGCGTGGAGTTTCACCCCCAGAATGACATCCAAACTGAGTGGACCATTTTGGTATTAGATTAAATGCCTTGGTTTTTCTTGTTGAATTTTTGTTATAGTTATGGGGATCACCCACCCTTGGTAGATTTTTCCTACAACAACACCTACCATTCCACCACCAGTATGTCACCATTTGAGTCCTTGTATAGGAAACCCTATAGGTCACCCCTTTTTTACTACTCTAAATGATCCAGCACTCATGGGGCCAAAGTTATTGAGAGCTATAACAGAGATGGTTCAAATCATCCAGGATTGTGTGAGGACTACATAGATCCAACATAATTCCTATATGTAATGATAATGGAGGTCTATGTAGTTCGAGGAGGGATACCATCTATTCCTGAAGGTCTCGACTTGATGTGGATTATATAGATTTATCCAGGGTGTTAAGATATCTTCAAGATTCATTGGCCCATTCTACATACCTTCTAGATTTGCTAAGGTGGCGTACCTCTTAGTTCTACCACCCCAATTATTCCAGGTACATGACTTCTTCCACATATCATAGGTGAGGAGATATGTTCATTACCCATTGCATGTTATCAACTAGGTTGATCTAGAAATAGGAGATGAGGCTACCATTATTGAGTATTTGGTGGAGATCAGGGATTATCAGGAGAGAATCTTTCAAGGGTGATCGGTTCCACAAGTGTGTTTTCGGTGGAAGAATGAGAATCTTCAGGATAGTACCTAGGAGCAAGAGACCCAAATGCAAGTTCAATACCCTAATCTTTTTTAGTATGTTTTTTTTATTTTTGGAATGAAAATCTATAAGGTGGGAAGAATGTGAAGACTTAAATTTTTCTATATTTTTCTTCAGAATATTATATGGATTGTTTTCAGATCCAAGTGTTGAGTTGGTGTAAGATTCTGAGGCCCAGTGAGCCTATAATTGTTATTTAAAAAAAATATTAATATCACAAGAAAGCGTTTTCCCTAAAAAAGTGGAATAACTCTTAAATGGAGACTTTGATTAAAAATATAAGGTTTTTGTTGACTTCATAACATGGACTTTACTATATGTGGGACATAATCTTTGTTGGCTTTGGGAGTTTTGGTAAAGTGATATTGCAAGTGCAAATAAAAAATTAAATTATTTTATTTTAATTTATTTATTTTATTATGGGGCCAGAGTGACCTATTTCCTCTATAAATATATGGTTATGACGATATATTAGGGTTAGTTTCTTAAACCTAAATATATATAGGACCATTGGAGGAGAGAATTCTTAGTCGATGACATCAGATCGAATCGTGATCAAAGATCGATACGCCATTGGAGTTCATGGATCTTTCAAAAGACGGTAATGAAAGACCATTCTTCATTAGCGATTGATCCAAACTCCAGGTAGGATGTTTGATTTATGTGATTTTATCCTATTCTTTTATGCCAGTTGAACGTAGATTAATTACACAAAGTTCGGTCAGGAGAAGATTCCATTCAAGGGTAGTAAGTATCGGTGATGATGTAAGATTTTCAGTGGGATTTTTTTTATTAAGTCTAAAGATTATGATGTCACTTTGAGGTGGTTAATTTTTATTAATTTATGGATTTAATTGAGCACATCATTTTTATTTCCCTTTTTAAGATTTTTTTGGTAAAATTTGGTGGAATGTTTTATAAATTTCATTGGCTTATAAATTTTTGTTGGAAATAAATTTATAAGATGTGAATATAAATGGATTATGAAATGAAAATCCTAATTAGGGTTGAGACACAAATTTTTCTTTCTTTAATTCTTTAATTATTTAAGGTACTGAATGAGTTATTTATCTTGCTTGTAATTATTAATATTGTTCATCTAAGAAGAGTGTTAATTTATTATTCCTTTTAATTATATGTGTCGGCTCACTTGAAGGTAAAGAGAAGTTGAACTCCCAGTTGGATACAAATTGGCTTTTATTCAATTATTTTCAAAAATTTCAATTACAATTACTTTCGAATAACTAGAACCCAACTTTTCAATATTTTTTTATTTTAAGGGGGAGATCGCATTTCTAACTTGAGCGAGTTCATGGAGGAAAATATTTTTAAATATCATTTATTTGAGGTGTTATAGTTTATCACTTTTGAGATTTATTTTTCTCCACTAAAATTGATTAAGTAATTTATCAAGGATAATAAATCCAATTGGGTGGATGACCATGTGGGCTTGAAGAAGAAAATATCATCAACGCTTCACAGGAGTCACGCAATCATCTGATTCAAGGTCATCATCACGTCTGAGAGTTGGGATCTATTTGATCGGATAATTTTTGGGTTTTTCTTGACACATCTGAGATCTAGGGTCATTAGACCCTGAGAACAGGGAAGATGAACTCTATGTTTGTGAAAATTATAAGATAAACTGAGCTCAGATGGGTTTTGGTGAGCGTGAAGACAAACCGTTTGTGAGATTTCACATCATATGTCCATTAATTTTGCTAGATTTCAAACCTCTAACATTGAAATCAGAGTCACAAGTTTTATTTTTGAATGAAATTGAGATGTTCATGAATATGGTCACCAGAGAACCCCCATTGGAAACTTTTGTGCTCGGTGAAATTTCTCTTTGGAGTTGTTCATCTGAATTCCATCTATTCAAAGCTGAGTGTGTTCGTCTTCTATTGGCTTGGTATAGAATGATTTTTTCTTAAAAAAGACGTAATATATATAATAGGTTTTGACAAAAGACCTGATTTTGACAGTATGAATTATCATGGAACACTTAAATGAAGAATCAATGTTATAAGAGGCAGTCAAGGGAGATGTTTTGAGTTTTGGATATCAATGTTCATCATAGAGAAAGGGATATAAGTTCAATTTTTTTGTAGATTTTCTGTAAAGGATCAGGGGGTGTGCTGCAATACCATTGGTATTAAGGTTTAGGTTTGTGTGAAGTGGGTGGTTGATAAAATAATTGTGGGGTTTCGAAGGTGACAATGAATGGTTGATCTCTTGATCACTCAAACTAGTTCTGATAATTTATGCTTTTCTATAAGTGTCCGAATTATTGGAAGGAATTTTTTGAGTAACAATGTTGTTGATAGAAGGATAAAGGAAGGGAAGTCTGTCAATTGTGACAGACTCATCATATTAGAAATGTAAGGTGGTGCAGTAAATAAGAAAATAAAATAGGGTTCTAATGAACAAATCAGGGACTTGACTTCATCATTTATATGCACATATTTTTAGAGAGCGTTGAAGACAGAGAATATTCCTCAACATATAATATTATTTCCTTATTTTCTTTTTTCTTTCTTGTTGTAATGATTCACTATGAAATTGAAATTTTGATTATGTTTTCTGGCTAAATATTTTAGAGAACAAAATTGAATGGTTAAAATTTTTCTAATTTATGCATTAATCTTTATTCCTGGGTTGTGGAACTCTCAATTCATTATAGAAGAATTCATAAATTTTATTCTTCAAAAATCAATAAAAAATTATTTTGATTTAATTCATTCAAGAATTTCTACAACATTTTCAATCTTCTAACAAAGAAATTGTTTCAGTGTGCAGTACAAAAAAACTGACAAATTGATTTATTGAAAATTATTAATGATTTGCAAGAATAATTAATTCTATAATTTAAAAATTATAGAATTAATTCATTCATAGTTTGATTTGATGATATGGCTTTTCTACTTCTAAAAATTATAGTTCTAGTGAAACTTTTCTGTATGAAGAAACATTTATAAAATCAACCAATAGAGTTACCTGCGCATTATTCTTTCTACATTTCTTGTCTATCTATCTGCTACTGCTTGAAACCCTGAACATTTTTCTTATTTTATTGTTCGCTGTATTTTCTTTTTCTTGGTCTAAACGTTAAAACTTTATTCTTTGAGGTTTTACACCCTACACACAAATTTTACTAGTTTTTTAATAGGGTTTATAAATAGTAAATTTCTCACATAGTCAACGATAGCATGGTAAACCTTTGGTGTTGTTTCCATAGAAGGAATGTGAGGCTAATCAAAAAAACATAATAAAACTCTAAAATCAATTTGTTAAAACTTTTTGAAAAAATATTTTCAAAAATTCCTTTTATTTTTTAAAAAAAACTGATCAAATTTTTTTTAGATAGAATCTTCAATATGGGTTTTCATGCACATTAGATCAGGACCACATAGACCATGGAGCAGCCCAGTTCACACAGAACATGCCCCAGAAGAGGATAAGAGCAGTAAGAGTAGCATCCACCAGAAGTAAAGCTAACCGGATTGGAAGAATGAGAGGGTATGACAGCCACCATCAGGACCAGGCACCATGCAACTTTGTACGGAGCAATTCTAGATGATCCAAAATGCAATCTAGGTGATCAATGGTGCAGAATCTGAGGAGGGAAAGTTCTAGTGGTCTGGGCCTACGGGTCATGTAATGGGCATGGTATGCCTCTTGGAATTCATGTCATGTATTGTGGGTCAGTCGGGCCTTGTTCCTTAGGCCTATGGGACATATACGGGTTCCCCTTAAACCATTAAAAGGGGGATTATCCATAATAAAATAAAATAGAAGGCCTCTGGGCCATTTGGGCTGCTCAATAATTAAAATGAAAAAAAATAAAAAATGAAAGAAAAAGTGGAAATTCTGAATAATTTTCAGAAAAAAAACTCTAAATCAACAACCTCTTAAGAATGAGATAGAAGAGTGATTGATCCTTGTGGAGTTTTAAGAGCCAAACGTTTCTAGTAATCTATCATGCATGAGGCACACTCCTAGGGCTCAGAACTATGAAATAAAAAACCTCGTGTTTCCATGTTTCCATCATATAATAGACTTCCTAATGAAGACTTTTTAGAGTTTATTTATACTATGTGGTGTAGTAACTACCTTTAACAGGGATGAGTAAGGAAGAGATAAATGTTAGAGATTTCCCTTTCTTCCTTCGGGGAATTTCTAAATCATGGTTTCAACAGATTGATGAGGACATTTTTGACACATGGTATCAGTTGGCCAATGCTTTTATGATGAAATTTTATCCATGAATAATGACCACTAAAATTAGGCATAAGATCATAATAATTTTATAAGACGAGCGTAAATTATTCCATGAGTCGCGGGATATATTTAGGGGTGTTCTTAGATAGTGTTTGAATCATTAGTTTACACTAGACTTTCTTATGGACATATTTTACAATAGTCTCACCCCTTATCACAAAACTTTAGTTGATAAAGCTTTTGGAAAAGATTTCAGCAGCAATACTGCTGAAGAATTGAAAAAAATATTCAATACACTTGTACATAATTCCCTACATTAGTGTTCTAGGATAATAATAATAGATAGGAAAGAGAATAAAAATATTCATCAAGTTGAATTCAATGTTACTGAATATTATAATGAAAAAAATAAAAAATAACTTCGGGAGAAATGCCACCATTGTTCTATGTATGGTCATTCCAACTATTGCTACCCTAACTTTGATATTACCTCCCAAAAACCTGAGAATGCATATTTTACTAGTTACACACCTATGTTACAACCAATGAATGATCAATTTTTTAATAATTATAATTTACATTATAGAAATCACCCCAAACTTTCATGGAAGGAGTAGGTGGTTTTTAGACCTGTTGTACCCCCTGACATTCAACATAAACCTAGGCAGCAATACCAAAATCAATCAAGGGAGTAACCTTCTAATTCTCAAGGGTATTTTTAGGGATAAATGTTCTCTAAACTTGATAAAATTTTGATTATAATTTATTTTCAAGATGAAAAGTTTAAGACTCATTTGAACAAACAAAAATCTTAATATGATTCAAATAAAATTCAATCAGATGCAAGAATGAAATATTTTGAAACTCAAATGGGCCAACTTGTTCGTGGTTTGAATAAGAGGGAGAAAGGTAAATTAACAAATATAACTAAAGTCAAACCTATAGAAAATATCATGTTTATTACTACTATGAGTGGTCTTAAGACTCACCAATAAGTCCATAGGGACTCGAAACCAATTGAAACTAAAAAATTGGAATGAAATGATAACCCAAATAAATAATCCACTGAAATAAGAAATCTGGACTGCTGAATTGAAAAAAAAATTCAATAAACTATTTCACTTGTTAAAGATGATGATAAAGAGCTGAAAATCATGAAAAATAAAGGGAAGTTAAAGAATAATAATGAACTTGAATGGATTCCCATAGTTTTGAATATTTTGTCTCCACACATTCCTTTCCCTGATAGATTAAGAAGATCCATCAAGAACCTAAAATTCTCAATTTTATAGAGTTTTTTAAAAAGCTTCACATTAATATTCCAATTATAAATTATTTAGTCCAAGTTCTTTAATATATTAAAATACTTAAAATAATTAATTCAAAAAAGAAAAATCTTGAGGATTTTCCCACTTTCATCTTAATTGAGTAGTGTAGTGTTGTAGTTCAAAATATGATACCTCATAAGCTCAAAGATCCTGGTAGTTTTGTTATTCCATGTACCTTTGGAAATAGTGGACATGTGAATTGCCTTTCTGACCTTAGAGCTAGTATCAATTTCATTTGTGACCGTAGAGTTTAATATTTTTTAAGAATTAAAAATTTCCTCACAATATGGAAATTGTTCGAGTGATTATCTTCGTGAATTTTAAGAATCTTTTGATGAAGAAGAATAATTTTTAAACATGATTGATGAGATAAATAATAACACCACACGAGATGAAACTTGTATTGGTATTTTTTTCAAGTAAAGAGATAAATCTGGGAGATTCTTATTTAGGTGAATTTTTTAAAAATTTGGATAAATTTGCTATAGAAAACATTTTAAAACCCAAAATTGAAATTGATTCTTAGAATTTTTCAATTCTGGAATGCAGTAAGGAAGAAGGTTTCTTTAGCTCTCATTCATTTTTTAGGAATAAAATTGAGTACATTGGACCTCCTAGACCTAAGTTCCTTCCTTCTAGTCAAGAAGAACCAACTTTAGAGTTGAAACCTCTTACTTCTCTTCTCAAATATTCTTTTTTGGGTAAAACTTCTACCTTTTAGTCATAATCTCTGTTGATTTAGCTTTGAGTTGAGTCAAGAAGAGAGTTTTTTGTTTGTTATTAGGAATTTCAAGTCTGTTATTGGATGATAAATAATATTAAGGGGATTTTTCCATCTTTTTTGTATGAATAAAAAAATTATGGAACCTGATCACAATACTAGAGTCAAATGTTAAAGTAGATTAAATCCAAACATAAAAGTTGTAGTTAGAGAGGAAGTCATTAACCTTCTTGATGCTAGAATAATTTTTACTATCTCTGAAAGCCCTCAAGTAAGTCTGATATTTGTTTTTCCTGAGAAGGGGGGTTTTAAAATTTTAACTAATGATGAAAATGAATAAATTCAAATTATAAAATCTATAAAGATGAGGGTCTGTATATATTACCAAAATCATAACACTACCACAAGAAAATATCATTTTCCAATGCCATTTCTAGATAAAATTCTTGAAAGGATGGTTGGAAACAAATTTTTCTATATTATGGATGGTTATTCTAGTTACAACTAGATTCACATAGCCCCATAAGACTAGAAAAAGACCACATTCACTTATCCATTTGTGACATTTTCCTACAGGTGGATGCCCTTTGTTCTGTGTGGTTCTCCTTCCACCGTTCAAAGGGGTATGATGACTATATTTTCTGACATGATTGAGAGAATAATAAAAGTTTTCATGGATTAATTTTTTATTATTGTTTCTAATTTTTAGGGTTTTCTAGAAAATTTAGAAACTGTTTTAAGGAGATGTGAAGAAACAGACTTGGCCTTAAATTTAGAGAAATTCTAGTTCATTGTTATAGAAGGAGTTTTCTTAGGCCATAGATTTTCTTAGAGGGGAATGAAAGTAGAAAATTATAATATTGAAGTGATTTAAAAAATTCTACCTCAAACAAATGGAAAATAAATTCGTAGTTTCCCAGTACAGGTTGGTTTTTACCGAAGATTCATCAAAGACTTTTCTAAAATTTTCAGGCCACTTTGATCACTGTTAGTGATGGATATTCCATTTGTGTTTGATGAGGAATTCTAAGAATAATTTAATATGATAAAGTTAAATCTTACATTATCACCAATAATTACTTCCCCTGAGTATAAACTGTCATTTGATGTTATATGTGAAGCAAGTGACTTGGTAGTTGGGGCAGTTTTGGGTCGAAGAAAAGAGAATAGGTAACATGTGATTTACTATGCTAGTATATTTCATGATGATGCCCTGAAAAATTACTCTACTACTGAGAAATATTTTAAATCTATCAGTTTTTCCTTATACATATTTAGGTAATACCTCATAGGATCAAGAGTCATAATATTCACATATCATTCTACTTAGAAATATCTTTTGGCTAAAAATGAATAAAAACTGGGAATTAAGAGGTAGAGTTTTTTGTTACAATAATTTTATTTAGATATTAAATATAAGAAAGGTTCTGAAAATTTATTATCTGAATATTTATCTAGATTACCTATAGCCACAATTCAAACTAGTGATCCAATAGAGACAAATACATTTTTCTTGATGAAAAATTGTTTGCTGCTTCTGTGAAACAATCTGCATGGTTAGAATATTTTCCAACTTCTTAACTATTGGTGTCATTCCAAAATAAATTTCAAAAAACCAAATAAATAAGTTTGTTACTGATGTAAATTACTATTTTTGGGATGATCCCATTCTATTTCGGAGGTGTGTTGATAGGATTTTCAGAAGGTGTTTTCCTGGGTAAGAAATGGTTTCTATTTAAGAAAGTTATCACTCTTCTCCATGGGGTGGACATCATGGGGGAGAACAGATAGCCTAAAAGATCCTCCAATTATTTTGTTTACTGATATACCCTATTTATGGATGCAATAAGTTTATTAATAATCTGTGATAAATTTCAAAGGCTGAGAAATGTGGGTAGGAAACAAGAGTTGCCACAAAAGGGGATTTTAAAGGTTTAAATTTTTATGTTTGGGGGTAATATTTCATGGTATTTTTTATATATTAATGTGGAAATGAGTAAATTATTGTTGTTGTATACTAGGTCTCTAAGTGGGATGAGTTTTTATCTCTTCTTATCAATATTTCTAGTAGTGTTGCAAGTTTTATGAAAAGGCATATTTTCTCCATATTTGGTGTGCTGAGAGCTTTCATCATTGATGATGGTACACATTTTAAGAACTATAAATTCAAAATATTAATGGAAAAATATAGATTTATTCATAAAACCAATACCACCAATCACCCACATTCTAGTGGGAATGTAGAGGTTTCAAATAGAGAACTAAAATAGATTCTGGAGAAAAGTATTATTAGTTCAAGAAAAGAATGATCTTTAAAGCTAGATGAGGCATTATGGGACTATAGGACTATGTATAAAACTACCATATGGATGTATCTGTATAGATTTCTCTTTGGTAAGACATTTTATTTTCCTGTACAGCTACATAAGAAATATTATTTGTCAATAAAACACCTCAACTATGATTTCAAGTCTGCTGGAGAAAGGAGGTTGTTGGAGTCCAGTGGGATGTAAGAAATTAGAATTCCCTATTGTGGGAATTATATAATTTATAAATAGAGATAAAAATATTTTCATGAATTAATAATTGAAAATAGTCATTTTAAGGTTGGTTATAGGGTCTTACTTTTTAATTCAAAATTAAAACGTTTTCTAGGGAAACTCAAAACTAAATGGTCGGAACCCTTTACTATCTTGAAAGTGATTATCAATGAAGCTTTAGAATTAGATAGGGATGAGAATAGACCATTACTGGTTAATGATCGAGTGTTAAATATTACATTGAGGTGAATTTGAAGTTCTTGGATGTCATCTCTGTTCCGGAAAGCAAAATATCTACTAAGTATAACTGAGGACTTTAAACTTAGCGCTTCATCAGATTCAACCCAATTTCCTTGATGTTTTTATTTTTGATTTTTCAATAAAAATAACTTCTTGATATCTAACTCATTATATAATATCCTCTTATTCATTAAAATTTATATTATTTTCACAAGTCTTTAAATTGTTCTTGTGGAAGGTCATTGGATTGACAGGAGAAGTGGAGTTTCTTTGGATGAAGCTTCAATTTTTTCTACCTTTATTTATGGAGATACAATCCTAAGAATAATTTATTCACTTTATTTAACCTTATCTATGGTTAAATTATTTCTTTAAATATATTTTCTAGTTAATAATGTTTATCTTTTCATTCTATAGGAATGGTAACCTTCTAGCTAGGGCATTTCACTCAAGGGATGTATGGGGAGTAAATTCTGAATGTTCTAAAAGTATTAAAGATTCCACAACCATGGGAGTTTAAATTCATTTCCATTATTTGATTTATAGTTATTTATTGGCTTACATTGAATGAATTTATGTTTTGGGAAAAACTCCCTAGGAAATTTGGAATTCAATTAAAATTGTGTTATTTTTTAATTGTTTACATGTATTTTGTGTTTTTTTTTGGAATTTGTTTTTTGTGCAGAATTTTAAATCCTTAAAGGTACATTTAATTCTTCTTTATTTTCATAAAAATTATAATTTTTTTGAATCTATATCTATTTTCAATAAAAAATACTTAAACATGATGCATTCTTGTGCCTTGTTGAAAATTTGTGGGCAGTGTCAAAACAGGATTAAGCATGTACCCAGTTTTTATTTTGAGAAAAGTGTTTGAAGTTGAGGAAAATACTATCTGAATTTTATTGTGACCCTTAAAGCATGTCATTGAACTACTAAATTGAAATTTATTTATGAACCATATTCTCTAATTGTTTTCTTCCACATTTGAATACAACTTTTAGGAAAAAGTTGAGTTTTATGTGTGGAGAAGAGGGCCTTCTTTAGAAAAACTAAATTTTGATTTAATGAAAATCCCATTAGAATCCCTTAAAATTTTTCATAATTGTTATATTCTAAAGTTTTTATTTAAATTTTTTAGTGGGATAATTTTTTTTCTTAATCTTGAATATTGTGAGGCCACTTTGAGATGGTTGGTTTTTATTACTCTATGGATTTAATTGAGCACATCATTTTTATTTCCATTTTAAAACATTTATTTTCGATAGAATTTTGGGGAATGTTTTACATTTTTCATTGGATTAGAACTTTTTTCTAGAAATAAACTTATAATATGTGCATATAAATGGATTATGAAATGAAAATCATAATTTGGGTTGAGCCACAAATTTTTCTTTCCTTCATTCATTAATTTTTTAAGTTGCTGGATGTGTTAATTATCTTTCTTATAATTAATAAACTTATCCATATAAATAGGACATCTATTTATTATTAATTTTAAAGGTTAACCTAGAGTTAAAGGGATGTTTTTAATTCCAGTAAGATGAAAATTGATTTTTTTTTAATTATTTTCAAAAAAATTAATTTTTATTACTTTTGTAAAATAGGAACCCAACTTTTGGATGAATTTTTTATAATTTAAGGGGGAAATCACATTAATAAATTGAGAGAGTTCATAAAGGAAAATATTTTTAAATATTAATCCTTTGAGGTGTACTAGTTTATCACTTTTGAGATTTGTTTTTATCCAATGAAATTGATTGAGTAATTTTTCAGGGATAATAAATGTTTAATTATGAGGGAATTTTATGAGGATCTTATTTCATGCATTTTACCACATTGTTTTTTTTTCAATTTTTAATGTATTTTTATTGATAAAATAGGTATTAAATTGGTTAATCTAAGTATCATAATTTTTTTTATAATTACTGAATTAATTATCATTGTGTACAAATGTTTAATTTAATATGTGACTATTATGAGGTAGTTGAGACTTGTCAATTTTTATTTAACTTTGTATTAAAATATCAATTGTAATTTAATTCTAGTTTTTATTTTAATTTATCTTATTGATTTATTTTGTATTTTTAATATTTAATTTTAATTTTAAGTATTAGTTTTTATTTGTTTAATTTCACTTATTATTCACTTACTTTTATTTCTCTTGGAAATAGGTTTTTATATGAAGATTTTGAGTCTATGTAATATATTTTGGTGCACCGTAACATAAAATTATTATGTGCCACATACACAAATTGAGATGGTGTCAGTAAGATAATTCTCTTCAATTGGACTTTCACAATGATAAAAAACCTCTTAAATAATGAAATTATATTACTCACATAAGAGAAAAAAGGTCCAGATTTCATTAGAGGGGATAAATCCTTTCTACGTGATAGAATTGAATCAGTTGGGCATAATTATTTCTGAGCATAACTGATTTTGAGTCCACACTCCTTTGTCGAAGATAAATCATTTTACTCATGTAAGATGATATATATTACATGGGTGATTTACCGAGTAATAATCCTAAAGAAACAAAAATTCAAAGGGAATCTTGAGAAGATATGGGTTAAATTGAGAACCTGACTGATTGAGGTCGGATGAAGTCATTCGAAACCGAGAATGAAAAGGGAGAAAAAACTAGAATCCATAAATGGGATAATACTGATCAAAGATGAATGATACTTATAATACATCTCTATATCAATTGTAGAATAGTCAAGATCTGGCTGATTCATGTCTTAGTTGAAGGTTTGATTTGAATATTTTCCAAGATTTGATGAATATCTAAGGCTGAGAGTTGGTATTCAGTGAAGAAAAACTGAGTGAGATTTTAATATATATCCAAATGAACCATGAAGAAGATTAATCATGATCCACATATAAATGATCCTGAGTGGGGACTGTTGCAGTAAATTCAATCTGGCTGATGACCACTTGAGATTGAAGAAGAAAATATATGCAACGCTTCTCAGGAGTCACACAATCATCTCATTTGAGGTCATGATCACATATCAGAGTTGGGTTCTCTTTGATTAGATGATCTTTAGTATTTTGTTGAAACATATGAGATCTTAGGTCATAAAACCCTGTGAATAGGGAATATGAACTCTATGGAAGTGAAAATATGAATATGAACCAAGTTTGTATGGGTTTTGGTGAGCGTAAAGAAAAACCATTTGTGAGATTTCGCATCAGATTCGCATTCATTCTACTCGATTTTAAACCTCCAACATTGAAATGTGATTCACAAGTCTAAATTTAAAATTCAATCGAGTTTTTTCTGAATCCAACGACGGGATAACCCCCATCAAGAACTATTGTGCTCGGTGAAATTCCACTTTGGAGTTATTTTTCTGAATTCCAGCTATTCAAAGGTAAGTGAGTTCATCTTTTTTCTCCTATGCTGGTATGAGTTGTTCTTAAAAAAGACATAATCGTTGTAAGAGGTTTTGACTGAAGTCCTGATTTTTATATCATGAATTATCATATAACACTTTGATGAAGAATAAGTGTTATAAGTGGCTATTAAGGGAGATGTTTTGAGTTTTGGATCCCATTTAGTGTTCATCCTATAGAAATGGATTTCAGTTTACTTTTTTTTTTATAGGTTTCTGGAAATGATCACGGGGTGCACTACAATTCCTTTGTTATTAAGTTTTAGGTTGGATTGAAGCAGGTTGTTGATAAAATAATTGTAGGATTTTGAAGGTGTAAATGAAGGGTTGAGTTCTTGGTCACTCATACATGTTCTGACACATAGAAGTAACTTGAGTAATTTATACTTTTATTCAAGTGCTATAATTATTGGAGGGAATTATTTGAATAATAGAATAGTTGAAGAAAAGTTAAATAAAGGGAAGTATATCAATAATGAAAAACTCATCAAATTAGAAAATTAATAAAGTACTGTAAACAAGAAAAGAAAAGAGTTCTTTGATGAACAAATTGGGGACTCCGTCATTATTTCGACGCATATATTTTTGGAGAGCGAGAATGTGAGATATAAGGTGAGAACTAGGTAGTTGACGACAGAGAAGATTCATCGGTAGAGAAGCTTCTCTCCCTATTTATTTTATTTTTTCTTTATTTTTTTATTGATTCAATCTAAAATAGAAATTTTGATTGTGTTTTATATCTAACTATTTTAGTTAACAATATTTATTGGTCAAAACTTTAGTATTTAATACATTAATATTTCTTCATGGGTTACTTAACTCTCAATTCATTCTAGAAGCTTTCATAAATTTTCTTCTTCAAAAATCAATAAAAATTTCTTTCAATTTAATTCATTCAAGAACTGCTTCACCATTTCCAATCTTCTGACAAGGAGATTTTTTGAGTGAGAAGCACAAAAAAATTAATTGAAAAATTATTTGTTAAAAAATATTAATCATTTTCATAAATAATTAACTCGATAATTGAAAACAATAGAATTAATTCATTTATATTTTGAATTATCAACTTAGTTGTTTTACTTCTCAAAATTATAGTTCTAGTGAAACTTTTGTGCGTGAATTAAAGAAACATTTATTAAATAAGTCAACCAATCTCCTTGGAATTATTCTTATTGCATTTCTTTTCTATTTATCTACTAATGCATGAAATCCTGAATGTTTTTCTTATTTTCTTATTCTTTTTATTTTATTTTTCTTGGTTTAGACATTAAAACTTCCTTCTCTGAGGTAATATACCCTACACACAAACTATACAAGTTTTTTAATTGGGTTTAAAAATAGTAATTTTTTCGCATAGTCAATGATAGTGTGGTCAAATCACTTTGAGGGTAATTGGAGCCCTTAATTTCTTCAATTTAGACCAGTATCAGTTGAGTGTGTTCCATTGGTCCATCCCCTCAAGGTTATAGTGCATCATTACATCCATAACTTTGGATTGTGATATCCTTTAGAGGATGATTCTCAAATAGACTTTGTGGTGTCCCTCTATGAGACCAGAGGGTGATCCTCTATCATTCATTAATATACCCTACATGGGGTTCATGGGATCCATGCGACCCCATTAGACAAAGTGTTTATTACCCATATAGAATCCCATTTTTGTAGTTTTTTTTGGTATCATTGGAATATTATCCCCTACATAGTGTGTTGATCCAAATTGGTTTTTTGGTGTCCCCTAATGGTCCTTAGTGTGACCCCCTATTTTAGTATTGAGATATTTATAGATTGGGGAGTTTTCTTTGGTATAAACCAATGATCATGACCTATTTGATGAGTTTATATAGATATAGAATGTTTTATGGAGAAGTTTTTCCCATAATGATCATTTACTAGAAGCTTCGAGTAAAATCATGTGGTTCGTAGTTTGGTTGAGATCTCCTAGAGGCATGGTTTCCTTCCTAAGAATATCTTCGTTTTCTGCTATGATTGTTATATCCTTGTTATGAGCTGACTATTCTTTATGTTTTGTGTTTATTTTGTTTTTGGGGTATCCTTCTGGGTATTGTTATAGTCACCCTTGTATGGGATCTACCCGCACGTTTCATCTCTTATGTAGATGATTACCCTTTAGATGATTTCCTCAGATGATAAAGATATAGTGGATCATAGGTTGAGATAGAATGACTGAGGTCTTATCCGGGTGGTTACATTTGATATTAGTCCCCACCTTCTAAGCAGGTTGGAATATTTTCAATTTTTGTTTAGGTTTGTATTTATCCCCTTTATCATTTTTGATACATTATTGTCATACTCTGATTGTGAGATTATAGATCAATGCATTCATTAGTATTAGTTGTTTTACATTTAATCATTGTATGGTATTGGATATATATATATGTGTGTGTGTGTAGGTACATTAGGTTACTACCTCCCATGTAAGGGATATGTCTACTCAACACTGGTCGCTATTGCCAAGCCTATTAGAGGAAAGCTTGAGGTAATCATGGCTCGGGCCCCAATGGTTTAGTTTGTGACATCACTGGACTAAAGAAAATATGGGCACCAAAAAAATATTGTTTGATTTATTTTTTGTAGGGAAAAAGGTCCAAGAGCATAAATTATAAATTGTATATGGACAGTGGATGTTCAAGGCATATTCTTTATTATTTCTTTAATTTCCACTCCTTATCAAAAGTTTATGGAGTTTATATCACATTTTCTGATAATTCTAAATGAAAAATTATGGGATTTGGATCTGTTGGTAATCCAAGCTCAGTCCTCATCAATAAAGTTATTTATATGGAAGGATTAAATCACAACCTTATAATTTTCTTACAACTTTGTGATAAAGTTAATTTCATTGATTTTTTAAATATTGCATGTTTAGTTTTTAAAGATAAGATTCTTAAATTTAAGGCACCTAGAATATAGAATGACTATACTCTAGATTTTAATTCTTTAAGTTGAAAAACCCCGAACTGTTTAAATACTAAAACTAATGAATCTTGGATATGTCATAGAAGACTGGGAAATTTTGATGTTTATTTTTTGAGTAAATTATCTAAAAAATAAGTTTCAGATTTACCTAAGCTTAAATTTATAAAAAAATAGTTTTGTGTTTAATTTACAATGATAAAGTAACACAATTTTTCTTTTAAACTATGTAAAGAGGTTACTAATTCTAGACCCATAGAATTAATTCATATGGATTTATTTGGTCTTTATATAGTTTCAAGTCTAAGATTAAAATCTTTTGTTTATGTTTTAGTTGATGATTTTTCTAGATTTACTTGGGTTTTCTTTTTTATGAGTTAAGAGTGAAGCTTGTTCATTTTTTTAATTTTTTTTAAAAAATTGGTCCAAAAATTAAAACATACCAAAATTATTTCTTTAAGAAGTAACCATGGAGGATAATTTGAAAACCACAAGTTCAATGCGTATTTTTCAAAACATGGTATCAAATATACTTTGTATTCCCCCAGGACACCTCAACAAAATTGCATTGTTGAGAGAAGACATAGGAATTTTCCAGAAATTTCAAGAATAATGTTATGTGAATATAATTTTTCTACTCATTTTTGGGATGAATTTATGAATATATCATGTTATGTCATAAATAGAGTTCTAATTAGACCTACTTTGATGAAAACACCCTATGAGATATGGAATAATAGATATCCAAAATTTGGATACTTGAAGGTTTCTTGGATGCATGTTTTATATTCTAAACACCAAGGATAATCTTTGTAAATTTGATCCAAAAGATGATGAAGGAATATTTCTTGGATATTCTACTACTTCCAAGGAATTTATAGCTTTCAATAAATTTTCAAATATTGTTGATGAATTAACTCATGTGAAATTTGATGAAGGTGGTATTTTTTTATCATAAAATGACTCAGATTGATGTGAAAATTGATTTTTTGAAAACATGGTACTTGAACCTCTCTATGAAACTAAAAAATATTTATGATATAGAACTTTATTTTCTAGAACCCAATACTTAAGTGTTGGATAAAATTGAATGAGAAAGTGTGCTACCAAGACATCCTACAACCATTAAGAACAATCCCTTAGAAAAATCCATAATAATCTTAGATGAAGTGATTAGAACTATAATTAATGTTGTAAATCTTGGGGAGTTTTATAAATTTTTATCTTAGATAGAACCTAAGTCTATAGAAAAAGTCTTGTTATATGAGAGTTGGGTTATAGAAATGTAATGGTAATTAAACCAATTCAATGGGAACAGGGTTTGGGAATTATTTGATATACCCTTTGAATATCTTATTATAGGAAAAAAATGGGTTTATAGGAATTCATAGTATTATCATGGTTTGATCGCTATTAATAAGGCTAGGCTAGTTACTAAATGTTACAATCAAGAAGAAGGTATAGATTATGAAGAGTCCCTTTCTTCTATAGCTAGATTATAATCCATTAGGATTCTTTTATCCTATGAATCATATATGAATTTCAAGTTATATTAGATGGATTAAAAATATTCTATTCCAAATAGTTTGCTTATGGAGGAATATTATGTTGAAAAACCTCCTAGTTTTGACAATCCTCAATTTCCAAATTATGTTTTTAAACATACCAAATATATTTATGGCCTTAAATAAGCACCTAGATATTTGTATGAATGATAGAGTTATTTTATTTTATCAAATTATTTTCATTAGGTAAGAAATATCCTAATTTATTTAATAAAAAATCAAATTTAAATATATTTTTAATACATATATATGTTGATTATGTGATCTTTGGTTCTACAAATAAAATATTGTGTAATGAATTTTCAAAACTCATGAAAAAATAATTTGAAATGAGCTTGATGAGTTAGTTAAATTATTTTCTTGTTTTTTATATTTATTAAAAAGACTTTGGGAATATTTTAAATCAATTAAAATAAAAACTAGACTTACTTAAAAGGTTTGGACTTGATATTGGTAAAGTACATGCAACTCCTATGGTGAAAATGAAATGCTTGATTTTATTGAATTTAACCACTAGTAGACCAGAAATTATGTTTGTAGTATGTATTTGTGATATATTTTAGTAAAACCTTAAAGAATTTAATTTAAAGGCTGCCAAATTAATTTTAAGGTATTTGAAAGGAACAATTTACCTTTCCTTACTTTTTATAAAAATGTATAGTTTCAATTTAAATTCACATTTGGATGCTGAATTTGGTGATTGTAGACAAGACAAGAAAATTACCTTAGGAACCCTCCATTTTATAGGAAAATCCCTAGTATATTGGTCTTGTAAGAAATAACATTGTGTTGCATTTTCTACTTCTGAAGGAGAATATATAGTTACTGGTAGTTGTTGTCCATGGGTATTGTGAATGAAACACACCTTGATGGATTTTAGATTCAATTATAATCAAATTTCAATTAAATGTGATAACACTAGTGCTATCAATTTTTTTATGAATCTGATAAGTCATTCAATAAAAAAACATATATATTTGAGCCATAATTTCTTGAGAGATCACACTTTAAAAGGTGATATTACTCTTGAATTTATCTATACTATGAATCAAAAGGCGTATATTTTTACTAAACCACTTACATGTAAACATTTTTATTTCATTAAAAGATAATTGGGTTTACTCAATATTAAATGAATTTTATTTTATGCCCTTTTATTTTAACTTAATATTTATTTGTTAATATTAATTTCAATATCTTATAAGGATTTTATTTTATGTATAAATGTTACATATTTATAAGATAAAATATGTTTCTTTTATATTTTATTTTATTAATTTATTAGCAGGAATCATCCCAAAACCCCATTTGGGTACATAAGCATTAAGAGATTCGAGTCTATGACCTAAAACAAAAATGTAACTCAACCCATTCTCAATTAATATATATATCTTATTCCTAGATTCCAAACATCTCCCTAAACCTTGAATCTTTTGATTCCTCTCTATATCTCTTAACCTTCAACTGACCCTATCAACTATGGGAAAGTCATACCTGTGGATGAAGGAAGTTTTTAATCTTTTATGAAATCCAAAAGCAGTTCATCATGAATAATAATTTCTAGTAATTTCATTAATATGACATGTACGAATTCAACTAAGATATTTTTAAAGAATTTACTTTAGTTTAAATATTGGGAGTTTTTGTTTGATGAGAAAAAGTTTGGTTTTCTATTTGAGGAAGAAGTACATGAGTTTTGAAGTAATGTGGAGTTTCAGTTTAACTAATTAGGGGATGTAGTTTCATTAAATGTTAATGGGAATCCAGTTGTGTTTTTATCAATCCAAATGGATGAAATATTCTATTATCTTTAAGAAGTTTAGTTTAGTTTCAATCAGACTCTTGTTGGAATATGCTCAGTTGGGCCATCAAATGTGTTTATATTTTTTCCGGTACCTATGTTTCTAAAAAATGTGAAATATTTTTTTAGTAGAAAGGAAGGTGTTGTGTATGTTATTAGAGACTGGAAAATCCCAAAGGACTGGTGATACGGAAAATGTTCTTTTTCAAGATATGTATTTGTTGTACATTCTCATAAATAACCTAAAATTAAATCTGTTGAGGTACATGATTCATCTTATACAGCATTATTGTGAATTAAATGGTAATATTAATCACTAAACTTATGAAAGGTTTATTCACTAGGTTTTGAAGAGAAAATAAGTGGATCACAATGAAGGGGATACAGTGAAGTTTAATAATATCAACACTTTTTCTACTATCTTTCTAAGTATAATTACTTATTTTAGGGGTTTTGCTTCATCTTTCTTGAAGGAAGTAGGTTAGGAAGGTATGAATTTGGGGGGTACCATCTTATAAATCACTACTTATAGATGAAACACCTGTCAATATGGTTCCTTCCAGGGGAGTTGAGGAGTCAGTATCTAACATAACTAAATCTTTGGTGCCATAAGTAAGTCCTACCATGGTTTAGACTATCCAAAGTCAATAATATGTTTCTCAAAGTCAAGTTGATGAGTCTAATGAATAATTTCATCATTTTTAGGAACCATTTATTGAGATAACTAATTATATTAATTTGTAAATCCATATTGAATCAATGTCGATAATTTCTAATATTCAAGGAAGGTCTGAGTTTGAAGTAGAAGATCAAATAGTGGATATATTTTTTCTTGGATCATCAGCTAATGGAGACCAACCTGATGATGTGATTATGGGGTCTACTAAGAATTACCATACACCTCATGTACTATCACCACCTCTAGTGAATTTTGAGGATGTTCTCTATTATATTAAGATCTCAAATATCTTATTAAATCTATATTTTTTATTCTATAATGAATGAGTTTGATAATCTAAAATCAAATTATTATGATTTGAAGGTGAAACTTGTTGTGTGGAAATATGAGATCAGAGATATTAAATAGTACTCTATTTAAAAATCTTATTTTAATTATCTATTTGGTGTGTTATCTACCCAGAAATAACTGATAAATAATACTCAATATTTTCCTCTTATTCTTCCTACTGTTAGTTTTGAGATTAGCACTATGGAACTGGATGAGATGAAGCCTCTAGTGAAAGTTTTGAAGGATAGTTATCCTATAAAGTCTGAATTTAATTAGATTATAACTATGGTTTCATCTCAAAGATATATATTTCAAAATATTCCTTTAGTGCATCCATTTTTATGTCAAAATTTTTTTGATGGATTGAATTATTTCAGGATTGAGATGAAGAAAACTTTACACACTTTGTAAAGTGTGGTGATAAGCGAGTTTGAATTTTTAATGAAGTTCCAATCTGTTTCTGTTATTTTTCCCTCAGAACCGTCTAATTTTCCGGAATTTCAAAGATGTTTGGATGAAGTTAGGTCATAATTAAGTTCATTATCTACATAGATCTAGTGTATTTAGTGTGATATGATTTCACCTGGAATGTTTCAGGGGTTGAATAAGTATTGGGTGAATTCCAAGATAGTAAAGAAGTTGTTAGTAAACTTAGTGTTGGGACTAATATATGATTGAATGAACACGTTTTTTATATCAAGTAATCTCTTGGATCAATAGTAGAAGAAAATTGCGGGGTTTCTATGCTCTGGTGAAAAAATTAATGAAAATAATCAAATCATATGCAAGTTGATGAAGGAAATATTTTCAGTGGTTGTGGATATATAATATGATTCTTTATAGGAATAATCAAGTTCAGAGTCAGAAGAAGTTTTTGATGTCACAGTTCCAGTTACAATATAGGGGATGGTTATTTATAAACCACTAAGTAAAATTACTTATGTGGAACCAATTTCTCTTGTTCCCATGATATTAGTTTAGGCTGAACTTGATCCACCTGTTGTTAGTGCTCATGTTTTTAAATCTTCTACTAGTTTTGTGAAATAATTTGTTCAGATTTTGATAGATCAAGTGAAGAGCTTGGATATAGAGTTTCAATCATTAAATGGTATAATTATTAACATATAGAGTTAAGTAGATTGGATCTTAATGAAAATTTTAGTGGATATGCCCTCAAATCTGACTACTATAAACATTTCCCCTTTTCTCAAACCTTAATTAGTCTTCTCTCTTTCTAGTTTCACAATTAGTTCATCTTGAATCTTTTAAGGGGATTCTCAATATATATTTTTCAGTTTTCGATGCAAAAGAAAGACTCTATCATTATTCTAGAGTTCTATAAGTCCAACATGATTCCTAGAATAGACATGTGTGATAAACATTTATTTTAAATGAGAAGGAGACATCTTGGTTATGATCCTCCTAAATCTCATCATAGTGATAGAAAGATAAATGAATAGGTTTTTAATCCATAATTTGTCTATCAAAAAGAGAAATAAAATTATGATGTTGCTTTAGCTATCAAGAATTTTCATATATAACCCTATCCCTCCTTTTAACCTTTGAATAAGTCCAATTTTCAGGCATCTAGAACCTATAACTTCAGTCCAGGTCAAGGTTATTTATAAAATATTCTTAAATATATTTTTCACCATCCTCATGTAAAATATTTTATTGGATTAGGAAGTGGATCTTTTTCTGAAGTGGATAAGGAAGCAATGTTATTCTCAAGGACAACTCCAACTACCTCCTAAACAGAATCTACTTTCAATATACCTTTATCCAAACCACCATCTATGTTTAAACCCATTCATAAGATCGGGTATTCAATATTATTTATTGTATTTTTATTTTTTGGTATCTAAGTGGTTGTATATTTTTACAGGATGACTCTTAATGAATTACTTAATTACTTATTTATTATGTTTTTCTTTGTGATTGTTTTTATTTGATATTATTTATTCGTGATTCTTTACTAAATTTCATTATTTCCATAATCACTATTTAGTTTTATCACAACAATAAAATGGTTCATTACACTCAAATTGCTACATTAAATGTGTTTCTCCTATCTCTACCATTCCTATTTAATGAAAAAAAGGGATATAGGTTATATATAATTTTACC
Organism: Viscum album; assembly: GCA_963277665.1. Lineage (NCBI taxonomy): Eukaryota > Viridiplantae > Streptophyta > Magnoliopsida > Santalales > Viscaceae > Viscum > Viscum album. The sequence goes on along the minus strand of OY728148.1, from coordinate 1,570,435,804 downwards.
TAAGGTTAATCAAAAGGGGGAGAAGTTTTTCACCTTTTTACAAAAAGGGTGAAAAGTTCTCTCTAACATGGGAGAGGTTTCAAATTAAGGGGGTGAAAATAAAGGATGAGTCCTAAATTTTAAAAATAAATTTATTATTTATATAGTTTTGTGAAAAATCATAATTAAACCTTTTAAAATTTCATTTTTAATTTCAAACAGGTTTTCTAATCATAAAAATGAGAGAGGTTTTTGGACTAAAAATATTTTTTAACATATCCCATGTAATTTAGGTTTTGATGATCTCAAATACCCTTCATACTTTACTGATGTTGTTGTTTTTACGTGTTTTCGTCAGATTTTATCTTATTTATAAGTGTTTTGGCTGTTAGTTTCATTAATTATTCAATTTTGGAATTTTTTTGAAATTCAACTAAGTCTAGAAAAATTAGTAATGTGAGGTTTTTTTCTGTGTGAAGAATCAACTACATGAGTATTCATCTCTGAAAATCACCTACATGAAGTATTCACCTACATAAATTGGACACATCATGGAATCACCTATGTTGAAATTGCCTACATAAATTAGATCACCTATGTGAGGAGTCATATATGTAGATCAATCAGCTATCTAAAATGGTTATGTGAAGTAATATACTACATGAATCAAATATGTGGAAAAATCAGCTATGTTACTCCAATCTTCTATGCCAATTTCATATATGTGGGAAAAAATCCTATGTAATTTAAATCATCTACATGGGTTCAAAAGTGACAATAGGCAACATGATAATCTACAATCGTCTATATCATGCTATAATATTTATTTGTTACTATTTAAGCAGTCAATTAATATTTTAATGTATTCATACAACCTTTAATTGTTGGATTATCTCTTTATAGTTAAATTGATTATAATAAGAGCCAAGTACTGAGACAAGAGACAAATACAAGGATAATTTATTTTTCTTTACTATTATTATGGTATTTAAAAGAGAAATGTGAATTTTCCAAAACCTGAATTCTACAGATCATGTGCTGTGAAAATAAAAGATAAATCTTTTCATACATTTTAAAAATAGTGTGGCTATTAGAGTATAGAATATCTATCATGTGAATAATAAGAGATTGATATATAAGAAGAGAATATCATGCACGTTACTCTATTTTCCATGAAAAGAATAAGAAGTTTCCTATTCTATAGTTGTGCAACAACATCCATCTGTGATGTCATTTAGAACACTCTCCTTGAGTTGTATTATTTTCTTATCATATCTCTTGGATATTTCTTTTTTCTAGAATTTTTATCATACAACTGTGTGTTGTAACTATAAATGCTCTATTTTCTTATCTTTTTTGGTAAATATTCTCATTAAAATAACCCGAAGGTTATTTTTTTAAAACCCTTATTGAAGCTTGATTTAAATCTCATGTATTTTTTAAAAAAGTATTGATTACTTTCACTAAATTATACAGTCCCCATAAAAAGGCTTGTAAGTATCCAGTAAAAGGATAGGTCCAGTGAAAATCACAAAACTCGTGGAGAATAGGGTTGGTGGAGTGGACTAGGGTAATTATATTCCCCAAACCACTATAAATATCTATGTCTATTTATTTTCCTTCTGATTTTATTTTTTATTGATTCTTATGATAAGGAAAAAAATATTATTTTATTCGTTTCTAAAGAGGGTGGTTTTATAAGTGAATAAAATTTTAAGAACTCAATTCATCCTGCACTTGGGTCTTTTTCAATCCTTACCATCCAACATGGTTAACTAGGCCAGGCACTCGAATAAACTAATCCTTCGAAACTAGTCTTGATACCTGATCACTCTAGGTTCTTTTCAAAAAACTAGAGGTATAAACATGCCTATATTGAATAATCTGAGAACCTTTCATTCATTGATCTTGAAATGATCATACAACCAAGATCATCACCTATAAAGACATCTATAAACCTCAGGAAAACCTCTCTTTAAGGTTTACCTTGATAAAATCAATGTCAATGACCCATTTGGTTCTGAGTAAAAAAAGAAACTAAGGTCCTCTAGGTATTCTACCAAGACCCACTAAACAAATTTTAAAATCGGGCCACTAGGTCTATCCACCTAGCCTGAAGGACTCTCACACGAGAACCACACCCCACTTAATGGTCTCTATTAAATATCATCTAATAATTCCTTCAACTCTTTATCTCTCTCTCTAAATAGAAAAACAAAATTAGGTAGGAAAATAATCCACCTATAAGGGTCAAAAGATATCAACAAATTTGTAACGGAATTACATATGAAGTATCATCCTACCAGGACCAGATTCCTCCTAACCATCCTCACAATTAATTACTCTCTCTAGGGTAAAAACATAAATGCAAAAATGATAAGGATATGACACTCATTAGGTATCCTAATTTCTATGGGTTCTACCTCAACTGGGTTATCCCCTAGTGTTAAAATATTTTTATCAAATTTTAAAACTAGTGTCACACATAATAGTTCACTAGGCTTTACCGCCTAACCATTAGGTACAACGAATCAGAAGAATTCAATTGAAACCTATGGGGCATTTCCATGTTCTCATATAAGGAAACTCAATAAAAATTCTTAGTCTAACCCTTACATAAGGTTTCAAGCTATTATCACCACAAAATATTTTTTATTTAAGCCACTATTTTGGTCCGTATTAATTGTAAAAATTTAAAGAGGCTAATATATATGATTTAACGACTACTAATTATAAAGAAAAACATTTTACAGCTATACTTACCACTTCAGTTAACTGATGTTATGCAACCTATATGAAAATTATCTCATAATTTCCATTTAAACTATTTCATTAATCTATAAGTTCTCACAATTAAATTAGTTAAAATAAAATTTCAATTCCAAGATATAAATGAAAACATCCATTTGGTTGTAATTTGAGTTTTAATTAAGCAAAGCCTTATAATAATAATACTCAAAAACTAACAATGAGACTTTATCGTGTATGGGGGATTGGATAGATAGGAAGCTTCCATACATTTATAAAAAACACCATATAAGTGTCTACTGACACTTTAAATAATGATTCCTATGTATCACAAACATGCCCCTAGGGGTTAAGTAATAAAGTTTACAAAAGAGGTATAGCCGAACTATTAGGGTCCCATTAACCCAAACAGGGTTCAGTTATATGGGAATCCATTCCCAATTTATTGGGTAAAATATCTATAAATTACATTTGGCATCCAAATTAAGTGCATCACATTAATAATGAATTCACAATTATTTTAAAACACACCCTCAATAGGGTTATATCATAAGAATAAGAAGATTAAACTCACATATAAGGGTCAAGTCAAGCATAAGAGGATTTGGTTATATCATTCATCATTCCTAAATTATAAATGAAATAATCTTTTTAAGTTATAATTGACACACCATTCAAATAAAATCAATAATAAATTAGTTGAATTTTTAAAAAACTAACCATCGCCTTTCCATTTTCAAGATTAAATTTCAAAATCATTTCATTTATTTAATCAATTTCATGTTATTTAGATAGAATTTCATCATCAAGAGATGTAGGAAAATGTTTTTAAGGTTGATATTGATGCCTTATTTAACAAATCTTACACCATAACCATAAACAGGAAAGATATTACATTAGTAGAAAATATAGTCATGTAAGATGGATAAAAATTAATAATGGTATATAGAATATCATGATAATTATCACCCAATCATATTATATATATGATAATTATAAATAATTACCTAAAAATATTATATAGTTAATCATGGAACCTAATCAAACAGGCATGGTATTCAGATAATAATTCTAATTTCATGTGAATCCTATGTGCTTATAATGATGCACGATCTAACCCCTTGTCTTTCCATATAGATCCATGAGTTAAATCCCATAAATCCATTACCAATGGAAAGTTAAATCAATCACTCAAGGTAAAAAAACAATCAACTGTAATATCAAACAACATGAACAATAGTACCTTCCCTAGAAACTTTTCTTTGACCAATGTGTGGGATGGCTATTCCTAGACATGATAAATTTACTAAGTGTAGATTCTATCCTAGTCTTCTCTCTACCATCCTCAAATAGTAACATAAAAAAATAAATAGATCATTGATACCACATGTAACGTCCCGGTCCTAGTTCACTCAGAAGTAACCTGACCCTGTGGGTCACATGACCTCTAGTGCACCTTCTTGTATGCTGAAGGCTATTGACTAGCAGTGAGGGTCTATTGGTGGTATAGTAGGAAGAATATACCTTCTGGATTATTACTAAATATATAGGAAGCAATAAAAAGTAAATTTAGTAGAAGAGACAAAATGAAATAGCAGTGGTAATCATAACAAATAACCATTCATGTGCCAAATAATCCACCCATGCATGAACATGATAAGTCATAATACAAGTAGTTAGTAAAAAGGGTAATAAATACATCAATACTAGAATGGAAACAAAATAAATAGATAAAATACCAAACTTCATTAGGTATCTCAATAACATGATTGATCCCTAACTCCCATGTTGAGTCCTTGTCCTTAGTAAAGCAGTGATAACGAAGCATAAGCTAAGCCCAAACCTGCAGTTAGGAGATCTATCTGAGTACCAAATGACTTCCTGGATAGGTTGTGAGTAAAAATTAGTAGTTCATCAACAACAGTATCTAATGCATCCACTCTGTGATTATAAAATTACGTATTGTGTGGTTATATCATAAGTGAAGTAATAAGTAAATATAAACCATATCTCACTCAGGTTCCTCATGGGACACCTGGATGAAAATATACCTTCTTGTTCCTATATGATATGTATCTATACATAAGAACAATAATGAATAAAAAGAGACACATGGCTATAAGACTAAGTATCCACATGTATCACTTATCATGTGGGATCCAGTAAGAAACCAAGTAATCCAATTATAATGATAATTATATATGATTATGAAATTAAATAAGGGGAATCAATCCATGCATATGAAATAAGGGTCATGGAACTTCATCTCCAAAAATCTATATAAATAAAAGATAAGAAGCACTATGTTCAAAAATTTCAATAAATAATGATAAGGAACACCATGTAAAATAATTTCTATAATTAATGACAAGGAACACCATGTCCAATAATTAATAAATCCATATTCATAACTTTAATAAATAATAAGCAATTTCATGTCCACAAATTTAATGGATATTAAGGAATTTGATGTTTATAAGTTCTATAAATTATAAGGAATTCCATGTCCTTTAATTTCAATAAATGATTTGGAGTTTCATGTCCAACAATTATTAACATTTAAAATCATTCATATCAATGTGCCTTGTGATCCCATCCAAGGAATTCCAAAAAATAAACCAAGACTCACTCTAGGAATACTAAAACAATATATATATTTCATTGTATAATAAAAACGAGTTTATGGTTAGTATCCCTACCAATCCATAATTCAAGGACAAGGAATAAAATCCATGCCACTTATCAATTCAATTATACAACTAAAATATTTCATTTATAAAAAAACATCAAGGCCATGGAAAGTGTCCATTATATAATATGATTATTCAGGATCATTCCATTTTTCAAATTGAAATACAATAAGAAAAAGGGGTTCAATGTGATTATACATACCACAATATAACTCAATTGATTCATTTTGGTCGGTTAACTATAATGTTCAAGGACTAAGGGCGTTCCTTTATCCTACCTAATTATTAATTTCATTCTATTTATCATCTCACTTGACTCCATTTATTAGTCCCCTTAGTAAGGGATAAACAACACACCTTAAAGGTGGGTCAACTTCAAGCCAATGTATAGGGGTAATGGGTATACAATCAGCACACCCCAAAGGTGGTGGTTTGAGTCAAGTTATTCCACTATCTATTATGCATTTAGGTACATGAGGACCATCCATGTTAAGGTATTGTAAATTTATTAAATTAATTTCGTGTTTAATAGGCAACTCATGAAGATTTCATCACACAACACAATGGTTCTTGGTATAATCAATGGTAATTTTAGGAAAATTGCATAAACCACCTACTCCTGCTTAGGAATCTTCACTAATCCATTATCAAGATTTGATTTGATCTGGAATAAGGTAAATTTTAACAATCAAAAAATTCCCAAAAATAGGGAATACGAGATCACTTGGAAATAACATCCAACAGACAAAATAAATTGGAATAATAAGGAATAGAAATCATAGACTAATTGAGAGTGATTCAATATAAACGATGATGATTGATTCCAATATTTTATGGAGTAGATACATCAAATACTAGGAGAGAACCAATGAGGTGTCTTGACTTGTTGTTGTGTATGGTAAGAGGAGGAGAAAGGTAGAATTTGATTTAAGATAAGGGGGATGGTAAAATCACCCATTATAAAGGGGTACACATTTTGGCCACATGGTTTGGATAACCTTATGCTAACTATGTGGAACATGAATCCCATGAACCACACCCTACATGGTTAATTTTCATGGTTTGTCTAACTATGAGTAGAATGTGACCTTGGAAATCTCTTAAGCCCCAATTCCTCTCATGGTTATAGCACACAGTTAAACAAACCATGTTCCAATCGTGCATCTTACTATATGAAACTACACCATTTATTATGGTTCTATGGAGCCATCACACTTCATGGTTTGAAGAAACCATGATCCTTCACAAAACATGCCACGTGGTTATGCCAGATGGTTTTTACTAACCATGAACCAATCATGCACCCAATCCTATCTCTCACAAAATTGATATTTCAATTACCAATACTCTTAAAACTCAACTGGATACCTGATACATTTCTCAATTCTTAAACCCCATTTAAAAACAATAGTTTTACATGTTCCAACTCTAAAATTCCATTCTAAATCTCAAATTAGGATTTAGCATATTCACTTCATGAAAATTAATAATTCCTTTATAATTTATAAATCTGTTCAAAATAAGAGAACCTACAAACATCCTCCCCCCACACACCACATAATATAGTAGCACATTCAAGGTGGACTTAGTGGACTATATTTAGGGATGTATTGAAGACTGTGATGTTTTTCGGGGTATAAATTTTACATATGAGTGTACATGGGCTTACTTGGTTTTCAAAATGTGTGATGAGTTTGATGAGAATCTAAAAATGGTTGGACTGTATGAAGTGGATTGGACTTCCTAGTTCCACTTTCAATAACACCTACACATCAGGATAGATTTGTTGAATAAGTGGTCACTGAAAACCAACTCATTCTAATTACACCATAGGGAGGTAATCATTATCTTATGGGACCTATACCACATTGGTGGGATCCCCATCCATGGGTATGTGATGAATTTATCCCCATGAAGAATTTATGAGAAGAACATAAGTAGTTTCCAGTTCTAGTAAGGGATTTTCTAGACATAGTATAGTAAGAAATGTAGAACACACATGGGATGGAGGATGTATCCTTAAAGAAATGGTTCATACTTTTCTTAAATAAGACTAAGGTTAGTGATTCAGGGATACCCCATTAGTACCTAATGATAATGGAACATGTCAAGGAGGGTTAATATTGGGTGCTTCTATAGGCATTCTAGTTGTACATATGGGGGTAATATATAAAGTTTCATTCCCACATGGTGAGGTTTGCAGGATTTACCAGGGAACTTCTATGTGGTTGGATTCTCCCTATTCATCATGTGAATATGGGGGTGTAGTAAAACACATTCTTCATGGAATAAATGAAGGAGATGGGGTAGCACATCAACCTGGTAGTTCCAGTACTAAAAAACATATACAAGGTTCAAAGTCAAATTAGCAGAAGGAAAACCTCACTTCTATGTGTGCACCCCGTTTCACTTATTGTAATGGCGGATCTCCAAACAAAAAGGGTTTTTATGAATACCTAAACCCCCTCTATAATCCTAGAAAACAATTCTTACCATCAGTATTGAATATAACTGGGAGTTTCACTCTTTGGATAGAGTGGGTTGATGTCCTCACAGGGGTAAGAATTTTGGTGTAAGTCATCTTTTATCCATTCCCCCTCCTAATGGGGAAGATCAAGTATGATGGTATGAGGAAAAATGATCATCAATCAAACCTTATAGACTTTTGAGGTGGGGTACTAGTGGAATAGGTAGACTTTAAGGTAGTTTTCGAGCTATACACCCCATAATAGTTCGATCACCAATTTTTAGGTATTCATAGGTTGATTCCAAAGGTGCACACTAGGGTGTTCCTAGAACGCCACCTAGCCCATACAAGTAAAATTTGAGGAGGATGTGCCATATCCATGTGGATGATGGCATGCTATAGTGGGGGTAGAATGCCAAGGAAGAAGAGCTGGGACATACTAGGGAGTGGAAGCTATAGATTCGGGATCTCCCGTCCTTGAATGGGGTGTAGCTCTCAAGGGAGACACAATAGTGGGCATAAGGATCCTAATTAAATGGCCTCAGCAGTAGGGAAAAGCTTGTGGAGTAGTTCTAAGGTTACCTACAACATCTCCAAGGAAGCACCTACATCGTGTAGAAGAGGTACCTAGTGATACGGTCTTCTGTAACATCAAGGGTTCACTAAGAGGTATTTTGATGGTTTAACTCCACCCAAGTGGTATGGATACAACTTTATATTTAAGTTGTTGTGCTTCCTAGTTTAGTCTATGACAAATCTATATTCTCGACTCCTCGAGTGTAGGACATACTGTATATATAGGAGCTGAAGAATACGCTCAACTCCTACGGTATAACGCAATGTCTAATCGATCGGGTGAGAGTGTTTTTGGAAATTAACTCTTCCTATTATCTCCCTAAGGGTGGATTGGTTAAATTTCAATAGGGAAGGAACCCAATGATGAATATTATTAGGAAATAAAACCCTATTTGGACTCTCCAAAGGAATAATACCTTATTGTCGATGTGGTAAGTCTCTGAATTTTATGGTCTTGAGCCAGTTGTTAACCCTCTGAGATTTCTGACTCATCCCCTTTTTATTTTAATATGGATCAAAATTTATAGAATAGGGATAGATTCATTATGAATATATAAGGGAGTATTCATAGGTATAGAACCTCAAAGGGGTAGGTGTGGCACCTCCCTCTGATGCTGTGATCACAAGTGGCCAACCCTCTATCATCGACAATCCACCTATAGTCAAACTGGTGGGTCAATTTCCCTAGGGTCTAGATGGTAACTTCCGATACTCCCATCTTAATTTTATATGTATGTGTTTTTATGCTTTGTGATAACTTTTTGTTTCTTTCACTACATAGTAACGGTGTCAGTATGTTGAGTATCCTTCAGGGTTCGATAAAGTGTTAGTTAATAAATAAATTTCATCATTATCATATTCTGCATCGAGAACCCCAATGATTTATTTTATGGGTTTCATTAGAGATAATATTTTCCATAGGTAAAAGGTCAGGGTTAAGCCCGGTGATTTTCTAGAGGAATCTAATCTGAAGCACACTCAGCAATTCAACCTTTCTTCCCTTTATGTCATATGTAATTCTTTCATCATTGGTATATTTTTCTTTTCCAACTATGAGTTGGTATTTACTAACCTTTTGTTATGATGATTGTACTTTCTACTTTTGGAGACAATTAACCTAAGGCTACGCTAGAGTAGGTAGACCCCATGGATGAAATGATGAACACTAATTTTAGGCCTTAAGTAGAGAGTATTTAAGAGGCTACGATGGCTGAGCTTACCCGCAAAATGTTTCATCCCAAAGAATCCATCAATATTCCCAGTGTCAGAACATCCTTGATTGATGAGGCAGCGATAAGTACATTCTCATATAGGGTTGTTTATAGAACCATTGCATCAACTAAAGAAGAAACCTTTGGAGACTCACCTATTGTGGGTGGGGCTGATGCATCACTCCATAAAAAACTTGAAGAGACATCACCCCCATTACAAGAGATCTTGGTTGATATCCATAACGTAGAATTTTAAAGATGATATTTTTATGTATGTTGATCTCATCCCTTGACTTCTTGAGGGTGATATCATCATGGAGGTACTTATTGTGTTCAGATTATGATTATGCTCTAGAGGAAATGGATGACTCATGATCTAATATGGATGAGGAGAACTGAGTGAGTTGGAGTAGCGTGTGGAGAAGAATATGGAGATTAATCATTCTCACTTCCTTAGGTGAGCGGTTGGGTTGGATGGGATATCTCCACCACTGGATGGTGAACATGGGGATTTGCAGGGTGGACTACCACATACTCCATTCCTAAGATCATGATTTCATGGTTGAGTGGGTTCTCCTAGAGTGTAATTAGCTTAGTGTTTACCACTACATGTACTCAGTTGTAGGTGTTTCCACCCTCCTATTGTTCAAGTGTGAGTTTTCCCTACTAGAGGGGTAGCTTATCCAAAGGTGGGTAATCCTTTCCAACAATGAGGAGGCAGATGGTCATTTAGAGCCTCAAATAGCATTGGCCCAAGTTGAGATAACACAAATTACTTCCCAAATAATGGGATATGAGGATAAATAGAGTGTTATTCAAATAGGGATAAATGGGATACATCCCTGGGATTAGGAAGATCTTGTATATGTGTTCAGGTTGTGTGATGATATAAACTTGACATGATAGAGGATAGCTAATCTTGAATAATCCATTGGATGCACCGATTTGTAGGGGGGTTTTGTACTATAATTAAGGGAGAGACTCTAGCCTATGGACGACCCTCCTTATCTCCACTTACTTTTAGGCAATAAATTTTTCATTTTAATTGACTCCTCATTTTTCTTTTTGTTACATCTCGAATATACAAATAATAAAACCAACCATAAATCTACAAGATCATGTGAGTCATGGTCAATGTAAAAAACAAGCGACCAACAGAAGAATATTTATCTCTATGAGAGTGCTAGAAAAACGAATAGGTTTTGGGGTTTGAATGATTCATCATCCATTAGGAGTGTCCTTAAGAGAGGTGAGTTGGTTGGAGAGAGACCATGTGCAGTTGACTTGCTTCCCCCACAAGCATGAGTGCACGAGTAGGGTAATGTCAGGGGAATTGGATTCTTCCCGAACAAAGGGGAAATAGTGGACATGAATCAAGACATATAGAACTTGGAATTCAAATAGGAAACACAATTTGATTAAGTATTACTACTGACCATGTTTGAAATGTGGGTTCCACTATCAAACTGGAAAGAGTAGGGAAATTCAAATCTTGGTAAACTGCTAACCATGTTTTCAAAACACGAGACCTATAAAATTATCATCACAATTCCTTCAAGGTGTATGTCCTAGACGAGAGGTGATTTATATTATCTAGGAACCATCACCATTTGGGGATCCTATTCAGAGATGGAAGATGGGGGATCCAAATCAACGAAAATGTGAAGCGTGGGGGAAATTGAGGAAGTGTTCGAGTGGATTTCAATGCTATGGACATTACGCCACCATGGATCTAAGAAAATTGAAGGGGAATATCATCATGAGTGAGGGTAAAACCCAACTCCCAAGGATAATTTCATCTTGGTTATCAAGAAATAGTCAAGGAACTTGGGGGTGTGGTAGGTTACTAGAACTAAAGCGGGGGGGTCCTTCTAAGAAATAACTAAAACATTTTGTAGTTTTATAACATGAAATGAAGATGAGAAGAGGGGAAAGGGGGTGAAGGATTGGATCTACTTTTTTCTAAAATAGTATGTTTAGTGAGCATAGTCAGGTTTTTCTAGGGCCCAATGTTGAGTTTGGCTAGTTTTTTACCAATTCCATTTGTTCCATTGATTTTTCCCAAGTCTAAAGTGTGAGTTTGTGGGTGAAAGCCTGGATTTTTATCAGGTTTCCCTTTATGTTTTTTCATCTTGATAGGCATTTATGCCTCTTTCCTTGGGAAGTTTATGGTTTTCTAGTAAAACCCCATGGACGATCCTATATGGAATGAAAGGTGGAATAAATCTAATGTGAATAGAGTGTCAAAGACCGATGTCACACAAATGTCCCCTCAGAGAAAGGTATACATAGTTTAATGAGAATTCTCGAGTGGATGAACACTAATACAAATTGGGCTTATAATAGCGCTAAAAACCTCCTTTAACAGCTCTAAAAAAGCACTGTTAATCTTAGCGAAGATAAAGGGGGTCCCCTTTATCAATGCTAAAAAACATGCTGATAAAGGTAGTCTTTATCAGTGCTATTTTCAGTACTGATAAATGTATAATATATCAGCACTATTTTGAATGTTGATATATTATCTATTTATCAACGCTTAACTAGTACTGATAAAGGCCAAAGTTCTTGTGCAAAACTAGAACCTGCACAGAATCTACACAGAACCTACACACATATGACCGCACCTGCACACAGTATAAACAATACCCACACACAAAGCACAGAAGAACAAAAATGCTACATAAATTTACTTGAAATCATGAATACAAAACAACAAACTACTATATACATTTCAAACAATGTTTAATTTGGTTACAATTAAAATTATCCAACAAATAGTTGAAAAACATTGATGTTTCATCCTTTTTTCATCAAGGATATGCTCTAAAAAATTGTCATCCATGGCAGCGGTTTCTGAACAAATCATTCGAACTCAGGAAAAATATTTCACCTATATAAGAAAATAAATATTATGTTAGTGATACAATAATGAAATAAATTAAACATTAATATGAAAGAATACATTAATAAAATGTCAAATGTTACCTGTTAAAACATTTATATTCATTAGTTCATAGGTCTAGGAGAGATGACTATAGAGCGAGAGTTCCTTCCCCATTGTGATGTGATGACCTGGGTAGGTAAATATTTGTGGGATGGTTTGTGGATTGTGGTACTTTCATAAGGATTTTAGGCTATGATGACACATAGGGGACCCAATAACATTCCCAAGATATATGCGCTCATGTTATTCTGTGTAATAAATGAAAAACACCAATGAAATGGTCTTTATACATTTGAATATCTTGTACATGATCCCAGGGTTTTGTTGATGATACCTACTAGACTGCCATGGATTTGAAGTTTGGATGTTTTAGGCTCCTACCATGTTATATCTATTGGTTCTTATAATGGGGGGGCAATGTGGTACCTTATATCTTCCATATTAAAGGGTGTGGGAATGAGAAGTTCTTATATTACCTGAGGTTATCCATTGGGGGTTATGGAAGGGGTAGGTCCATAGAGCACATGTTGGACTAATCATTTATTTCTCATTTTAAAAGCTGGATTATGGGTTGTCGGTACCCAAAACAAGGTTCAAGGCAAGTCCAGAACAAAATACCTTCACCTCCACAACTAATAATAGAAATATAGCCACAAAAAAAACATAACCACACTACAGATCATAGTACTTGTAATCGTGTTTGCATCCCATAACAGATTCATCTTCTGTAGTGTTCGATTCCCAAACAGAAGCCGGTCCATGCTGCCTCTCAAAATCACCAACATCCTAGATCCTCGACTGATCTAGAGGCAGTTGGGTTCCACATCACTATTTGAAAAAATATCTTTTTTAAAGAAAATAATCATCCCACTATCCCACTTAAAAGCTGATCTAGTCCGTTCTTGGCACAGGATATAGGAGTAGTCTTTCCTAGTTCTTCTTCTTGGAGTTGCTGACAAAGTTCCTTCACACCCAACCATCCTCTTTTTCCCCCCTTGTACTATATCGTTGTACGAACGAATATCCGGTCCATTCATATTTTCTTTATCGCCCCCATCCTACTCCTTCCCTTTACCGAGAAAATCCTTTGAGGCACAACCATTGCCCCAACTATTACTCCTCCTTCTTTGGTTCAAAGTATTAACCTCAATATGAACAAGACATCCAACCTCATCATTAGAATTATTCACATCCCTAGAGACTTTATCTTGACCTAGACATCCACAAATGTGCTTCTTCATGGATACCCCATAACCCACACCCCCACCTTCTGAATTAGAACATAAACCAGAATCAAAACTGACATTTTTTAGGCCTTCAAACATGTTGCTTAAAGGGATAAAATTCATGGCCGATATATCCATACCTCTAGACCCCATTGTCTCAGGTTGAACTGGAGGAACCTCCCCCTCACTGTGTCCCTCAAATTGATCCCCTTCAGCAACCAGCACCGGTCCTTCCAAGGCATTCACCCTGCCAAAATCGTCACAATTCCCTGGCCATCCTCGACCAACTCTCTACTGACCTCCTCCCTTTGATCAGCCACCACTATAGGTTGAGCCTCCCTACCACTTCCTTCTGGTCTTTCTTCCTCTAGAACAGGTATCTCCCTCGCACCAACCTCTAATGACTTACTCAGGACATCTCCTTCTCCTCGAACAGAGCCAAGACCAGCCACAGCCTTCATTATATAATCCTCAACTAGTTTTCGTTCCACCATTGGGAGGTGAGGCTCCTTACCCACACCTTCATGTCCTGTTTTCTCCTGTCCTGGACCCGCCCTCGTACCAGCCTCTGAAACCCTTCCTAAAGCACCTTCTACCCTTCGGGTAGACACCTGGGAATCTAAACAGCGAGCCTTACAGGGCCCTCCCTTATTGAAAACCTCCACTGAATGACCCAAGTGGTGACAAACAGAACAAGAATCTGTCCAGTCCTCATAAACCACATGTTGTTTGCACCTATACTCTTCTCCAATTGTAATCCATATGTGATCAAAAGGTAACTGGGAGGCATCCAATTCCACACAAACCCGAGGATTAACCGGGTGACACACAGCTTTCGTTCGAGAATCAGAACATAAATACCTTCCTATGAGATTATATACCATGTGAATAACAGCCGGATTCTAAAAAGTCAGTGGAATACCCCACACATCTTCACCTCCAATGGTAAGAGAGTAACAAAATCAAATATTTGGATATATATATATATATATATATAATATATATATATATATCCTTAGTTATAATAGTCCCAAATGAGATGGTAAGGGTAGTGTTGTTAAAGTCGCACACCTTAGGGAGCCTAGGTGAGAGGCGAGATGAGGCGCAGCTGGAGCGCCTCATCACAGGTGAGGCGAGGTGACCTCATAGAGGCACACCAAAGACAGTCGCCTCACACTCCATCTTAGGAGGTGCTAAGGCTCAAGGCACTGTAATGGCACACCCCCAAAAAAATAGACCTCATTTCTAAAAAGCGGAAGTGGCGATGGTGGAAATCATGGCTACAGATATAGCGGATAGGGGCAGCAGAGATCGGGGGCAATGAAATCCAGGATGGTGGTGGAGATCAAGACAGGATAATGAAAATCAGGAGTGGGTGAGGTTGATCAGTGGAAAACATGGTGCACTATGAGAAATTAGGGTAAGTTCAATTAAATAGAAAATTTAATATATTAATAAAAAAACATAACATACTATAAAAACATCACTTATTGGAACCTGACTCCCATTTCATTTGATTGAATGTATTAATTTGTATTTTTTTATTGAATTTAAGTTTTTTAAAATTGAAAATATTGTTTAAAACTGTATATAATTAATTATTCGTGTGTGAGCCTTATTTGCACCTCACGCCGTTCCTTGTGCCGCATACCCAAGGGGCCTTTGAGCCTTATTGCACTATGTGCCTTTGAAAACAATGGGTAAGGGGATATCAATTGTACTTCTCATTCAAGGAAGAAGAGTAGCCAATAGTTCCAAAATTCCTTCAATGATACCCATTATCTCATGAATCTACCTAGAAATAATTGTGAAAGTCAAACAACAACTCATGTGCTCAAATACAAGTTCAAAAAAACGAGATACAAAACTTTGAAATTTCTTAAAAATGAACCAAGGGGTACAGGACGTGTGAGAGGAACCAAACGGTGTCTGGTACCACTCCACCTATGGACCATGTCCATGGGGCAACATTGACACAATTACATGTAGCAGTACATGTTGTACATGTGGAATAAATGGGGTGTCCAAACTAATTGGGACCAGGTTGTGTGTTGCTGGTCATGTGTTCTTGGTCGTGTCCATGTGCTTGGATATGCGGTCGTGTATTTCCTCATGGGATCCCATCAATGTGATTCACCAAATGTGTTGGAATACTGGGGAAGGGGTACAAAATGTGTTGGAGAACTACATGCAACTCCATAATTATGATTTCCTGAAACCCTATCCACCACACACACTAGGCTACACACCGTGTGTTCATCCTTGTACACAACGTGTAGTCGGGTTTTCTCCAGATGCTCAAATACTATCTCTGCATGTTGAATCTGATCCCTCTACTTTAATTTTAGAAATATTTATATTTAGGCCCTATATCTAACTGAAAATGGTGGATATAGGCCATATTTGTTGTTTCCATCCATTATTTGTTAGAAAATGGATTTTGTTGATCCTCGGTGGTTTTTTCGTTCACCCCATACATATCTATTTGTTCAAAGATCAATAATATGAATGCGGGGATAGAAAAAATTGAGTAATAAATTAATATTTCAATACATCAGAGCATTCTCAATCCAAAATTGGTACATATCCAAATAAGGGATCGATCTTCTCAAACTATTTAATCAACAAGGGTATAAACATAAAATTTAAGATTCATACTCAGATATTGGATCATTTTTCATAAAAAATCATGCTATCTTATGATTGAAGGAATTCATTGTGTTCGTTGTATCTCGATCTGCTCTAATATGTCATTTCTTTATCATCCAAGGTTATTCACCAAATAAGGTTGGCAGATAATCAATGATCATATATGGATAACATAAGTAGTAGAAATTTAGCTTCATCCTATTTGTGTATAGTCTTCCATCAGGTATGTTGCCCATTCGTTTCTAAACACATCTATATCATCTTCTGAATATGAGTTTTTGCGACAGTCATGGTAGTAATGAGAAAATATAAATACAAAAAGGATTAATAAATATTATAAATGAACTCATAATTATTTTTGAAAATACGTCGTCAGGGATGCTAGTTTGTTGATGGAATACGATCTCTTTTATAAATTTACAAACATAATAACCACAGTCCTTTCCATTTGTTTGTTTTTGAAACTATAGAAAAATAGACAATAATAAGTAATTTGTTTTGATATGTGTTTGGATAGTGCAATGTTATTATATATACCAAGATACGTTTCCAGTTGTAGATATTTTAGGCATTCTTACCCTTAGGCCTTGGATTCCTTCCATGCATTATACGATATTGATGCACCACCCTATCATAACAGAATCCTCATTAAAAGATAACATAAATTATATAACTAGACGTTTAGTTTTAAAATGTTTCATCTATTGTATTAAAAATTAACAAACTCCATTATGTGTGGTCAGTTTGTTGGATATCCATGCATTGAATCCAGAAAATAAGTCTTTGGAGTATCCAAATTGACTATAATAATCATCCAATGCTCCCTAAAAATACAAAAAGGAATAAGTAAAGAATGAAATGAAAATATAGTTGATATGATTAAATTGTAGAGTTTTGACCCTACATCATTGGTATTAAAAAGAGTTTGTCATATATAATTTTGTTTTCAAACGATTTGAGTAGGGATGACATTTTTTCAACCTCTTTGTCAGAATCTATTTCATCTATTGAAGAGGTGGTGTAAGGAATAACGAGGTCAAATTTTTTTTCAGGGGGAAATCTCTTCAATTTTTTTCATATATACACCTACGATAAATATAAAATGTATTTAGTAATAATTAACAGATTATATCAACTTTTTTAAAATCAAATCATGAAAACATACCTCATGTATATATTTACAACTGAGGTGCCTAGAAATTCATAGTTGAGGAGTTCATTTACATTTTCAGAACTAATGAAATATGATGTTTCCTCTCCATACATATTTTTTTCAAAATCAACTGTGAGAGTATTTTCATCTTTCAACTTTTTATCCACATGATCCTGCAATGATATTAACTGTGGATATAGAATGGGCGGGGTGAAGGTGCTCTCAGTAGACCGTTTCAATTGGTTGGTTGATCCTTGAGATAGTTTTGAGCTGATATTTCATTTCACCCCCTTCTCTTTTTCATTCTATAATAACATTCATCGGTTCAGACCTTTTTTCATTAAATGTTAAAGGTCCTGCTTGAAAAATAAATTGGAAATGGATACCTTTTTGTCGACATGTTTTTTTACAAGAATTTTCGGCCATGCGATGAATGTTCCAACAGCTTGTTCAACCGTATGAATGTATTCATCATCATTTGGAACAGGTAGCTAGGCACTCGGCTCATTAGCTATTTTAATTGACACTATGAGATGATCTTTTGGAAGTTGTCTATTGTGTAGCATGTCATTCTGTGTATTGAACACCATATCCCTCGCTAAAAGGCAATAGGTGGGAGTTGATAGATATAAATCACAGTCATTTTCACCCTGTAGAATATTAGTACAAGAAAGGTATCAGTGTCTATGTGAATCACATTTCATAGAAACAATTATTAAAACATTTATTACCTCAGCTAAGTCAGGTTTTTTAGGGGAATGGCTCGCCTCAAACCTGGTGGGGGTGGGGCAGGATCATCACGCACGGGTTGTTATTGATTTGTTTCTTCTCTTTGCCTCCCTCCTATAAATTTTTCTATCATCTCTCTCTGGTATTGTAATTATTCTTGAAAAATAAATAATTGTTATTGAATCATTTACATTTTTTCATTTTGATCCTCCGCTTGTTTTTGTTTTTGAAAATATGTTCGAGGTGTCACCCCAAAACCTGCACCTCTGACGCGGCCATACTGTTCTGGCTACTTCAAGGCTGCTGAAAGTATTTCTGCATCTGGTGCGGTTGTTGTTGATTCTTGTGACTATGTCAGATATAAAATATATAAAAATAAGTAGTTATTATAATGTAATTGAAATTTAATGAAAATAAAATTTATATTATATCATACTTACACATGTTTCCCACACTTTTTGTGTTTTTTCATCTATCATTATCCCCTATTTATTTACATGAGCCTCCTTTTATAGCACATGGTGTGGGATGGATATGGCTTTAGATTTTGATGCATCAATCTGCATATAAACATAGAAACAAGGTTATGGTGTTGTTTTATGTCACATACAAGTAGTATAGTAGATTTAAAAGACGTACTAATTTTTTCTCAGGTCAAGTGTACCTCATCCTTTCTTTATAGTAAGGGTACGCTGGTTCTGTTGCGTGTTTTTTATTTTTAGCACTCAGTTGCTGTTTTATAAATAAAAAACTCTCAATAAAAGTGATAAATACAATAAAATGTCAAACAACGTATTACCCCACATAATTTACCTGAAAATTTTTCTCCCCATGATGTTTTCTAAATGCATCCCACGGTCCTTGGGATATCAAGTGTGCATAAAGATGAGTGGGTGCGGCTTGATTTTCCCTTCTGCATCTTTAAGATTATATTTTGTTAAAATTGTGGGGAAACCTCTATAAATCCTTCCTAAAACTCTTAATACATATTCCATGTGTGAGGAATCTAATATAAATGCACTCTGCAATTGATGATGAAGAGTAAGTCAATGTTTTGGTATTTTATTTTATTTTAATAAATTAAAAAAATGATATCATAATGTTACCGTAATCTCTTCCCACATTAGTGTATTCAGCCCAGTGACAACATGGTTCCATGACTGTACATCAATCGGCACACGTTTCTGAGTGACAATTCCAATGTAGCTACTAAGGATGGCTCTATTGGTTTTAACATGTTGGCCTCGCTTATTCCATCCCACCTCAAATTTGATGCTTTTTTCTTTTGCCTTAAGGATTTTGGTTAACACTATTAAACAATGATTCTCTTGTTTTTTTTATGATTTTTCCTACCATTTCCTCATAAGTATCATCAATATGTTCCCCTAGAGCACTAGCATCGGCACTGGGACCAGAAGCAACAGGTTGAGAAACCTGTTGTACCTCAGAATTGGGACCAGCAACAACAGGTTGAGAAACCTGTTATTTCTCTGCACTGGGACCACCAGCATCTAGTTGAGAAACTTGTTATTGCTCTGCAGTGGGACCACCAGCAGGTGGTTTAGAAACCTGTTGTTGCTCTGCATTGGGACCACCAGCTGCTAGTTGAGAGACCTTTTGTGCCTCAGGATTAGGCGCATCAGCAGGTGCATAAGTCATTATCTGCAGAAGTGGTTTGATATTTAATTTATATTACATAAAAAAAGCCGGGAATAGATAATAACATAACGTAACAAAATTTATATTACAATAAAAAAATAAACTGATTATTGTACTCTCTCTTTTTTCTTTAAAGGCTGAAGAGATTTGACTCCTCTATCGACTATGTAAATCCCTTCATTGTGGTCTCCTCTAACATTCAAAATGTCGTCTACATTGGGACCGCTGTGAAATGATTGTGAAGTCCCTATAAAAGGGTCAACCTCCGTTTAACTTTCATCTGACCCTTCAGTTGTTTTGGTCGATAATAGAACAAATGACCAATTTCAGTTTGTGGGGACTGGAACATAAAATACTTGTACTTCCTGTGATACCATTATAAATGGTTTGTCTTTCTCCCCTTCCTTACTAAAATCAACTTTCATGAATCCTAATTCATCTATTTTTATAGCACTCCTATTATCAACCCACTTGCATTGAAAAATTGGCACTTTGAATTTTGTATAATCCAACTCCCATATTCGTTTGACGATGCCAAATTATTACATATTCGCATAAATTGGATTTTTGTACTTAGCACCGAAAACATGAATCGCCTTTGCCACAAGTGTAACCCCACTATTCTATATGGTACTGTCTCTATCATGTTCATTAGTATAGAATGTATAACCATTAACTGGATAAGCATTGTAAGATAATATGTACACACTTTCTCCTCCGGCTAGCCATCAAATTCGTTCTGAAATTGAGTCTGTATTTTCATCTAACTACTTAAAAATATGGTCCCGAAACCATCCTATAAACTGTCGATTATGTGTATCTGATATCAATTTTTCATCTCTAGAAGGATTCAAACGCCTAAGAATTTCTTTGTGGGTTTGAACAATTGGTTCAACGTCAAAACTGTTATGAAAAATGTAAATGTGGGCCTATTCCCGATCTGTAATATTGATTGTGACAACCTATCTTCCAAAAATTCCTTCACCCGCAAGCCACTCAGTGTGATGATATTTTGGTAGGCCAACTATTTCCGCACCAGATAGGTATTCGATACAAAATTCAACAGCTTCCTCAATAATATATTGCTCTACAATACAACCCTCTGGCCGAATTTGATTTTTGACATACCCTTTCAAAATCTTCATATAAATTTCAATGGGGTACATCCATCTATAATGTACAGGACCACATAGTCAAATTTCTCTCACCAAATGAACCATCAAATGAACCATCATATTGAAAAATGTCGGCAGGAAGAACATTTCCAATTCACATAATATGACATTAATTTCTCTTTCCATAGTTGGAAATTTTTTCGGGTCTATAACTTTGTTGTATATAGCTTTGAAGAAGAAATAGAGCTTTGTTAATGTATGGCAGACAGTCTTGGAAAAAATGCAGCTTAAATCTATAGGAATTAGATCTTGCATCAAAACATGGAAGTCATGTGATTTCAGAACCTTTAATTTTAAATCTCTCATTGACATGATGTTCATGATATTTGATGAATAACCCTATGGAAAGTTTATGTTATTCAAGAAGTTTCAAAACTGATATCTCTCCTGCCAGGAAAGAGTGTAAGCAGCAAGAGGAAGAAATGTTCATTTTTCACCCTTCACTGGTGCCAACTCTTCTCATATTCCCATCTCAACCATGTCCAATCTAGCCTTAATTCCATTCTTTGTTTTGCTGGGTGCATTAAGCAATGTGCTGATGAAACTATCACATACATTTTTTTCAACATCAAGAAAATATCTGACATACAGACAATTCCGGTATGGTAATTCAAAAAAATTGATCTCTTTTTTCAACCAGTTTTCATAAGGTTTTTCAAAAATAGTTTAACAAAAGTAGTGTCCAAATATTTTACTCTCTCAAAAAATTGATCACCTATTAGTGGATACGATGTTGTAAGTTCTTCTGAAATTCAGTCAAATGATGTCATCCAAGATCAGTACTTATGTCTTCAGGGTAGAAATTTGCGATGTCGTAGAAACACGGTTTTCGATGAATGTTTCAACCTAATTGAATGTGTACCTTGTTCACAAATGGTACACCCTTGAGTTCCTTTAATTCTATATCCTGATAAATTTTCATAAGCAGGAAATTCATTTATCGCCCCGTACAACATGGATTTCAATGTGAAATACTCATTTTTTTAAGCATCATACAACATAACACCTGAATCCCACAATATTTTCTAATCCTCGATCAATGGAGCCAAATCAACATAAATATCATTACCTAGTTGTTATGGTCCTGATATAATTATAGATAACATGATGTATTTTCGTTTCATTCATAACCACAATGGTAAGTTATAGTTTACCAATATAACCATCCATGACTGCTGCTTCGAAAACCAAAAGTATTCACCCTATCTGTAGATAACGCCAGACAAAGGTTTCTCAGCTCGTTCCCAAATTCAGGATACTCATGATCAATTCTCTTCAATTGAGGAGAGCCTACTGAGTGACGTAGTTTCCCATCTTTAATTCTTGTATCTACATTCCATGTCAATTGTCCTGCAGTCTCCTCACTTTCATATAGGCGCCAAAACCTTAGAATGATTGTAAAGTACTATAAAAATTTTGTAGGACTAGAATCATATTTCTTATATCGAAAAGCACCACACTTTGGGAATTCTTTAAGTGATTTGTGGTCCTTGAAAAAAAAAATATACAGTCATTCAGGCAGGCGTGTATTCTTTCAGAGATCATACCCATTGATCGTAGCATTTGTTTGGTATCGTATGTTCGGCTTGGGAGTTCATTATCTTCTGGGAGGATGTCATTCAAGAGAGAAATTAGTTCCGTAAAACTAGCGTCACTCCACCCATTGCCTGCTTTCAAATTATACAGCTTCAATACGGCTGACAATGCTGTATATTTAGGGCAACCAGTATACAATGGCATTTTTTCACAACTCTTTAACTTCACAAACAATTTTGGTCAATCACGAAGTTCATCTTCAACTGTCCTTGTTATTTCTTCAATACGATCTTCATCATCATTCACATCTTTAATCACACCCTCCATATGATCATCTTCATTGTTCATGCTTGTAATCATATAAGATTATCTATAAAATTTTGTGTTATCTGAGCTACTACCTACATTCATTTTTTCCGATGTTTATTCCAACATGTATAACTTTGATCTATTCCGTGACAGATCAGGTGTTCTTAAAACTCCTCTGGACTAATTTGTCTTGAATAACAATAGCTTAAACACGGACAAAGGATTTGTAAATGGTCACATGCATGATCTTCTGCAAACTTGATAAACTCTTTCATGCCATCTTCATACTCTTTTTTCAACTGATTGGCATTCATCCATTCTTTATTCATATTCATCATCTTTATGGGTTCGATCTCGAAATTTCCCAATATTATGTTTTAATTAATCAAGTAGCATTGTTTGGGTTTTATAAAAACAAATCATGGTACAAATTCCTCTAAATCATGTGAAATCCATATACATGGTGTGTCCAGTAGGGTGAACATCGTGTATGGATAAGATACCCGATTTAATTTGATATATATCAAATTCACTCCAAGTTAGTCTTATAAATACTGAATGATGCATTTGAAAATACATGACATATTGAACAACTTGAGCTAAAGGCATGTACTTTAGATACATACTGAGTCACCTCACCAGCTATGCATCACATTTTTGTGGAATACATGGTTATAGTCCTTACATGACCACTAGGGGTGTATAGTCTATACACATCAAGTTTCTATGGTATCTATACAAGGTGTGAGTGAAGTAAAACACATGTCATATGGTTCTACCATTATTTCATGGCATGTACATGGTTTCATGATAAGGTATATGTCTTGGACATGCATTGTGTGTGACCTAGGTTCACATGACATGTAACATTTTAAATGAAACTTATTCCAATTTTGAGTTAGAAGATTAGTCATGTGGTGTAAATTTTGGAGATAAATGTTGTGTGGCATTAAAATCTATATGAAATCCATGTATGGTGAAGCATGTTCCATTTAACAGAACTACATAACATGTATTTTAAAGTGTCTCATAGAGTCCTTTAGAAGTGGTTTTCTAGGATTCAGTGGAATCGCACTAGTAACAAAGTTGTGGTGCCATTGAAATAGGTAAAGTTTGGATTGATATTCAATGGTGGAAGAACTACAACATAGAAAACAAATGGAATATCAATCAGGAAAATAACCACAACACCATACAAAAACACAATCATGATCACAATTTCAACACCATACAAACCAAACAATCATAATTTTAGATTTTACAAAGCATCTCTTATTCAATTTTGTTTGTTAATTCAGGGGTTATCACAGAATTTTTATCATCCTGGGTTGTTCAATCATAATTCAAGTATACTTAAATTACCAATTTCTATATTCCAATTTTCAACAAGAACCAACCAACATTCAATTCATTTAGTGTGCAAACAAGGACCACCAACGACAATGATTTTCAGCGGGGTGTTTAGCCCATACATTTTACATTATAACCATCAATATAAAACAGTAATAACATGCGAACAAGAGTAAAACAATGATTAAAAAGATAAAACTCACCGTGAAGGTGTCGTTAAGCACATGGTAGAGGTGCGTTCATGGTAGAGGAGAGGCGCACAGCAGAGGAGATTTCCAACTGAAAAGAAAACATAAAATAGGGGAAACCCATGAGAATAAAATAATCTAAAACTGAGTACACCATTTACCACATCCCAAAAACCCAAAGAACCCACTAAAACAGAAATCAACCCACACCATGGTTAAACACACCTTAAGATAACAAGAAATTATAGAACCCACCTTCGATAGAACGAGTTCAACAGACTTTTAAAATATAAAAGATGAACATACAATGGGTAAGCCCTAACAAATAGGTCCTCCTTACTAGGTATAATCCCCAATTTTATTCTAGATAGTATATACCAAATTAGTAAGCCCTGATCAATCCTCTGTTATTACACCTTTCATGAAATTCCTTATCCTAATGATAGTCATTATTAAGAACACCACAACCCCACCCAGATGGTGGTTGTTATCCTTAGATGATGGAATGTCCCAACCAAATTGTTTGAAATAATTAGATAACACATCACCCTTGCATGGAATTCTCCCACCTCATCCTATAACTGATGGATTTATGACCCATGCATGTTCTAGAAGTAATTCAATAGCATAAAAAAATATACACTATATAAAGGAATAATATGAAATATCAAGAATAGTTCACAAGGGGATATAAACTAACCATTAGATCATATATAAAGAATGAGTTTCAAGTTCTAATCACACTCTTGCAAGCAATAGCATCATGAAAGGGAATCAAGCGTAAACCATTAATCATGGAAGCATCATATACAAGGACTTATTTATTAAGGAACTTCCTACCATAATCTCAACATTAGAATCAATGTTCATCAGGTGTTTTTTATCCTAAAACATTTTCACTCAACAACTAGAATAATCTATCTCCCTAATAACTTCCAGAACCAATTCCATATAAATAAATGGTTTTAGATAATGGAACATGGAAGAAAAATCCAAGAGGTAGAAAAATTTTTACCTGAAAATGAATATTAATAATGGTAGAATCTAAGATTATTTGAATTAAGAAGAAACTATCACTCTTGGATAGTGGTAAGAGGAGAATTCACCAAGAGAAAACCTATGAGACATCATAGAACTCCACCGATCTCCAAGAAGATTGTTTCTACACCAACACTAGAATTACCTTTCTAGATGACATAAGGAATCATAATATAAGACATAATAACTATATTCCATGACCAAATAAGAAAAAAATTAAGTAAATTTCTCTAAATAAGAAGACTCACCAAAATATTTCCCTAAATTAACCAAATTTGGAATCACCAGTGAAAAAGGATGAAAGGATGCCTTCTATCAATGGGGGAGGCAGCGGCGGTGGCAGAGGTAGCAGCAGATGTGGAGGCAGTGGCGGCGGCATAGGAAGCGGGGGTTGTGGCAGTGGGGGCGGAGGCGGCGGCGGCAGAGGCAGCAGAGGCGGCGGAGGCAGTGGCGGTCGCGGTAGTGGGGGCGGAGGCAGTGGCGGCGAAGGAGGAGGAGGAGGATGAGGAGGAGGAGAGGTCACGGTGAATGAGGGGCCTGGTTCATCTTCTGTGAAAGCTTGGCCGCGTGTGAGCGAGGAGGGCCTGTTAGGGTTATTAAAAAAAAACCACTGGAACCTTTATCAGTGCTTGTTAAAAGCATTGATAATTGTATGTTTTATCTGTCCTAAAATAAAATCACTGATAAAAATTTCATTTATCAGCACTTTTTTAGCGCTGATAAAGATCTCCCTTTATCAGCACTAAAAAAAGCAATGATAAATGTTCCCTTTTATCAGTGCTTGTTTTAGTGCTGATAAAGGTAACATTTATCGGCACTTTTAACTAGCGCTGATAAAGGCATACCCCTTTATCAGCACTTTCTATTTAGAGATGATAAAGGGTAGTGCTTCCCTTGCTCTGTTTTGTGGTAGTGGAACGAGAAAAACTAAGAATGTTAAATATTGTTCCAGAACAAAAGAAGGTGGAATGGAAATAAATCACGACTTCAGGGATCTGAATAATAATAAGGGATGATTGATTCCTGGGGAATGATTTTTAACTATGTTAAAAACACAAATTTTGTGACATAACTGGTCAAGTATGGGGAGAAAAAATGTCAGATTGACCATTGACCATATTTGAAACACAAGAACTGTCACTTTCTAAAATAAATCATTTGAGCTGTGTACACAATATGAGAGGTGTTCAAATTTGGACAGGAACTATCACTTTTATAGGAGACTATTCAGATTTAGTGGATGATGGATATCTAAATAAATGAGAACTAGAAGTATAGAAATGAACATGAGGGGATATTTGGGGAGAGATAAATGATCTAGAAGCCGTACAATTGTGTGATCAAATGCTCTAAATGGGTGGATCAGTGGGAGATAGTCAAACCAGTTCTCAAGCAAAGGGGTCTGAAATAGATCAATGTCCTGGATAGACCAAGGAAGTGAGATTTGGGTGTCTCTATGTGTCTTGTAAAATTCTAATCAAACCATATGTAGTTCTATAAAGGGGTGCAGTTGAAGACCGGTGTTATAGGGAGGTCCTCTCAAGAGAGGGACAAAGCATTGCATAGTTTTACATCATGTGATAGGGGCATGTACAATAAATTTTAATGTCTTATTTTAAGGATTTTGGATAGGTAGTTTGATGTAATAAGGTGACGATGGTGTTTCATATGGTTTAACATCTTTTTATAAGTATTTTTTCCTATAGTTTAACATCATGTGATAAGGATGTTGTCTCATAGTTTAATATCATGACACCAAGACATTGGGAAGAAGCTCAGTCAATACAGCACCAATGGTAAAATAAACCATATGTAGGATAAGTATAAAAGTTTTGGGTGTGTATAAACACATATCTATTTTGTGGGAATGTACTCAGATTTGTGGCATAGTACATGGGTTTATAGTAGTTTAAAGTCATATATCTTGGACCAAAGCTGCTACTAATTTAAGGTTATGGAGATCATACCAAAATAGGGGAATATTTTTTTGCAGAATAAATGAGAGTGATAAACCTATGTGAAAGGTGGCCTAAAAATCCTTGCACAAAAAAAACATATCCAAGAAACATTTCAAACCATTTAAGGTCATTATGCTTAATCCAAGAAGTTGTAATCAATTTAAGGTTTTGGAACTTAGACTAAATGTGTTTTATTCTAGTAGGATTTGTGTGGTTCCAAAGAGTTCAAACCCTATGTGAATAGAGGGCCAAAGAGGCCCCACACCACATAAACTTTTCCAAAACTATTTACACATAGCTTAATGTCGTGATTCTAAGACTAGGGCTATAAGTTTAAGGTCATAAATATTGGACCAAAGGGGAGTGAGATGGAATATCTATCCAAATAGGACCACACCTAACATGAAATAAAGGGTCTATGTAGGGCCAAGTAGGCTTTTGTATTGGTTTGGTTAAAGCATATATGGATGAGCACGCATTTTAGGGTCATATTCATGGACTATCGTACATATTTTATGTTCATAATGTTTATATAAGGCCCACTAGTTTTATCTCACATAGATCATAACAAAAGGGGTTTGGTGCATCTCAACTATATAGGGGACTACCCTACCAAGAATCCTAATCCCACATGAGATATGCTTAGTGCGAGAAATAAGGAATGGTTAAGAGCCTCCCCTATCACATGGGAGTGAACAACTAGGGTGAAGAGAATCTGAGTTGAGAGAGTCCCAATAATTCCAACTTTCTTTGTCAACATGAGCAAATGCATGGATGGGTAACACTAAGGGTACTAAAACTCCACCATAACAAAGGGAGGTGGAAGGTAAGTAAATAGTGACTTCTAAGATTTGAACCAAAAAAATGGGTGACCAATGGGTGATAAATGAATATTGACCATATATGAAACAAATTTCCCATAATAACATTGGTCAAGGATGGGGTGATCAAATGAAACATTGATCATTGAACATGTTTGAAACACGGTAACCATCACTTTTCATAAGAGATCATTTGAGGCATGTACCCAGGATGGGTGGTGATCTAGTTTGTCTAGGAACCATCATAGTTAGGGGATCCTATTCAGATTTCTAGGATAATGGGGATCCAAATTGGGGAAAAATAGAAGTGCAGAGATGAATTTGGATAGATTTAGAATGGAATACAAAAACCTGGGTTCTAAACCACCACATATTTGAGAAAATTGAGTTTATGTATTATTGAGTGAGGGTAGAAACAGTTCTTGATGATAAAGATATTAAAATAAATTAGTGACTAGGATAGACCCATGATGTTGGATACAGGTGTCTCTACATATCCCATGAAACTAGAAATCAAGCCTCATGTTATTTTATGAAGCGGTATGGTAGATGACTGACACCGATGGAGAAGGTCCACTTAGGTAAGATCAAAATTATCATGAAATTTAATTTCATGTGATGGGTATATAAAATAGGTATCTTAACATATTTTGGTGAGGATGTTAGATATAGAATCCCGCCTTTTTATCACATAAACTTTCATTACATTTTAAAAAACTGAGGATCTTTAAGGTTTAGTGTCTTGGAAACCAGGAACTTTAAACATAAAAACATAAAACATTCTTCTAAAACACTTTAAAGGCTTCTCCTCATGTTCATCCTAGGTTCATTACTGCATCACATAACCTAGGTACATACATCAAAAGAAAGGGTGAGAAAAAATCCAAGTAAGGGAAATAAGAGAAACATTTTACATGTGAACTTGAGATACTTCAATAAGGTCATGAAAAGAACTTTAAGGCATGAGAATGAAATCATGAGGCATATCATAATAAAAATAAAATTTTCATAACTTGAAGTTGTGGCTACATAATTTAACATAGAAAATCATGAACATATCACCAAGGTCCATCCCCAAGGTTTCATTTGAAAATTACCAAGGTTATTCACCAAGGTATCGTGAAAATTGTAATCTCTAGTGGTTACATCGTTACCCAATGCATTGGAGCGCTATCAGGGCGCACCCTTAAATTTTCCTTTATTATCATGTGATCCACATATATCATCATCAAAAATTTCATAAATAACCCATATAGAAAAACATAAATGGGTTTCATTTCATAATCATAACGTTTTAAGAACTGCTTTAAAGACATGATCTTTACGTCACTTTAAACCCACGGAAGGGGATAGCGGGTTTCATGTATGTAAATCCCAGAATTTAAAATAGAAAATTTTTGTACATATGTGAATAACCCTGTAGAAATAAGAGATTTGAGTATTCACTTAATAACATGAAGTAATTTTGAGAAAAAGAGAGAGGCATTTTGAGACGAAAATTCTGCAGCACAACGGCTACGTTACAGGGTTTTAGAAAACGTTGAATAGAGAGGGGACATGGGTCAAACAATCATAAATGACCCATAAAACAGTAGAGGGACAGAATATAAGGGATTTAAGAACATGGTAATGAAATTTGAAAATATACCATATGAAATGAAGAACATGAAAGGAAGACAAAAATAAGATTTCTCTTATGAAAATTCGGCAGCCTAACAGCATTACATAAACATCAACCAACAATGACTTGATGATGTAAAATAGGGTCTCTCATCATATGAACATAAAATATCAGTATGATAGATATAGAGATCATACCCCAACATAATAAAAAGGAACTGTCAAGACTTGACATGGAATTAGAACTTTGAAAAGGAGAAGGGTGAAAGAATCCCTTAAAAATTCGGCATCCTAACGGCGTCACTTAAACTTCAACAAAAAATGAATTGATGAGATCAAATAGGGTCTCTAATAATATGAACATAAGAGTCCAGTATGATAGATATAGAGATCATACCCCAAAATAACAAAAATTAACTTGAAAGAATTGACAGTAAAGTAGAACTTCAAAACGAGAAGGGTGAAGAACCACTTAAAAATTCGGCAGCCTAACGACACCACTTAAAACTTCAAAATACTGAATTGAAGAGATCAAATGGGGTATCTCATCATATGATCATAAAATATCAGTATGATAAATTTTGATATCATACCCCAACATAATAAAAAGGAACTTGAAAGAATTGACATGAAAGTATAACTTCAAAACGAGAAGGGTGAAGAACCACTTAAAAATTCGGCAGCCTAACGGCGCCACTTAAAACATCAAAATACTGAATTGAAGAGATCAAATGGGTTCTCTCATCATATGATCATAAAAGATCAGTATAATAAATTTAGAGATAATACCCCAACATAATAAAAAGGAACTTGAAATACTTTAAATGAAAATAGATCTTGAAAAAAGATAAGGGAGAAAGAATCCGTTACAAAAATTTCGGCAGCCTAACGGCGCCACTTAAAACTTCATAAAACGAAATAATGAGAGTAAGAGGGGGTCTCTCATTATGTGAACATGAAAAGGGCAGAAATAGGAGTATAAAAGAACACCCTTTAACATAATAACATGGAGCATAAAATAAATTACATAAAAGAGATTTCTTGAAAAGAAAGAGAGAGATCGGATCCCTTACCTTAAAACATAACTCTTAAAACTCAAAGGTTGGGACCTTGAGGGCTTGGGGGCACCATGGGAGGACTCCTTGGGAGGTAATGAGACCATAACTTCGTTGGGGGAGAGTGGGGAGTCTAATGGATGAGAGGATGGCTTGGTATTTATAGGGAAAGTGAGGGGACAAGGCATTAATGGCCAAGGGACACCTCATTAGTGGTTTTGGAAAAACCATGGGCTTGACCATGGTATTTGCCCATGGTATTGGACACTTGGGACACCTCATACCTTATCTTACTATTAATAAGTCGACCATATTGATTACATACTTAATACACCATTTAATGATGTCATTAGACACCCGTAACTTAAAAACTGTATTTTCACTATTCATCGAAAATTCAACTTTCTCAGAATAATCCCAAAATTTCACCTTAACCAAATATCAACGCTCTTATTAAAAATATGAACTCCATTTTATAAAAATAATTTTCTAAATATTTTTAATTTAATTTTTAAATAAAAACACTATTCCTCGAAAATTCATTTTTTTCAGAAAAAACCC
Organism: Viscum album; assembly: GCA_963277665.1. Classification (NCBI taxonomy): domain Eukaryota; kingdom Viridiplantae; phylum Streptophyta; class Magnoliopsida; order Santalales; family Viscaceae; genus Viscum; species Viscum album. The sequence continues at coordinate 1,570,404,162 of OY728148.1, read as the reverse complement.
CAAAAATTACCACAGCATAATATCGGTGCTCTGAGTTCCAAAATGAAATACATTTAATAAAAATATTTTTCTAAATATTTTTAATTAAATTTTTGATTAAAAAACACTATTCACCTGAAAAAACTAATACTTGAATAATAATTTATGAAACCGTTATTTAACCATTTTATTAAATCACATTACTTAATCAAGGTGCCTAGATTATATTAATACTTTCTTTAAGTGAGATTGCTAATCCATTTGGACACATTAGTAATCCTAATCATAAAATCACTATTCATAATTTACTATTCATAAAAAATTAAGTTGATCTTATTGGACTCTAAATTTCATACTGAACATAATTGTAGAAGACCATTTTCGAAAATCATTACACATTTTTAATTATTTAAGGTTTACATAACCATTTTTAAAATATCATTTTTCTAAAATTCATCAAAAATATGCATACTATATTTATCCAGTCATTTGAAAATTCATAAACTTCATCATAAGAAGAAATCACATTTTTTATTTAAAAAAAAGGATTACACAGGGCAGTTACGGTCTCCTTACATAGCCCCTTATCACACCAGCAAAGGACCTAAGTGTAAGGTGTGCTAAGGTGAGAGAATCTGAGGGAGGCTCAGCTAACATCGCACGAGTAGTAATTTCTATTAGTTTGAACTTCTCGCAAAGGTGATTCCGTTCTAGCTTCACACGATGAAGTTCGGCTTGGGTTTGGTCCAGAGCAAAGCCCAGTGGTGCTACCTCCTTCCCAAGTTCTGTTAGATGTGCTTCGATCAGTCCAAGACTACTGGGTGAGGCCATCGAATCTTCTTTCAATAATAATTAACCAAGATTACTTGTATTTAGAGACAATAATCAAAACGTTTAGTTTCCAGTGGTCATATTGACCAATGGTCATATAACAGTCAAAGCCCAATGGTCTCATTTTAATTATAATCATGTTATCAAATGAAACATTTTTGTTGAGTATAAAAAATAAAATAAAATAACACACAAAATTAGGAAACAATATTTGTTCAAAATTTTTTGTCGTTACAATCTTCCCCCCTTAAGAAATTGCGTCCTCGCAATTTTTTTTAAAAAATTGGGTTTTGAAATTTCATTGAAATTCCCACATCAGAAAAGGAGTCAGAAAAACTATTACTTTAAAAGAAAGAAAGGGAAGTACAAAGGTCACCCGAGTTAACCCATACTAGGATTCCATGGAGGAAAACATGGACAAGGAAGAAAAACAAAGGGTCAAGTTCTGGGGGAGAGTGATAGAGAACATGATTAGGAGAAAGTTAACCATAAGAAAATCCCAAACTTATGATGTGTGTAAACGGTCTTTGATTACCTAGTAGGAAATGTAAACCACCAACGTTTTTGTTTTACATTCCTTTTCATAATTTTGAGGAATTAATTTACAACATAAAACAAAAACATAAGAAAATATACCTATCTTTATGTAGAGTTTCATCCTTTAATAATTTTCTACCCAAAACTAATCTTTTCTCTAAACTATGAGCATTCAAAACTACTTGGTCTCATCAAAACACAAGAATCATATTCATAATCCACAAAAGATTAACTATCTATTTCTTCTATCTTTAAACATTGTCCCAAAAACAGAAATGGTAAGGTAAAACAACTCTTCAAAAAGAAATAATCCCATAGGAATGGAAACTAATTTTAAATCTTCAAAGTTCCATGGTACTACCAAAAGTTCATCATAGTCCATTCCATAAATAACGGTCCTTAAAATTCCTCAAAATAAACCAAACTAAGATTGAAACCCAAGTACAAGAAGGATTTGATAACATAGTCTTCCAAAATAAACTTCATTGTTCATCTCCGAACAACATCAACCACTCCTAACATCTTATAAAAAAAGTATCTAACCTAAAAATATTTTACCCAAGATTGGTTAATCATTCCCATAAGTAACCTAAATTACTATAAGTCCACCTTAAATTCATCAATTCTTCAAAATATAAGTCAACCTTACTCCTTAATGAAAATGCCGTAGTAATCTATTTACCTCGATCATATAGGGTCCCCAAAATAGTGAACATCTTCCAAAATAATAATCATATTTTAATTCCCTAATCATCCCTGTCATATTAATACGACAATCGTCGCATTTCCTATCACATTGGTTGTTGGGACATGTTCTTCCATTTCCCACCATTAACTAAGAAGAGAAAGCATAATTAGGGGCTTAAGTACTTAGCCAATAATCATGAAAAGGAACTGAAAGCATATAAGGATAACTTGTAGAAGAAAAGTATACCCTAACTTGTGATCCCCTAGGTTCCTATCTAGGTTATCCATGATCATATATTCTTATGTGAATCTTTATTTTATTTTATATTTGTTCCTTTAACAATGGTTCATACTAAGCTTATGAATTTACCAAAGCATATCCCCAGGGAGTATCGTAACAAAGAGTCAAGCAAGGCCCGTTGTCGTGTACCAGTTCCCGTTCGAGTCTAGCTCAAAGCGGTGTTTTCGGATTTTACCCCTATGTATATCTGTGCCAGAGCCACCTCTACCTGCTCGTATCCAGACAGGGATGTATTTGCTTGGCAACCCCTTACTCTATACTCACCAAAATACCAGGAAGATTTCCTATTTTTTAACTTTTCTATAGGGTTCTTCCAAGAGTTTTCATATCCTAATTTCCACAAATAACTAAACCATCCTTTGATACCAACTATAGCATCCCGCCTTTTTATCACATAAAATTTCATTACATTTTACAAAACCGAGGATCTTTAAGGTTTAGTGTCTTGGAAACCAGGAACTTTAAACATAAAACATTATTCTAAAACACTTGAAAGGCTTCTCCTCATGTTCATCCTAGGTTCATTACTGCATCACATAACCTGGGGACATACATCAAAAGAAAGGGTGAGCAAAAAGCCCAGTAAGGGAAACAAGAGAAACATTTTACATGTGGACTTGAGATACTTCAATAAGGTTATGAAAAGAACTTTAAGGCATGAGAATGAAATCATGAGGCATATCATAATAAAAATAACATTTTCATAACTTGAAGATGTGGCTACATAATTTAACATAGACAATCATGAACATATCACTAAGGTACATCCCCAAGGTGTCATTTGAAAATTACCAAGGTTATTCACCAAGGTATTGTGAAAATTGTAATCTCTAGTGGTTACATCATTACCCAATGCATTGGAGCGCTATCAGGGCACACCCTTAAATTTGTCTTTATTATCATGTGATCCAAATATATCATCATCAAACATTTCATAAATAACCCATATAGAAAAACATAAATGGGTTTCATTTCATAATCATAACGTTTTAAGAACTGCTTTAATGACATGATCTTTACGTCACTTTAAACCCACGGAAGGGGATAGCGGGTTTCATGTATGTAAATCCAAGAATTTAAAATAGAACATTTTTGTACATATGTGAATAACCCTATAGAAATAAGAGCTTTGAGTATTCACTTAATAACATGAAGTAATTTTGAGAAAAAGAGAGAGGCATTTTGAGACGAAAATTCTACAGCACAACGACTACGTTACAGGGTTTTAGAAAACATTGAATAGAGAGGGGACATGGGTCAAACAATCATAAATGACCCATAAAACAGTAGAGGGACAGAATATAAGGGATTTAAGAACATGGTAATGAAATTTGAAAATATACCATATGAAATGAAGAACATGAAAGGAAGACAAAAATAAGATTTCTCTTATGAAAATTCGGTAGCCTAACAGCGTTACATAAACTTCAACCAACAATGAATTGATGATGTCAAATAGGGTATCTCATCATATGAACATAAAATATCATTATGATAGATATATAGATAATACCCGAAAATAATAAAAAGGAACTTGCAAGACTTGACATGGAATTATAACTTTGAAAAGGAGAAGGGTGAAAGAATCTCTTAAAAATTCGGCAGCCTAACGGCGTCACTTAAACTTCAACAAAAAATGAATTGATGAGACCAAATAGGGTCTATAATCATATTAACATAAGATTCCAGTATGATATATATAGATATCATACCCCAACATAACAAAAATTAACTTGAAATAATTGACATTAAAGTAGAACTTCAAAACGAGAAGGGTGAAGAACCACTTAAAAATTCGGCAGCCTAACGGCGCCACTTAAAACATCAAAATACTGAATTGAAGAGATAAAATGGGGTCTCTCATCATATGATCATAAAATATCAGTATGATAAATTTAGAGATCATACCCCAACATAATAAAAAGGAACTTGAAAGAATTGACATGAAAGTAGAACTTCAAAACGAGAAGGGTGAAGAACCACTTAAAAATTCGGCAGCCTAACGGTGCCACTTAAAACATCAAAATACTGAATTGAAGATATCAAATGGGGTCTCTCATCATATGATCATAAACTATCAGTATGATAAATTTAGAGATAATACCCCAACATAATAAAAAGTAACTTGAAATACTTTACATGAAAATAGATCTTGAAAAAAGAGAAGGGAGAAAGAATCTGTTACAAAAATTTCGGCAGCCTAACAGCGCCACTTAAAACTTCATAAAACGAAATAATGAGAGTAATAGGGGGTCTCTCATTATGTGAACATGAAAAGGGAATTAATAGGAGTATAAAATAACACCTTTTAACATAAGAACATGGAGCATAAAAGAAATTACATAAAAGAGATTTCTTGAAAAGAAAGAGAGAGATCAGATCCCTTACCTTAAAACATAACTCTTAAAACTCAAAGGTTGGGACCTTGAGGGCATGAGGGAACCATGGGAGGACTCCTTGGGAGGTAATGAGACCAGAACTTTGTTGGGGGGGAGTGGGGAGTCGAATGGATGAGAGGATGGCTTGGTATTTATAGGGAAATTGAGGGGACAAGGCATTAATGGCCAAGGGACACCTCATTAGTGGTTTTGGAAAAACCATGGGCTTTCCCATGGTATTTTCCCATGGTATTGGCCACTTGGGACACCTCATACCTTATATTACTATTCATAGGTCGACCATATTGATTACATACTTAATACACCATTTAATGATGTCATTAGACACCCGTAACTTAAAAACTGTATTTTCACTATTCATCGAAAATTCAACTTTCTCAGAATAATCCCAAAATTTCACCTTAACCAAATATCAACACTCTGATTAAAAATATGAACTCCATTTTATAAAAATAATTTTCTAAATATTTTTAATTTAATTTTTAAATAAAAACACTATTCATCGAAAATTCATTTTTTTCAGAAAAAAAACCCAAAAATTACCATAGCATAATATCGGTGCTCTGAGTTCAAAAATGAAATCCATTTTATAAAAATAATTTTCTAAATATTTTTAATTAAATTTTTTATTAAAAAACACTATTCACCCGAAAAAACTAATACTTGAATAATAATTTATGAAACCGTTATTTAACCATTTTATTGAAACACATTACTTAATCAAGGTGCCTAGATTATATTAATACTTTCTTTAAGTGAGATTTCTAATCCATTTGGACACATTAGTAATCCTAATCATAAAATCACTATTCACAATTTACTATTAATCAAAAATTAAGTTGATCTTATTAGACTCTAAATTTCATACTGAACATAATTGTAGAAGACCATTTTTCGAAAATCATTACACATTTTTAATTATTTAAGGTTTACATAACCATTTTTAAAACATCATTTTTCTAAACTTCATCAAAAATATGCATACTATATTTATCCGGTCATTTGAAAATTCATAAACTTCATCATAAGAAGAAATCCCAATTTTTATTTAAAACAAAGGATTACACAAGGCAGTTACGGTCTCCTTACATAGCCCCTTATCACACCAGCATAGGACCTAAGTGTAAGGTGTGCTAAGGTGAGAGAATCTGAGGGAGGCTCGGCTAACATCGCATGAGTAGTAATTTCTATTAGTTTGAACTTCTCGCAAAGGCGATTCCGTTCTAGCTTCACACGATGAAGTTCGGCTTGGGTTTGGTCCAGAGCAAAGCCCAGTGGTGCTACCTCCTTCCCAAGTTCTGTTAGATGTGCTTTGATCAGTCCAAGACTACTGGGTGAGGCCATCGAATCTTCTTTCAATAATAATTAACCAAGATTACTTGTATTTTGAGGCAATAATCAAAACGTTTAGTTTCCAGTGGTCATATTGACCAATGGTCATATAACAGTCAAAGCCCAATGGTCTCATTTTAATTATACTCATGTTATCAAATGAAACATTTTTGTTGAGTATAAAAAAATAAAATAAAATAACACACAAAATTAGGAAACAATATATATTCAAAATTTTGGGTCGTTACATTAGACACACAGTTTAACATCTTAAGGTGAGGATGGGGCGTCATTTAGTTTAACATATTATGATAAGGTAATTGTCTTAAAGTTCAATTTCATGTGAATAGGTTGAATGGTTAGGGTGATATGTATTTTCCATCAAGTAATAATGAACTTGGAAAAAATATAGGCCTCAAGGTCCAAATTCTAGTGAATATTGTCTCACACACAAGGCTGGGTTTTTTTGGGCCTGAGACATGTGGTCTAAGAATCACTATATATCCCATGAAATGGAAATAAATCCATATGCATTTCTAGGATGTGGTGTGGTAGTAGGAAAATAATAAAAATGGAGGGTTATCCTCTCATGTGAGTTTAACTAGCGTATTATATAGTTTATAAACATCATTTAGGGATACAATAACTATGCGGTTAATTTTTATGCATCTAAGACCTAAGGGTTTCCACTAGTTTAAGCTCATAGAGCTCAGACTATGGGGGTGGGTCCTGGGTTTTCTTTTATAGTTTATAATAGTAGTAACCAGACATAAAAAATAGATCCAAGGAGGCCTTTCACCGCATGAAACATCTCTAATATAAGAATATCATATTTTAAGGTTATGGTGCTTGAACACAAGAGACATTCTATTTTGGAATGTTTATGTGTCTAAATCTTGCAGGATAAGACCATACCATAATCCATAACCCCATGTGAACCATGATCGATGTGAGAAACAAGGAGTGGACAGGATTACCCTTATCACATGGGAGTGTATGATATGGGTAAAATAATCCTTCTTGGGAGGGTTCCAATGACACTGACTTTCTTAATCAACATTCATAAATGCATGGGAGTAACAATGAGGGTGTTAAGACTCAACCAAAATAGGGGGAGGTGAAAAGGAATTAAATCACAACTTCCAAGATCTATAACATTAATGGAGGGTGACCAATGGGTAGAGAATGACTTCTATCCTTATTTGAAACATAGGTTCCACAACAGTATCAGTCAAGGATAGGGTGAGAAAATATTGGATCAACCATTGACCATGTTTAAAACATAGAAATTGTCACCTTCCACAAGAAATCATTTGATGCATGTGCCCTGGATAGGAGGTGATCCAATTTTTTCCATGTGTTATCACCATTATAGGATCCTATTCATATTTAGAGGATCATGGGGATCCAAATAGAGGAATACATGAAGTGTGGATGTGAATCATGGTGGGATGTTTAAGGGGGAGTTAAACACATTAATGAACTATTCTACCATGTTCTCCATACAACGTCGTATTTTTATTCAATAGTAAGAAGGAAAAACAGAAATAGTTTAGTGGATGGGCTGGGCCCAATATTTTATATCTGAGAGTCCCAAAATACCCCATTAGAAATAGTATTGAAGCCATAAGTAGTTATGTAATGCTGGTGTGGTAGGATATCAGAACTGACAGAGATGATCCTCTCATAAAAGGTCCAAAGTACCATGTAGTTTTACATCATTTGATAGGGATGTGAACCATAAATTTCAAAATCTTGCAAAAATTATATTGGACACACATTTTGATGTTATATGGTGAGGATGATGCATCATACAGTTTAATATCTTGTGAAAAGTATGTTGTCTTATAGTTTAACATCATGATACCAGGATGTTGTTGTTAAATTTTATGTTATACGACTAGGATGTTTTCATGAATTTTTACATCATGAGACTAGTGTAAACTATGAAGAGTCCTGAAAATTATCACTTGAGGAACCAAGAATTGGTAGGAGGTGTGATGTGCTTCCCATCCATGGAAATTAATGATTATTCACCATTGGAGTAGACCTTATGAATGACATAAGGTCCTTACCATTTAGATTATATCTTCATCATCTTCTTCTCGGGTACTATTGGTGTCCTTATATCCAATACCATATTTTCTTAAAGGAAGGAGTGGAGGAAAAACTTTTTACTGAATGCTCATGCCACCTGATTCTGATGTATTTCTAAGTTATGCAGCACTTGGATCCTATTGTCTTCAAGGGATTCCAAATCAGTGAGATATAATTTATCTCCCTTTTAAGATGACTAAGGATCATAAAAATTCATTCAGAGCATTGTAAATTTAAACTATATAGGAAAAACGTTCTTTATCTAATATATCAGGGAGTATGTAGTCTCCTAGGTGGAATTTTAGGTCATCGTCTAATAATCCCAGAGGGTATTGAAGAGTTTACTGGGAAAACTCTTCATGTTTTGACCTACTATATTCTACAGGTTGTTAGAGGGGTATTTTCTCAATTCATCAATATTTCCATGCTCATGTGTGTGATAGTGGGATGTGTGATTTGACTATATATTGTACGTTTCATACAACTTCATCATCTCAGAAGATAAAAAATTGGTGTAATTTTCTATGATAATGGTGTGAGGAATCCTGAATAGATGGTTGATGTGGGACTTCACAAACTCGATCACTAATCAATACTTTAATTCTTTTAGAGGATAGATTCCACCTACTTTGTGAAGAAGTTAATGGTAGTCAAGATGAACCTACATTGTCGATCTGTTGCTGGTGGGTAGGGTCCTATAACATAAAGTCACCATAAAAAAAGGGGCTAAGAGTACTTTATGGCATGGAGAAGCTCTATAAGATGATGAATAAAGTTTTAATGGATATGAAATACATGACACATCTTTTTGGGCTCAATTTAGTTAGGAACCATTGGTGTACATAAGTACCCTAATCTATGGATCTGGTTGAAAAGGTTTAATCTTTCTTTATGATCCCCACATGACCCAACAAGGAATTCTTACAAAACTTAAGGAACCTCCTTCACTCATATGTAACAGAGAAGTATTCCATTCAACCTATTCTTATAGGAGGTATGTTCTAGGTTGGGGCTATTCTGTATGGTAAATTTAACTACACATCAATGGATCTGCTCATTCTTGACTCAATCTAGTGGGAGAGTCACGTATTGGAGACAATGAACAATAGTAGTCCTCCAATTAGGTGATTATTTGAATATCAATTCATTTTAGGGACCTAATGTAAAATTTTCAGTGGCCATATGGTTAACCTATCTATCCTTTTCATTAGAATTGATGTTGGAAATGTCTCTTTGATGTGACAAATGAATGAAAAAGTCATATTGGTTGGGCTGTGCAAGGGATGCGAATAGGCCTTCCAAGGCATCAGGTTGGTCATTGGGGAACCTGAGTCACATTTGGGTGGGAAGGGAACTAGGCTATCATCTCATGATTTCTCTTCACCAAGGAGAACATTTCTTTCTTATTTATGATCTAATTAGAATTTATTTTCTTGATGAAAAGTTCATAGTATCCCTTCACATGAGGTTAGGGTACTTCAATATCAATATCCAACTCAAGACTGGTGATAAGATCTTGATTATCATCCTCATTGTTGGTAAATACTTCTAAAAAATAAATTTTTTTGGAAATAAACCATGTGTGGGAGTGATGAAGACAATACCAAGGACCACCCAATTGAGTTTGGTGTTATTGAACCTTCTCCCAATCACGCTCTAGGAGGTACCATAAATGAACATATTTCAACATGGAAGATTCTGATCAATGAAGAGAATAAAATCATCTAAGAAGTCTACATCTAGGGGAAGTTCATTTAGGGTTGAATGCACAGAAAATAAATTCTTCTATCCTTGTCCCTTCACATCTTTCTGGGGGATAAACCTGGTTTCAAATTTATATGGAATTACTTCCCACCAAACCAATCACACAGTCAATATGGGTAAGTTTAGAATATTATTCAGGATATTGACATAGGATACAAGTTGTGCCTCATGGTGTTGTAGGTAGTTCCAAAATTTTTGAATTATGAAGGACAAGGTGAGGTAGCTCTTCTCAATTAGAGAATATTTGTTCTCTATATCGAGTAGAATGTGGTTGATGTAGTATAGGTTTTTATCCCTACCCTCGTTATTATTTTGAGCTAGTAGGGTACCAAGGGACTATTCTAGTTCAGCCACGTAAAATACCATAGTATTTCCTAGAATGGATTTTATCAATATCATAGGATGTAACGAATAATTATTAAAGTCTACGAATGCATTTTGGAATTATTTATCTCACCAATAAGTGATTCCTTTATTTAAGATCCCTGAAAAGGACTTAAAAAATCCATTATGATTAGATATAAATCATAATATATAGGTATGGTGTCCCTAGAGGCCTCATAACTCCTAAAAGTTTCATAGAGGAGGTATTTGGATGATATCCTTAATCTTATCTGGATCGATATTTATTCCCTTGTACCTAAAGATAAAGTTGGGGAACTTCCTAACGGTGAAACCAAATGCACACTTCAGGGGATTTATCTTAAAGTGATGGGAGTATATTAAGTTGAATACTTTCTCAATATCTTTAAGATAGTACTAGATTTATTAGTATTTTACCACTAAGTTATCCAACTAGTATACCATAAATGTCCTAAGGAGCGGCTTGAATATATGGTGCATGGAAGGATAATAGGTTTCCTCAACATTATTCAAACTGAACAGAATTAATCATTAACAAAAGGTTTCTTGAGGCACCCTAAAAGTGGTGACTTTTTCATCCTGAGAGGATATCTGGATTTGATTATACCCAGAGTACCTATCCATGAAGGATACTATTTGGAAACCAATAGTTGTTTCAATTGTAATCTCTATCACTAGGAGGGTAAAATCATCATTTGGGAAGTGACAGTTGAGGTCATATAAGTCGATACGGACACTGAGAAGTATAATCTTCTTCTTGACTAGGATGATGTTGGATATCCACTAGGGGTACTGAACATTCATTATGAAGTTGGATTTGATGATCTTCTCAAATTCGTACTCAACCATGGTACCATTATAAGGGTTCATCTTTCTAGAAGATTTTTTGAACCCACAGTGGCCCATTGGGAGGCCAAGGTGATAAAAATAAACCAGGGGGTTAAGCCTCATTATTTCCATGTAGCTCTAGGAAAACACATCATAGGGATTCTTTAAGAAATCCATGTATTGTTGGTTCTCCTCAAGAGACATGACTACGCTAATAAGCGTTGGCTGTGGATCTTCATCAATGCTGAGATTCACCTGGGTCAATTCAACGATAGTGGAAAAGAAGCCTTCCTCAAAGGTGGGAGCAAAAAGATCAAAATCATCTTCATCATCAGAAATATAAGGATCAGAGGAAGGATGTGACTCCCTCTGAGTTTAATATTGTTAAGTAATACTTCCATATACTTTAGTAGGGATGGTATGCTTAATAAGGGATTCCTTCTCTATATATAACATGGTCACAAAAGATGATGAGGCAAACCCATATGGTTTATAATGGGGAGATCCACATTTAATAAAAAAAATACTCATAATGAATTGACCTCTATTATAATGCCCTGACCCTAGTTATCAAGAGTCGGTTCATTATTACATAACATTGGAATGATCATAAAAGATCAAGTCTCAAAAGACCGATTAGTTTAATATCCTTGGAAGTACTAGATACATTCATAAGTTTTACATTACATTATAAAATGAAAACAACAACAACATTGTCTCCATTGACCACAGTCATATCCCTTAGACTATCCCTACAGGTCAGTCATAATTTCATTTTTTACATCCTAGCAGAAATAAAACATAGAAAGGGGTGAGATCAGATTATCAGTAAGGATAACAATATAGAGGAAACTTTCATAAATAAGCATAAACATTTAATGAAATGTATAAGACTAAAAAAAGACTTTTAAACCTAAACTTCATCATAATATGGAAAATATAAATCGAAATAATGTTATTTACTTATTCACATGTATATTCTACTAGTTGAATAATCACATGCAATATCAATAGACAAATTCATAATGATGGAATGCATAATGTCAGACTTCATAACCACATAGTCAAGGCCTTGTTCCAAGACTACAAATTAGATTTTTTCAAGGCCTTGATCCAAGACACTAGTTTGTGTCATGAGACCTATAGATACATCGAGGAGATATAGCAGGCTCCACCCATTGCTTACAAAGTCCAATGAATTCCTCATATGAAAAGGTTTGAACATAACATAAACATTCGTATTAAAACTAGCATACGAAATGTCAATACTTTTTCCATAAACCATGAATGGTGTAAAAATAACACATCCATAGTCAAACATATCATAAATCCTTCAATACAATATGGAAGTTTTGTATCATAACAAATCAACTTCAAACAAGCTTAAAAACCATCAAAGGATGTTGACATAGATGAAATAAAGACTTTTTTAGAGAAATATCTCTTTCTATTTTGAAATCATTTAAAAGTCATATAATTATAAAAGAAAACATTTATTTTAAAAATATTCATATAATCTTGTATAGGAAGCTTTGACGATGTTATAATGAAGGAAAATATCTACACCCGCCGTATAAGTTAAAAAAACATTTTTACCTTAATTTTTTGAAAAGGTCATAAAGTACCTTGTTTTGAAAACGATGGAAAGATTACTTTATAAACATATTATAAAAAGTAAAAAAAAGTATATAAATAAATTTAACCCATAGTAAAAATGTTTTGAAATACATTTTAAGAAACATAGATGTGGATGATAAAGAGGTCATAGAAGATAATTACATATAAACAACCTCGGATAATGAAGAGATTGTAGAATTAACCCTTACCTTATACTTTTCCTTGGTCGAGGGTATATTAACCTCATATATTATAGTTAAATAATTTTTATTAAATTATAAAAGAACTATATACATAAATATGATATCATATATGATCCTTTAAAATTACTTTGTTAATAATATTTCAGTAGTATCATCATTTCGAGTGTTAACTAATTCGTTTTCCTTTATATGATTGGTTATGTAATCCATGTTTGTTATGGATAGGATGTATTTGATTGATATCTAGAATGATATTAAGTTATTAAACATTATTTTTAATGTCACACCTGTCATTTTTTATTTATTATTTTATCTATTTTATCATTTTTATTGGGAATCAGGTAGTTCGAGTCGAGTCCTGACATAAAATTTCTGAGTTTTTATTTAAAAAAGTGTGTTTTGACATTGAGTGCATCCATCGCACTATGGTTGAAGATGTACAACCTCACTTGGGTTGTCGCGCGACCTCGCCCGGTCACTGCATGCCTTGCTGAAGTTTAATTAATGAAATATGATGAATTAAGAATGTTTTTAATAATAATTATAATATCAATGTCACTTGATATTATTTTTATTATATCTTGGATAATAATTTAATTGAAAGTATTATTTTTATTATTAGAATTTTAGTAAGTTGATTATTTTATAATTTACTATTTAGTTTATTAAGTTTATTATTATTATTATTATTATTATTGTTGTTATTATTGTTGTTGTTATTTTTATTATTTATTTATTTGTTTGTTTGTTTGTTTTATTGTTTTTATTTATTTATTCATTTATTTATTTATTTATTTATTTGTTGTTATTCCTATTTCCCTTAGGATTTGTGGTTCCTCCCCCTTTACCCCCCTTTCCCGTCACGACACATCTTCCCTCCCCTGTTTTTTTTTTGCATCAAAACCTCCCCACTCTCCTATTCTAGATCGCTCGCGCTAGCCGCCAGTCCCCTTGCCTATGTTGATTGCTTCCATCTCCCTCACGTCGCAGCCGTCACGCGCCCTGCTCCTCCAGACCAGCCGCACCCTACGGCTCCCCGATCGGTTTCCCCACTTGTGTCGTTGCCCTAACTCTCCCGACCAGCCCTTTTGTGCCGCACCCCGACCTTCCGGCCAGCCTTGTCGCTTCACCCATGTGCACACCAAGCCCGAACACACCCCCCAGTTGACCCGCCTCGGATTCCCTGCTCCTAGTGTGACCTTGACACCACCCATCGCTCCACTCGTGCGCCTCCCTTACCTCTTACCGATGTGAACCCTGGAGACCCCCCTACCAGCACGACACCTCTTTGGGTGAGTTTTGTTTTCCCTCCAAGGGTGTTATTTTTAGTTTTTTTTTTTTGGTTTCAATTCATGTTTTAGGGTTTAATTTAATATGTATGTGGTGCAAATTGCACCCGATTGGAGTTCCGCACTAAGGTTTGGAAGTCTTCGACACTGAGGTAGGTGGTTCCATGCCCTTACATCTTTTAGATAATTTGATTTGCTTGTTTAATTTATTTTAATATGTTATATAATTTATTTTCATGGTGTGAACAATGTTTAGAATGTATTTTCCAAGTAATGCGAATGTGGTTTTAGAAACAAAATGTGTGATCCAAGTTTGGTTTGAAACTAGTTTCTTTATGTGAATTTATATATTTAATTGTGTAAATGGTTTTAGGATGTTTTATAAGTTAATTAATGGTTCGTTTATATTGTTTTAATGGTGCGAAATACTTTTTTTTATATGGTGAGGACATGCAGTTGGATTTTAAGAGGGTTTTTAGGTGTACCTATGATGTAAAATATTGGTGTGTTTAGTTGGGTTGTTTTATAAACTCTTATAATGGATTATTAAATTATTTTTAAAGGTGAAAAATATGTTTTTGAGATATTGGTGTGCTTACGGGTTGAGATTGGATTTTATACAACCAAAAATTCTATGTTGTGTGTGTGTGTTTAAAGGGGTGTTCAAAAGAAGAAAAAGGGTCATGGGAGTTGTTTGTAAGGTGTGATTTGAATTCAAAAAATATTTAAAGTGGTTTGTTGTTAAGAAATTTCCTCTTTGAGAATATGGGTTATATTTATTGTGTGTCGTACACACGTATTTGTGTTTTATACCACGAATGTATTTGATAAAATGCGTGGGGAGTGCAAAACCCCATTTTAAATGTTTTTGTTGTGTTTATGGATTAGAAAGAGTTTTTATAAAATGGAAATAAGGTGTGTTTTTTTGTGTATAAACCTTTGCTTTCTATTTTTTAAGTGTTTTATAAATTGTTTAACTATATTTATTAAATTATATGGGGAGTGCAGGAGTTGTTTTTGATAGAGTTAAATGTTCGAAATGTTTTTAAAGGAACCTTATATGTGAAACAGGGAATATTTCATGTGAAAACTATTTTGGTTCTATTTATAAATGTTCTTTAATTAGTTTAAAGGATTTATCAAGTCATGAAAGTGATTCAAATTATGCTGTGGAATGGATTTTTTGGTGTGCGGTTGGTCTAAAAAGTGGATTTTGGGTATGCCTTCAAGCGTAAAGCCATGTGGTGTTCTTTCGGAAACTATTTTGGAATTTATTTTAGTGAATTTTTAAACTGAATAAGATATGTGGGGTTTGTTTGTGAACTGATTTGGTGTGAGTGTGTTTTTTAAATGGGTTTGGGTATGAAAGCGGTGTCTCTTGTGTGTGTAATGTCTTGTTTGGTCTGTGATATGAGAAAGTGATATGCTATGTGAATGTGGAACTTGATTGAGCATAAGGGAAAACCCCAAGTATCTATGTGGGAGGACTAGAACTAGTGCGTCAGTGATCCGGAGTGGTATCGTCCCTATTTCACTTATCTGGATTGATGATTGCAACACTAACTAAACATATGAATTACTGAGGGTCGTGGTCTTATAAGCCATGTTTTTTTTAGGTTTTTAGTCTTCTAAGATATGTTTTCTAAGGTTCATGGTTTCTAAGCCATGTTTCACTGAGACACAAGGTTCTAGGGTCCCGCCTGAGCTAGATAACCCTTAGGGGATTTACCCACAGTGCTCTACTATTCATGACGTGGTGCCTTCCGTCAGCTTACAGAGGAAAACTTAAGTGTGCATGTTCTTTATAAATTTTCTCTTATGATTTTAAAGTAGTATTGTGAAATGGTTTTTCTTTCAGTACTGTTTTCTTTTCACTTTTAGTTTTTAAATGTTTTCCTTAAAAGTATTTTAAAAGTATTGTTTTAAATATGCAAGTTAAATTATTTTTTTATGTTGTGGTATGGAACCTTTTTATTTGGAGGTATCCTACGGGGATCTTTTATCACACCCTACGTATACCTTTGGGTGTATGTAGACCTTGTTCTCTGTGTATTTCAGGTTGAGGCATCATGCTCAGTGATGGTGGTTTTGGTCGCTAATTGTCTTCTCCTGAAGGTTGGTGTTTGTGGCATGTGGATTTTTTACCTCTCTTGTTGCTTGGAGGTTCTACTTAGAGTTTCAGTTTCTTTTGTTGTTGTTTATTTTTTGATGTTGGTTCAAGTTGTAGGCCTTTAAATTTGTTTTTAGTTTAAGGTTCTGTTTGGTTATCTGTTCACAGTTTTATTTTATTTAACTTGTCAGTGGTTCTGGGTTTACTATTTCATGTAAATCATTCCCATGTGTAATATTTTGATACCTGGGCACTTGTTCCAGCCCGTGGGGATCAGGAACGCCCTTCGGGCCATGTCACAGACCGGGTCGGGTGCCGGGGTGGATGATGACCTGACCTGGTTCATGACAAAATGGTATCAGAGGGAGGTTTCTATATTGGGTCATTTTCTTTTGGGATAGAGTCAAGGTAGACTAGAATTAAGGTTGTCGGGACTCGACGTCCTGGCTATGAGTAAGTTTTTTGGCCAGCACAGCTCATGGCAGGACTCGAGTTACCAAAGTAAGTTGAGGTTCATCTAAATTTTTGGTCTTTGTGGTTAATCTTGTTTAGGGGAAATGAAAAGGGAGTAGGGACAGTGGTCTCAGTGATCTCGTAGGGTCTTTCAATCCATGTGGATATGGGGACGCTGTCTTAGAATACTCTCTCTGAAGGTGACGTGATTGGCATATGTCCACCAACCATATGTCCCAGTCACCCGCTGACACTAGTCTTCTCTTGCGTCATTCCTTGCCCCTTTTTTTGAATTCATAGAAATCTGGTTTTTAAGTAAAAATAATTTAGATTTGAAAAATGTTTTGAAATGAAGTGATTTAAAAAGAAAATGATGTATGAGGTTTGAAAAGTGTGGGTTGAATGTTTTGGTTTTGAAAAATGGAAAGCCCTGGTTTTGATTCTTGATGTTCTCATGGGAAACTGCATGCATGAGTGTATATGAAAAAAAAATGCTAATGGAACGATTGGATGAGATCCTGGATGGACATGATGTGGGTTCCAGTGTGGCACGGGAACATGCATGTGTGAGGCCCACGAGATACCATTGGTGTTTGTGCAACCCACCGGTTTTTTTATTTTCAAAACATTTGGTTAATAAAAAAAATTTGGTGTTTTAATAACCGGTGATTGTGTGACGTGTCCTCGTATTTTGGGAAGTGTTGGATGTGATTCGTTTTGATCCGAGAATCCTTTTTAATTGATTTGTATCTGGAGTTTGAATTTTTATTGATAATTTGGTGTGAAAGCGTGTGGTTAGTAGTTTCTCTTAAAAGTGCTTCGGAAGCCCTTGTAGTGGTTCTCCCAGCATGTTTAGTGTTAGTTTGTGGTATGTATTAGCCATTGGACCATTTTTATTGGGTCCATGGTTTTCTTTCTTGACTAGTGCATGCCCCCCCCCCTATAAAGCATTAGCATGCGATTGAAGTGCGGCCACGGGCAATTCGCCGTTGGCCGACCCTCCAGTTGATCGAAGGACTCTCCCTTTTCAGTGATCATGCTAAGTCTATCCCATTTTTACTTTTATATTTAAGTGGATCCTCTCATATCAGAATGAAATATGCAAGGGAAATTGAAGGGAGTTTTGGTCTTTTTGAGTTGTCTGACTCGTCAAGTATTAAGTTTGACACCATTGTGTTGGAAGGTTTTCCCTGAAAAGCGGTGAAAGGAATTCTAGTGGGTAAGGGTGAAGGTGGTTTAGAATTATTGGTGCTGACCGATGTTTTGAAATGCTTGTAGTGTATTCATCGACTGTGAGGTTCATTCTTGGTGATGTCTTGTGGTGTAATTTCTCTTCGAAGATCAAAGTTGGAATTTGTAGGATCCTTCATGAGTCCCTGTTTTCATAGGAGTGTGTCCTCTAGGGGTGCTCTAGTTTTTCTGTTCAAAGGGGAGTGTTTTTCATGCGTCTTTCCTTATTATGTTTCATGGTGAAGGTGAAGAGGTGATGAATGTGCATCATCTAAACCTCTGTTCCAGTAGATGTTTCGTGAGATAGTAGTTGTATGTCTTGGTGTGCTGTGTTTGTTGGTGTTGTATCAGTTGCAGTGTGGTTGCATGTGACACCAAAAGGAGAAGATCCATTTGGAAGTGTTCAATACCTGACTGAGTGGCAGGAGATGATTCAACCATTAGGGCTCCATCCATAGGCCTCAGAGTGAAGATGACGCGTGGTCAGGAACCCTGGGAATGTATGGGACCCCAAACTTATTTCTGTCATCGTCATTGAAGGAAAAAAGAGTTTAAATCATTTCTTGATGCTTTTCCATTCCTAATGACCTGTTTGGGTGCATGGGGTTTCCTGTAGCTATAAGGAAGCATGGTCGTCTCGTACCATAAAGTCCTGGGGAGTTGAATCCCATCGTGTTTAATTACTTTTAGTGGTCCTTATGGGGTATGTTGGGTAAATTGATCAAAAAGTTGAATAGTAATGATCCAGGGATGTAGAGATGTTTTTCTTTCTTCGGTCGTGGTTTTGACACCCCGGTAGTTGGGCCCCTCCCTCCCCACCCCTTGGGGTGGGATTCTTGGTCACCGTTAGAAAATTTTCAAGGTTTTGTATCTTCTATCAGCTGTAATGGTGGGGTGACCTTTGATAGGTCTCGCTCAAATGTCTCTGGAATGAATCAGTGTTGGTGGTCTTCATAATGGTGGGGAGTCTTCTCGGGATTCCCCTGTCGGTTTTCCAGTCTCACCGTGGGCGTTGGTAGATTCATTATGGTGGGGAGCCCCTTCGGGATTCCCCATGATTGCCTTTTGGTTATGTTTCTTTCCTTGATCAATCAAATGGAGGTGTTCTAGCTCTTTGGGGAGGATGACACATATCAGAATGTCATTTTATGAGTTTCTTGAGTTTGTCATTTTAGTCACCTTCTCTGAGCATGATGTGTTTGCCTCTCTCCGCTTGTTTTCATAGGGATCCTCTTGAACCTTAATGGGGTGTCATTTCCAACTTTGTTTCTCAGCCTTAGTTGTGCCTTTTAAGGGACGAAAATATTTATGGTGGGGAGAATTATCACACCCATAATTTTTTATTTATTTATTATGTTATCTATTTTATCATTTTTATTGGGAATCAGGTAGTTTGGGTCGAGGCCCAATATATGATTTCTGAGTTCTTATTTAAAAACATGTGTTTTGACCTTAACTACATCCATCGCATCGTGGTCGAAGTCATGCGGCCTTGCTTGGGTCGTCGTGCGACCTCACCTGGTCACCGCAGGCCTTGCTGATGTTCAATTAACAAAATAAGATGAATTGAGAAAGGTTTTAATAATATTATTATTATTAATTCCACTTGAGAGTATTATTATTATTATCTTGGATAATAATTTAATTGAAAGTATTATTTTTATTATTATAATTTTTTTAAATTTATTATTGTATAGATTACTATTTAGTTTATTAAGTTTATTATTATTATTATTATTATTATTATTATTATTATTATTTATTCCTAATTTTATTTATTTATTTATTGGTTGTTATTCTTATTTCCATTAGGGTTTGTGGTTCTTCCCCCTTTACCCCCCTTTCCTGTTACGACACATCTCCCCTCCCCCGTTTCTTTTTTTTTCTATCGCAACCTCCCCACTCTCTTCTTCTAGATCGATCGTACTGGCCGCTGGTCCCCTCACCTGTGCTGATCCCTTCTGGCTCCCTCACATCATAGCTATCGCACACCCCGCTCTTCCAGACCAGCCACACCCCACATCTCCCCAGCAGGTTTTCCCAGCTCGCGTCATCACCCTAACTCTCCCGGCCATCCCTGTCACACCACGCCCCAACCTTCTGGCCAACCCCGCCACTTCTCCCTTGTGTACACTAATCCCAAACTCAACCCCCCAGCTAACTCACCTCGGCTTCCCTGCTCCTAGTGAGACCTTCACACAACCCATTGCTCCAACCATGCGCCGCCCTTACTTCTTGTCGGCACGAACCCTGGTGACCCCCCTGCCAGCACGACACCTCTTTGGGTGATTTTTCTTTTACCTCCTAGAGTGTTAGTTTTAGCTTTCAATTTTGATTTTATTTTGTTTAAATTCATGTTTTAGGGTTTAATATGAGATTTCTGTGGTGTGAATTTCATGCGATTGGAGTTCCACACCAAGGTTTGGAAGTCTTCGACACTGAGGTAGATGGTTCAATGCCATTACATCTTTTAAATAATTTTATTTTCTTGTTTAGTTAATTTTAATATGTTATATGATTTATTTTCATGGGGCGAACAATGTTTAGAATTTATTTCTCGAGTAATTCTA
This sequence comes from Viscum album, assembly GCA_963277665.1. Classification (NCBI taxonomy): domain Eukaryota; kingdom Viridiplantae; phylum Streptophyta; class Magnoliopsida; order Santalales; family Viscaceae; genus Viscum; species Viscum album. Next base: position 1,570,383,572 of record OY728148.1, on the reverse strand, counting down.
ATGTGGTTTTAGAAATAAAAAGTGTGATCAAAGTTTGGTTTGAAACTCGTTTCTTTATGTGAATTTATATATTTAATTGTGTAAATGATTTTATGATGTTTTATAAGTTACTTAATGGTTTATTTAAAAAAATTAATGGTGCAAAACACTTTTTTTTATATGACGAGGACGTGCGGTCGGATTTTAATGAGGGTTTTCGGGTGTACCTATGATGTAAAATATTGATGTGTTTAGTGGGATTTCTTTATAAACTGTTAAAATGGATTATTAAATTATTTTGAAAGGTGAAAAATATGTTTTTTAGGGATTGGTGTGCTTACATGTTGAGATTGGATTTTGTACAAAAAAAATGCTATGTTGTGTGTGTGTGTTTAAAGTGGTTTTCAAAAGAAAAAAAAGGCTCATGTGAGTTGTTTTTAAGGTACGATTTGAATTTGAAAAATATTTAAAGTGGGTTAGTGTTAAGAAATTGACTCTTTGAAAATATGGCTTATATTCATTGTGTTCCACACACATATTTGTGTTTTATACCACAAATGTATATAATAAAATGTGTGGGGAGTGAAAAAACCCTTTTTAAATGGTTTCGTTGTGTTTATGGCTTAGAAAGGGTTTTTCTAAAATGGAAATCAGGTGTGTTTTTTTTTGTGTAAACCTTTGTTTGATAATTTTTTTAAGTGTTTTATAAATTGTTTAACTAGATTTATTAAATTATATGTGGAGTGTGGGAGTTGTTTTTGATAGAGTTAAATGTGTGTTAAGATTTTAAAGGAACCATATATGTGAAATTGGGCATATTTCTTGTGAAAAATATCATGGTGTTATTTAGAAATTTTCTTTAATTTTTTTAATGGATTTATCAAGTCGTGAAAGTAATGAAAATTATGCTGTGAAATGGTTTTTTTGTGTGTGTGGTCGGTCAAAAATGTGGATTTTGGGTATGCTTCAAGTATAAAGCCATGTGGTGTTCTTTTGGAAACTATTTTGGAATTTATTTTAGTGAACTGTTAAACTGCATAAGAGATGTGAGGTATGTTTTTGAACTGATTTGGTGTGCGTGTGTTTTTTAAATGGGTTTGGGTATGCAAGCAGTGGCTCTTGTGTGTGTAATGTCTTGCTTGGTCTGTGATATGAGAAAGTGATCTGCTATGTGAATTTGGAACTTGATTGAGCACAAGGAAAAACCCCAGGTATCTAGGTGGGAGGACTAGACCTAGTGTGCTAGTGATCCGGAGTGGTATTGTCCCTATTTCACTTAGCTGGATTGATGATTGCAACACTAAATAAACATATGAATTACTAAGGGTTGTGGTCTTCTAAGCCACGTTTTCTGAGGTTCGTGGTCTTATAGGCCACGTTTTCTAAGGGTCGTGGTTTCTAAGCCACGTTTCACCGAGACATGAGGTTCTAGGGTCCCACTTGAGCTAGATAAACCTTAGGGTATTTACCCGCAGGGCTCTACTATTCATGACGTGGTGCCTTCTGTTGGCTTACTGAGGAACACTTGATTGTGTATGTTCATTATAAATTTTCCCTTCGTATTTTAAAGTAGTATTGTGAAATGGTTTTTCTTTCAGTACTCTTTTCTTTTCACTTTCAGTTTTTAAATGTTTTCCTTAAAAGTGTTCTAAAAGTATTGTTTTAAATATATACGTTAAATTATCTTTTTGATGTTGTGGTATGGAACATTTTTATTTGGTGGTATCCTACATGTCTCTTGGCTAACACCCTACGTACACCTTTGGGTGTATGTAGACACTATTCTCTGTGTATTCTAGGTTGAGGCATCGTGCTCATCAATGGTGGTTTTGGGCATTGATTTTCTTCTCGTACAGGTTGGTGTTTGTGGCGTGTGGATGTTGCACCTCTCTTGTTTCTTGGAGGTTCGACTTAGAGTTTTAGTTTATTTTTTTGTCATTTATTTTTTTATGTTGGTTCATGTTGTAATCTTTTAAATTTGTTTTTAGTTTAAGGTTCTGTTTGGTTGTCTGTTCACAATTTTATTTTATTTAACTTGTTAGTGGTTCTGTGTTTACTATTTCGGGTAAATCGTTCTCATGTGTAATGTTTTGATACCTGGACACTTGTGCTAGCCTATGGGGATCAGGAATGCCCTTCGGGCAATGTCACGGACCAGGTCAGGCACCGGGTTAGATGACTACCTAACCTGGTTCATGACATTTAATCATAAAATGAAAAGTATTCTTGAATTGATACGATGGGGAATGAATCTCATCGCGTTCGTGGAGACGGTAATCCGTACATATGCACGAGCGAAAATATCATTATATTGATGGTAAAATCATATTTAATTGAACCTTATATCATATATAAATAATAATAAACATGTTATATTTATTATTTACATATGTTATACTCATTATTATACCCATCCAAAAAATGAAGTGTTTGAATAACAAACCACACCACGACGTGGAGACGGTAAGACGTACGTACGCACGTATGGTGACTTTGTCATTAATATGATGGATAGAATAATGAATATGGTGGTAAAATTTTTATAATAAAATAAAATTATATAGAATATACTGGAGTTATTGTTTTATAATGGAAACAATAAAGAAAGAGAAAGTGGAAGAAGAAAAGAACTTGAAAGAGGTGATGAAATATTTACCTCCTCTTCGGGTTATTCCTTTTGATTTGATAAAAAGGGCTCCTTAGGTTAGATTTTTTACCAAAGGAAGGCCTCTAGTATGTATTGAGGGAATTTTTGAGGATATTTGTGAAGGGGTTGTCTGAGCCAAATGTCTTTTGAGGTGTTAAGTTTATAGAAATGGGAGTTCCCTTTTATAAGAGGGGTGAGGGGCACCTTAGGAAAAGATTTAAATATTATTTTATAATAAAATAATATTCAATTTATAATGGCTCCAAAATAATTTATTTCTATGTTAAGGTGGGTATGGGTCATAAAACTCTCATACAATAGGTTTTAGATAGATTTAGGTCACCATATTAACCTTATCTTTTAGATTTAACTCTTACTTAAATAGTTTGACATTTACCATGTCTCTTTGTATTTTTATATTATGTGGTTAATAAACATACTATAACTAGCCAAGAGAACCCCAAGTGGTTAATTATTAATATATATAACCTTATCTAAGTTCTTTGGGCAAAACTTATAATTTTATAAATATTATATTAATTAATAATATAGTATTTGTTTTAAAAACTCAATTATGTCAATTTTGACACTATTTAGTATTTGGTTTTTGTGAAAATCATAACCACATGATTAATTCAAAAAAAATTCACTTAATCAACCCTAAAATTTCATATTAACCTATAAAATTTGTGGACTTCATCAAAAGTCTCAAATTAGACTTATTTGGATATTTATAATATCAATTATTTTAATCTTTCTTTAATAAGGCAATTACTCGATCATCATTGTGTCATAAATAAATTTAATTATTTAATGTCTAAAAATTATAAATAAAATAAAATTATATAGGAAATTTTTTTATATTTATAATGAATATTTATATTCTAATTTATCTTATTTATAACCTTATATTAAAAATGTTTTAATTATGAAAACTTGAGTTTAACACTTTTAACTCTTCTTTAAATTAAATAATAATAAAAGTCCTAATCCAATCCAAGTAGACCAAAGAGGGTCATATTTTATTACTAAGGTTTTTTTAGTCAGATTACACTTATCTAATAGAATTAGGAAATGTGTTAGGGTAATAATAATATCATTTTTACCTTTAATTACCCTATTTACTTTTAACAGTGGTAAATAAAAGTTAAAAGTTACTATTCACCAAAAATTATTTTCATCTTATTGAACCACATTTTACTTACTGATTTTAACTGTGTCTCTCAGATTTTTTAAATTCAACTCATAGAAGTGGTAAATTTAGGTTTTATGCAAATTGGTAAATGCTCCTAGGAGGTGGGTAAAAGACAGTAAAAAGTTCCATAAAATTTTTATAAATCTAAACTTATTATAAAATGACTCCAATGAATTACATTGAACTTATATAGGTATTATGTATCTATTTTTACCTAAAATAAATTTAAATAAAATAAATAATTATTTAAATAAAAATTTGGTTTTAAACAAAAACGCAGTGTTTTTTACTATTCATCAAAAATTGAATGTTTTCAGAAAAATACCAAAAAATCACCCTAAGATAATTTTGATATTCCGAATCCAAAAATGAAGTCCATTTTGAAATTTAAAATTAATAAAATTTTAATAAGTGGGTATTAATATTCATAACACCTAGTTTGATTGGTTGTGGTGTGCTCGAACTCGAAGTTGTGTACAACACAATCTATTGTATTATTCAAAGGGAAATGTATTGTGGAAGCTTGGGGTGTTACATTCTCCCCTCCATAAAAGAATTTCATTCTCGAAATTTCTAGAATATTACTGCATAAAAAGATCTGGGTGGTTCTTCATCATAAGTTCCTCGGGTTCCCACGTTGCCACTTCCATCTTATGGTTTCTCTATAGAAATTTTACCAGACGATTCATTCGGTTTCTCAGCACTTATTCTCGAGTATCAAGAATTTGGATAGGCTCTTAACAATAAGATAGATCATGTTCCAATTCAATTTCCTCATATGTGAGTACATGTGTTGGTTCAGGCATGTATTTTCTCAAAGTAATACGTGGAACACATCATGAACTTTAGAGAAACTTGGAGGCATTTCTAAACGATAAGCTACAACTCAAATTCATTCTAGAATTTCAAAAGGTCCGATGTACCTAGGTCTCAATTTACCCTTCTTACTGAAATGTATAACACCCTTCCAGTAAGATACCTTCAATAAAACACAATCTCCTACCTAAATTCCAAATACTTCCTTCGGTTATCGGCATAGCTCTTTTGCCTACTTTGAGCTGCTTTGATGTGGGTTTGGATAACCTTCACCTTTTCCATCATTTACTCAACAAGTTCTGGTCCTATGAGTTTTCTTTTGCCAACATCATCCCAACAAGTTTGTGTGCGACATCTCTTTCCATATAATTCTTTATATTGTGTCATCTGAATACTTGAATGGAATCTATTGTTATAGGAAAATTCTATTAGAGGTAAATATTGATCCCACATACCTTGAAAGTCAAGTGTGCAAGATCTCAAAATGACTTATAAGGTTTGAATAGTCTGTTCTGATTGTCCATCAGTTTAAGGGTGGTAGGCAGTGCTCAAATGAAGTTCAATATCCATGGATTTATAAAGACTTTTCCAGAATCTTGATGTAAAATAGGGATCACGATCAGAAAAAATCGATAGGCATACTCTATGATGTCTTAAAACTTTATTAATATGTATTCTTTCTAAACGTTCAAGTGGTAAATATTCTCTTATAGTAAGAAAATGTGCTGACTTGGTTAGATGATCAACAATGACCCATATTGCATCATTCCTTCTAGGATTCTTTGGTAGTCCCATGAAAAATTCCACCGTAACATCATCCCATTTGCACTCAAGTATTGGAAGAGGTTGCATGAATCCTCTAGGGTGTTTTCTTCCAGCTTTCACTTGTTGACAAACCATACATCTCGACAAAAAATCTGCAATCTCTCTCTTCATGTTGTCCCACCAAAAATGTTCTTTCAAATCTCTATACATCTTAGTGCTACCATGGTGTATAAAGAAATTGGATCCATGATCATCATCCAAGAATTCACTTTTCAGATCAGGTATATCAGGAACAAAAAGTCTCTTCCCAAATTTCAAAATCCCATCTTCATATACGAAGTCGATCAATGTCCCATAGTTCACAACTTTAAATTTCCTTTGAAATTCCATATCATCAGTCTGAGAAATTTTTATCCTTTATAGTAAAGATGGTTTGGAAACCATTTGAAAAAACATTGATGTTTCACCTTCCATGTTTATTCCCATATCCATATTTACTGGATCTGTGTATATAGGATCCTTTTCAACTCTCATATTGTTCAAAACTCCATGATCCTTTCTACTCAAAGCATCTTCCACCTTATTTTCCTTTCACGGGTAGTAGTGTATAGTGCAATCATAATCCTTGAGTAGTTTGAGTCATCTCCTTTTCCTCATGTTGAGTTCTTTTTGTGAGAAAATATACTTCAAACTCTTATGATCAGTATAAATCTCACATTTTTCACCATAGAGATAGTGTCTCCATATTTTTAGTGCAAATATTACAGCTACTAACTCAAGATCATGAGTGGGATAGTTTTTTTCATGATTTTTTAGCTGTCATGATGCATAGGAAATAACTCTATCATTATACATAAGGACACAACCAAGTCCTTTCTTTAAATAATCCCTATAAATAAAAAACTCATCATTCCCTAATGTTAAATTCAAGATAGGAGTGTTGACTAATATTCTCTTCAGTTCTTCAAAACATTCCCCACACTCTTTTGTCCAAAACAATTAACCCATTTATGTGTGAGCTTGGTTAATGGGTTATCCAATCATGAAAAATTCTGGAAAAAAACACTGATAATAACCTTCCAAACCAATAAAACTATGTACCTCAGTTATACTCATTGGCGATGGCCATTCTTGAGTTGTCTTTTTCTTTGAATGATCAAAAGAGATTCCATCCTTAGAGATAATATGGCCAAGAAAAAAAATCTCCTGAAGCCAGAATTCACACTTGCAAAACTTCCCATATAATTCATTTCTTCTAAGAGTCCTTAGGATAATGCGTAAGTAATTTTCATGATCTTATTAGATTTTAGATTATACCAATATATCATCAATAAATACCACAACAAAGTCATCACGATATTCCTTGAAAACGATGTTCATTAGATCCATGAAAATAGAGGGTGCATTAGTCATCCCAAAAGGTATTACTGTAAATTTGTAATTCCCATACCTGGTTCGAAATACGGTTTTCGGAATGTCTTCCTTCTTCACACACAATTGATGATATTCCGATCTAAGGTCAATCTTTGAAAAATATTGACCTCCATGAAGTTGATCGAATAAATCATCAATGTGAGGTAGGGGATAATTTTTCTTTATTATTATATCATTTATCTCCTTGTAGTCAATGCACAACCTCATAGATCCATCATCCTTCTTAACAAAAACAACAGGGGCTCCCCATGGAGAAACACTAGGGAGAATAAATCCCTTATTACTCAATTCCTCCAGTTGTTTCTTTAGTTCAACTAATTCCACAATGCCCATTCTATAAGGGGTCTTCGATATGGGCCCTGAACAAGGAAATAAATCAATGGAAAACTCAATTTCTCATTCTGGAGGATGTCCAAGTAAATCTTATAGAAACACATCAACATATTCATGAACAATAGGTACATACTCTATTTGATTATTCCATTCCTCACCCATAGTTATTTCATTCTCTTCCTCCCAAATAATTGAATTTAGTTGCACTACTGGGGGTGGATCTAGATTAGAATCAGGTGGTGACATTTCTGATCTAAAGATAAGGTACTCCTTATCATCATCGAGAATTGTAACCTCCTTATTCTTACCATAAATTTTCTCATCATGGTCCTAAATCCAATCCATTCTATGGATTATATAAAATTCAATCATGGTAATGACAATGAGATCAGAAGATAAATAATATTTATATGCCCTAATGGGAACTGATTCACAAAAATTTGTTGCGATGATACTTCTGTTATAAGTTTTGACTAAAAACTCCCTTGTTAAGTCAAATTGAAAATATCTAATTTCCTTAGCAAAATTGGAAGATATGTAACAATGTGATGATCCATAATCCAATAAATCATTGGCTAAACTTGAGGAAACCATTAAATTAACTTCCACCATGTCTTTCAGAGCTTCAACCTCAGCAGTAGTTATCGCATAAGCTTGGCCTTGCTCCCTTGGAATTTTCTGAGGTAAGTTTACTTGGTTCTTAGGACATTTATTTTCACAATGCCCCCTTCCTCTACAATTTAAGCATTAAACATTAACTGTCTATTTCTTTCCTTTGCAATCACGATCTTGGTGGCCCTTTTCACTACACTTGTAATAGACTCTCATTCCCTTCAGGAACGTACCTGGGTGTTTCCTCCCAAATTTATTGTAGGATGGATATTCAACTTTTCCCTTCTTCCCCTTATTTTCATTTTTAGAGTGTTCAGCAGATCTCATCTTCTCCTGCTTTTCTTTAAAGTCGTAAGACTTGGAAAATTATTTTTATGTGTTGATGGCACATGAGACAATATCTTCATATGATAAGAAGTATTGTGATACTAATTCTCACCAAAGAAATGGTTTTAACTCATAAAAGAATTGATCAATATTACTCCTTGGGTTATGTATATAATTTATAGCATTCCTTGCTAACCTTGTAAATTTAGCCTCATATTTTTTGACATTCTCATCCTCCTTTTGTCTCAGACTCAAAAATTTCCTTTCCATATCCGCTAGACGGTCACGAAAAAAGTATTTTTCTAAGAAAATATCTTTAAACTCCCTACATTCTATATTTTATACTTCATCATCTTCCTTTGTGTTTTTAATCAATGACCACCATTGATCTGCATCTCCCATGAGGTGATAAAATACCATGACAACTTTTTCCCTTTCGCTACTCCCCAAAGCGTGAAATATTTTCTCTAAGGAACTTATCAATTGCTCGGATACAAATAGATTTTTAGTCCCATTTAATATTGGTGGTTGTTTCCTCATGAATCAGTCTAACATTGATCCTCTGCATTTTGTACCTGGGTGCTCCATACAGGTAAGGTTATTATTCATTACCTGAGTGATTTGTCCCAGTATGGTGATAATCTGATCAGCACCAGTTGCATAAACATCTCCACTATAATTATCTTGAGTAAGAGGGTAATCCCTACATGGATTATGTGTGTTGATATAGTTTCCATTCCTTCCACTATATGTCATTTCTAAACAATGGCATACAGTAGATTAGTTTATGAATCGCAACACATAATTCAAAACTTGTAAAACACTCAACATAAATTGAATAGTTTATGGATATAATCCATAATCATAAAAATGTTTTCTTTGAGGAGGTATATACTCATAAATACTTCATAATAGTTTGTACACAAAATGTGAATTATTCTAAGAATATCCCCTAGGAGTGTCATAAATAAGAGTGAAATAAGGCCCGCTGTCATACACCAGTTCCTGTTCGAGTCAACATCAAAGCAGTGTTTTCGGGTTTTACCCCTAGGTACATCTGTGCGAGATCCGCCTCTATATACTCGTATCCATACATGTATTTATTTCTTGTATAACTCACAAAATCTCTACAGTACCAAAATTCTAGGAAGTTCTTCTATCCTAATCCTCAAAGTCTATCTTAGGGTAGTGTTCTCTAATAAGAGTTTTTCTAAATCTAGTTTCCAAGGTTTGTACTAAACTTCCTATGATACCAACTGTAACGCCCTGACCCTAGTTATCCAGAGTCAGTGTACTATTACATAACATTGGCATGATCACAAAATGCCAAGTCTCTAAAGACCGATTAGTTTAGTAGCCTTGTAAGTACAAGATACATTCATAAGTTTTACATTACATTATAAAATTAAAACAAAAACAACATTGTCTCCATTGACCATGGTCATATCCCTTAGACTATCCTTGCAGGTCAGTCATAATATACTTCTTCACATCCTAGGAAAAATAAAACAAAGAAAGGTGGGAGCTCAGATGCTCAGTAAGGATAACAATATAGCGGAAAGTTTTATAAATAAGAATAAACATTTAATGCAATATATAAAACTAAAACAAAGGACTTTTAAACTTAAAATTCATCACAATATGGAAAATATAAATCAAAATAATTCCATTTACTTATTCACATGGATATTCTACTAGTCTAATAATCACATGCAATATCAATAGCCAAATTCATAATGATGGAATGCATAATGTCAGACTTCATAACCACATACTCAAGACCTTGTGGAAAGACTACAAATAATATTTTGTCAAGTAATTGTGAAAAGACACTAGTTTGTATCATGAGACCTACCGATTCATCGAGGAGCTATAGTAGGCTCCACCCGTCACTTACTAAGTCCAATGCATTTCTCATATGAGAAGGTTTGAACATAACATAAACATTCGTATTAAAACTAGAATACGAAATGTCAATACTTCATCCATAAACCATCAATGGTGTAAAAATAACACATCCATGGTCAAACATATCACAAAACCTTCAATAAAATATGGAAGTTTTTTATCATAATAAATCAACTTCAAAGAATCTTAAAATCCATCAAATGATGTTGACATAGATGAAATAAAAACTTTTTTAGAAAAATATTTCATTCTATTTTGAAATAATTTAAAAGTCCAATAATTATAAAATAAAACATTTATTTTGAAAATATTCTTATAAGATTTTATGGGAAGCTTCAACGATGCTATAACAACGGAAAATAGCCGCACCAGCCGTATAAGTTAAAAAAACATTCTTACCTTAATTTTGTCGAAAAGGTCATAAAGTAAATTGTTTGGAAAATGACGGAAGTATTCATTTATAAACATCTTATAAAAATTAAAACAAGGGTATAAATTACTTTAACCCATAGTAAAAAAAAATTGAAATACATTTTCAGAAACATGGATGTGGATGATAAAGAGGTCCTAGTAGATAATTACGTATAAATAACCTCATATAATGAAAAGATTGTAGAATTAACCCTTACCTTGTACTGTTCTTTGGTCGAGGGTATGTTAAAATCATATATAATGGTTAATTAATTGTTATTAAATTATAGAATAACTATATACATAAATATGATTTCATATATGATCCTTTAATATTGCTTTGTTAATAATATTTCAGTAGTATCATCGTTTCGGGTGTTAACTGATTCGTTTTCCTTTATATGATTGGTCATGTAAACCATGTTTGTTATAGATATGATGTATTTGATTCATATACAGAATTATATTAAGTTCTTAAACATTATTTTTAATCATAAAATGAAAATTATTCTTGAATGATTACAATGGGGAATGAATCTCATCACGTTCGTGGAGACGGTAATCTGTACGTACGCACGAGCGGCAATATCATTATATTGATGGTGAAATCGTATGTAATTGGATGGTATATAATATATAAAGAATTTTTAACATGTTATATTTAATATTTACATCATTTATACCCATTATTATACCCATCCAAATAATTAAGTGTTTGAATAAAAAACTACACCACGACATGGAGACGATAAGCCGTACGTACGCACGTATGGTGACATTGTCATTCATATGATGGATAGAATAATGAATATGGTTGTACCATTTTTATAATAACATAAAATTATATATAATACACTTGATTTATTATTTTATAATGGAAAAAACAAAGAATGAGTAAGTGGAAGAAGAAAATAACTTGAAAGAGGTGATGAAATATTTACCTCTTCTTCGGGTTCTTCCTTTTGATTTGATCAAAAGAGCTCCTTAGGTTGGATTTTTGACCAAAATAATGCATCTAGGATGAAGTTAGAGAAGTTTTTAGGATATATGGGTAGGTTTTAGCCGATCCAAATGGATTTGGAGGTGTGAATTGGAGAGAAGGGGAAATGCTCTTTTATAAGAGGGGTGAGGGGAACCTTAGGAAAAATTGAAATATTATTTTATAATAAAACTATTTTCGGTTTATAATGGATCAAAAATAATTTATTTAGAGTCTAAGGTGGGGATGGGTCAAAAAAATCTCAACCAATGGGTTTTAGATAGGTTTAGGTCACCATATTAACCTTATCTTTTAGATTTTACTCTTAGTTAAATTGTTTGACATTTACCATGTCTCTTTGTATTTTTATATTATATGGTTAATAAACTTACTATAAAAAGTCAAGAGAACCCCAAGTGATTAATTATTATTTTATATAACCTTATATAAGTCCTTTTTTTAAACCATATATTTTTATAAATATTATATCAATTAATAATATAGTATTTGTTTTAAAAACTCAATTATGTCAATTTTGACACTATTTGGTATTTGTTTTTTTTATCATAACAGCATGATTACTTAAAAAATTCATTTAATCGAACCTAGAATTTAATATCAATGTATAAAATTAGTGTAATTCATCAAAAGTCTCAAATTATATTTATTTGGATATTTATAATATCAATTATTTTAATCTTTTATTAATAAGGGAATTACTGCATCATCATTGTGTCATAAATAAATTTAGTTATTTAATGTCTAAAAATTATAAATAAAATACCATTATATATGAAATTTTTTTATCTTTCTAATGAATATTTATAGTCAAATTTATATAATGTATAGCCATATATTAAAAATGTTTTAGTTATGAAAACTTGAGTTTAACACTTTTAACTCTTCTTTAAATTAAATAATAATAAATATCCTAATCTAATACAAGTGGACCAAAGGGGGTCATATTTTATTCCTAATGTTAGTTTTGGTCGAATTAAACTTATCCAATATAATTAGTACATGTTTTAGGGTAATAATAATATCATTTTTACCTTTAATTACCCTATTTACTTTTTATCGTGGTAAATAAAAGTTAAAAGTTACTATTCACCAAATATTATTTTTATTTTGTTGAACCACATTTTACTTATTGATGTTAACCATGTCTATCTAATTTTTTAAATTAAACTCATAGAAGCAGTAAAATTGACTTTTATGCAAATTTTTAAATGCTCCTAGGAAGTGGGTAAAAGACGGTAAAAAGTTCCATAAAATTTTTATATATCTAAACTTATTATAAAATGACTCCAATGAATTAAATTGAAATTATATAGGTATTATGTATCTATTTTTAAATAAAATAAATTTAAATAAAATAAATAATTATTTAAATAAAAAGTCAGTTTTAAACAATAACGCAGTGTTTTTCAGTATTCATCAAAAATTGAAAGTTTTCATAAAAATACCAAAAATTCACCCTAAGCTAATTTCGATATTATGAATCCAAAAATGAAGACCATTTTGAAAGATAAAATTTATAAAATTTTAAAAATTGGGTATTACTATTCATAATGGCAAGTTTGATTGGTTGTGGTGTGTTTGAACTCGAAGTTGCATACAAAACAAGCTATTATATTATTCAAAGGGAAGCATATCGTGGAAGCTTAGGGTGTTACATCCATCATGTCATCCCTACTCTCTAGAAGGTAGGGTGATGTCATGTTTCAATAACCAAGGAAATACCTCTTCGTACTCAATAGGAGTAGTCCAATCAGGATTCAACTATTCTTATCCTATATAGTAATAAAAGGTAATATAATATAATTCCTTCTTTTAAAAGGCTATAAAATGGCTCATAATATCTAGATTTGTTGGCTCTAACTGGTGGATTGTAAGGATGAAGTTTTATTTCAAAACCACAAAATGATCTACTAAGGTGGCTGTCAAATCATTGGGGGAATTTATGCACTCGAATTTGTCAATACAAATCTAATTACACTCCCTTTTTAACCCACATCATCCAGTTAGTAGGCTTAATAGGAGTTGAAGGTAGAAATACCTCCATAATGTACCCCAAATCAACCATTGAAGAAGTATTTAAGGCACTAATGATATGAATAGGGGATAACTTCATACTGATAGAGACAGATCCTCCATAATAAGGTGTTGGAATAAGTTTCCTATGATGCAACCATGAAATCAATGTTTTATACCAATTTAATAAATTGGGTCTCTAGTCGAACCTTTTAATACAACTTCTTCGCACTTTTGTCATACCCCTAAATTGTCAGGTTGAAGGGGGTTAGGTCCACCTTGGCAAGTCCCATCTTGTGGAATGTATGAGTTTGGATAATATTAATCTCATATCCTATTCCTATAAAGTAGTGGTGGATTTCCATTCCATTGAAGCATCCTGATACATACAGTGGGTGTTTGTTCCCCTAAATAGTGGTTCCCTCTTCTTCCTTAGAGAAGGAGATAGTGTCTTGATATTCTTATTATTCAACTTCCTCTGTATAATAATCCTTAGTAGTAGATACCATTGATATTGAACTTTATAGGGATATTTAATTCATCAATGATATCCTCACACAACTCCTTTGATAGGGGAATCACATAAAGGATTCAGAGTCACGTCAGTGTATTGTAAAGCTGCTTCAGCGCATCATACTCCCAAGTAAGGGGCATATTTCTGTCCTCTAAGGGACTCTATTTAATATGGATCATAATGGGTATAATTAGATGAGTAATTGGGTCCTAGATAGTGTTTTTTGTTACATTATTGATTTTATGGCTTAGTTTGAGCACTATATAGATAAGATCAGTCCTTGGTCAGCCGTTGATGAGTGTTGGGATGTTATGGTTGAGCCACATGATTAACCTATCTGGTAAAATAAAAAGGTATAAATGATGATGAGATCTATGAGGACTATTTTTGGTGATACCTAAGTGAGGCTTATTGTATGGTTTTAGCAGTATGAACTATACTCTCTGAAGTACCAGTTGGGACATATCCCCCTCCAACATGGCACTTTCCCTTCCTTTAATGGAATCATCCATAGGTTATTGAAGGTGATACATGGAATACCTCATCACTAGGTACATTACAATGATCCATCATCCTAAAATCATGTATAGAAGCATAATTATGTTATTTATTGGTAGATTATTCCAAGAAGAAATTGATTCTAGGTGATCATCCCAATTTAGGGGGTATGAATTCATTGAGAGTGAGAGATGGGTTTGGCACTGTTAGGGGACTCTGGTTTCCTTGGTATCATCATCACATATTCTTCCAAGAGTTGGAATGTGATGATGTCGATGGGGAAGTTGGAGAGGGCATGGTGATTATAGGAGGTGATGATCTACTAAACTAGGCACATATAATTTCATGGGTGAAATATACCATATTATGAGTTATCCAATCATTAAACATATATGTACCTTGGTCAAGAACCTTATTCCATTCACTAAAGTCTTTTTGTTTCACTACCATAGGCAACATAGACATACATCACTTGATCTTAGACATCACCCAACTCAACTAGGCCATGATCTACCTACTCCTAAAGAAAATATTTGAAGGTGAATCACTCTTTAAAGTTGTTTCCAAGGAACCTATGGTATGGTAAGTAGTTGGTATTATTTTTCAATCTAGCCTATTGGGGAATCTAGGATTTGGGAGACTTCAAGATTTTCTTTTCCATGGAAAATATGAATTACCATGAGACAAGTGAATCCTTGAAGGATTATACCTCGTTCTTCCATTATATGAAGGTAACATTGGGTTTCTGAACCCAAAGGGGGATTGGATAGAATATCCATGGATATGATTGATTGGAAATCACTAGGTACCTAAAGATGGACTGGCTGCAGGTCTTGAGTCTATAGAGCGACAACTATTTTTTCCTTCAGGGGATTTCACATGGGAAATGGAAGTGGTAATTGGTGTGATTTTTGTTTCTTACTCCATATGGGTTCTTCAAAATATTGATCACTTTTGGTGAATCCTCTAAATCTACATGGATAACTCAGTTATATGATGGTATTGACCAGCTGATCTTATACATTCTTCATGAAAATCCCCACTAGTTATTCCTAGGAAATATGCACATCGAGGGAGTACATGAGCCCCTTCCATCAAGAAATAAAGTTATAAAATTTATCATCAACCCTATTCTTTCATTTGGAGATGTTAGTGAAGCTAGTTTTGTGAAAGTTGTTTCTAAAATGGTGGAGAAAAAACCTTCGGAGATCTTCTTAGCTGAAAATGGATCCTAGGGATAGTTGAATGTACTAAATAAAAGAGGCTCCCTCTAAGGTTTGTATGAAACATTGAATCTTTGAATCTTATTACTACTCTGGGGTTCAAAACATCATGTCACATTATGAGAAAAGGTGGGTTAGATGATATAGTGGATCGCTCGTCCCATTGAATGGGGTGAAGCTCAGATTACCAAATTCTTGGGTTGGATGAAAATGATTCAATAATTATGGATATAGATTCCATTTAGGAAATATTAAAGTTTATTAAATCTATAAATCCTCAATATGGGTAGTGAGAGTAGTTATCATGTCATTAGGGTGAGGGTTGGTAGTCACCAACACTTTGACTAGCCTTTTGTCTCAAGAGGCAAAGCAATCATGGTAAAAATATGAGAATTATCACTACTTGTGTTGGGTATGTGGGTCATATCTCATTCATTTTCCAAATCCACCGATCTCTATACTAATTGGGTGTGTGAGGCCGTTATCCATGACCATTTTCTTCTTGATAATAGGGACTAAATGTTTGGATGGAGGAGTGGCAGGGTCCACTAGGAAAATTTCTTCTCTAGTAGATGCTCGGTGAGGAGTTTAGGGGTGATACTATTGTATCCAAAAAGCTCCTAGTGAAAATATATCATTATAAAATCTATTTAGGTTTCGAGTGTGGTTATATATGGACTGATGGGATCAATTATTCCCTTTCCCTTATTGAGATATCAACAAGTAGGCGGTGGAACCTCAATGGGACTCCCAAGAATCATTATCTATCTCTTCTGATGAGTGTGGGAACCTATTGGGGGATCTACCTAATTTTGTGTCTCTTCATGGAGTAGGTTTCATTCCCCATGTTCCACTTCATCAACATAATTTCACTAATCCTTGATAGGATTGATGATGAATACATTTATAGTGGTTTTTGTTGGAGAGGAACACCCACTGTTAATGGTCAAATGAGCACAATGGTCCTACTGTTTCTATTAAAGGGAATGAAATAGAGGGATTCATTCTTCCTCCAGCCTCTTATATTCACATTAATTAATTCCTCTTGCATGATCCATATAATCATAGTGAGTCTCATGACATGGATCTTCTAGAAACTCTGACGACGGCCATATGAGTTGAGGCACTGGGTCACTAGGAGTGCAGCAATGTTAACCCTTAAATTATATCGATTGATATACTTGAGATTTATAATTATTACTAGATAGTTCATCTAATTGTACTATTGGTGGTTGAATTTCACCTAATGATTTTGGTGGAGGCACGCTGCAAGGTCCTCAGTGAGGAAATTCATAGTGGTTAAGTGTAGGGTAACGGGTAACCAAAACGTGACTGGTGGCTATTTGATGTCCAGGATCTCCCATAATATTTTCCCCTACTAATTATCCAGAGGGAAAACCTAATATTTATCACCCAAATCTTCAATGATCAATGGTTGGGGAGTTGGGGGTGGTATTGATGCAGACATTCTCTACTGTTGATTTTCCAACAGAGG
This sequence comes from Viscum album, assembly GCA_963277665.1. Lineage (NCBI taxonomy): Eukaryota > Viridiplantae > Streptophyta > Magnoliopsida > Santalales > Viscaceae > Viscum > Viscum album. Next base: position 1,570,366,402 of record OY728148.1, on the reverse strand, counting down.
GGGAATCACACGGTTTAATCATCCCATAAATGATGTAGTGTCTTCTGTATATGGGGCCAAATTAATAACCATTTCCATGTAGGATAGGTTATTCGGGACTCCTAGTAATCAGGAAGGTATTTTCCCCATATGGATATACAAGATTCTCACCTTCATCCAAAAGATCCAATCCATACCCTGATGTCTCCCCAACTTCCATGGTTAAGGCAGAGAGGAGGGAGGCTAATGATGATAGAGAAAGTTTCATGGATAGTCCATGAAAATAATCCAATACATCCTACTCATGCAGGAACATGTGGAAGGATTTAAGGACCTCATGGATCTCAGCCTCGGGGATTTTCATTCTCAACTAATGTGATCCTGCCCCTAGCTCTAGTGGTAGAGGCAGAAGTATCTCTTTCGAGTCGTTTTTCATCTTAAAATTCAAGTGGTCAATAGTGATGTGATTTTGTCTCTGTTCCTATCTTTGGTGAATTAGAGTCCCCCTAGTGTGATCCTCTAAGGTTCATAGGGATTTCTTAAATGTGCATTATGGTCAATGCCATAGATAGGATGTCACAGCCTAACCCGTTGGGGCCCACTAGGTTGGTAGAAATCCAAGTCACAACTACCCCAAGATCACCTCCATAGTTCAAAGGGTGGAGACAAGTGTTTAAAGAAATAACTAAAATGGAAGGACTTTACCTAAATTACCTATATTCATACACCCAATCATCTCTAAGCATAAGTGCAGAGGAATAAAAACAAAAATACAGTAACATCTATAGAAAAATTCATGCATGTACTGACCTCTAGGGAATACAAAATAGTACGATATCATAGTCTAAATGTTAAAGGAAAAAATAAACATCAGACCAAAAAATGTCCATACAAAACAATAACTAGAAATTAAAGAAATTTAAGGGATCCTAGCTGCTAATCTCTAAGCATCAACCACTGTATCACTACAAAAAATAGGGATTTCAATAGCACTAAAAATCGTATTTAACAGCCCTAAAAATCACTATTAATCATGGCGAAGATAAAGGGAAAGGGGGGTTCCCCTTTATTAGCACTGAAAATAGCACTGATAAAGGCCCCCCTTTATTAGTGCTTGCTTAGAGCTGATAAAGGATCATCTTTACCAGCGTTTTTTGAGCGCTGATAAATACCACCTTTATCAGCATTATTTTGAGTGTTGATAAATACCACCTTTATCAACGCTATTTGGAGTGATGATATATTTGACATTTATCAGAGCTTAACTAGTGCTGATAAAGGACAAATTTCCTATGCAAACCCAACACCTGCACAGCACCTGCACACCTGAGACAACACCTACACACACAACACAAACAAAACCAGCACACAAGAACAAAAATGTTATATATATTTACTTGAAATACTGAATACAAAACAGCACACTACTATATAAATTTCAAACAATGTTTAATTTGGTTACAATTACAATTATCCAACAAACAGTTAAAAACATTAATGTTTCATCCTTTTTGCATCCATGATCTGCTCTAAAAAATTGTCGTCCACGGTATTAGTTGCCAAAAAAAGAATTCAAACTCAAGAAAACGATTTCACCTATATAAGAAAAAAAATATTATGTTATTAATACGATAATTAAATAAATTAAACATTAATATGAAAGAATACATTAATAAAATGTCAATTGTTACCTGTTACAACCTTTACATGTCCATATCTCCTTGGATTAAATTAATATTATAGAAGAGGCTCAACATGATTCATTGAATTATAAATATTTTTTTGTTAAGATTAAATGGATGAGAAAAGAAGAGGAATAAATGTCAACAACAACATGAAATCCAAAAGGTTTCATTTATTGATAATTAAAAAAGGGAGGAATGTATGGAAGGAATGTCAACAACAACATGGAATCCAAAAGGTTTCACTTATGCCTCTCCAATGACCCATACAACATCTAAAGTCTTGTTGAAGGTATGTAAGGAATATAATTATCAGTTTTAGGGAGGGCATGATGAGAACCTACACCATTAGATAGGCCATGATCTTACCGGTTCTATTTTCTCTTGATCTCCTAGTTCTTTAGTGTGATTAGCCTGACCCTCCCTCCCTCCCCTCCCCGAGACAGCTCCCCTAGAAAACCCCCTCCCTACCCCTAGACAGCCCCCCCTCCCACCACTCCACCTGCATCCCCCTCACTCCTCATAGAAAACCCCCCCTCCCCTTGTAGCCCCCTCCCTACCCCCTAGACAACCCCCTCCTACTACTCCACCTGCATCCCCCCTCCCTCCTCCTGGACAACCCCCCTCCCCTTGTAGCCCCCTCCCTACCCCTGGACACCCCCCCACCCCCCACCACTCCACCTACAGCCCCCCTCCTCCTGGACAACCCCCTCCCTCCCCTTACTGCCCCCTCCCCTCCTGGACACCCCCTCCTTCCTGGAAAACCCCCTCCCCCTCCTCCCCGAAACAACCCCACAGATATCCCCCTCTCTAACCTTGGACAACCCCCCTCCCACCACTCCACCTACATCCCCCATTCCATCCCCCTCCCTACCCCTGGACAGCCCCCCACCCCCTCCCACCACTCCACCTACAGCCCCCCTCCCTCCTCCTAGAGAACCCCCACTCCCTCCTCCTGGACAACCCCCCCCCCCCCCTCCCCTTCATCCCCCCTCCCTTTCCCTGGACATCCCCTTCCCACCTTCTGGATATCCCCCTCCTCTCCTATATAACCCCCCTCCCCTCTTGGACACCCCCTCCTTCCCGGTAACCCCCTCCCTCCCCTCCCCAAGACAGCCCCCCTAGACAGCCCCCTCTCTACCCCTGGACAGCCCCCCCCCCCCCACCCCCCTCCACTCCACCTTCATCCCCCCTCCCTCCTCCTGGACAACCCCCCTCCCTTCCCTTCCACCCCCCCCCCCCCCTTTCCCTAAACAACCCCCTTCCCACCCCCTGGAAAACACTCTCCTTTCCTGGATATCCCCCCTCCCCTCCTGGACACCCCCCCACTCCCGGACACATCCTCCTTCCTAGACAACCCCCCTCCCTCCCCTTCCTGAGATAACCCCCTAGACAAAACAAAAACATATTGTTCAGAAAATCTATAGTGAACTTGAACCAGCAAAAACCAAATGATATCTTTGGACAATGAAAGAAAATCAACTGCAAATCTATCAGTGACAATAGTAACAATAATAATAATAGAATTTATTGGGTATGACCAAATGAACATATTGTCATAAAAAAACTTTTCTGTTACAAAAAGAGGAATAAACTCTTGAAATTTTCAGAATTAATCCATTGTACCCACAATAGAAGCTCTCACGTTGCCCCAGCAGCAGTGGGATCAAGAGCAGCAAAGGTGGGAACATGACTTGACAGAGCAAGCTGAATACTGAGAACACACCACTAACATGTTGTGAAGCATGTAAAAAGTGATGCAATAAGAGGGGGAGCAACTTACATTGGTGATGAGAATGAATGAGACACAGGAAAATGAAGACGATTGGTTAAAGCTGGCTACGGAGGAGACTGACACATTATGACGGAGGCGGATATAGGGAGATGAATGGGAGAGATGCGATCAGGATGTCGGTCTCATATTTGGCGGAAAATGTGACTAAAACTGAGCAAGAGGATTCTTCTACACTTTTTTTGCCACAGGACCACGTGCATGAGTCAGAAATTATGTTGAAACTGGAAAAGCACGCATATGGACTCGAAGAAACTACGGCAGACAATGCTCGGTCAATAGTGATCATGGAGGATACAGCACAGAGGTGAGAACAACATGGAGAACGCGATCACAGTCGCATGCGATGGGGACCAAGTTACCCAAGGAACTGAAAAAACTTTGTTCGATGGAAGGGAATTGAGGAGATGGGACCCATGAGTGCAAACATGTGAGAACTTATCCATAAAAGATGTTTGCAATCCCATTCAGACCACGAATGATTATGAATCAGTGCTATTTAATCCAATGGTATTGTATGACATTCTTGTTCATAGGAAAAAAACCCCATTGATGGAACCACACCATCACTCTTAAGATAGTGAACTACAATAGCTTCTTATTTTAAGCACCTGGGTGAAACTTTTAGAAAAAACCCGGCACAGAGTGCATGGCTTCTACAGCCAACATTTGAGTAATTTTAGTCTTATATTTTGGGATTTTAGTCATGTCTTTGATGTACTAAATGAATATATTAAATTATATAAAAAGGAGTTCAATCTCATTGAGATTTATTACTACTAAAACAGGAGTAACAGTGATAAAGTTTTTTAAAGAGTTCAGTGTTTGATTCCAACCAATAATTCAATTGGTTGAAGAATAGGAGTACCATACATGGTGTACTGGATGAAGGGTAATTGGACAAAAGTACCAGATATATACGCACAAGATAGAAGTAGCTAACAGACATGTACCAGATTAAGGACCACCAGATAGAGGTGGAATGGACCGAGTGGTGCTGGATGGTGAAGAACTTAATGAAGTTCTGTGTGAGATGCTTTCAATGTTTTTATATTGCACAGGCTATGAATAAGAAGAAGATATATTTTGTAACTATTGATAACCAAATTTTTAAGATTAAGGATGATTCCTTCCCACCATTATTTTTGTTAAGGGTGATTTCTTCCCTACCCACATTTGTATTTATGATAGATTTTAGTGTAAAATTTATGATTCAAGTGATTCGTAACACAGTAAGGAGTAGGCACCAACATTAGGATCAAACCTTGTAAAAACTATGTTCCTTGATTTTATTTCATTTTATTATCATTATATATAAGCAATTATGAGTTATAAAAGGTTCATCCTCCGTTGAAATTTCATCTGACCCTTCAGTTGTTTTGGTTGATAACAGAACAATTGAAAAATTTCGGTTTGTGGGGTCTGGAATATAAAATACTTGTACTGCCTGTGATGCCATTATAAATGGTTCATCTTTCTCCCCTTACTTACTGAAATAAACTTTCATGAATCCTAATTCATCTATTTTAACAACACTCCTATTATCAACCCACTTGCATTGAAAAATTGGCACTAGGAATTTCGTATAATTCAACTCCCATATTTTTTTGATGATGCCAAAGTATGACATATTCGCATAAATTGGATTTCTATCCTTAGCGCCAAAAAAATGCATGGTAATATCTTTATCATGTTCATTAGTATAGAATGTATAATCATTGTAAGATAATATATACACACTTACTCCTCCGACTAGCCATCAAAGTCATTCTGAAACTGAGTTTGGATTTTCATCTAACTGCTTAAAAATATGGTCCCAAAAACCATCCTATAAACTATCAATTATGTGTGTCTGATATCCATTTTTCATCCCTAGAAGGATTAAAATACCTAATAATTTCATTGTGGGTTTGAACATATGGGTCAACGTCGAGACTATTATGCAAAAGGTAAAGGGGAGCCTGTTCTAGATCTGTAATATTGATTGTGACAACCTCTCTTCCTGAAATGTTTTCACCCTCAAGCCTCCCAGTGTGATGAGATTTTGGTAGACCAACGTTTTCCATACCAGATAGGTATTCAGTACTGAATTCAATGACTTCCTCAACAATATATTTCTCTGCAATACAACCCTCTGGTCGACTTCGATTTTTGGCATACCCTTTCAAAATCTTCATATACCGTTCAATGAGGTACATCCATCTATAATGTACAGAACCACATATTCTAATCTCCCTCACAAAATGAACCATCAAATGAACCATCATATCAAAAAATGTCAACGATAAGAAAATTTACAATTCACATAATATGACATAAATTTCTCTTTCTATAGTTGGAAATTTCACCGGGTCAATAACTTTGCTGCATATAGCTTTGAAGAATAAATAGAGCTTCATTAATTTATGGCATACATTCTTGGGAAAAATGTAATGTAAAGCTATAGGAATTAAATCTTGCATAAAAACATGGTAGTTATGTGATTTCATACCCTTTAATTTTAAATCTCTCATTGACATGATGTTCTTGATATTTGATGAATACCTTTCTGGAACATTAATTCATTCATGAAGTTTCAAAACTGATATCTCTCCTGCCTAGAAATAGTGTAAGCTATAGGAAGAAGAAATGATCATTTTTCGCCCTTCACTGGTGAAAACTCTTCTCATATTCCCATCTCAACCATGTCCAGTCTAGCCTTAAATATATCCTTTGTTTTGTCAGGTGCATTTATCAACATGCCGATGACACTATCACATACATTTTTTCAACATGCATAACATTAAGAAAATGCCTGACATGTAGAAAATTATAGTATGGTAATTTAAAAAACACTTATCACTTTTTCCAACCGGTTTTCGTAAGGTTTTTCAAAAATGGTTTACCAAAAGTAGTGTCCACATCTTTTACTATCTCAAAAAATAAATCATCTATTAGTGGAGATGATGTTGTACATTCTTCTAAACTTCTGTTGAATGATGTCATCCAAGATTGGTACTTATTCCATCGGGGTAGAAATCTATGATGTCCTAGAAACACGTTTTTTGATGAATGTTTCAACCTAATTGACTATGTACCTTGTTCACAAATGGGACACCCTTGAGTTCCTTTAATGCTATATCCTGAAAATTTTCCATAAGAATGAAAGTCATTTATCATCCCGGACAACATGGATTTCAAAGTGAAATCTTCATTTTTGTAAGCATCATACAAAATAACACATGAATTCCACAATATTTTCAAATCCTCAATCAATGGAGCCAAATAAACATCAATATCATTATCCATTTGTTTTGGTCCTGATATAAGCATAGATAACATGATGTATTTTCATTTCATTCATAACCACGGTGGTAAGTTGTAATTTACCAACATAACCAGCCATGTACTGTGACTGTTTCTTCGAAAACCAAAAGGATTCACCCCATCTGTAGATAACGCCAGAAGAAGGTTTCTTGGATCATTTCCAAATTCAGGATACTCATGATCAATTCTATTCTTCTGAGGAGAGTCTTCTGAATGACGTAGTTTCCCATATTTAATTCTTGCATCGGCATGCCATGTCAATTATACTGCAGTCTCCTCACTTTCATATAGGTTCCTAAACCTTGGAATGATTGTAAAGTACCATACAAATTTCATAGGACTGGAATCATCATTCTTGTATCTAGAAGCACTACACTTTGGGCATTCTTTAAGTGATTTGTGTTACTTACGAATCAATATACATTCATTCGGTCAGGCTAGTATTCTTTCAGAGATCATACCCATCAATCATAGCATTCGTTTGGCATCGTATATTCGGCTTGGGAGCTCATTATCTTCTGGAAGCATGTCATTCAGGAGAGTAAGTAGTTCCGTAAAACTGGCTTCACTCCACCCATTTCCTGCTTTCAAATTATACAGCTTCATTACGGTTGACAATGTTGTATATTTAGTGAAACCAGCATACAATGGTGTTTTTGCACAACTCTTTAACTTCTCAAACAATTTTGGGCAATCACGAAGTTCATCTTCAATTGTCCTTATCATTTATTCAATAAGATATCCATCATCATTCACATATGTAATCACATCCTCCATATGATCGTCTTCATTGTTCACTCTTGTAATCATTTCAGATGATCCATAAAATGCCGTGTTATCTGAGCCACTACCTACATTCATTTTTTCCCAGGATTTTTCCAACATGTATAACTTAGATCTATTCTGTGAAAGATCGGGTGTTCTTCCAACTCCTATGGACTAATTTTTCTTAAATAAAAACATTATAAACATAGACAAAGAATTTGAGAAGGGTCACATGCGTGATCTTTTTCAAACTTGATAAACACTTTCACGTCATATTCACACTCTTTTGTAAATTGATTGGAATTCATCCATTATTTATTCATATTCATTGTCTTTATGGGTTCGATCTAGGACCCCCCATTGCATAAAACCACTTCAAAATCAAACCTACAATCATCTCAATGACCCCAAAAACTTTTCAATTCACTAGACTTCCACATAAAGATCCAAACAAGCTTATTTGACTAGGGTGTTTATAGAGTGTCTCAAAAAGTCCTCTAGTGAAGTGGTTTTCTAGGATTCAGTGGAATTTCACTAGTAACAAAGTGGTGGTGATATTGAAATGGGTAAAGTTTGGATTGACATTAAATGGTGGATAAACTACAACATGGAAAAAATGGCATATCAATCATGCCAACAACCGCAACACCATACAAACACACAATCATGCTCACAATCGCAACACCATACAAACCAAACAATCACAATTTAATATTTTACAAAGCATCCGTTATTAATTTTTTTTTTGTTAATTCAGGGGTTATCACATAAGTTTTATCATCCTAGGGTGTTCATTCATAAGTCAAGTATACGTAAATTACCAATTTTTATATTCAAATGTTCAACAGAAACCAACCAACATGTAATTCATTTAATGCGCAAACAAGGACCACCAACGGCCACGATTTTCAGTAGGGTGTTTAGCCCATACATTTCACATTATAACCATCAGTATCAAAAAGTAATAACATGCAAACAATAGGAAATCAATGAGTAATAGGAGAAAACTCATCGCGAAGGGCACAATTTTTTTACGAAACAGATCATCAGGTTCATGGTGATACCCACCACGATCCTGATCCAATGTGCTCCCCAGCATCGTAAACTCCTATTGTAACATATCATCTAGTAGTAAAAAACCCACTTGGTGTGGTTTAAAACTAACCAAACCAAAAAACATATGAAAAAACCCTCCAAAATCTAGTACTAGTTGTCATATTTTATTCCAAATAGAATCAAACAAGTCTCTACTACTTATGAACAAGGCCCTAACACCTGGACTTTCCTTCAAAAAGTCCCAGTCATACATCAAAATGAACCTATCATACCCTATATGAAGTAAAAATTTACCTATGTTGTCTACAACATCTAGTCTCAGAAAAAAAACACTACCACTACATTTTTACACATGATTCAATCCTTGAATCATGTGAAGAAATAGGCCCACCCCCTAAATAATTCTATGAATGGGTTTCACCCCCAAAATCACATAATGAATCATGATTTACCTCATAAATCACCTTTGAATCACATAAAGATTATCCTGATCATTTTGTAAACATATAAAATTTATCTAGTACATCCTTTAAAATCTAAATATGGTATTTATGTGGGACCGGATAAATCAGATTCACCAATTCAACGACATACAAATGCCATATCAACCATCCAATAACCAGTCCCATTATACTGAATACCCTTATAACAAGAGGGTTATACCTACATAGTGAATGATCCATATATTATCATAGATATTTAATATATTTGATCATATTTATCATACCTAATCTCTAACATGAAATATCAAGGTCCACATATTTCCCGATCACTGAAATATTATACCCATCACCCATTGAGATTCATCTGAAATGAAAGTCGCACCCTCAACAACCATTGGTTCACTCCCCACTACATTTTTACCTGATAACACTTATCTAGCATCACCTCAACATGTTCTATCACCAAATGTGTGTTTATTCTCATGATCCATGATCATTTATCAAAAAAAACACCTATCTGGGATTAACTCTAGGATCAAACATGACACTATATTTGATCCATTTGTGGCGTATCCTCCGCCATATAGATTGAAATTTTCTATTTCATGAAAAACCCCAAGAAATTGAGTCTAAAATAATTTCTTCAACTCCATTGGTCCTTGGATCAGACTTTACATCTCATCGACTTAAAATTTAAATGGGTACCACGCATAACCGGCTTGTACCATTCTCAACTCACCCAATATAATGGGTGTAAAATATGATACCACCTAATCAAATTAAATGACTCATGATCCCACAAGTTGAACACCATTTTATTATACTAAAATACCATCTCCATGGGATACTCTAATTAACCTGATCTATAAACTTACCGATGTACACCCCAGGAAACCGCATGAGCCAGTCTCTAGAATAATGATAAAAACCCTCATTATCAAAATAATGCATGTCTAGACAGTTGTAAATCTCTATGATACCCTGAATTATCACCCAACTTGGACTAACCTGGGTCCTATCTCATCAATATTAGTCTCACATGCCTAAACCCATGACCATTATCAATGGTATGTCAATCATCAAAACAAATAGCCTCCATGAAACTTTCCAACAAGATTAACATTCTTAAAATTTGCATGAAAACCTCACTAATGTCTTTCAAATGGTATTTTCTCAATATCACATGCGTCTATCCATAATCTAATAGATACTCCACTAAGAAACACGTCAAAAAAACATAGGGCTAGGAATCACACTAATCTTACCCTCAAAACAGACCTTGATAACAAAAACATTGACACTTAAGGCGCCCTTCTCAAAAATATTCCAAAGAATATCAATGCCTATAGAATCCCAAGTCAAGTAAATTACCCATACCTTCCACATTCCCAATGTCTAATCCATCACCAAGGAATATATCTCATACTTGGTATGACACCACTTATGCTAATCACAACTCAAAGCACATACCTTTGCTTCATGTTTCAATAGAATTAACAAGCCAAGGCTAACCCCTAACATATTTTACGTTCATAAAACTCATTTAATCTCATAAATAATACCCAAAACACTAACAACATGATCCATATATCAAAGTTATCAGATATTCTTATAAACCATTAAGGGTTACCAAGTAGGAGGGATCGTGGTGGAGGCGTCGGTGGTGGCGGCAGTCGCGTGGGAGGTAGCGGCGATAGAGGTAGCGGTGGCAGAGGTAGCCGCATGAGAGGCAGCTGCATGGGAGGAAGTGGCGGTGGAGGTAGTGGTGGCGAAGGCAGCGGCAGAAGAGGCAGCCATAGAGGAGGCAGCCACGACGGAGGCCGCTGTGGTGGAGACAGCCGCAGAGAAGGCAGTGGTGGCGGATGCAGTAGCGACGTAGTAAGATGACGGTCACGGCGGAGGAGGAAAATGTAGTGAAAAAGGAGGAGGAGGAGCAGGAGCAGAGGTCGTGGCAGAAAAGGGTTCGGGTTCAGCTTCCACAAAATCTTGAATGTGTGCGAGAGAGGATGGGCTCGTTAGGGTTATTAAAAAAAACTGATGGAACCTTTATCAGCACTCATTCAAAGCACTGTTCAACGTATTTTTTATCAGCGCTAAAATAAAATCGCTGAAAAAACATACCTTCATCAGCACTTTTTTTTTCACTGATAAATTTTCCCTTTATCAGCTCTAGAAAAAGCACTGATAAAGGGTACACCTTTATCAGTGCTTATTTTAGCGCTGAAAAAGGTTAGCTTTATCATCGCTTTTATCTATCGTTGATAAAGGCACACCCCTTTATTAGAACTTTTTTAGCGCTGATAAAGGGCAGTGCTTCCCTTTCTATGTTTTGTTGTAGTGTATGTAGTAAAATGCACCCAAGTATCCCTATACTTCTCTAAAATCACCTCCGACTAGTCCTCCATCTTCATAATACAAGACATGTGCAGGAAAATCCCATATAGGGGTGATTATATACATACCCATTAGGATTCCTTGATATTCAAAGATGGAGAAATTTAAGGCATGATATAAGTAGTCATATCACCACAAAGAAGTTGTTTCAATAAATATATGAGACAAAAACCATAACTAAATACCCAAATATGATAAAAAGGATGCCCAAATGAGAGATAAATGGGATCTCCATATCCGTAGACTAGTTAAGAACAAATATTCTACCGACAGTTCCAATAGTTCTTCAATGATGCCCAACATATTGCATGCCTATCCAAATAAATAACAATATAGAGGTATAACTCACCATTATGTCACACTGTTGAGGAGAAACAATCTCTAGGTATAGGAACCATATCCTTGTACAATAAGAGGGTTCCACTTTATAGGTAGAGGACTAATTCCCAGATATAATAGGAGGGTTCCACTCAGTAGATAGAGGACTCATGCCCTGATATAATAGGTAGTTTCCATTCAATAGATAGAGTATGCACACCCAGATACAATAAGATTATTTCACTTAGTAGATAAATGACCCATGCCCTGATATAATAGGAGGTCTCCACTCAGTAGATAGAGGACCCATTCCCTAATACAACATGAGGGTTCTACTCAATATAAAGAGGAAACATGCCCTAATAAAATAGGAGGGTTCTACTCAATAAATAGAGGACACACACCCTAGTCTGTTAGGGGTTCTACTCTATGGGTAGAGGACCAATGCCCTGACATAGCAGGATTTTTGTACTTTGTGGATAGAGGTCCCATTTTCTAACATGGAAATAGGGTGACACTCAGTTGGTAGAGGACACATTCCCTATCACTGTAGTAGGTTTCCATGAAGTAGGTATAGGACACACTCCCAATCACCGTAGGAGGGTGATACTCGGTAGGTAGAGGAACCATGACATGTCACCTTAGGAGGGTCCCACTCTCTGATAATCTTGTCCAATCACTATTGTCATTGAGCACTACCTAAGGAATCATCATGATTGTAACATCTCAAATCATATCAAAAATACTCTAAGAAGGGAACCATCATGTTCAATGTAGAAAAACACTCAGGATATGCTACTTGGAGGCCAAAATTTGATTCAAAATGAAGGAGATGTGAGAGGTATAAGATTATCAATAATTACACAACATGTAAGGGGTCCGCATGGTATGTGTCCCCTCTCATATTTCTTGTCTTATCCTCACCAACACACAGATTGTTGGAAAAGTAGTACTATATAGAGTGTAAGGGTACTAAATGACATGCCTCGGCCAAAATAATAATGAATGCATGAGGCTCATCATCAATTCAATGGAAAAAACATAAAACCACTAATATGACATCCTAAATGGACATAAATGTCCAAATAGATCACATTGTTGTGATCCTCATGGAAAAAACATTGGATAGACTATTAACTTTCCCAAATCGGACACCCGGTGAAAAAATACATTTCACTACATCACGCTCGAATGACGTTTGATGGGATGAATCCATGAGTATAAATTAAATACAAAATATTGGTCTTTAAATTTCTACATCAATATCAGGGTCACAACTTTGCAAATGACTTGTCATTACGATGTCGTATGAAGAAGGTACGTTAGATACTAGAATTTGTAATATTATTATTATTATTATTATTATTATTATTGGGTGCTTTTAGGACTTGTGCCATGAGTTTGGAAAAGTTATTTAACATTGTTCTTTAATTGATCATCGCAATACCATGATCACAATTTCATAGATGGATCGTCAATCTGATGTTGTATAAAGGACTTACATAGGAAACATGATTTCATGACCAATAATAATAATAAGAATATTTTATATTATTATTATAAAAAAAAATTATTTAAAGTTTAAGGGAAATCCATGTCATTCTCTTCAACAATCTGGAACCTCCATCCAATCATGCAACCCACGTTGACTAATGATAATAATAATATCATTATAATTATTAACATAATATAATTAAATATATTAAAGTGGGACAATCCACCCTATATCATGTGCACACCTATTTTTCCACACCCCACAATACATACATAATAATAATTATAATGTTAATATTATCACAATTATTATTATATGTAACCCATTTTGCAGGTATTCTCCATGCCTGAATCGTCTGCTCCCCCACTCTTTATGCAATAAACACCAGTTTCTCCTCTCCTTATCACTTCATTATCATTACTAAAAATCATAAAAAACCTCGAAAATTATTATTTTTATTATAGTTAAATATCAAATGTTATTATAATTAAAAATAATAATAACACACACCACCCTCCACGGTTAGCCATAAATCGGATTCCATCTGTTCTTCATCGGAAAATCATTCCTCATTTTTACCCATAGAAACTGCATTTCACGGGTCACGAGAACCATACCACCCACACCAAAACTGTATTCCATCATTACCCATGGCTAGATTCCAGAAAATCATTGCTCAGAAACATCAATTGCTTCACCTTAAGAGAGATCTTCTCAATCCAGTTCAAAAACCACTGGCACCCGATCCAAAATCTAGTTCGTGACATAATCACCACGCCTCCATCACATATACAAAACAAAAATCCAAACTCATTACTATGATCCACTATGATAATGAATTAACTCTAAATGATTGGTATTCTCATATATCATTGAATCACCAGTCAATTGATTACCAATGACAAATGCCAAGAGCAGAGAAAGAAAGTCACATAACACAAAGGTGATAATTGTAACAACCCAAACTTTCATTAATCAAAATTCCTCTTGATCTAATTAAATGTTTATTATGGTTATATAAAATGTTAACTTCATGGGTTTTATTTTTCTAGATTTTAAAATACCATTATGAATTGTGACCATTTCTAATATAGTTGTTGAACAGTAATCACATGATTAGTATAAATATAGGGCTTTAAAAAATCCAATTTACTCAGACAAAGGAAGTGATGGACTCATCTAGTAGACTTTCCCCATATGAATCCCATTTTTTGGAGCTTGAAAAGGAGGTGGCATCATTGGGATTATCTCTTGAACAAGCCCAATCCAATCTTGAACACGTTAAGCTTGAGTGGAACTAACTATGGGAGAAGTGGAATTTAATGAAGATTTCCACCCGAGTGATGTTATCCGATCCACCCCAAGAGTCTCTCACCATCACACACCTTACCCTTCGGTCTTACGCGAGTGTTATAATGGGTTATTTAACAATTACCTAGAACTGTGACTATGTACATTATTTTTGTATAAAGAATGTGCATTCATTTTATTATTGTTACTTTGTAAATAGTTTTTAAAGCACAAATAGTATTTTTAGTTAATATTCAACTAAGAAATTTATTTTGATGAATTAATGTATTTTTGAATTAAATAATATTTTAATAAAATATTATTATTATTATTAAAATATATTCTATTAAATATAAATTATCGTATAATTTTATGAATGCAATTTTAATTTTTATTAAGGTTTGAAAACAGTTTTTGTCAAAACCCGTGAATTTTGGATAAATGCTAGTTTTTATTTTAGAAGTAAAAGAATCACATATTTAGAAAATTATTTAGATAAAATGAATACTATATTTTGAATCAGGATTTCAAAATTATCCAATGGTGAATTTTTCATAATTTCCTAAGATAGTCGAATTTTTTGGGTAAAAATTAAATACTGTTTAAATATATAATGTGTCTTATGACATCATAATGACCCAATAGTAATGTAATAAAATAATTTAAACATTATGTTAGGCCAATATATTTTTTATAATTAAAATAATGTGATTTTATATTTTCTTGATTTATTTTACAAAGCTTTAGTGGACCATCCAAGACTTATAAAACATTTTATCTTTTTAAATTGTTTTCCTTGAGAGTGTGACTCACCTCCACATAATAAAACCTATTAATTTAAAAAGTTTGGCCACTGGACTTATAAAATATTTTTTTCCACTCCCCTTTGGAAAAACCCATGGTCAAAAAACATGGGTTGTTTTTTGGTATTGATTAGTTTAATGTGTGGTGACCCAGACCTAAATAATAATAAATCCCCCCCCCCTTTCTATATAAACCCACCCAAGCTCCCACTTCCACTTCACTGAAAGCCTTTGGAGTTCAAAAAAACCCTACCCTACTCTCTTTATAATCCTCCCAAGGTGCACTAATCTCCCAAGAAACCTCTATCAAGCCTCTCCCAAGCCTTTGGGATCACACTTCCAAGTAATGGATTTCTTCCATTTTCATTTTTGTCCAATTTTATTTAAGTAATTATGCCATTTTTTCAATTAAAAATGTTGAGGTATGATTTTTCACTGCCCCAATAAGTCAATAGTTATTTTTGGATGTTGGGAGACCCCTTTATCTCTCATTAATTCCTCTCATGTACACCTGTTACCATGCTGAAATTTCGTGAGGGATTTTTCTCTCTTCTTTTACATCCAAATAATTCTTTTTAATTATGAATCTGAATTCCATTATGTTTGTTGGGACACGTATCTATATGACCCCATACATTCAATTTCATGTAAATATGATGGGACACTCATTTCTCTCTCATCAACCATTTTTTATGAGTTCTTATTTCATGTGGTTATGCTGCCGAAATTACACTATGATTTTCCAAGCCAATGTCATTATTTAGTGAATACCATGCCCATTTCTCTATCAAGGGTATTCACCTTTATGAACATTTACTTATTGATTATAAAGCTTCATGTATGTATTCAACATCCCTTTATCATGGAATAAATGAGGTTGATTGATTCCATGTTGTATGATCCCTGTGGCACACTTATGCATGAAATGAAATGTTTAAAAAAGGGTGTGCCCTAATAGCACTCCAATGCATTGGGTAAAGTGTAGTATCATGATACGTCATGTGCAATGGGTTTTGACTCATTCTAATAAAAGTGAAATGAGTTTTTACTCATGATTCATGTGAAATGAGGGTTTACTCATGCTCCATGTGCAATGAGCCTTGGATCATGCTAATTCCATGTTAAGTGTTGTTGCCACATTTCCATGTTATGATTATCATGATTTATCATGCCTTTATGTTCATATTTCACTTGTGATCCATTGATATTCTTATTTTCTAACATTTATTTTATTCCTCATGTTATTCCATGTTTATTTCCTTACTGGGATTTATAGACCACCCTTTTCTTATACATTTCCTCAGGTTATCCCATGCAATGCTAAGTAAGATAGAATGTATTGGTCATGTAAAGGAAGTTTTCAATAAAGATGTTGTGTGTTTTATGTTCTAAGCTATTATGTAATGTTTCTAATCCCCAAAGACATTAGACCTATCAATATTATTTGTTGTATCAATTAAATATTTTATGTAATAAATCAGGTTTAATTCTGTAATAAAAAGCAGGGTTGTTATAGTTGGTATTAGAGGATAAGTTTAGTTATTTTTGGGATTAGGATTAGAAAACCCTAGTGAAGACTTAGAGACAAGAATAAGTATAATAAAAACATCCCTAAGTATTGGTGAGTATTGAGTAAGTGGTTTATCAAGCAAATACATCCCTATCAGGATACGATCAGGTAGAGGCGGCTCTAGCACAGATGTATCCTAGGGGTAAAACCTGAAAACACCACTTTGAGCTAGACTCAAACGGGAACTGGTGCATGACAACAGGACCTTCTGTACTCTTGGTTACGACACTCCCGAGGGATATTCTTTGGTAAATTCACAAGCTTAGTATGAAACCTTAATAAGGGAATGAAAAAAAATTCCCCTAAGAATATATGTTAGAAAGTAGATCATGAATAGCATAGATTGAAGCCTATGGATTCATAAGTTAAGAAAATAAAAGTTATTTAAAAGTCATAAGTTTTGTCCTTGGATTACCCTTTATGTGTTACTCTTAACTTTCTTTTTATTCTAGCCAATGGATGGTAATATGAGAACTCGGTCTAACAACTGATGTGAAGATCAATGTGATGATTGTGCTAATGAGATGCCCAATCTGATGGGAACAAGAATCGTGAACTTTATCATGCTTCTCTCTCAGTTAACTCAAGATTTGAATAGAAACATGGGTCAAGATGAATTTTCAACCCCTCTTAAGAAAGAATAAGTTTTTATCGAGATCTTTATGAGACAAAGGCCTCTTACTTTTAATGAATCATCTGATCCCTCAATCACCGAACAACGGATCAACTCCATTGAAAAGATCTTCTCCATCCTTCAATGTTATGAACAAGATAAGGTTATCCTATATTCTTATCATATGAAGGGTGAAGTTGATCAATGGTGGACATTGATCAAAAATATGAAGCCTGAGGAGGATATCGAGCCGTTGGAATGGAAGGATTTACGAAAGATGTTTTTTGATAAATATTTTCCGCGCACCCTCCAGTTTAAGATGGAAAGGGACATCCTTTACCTCAAGAAAAAAGATGACGAATTTGTTGGAGTGTATGAGGAAAAATTCAAAAGTCTTTTATGATATGACTCTGGATTTTTCATTACCCCTGAATTCAAGGTTGACCATTTCTTTGGTGACCTAAAACCTAGCCAAAAAAAAGCACTGGCGATCCGTGACTTCGAAAGCTATGAGGAAATTGTTTGATGTTCCATCAAGGTGAAAATGGATATCGAAGAATCTCATGGGTTTCATTGGGATAATAAGAATAAGGTGGAATTCAATGTTGTTGGTCTAATGGATAAATCCAATGGTTTTAAGAAGATCCATCACCCCACTTGCCAAAGGTGCAGAAAGAAGCACCACAGAAATTTCCTGAAGGGGATGAGGAAATGCTTTAGGTGTGGAAGAGAAGGGCACCTAGATGTTAACTACTGACAAGAAGAACCCGCAGCTGAAATAATGGAGAGGAATTCTCCATTTGAACCTCAACGTGTTGTTCATTTCTACGACTATAAATAACCAGGGAATCTTTCAAATCAGTTACCTAAGCCAAGGGTTTTTGGAGTCAACCAATAACCTCCAAGGAAGAAAGGGAGAGCCTTTTCCATCACTACTACCAAAGTGAACCCCGACATTGATGTGGTGACAGGTACGCTAGTTATTAATTCAATAATAGATAATGTACTTTTTGATTCAGGTTATACACATTATTTTATATCCCAAAAGTTTAGTAGAACAATCACAGCACCACCACAAATCATGGAAGTAAAGATATCAGTGAGTACGACAAATGGGTAAATCATTGCATCCCATGAATATAACTCCTCCCCTGTCATAATCTGTGGATTATACTTCTCGGAGAACCTTTTCATACTCCCTCTGGTGGAATTTGATGCAATTCTTGGAATGGATTGGCTTTCCTTAAATAGATCCAACATAAATTTCTGTGAGAGGGAAATCACTCTCTATGTGGAGAACCGACCCCCATTCTATACAAGTGAAAGGAGGAAGATGAATCTTCTTTAGATCCATCATCTCAAGCGTGTATATTACTACCCTATGAGCATGTGTATCTGGCTCATATTATTGAGTCTAAGGAGGCAACCATCCTTGGAGACATTCCTATTGTGAGGGAATTCACTGATGTGCTTCCCGATGAATTTCCTAGTCTTCCTCCTAGAAGAGAAGTTGAATTATCAATTGATCTTATACCTGGGGTATTTCCAATATCCAAGACTCCATATAGAATGAATATTGTGGAGCTTGAGGAGCTGAAGAAACAACTACAGGAGAATCTGGATAAAGGGTTTATACACCCAAGTGTTTCACCATGGGATGAATCAGTCCTCTTCATCAAGAAGAAATATAGGCCAATGCACCATTTCATCAATTATCGTGAGCTTAACAAAATCAAGATAAAAAACAAGTATCCTCTCCCATGAATCAATGACTTGTTCGATTAGTTTTGTGGAGAAAAATACTTATCCAAGGTGTATTTGTGGTTGGGATATTATCAAGTAAGGGTGAAGAAGGAAGATATCCCCAAGACTGCTTTTAATACAAGATACGAGAATTATGAAATCATATTAATGCCTTTAGGACTCACTAATGCTCTAGAAATCTTCATGGACTTGATGAATAGAGTCTTTAGGGATTACCTTGACAAATTTGTGGTAGTCTTTATAGATGATATCCTGATATACTCAAAAACAAGGAGGATCAAGAGGACCATCTAAGAACTACACTAGAGACCTTATAGAAGGAGAATCTCTATGAAAAGTACAACAAGTGTGAGTTATCATAAAAGGAGGTTTCATTATTGGTCCATATCATCACAATAAATGGGATATCTATGGATCCCTCCAAAACAAATGCAATTGAGTGATGGCTGAGGCCAAAATCAATAATGGATATCCATAGATTCTTGGGTTTGTCTAGATATTATCGACGATTTTTGAGATATTTCTCATGATTGCCCAACCCTATTACTAAGCTAACTCAGAATTGATTAAAGATTTCTTGGAGTGATGAATGTGAAGAAATATTCACAGAGTTAAAAATGAGGCTTATAAATGCGCTTGTACTCACTTTACCCACAAGTGGAGAACTTTTTGTGGTATTCAGTGATGCTACGAAGAAGGGTCTAGGATGTGTGTTGATGCAAAATGACAAAGGCATTGCCTATGCTTCAAGGAAATTGAAAGTTAATGAGAAAAATTATCCAACACAAGATTTGGAGTTGGCTGTGGTGGTCTTCTATTTAAAAAATTGGAAACATTATCTCTTTGGGGAGAAGTGTGAAATATATACGGACCAAAAAATCCTCAAGTATATATTCACACAGAAATAGTTGAACATGCACCAATGAAGATGGTTAGAGCTGATCAAAGACTATGACTGCTCAATCCATTACCATCCTGGGAAGGTGAACAAGGTGGAAGATTCTCTAAGTATAAAGGACCTGACAATTCTATCATTGATGAGAATTTAGAAGGATCCAATCTTCTTAGACTTGGTGAGGATGGACATGAGAATCATAAATAAGGGCACATCATCAATCCTTTCACAAATGATTTCTCAATCGTCACTTTTGTAAAGGTTAAAGGATGCTCAAAAGGATGATGTGGGAATTTAGAAGAAAGTGGAAGCTATCAGAAAAGGAAAATCCTCGGAGTTCAATGTTAATGAACAAGGAATTGTGAGATTTGGGAAAAGTCTATGTGCTGAAGAAATAACTTTTGGATGATGCACATAGTTCAAATTTATCTATTCACCCAGAAAACACAGAGATGTATCAAGATGTCCGAGAGCATTTTTGGTGGGATAATATGAAGAAGGAGATCACTGAGTACACATAAAAGTTTCTAGTGTGCCAGTAAGTGAAGGTACAGAGGTAGAAGTCTAAGGGGATGATGCAACCATTTCCCATACTAGCATGGAAATGGGAGAACATCACCACGGAATTTTTCATTAGACTTCAAAATACAAGGAAACAATGAAATTTTGGTTGTTGTGGATCGTCTTACAAAGTTTTCACACTTCATTGAAATTCAGGAAGATTTCTCATTGGATCAACTAGCATAGATATATATCAGAGAAGTGGTAAGGCTGCATGGAGTACCACTATCTATTGTATCCGATCGAGATCCAAGATTCACCTCTATGTTTTGGAAGAGTCTTCAACATGCTCTGTATAATGAACTAAACTTCAGTACGGAATATCATCCTCAAACTGATTTCCAATCTGAGCGAACTATCCAAACACTTTAGGATATGTTGAGAGAATGCTCAATGGACTTTGAAAGACGATGGGATCAACATCTTCTTCTAGTTGAATTCTCCTACAATAATAGTTTTCACTCAAGCATATGAATGGCACCTTATGAATCCCTGTGTGGGAAGAGGTGCATAACACTGGAATGTTGGGATGAATTTAGTGAGCGTAAGCTACTTGGACTAGAAATGGTCGAAGAAATGGTGGAGAAGGTGAAAACCATTCATCAGCATATCAAGTCATCCCTGAGTCGATAGAAGATTTATGAAGGTAACCGTGGATGATACCTTGAGTTTAAAGTTGGATACATGGTATTTCTATGCATATCTCTATGGAAGAAGGTCATGAGGTTTGGAAATAAAGGGAAATAAATTCCTAGGTACATCGGCCCCTTCGAGATTCTGAATTGTGTTGAGGTTGTGGCCTATCGACTCGCACTTCCACCTACCATGGCCAAAGTATATGATGTATTTCATGTATCCCTACTAAGGAATTACATATCATACCCTTCACGTGTACTCTCTTCATAGGTAGTACATCTAGAGGATGATCTTTCATATGAGGAGAAACCAGTGAACATCTTAGATCATAGAGAAAAAGTTCTTCGAAATAAGACAATTCCCCTCATCAAGGTGTTGTGGAGAAACCAAAAGTTTGAAAAAGCAACATGGGAATTGGATGAAGTGACGTAGCAGAGTTACCCACATTTGTTTTAGAGTGGGAAAAGGAAATTTCAAGGGCGAAATTTCTTAATGGGGGAAGATTGTAACGACCCAAACTTTCATTAATGGGAATTCCTCTTGATCTAATTAAATGTTTATTATGGTTATATAAAATGTAAACTTCATTGGTTTTATGTTTCTAGATTTTGAAATACCATTATGAATTATGACCATTGCTAATATAGCCATGGAATAGTGATCACGTGATTAGTATAAATATAGGTCTTTAACAAATCCAATTTACTCAAACAAAGGAAGTGATGGCCTCATACAGTAGACTTTCCTCGTACGAAGCCCATTTTTTAGAGCTCGAAAAGGAGGTGGCGTCATTTGTCTTCACTCTTGACCAAGCCAAATATGAGCTTGAACATGTTAAGCTTGAACGGAACCGACTATGGGAGAAGTGTATGTTAATAGAGATTACCACCAGAGCGATGTTATCTGAGCCACCCCAAGAGTCTGTCACCATCACACACCTTACCCTTCGATCTTATGTGGGTGTTATAAGGGGTTATGTAACAAGACACTATCACTATGACTATGTACATTATTTTTCTATAAATAATTATCATTAATTTTATTATTGTTACTTTGTAAATAGTTTTTAAAGAACAAATTGTATTTTTAGTTAACATTCAACGAAGAAATATATTTTGATGAATTAATGACTTTTTTAATTAAATAATATTTAATAAAATATTAATATTAATATTAAATTAATTTTCATGAAATATAAATTATCGTATAATTTTAAGAATGCAATTGTAATTTTTATTAAGGTTTGAAAGTTGTTTTTGTCAAAACCCATGAATTTTGGATAAATGCCAGTTTTAATTTAAAAGTAAAAATTCACATATTTAGAAAATTATTTAGATTGAATGAATATTATTTTTGGAATCTGGATGTAGAAATTATCCAATGGTGAATTTTTCATAATTTTCTGAGACAATCGAATTTTTTGGTTAAAAATTAAATACCGTTTAAATATATAATTTGTCTTATGACATAATAATGACTCAATAGTGATGTAATAAAATACTATAAACATCATGTTCACCCAATATATGTTTTATCATTAAAATAATGTGATTTTATATTTGTTTGATTTATTTTACAAAGCTTTAGGGGACCCTCCAAGACTTATAAAACATTTTGTCTTTTTAAATTGTTTTCTTTGAGAGTGTGACTCACCTCCACATAAGAAACCCTATTATTTTAAGAATTTAGGAAATTGGCCTTATAAAATATTTTTTTCCAATCCCCTTTTGATAAAATCATGGGAAAAAACAATGGGTTGTTTTGTGGTATTGATTACTTTAATGTGTTGTGACCCAAACCTAAATAATAAAAAATTCCCCCTCATTTCCTATATAAACCCACCCAAGATCTCACTTCATCTTCACTCAAAGCCTTTGTAGTTCGACCAAAACCTGCCCTAATCTCTCTAGAATCCTACCAAGGTGCCCCAAGCTCCCAATAATCCTCTCTCAATCCTCTCCCAAGCCTTTGGGATCATACTTCCAAGTAAGGGATTTCTTCCTTTCTCATTTTTGTCCAATTTTATTTAACTTGTTATGCCATTTTTTTCAATTAAAAATGTTGGGGTATGATTTTTCACATTCCCCATACTTCCCTCTTCATTTTTGGATGATGTGAGACCCCTTTCTCTCTCATTAATGCCTACCATGTACACTCATTACCATGTCGAAATTCCATGAGGGATTTCTCTCTCCTCTTTTACATCCAAGTAATTCTTTTGAATTATGAATCTAAATTACATTATGTTTTTTGGTACATGTATCTATATGACCCCATACTTTTCATTTCATGTGAATATGATGCAACCCCTTTATCTCTCATCAACAATTTTTTATGAGTTCTTATTTCACACCGTTAAGCTACCAAAATTGCACTACGATTTTCTAAGACAATGTCATTGTGTAGTGAATACCGTGCTCATTTCTCTATCAAGGGTATTCACCATTAAAAACATTTACTTATTGATTATAAAGCTTCATGTATGTATTCAACATCCCTTTATCATGGAATAAATTATGATTATTGATTCCATGTTTTATGATCCATGTGGCACACTTATGCATGAAATGAAATGTTTAAAATGGGTGTGCCCTGATAGTGCTACAATGCATTGGGTAAAGTATAGTATCATGATACGTCATGTTCAATGGGTGTTGAATCATTCTAATTCAAGTGCAATGAGGTTTTACTCGTACTTCATGTGCAATGAGGGTTTACTCATGCTCTATGTGCAATGAGCCTTGGCTCATGTTAATTCCATGTTAAGTATTGTTGCCATATTTCCATGTTATAATTAACATGCTTTATCATGCCTTTATGTTCATGTTTCTCTTATGATTCATTTATATGCCTATTGTCAAACATGTATCTTATTCCTCATGTTATTCCATGTTTATTTCTTTACTGGTATTTATATCTCACCCTTTTCTCATGCATGTCCTCAGGTAATCCCATACAATGCTAAGTACGGGGGAATGTAGTGGTCATGTAAAGGAAGTTTTCAATAAATATGTTGTGTGTTTTATTTTCTAATATATTATGTAATGTTCCTATACCCCAAAGACACTCTACATATCTATCTTCTATGTTGTATAAAGTGAAAGTTTTATGTAATAAATTAGGTTTAAGTCTGTAATAAAAAGAAGGGTTGTTATAATAATCATCATTGGTTGATGCACTCCTGACCAATGATCAATAGGTAAAAAATCATGGGTGATAACATAACATAACAAAATAAATAATTTATTTAAACAAACAAATTATTGAATGGGGTAGTGTGGAAGGTATATAATTGTAGATCAATAAAAGAATATATGAATCTATGCTCATACTTTTAATCAAAAGGTAAAAACTAAAATTGACGAGACCTACCTCAATTATGGATCAATAATTGGTAAATAATGCATCTTCTAATGATAAAGTAGATGATAACCCTACGTTAGTCATTCATCTCGTGATTATCCTTGATCTGATCATCCATTGTTCTCTGATCACAATCCACCAATGAAGAACGCTCTCCTCCTACTTTTAGATCTAGTGAGGGTTATGTAGATAATCCTTGAAAAACTATCATAAGAGGGTATTTATAGAGTATTTTAATTAATTAATTTAAATTAGAATAAATAAATAAATAATTTATTCTAATTTAAACCCACCCACCAATGGAAACCTCATTTGAACGTTCGGTGCTACCCAACTTTAGGTCACGCATGGGGTAAACCACATGCTCCAGATTCAACCATGGCCTCAAATTTTCAATCTGAGACTCTATTCATGATATATTCTATTATTTATAAGAAACTATGTGCACATGATATAACATATATTTTATATCTTTATAAAATTAATTCTAGGATTACTAGGCCACATAATATCATTTTGTCTCAGTACCTAGATCCAAAAATATTCCTAGGAATATTCAAAAGTTTTATATAGAAAAAACAGAGTATCTATATAGGGACCCTATGGCGATTTTCTATCCTTATACCTCAGGATGGATATTCAGGGAATGGAAATACTTCCTCATCAGGAGTACCTATATGTTGGCTAATGGTGTTGTGAGGAGGACCCTCATGGTGGAACTCTTTATCATGGGATGGCGCATGATGGGTGTTGGTGGTTCCAATAATGGGGAGAGTAAACCAAGAATCCCTGACGAACAATTAGGGTATCAATCCCCATCAAGAAATAATATTCCCCTACACAGTGGTTATGGGGGAAGGAGGTGTGTTGGTGGTGTAAAGGTCCACTGGAGTTGTTGAAGAGGACTCATGTCATGCGTGGTTAGAAGCTTTCACCCAATGTTGGTGATATAAATTATGGAATATAAATAAAAAATCATGGATGGAATCATTCTTCCCATCCCCATATGATGTTTTTATACATTTTCAACATATCCATTTGGGAGACCTCCCAGGTGACTCTTGGGAAGTGGTCACAGTAGGTGTGACCTATTCCTCCCCCACCTCCTAATCATAGGGGAGTGAACTATTAGATCATTTGGTGGAAAGACACCTAAAATGATTCACAATCATGATAGGGGGAATCTCCCCTTATGAGGCCCATGAGGGAAGATACATCAGTGTTGTACCATAGATTTTAGTTCTTGGCGGACCATATCTCTAGTTGGGATAACCCCTTATTTTTCTTAGTGACAAACAAGGGTGTTAAAAACCCTCTGTTCGATAAGATCATATGGGGATAGGGGGAAGGGATTCTTTTTTACCATGGTAATGGTGGTCTTCATGGAAAAAGAAAGTTTGTGTGCTATTTTCACACCATCAATCCTCCCACCCCCATTCCTGTTGGAAGTGGGTTGCTAAGAATTACCCATAGATTCTATTTTATAAGATATATGAGGTTAACTATCAGTATATTTCTAATAAGGTTATTCCCATAGTTCCATGTGCATATCATTCATTCTAGGATGGATATGTGATTCATGTCAATAATTCTTAAGACCAAAAACACTCAATTCTATTAATCTTACCCCAGTTGGAGGAGAATATATTCATATTAGGTTCACCATTTTGTTTGGTGAATCCAATAATGGTGATTCTTAGAACCGCTGATGCCCAATATTTATAATCTTCTAACTTTTTAAGTAGAATAGATTCACATCGAGTTTATAGTTTTTTTCTAATGATTTAAATGGGTTTTACATCTGGTATGATTTTCTCAAAGTGGTCTCTCTCCTTGGACTAGTCCTCACCCTTTAGGATAGTTTCCCCACATTCTTTCTTTCCAAATTCAGGAGACCTCGACCACCATGGTTGATGATTCCATCTCCTTGATTGGAATAGGATGATGTGATTTCAAATACTCCTTCCATAGATTCATCCTTGGAGTTTGTTGCTAAGTCTTGGTCACCCTCATGGATCTAAGAAATTTTCTTGAATCTCATTCCCCGTTCTATATTGAAGTCGACACTCATTAATTATTCTTCTTTATATCATGATGGGCATCTACCTTTGTTTTGGGATCAATGAGTGTGTTGGTTATGTCTAACATACATGAACATTGTTGGGTACATCGAGATTCTATAAAAGTATTCCTCTTCCTAATTTTTTTGAATCTCATGTATGAGGAATCTTAGGTATAAAACCAATGGAATCTTAGGTTAATTATGGGGAAACTCACATGAGGATAATAAATCATAAAAGTATCATTATCACAGGCATCTTATACTTATAAGATAGGCAGACTCATGTTTATTATGTGTTACATGAGGTATTTGACACTATTCATGTTAGGAAACTTATGCTCATTAAATAAGGATTCCTAGTTTCTTCACCTAATACATCTCATGCTCATCACATGAGGTAGATATTCTAATGCATAAGGAGGGGTCACATGTTTAAAGTTGAGTGAGTGAATTTCACATATTTAGAGTCTAGTGAAAAATATCCCATATACACTCATCATGTATGGGTTAACCATAGGTTTAAAGTCTTATAGGTATGTTTCCCAAATATTCTCATCATGTATTGGGTTTAATGTGGGTTAGCACTCCATAGTTATGTCAAAATCGAATGATGGCCTTATATTTGTATGGTGAGAGATTTTTTTGTGCTTATATAAGGCCTAAATTTACTGCCTCTTGAGGGAAAGTGGATTTTTTTCCCTATTATAAGTTGATATTGAACCTCAGGGAGGTTTCATATATAACATTTTAGGATACATAACCTATAGCTTAACTATATATTTTAATGTCGTGTGATATGAACGGTCCATGTATTTTAACATTGTGTAGAAAGTATGCTTCTATCACGAAAGGAGTGAAAACAAGGGATAGTATAGGAATTAGGCATAGAAGCTTTCCAACTGGATTATGTATCATATCATGCTTATTATATGAGGAATACCATTCCTGTTACACAAATTTTCCTACATTGATCACACATGGAATCTAATTTTTTGTTGCATGGGGTGAATCTTACAATTTAACATCATTTACCTAGGATGTTTTCATGAGATTTAACATCATATGACTAGGATTTTGTGATATACAGTTTAAAGTCTTATGGATAAGATGTGTTTTGGGAATTATAGATATATTACCCATTCTCAATCTGGGTATGAGGATAGAAGGATATGAAGATCCAGAATTCCCTCATTAATGGGAAAAGTAGCTGATTTCCCTAGGTGGGGGTACTAATTGGTCTTAAATGTCCACCACACATGTCATTTTGGATAGAAAAAAGAGTAGACACTACCCATTTCAAAAATCATGTAGGGTTTATAAGTTTAAGATTCATATGATTTGAAGTAAAATTCAATGAGGCGGCCCATCCCATGCTTGGAGAAAAGGTTCTAGGCATGAGAGTTGATGATATCGTTTGTGTGAATTATTATGGCATGAGTAAACCTATCTTGGATGGAAAAAAAACCCATGATCACTCCCCTTTCATGAATATATGTATTCTGAAATGAGGCATCACGTACGGGCATGTGAGGTGGGTTTCAAAAAGGTTAGGGGTTTATAAGGTGGGGTTCATAAGGTTGAGGCCTTTGTAAAACATGAGTTCCCAACCTAAGTATGGTGTCTTCGTTTCCATGGTGGGGTTTTATGAAAGATGGATGTCTCTTAAAACCCTATGGGGTATGAGGCATATGCCTCTATTAAAGATGGTGTGATCTTTCATAAAGGTGATACTTACCATGATTTCATATTCTAAAGGAATCTTGGGAGGGAAATCATGAAATATGGATACCTGTAGGAATCCATGTGGACCTTCATTCGCAAATTTTGGAGCTTCACGAATTGGTTTCTTTAGGTCAAAGTATAAAGGACGTATCTCCTTTAAATTAGGGGTGAATTTGGTATTTATAGGCACTGTGCAGATCCATACATATGTTGTGTGAAATATTATTGTCTTCTTGTAAGATGATTCATGGAGTTCTAGACATACGTTGCATGAAAGATTATCGTCTTTACATAAGATGATAATTTTCACCACTATGACGTGATCATAAAACTTTGGACTTTAATGAAGGAGAGTACCTTTAAAAAACTAGACCTTAGGGGGATTTTTTAGCCTGATTTGATGAATATTTTCCTTGAATGGTTTGTGTGCTCCAAAAAGTCTCCTATAACTCATGTTTTTCATCGTCAATAATGACCAGACTTGCAAAGGACATGAAAAACCATAAATAAAATCTATATGATGTATTTAATAAATTTACTGAACTCTAAAATGGTTTATTAAAGCTCAATATTGAAAATAAAGTTACCAAGATCCTATTGAAAGGATACGTTGGTCACCACACCTATGTTATTATCCTTGGTTTGATAACCAAGCTCTGGTCCCATTAAACATCAATGTCATAAATTGCCATACTAGTTATCACATAATTACTAACTCTAGATTCTATCCCTAGGAAAAAACTTCTTTGATATCACTCTAATAGGACCCAACCCACCAGGCCCCACCTATGTTTTTGTTAAGATGAGAGTGCTAGCACAATCCTACCTGAAATAGTCCAAGGGATGGTTACTAGTACCAAGTAGGAATATCACAAAATATAGGTGGCCTTATCCTATAAAAACTTTCATTAGATATATATATATATATATATATATATCCAATTCATAAAAAAATAGTAAAAACAGAAATATTTATATATAAATAATCAACTGGACTGTATGTAACATGTGCATGAGACACTAAGTATAAATACATCACCACAAAGGAAAATACAAGGAACTATACATCCTAAAATCCTATAGAATCTAACAGAAACAAGACATAGGAAAAATCATCTTCAATGCATGTACTCCTGATAAGACCTCATGTTGAAATGGATACTTCCATAATCAAGGACCACCAGGATACATCATGTGTCTCCAAGCACCATTAAGAATCAACTACGAACAATCCACACCAACTCCACATTTAATAAGACCAACTCTGAATCTATAAATCATCTGCATAGACACAACATGTAGACACAAAGAACATTCATGGGTGAGTATAAACATATCTAATAGGACTAATGGTAAACAAAAATGAAAAAATATATGAATAAGTCAAATAAAAGCTCATAGTATTATAGATTAATTGGTTGGAAGAAAATGAAAAATAACCCAGATATTTTCTACAAATAAAACTCTCATAAACATAGGGAGGTCCTAATTATCTCATATCTAGCCAAAAGGGTCTTAATACCTTAATAAATTAGGGATGATCAAATCATTAAAGTAGTGCAAAATTCCTAAATTCACCATACAACCATACATTATATCTTAAAGGCTGCCAAGGGGGTTCCAAAGGAGTTATAAGTCTCGAAGCATCTAAACTACTCAATATATCCACATCCCACAAATCCACTAGAAACCGTAAAGGTATACCCAAAACTTTTTGAAGTATGAATTTAGACCAAGGGGTACCAAACCCTATTTTCCGCAACCACCAATATCATACTATCATTTTAAAATCCATGGGGAATCTACACTTGGTATAAGAATAAATATTGGTCAAGGAAGTACTAGTCCCTACTATTATAACCACCATAGTATTAACAAACCATGTCACCTCACCAAAACTATAAAGGGTAATCCAAGCATTATGGTAATACACCTCATTTGAGAGAGTATGACCTACGGATAGAGGATCCTATACCCTGGGTAAATGAAGGGAATACCTGACTCTAATTTTAGAATGATATAGATGATCCAACACCATTAGTATATGGGAGAACACTTGACTTGATTTATAAATTTTCCCATAGATAGAGGGTCTCATACATTAATTATATTGGGGAATACCTAGCTCTAATTGTATGTTAATATAAAATATCTCATGCCATGGGTATAAGGGGGGATATCTCCCCATATTTATAAATTAACCCATAGATAGAGGATCTCTCACCCTAGGTCTATGGAGGGAATACTTGGACCTACCTAAGGAATGAAAATTATCAAATCATTATGAATAAAACTTGTCATAATTCCTATAGATCCAAATAAAAAATCTTCCTATCGCACCTTAGAAAAATATTGGATGGAATAAAAAACTACACCATTATGATATACATATAAAAATACTCAGGATGAACAATTTATTTATTCAAAAAAAACACAAATTGAAGGAGATCTGAAAAAATTTCCACAAGGGTGTAGGGTGGGGAATGTTTCAACCCCTAAGTATGTCACATAGTGTGAAATTTACCCCACATGCATGGGTGAATAGAACCATGCACTTGGGAGAACCCAACCCAAACACTCCTTCTCATACCACTTTATATATGGGCTAGTAATCTAGGCCCCATGTTGAGACAACCTGACATGCCAACTTGCACCACCTGATCTATGAGGGTTGGTCCCATCACATTCTAACCCACCACATAGAGTAAAAGGTGTCATCTGATCCCAAAGGATCATATGTTTAGGGGCACTATCCCTCCCCCAGCCCACAGTCTCTTTTCTAATATATCATCATGTATGTCATCAAAGAACTCCCCACTCAGGCCACCAACAGCTGATTCACTTATACACCACCATGCACTAGGGGTTTCGCCCCACTACCATGTCACCCATCACTACACCAATATCCAATAACTATATAACACCACCTAAATTATCTTGCCTCCATTTTCTAGTCTCCCTAGCATTTTTTTCACTCATCAATCTGCCTCATGTCACCTAAGTCATTTAACCCCACATCATCAACCTTTCACCATGGTCAGTATACTAATTCTTGGTATATCTTCATGTGATAAAGAAAAGGTGAGAGGGATAATAGAGGGAGGATAGAAAGGGAGAGTGGGGTAGAGATAAAACCAATTAACTTGCTATTATTTATTAACTGTCAATGTATTCATCAAATAAAAAACCAAAAAATATTTGGGGTAATCGACCCTACACTAATATCAATTCTGTGTTCACCATGTATGGGATATCCAATGATAAATTCATAAATTATTGGTTATATATCATCAATAAAAATCATTAAAATTCATGGTGACAAGCTTTGAAAAACATAATTCAAGGGTGATGATTCCTTTTCAAAGAACATAATTAATAATGAAAATGGATCAAATAAAATTCCCCAACTCCTAGAACAAAGGTTGTTTCTTAGATACTTTGTGTATCTGTGGTTTTTATCATAATATCCAAGCAATCTATTAATCTAAGTCAATATAGATCCAATCCAATTTCCTCAATCTGACAATTGTTCCACCAAAGATTTATCCCTATTCTGTTTTGTACCAATGAAAAATGTGGATAACCAAATAGATATAACATAATATGATCTATATAGTATTCACCTATTGTTTTTTTAATACCCCAATATTTTATGATATATTTATCTTCAAATAAATTTAATTTCCTTAGTAATTTATATTACA
Organism: Viscum album; assembly: GCA_963277665.1. NCBI lineage: Eukaryota > Viridiplantae > Streptophyta > Magnoliopsida > Santalales > Viscaceae > Viscum > Viscum album. Next base: position 1,570,334,189 of record OY728148.1, on the reverse strand, counting down.
CGCAAACCCGAGTCTAAATGAAATATAATATTGCATACCATTATAACCTAGACATTAAATTCGTGGTGGGAATTTGAATAAACATATTTTTAAAAATATTTATAAAGTTTTTATATATTAAAAATATATTTATAAATAATTACTCAATTTTAAACAAAGATATTTTATGCTTCAAAAATATGTTTTATTCAAAAAATGGTTTTTATTTTATTTTGTGCAAAAAAAATATAATTAATTTATATCATATTTATAAATTTAATTTGAAAAAAATAACTTCATTTTTTAAATAATAATTTTAAATTTATCTTAGGCTGAATTTTTGGTAATTTTCTGAAAAATTTTATTTTAGGGTGAATGGTGAAAATGATGATTTTTGTAAAGAAAAATATATTTTATTTTTCATGTATTTTCAAAGATCATTTTTTATTTTTATTAGTTTTGAAATTTAATTTCTTTTCTTATTTTTGAAAATAATTCAATGTATACATTTTTGTCAATATTATACTTGAACTTGGAAGAAAAATACTTTTAGATTTAAAAAGGTATTTTACATAAAACAGTTTTTCATTACATTTTAATTTTTTATATTAAATTAATTTTTTCCATTTATAAATATTAAAACCTGAAAATGGATTATATATTTTTAATCATAATTTTTAAATTTATTAAGGAGTATAATTTTATTTTTTTCATTATAAATAATAATCATGGTAAAAATATTTTTGCCTTAGTAAAAAGGGTAAATTAAGGTTAAACTAAGTCTTAAGGCCTCAATTTTTCATCTTAATTACTATTTGATGAGATTATTTAAACATTTATCACATTATTATCAAAATTAAAAAATTTATGGTACATTTTTTGATGAATGTGACATATAAATATTTTAATCCTTTAAACAATTCAAGGTGTGTCCCCCACCGCTTATAAAAGGACACCCCTCTCTTTTATTTACACAAATTTTTGAAACCTAGATCAAAAAAATACTACCCAATTATCTTATAAAATTACCTATCCATTAATTAGTGGTTTTTATCATATTTAAATACCTTTCCCAGAGTCATTAAGAAGGGATCTAAAGGACTTCTACTGAAGAAGAGGCAATCATCTTACCTGACCTCCTTCATTTTATTTCTTCATATACCTCCTCTAAATCTATGGTATATATTATAAAATAATGTATTTGGAATGTTAAATATAATAAATTATTATTATGGTGATTTATTAACCATTTTCCCCATCCTTTCATTCAAATGGGAAAAAAGCATCGCCCATGCGTTTGTGTGTACTACCGCCTCCATGTAGCGATATGAAATATTATACATCACCGTAATTCATGGTGTATTATTATGATAAATTAAATATTTATAAATTATATTTATGACATAATTATAAATTTTTAATTATAATATCTTATCTAGATTCTTACTTTATAATCTATTGAAGAATGATAACATCGCTCGTGTGTACATGTAGACTCCACCTCCACAAAGTGATGGGATTCATTTTTCATTTTCAATTTAATTGGATAGTAGTAAGAATAAATTTAATGAATTTATATTATATCTATGATATATAAATTATTCTGGAAATATGAATTATTTTTTACCTTTTTTCATTTCATCCATCAAAAAGTATAAATATCACTCATGCATACGTACAGACCACTGTCTCCATGAAATGATGTAATTAATTATTCATTAATACTTTATACTAATAATTATAAAAATAATATAATGATTAAATATTATATTTATTTCATGATTAATATTCCTGGTATAATTAAACCATGAACAAGTCGAAATTAACAAATCCATTTAACTGAAACATATATGAAAAACATAGCAGTTATCCTCCATAAGAGTGATTTAATAAAAAATATTAATAAATGGGTGATAATATGTCATAAGTAAATCATATTTGGTATTATATATATGAATATGTTTCTTTAATATATTTATAATAAATATACATTTATTATAGAAGATATTCGAATGCACATGATGTAAGGTGAGACTAGAGGTAAGGGGTTTATGTTTTAATCACATTTTAATCAGGTTTTCTATGATTGGCTAAAAGTTATTTTTTATTATGAAAACCTTAAAAACATGGGGATACACGTCGCGGAGGATGAAAATAATAAAGGCCATGTGAGTCCTTCCGGATCACATTAACACACTCGAATGGAAGAGAGTTGTGACTATCATAAACTATCAAAGTCTCCTCTGGCCTGCCCCCACGAGCCATCGCATCGGTCGCAAAGTTGGATTCCCTCACACTATGATAGACCATCCTTCCCTGGTTAGTCTCCACTTTGCACCTTCGATAAATATACACCAGATCCCAAGAGATGTCACATTTTCCCTGAAGAGATATGACCAGAACCTCTGAATCAGATTCTACCTTCGTCACCAGGAGTCCTCTCCTCCTGCAAAGAGTCACACCTGATAGAAGGGCTCTAAACTTCGCACCCATAGAAGTACCTGGTCCATAATATGCACTGAAATCAATATGAACTGAAATCCAAAAATCCCAAAGAACACCACCACCCCTCATGATTCCCCCCAAACATGAGCCATCCATATTTAGTTTCAACCCATTATCCGGAGGCTGCCACCTTACCCATCGCCCTCTCTCCGAGATCTTTGTACACTGTCTTTCCACGAGGTTTCCCAGTATACCTGCATGCACTCCATTATTAAAAAGGGAGGACAGTTCTATGATGAGAGATCTCATCCAGACCTGTAGAGCTAACAGAGTTCTCATGCCACCTAACCGCACATGGTTTCGTGCTTCCCAAATTGTCCAGCATATAGATATCAGAATGATAATACCTGCTGTACGCTTCCCTGTTCTATTACCAAAACCAGAGAACCATGTCATAAGATGATCCCGAACCAAAGGAAACTCCCTATATGGAAACTTGTATTGAGAAAATTGAGACCAGAGGAATGCAGCCCATCGCCCCTAAAAAAACAAATGCAATGTTGATTCTGAGCCCGGCCTCTCACAACAGTAGCAACGCGATTCCATGTAGACCCCACTTCTCTGAATATTCTCCTCGATGGGTAGAGCTCGGTTTTGTATCCGCCACACCAGAAAATTCATTCTCGTTGGGATTTCATTACACCAAGTAATCACATCTCCTGCCACCTCATTAGCATTCCTATGGAAAATTCTCCTATAACCATTCAAATTAAAACGCCCTGACCAAACTTCTGTAAAACAACATCTGTCTGGTTCATCGCTCATAACAACACTGCTAAAGAAGTTTAGTTGCATTGGGTCAAGGTTTTCATGTATAATATCATACCTCCCACATTCCTCCCTAAAAGAGATGTCAGGAAGAGGGCATCCATCATACTGAAGCCTCTCCTCCATCAATGTATCGTCCCAGAAGTTGATCTCCCCACGGCCAATCACCCATCTGTTGTGGTCCTGCAGCACCTCCATATGAGAAACCATGCACTTGGCAAGACTTGTTGCACTGCGCATGCAAAAATAACCATGCCAACCATATCTTGGTCTGAAAAACGTTGCCCAGAGGGATTTACCGACAATAACCCCCCAAGCTAATTTGACTTGTAGCCCCAGAATAGCTTCATGGATATCACGAAGAGAAACCCCACCCTCCTCCACTGGTCGTGCCAGTCTCTTCCAAGAGGCCCAGTGGCATCTCCCCTCTTATTTCGCATCCCAGAGGAAAGACGTGAGAATATTCTCAATCCTCTCCATCGTGCCATTCGGGGGATTTATGATAGCAAAGACGTGCATAGGTATAGACAGAAGAACGCTATTGATAAGCATGATCCTACCCCCAAAGGAAAGAATCTTGTTCTTCCAGTTGAAAACTCTTCCCAAGATACGATCCACAACCCCATTGAAATGATTCTTCATAATCCTTTCACTCGAAATAGGAACTCCTAGATAAAGAATAGGTAGTTGCCTCTCCCCACAACCAAGGACATCCTGTATAATCCTGCACCTTCCTCTCGAGCATTTGTTGGATATAAACAGGTGACTCTTCAACTGGTTGATCGACTGCCCACTCAGTTTCCCATACTCGGTCATAATACCCTTAAGAGCTTTCACAGATCTTCTCCCGCCATTCAAAAATAACAAAATATCATTGGCGAACATCAGGTGAGATATACTCTCTGACTTCCTTCTACCATGAAAAGGCCTCAAACTTCCCTCTGTCATGATCTTCTTCAGGTTTCGGGATAAAACACCTTGAGCGAGAACAAAGATGATAGGAGAGAGTGAGTCTCCCTGTCTAAATCCCCTCACTGATTTGAAGAAACCAAAACATCTCCTAAGAAGGGAAATAGAGATCCATGGTGAAGCAAAGCACCTGAAACAAAGATCACAAAACCTCTCCTGGAACCCAAATCCTCTCATGACCTGTAAAATGAAGCTCCACTCCAGATAATCATAAGCTTTATTCATGTCCACTTGCAAAATAATATTAGAACCAACAGTTCGTTTGTTCATATCATGAACCAACTCACTTGCAATCCCCACTGCCCCTTTTATACTCCTCCCTTGGATAAAACTGTGTTGTTCTTCAGAAATTATCTTGGGTATAATTTTGGACAATATCCTGCCAATAACAGTTGCCAGAATTTTTTATGAGACATTACACAGGAAAATCGGTCTGAAGTGGATGATAAGAGAGGGGTCTTTGGTCTTTGGAACAAGAACCACCCTTGAAGAAGATATCCCCCTACTCAATGGAGCCCCCCCCCCTACAGAAATCTCAGATAGCCTCCACCACACACGGCCCCCCGTACTCCCAAGCAGCACTATAGAATGACGTCGGGAAGCCATCAGGACCAGGTGAACTCTCTTTCGGCATGCTTCCCAGAGCCTCTCTAATCTCCCTCTCCTGAGGAATAGTGAACATGCACTCATTCTTAGTTTCAGTTATCATCAAAGGTAAACACTCCAAAAATCTAGAGCCCTCAAAGGACTCTCTGTGGAAACCAGAAGTATTCTCCCCTGCCCACAAACCCTCGAAGTTTTTTAAAGAAAATTTGTCAGCCACCATCACGTCTAAAGTAAAAGCTCCATCCTCCCCTTTAATATTAATATTTGTGTTTCTCCTCTCTTTGATACATGCCTCAAATAAAGCATTGTTGCGATCTCCCTCCCTAAGCCACCTCACTCGGGATCGTTGCCTGAAGACCCTCTCCATCTCTTATAGTTTCTCAGCCAGAACCACGTTTTTATCACAAAGGTTAGCGAAAATATCCTAATCCCAGGAAACCTGAAGAGCCTCCTCTAGCCTGCCAACCTCATCCTGTAATCTGGTCACCCCATTATGAAAATCTGGTTGCTCCACCAGCCACTGTCTAATGCCCTGTTTGATCCTTTTGAGGTGATTAACCAGCCCTCCCCAAGATCCCTCCCCCTCTTCCTCCAACCAAGACGCCCTCACAATCTGCACGCAACCAGTGTCTTTATGCCATTTACTCGAGTAATGAAAACCCTTTACAACCACAGCTTCACGTTTAATTTCTAACAATAGTGGAGCGCGATCCGATAAAATACATGGAAGGTGAGTAACTTAGGTTTTTGAGAAAATATCCAGCCCATGCAAGTTAGTAATCCACCTATCCAGCCGACTCCATATCCGATTCTGGCCTTTAGGGTTATTACACCACGTAAACTTCATCCCTCCGAAGCCTAAATCCAACAGGCCCATATGTAGCAAGCACTCATTGAAATCCATCATGCCATCCATATTACATCCCCTTCCTCCTCACTTATCTGAGACATCAACAACAGTGTTGAAATCACCGCCCAAAAACCACGGAAAAGGGCCAGATTGAACAGACTTTAAGTGTGTCCAGATATCCCTCCTCTCCAATGCCTTATTGCTCGCATAAACAAACGAAAAGAGAAGGAAAAAACCACCCACCTCAAACTTCATGTCAATGCACTGCGGCGTCACACCTACATTCTCTACCAAAATAGTACTCTTCCATCCAACCCATATTTGAGAATTAACAGTTCCACCATGAAAATAGTTTGAGAAACCCATTTTATTCACAATCCAAGGAAGATTGCATGCATCCTACTTTGGCTCTAAAATCACAATCAAGGAAGCTTTGGATTTCCTACCCCCCAAAGATATAAAGGATCTCTTATCTTGGGCACCCAGACCACGAGAATTCCAAATAATGATGGAAAACATCACTACAAAAACTTACGAGTTTTCTGGACCGTTGTAAGATCCTGATTGGGGTGAACCAACACACCATTCCCCTTGGCCATTGAGCGGGTAATAGGCCTCAAAAATAAATCCATTCCACTACTCTATTTCGCAAATAAAACACCTTCCTTACTCAGAACATCCAACTCTTCCAACTGTGGTTTCCTCCATGCCTGGCCACGAGGAAAAGATTCTGTACCCAGCTCTCCCTGGAACAAAGAAAACAACACTCTCCTCTACGGAGACCAACGCGAAGTCTTAACTTCCTTCTCCATGCCATTGTTCACGCTGACCATCTCCAAACGTTTTTTAGAAGAAACCAAGAGATTGCTCACAAGACAATTCAGAATAGCCCCTGGCGACAGTTGCGACAAAAAACCGATTGAAGAGGGAGGTGGAGACAGTATTCTGGCTGGACTTCCCAGCGAGAAAGGCATCTGAACCTCCAACTCTCTCTGGGTCACCTCTTTTCCCCCACTAGTTGAAGCCTTCATTTGCAAAACCTGACCTGGGGACCAAGAAATGAGATCCATACACCCAGAAGGGAAAACCGACCGCGACCCGGCGTTGTCAGACGGTGTTTCCCCAGTTGTCTTTCCCAACTCGCCAACCCCACTAGGTAAATTCAAATTTGTCTAAAATGTTTTCAAAAATGTTTTTACTATTCTTTAATGATATTTTTAAGTCAATTTTACCTGTGTTTCACTTTTTAAAAAAAGGTTTAAAAATAATATTCAATTAATTTTTTGAAAAATGTTTCTTATTATTGAAGTTATGAACTTAATATTTGTTTTAAAAATTACACCATGAATGGAATATCCCACCATAATGACTGATCAATGCTTCGAAGATTAATTTAAAAGTTTTCATGGTTCTTTTAAAATAAATGTTTTTCTATAATATTTTAAAAATATTTAAATTTTAAATAAGTGATTTCAAAATAAATAGGTAATTTTCCTCAAGAAATACTCTAATAAGATTTTCAAGAAAATTTTCATAAATAATAACATCCTTTGATGTAAATTATGATTTATTGGGGATGTTATCCAGTGATACCATTCTTATCCTTTCTCTATATCGTTTATAATTATGATTTTGAGATTTCTACAAAACTTGTTTATTTCCCCTGAGTTATGATATGAGGAAATATTTATGAAAATTTTTTTTTTCTATAGGTTGTGATTTTATGATATGATGAATTTTTTATAATCTTGTGTCACACATATATATTGTTTTCATTATGTTATGTGTGGGATCAGAATTGTATATCCCACCAATGCAATAGGTAAAGATGGATATCTCATGTGATAATAAGAAATGGAATGGGAAGTGAAACCAGTTCAGTAATGGACTTTATCCAGTATGATAGTATTTGGAGTAAGCCTTGATTAAGGATATGACAGAATAAGGAGTGAGATCAATCTACTGTGATAATCTTGGAAAAGATACTTGACTAATGAAATTATTTTCTATACTTATGTGTATTCCACAAACATAGTTCTCATTATTATCATATGTTCTCATGGATCATGAATGATTATTGATGATTCCACACACTTATGACTTATGTCTTTTATTATGAAAAATACTTATACCATGATTTATGATTAATGATATTTTAATAATTAGGTATTATTATTGTAATATATGATAACTTTATCATACCATTATGATTTTCTTATGATCACTTATGATCATTGATTGATATCCCTTCTATTTACCCTTAATAATCATCTAAGCTAATCCTTTATTAGTTTCCCATCCCCCTTATTTTAAATAAACATTTTAGGTAGGGTATGTCTAGGAAGTATAATATGTGATAAGATTGTTGTGGAAGATGTTTAATATCATTCATGAAATTAGATTATTATGTATCTAGTCTCTAAATACACTAAACCTTTATGGTTTTGGCATGGGGCATGATGTTATGTAACGAATATTCATCTGAACTGATGTAATATCTATGTATGTTTTACTGGGATTTCTTAAACAAGTATCAGAGAAGTGTTTTACTATTTTTGAATATTAGGATTATAGATTTTTTTTAAAACTCTATTGATAATATTAAGTGTAGTATAACATCCAAAAGTTTATGTAAAAATCTATTATATGGTTTTTCTAGAAATACAACATTGTATAGATACTAAAAGTAGATGTTGTTTTGGAATAGATTAATCTTGAGGTAATAACCCTAAAAAAGATTTGGTAGAGTATATCTCATTCATCATTCTAGTTCATAGTGAATGGGAGCTTACTGTGCACTTGGTTTGACACTTAGGAGGGATATTCTTGGGTTAACTCACATTTTTCTTATGAACCATTTTGAAGGATTTGAATTGATGATAAGTATTGCCTAAGTTAAACCTAACATGTCATAGATTAAAAATAATTTTCCATGAATAAGACATACTATAAATGATTTTTTATGATTATTTGGTTTCTTAATATGATTATTATTGATCACATTATTCTTTTTGGTTTTATTCAATGGACGTAATCCAAAGAAACCATGTTAATATGGAATGTGAAAAATAATTAAATGATTTTCCTTCTAAGAAAATAAATGCTATGGGAGATGAAATGAAAAATCATGTTACTATTATTATAAAACTTTCTCAATCTGTGAATCATCTCAAAATTATATACGATCAAAGGAGGGACCAATAGTTTTTTAATTACTTCCTTATGAAACATTCTCCATATTTTATTGAGTTCATTGATCCACTAGTTGTTAAGAAATGGATTAGTACCACTAAAAATATATTTTATATTCTCCAATATTTTGGACATGAAAAACATATTTTTGCTATTAATGATTTGGAATGTGAAGAAGATCAATGGTAAAATCTTATCAAGAACAGGAGGCAATAGAAATAAATTGACTTTATGGAGTGGGATGAGTTATTTTTCAACAATTAATTTCCTAATATTCTTCATATGATAATATAGAAGGAATTCCTTGAGATGGATTGGAAGGATGATGGATACATTAGTACATTTGAGGAAAATTTTACAAGACTTGTGAGATATGATTCTGGAATTATCATCCAACCTAAAAGTAAGATTAGTAAATTCTTTAGTGGTATAAAACCATGTCTATGAAGATTGTTATCCATATAGTACTTAAGTATATATGAAGTATATGGTACTTTAGTAGATATGATGGATTTTTTTCATGTGTTATAAAAGTATAAATAGATATTGGAGTTACCCATCAAACTCATTGTTTTGATATGAAAACAAAGATTGAATTCAGAGGAAATTATAATAATAAAAATCAAGGAGATAAGAAGATGAGATTTTATTTATTCTCAATATGTGGAAGGAAAAATGAAAGAAATTGTATTATGGGAATGTTAAATGTTTTAATTGTGTAAAAAAATACCATTGAGAAAAATAATACTAAAGTGATGTGAAGAGCCCATTAAATGAGACGAGCAGTGAAAAGACTCAACAGAATGCACCACCCACACTCTAATGTCTCAAATGTAAGGATTATAGACATTATGATAACCAATGATTGAATCCAAGGGTTAATTATAATGATCAATCCCAACAACCTCTTAGGCCTAGATAAAATGGGAAATCTCATGAAATCACTATTGTTGACATGGGGTACAACAATGAAATGGTGAAAGGTACACTTATTATCCACTCTATAACTAATAATGGCATGTTTGATTCTGGTTTTAACCACTCTTTTATGTATGAATAATTTTATAATGGTATCAGAATACCACCTCAACTATTATATATTGAATTAGGAGTGATAACTTTTAATGGTATGCTGACTACATATTGAGTCTATAAATATTCCCCAGTTGAAGTTTGTAGGAATGTGTTTTTTGAAAACATTATTATTCTCCCTTTAGTGGAATTTGTTGTTATTTTGGTCATGAATTAGATTTATTTATATAAATCTCATATCAATTTATAATAAAGGGAATTCACATTTTATACTCCAAACTAACCAAATATTGTTTATCAGTGCAAGGATAAATATGAACTTCTAATAAAAATTACATTCATTTCATGGGTTTTGATTCATATTAAAATAGGGTATTTATATTAGATTAGTGGTGAGAAACTAAAAATTAAAGATATTTTTATTGTACATGATTTTTTTTATTATTTTTTTAGAAGAGTTATCTAGTTTTACTAAGAATCATGAAGTAAATTTTTAATATAACTCATGCCTAGTGCTGCACATATTTTATATACTCTATATAGAATAGATTCTATTAAATTTTAGTAATTAAATAAGTAACACTTAGAGAATCTTGATAAGGGATTCATTTGGCCAAATTTATCCCCATGGGGTGAACCTGTTATCTTTTTCATAAGAAAGGTGGATAAATACAACTCTACATTGATTATTGGTAACTGAACAAGATCATAATTAAAAATAAGTATACTCATATTGATGTATTTTTGATCAATTAATATGATATCATTATTTTTCCAAGATTTATCTTTGTTTTTGATATAATAAATTGTAGTTCAAAATTGAATACATACCCAAGATATCCTTCTATACAAATTATATACACTATGAATTTATTGTGATTTAATTTGGTCTTAGTAATTCCCCTCTTATCTTCATAGATTTAATGAATAGAGTCTTTATAGATTACCTTGATCAATATGTGGTAGTATTTATAGATGATATTCTTATATACTACAAGATTAAGGAAGAGAATGAATATCACCAGAGTATTGTACTGAAGACACTAAGTAAATAGAGGTTGTATGGAAAATTTAACAAGTGTGAATTTTGGAAATATAAAGTTAAGTTTTTGTGTCATGTAATCTTATGTGAATGTATATTCATGGATCCATTAGTGGTAAAAGTTATGGAACGTTGGATCAAACCAACCACGGTGACTAATATATGTATTTTTCTTGGTTTGGATGGATATTATCAATGATTTGTGAATAATTTATTGTGGTTATCTAATCCATTCACCAAGTTAACTTGGAAGGGAGTCAAGTTCCTATAAATAGATGAATATGAAGAAAATTTCAATGAGTTGAAGATAAGATTTGTTAGTACATGTGTACTTACACTACCCAATGGTAGAGAAGGGTTTTTTATCTTTAGTGATTCCTCAAAGAAGGTACTGATATATGTCATCTTGAAGAATGATATGGTGATATTTTATGCCTCGTTCCAATTAAAAATTTATGATAAAAACTACCTGACTCGTGATTTAGAGTAGGGTGAAGTATTTTTTACATTGAAAATATGTAGGAATTATATTTATGGTGAATGTTTTGATATAAATAATGATAATAAAATATTAAAGTATATATTCATGAAAAAAGATTTGAATATACACTAAAGGAGATAGTTAGAGTTGGTTAAAGATTGAAACTACTCAATACATTAAAACCCTAGGATGGAAAACTTGGTGAATGATGCTCTAAGTTGGAAAGACTATGCTAGTTTTTCCATGGTGAGGATTGAATGATATTTAATATTTATGGAATTATAGAATATGGACCTTAAAATAATGAGAAAAGGGGAATATAAATGTTACACCATCCATTTTTGTGAGGTTTAAAGATCCACAAAAGGAGGATGTGGAACTACATAAAAAGGTGAGAAATGTTCATAAGTATATCCATGATTGTGATGGAATGATAATGTTTGGTAACTGAGTATGTGTCCCATAAAAAGTATTAAAAAGGATCTGTTGAATGAATCTTATAGTTCATCGTCATCTATTCATCCAGTAACAACTAGGTCCTACTAATAGCACAAAAACTCCACCTTAACATGGTCGTTAGGTCCTAGCCTGGTAGGTACCACCAGTTTCCCCACAAGCACGTGGTCCCCACCCTAGGGCCCACCCACGTGCCTGAATGGGTCATATGAATAATTATTGTCCTTATAAGCCAACACATGTCCTTTTTAATGTTCTTTTTCCTCACTCAAACATACCCTATAACAACTAGGTCCTACTAATTGCACAAAAACTCTACCTTAACATGGCTATCAGGTCCTGGCTTGGTAGGTACCACCAGTTGCCCCGCAGGCATGTGGTCCCCAGCCTAGGTCCCACCCACGTGCCCGAATGGGTCATATGACTAATTATTGTCCCTATAGTCCAACACATGTCATTTCCATTGTTCTTTTTCCTCACTCAAACATACCCTGGGAAACTACCAAGACGGTCACCTATCTTGATCACTACTCCAAGCCAAAAATGTTTAATTGTGGAGTTCTAAAGATTGTACCTATAGGATCTATTGAATGAAGCTCATAGTTGATCATTATTTATTCATCCTGTAACAAATGTACCCTGCAAATAGAACAAAAAACTCCACCTTAACATGGCTATCAAGTCCTGGCCTGGAAGGTACCACCAGTTGTCCCGCAAGCACGTAGTCCCCACCATGGGGCCCACCCATGTGCCCGAACGGGTCATATGACTAATGATTTTCCCTATAGGCCAACACATGTCCTTTATAGTGTTATTTTTCCTCACTCAAACAAACCTCGGGAAACTTTCAAGAAGGTCACCCATCTTGATCACTACTCCAAGACAAGAATGTTTAACTGTGAAGTTCTAATCAGGAAGTCTTCTTAAAAGGAAGTTACACCTTGTTGACATGAGTCATATCATTTATCCATTTAACCCTTTATCATTCAAGGGTGTTACAATCACCCTCCCCCTCTCCTTTAGAGAAGAACATCCTCATTGTGGACCCTACATCACAACCCAGGAAGTGCACATAAACCCCTCCTTATCATGGCCATCAAGTCCTGGACCAACAGGTACCACCAGTTACCACATAGACACATCGTCCCCACCCTGGGGCCCACCCATGTGCCCGAACAGGCCATATGACTAATGAATGTCCCCACAGGCCAACACATGTCATTCCCAATGTGATTTTTCCTCACTCACACACACCCTGGGAAACTTCCCTGAAGGTCACCCATCCTGATTACTACTCCAAGACAAACATGCTTAACTATAGAGTTCTAAGCAAACAGACTCCCAAAAAAGAAGGTGCACCTTGTTGACATGAGTCATATCATTTACCCATTTAACCCTTTATCATTCTGTGGTGTTACACATCCTAGAATTAAAAATATGTATAGATATATAAAAGAGTATTTTTAGTGGGATAAAATAAAAAGGGATACTGCATAGTGTGTGTCCTGATGTCTAGTATATTAGAAAGTTAAATCTATGAGAAATAATTATAATGGAATGTTACAACCATTACCTATACTAGAATAGAAATAGGAAAACATTACCATGGATTTCATCATCAGACTCCCCAAAACATCTAAAAGGAAATAATGATATTTGGTTTTCAGTTGATTTCCTTATAAAATAAGTACATTTCATTGTCATCAGAAAAGATTTATATTATAATCATAATTCTAGGATACACATTAAGGAAGTGTTAAGGTTTCATGGAGTACCAAATTTTATTGTATCTGATCAGAATATGATGTTTACCTCATAGTTCTAGAGAAGTATTAAATAGTATTTGGATACATATTTTATTTTTTTACTGTATATCATCCTCAGACTGATGTTCATTATTAGAGGACTATTTAAACTCATATTGAGAGCTTTATTTATGGATTTAAAAGGTGTTTGGGATCAACACCTTCTTTTGGAATAATTTATTTATAACAATATATTTCTCTTAAGAATGATAATGGCTCTTTATAAACCCCTATATGGAAAAATGTTCATAACTTTAATGTGTAGAGATGAAGTTGGAGAAAGAAATCTATTGGTGCATAAAAAAGATGAGTAAATTGAAGATAAAGTTAAATATATTCAATATAACATCAGGGAATCTCAGAGTTAATAGAAAATTTATGTTGACAATCATCAGAAAGATATAGAGTCTGGAGTTGGTGAAAAGGTATTATTATGAATATCTCCATGGAATAAGGTTATCATATCTAAAAATAAACGGTAAGTCGAGCCCTAGATATATTGGTTCCTTTGAAATTGTTGATCATATCAAGATAGTTGCTTATTGCTTGGTGCATCCACCAAATCTCTCTCAATTTCATGATGTGTTTCATGTACCTCTCCTAAGGAAGTAAATAATTGAACCATCACATATACAGAACTCAAAGTTATTACCATTAGAGAATGATATAAATTATAAGGAACTATCAGTGGAGATTCTATATCTAAGATAGAAAGTGTTTTGAAACAAGACCACTCACCTGTTCAAATATTCTATGGTGAAACCATAAATTTGAAGAATAAAAGTGAGACCCATAAGATTTAATGAGGAAAAAATATCCCCAGTTTTTTTGCATCATAGTTATGAAATTTCAAGGGTGAAATTATTATAATGGGGTATATTGTAACACCCAAAGATTTTATGATATATCTCTCTTCAAATAAATTAAATTTCTTTGATAGATTGTAATACATGCAACCCTCAGTCTAAATGAATTGTAATATAGTATACCATTATAACTTGACTGTTAAGTAGGAAGTATGAATATGAATAACTAAATTTTGAAAAATATGTATCATGATTTTATATAATTCAAATATATTGATAAATAAGTATTAAATATTTAAAAAAATCATTTTATTCTTCAAAAATATGTTTTTTTAAATAGTTTTTATTGCATTTTATGTGCGGAAATTAAAATTAATTTATAAAAGTTTTATAAATCATATTAGATAAAATTTAATTAGTTTTTTAAATCATTATGTAAAAATTGTATTAGGGTGAATTTTTGGAAATTTTCTTAAAAAGTTTATTTTTTAGTGAAAAGTGAAATTACTGATTTTTTTAAATAAAACTTTATTTTATTTTCTAGTATTTTCAGAGATCCATTTTAATTTGGATTTTTTAAAAAAATTAATTATGTTTTTTATTATAAATAATTCAATTTATACCTTTTTCATTAACATTATACTTTATCTTAATATAAAAATAATTTTAGACTTAAAAAGAAATTTTTTAGAAAACTTTTTTTATTTTGTTTTGCGTTTATATATTAAATTAATTTCTTCCATTTCTAGAAATTGAATAATTAAAAATGGATTCAATATTTGGAATTATAATTTCCAAATATATTAATTATTCCAATTTCATTTTTGTTCATTGGGAATAGTAACTATGGTAAAATTATTATTACCACGAGAAAAAGGGGAAATGGGTAAATTAAAGTTAACTAAGTAATAATGACACAATTTTTCATCTTAATTCTTATTGTATGAATTTATTTCAACCCAAATCACCTTAGGATTGAAATTTAATTGTTTATGGGACACTTTTTTATAAATATTATTTAAGGATATTTTAATCCTTTGAAAATTTCAAGGTGTGTCCCTCCCCTCACTCAGAAAAGGACACCCCAACTCTCTCTTCTTTACACCAATTTGAGATACCTAACTTGAAAAAAACCTAAAAAATTATTTTTTCAATTTCAATACTTTCAAATTCACCCCATTATCCTACATAAAATCCCACGATAAAATCCTAGAATAACCCCAATAGTTGGGGAGGATTCCCACAGTGGAAGGAGGGCGGTCTCAACAAGATGGGGGATCACGACACTAATGAAAAGAGGCAGTGATATAGGTACATAATGGAGGTAGTATGGAATCATCACTCAATCATTGTTGATGTGACATAATGAATCTAGGAGGATATCGACGGTTAGTTGATGGTAGTGGGTTGGCTCAGATGATGGTGGTGACTGGTCTCGACAGTGGTGACCGAAGGGGGTGGTGGTCCATGATAGTAATGGTGACATGGATCAATGTAAGAAGTGGGTATATTTTTTCCATGATGGTGTATCAGAAATGGAGTCCATTTGAAAAAATTATATATCAGACCTAATTTCCACAGGTACAGATTCATGGGGCTTTAGAGCACATGTCCCATCTTGGTAGGGCTACCAGATCAGAAGAATGAGAGGGTATGGTGTCTTCATCGGTATCAAGCATTGTGCATCTCTATATAGGGAATTTATATAAGTGCATCCAAGAAATGGTTGGTATCCTAATAAAAAATGTATCAATTACATCAGGGGGACTTTTCTATGGTTTGAATTCCTTGGGGCCTTCTTGGTCATGTACTTAGGCCCAGTGCCTACTGGGCCTACAGGTCATGTAAGGGTTCCCTCTCAACCCAATTAAAATGGATATTTTCCAAAAAATAATAAAATTTTAAGGTCTTTAGTACTTTAGGTATATTTTATTTTATTCTTAAAATACCATTCCAAGGGTCCTTAAGATGGTATCTAAAGGAGGTTTACCAAAGAAGAGGTGATTATCTTACCCAACCTCTTTCAATTTATTTCATCTTTTACCTCATCTAAATATATAGTTTCCATTATAAAATAAGGACTTAAGTATATTAAATATACTTAATTGTTTTTATGATGATATATCAACCATTTTTTACATCCTTTCCAACAAATGGTAAATGAAAAGTATCGCTCGTGCATATATGTATGATATTACCTCTACGTAGATATATGATTAATTATCCATCACCATAATTCATGGTTGTTTTTTATCATATATTTCATTTTTATATATATTATTATGTAAAAATTATAATTTTTAAATTATAATATATAATATAAATTCTTAAATTTATATCTCTTAAAAAATGATGACATCACTCATGTGTACATGTGGACCACCACCACCACGAAGCGATGAGATTATTTTTTCATTATTTATTTAAATTAATGGTAATAAGGATATATTTAATGAATATATATTATATATATGATATAATAATTATTCTATAAATATGAATAATCGTTTACCTTTCTTTTTTCTTACCTTGAAAAAGTGGAAACATCACTCGTGTATACGTACGGACTACCACCTCCATGAAGTGATGTAATTCAATTTTCATCACTGATTTATATGAATAATTAAAAAAGTGTATATAATGAAAAAATATAAAAATCATATCATTATTAATATTCTATATATGATAAAACCATTACCATGGTGCAGGTACTAAAATCATTTAATCAAAACATACATGAAAAAAAAAGCACTTATCACACAGAACAATGATTTTATTAAAGAATTGTCAATAAATGAGTAATCAGATTTTATAAATAAACCATATTTGGTATAATATGTATGAATATGGTTATATAATATTTTCACAATATATCTATATTTTTTATAAAATATGTTTAAATGTGTATGAAGAAAGATGAGACTTGAGGTAAGGGGTTTATGTTTCATTCCCATTTTAATTGGGATTGTTTATGCTAGAATTTAAATTGAGGAAATTATATGATCCTTATTCAATAAAACACTTTAATTTTTATTCACCTCGGGTTATTTATATAATTTTTAAATTTTGTACCATTTTTCTCTCTTTTTCATACTCAAAATAGTTCAAAAAATGTTTTTGAGAAAATCTGACCTTATTTATCCTTTTTTGGTCAAAATACCCTTTTCTTCTATATCCATGTTTTCTAAAATGTTTTCAATAATATTTTTTACTATTCTAAAATTATTTTTTAAATATTATTTTACCCATGTATTTCTTTTTACAAAAAATGTTTTAAAATAATTTTCTGGTCATTTTTTGAACAAGTTACTTCTTACTGAAGGTGTGATAATGATTACGGCATGAATGTAATTTCCCACAGACATGACCATTCAATGCTTTAAAGATTCATTTAAAAATTTCCATGGTTCCTTTCAAACAAATCCTCAATATTTTAGAAGTATTTATATTTTAAATAAGTTATTGAAAAATAAAAATGGTATTATCCTTGAGAAATATTCCAATGATATTTTAAAGAAATTTTCATTTATGATAAAATCCTTTGATGTTAATTATTATATAATTGGGATAAAATTCTATTATACTAACCTTATTCTTTCTCTATACGGTTTATGATTGAAATTATGAGATTTTTATGAAACCTGTTTATTTTTTATGGGTTATTCTATGATGAAATGATGAAATGTTTATAAAATCTGTTTCCTTTCTATAGTTTATGATATGATAATATGGTGAATGTTTTATAATCTTATGGAACACATATGTATGGTTTTTATTATGTGATAGGTGGGAATGATATTATATATCCCTCTAATTCAACGGGTAAATGTGGATATCTCATGAGATAATAATAACTAGAATAGGTACTGAACCCATTTTAGTAACGGACTCTTTCCACTACGATCGTCTTGGGAGTGAACCTTTAATAGGGATATGATGGGATGGGGAGAGAACCTAATACACTATAATATTATTATAAATTATCCTTGACTAGGTAAATTATTTTCTATTCTTATGTGTATTCCACAACCTTATTTGGTATGCTTATTATATGTTCTCATGACTCATGATTGATTATTAATGATTCTGCACACTTAAGACTTATGTATTTTATTATGAAAAATCCTTATTCCATGATTTATCATAAATGATATTTGATTAATTGGTTATTATTATTGTAATTTATGATCATGTTATAAGACACTTATGTATATATTATGCTCACTTATGATAATTGATTTATATCTCTTATGTTTACCCTCATTGAGCAACTGATCTCACCAAATCTTATGTTTCCTTTCCCCAAGTTGTGAAGAAATGTTTTAGGTAGCGTGTGTATAATAATTATTTTATGTGATAAGATATTTTTGGGAGATGTTGAATATATTTCATTAAATTATATGATTATGTATCTAGTCTTCAAAGACACTAAACCTTTAAAGTTCTAATGTGGATAAAAATGTTATGTAATGAGTATTCATCTAAAATGATAGAATATCTGTATGTGTTTTTCATGGTTCACCTTGTTTTTTAGACATTAAAATAATAATTTATTTATTAGTTAATTAATTAACCATTACACCAATGGTGGTCCGAACCTGATAACCCTTATGCGAACAAATTTTACTCCACTTTTATTATAAATCCCTTGTTATAGAAAAAATAGTGGTCTTAGATTTCCCATTCAATGTTGTATTTCAAAGGAAAATCACAATTACTAATAATACACCCTATCAGGGTACAAATAATATTTTTATCATTTATATATTTTTATCAAGGCCCTCTTATTCCTATAATTCCACATCGGCTCAACTTAAGGGTACAAACCACACCCCATAATCAAAGGAACCGTATAATAATTTTATGTGGTCATATGATAGGGTTAATTTTCTATTTAACACTTAGGTAGGTCCCAATATTTCGAAAATAAAAATTAAGATAATTATTTCCCCTGAAAAACTTGGGTCACTATATTTATCCTAGATATCATATTATGTATTTGAAATAAATTATCTCACAAAGTCTTGTAGAGGTAATGTTTCTATGATAACTCTTTTCAATATTTTGATCCTTGACTTAATTGAAGTCTATCTTTACCCTGTTATCTATTTTAGATATGTTATCCCTCTCTAGATATAATTTTTTATCTTTAGGTTCATTTAAAGATACACTCTATGTCTTGTGATTTAATTTTATTATTATAAATAACCTTAAAAAACTCTTTACATTTTCAAACACTTATATGAGATAGTTCAGATATACTTACATATTATAATTCTTATGAGACCCCTAGAATATTTTTATATGTTTATGTTTTTAATGCATGCTTATAAAAGGATAATTAAATAATTACATAACTCAAGATCAGTGATGTCTTGGCTAAGACATTTTATACATCATTCTGATCATATTTACTTTATCTTATTACCCTCATGATTTTCTAATTCTCTTCTAAATTACTTTATATTTTAAAGGAATTTTATTTATAACTCATTAAATAGATATATCTATATCCACTGATGACATTAGTAAAAGTAATAAATTTTAAGAATCCATCCCACTAAGTCTTATAAATTTAATCTATCGTTCATTTCTGTATTAGGATATACCAATTCTAGTATACATCTAATACATTATTCTAATGTTTTTTACAATAACATAATATGATAATTTATTTCTAAATCTTGATATAAATCAACTTGTTTCTAAACATGACATGAAAGAAGTGTTCTCTAGAACTCTACTCTTAGGAGCACCTAGGTTTTTTGATGCGTTGGGTGATCCGGCACGAACAATAGGTCTCTAACAGTGTGGGTTGAGGGAGATGTTGTAGGTTCTTGGTGAGTGCAGGACTTCATTAGTAATGGTGGTGGATCCAAGGAGGCATGTGTTCAGGACTCGGATTTACTGGCTTTCTATGACTGTAGGTTTTTCTCAACTTCTCTCAAGTCTTCAGGCGATGGCAATACTCAGCTATCTTTCAGCAGTGGTGGTGTGGATGGTTCTCAGTCTCTATCTTTCTATGGCGGTGGGGGTTCTTTGTGCTTCGCCTTTCAATTTTCAGTGGTGGTGGTTTTGATTGGTCACCATGTTGCTATTATCTTCTTCTTCCTTACGGTTGGTGCAGATCTAGTTTACCTTGTTTTGGGATCTGGTTTTTAATTATATGGATCTGGTCATGGGTTTTATTTTTCTGTGATGGTTACAGTTCTATGATGAAAATGGCGGCGGTTTTGTGCTCCTCCTTATATCTAGATGGTCTTCGGTGTGGACAGAGTCTCAGATGGATGGACTTTGCTATAATCAGCGGTAGCGACTCTTTAAAATTTCTGATCTTCATGGCCTTTAATTTCTCTCCCTCTTTGTGTTTTTAGTGTTCCATATAGTTGATAGGCATTCGGGCCATCTAATGACTAGCATTTATTTCAGACTCTGTTTACATGATCTCTGCTCAAGGTTCATAATTTCTCCATTTTATCTAAGGTGGGGTAGTGTAGTGGTATTCATGGTGTTTTGGGATGTAAGTTTGAGGAATCAGGTTAGGGAGATCAATTTATTTTTGGTGACTTTTTTTATTTGGATTTTGGTATTTCTCAGTAGTGGTTTTTGAAATATGAAATAGGTGGGATTCGAGGCTGATTTTGATTTTTGTCTTTATTTTTAATTTTTATGGTGAAATCTATCAGCACTCTATAAGGATCAATGCCAGATGAGGTATAGAGCAGGAAGCATTCATATGATCATGACCATTCGAATTTGGATGAATGAGAGGGTAAAGCTTTTCCATCGGTACCAGACCCGTGCAACCCTACATGGGATAGATTGTCACACAGTCAGGTAAGGTTGAGGCTTAACATAATGATGTAGTTATTGGGGAGGGGTTGTTCCTTATAGTCTTGATATGAGTTACTTCCTGTATGTTTTAATTTCAGGTTTCCCCTTTTTTCCTCAAAAGTGATTCTGAAATAAAAATTTAATTTTCAGTATAAACATGACACAAAAATAATATTATGGTATTGAAAAAAAACATAATAACATTTTATAAATATGATAATTATTCTACTAGGAAATATGAAATGATAATATTCTATAATTAATATAATGGGACTTTCTCCATTAATAGCTATAATATCCACTCTACTTATCATAATTTTTCATAATCAACTTGGATCCTATATATAGATAAAAATTTAAAAGTTTCAAATTGTATATAATACCCAACATATAGATTTTGAATGTTTTGATTTTAATAAAGAATATACCTAAATATCACCCTTTCTTCTTCACTAGATTATAGTTTTTCTTCTAATGTCCTTTCTTACCATATCTAAAAAAATTAATTACTATTAATTACTCTCCCTATGATTATTTTTTTATTAGATGGATGTTTCAAAGGTACCACTGACATTAAAATTTTCATTGTATTTTAAACCTTATACTTGATTTTGTTCACTATAAAAATTGAAGAAAAAAAGTACACATATACTTACCATATTTTAGAACCTTCGTCATGTTGTTCCTAAGTTATTTTGGTTGAATTTGTTGTCAATATGTCAATATGTGTTTATAGTATAAGTTACTTGTACAATTATAGATAATAGCTGTTTCTTAGTTTAGAGAAAAATTATAAATTCAGATGATGATTTTTTTAATCAAAAAATTACCAAACATCATGAATATACTCATGATTCTATATGAGTTTAAAGGATGAAGTTGTAAAAACATTAGTTTTTCTAAGTAATGTTATCATATAGAGTTACATATGTACAAAATTTGTGTTATGAAGACATGGAATTTTGACTATAGATTGATTTGATTGAATAAATTTATACCAGGTGAAGAAAAATACAAAGTTGTACTAGATATAGAAAAATATGAAATTCATTGGACAAAGAAAATATTATGGATGTATTGGTAAGAGAGAACCTTTCTCAATGGATGAACATTCATTAATTCATTATACTAAGATGAATTGTTGGGAGATGGTGAAATTATTATGAGGTTATCAGATAAACATTTTCGAATCTATCGGATGGAAAAAACTGCATGGAGGAAACTTATGTAGAGCACCATACAAAGAAAAAATTAAAATTTATCAGATAAAAGAAAGCTTCTAGATGTATCAGATCTATAAAACCTTCCTCACTAGATAAACTTTCATGAATTAATTAGATTGAGATAATCACATGTAATAAAGAGGAAATCTTATTAATTTACTATATGAACATTTCTAAACTATCAATTTAAGAAAACTAGATGGGGAAAACCTAAGAAGATCACCAGATGGAGAGATATAAAGATCCTTAGATGAAGAAATGTGAATATCCTTATTTGAATAAATTTTAAGGCATTGTATGAGTAATTCATTTTGTTTTTATACTCGAATCATTATTCTAATAGAGAAACATGAAATTTTGTACACCACATAGAGACCTGAGTAACTTTACAGAAACATTATAATGTCAAGCACTATGTTAATGTTGAGATATACATTAAAAATTTATAAATCTAGATGATATTTGAAGAATATTTTAAGAGTTTTTATATGTTGATATTATATAAAATTTTGATGAAGAATATTGACTTTGATTTGTTTAAGGGATTTTATGGTAGTCAAAAGAAAAATGAGTTGAGTGGGAAATTCAAATTTGGAGCCCATTTTTATTCCTTAATTTTCAAAGGAAATCGAGACTATAAAAAGAGTAGATATAATTCTAAGAAGTGGTTGTTGATGCTAATTAATCTTAATATTTGGTATTATAAGTTCAGCATGAGTTTCTGGCCAATATTATACTTTGCTAAAGAATATATGTATTAAATAGAGGTTCATCAAACATAGGCTTACTTGACGTGGGTGTAATGGACACAATGTATAGAAAAGAGGTGAATCAGAAAAAGGATACTAAATAGAGAAAAAACATACAAGACTTCTCGAGGACGTACTGGGAAGAGGTGTGATAGAAAAAGGAACATTGGATAGAGGAGTACCAGATGTATTATTACCGGATGCAAAATTACTGGTGAGGTTGGAGTATATCTTGGTCTTTCATGAGCAGGAGGAAGTTTCAAGACTAACAGAATTTTTAGAGACCTGTTGAATATATTTAAGGAGTTGTACATAGGAAAAGGAAATACAACTTTCTTATGGGGGAAGACCATCTGAAGAAGAATGTATTTCTACACTAGATCAACACTAAATAAAGATCTTGTGTTCGGGGGGTATAACCATCTACTAGAGACTTGTTCCTGGGGGTAAATCAAATCACTAAAAAAATAATTTGGGGGTATAACTAGTTACTAAAGTTTGTAATTGAGGTTATAATAAATACTCTTTAAGTTAATGGAGAATCCATGTTGGGGATTATAACCAACATGATAAGGAGTAGGTTCTCACATTAAGGATGAACCAAGATAATATTTTGTATTGATTTGTCTCTTTATATTTTTTGTATAAGATGTGATTTTATGAGATATATTTGAGTGGATAAAGACTCTAAAAAGTCTCTCTGTTGAATTTGAGTAGAATTCATAAAAATAAAGGCTTCACTGATTCATCTCCTCCACCCATCGGATATCTTACACTAATATGGGAACTTCAATTAGTATCAAAGGTAAGGTTTCCTATAAAATATCCAACTATAAACTAATAATGAATAATATAAATTTATTTAACAATAAGGTTGTGCCTATATTATATGGAAATAACTACCATATTTAGAGAAATAGGATTTTACTCTACCTTTTATCACTTGTAAAATAAGTTAGAGGTGCTATTATAATGGGATTTCCTCTATTTAAGGAGGTTTCTATGAAAATTACGAATAATATAAATTTATGATTTGTTGTAAAAGCTCAAAATTCCTTTTTGATGGATCTCTCTAAGAAGTTTTATATAAAAATTATGGGTTTACCCACTACTAAGGAGATATGGGATAAGTTGATAAGTACTTATTGTTGGGGTCGCAGCGGAGGTGTTTGGCACCAAAAACATGCGAAACAGAATCAAAACGGATCAACACAGATTTTTAATGTGGTTAGGCTTGAAGCCTACATCCATGGGAGAAACGAGGAACCAGTTATATTCCTCTCTCTACAGATCTCATTGGAGGATCACAAATACACACCACAGATTGACACACGTAGTATATTTCTCCCTTACAAAAAATGGTATTTTCATCCTTTTTTATAGAGGAACCAAAACCCATGTTTCTTTAGTTTGGTGGGTAGTTCATCTACCGCTGAAGACTTCCTCCATGCTGCTGACTACTATCCAACTTGGCTGCTCCTTCTCCTTGTTTACAAAGTAAAAAACCCAGCTGTCGTGCAAAAAAAACTCCACCAATCACTCCCAAATTGGGAGTGGTCCCAACAAATCTCCCCCTCACAACCAATTTGGGGTAGAAGCTTGACCTGCAGTCTCTTTGCAGGTGTTTAAAACTTCATTAGCAAATCAAACACACTTCTTCAGGCCAGATGACGTGTCGCTTCCACTATCTTAAATCGATCTTGGTCTAACTATGGTCCCCATAAAATGATACAACCCTTTAGACTCTTTCCCAGTAAGCTTAAATGCATCCCAGCGTGAGACTTCCAACACTCCACCTGCTATGGAAATCTTGAACCCTTTCGCATCGAGTCTACTCAATGATATCAAGTTCTGTTTCATCCTCGGAACAAATTTCACGTCAACCAATTTTTGAACTCCTCCATCGTTTGTCTTCAATTTCACTATCCCGACTCCTCGAACCTCGTATGTTGACCCATCACCAAGTCTCACCGAATCTCACACCTGTTGAAAAGTATGAAACACACCTTTTGTTGTACATATGTGTGTCGAGCTCCCTGAATCCAAAACCCATCTATCTTCTTTTAAATTTTGAGCATTCTTATTCTTCCTTCTTAGAAAATGACATTCCCACTTCATGTGCTCATATGTTTTACAATAATGACACTACACTTCTCCCCATTAAAATCTCTCATCTGAGTGCAAGATTCTCGTTTTCACGTAGACTTCATCATATGCCAACAATTCTTTGATGTTTTCATCCTCCTCTTTAACTTTCTTCTTCCCAGAAACGTACTGTTTGCGCTCTCCATAATAACTTTTATAGTGAGACTTCTTCTCACACCAGAAACACGTGATTTCACTAGGATCATGTACTCTTGATTTTGATCACCATTCTTTACCTTCTAACTACTGATGTTGGCTCCTCCCATATTGATCACCCACATCACCATGATTTTCTCTCTTGAATGCATCACGGGCCTTCGGAATGCCTATGAATCTTGAAGTGATGACATCACCTCGTCCAGCGTAAATGTTTCCTTCCCCATGAGTAATGAAGTCACAAGCCCATAAAATGATCTTGGTAGTGATGACAAAACCAAAAGTGCATTTTCTTCCTCTCTAACCTTCACACCGAGCTCCAATAACGATGTCAGGATTTTTTTGAATTCATTGGCGTGTGATCCAACAAATTCATTCCCTGGTCCATGCAAAACTAGTACAATTTCTTCTTCAAGTATAATTTTTTAGTGAGAGACTTTTCCATATATCATTGCTCCAACTTCTTCAAGATATATTTTTGTGAGGTCTCATCCAACACCGAGTACTTTCCCTCATTTTCCCGATACAGTCAAATTGGGATGATGACCTGCATCTCGAGCTCTTCCCAATCATCTTTACTAGTTGCCTCAGGCTTTTCTCTTATCAATGGTCTGATCATGCCCTAATACACCAAAGGATATTTCACTGTGCTTTTCCACAAGTCGAAATTGTTTCGACCATTGAGCTTCTCGATCTCAAATATTGGTAGTACTCCTCCTTCATCCATTGTTTTTGTCCCAAAACGCGATCACCATCATCCATGCTGCACTCTTCTAAAACCAACTAATGGAGTGATAATTTTAAAAAAAAATTGTACGGATGAGTCTGTAATGGTTTAAATAGTCGAAATCGACTTCTAGGTCACCGAAATCGAACACCAATTAACCGAGATATGGTCAAAACACGTTCAACGGTCCAGATCACCCGCTAACGTGGCACTGATGTGCATACTAGAGTTCCTGCTGGAATCTCACCAGAATTTTTTTCAGCGGTGTGAACAGTGTAATCTTCTCCGTCATTGGATTAATATTCATCCACAATTTTGACTAAAGTTTGACCGAGCTTACCGGGCTCGTTTCAACTCTGTTTTCATCACCGCTTGCAGCGTTGGAATCGTCTCACCGTCCTCTTCACAGATATGGGCTTGGAAAAAAAAAATCAACCAACTACAATTATCCAGTCTCTACAAAAATCTTCATCGCCTCTCTATTTCAACTCCACTCGCTCCGACTCAGCTCTAATACCACTTGTTGGGGTCGCAGTGGAGGTCCGTGGAACCAAAATCACGTGAAACAGAATAAAACAGATCAACACAGATTTTTAACATGGTTAAACTTGAATCCTACATCCACGGGTGAAACGAGGAACCAGTTCTATTCCTCTCTCTTTGGATCTTGTTAGAGGATCACAAATACACACCACAGATTCACACACAGCAGTAGATTTCTCCCTTATAAACAATGGGATTTTTATCCCATTTTATAGAGGAACCAAAACCCATGTTTCTTCAGTTTGGTGGGTAGTTCATCTACCGCTGAAGACTTCCTCCATGATTCTGACTGCTTTCCAACTTGGCTGCTCTTTATCCTTGCTGACAAAGGATAAAACCCATCTACCATGAAAAAAAATACTCCACCAATCACTCCCAAATTGGGAGTGGTCCCTACACTTATGAATGAAATGTGAAAGTTAGGGAGTCTGAGTTAAAAATATATAGGAGATGTTTTAAAGATATCAAGATGGATAATAATGAAAATATTAAAGATCACTTTATAAGAAACAATAAATTTTTTAGAAATAACAGAGTTTCTGGTGAGAATATAAAATACTACACTATTGTTAAGAAACTAATGGGAAACTTCTTATATATTTCTGATCTCAAGGTTTCAAATCTTGAAGATTTATAGGGTCTATCTCCATATGAACTTCATAAAATTCACATAACATATAAAATAAAAAAAGTAACATTATTTAAGGAGGAGGCTAATAATTATATATATTTTGATATTATGTTAAATGGAATGTATGGAGATGAATAAATATAGTATGAATAAAGTGATTCTAATGATTAGGAGGATGAAATTGGTTTAAACAAAAAAATATCTTCTTTCTAAGAGATATAAAAAAGGGAAATTATAAAGGAAATGGTAAACAATCACTTAATTGTTGGAATTTTAATAATAGTGTCTATTTTGTAGGTAACTATCCAAATTATAAGATTATTGATTCTAATTCATATGGAGAAGATAATAATCACAATAAATATAAGTTGAAGAAACATAAGAAATTTTTTTCGAGAAATAAGAAGGATTTATTAAGAATAAATGAGCAGGATGATTCATTATCCCATAGTGAAACGAATGTTGAAGTCAACTTCTTATATTATATTAAAAGTAAAATTGTTTTATCAAGTACTAATTTTGATTAATAAAATAGAACATAATGTTAATGGATTCTAAAATAAAATTTATAAATGGATCTTGAGAAAATTACACAACTCAAGAAGGAGATGAAAAGGATGAATAAATAAACTAAAGTGATCACTTTTGAGAATGATGATCATATCAAAAAGGAAATGAAACACCTAAATGAGATTAGAGAACATAAATTGAAATTTTTTGAGCTATAAAATAAGTTAAAAGCTCATGAAGAAACACCATCATAAAAAGATGATCTTGATTAGGATTAAATATAACTTTTTTAGGAATTTAAAAATAACATATTAAAGTTGGAATAATTTTGGAATATTATAAATGATCTTGAGGAAATATTGATTGAGAAAGAAGAAGATCCATCTAAGACATAATCAATGTGTATTATAGAACAAATTTGGTTAAATAAGATTAGAGAATACTTCACCAAAGTATTTGAGCTTAAAGGTGAATCTGATCAAGCTCGTGAAAAGGGGGGTCTATAGAGAAAAGTAGATTCATTCCTAAAACAATCTAAATATACACATGACTTTACTAATAATTTATGGTTCAAAATATAATATTTAATTATATATGACTAATAAGATTAGTGAGATATAAACTTCTACAAATAAATATTGGAATTATTCAATAATATTTCCTCCAAAAAAAAACCCTTATTTTGTAAAGAGGTAATAAAAAACAGCATAGAAAACTACTATTAGTATGAAATATCAAGATTTGGAGGTCATTGGTGGTGTTATAGTTCATTTGGGCACAAATACTACTCATACTAGTGCAATATGTATCTACCAGGAAAGAGTTAAAAATCAAGTGAGAGTTTATATGAGAAGTTAAGAAAAAAATTATCAAGAAAACAAGATGAAGAAGAAAAGAAAGTTTAGAAGGTGAAAAATATAGAATTATCAATTGCAGTATATGAGAAAATCAATAAAGTTGAGAAAGGAAAGTAACAGTGATTGGTTATTTATCTTGATCAAATATCCAGGGATAGAAATATAGAGGAAGTACAAAATCCTAGTAAAGAAACAGGTGGGATAAAAGCCTCAAAATATGAGAATAAATTTTATGATAAGCTATATAAAAATAGTGGTTTGAAGATTCAAAATAAATTTAAGAGGCATGAGAAAGATGGCAATGGTACTAAAGACTATATTAATATCCTACCATCCTGAGAGGAAAGTATGAAAAGTATTTTTCATACTCAAAGGAATGAATATATTTAAAAAACTAAAGAGAAGATGAAATATTCATCTAAAGACTCAACATATGAGAAGAAATCTATTACAAAATTTTTGAAGGCTGATCATAAGGAAGAAAGTAAATTCCATGATAATTCTAAGAAGAATGAGTAGAAGTATATATTGATATAAGACTCTTAGTTTTATGGTTACTTCTAAGTAACATTAAGGTTCTTCCATATTCCCATTATTTTTATTTGTTTAAACTAACTTGTAGGGAATTGAAGGATAAAAAGAAGAAGAGGTGACTAAGTGTTTCGGTAGATATATAGCAAGAATATATATTTATCATGGAACATTGAAATCAACATGATGAAGAATGTATTGAAACCCTTTATAGGGAGTAAATCTAAATCTGAGTTGTGACTATCCCACTTTACTTGGTTGTATCAAACTGATCTTCAAGGAGGAGAGCTGATTATTCAGAAATTTTAGATGTAAGGGGAGTTATTTTTATACACTCAAATTATTTTGATTTATTGAGATGGGTGAAGTTTTATCTTAAAAAACATATTAAGATAGATACTGATATAAATATTATGGAATAAACTTTAGAAGAGTGTTCTATAAAATAATTTTTATGGACAATATTGATCACATTGACACTCTTTTTTTCTATAGTGGGTTCACCCATATAGACTGAGAGTTTTCTAATTAAAGTCTATATGTTTAGAGAGTCATTTTATTTTATTATTCTCTCAAGAAAAGTTATTGGGATTATAAGAGGAAATGATATGGGTTGATATGACCCCTATGTGTCCCTTTTCATTTTATTTTCAATAATGGGGAGAAATAATTATACACTCATATTGAATTCAAAATCTATAGATATATTAACAATAACTAAAATGGGGGATATTTTAATGCCCAAGTTATTTTGGTTTCATCTTTTAAAAATATTTCAATATTTTTTATAGGATAAGTTACTTAGTGTGTTGGAGAGAAGAGTTTTTTCTTAGTTTAGAGAAATATTATAAAGTCATACAATGACTTTCAGATCTTCAAAGTACCAAAATTCATGGATATAGTTGTGATTCAAGCTGATTTTAAAGTAAAAATTTATACAAACATTATTTTTCTAAAATGAGGTTATCGAATGAAGTTGTAGTTGTACAAAGTTTGTGTTATAAAGATGTGGCATTGCTACTGTGGACTAAGTTTATTGGAAAAATTTGTACCTTGAGGAGAAAAATACAAAGGTGTATCATATGAAAAAAAATATAAACTTTATTATATGGAGGAAACATTTTGAATATAGTAGATATATAAAACATTTCACATTGAATTAACTTTCATAAATTTATTGGACTAATATATTCATATGAAATACAGATGAAATATTATGTGGTTATGAGGCAAACATTCCTAAATCCATAAGATAGAGGAAACCAGATAGAGGAAACATATACATAGAACTGGATAAAGAAAAATATGAAATTCCTCAGATATAAGAAACCTTATGGATTTACTAGGTAGAGAAAACCTCTCTCTGGATAAAAAAATTATGAATTTGTCAAATTATGATGATCAAATTAAATATAGAGTAAATATTATGATGTTATCGGATAAACATTCCTAAATCTATCAATCAGAGAAAAATGGCTAATGAAAAGCTATACAGAGCACTGAATGGATACATCTTGAGATAATTGGATGAAGAAATATGAATATTGACATTTGAAGAAATCTGAATACATCAAACAAGGAATATGTCATGTTTGTAAACACTAATCAGGAGATGAATAGAGAAACATGAATGAATGTACACCAAACATAGACTTTACGAACTTTATAGAAACATTGTAAATTCAAACATTGTGATGATATTGATCTATAATTTCAACATTTATAAATCTTTCTAAGATTTGAGGAATATTTGAAGAGTTTTTTATGACAATATTTGAGGATGTTTTGGTTAAGATTGTTGACTCCAATTTTTTAGAGGCTTTGAAGGAAGACAAAAAAATAATGAGTTGAGTAGGAAATTCATATTTGGATCACATGTTTATTCCTTACTTTTCAAAGGAATATAAGCCTATAAAAGGATGATAGCCCATTTATAGCAGTTTTTTTATAATAATTTATATTAATAGAAGGTATTATAAGTTGAACATAAGTTTTTTATTAATAATATACTTGATTGAATAAGATAAGTATTAAATAGAGGTGCATCAGACAGAGGAATACTAGAAATAGAAGTACCAAACACTTCATATTGAATAGAGGTGCATCAGATAGAGGTGACTAGACATAGGAGAACTAGACATGGCTTCTAGATGAAATAACAGTCAAAGGTGCTATGAAAAACTTTTTATCTGACTGAGGAGTACCAAAAATAATATATTGGATATATTATTACTAGATGGATAGTTTCTAGTGAAGATTGAGTATATCTGGGTCCTTCAAGATCTGAAGAATGTTTCAATACTAGAATAATTTTTATAGATTTGTTGAAAATATTGAAGAAGTTATACATAGGAAAAGGTGATCTAGATTTCTTATAGAGAAATACCATATAAAGAAGAAGATATTTCTACACTAGATCAACATTGAATAAGGATATTGTGTCTGGGGAGTATAACCAACTACTGGAGGCTTGTTATTAGGGGGGTTATAACCAGTCACTAAATAATTTTGTAACTTGGGGGTATAATAAGTTTCTTAAGTTCATAATTGGGGGTATAACCAATTACTATTAATTTTAATGAAGAATACTTGTTGGGAGGTATAACCAATATGGAAAAGAGTAAGTTCTCACATTGAGGCCAAACCTTTTAAATATCACATGTTGATCTCTGTTTTTATATTTTATGCATATGAGGTGAGATTGAGAGATATCTTTGAGTGGATTAAATCTCTAAAAAGTTTCAAAGGTTGGATTTGAGAAGAATTCATAAAAAGAAAAAGTTCACTAAGTCATCCCCTCCCTCTCTTAGTGATCTTACATTGATCTAGGAACTTCAAGTCAAAATATTATTGATTGGATTATCTATACTATTAATTTTATAATTTCCTTTGAATGTGGAGAATCCGGATGGTAAGGATGGAAGAATGAAATTTATGGATAAATCTTTATCCACATGGAACCCCAAAATTTCCAATTGATCATTGTACTCCGTTATCTTGATTACATGATTACTATATAGGTTTTCATAATTTCCTCATCAAGTTCATGGAGATGATCCAATATGGTTTATCCATACATGTCCTTATTTAACATTTTTATTTCACTATAAATATTTGATAACATAATGCATTGAAAATCGAATGCATTCTCCATGTGCCTCTTTTAGGCATAATTATCACCCTCACTCACTTTCTAAGGTGGTTGATCAAGTATCAGGGATTCCAATACATAAAACTTATTTTCCTATAATAGTACTATATGCAAGCGCCTGTACCACTCAGGGAAATTTATGTCAATAAGAAAAACAATTATGTCCAAATTGATCACAATGATTTAATTAGTGGTATTTCATAGAATTATCTATAATAAATATAATAGTAGTTTAGTGCATTATCTTGATTACTAATTATGACATAGCTAATGTTTTAATTAATTATCTCACTATTTTATTAGATATCAATATCCCCCATAGTTGGATTTTTAATGTCAAGTCACTATGATATTCTAGTCCAAAGGATCTGTATTTCCTTTCTCATAAACCAGGATATAGCCTTTATAAATTATTCAAAGGTATTTGGGTAGGATTTATTCTTTACAACTTCATTAACTCATCATTCCATTATTTTATAAGTGTAATCCCTAATCCTAAAATCCTATTATTGGATTTTTACAACACTTTCCTATAGAATCTTTTAAAAAGACTATATACAGTACTCTTAATAACAATTCAGTTGATCTAAACCATTATCTTTATTAAGACTCCCCGATAATTGGAAGTTCCCTCAATTATATCCAGACTCACACTTTGAACTATGGTTGCATGCTAACTTAGATAATGGAAGGAAATTAATGGATTAATATTTTATTTTAAGTAATTTTTATAATGTATACATAAATATCTTTATTTTATTCTTTGAATGCTTGTTAAAAATTTATTTTAAACTTATATAAATAATTAGCTATGTCTAATAAAATAATTTTTTCATTTTTTCATTTATTTCATGAGTGAAATCTGATTATATTTTTCATATTGTTAATATGTGATCACTTTAACAAATTTTACCTAAAAAATAGAAATAATTCACCAAGCATTTATTAATTTTAAATATTCATGTTTTTTAATGTATTTTATGTGAACACATATAAGAATACATTCTCAAAATAATTAAACATTCATTAAAAATAAATAATCCTAGACATTATCAAGAAATATTATGTAATAATTCATCCATAAAGTGGATGATGGATCAACTCATACCCTAGTGTAATTTATTGATACATTAAATACCATGAGTTTCAGTGCCCTGTCATCATCCCATTCATTTCTCCTGTTTAGTTTCATGCCAAGTCACATCCTAAATCATGTCATAACGTGATCCACCATAACATATGTATACTCACGTATATGTGAGGTAATATCTGGATGTGAACATTATATTTAATTAAAATATAAATGTGGATGACCTTATATATTTAGGAGGAATAATCGATTCAAAGATTTCTTATTTAAATAATTATTACAAAACCTAAACCATAATAAAAATTAAATTAAATATTAAGAAACCAAATATACACAGGTCTATCTCAACTCATGACCAATCTATATGCATTCATATACCATAATAAATTAAATAAATAATAATTATACATGATGTAAGTATGTTATAAATGAACATAACAAAAAAATCAATTATAAAATTAAATTTCATATAATTCTCAAAAATAATTTTAAAGCATTCAAAATATACCTAAATTTTTTAGGAATTTTTTCATAATTTTTCACGCATTTTTGGGCCCCAAATGTGCCTTGAAGGTAAAACCTAACCTAAAAGATCTGAGTGGGTTGGGAAGAGACCAACTAAGCCCATGTTAGTAAGTGGGGGATGGGGTGGCTTTGTCTTCCCCTTTTTTTAATAAAAAAATTATTTTTTGAAAAAAAAATCACATGTTATATGGGAAACAAGTTGGTGACACAGTGTCGACCACATATTTTTTTAAATAATTTTTAATTAAATTTTCATTGTACAATTAACACAAGTGAAAATTTCTTTTACCCTAACATGTTTTTCATGTTGGTTATCCATAATTAACATTAAAAAAATATTTACCACATCGGTTATTTAATAACTGATCTGGTAAATAAAACTCTTTTATTTTCTAAGTAGTTTATTCAATAACCGATGTGAAAAAGTTATTTTCACATCAGTAATTAGATAACCTACATGAAAAAAAGTCCAAAAATTTTCAAGTTAGTTGTTCAATAACTGATGTGAAAAAACCAGTTTTTCATGTCAGTTATTGAATAATCGATATCAAAAATCATATTTTATATGTCGTTTATTAAATAAAAAACATGGGAAATCATTATAATTTTAATCAGGAGTGAGGAGTAGTCATTTTTGTTTCATTATTTCAGGTGACATTCCTCATTTTTCTCACACACGGTGAACACTAAACCTTCCCTATTCATTCTTTGACCTTAAATCCCATCATTATTTGATCAATGGACTCAAATCACTTTTTTATTCGATCCATGGCTTTGAATATATTTTATTTGGTTTCCACCACCACTTTCCACCATCACCCATCATCGTCCATCGCTCATGCTTCTTCCCATTAGTGTTGTTCACCCTATATTCAATTTTAATTTATGGTTCATGTTTATTGTTTCCATTTTCCATTCATTCAATCTACTTGTATTTTTTTCTATTGATATAGCTTTATCTTTGGGTTGTCATCCACCACCTTCACCTGGCATCAGCTTCCACTTGTGAATTCTTCACATTGGTTTCGACTTATCAATCATACCAATTCCAGTATCAATTTATGGTTTGTCTTTATTTTTTTATTTTCCTTGAATCCAAGGTATTTTAATATGTATTTTCAGTTCCAATTTTCTATTGATCTAATTTATATTTCAGTTGGAATCTACCACCACCATCTGCCATTACCCATTTCCTGACACCACTTGAACCTTCTTCTCGGTGGTGTCAGCTTCTCAATCATCTTGGTTCTGATATCAATTTATGATTTTTTTTATTAATTCGATTCTATGTGTATTTACGGTATTTTTATTTGTATTTTTTATTCCAATTTTTTATTGATGTCACTTTATCTTTAAAATTTAAATTTGCAGTTCTGATTATTCAGACATATTTAATATTTTTAATTGACGAATTATTATTTTTAGATTATGGTTTGTGATTTTTTTATTAAATAATGATAATTTAATTAAATAATGATAATTTAATTAGGATTTGTTGTTTTTTTATCAAAGGTTTGTGATTTTTTATTAAAGACTGATAATATAATATTTTCAAAGTTATATTTTTGTTTATAAAATGTGTTGTATTTATTTTATTTTATTTTTTGAAATGTTTTATGGTATTTTTTATTATTATTTATAAAAGTAAATTTGAAATTAAATATAAAAATATAATAAATTGTTTTCAATTTTTGATATTTTTTATAGATAATAATGAGTCAAAGTTGGATTACTGCACTTCAAACAAATAATGAATATGAGGACGGTGTTGATGCTTTTTTGGAATTTTATATATAAAATTCTCTAAAAACACCATGTTCTTTGTCCATTCTTGAAAATTTTAAATATAAAGAAGTTGAAAAGTAGAGAGATAAAAGATAATTTAATTTTTCAAGGATTTAATCCTAGTTACAGCCCTTGGATTTTATAAAGACCCGTAAAATTCAAGGGAAATTTTTTCTTAATTTTCTTTCGAATTTTACAAGAACGCAGTTTCTGACGGCACCTGATTCCGAGGCCCGGTGTGCCTGGAATCAATTTCCGAAGTTTGGCTCAGGTACGTTCAGTGAACGAACGAGCGGGAATTTCTAAATTTTGAACCGGTGCCCGGAATCGAATTCTGAGGGCACCGATGAACTCGCAGCGCCGATATTCGCTTAAGGAGACCTTTTCTGAGGTTGCGTTTTATGCGGGTTGAAAGTTAGTTTTGGGGGATTTTAAATAAAGTTAAATAAATTGTGGAAACACAATTTATTTTTTTTAACCATGTTGGTTATATCTTCCCAAAGGGAGTTAGAGGTGGGACCCACATCCACTTAACCTCCCTTGAGAGGATTAAGTGTGGTGGGGCCCACACGAACCCTAACTCCTCAACTCCCCTTTAAACTCCCAATAACTCCACTCAATTTAATTTGACAACTTGAGTTATTAATTGAGTTGAGTTTTTTAATTTCAAACCTTTAAAATTCAAAGTGGTTTAGTTGTGAAAATAAAATAAGGATTAAGCTTATTTTATTTTGGTTAGTTCCCTTTGCCACCTTGAGAGGATTGGGGAGCTTTCTTCTTCTTCTTCAAACCACGACGAAGAACACGAAGAACACTTAGGCTCCGACGAAGAACGTCGTCACGTGCCGCCTCTTCTCTTCCTCGAAGCCGGTGTGTTTCTGAAGATCGACGACGCCGCTTCTTCGATCTTCTTCCCGTGTCAACGAAAGGAGACGCCGCTTCCTCCTAGGACTTTCTCCATCAGCTTACGAAGCTTCTCCAGCGACGTACCTCTTCGGACGCACCTTGACGTCAACGGAATCGACGTTCGATTCCCGCGACGCTCGACCTCCGCGATGCTTGTCTTCCGCGGCTTGTTGTCGTGCTCCGCTCTTGAAACCGGGGTAGGGAAATTTTTTTATTTATTTAATTATTCTGTTCTTGTTTCTAGCATGTCGAACTTTTTGGATAATAGAATAAATGCTATCATTTAACGAGAGGGGGACGGACCACACAAACACGGCCGAACCCCCCCCCCCCCCCCTTTGTTGAAGATTTATTTCTTGCAGATGGAACGAGATGGCGTGGTGCCGTCGCACCACGCGGGTATCCTACGGAAAGTATTGCGAGGAGCCGTCGTGCCGCGTTGTGGAAAGAAATTCAAGAACGTGACGCTGTCGCGCCGCGTTGAAGGAAATCAAAGGCGCCGCGGCCGGAGCGGCGCCGCGGCGGAGGGGCGCGGTGCCGTCGCACCGCGCCGGATGGCAAGGCCGCGGCCAGTTCCGGGCCGCGGTGGAACAAGGTGACCGGCGGCCAGCCGGGCCGCCGGTGTCAGAAGCCGGAAGGGGACCGGCCTTTGCCGGTCCCGTTGAGAGGGAGCCGTCCGGCCAAGTCAGGCCGGCCGGAGTGGAGAAAATCAGGGGAATTTAATTCCCCCGGCTAGTCGAACGGGCCCCCATTAAGAGGGGGGGTCACGGTTACAAAGGGGGGGCAGGCGCCCCCCGTTTCTTCAAACAGCCCGGCCGCAGCCGGACCGGTGCCTGGCTGGTCTGCCAGGCCGGGTCGGGCCGCGCCGGGTCGGGCCGCGCCGGGCCGGGTCGGGCCGCGCCGGGCCGGGTCGACCCTGTCCGGGGCGGGTCGACCAGGTTCAGGCCGACGGGGGGTCTCGGGCCGGGTCGGCCCGGGCCCGAAACCCCCGATACCGAACTGTTTGGGTTCAAATGCCCATAACTCGGGCTACGGAACTCCAAATGATGCGCCGTCAGCGGCGATGCGATCCTTGGATCGAGACGGTCGTTTCGGTTTATCACACTCAAGGTTTCGGAATACTTTGAGTTTGGCCGGGTTGGTTCGTACACCAAACCAACCGGGCCCTCAGAGCGGAAACGCTCATATCTTGAGCTACGGACGTCCGATTGACGTGTCGTCAGCTTTGTTGAGTTCCTCTTAGTGAGACGGATCTTTTGGCATACTCCGCCCGAGGTTTGGACGAAGGTGGAGTACGGTCGGGTTGGTTTTTCCTTAAAAACCAACCGGGCCCCTGGGACGAAAAAGCCAATAACTCTCAGATCGGGCGTCCGATTGACGCGCCGTCTGTTGTGTTAAGTTCCTGTTGACGATACGGAACTTTTGGATACATCAACTCTGGACTTTGTGACAGTTGTTGTATCAGCCTCTCGGCTCGTGGAGCGGACCCTCCCGAACGAGCTTGTTGTGTGCGGGAACCCTAGAGCTAGCTGCGACTGCTACTGTGACTGCGACGACGGCTGTGCAGAGATCCTCAGTGGATTCGACGACGAGGACTACAGCACTCAGCGATCCTGTGTGGATCAGTGCTACCGATCTTGTGTGGGTCCGATCCTATGTGGGTCAGCGCTCAGCGGTCCTGTGTGAACCAGCGCCTACAGATCCTGTGTGGGTCTGATCCTGTGTGGGTCTTTGCGGGGGTTAGTACCTATTGATCCTTTGTGGGTCCGATGACTTAGATGGATCAGTGATCATCTCTATCGTCTTCGAAAAAGTATACCTGTGTGAGATAAATCTTGTTTACCTTCCTGTGTGGATTGTGTTGTGCTATCCTGTGTGGATTATGTTTTGCTTTCCTGTGTGGAATACGTATACTTTCCTGTGTGGACTGAGTTTTACTTGGGCTCGGAGGTTAGAGCGTATTGAAAAGATGACTTAGGTATATGTATGGGAATATACCTAAGCAGTGTCGGTTGTTACTTCGTGTTTGTATCTTTCCTTTGTGGTTTATCCTTTGTGGATTTTGGGAGACCTTCGGGGGTCTCGGGGTCCCTACTGAGTAGCTTATACTCACCCCTGCACGGGCTATGCCCGCACTACGTTGTGTTGGTTGGAGACGACGGACAGCGTTGATCGTGGTTGAGGCTTGCAGAGCAGGACGGTACCTGGAGGTGGACCATTGGGCGGGACATGCTCGGAGTAGACAGCAGGACCCGAGGAGCAGTGGAGCTATCTGTACCCACCCTTCAGGTGGGATTTCCAGTGGACATCTCGGTGTAGCGGCTTTTACTTTACAGTTGTTGTTTTCCCTTTCGAGTTGTACTTTACTTTCAGTTTGGGTTTGAATACTGGCTCATTTACTTTTCCACACTTTCAGTTGTACTCTGTTTTTACTTAGTTTTTACCTTTCCGCTTTCTTTCTCTGTGGTGCTTGTTTACTTTACAAAGGCAATGCCTTCCCTTTTTACTGGGATTTACGCCTTGGTGCTAGTCGCCAGCCCCTGGGCTATGGAAGGCGGGCTTGGGGTAGTCACGGCATGGGCCCTAAGGATGGGTCGTGACAGATTTGGCCTGGTGAAACTGAGAAGAATTCCATATCTATTGTTGACGATGATTTTCAAGATGATAAGTTTGTTCAAATTGAAGAAATGATTCATGATATTAAAGTAGAGGAAATTGAGAAAGGACTAAAAATTGAGCATATATAAGGTGATTCTAAAAAAATTGTATCCAAGTTCTATGGAATTTATGGTCTTATAAATAGTGTTAATATTTATTAACTTGAAGAAAGAAATGGATGGAGTGAACGGATTTTTATAGAGTTTCTACATCTATTGAAAGACATGATTTCTAAAGATAACGATCTTTCATATTCACATTACGAAGTGAAGAAAATATTATGCCCAATGGATTTGGGGTAAAAGAAAATATGTCTTCCTGAATTACTATGAGCTATATAGGAAGGAATACGAATGTCTGTCATAGTTTCCAAAATGTGGGATGTCATGGTATAAGTTGAAAGAAAAATCACAATCTGGTTTAGTATTTATAGAGACTCATACCAAGTTATTTTGGTATCTTCTTATAATTCATCATTTTAAATTTTAATTTATAAATTAAAATGATGAAAAAAATGTTAATATGGCATGAAGGTGAGGGAATATATGATGGAAAATTACATCATCTAGTTGATTTTCCACAGCATAAGAAAATTAATAAACAGTTTCCTATATTTGAAAATGAAGTAAGAAATATCATACATGGACTATGAATAAATGAAATGAATCCATATCAAACCCTTAGTAGTACACATACGTTATGGTCTATTTTATTGGTAATTTACAACTTATATACTGAATTTTGTTTGAATCAGAAATATATCATGTTGAGTTTAATGATCTATGGACTAAAATAGCCCAGAAATGATATTGATGTTTTCTTAACACTTTTAATTGATTATTTGAAACTTTTATTAGAGGAAGGTATTAGGGTATATAATTATTATAAAATAGAACATTTAAAACTATATAAAATGATTATATTCACTATAAATTACTTCCTAGTATATGAAAATTTATATGGATACAGTGTTAAGGGGCATAAATCTTCTCTAAATTTTGAACAACAAACTTCATATTATCAACCGAAACATGGTTCAAATATAGAAAACATGGTTAATTGGACATTTTTTTATGGATTACACATAGTGAAGATTAAAAAATCCATTCAATGGATCACAAGAATTTGATATTTATCTAAAAACTTTTTCCACTAATCATTATTTTGATAGGGTGAAAAACATTTATGTGACAGTCATAAAGACATAAAAATCTGGTAATGATAGAAATATTTGGAATAAATGATCAATATTTTTTGAGCTACCATATTATAGACATCATGAGGTCAAACATAACATTTATTTAGGACATGTGTATAATAATATCTTTGATGGATTCATTGTAACATTGCTAGATATTAAAGGAAATACTAAATATTGGTTGAATTCAAGATTGGACTTTCTCTCAATGGTAATGTGTTTGGAGTTATCTCCCAGTCCTGATGGAAGGATAACATACCTACCTCTAGCTTTTCATACATTATACAAGAGAAAAAAAATTATCTTTATTTATTGTCTCTATGGTATCAAAGTTCCACAAGGTTATTCTTCATATGTAAAAAGATTTATGTCACAAAAAGATTTAAAGTTGAAGGGTATGAAATCTCGGGATTATCACGTCATGATTCAATATCTCCTACCTATTTCATTGCATGGAATATTTCCCATCCATTTTAGAATAACTATCATAAAGGTGTTTTATTTTTTAAATTCAACTTTTAACAAGGTGATTGATCTGAATGCTTTGAACAATTTGTATAATAAAGAGGATTCTATACTTTTTTCAACTAGAAATGTATTTTTATCCATATTTTTTTGATAACATGGTGCATTTAATGGTTCATTTTGTGTGAGAAATAAATCTTTTCAAACATTTATATCTACATTAGATATATCCTTTGGAAAGTTATATGAATATATATAAGGGGTATGTTAAGAATCCATATCGACCTAAAGCCTCCATTGTATAGAAGTATATTTTATAGGAGGTTGTAGAGTTTTCTTACAAGCTACTTTTCTGTAGTGGAACAAATCGGTTTTCCTACATCTCTCCAAGAATGAGTCAATTTTGAAGAAAAGGATATTTATGGCTTAAAAGTAAAATTATTAACAGTTTAATAGATAAAGACAGCACATTTGTGCATCTTGAACAAGATAAATGATGCTCAATCATATATAACATTTCATATTAATGTGTTAAATAAATTTTATCCAAAGAAGAAATATGTGTGGATTCTTAATGAGCATAATAAAACCTTTTTTCCAGGGTAAAAAGAGATCATGGTTGGTATATTAGATTCATAAAAAACATTGATATGTTTAGTGGGTGAACCAAGTGAAAATTTCATAAAAATGGTATGGATATGACATTAATGGATATACATTTCATAGGAAATATCTAGAAAATATAAGTGAACTTCAAAATAGTAGTGTATTATTATTCACAGAAGTAATGCATTTTTTGGGTTCCAAAGACAAAAACTCAATATCTACAATAAGTGCATACTATGGATTCATTGAAGAAATATGGAAGTTTAATTACATTAAACTTTTAGTTCCAATGTTTCACTACAAATGGATTATCGATAACAATAGTGTTAGACATGATCAATTTGGAATGTAAATATTTAATCTGAATAAAATAGAAAAAATAATTTAACCTTTTAACATGGAAACACATGAAAAAAAAAATTTATAGGTTCTTGATCAATCTAATATGTAGTGGTCTATCATTTTAGAAGGAAAAAATAGTATTTTGGTGATGAACAACTTGATGAAGATGTTTATTTATGTTATATATCTACTTACATGGAAAGATTAATAAATTATGTTGATGTGTGCATTGTAGATATGATTTGTGCCATACAAAATGATCATGAGGAGGGAATTTGGGGGGAAATCCTTTATTATTTTCCTAATATAAAAGGTAACATTTATTTATTTATTGTTTATTTTTAAAAATTTCAAAAAATGTTAGATATATTAGTTTTATTTTTTTATTAAAACACTTATTATAACCAATAAATAATTTTGTTATATTATTTAATTTTAGTTAATTTTACCATTTTTACCCTTACTTGACTTATCTATTTATTGATTTTGAGGGGAAACAATTAATTTTAATATAATATGTTAAATAAAAATAAATAAATTATATAAAATAGTATATTCAAAGAATATTATTTTTGGTGTAAAAACGGTGTAATGTGTTGGAAATTTTTTACTATTCACACAAAAGTTTGGGATTCGTTTTTATTTATTTATGTCATCTCATCTCTCATTAATGTTTTTAACATTTTATTTAACTTCTTTGACAAATATGAATAAAAATGTGTTTAATTTAGTTTAATTTTTATTGGATCATTTTTCATGGTGGCATGTTTGTACCTTATGAACACCCTCTGATGTGGTAGAAATAAAGCCTTATATGATAATACTTCCTTCAACCTCCACTTGGGATTCATTGACATTTTAGCTGCCCCCTATAATTTTAGTGCACTACAGAATGGATGCTACAGAAACTTGATCAATAATTTCTCTATTTTTCATTGCCTCAAAGTACTAGGTCACTTCCCTCCTCCCTTGTGAACTATTTAGATATTATAGAACTTATCGTTCTTGGGTTTGATTAAGTGAAACTCGGATGGAGCTTCCAGAGGTAATCCTAGACCTACGAGATTTGGGGTAGTTTTTAGAGAGCAAATTTGTGATTTAATTAGATTTATTTATGTACCCTGTTGTATTTACACATATTTAAAGGAAAAAAATCTTGGTCTAATCAATGAAGTTGACGTGTAAGAGTAAAGGAATTGAAATAATATCTGGTAAAAAATTGATTCAACTACAATTGTGCAGGCAATAAGATTCGGTATTATTCATCTCTCCTGGAATCTTATGGTAAGATAGTCCAACTTCTTAGACAAGATCTCCTCAATGAACTAAATCATCACACATGTCTTCCATGAATCCAACTCTCTAGAAGATTTAATTTCAAACAATGGGGTGAATGGTGATGTCTGCATTTTCTCTAACACCCTTTGTATTTATTTTATGCCTCATTTTCAAAGAAACAAATATAAAATACCCCCCTTTCAACTGTTGTAATTTCTTTATATGTCAAGGGAATAGTCAATTACTTGGTCTCATATTTCTTAAATAAATTTTGTTATCATTTTCGTTAACTATAAAAAATAATAATAAAAATATATTTTAGTTTAGTTTACTTTTTGTTTGATCATTTTTTATTTTTTATTTACTTTTGTATATAATATTATATTTTTATATTTGTGTAGTAATTTTTTATTTCTTATATTTTTTGGATAATAACATATCAAACATCTGATTTACCACATACTTCTAGGGAGTAATGTACATATACTTTTAGGGAGGACCGTACACATACTTCTACCGATGAGCCTCCTCATCCCTCTGCATACGAGCCATTTACTTCCCAAGGATAAAAAGGGTTCTAAGGTTAGTAAATGTGGTAGCACACATTTTCCAAATTGTTTAGGTACTAGTGGTTGGGACTAGAGGATACCAGTTGACTTTGATGATAATAATATTCCTAGGTGTCCAAGGTCAAAAAAATCAATACTTTTATTATAGTATGGGCTAAAGTAAAAGTTAGAATTTTGATTTTTGATTGGATAAGTTTTAAGAAAATTATAATATATCAATTATGGGACATAATTTTTGTAATATTTTTTGTTATTATTTTACTTTATCATGAAATTTTAATACTAATATAGGTTTCCCCCTTCTTATCAAATGACATATGATATACCTGATACTGGAGGAGTCATAAGGTAATGTTTAGAAATAGCTACTAGGAGATAGAGGGATTTTAAATCAACCCTCACATCATATTTCATTTTTGGGAATACACAACATCAAAATACACGTGATATATATCCATTTCTAGA
Organism: Viscum album; assembly: GCA_963277665.1. Classification (NCBI taxonomy): domain Eukaryota; kingdom Viridiplantae; phylum Streptophyta; class Magnoliopsida; order Santalales; family Viscaceae; genus Viscum; species Viscum album. Next base: position 1,570,289,754 of record OY728148.1, on the reverse strand, counting down.
TGTAGATACATGGAATCAATTTGTTAAAAGTAAATGATAAGAAGTGTTTTTGGTAAGTGAAATGTTATTTATTATATTTTTTATATTAATGATCATATTAATGATTTATTTATTATTAATTTACAACAAACAAGGTTATATCATTAGGATACACAATATAGAAATGTATACCCTCATAATTTATCTCATGGAGGATATATGTTATTGGAAGAACAAATGATAGCTGAATATTTTCAAACACTGAGAGATGAGTTTGCAAGATCTATAGAGGTTAAACCTCCTTCCCCCTAGCTAAAAATAAAAAATGTAAAAGTACTTGGATGATCAGAAAGGGAAAATATATTATAGAATATTTGGGGTTGTAATTTAGAGGATTTTAATAAGTTTACATTATTTATTTATTTAAGCTAAATCTATTTTTTCTATATTGTGAATCACTGCTAATTTTTTAAAATATTCTATATAGGAATCCCTTTAGGATAAAAGCACATAGGGGGACATCATAATTGGGGGTAGAAATGATATTTTAGCTACTAAATAGGTAAATTCCAAACACCAAGTCATTTATGAGGATACTCGATAGGTGTATTGACAAAAAATGTGTTTCCACATTTTGAATCTTCTTTAATAGAGGATTATTAAAAAATAAAAATAAAATCTTTGGATGCTATAGTTCAGGATATTCATGAGAAGATGAAGGATGGAATAATTGAATTAGTACAGTTGATGTTTTCATATATGAAAATACATTTTCAGGATACTGAACCCACTCCTCTACCTCCGCCTGCGGATCCCACTCCTCCACCTCCTCCTACTTATCCAACTCTTACACGTCCTCATCCACAACTTCTCATTTATTATGAGTTATATTTTAAGGATCCCAAGAATCATATTGTTTTATATGGGGTGATATATTATACTGGTGATATTATTCATCATCAACAGATAGAGATAGAGAATCTTAGGGTCACTATGTAGGATATTATAGATAGATTAGAAAAAATACCATTTTTTATAGATGAAGTAAGCATAGTTGGAAAAAGTATCATCCAATTTTTAGTTTTTATATCTATACTTGTTCAAAAAATTACCATTTTGGTATGGGTATATTATATTCTTTATTTTATATTAATCTTAATTTATTTTAACATTTTTAATTTTATATACCTGTATATTTTTTATAAGAATACTTTAATCGTAAAGACATACTGTATAGACAACAATAAATACAAGTAGTTATGACATTAGATATAGCAACTTCTAGTATTGATAGGTTATTAACATATTCAAATTTTATGTTCGAGTATTATGAAACTATGATGGAATATAACATTTATGGGATTGAAATGACTGTGAAGCTTCAAAAAAGATATCATGGAACTTGTAATTCAATATGATTTGGGCATAAACACGATGCAAGTCTTTTCCATGTAAGTCAACTAACTTATATCTTTTAGTTACTTTAATTTATTGAAACTTTATACTTATGTTTGTTTTTTATTAGGTATATTTATAAAATTTGTGTGTATCATGATACGATAGTAGTATATGGATTTATATTAACAAAATTTATTTAACCTATAGTGAGAATAATGATAAATACTGAAAGAGCAGTTTATATTGTTGAAAGACTTCAAAAGAATGTAATTAATCAGTGTTGGATACTTATTTATCTTGAAGGGTATGAAACACATATCTCAAAAAATATTATATACCTATTAACAGAATAATAAATTACATTATTATTATTTTATATTACTGGACATTGGATGTTAGGTTTTTTTTATCTCAGACATAAAAAAATTTACCAGCTATACACTATCCATGGCGAAGTGTGGGAAAATATTGAGAATGTATTGAACATGTAAGTTTAAATATTTTAATACTTGTATGTATTATATTAAATTTAAATTTATTTCATAAATTTTATTTTCAATAGGGAATGATATTACTTTATAGATACAACAAGAAATAATATCACAAAGATCAAATATGTAAAAGAAAATGTTACTCTTCATTTACAATTACTGTATTTTGGTTATAAGTACTTAAAATTTTATTTCAAATTTAAAAGATATTTTTAAATGGAAGATTCATAAAAATGGAGTAAAGGAATATGGATACTATGTTTTCATATTTATGTTTTGAATAATTTCAATTGGTACTATTATAAAGTTCCGTAAGGTTTATTTTGTTATAAATATTTTCTTTAACTTTTATTCATTTTATTTAGAATATGTGTTAAAAGATTTATTTTTAATTTGTATCTTTTTGATCACCCTCATCCTCAAACTGGAAAATATTTAAAAACTTAAAAAGTGAATGGGATAATTATTTCATAGGTATTATTTGGTTTTATTTTATCTATAATATATACTATAATGTTTAAGTACAAATTGAAAATATTTGTGATGCTGCTATTTTTATACTATATTTTTTTATGCTGTTGTTTTTCTAGTATATTTTTGTACTATTGATAAGGATGAATTTATTTTATTTTATTTAAAAAAACTATTTTCCACATTGATAATGAAATAACAGAGGTAAAAATTTTAAAAATGGGATTTATCACATTGATTTTTCTAAAAAACCGACCAGATAAAAGGTTTTTAATGCCGGTTATATAAACACTGACATGAAAAACCTTATATGATATAATTGTTTATGTAAAATTTTATATATTGGCATGAAAACCTAGGTATGATAGACTTCTTCATGTTGGTTATGAAAAACCAATGTCACAATATATTTTAATATAGGTTATTTAGGAATACCAATGTTAAAAATACATTATCACATCGGTTATGAAAAACTGATGTGAAAAAACCTCCTCTAAAATGTATGTATAATATCTATTATTATTAACCGACATTAAAAAATTATCTACAACATCTCCTAAAATAACGAATCACGGTAACCAATTATAAAAACTAAAAACCCCTACATGAAAAACCCTTTTTTCACTACTCTATCCATTAATTCCCTTCCTTTATTATTATTATTTATTAATTAGAATTATAAAAAATTCATATAATAATAATATCTGAATTATATTCAATCTTCAAATGATTTTTTCTAGACCATCTGACTTCTTATTGGTTCTTCATCAGTGTTGTTGGGACTATATCATTTCACTCTACTCAAATTCTATAAAATTTAATTTAAATTAGGATTTGAAAAATTATATGACCACTGTAATACTACTTTAAGGATTTTGAAAGTGGTCAAAGCATGGATTTTAAAAAATTTACATCAAATCTATCAATAAATGACATATCTAATTCAATGGTTCTTAGATAATCCTAAGTATTGAATGAATTTAATTCAAACACAAAGAAATAGTATCTAAACGGTGCCTTGTTTGATTCAAGAAACCACTGGATGATTCACTCAAATTCAATGTTGTAGATATGATCTTGACCCTTCAATATCAATTTCACAATCTGAGATTATAAATAATAATCCCTCTAGATGTATCCACGTGCTCACCAGGATTATACTGGAACATTATTCACTAACCATTGTGTTCTAGCATGAAGAATTTAATCTCCTACAACATTCTTTGATCGTATGAAGAAAATATCTTTATATATCATGAGTTGGGAGGAAGAGAGATATTTATTTTATCTCTAAATATTTATAGGGGAGAATATAACTTTAATATCTAATTTTTGTGCCTCATAATGTCACATGAAAATTATTTTATTAATTAACATAACAAATTTTTTTGTCATTAGGTTAAATAAAATTATTTTCATATAAGACACTTTTATTTTATTTAAACCTACTATATACCTCATGTTACACCATTTAAATAATAATTTATGTGATAAATATTATTTATAATACCATTAAATAAATAAATATTTATTTAAATGGTATTATTTCATTAATTTAATGATTAAAATTGATTTTTTTCCTCCCATAAATAATAATCGAACCATAAAAAATAAGTATTCACTCAATAAAATAAATATTTCATTAAGTTGACTTATGAATAATATTTATTTATTAATCTGATTAATAAGACTTTATTAAAAAATATATTCATACATAAAATATATATTTATTTATGAGATTTTTGATACACTTAGTATGTGACCCACTAGGTTCATTTCTCAGAGGTAGTAGGTCCAACCTAGAGACCATGAGAGGTATCTAGAAACACATCATGTCCCTCATATATAAATGAAAAATTCAAAGAAAAAATATTGATATCCATCTTATGAATGTGTAATACATAATATAATACCTTTTTCAACTGATATCTTATCAAGTAAGATGAATACATGTTTCATCATCCTTAATTATTGATCTATCTTTCTTTAAATTCCAAAACAAACTTGTCTATAAACTACCATGGACATTAATTTATACTAGACACTTCCATTTTAATCAAAGGGTTGAAGATATCTTCTTCTTTGACTCAGAAGGGAAATACTTATTTTGACCATTTAGTTAATGCCATACCAATAATGATACAAATGATGCAAGCTACTTCACTACGAGTAAATATGCTAGTATTTTCATCATGCATCAAGGTACATCAGTCGTGAAACACATTAATAATTATTTCATGTCTAATCACCAATGCACATGTTCACATATAAAAACAACCAATGAAACGTATAATATATGGCATTATTATTAATGAGACATCCCTCAGGACATCCATTCTTGGAGATCACCAAGTTTGAACTTCATGAGATGATGTCTCAACACTTATGATCCCCCAACAAATAACAGATAAACATTAATCATGTCCCATCATTATAATGTACCTAGAATATGGGATATATATTTAATAATATCATCAAAAAATCTATAGGTTCTCATTATATTATGGAACTTTTGTTACATATTAATAGGGTGGGTACAATAAAGAGACTATAACATAGAGGTATGTTAAATTAAAATCCATTATGTGATAATACAAAAATAAATACATGATTCGATAATCAAAAATTTCAAAATTAAGTTTGTTTTAGGGGAACAACTCTGATATTTTCTATATGATTCAAACCAAGAAAATTCATAACATAAAAATATTTATAATAAGATAATTCAAAGAAAATATATCTCATTTTTTAATCTATTTTCATAAGGTTTTAAAAAAAATTAAAAAATAAAAACAATATCTTTTTTTCTCAAACTTTTTATCACTTCTTAATGGATAAAGTGTCATGCATTCTTTTGAATTCTCATTGAATGATGTTGTACAAGATTGGTATTTATATGATCAGGGTAAAATTTTATTATTTTCTAAAAAAAAATCCTTTATAAAAAATTTCAACCTAATTGATTTTATACATTCTTTACAGAAGGGACAACCTAACATTCCTGGAATTTTATATCCTAAAAAATTTATATAAGAAAGAAATAGATTTCTCATTCTAAAAAACATGGCTCTCCTTGTGGAAACTTCATTTATATGAACATTATATAACATAACACCCATATCAAAAATTTATTTTATATCTTAAATCAATGCATCCAAATATAAATCAATATATCTACCAAGTTTATTTGGTCCTAGAATAATTTGACACAACATAATGTACTTTCATTGCATACATAACCACGGTGATAGGTTATAATTTACCAGTGCAACCAACTATGTACAATGAGTGATTATTTATACACCAAAAGGATTAATCTAATTTGTTGATATAAAAATATATAGGTTTATTGGCTCATTTTCAAATCTATAGTACTCATGAAAAATTTTATTCCACTAAGTAGAGTATTGGGTGAAAATGTTTCTAATATTGAATTCTTGTATTTTCATGCCATGTCAATTGATATGTAGTATCCTTACTTATATATATCTTTCTAGGACTTATAATGATTGGAAAGTACCTTTTGAATTTCAAATCACTTGATTTAACATTCTTGTATCAAGCCACACCACAATTAGGGTGGTTTTAAGCGATTCAGGGCCCCTATAAAACAATATATAGTCATTTGGAATAGCATGTATTATTTTATAGTGTAACACTCCAAGACTATAAAATATTTTAATTTTAGAATAAATTTTATTTTATTTTTTATATTTCTTTATATACAACATCATGTTAAGATTACGCTACACACAACACTAAGTTAGCTTGCGTTACATGCAAGATTGAATTTTACCGCATTTTAATAGCGCGTCTATTTTAAAACTAAATTTTAACACTTTTATAAATTTTATTTATCAAAATAAACATAATTTTTAAATTATTAATGTCAAAAATTATCTTAGGGTGAATTTTTGGTATTTTTTGTGAAGATTCATTTTTTGATGAATAGTAAAAAATACTGTATTTTAGTTGAAAACCGCCTTTTGTCTAAATAGTTATTAATATTAAATTATATTTTAAACTTGTTTTTAATTAAAAATAGATAATATATATATATATATATATATTAATCCAATTTAGTTCATTGGAATCATTTTTATATTTAATTCATATATAAAGACTTCATAAACTTTTGAACATTTTTAGTTTATAAACCAGCTTTCTCGCCACATCTGCGGGATTAGCTTTAAACTTAATTCTTCCACTTATGTGAATAAAATTTGTAAAAATGTAAATAAAAGGTTTTAATTAGTATAATGTTTATATTCTAATAATATCAAATTATTTTTTGAATAAAAATATTTTTGTAATTATTTAAAATCAATTACAGTGATTAAGGTTAAATTAAACCTAATAGAGTAAAAACCTTAAACTTAAAGAAAAAATGAACTATAAACTTGTCCAAAAGACATTGTTTGACAATATTTCAACCATATAACCTATTGGTTTTAATTTTATCAGTTATTTTTATACTATTCCATTAAATTGACAAATATAATAAGTTAAGTAAAGAAAATGACAAAAAATGAACATTACTTGCCATTAACATTTATAAAGATTTATAGAATTAAGTAAGCTTTAAATTTTAGATTATAAACATTATTATGAAATTTAAATGAGTTTTTTTATCATGAAAATTTAATTTTAATTTTTATATATGAATTAGTTACATTAAATACTTAATAAATGCAAATGCATGGAATATTTAGTTGATAATTAAATAAAATAAATAATAATAAAAACATTATAAGGGAAGTAAATTTAATAAATTATTTTGTTACATTATTTTTTCAGATGAATATATAATGTTATATAACTTTAAAATTAATATATTTTAATTACAATATTTTCATGATATATTAAAACTAAAATTAAATAAATAATTTCAAAATTGACATTAATGTTATTTTACAATAAATGACATTTTATTAAATGATTTAAAATTAATAAAAATAATAACTTCTTCAAAGTTATTTTAATGTGTTATTAAATATCAAATATGTTCCATTCATGGAACAAATGATATTTTATAATTAACATATTGACCCACTAACAATAAAAACATTATTAGAACGGTTCGAGTTAGAGCAGTGTTCTTGCGTATTACATGCGCTTGTTTTAAAATTAATTTCCAAAACACCTGGTATTTTTATTTAGTAAATTATATATCATATTTATAATTAATGGGATAATTATTTTCTAATAAATCTAACTTTAATTTAGTCTTAATGGTTAAATTATTTATGATAGAAAACTAGATACTTTAATACAAACTAAAATTCTAAAAATAATGAATCTTAAAGACTAAGGAATACAATGATAAAAATACATTTATTTTTGTGTTTTGTGAGTTTTTATAGACCTTAATTCTCATTTAATTCATTATTTTTCTATTTTTTAAGCAGGTGTGGTAAGGGAGACCTCCCAATAGTGTTTACTTTTTGGTATTTACAAGAATGTCACTCCTCCTCCACTATAAATAGGTTTTCACTACTCTCATTCCTCACACCTATAAAGCCACTTTCCCACATCCAAAAACTGCCCAAATGATCTCACAACATCCTAAACCTAAACATATATTCCTCACATTGTTAATAAATCCATCCATGGAATCCCTTTGGTGAAAACCAAAAGGAGTTACCTGAAAAGAGGTAACATTCTTCAAACGTGAAATTATGTTTTATTTCTTTCTCCAACCATTTAATTATTATTATTACATGATTGGTAATTATAATTTAAATTTTTTTTTATATGATATAAATTATATTTATTATGTATTTTTTCTTTTTAAATTTTTATATAATTCATACCTTTATGCTTTTCTTTTTTTTGAATACGATAATTTCATTTGTGGACGTGTGGACTACCGCCTCCTCAAAGAGATTTGATACTTTCACACATTACATGGAATGTATTAAGGATGTTTTAATTAAATGTATGTGTCATATAATAAATATATATGATATCAATGAAATAATTAAATTTATGTAAATATAATATATAAATTTTTTTATTATCCTTTTCACACACTAAAAAAAGTGATAACTTCATTCGTGGATGTGTGGACTACCACCTCCTCGACATGATGTGATTACTTTTACATCACAATAATTATATATATAAATATATATGATTAAATAAAATAGTATTTATGATATAATTATAATTCTAGAAATATAAAATTTTACTTACCTTCTTTCCAAAATGATCATGGAAAAATGAGAACATTATTCATGCGTACGTAAGGCATACCATTTCCATTATTGTAATATTGGTTCATTTTTCATAACCATATTTCATGATTGGTTTTAAAAAAATAATTAATGTATAAATATGATAATTATTTAATTACTATTATTCTCTATATATTTATATAACGACCCCTTTGACCATATTCGACCTACCAAATTCATTTTTGACACATGAAACAAATTTGGTCAAAACACCCAACTTAGACTTAATTATTTAAGTAGTTGTATACAATAATACAATAAGTTAAGTAAAAGGAATAATAAAATTTAAAATTATAACATTAAATTAAATAATTAACATAAGTTTATTATTCATGAAGATAAAGATACATGTGACAAGTCAGACTCAAGGTAAGGAATTCTTGTCTTACTTTTTCGTTCATGAGGCATACACCATTTTTAACACTTATTTATTTTGTCTATTTTATATTATCAAATTTTTTCATTTAATATAATGATTAATTAATTATTTATGGTATTTTAGTTTTTCAATTTTAATTATCACATACAATGGGTTTGATTTTAAAATTACCCTAGTGGTAAAAGTTATCTTTGAAATAACACTTTCTTTTGTGATTGTTAACGTTATATTGAAACAACCACTTTATTGTAATCATTTTTTGGAGATTAAATTTATATTAAATATCCATATCATTTATAATGGGTATTATTATTTCCTAAACCATATACCATTTTAACATATGTTTTTCACTTTGACAGTTATTTGAGTAATTGGAGAAATATTGATAAATTTGTATATTCTATTCAATATGGATATTTGATGATAAGGGGTATTGATTAATTAAATAAATTGTTTGAAATTTGAGGAATTAATTAGATTTATTATTTGATGGGTGGGTCCACTATAACATCTCATTGAATCAATAGGTTTCATGAGACAATATAGATATGATTTTGTCCAAGGCCTTACCCATTTATTAGATTCTTGGCATAAATCCTCAATAGTGATAGATTCTTGGAATGAAGACTTGACCGTATTAGATTCCTATAAAAATTCCTCGATGGTATGATATAAATCTTTATGTATTCCATCAATATAAATTCATCTATTGTTATTCCATGTTATGATTTGGTTAATTATAATATCCATGGTTAAGTTTCATTATCAAATTATTGATTAAATGGAATTTTTTCATTTATTTACCTTTCCATATTGATTATTCCTTATCCAGTTGTCAAAATGCAAAGTTTTTCTAGTTTCTTTTACCTTTCCATACTGATTATTCTTATTGATTCATGATTACTTTCACTTACTTACCCAAACTGGTCATTTTATCTCACCCTTATTATGTTTCATTTCCCTAGGTTATGAATAGGAATCCTTTGAATGAGTTTCAAGGATGATGAGATTTTACTTTTTGTAATGAAATATTTTCTATCCCCAATATAAAATGGGTTTCATGTATGTAATCCAGCTTTCAAAAACTACTAAACTGATTGGTCCTTTAGGATTTTATTGCTCAAAATCTTGCCAATGTAATAAACTAATGCACCGATTCTAGACTTCTGGGGTTGAGGAATTATACATAGTTTATACCCATTACATGTAGGATTTTTTTAGTGTCACATGTTCTATGAGCAATCTCATTATCTTAGAGTGACATATCATTCAAGATAGAAATTAATTCTATAAAGCTATTTCCATTCTATTTGTTCCTAAATTTAAAATTATATAGTTTCATTATAGATGAAAATATATATATTTAGTGTAATGAGCACACATATGAATCATTGAAGAGTAATTTAACTTCTCAAACAACATCATAAAATCATGAAGGTTAATTTCAATAGTAATTGTTATTTTCTTAATACTATATCAATCATCATTTTCATTTATACTCAGATCATAAGATCCATAAATAATAATGTTATCTTAGTCACTAGCTAAATTCAGTTACTCTCCATGTTTAGTCCAAAAATTTATAACTTTATTCTATTCCATGATAGACCAAGTGTTATTCCAACCCATCAAGATAAATTTTTCTTGAATAGAACAATATAAAATTGTAAAAAATAATTTGATAATGTTCATTTTCATGCTCTGTTGCAAACTTGATGAACTTGTTAACCCCATCCCCATAATATCTTATCATACGATTGGCAGTTATCCATTTTTTCTTCATATTCATCTTGTTTAGTTGAATAGTATTCATATTTAAGTAAAATAAATAAATACACTAAAGGTATTAATATAATTTATATGTATAAAAAATTTCCTAAAAACAGTTACTCTAAATTTAATATATTATGTGTTCATAATACATTTTAATATATATATATATATATAATATTTTAAATGTTCTTTGTAATGTGTTCACAAAACATAAATAAATATTTTTTTTAAAAAAGAAGTATAATTAATGTAAATTTTAATTTATAAATATAAATATAATAAATACTTAAAATGAAATAAAACAAAATAAAAATAATATTTAGTGTTGAAAAGTATGATTATCTAAATATTTTTTTATTATTTAAAAAAATATATGATTGCAATGTGGTTAAAAACATATATATTAAATAAAAAGTGATCTAAAAATAATTTTTTTTATTTTAGATCATACTAAATATGTTTAATTATCATATTAAAACTTTATAATATATAACACAAAATAATTACTAAAAACATAAATAATTTTCTTTTATTATGAAAACTATGTAACATAGAAAAAATCACAAACTTTTTTTAAAAAATTGCAAATACATTCTCATTTAACTATAAAAAATATTAGTGAATGAGAGAATATGATTTAAATCAAAAAATGAGGACCAAAATTTCTCCCCCAATCTATAATTAGGAAGTATATATCAATAATAAAAATTTACCTATAATCAATTTTTTTTATGAATACTATAAATAGACTTATATTTTTAATGATTCATATGCACTGATATATGTTTAATGAAATAAAAATAATTTACTTTAAGCCTAAAACACCATATAATTAATAAATAAATTTATGTATGTAGGTTTCATACAAAAATTAAACACACACGAAAATATATATATTATTAGAATATACTAATAATTATGTATATATTTGTGTGTGTGTGTTTCAAAATATATAAAAATCAATAAAAAAATTGAAATAAATTAAAAATGTGTGTATGTGTCTATATTTCTATATATATGTATGTGTGTATTTATTTATATAATGACACGAACACACACATATATATACACACAAAAAAAATTATAACCAATAGATTTTATTTTTTATTTTTCAACAATCACTGAAGGTTGAAAAAGTTTTTAGTTGGTTGGGATGAAAAAATTAACCATACATTGTGATATTAATGTGAGTATGCTTGATATTGTGATATTTAGAATTCGAGTTTCAAGGTTTTTAAGAAGTTTTTATTCAATATTTTCAAGAAATTTGTATAGGTTTCAAGATGTTTAAATAAGGATGAAAAGGTTTTAAAGTGGTTGGTGAAGGTTGGTCTAAATACTAGTTTGAATAATTTGTAAATTAATTATTTTTGAGAATTGGATAGTGTTTTGTATTAAAACATAAAGGTCACTGGGACCAATTCAAAAAAATAGTAAACATTTCTACACCCTATATATGTAATGTCACATAGTGTTCAGAAGATTGTGTTCAATAAAATGTAAAATACCTTGTGTGTGTAAGGATCAACAAAATACTTCCCTATATATGTAGAAATAATATTTTTAAGGAAGATTAAAATATAAAAAAGGTAAAAAAATTACTTGAGTATGTAAGAGTAGTTAGGGAAGAAGAAGAGGAAAAATGATAAAGTCATGGAAAATGTATTCCTGTATAAATAGCATTAGTTTAGTCAATGAGGGTATTATATAAAAGTAACATCTTATATACTTCAGAAAAAATGTAAATGTATTACAAAAAATAGAAATACATAATGATTTTTTCCATTAACATTTGTAGAGAATATTTTTTCATGTCGTGGTATTTTTTCCACATCATAAATTGACCTAGATTAATTTTAGTGATTCGTGTATTTTAATATTCCAATGTTTTGAAAGAAAGGAATGGAACAACATGTATAGAGGTTGAAGAAATATGGAAGTTGTCACATCACTATAAAATGAATCATTTCATGTTAAAATAGAAAACCCATGGAACTTCAACTATGAAGAAAGTAGTGGGACCTTGAAAATTATGTTTTAGTCTATTTTAAAAATTATTTAAAGGTCATGCTATAAAAATAAATGAAACTCCATGATGATATTAGAGAGAAATATTTAAAGAAGAAACCAGAAAACCATGTCATGATGAATTTTGTTGCACCATGATTTTTGTAACCAAGATAGTTTGAACAGGTCTAGTGACTTGTAATTCTCATATTAGTTTGGAATTTATTGATATATTATTAACTGCATGTATTAATTATAAGGTTGGAGATCTATCTAAATATAATCCAAGGAATTGATATTAATAAAAGGAATTTTAATTTAGTTAATTATTTGAGTTTGAATTTGAAATTAAATTCTATCATCTAGAATAAAATAGGAGCAAGACAAACAAAGAAGATATTGTAGAGAAAAAGGAACCATGTGTTCATAGGAGGAATATTAAAGAGGGTTCAGGGGTGAATTAAGAAAATTTAAAAAAAAAATATCAAATGATTCATTGAAAAATAACCCTAAAATGATTTAAATATAAGGGAAAAATGAATTTTTGGATACTTTTTGAAATTTGGAATAATTTTTATCAAAGTAATTTAACTTGGTTTTATATGATTTATTAATTTCTAAAACTATTCCAATCTATACATTATTTTTTAGAATTTTATTATGCTCTTAATTGTTTAAATATTATTTGATTCAAATTAGAACAAGACTTCACTATATGTGTGTGTGTGTGGTTTTTAGATTGAAGCTGAAAAAAATAAAAAATCAAGCAACTTTGCATTAACAACATATGGTTGATCCACTTACAATACTTTAGTTACCTTACCTCAATTATGAAAATTTGAACCCCCAAGTAACCAAATGTCTAGTTCTCATTCTACTATGTTGAGAATTTATCATACTTTATGTTAGAAACCATGATCAACCCAACTTAAGGACAAATCTACTGCATGACCCCATGGTCGATCAATATACTATGTGTGGAAACCCCACAAAGGCATGGTGGGAAAATCTACGTCATGAACATGATTTAACCAACACTCTTTGGTCGATCAAGCGACCGTGCACCTCTCAATTTTTGTTCCTTATCCTATTATAGAAGAAACCCCCAAGAAACTACAAGTGTAACTATCCAACCAATCATAAGAACAAAATGCAAGCAACTATGGCTTCTGCTGATCAACTCATAGTCAAACCACCTTCCCCATGCACCAGTTTCAAGATTGAAGTCCTCCGCACACAAGGTGCTTATTAAATTACATCAAATATGTCTTTTTACTCCATCCAATAAAAAAGGACAATAAAATATAGCTACATCACTTTTTTGGTCCATACAGTAGTGCTAGCCTAATGTGTCATGAACTGGCAAGGGTCAACCCTAAATTGGTAACCTGAGTCATCCCGATATAATGCCTCAGAGGCATTCCCAATCCTCCAGGGTTGGTGAATAGTTATAAGGGAATCAATCAGAACCAAAGGGAACGATCTATCCTAATATAAATAAACAAAGAAATAGAAATAAACAGAGCATACTAATATATAAATAAATAAACAATTGAATAACATATTTACATAAACTGAGAATACAATAAAATATTAACAACAAAACTAAACTAGGACATGCAAACACTAAGTCTCCTTGTGACCCTAACGGTCACTCTCAAATCCATAACCAACCATCTCCCATAGAGATTGGACCTAATATATAACCTGTAGAAAAATATAAAAATAAGAAGAAACTATAGGTGTGAATATTAAAACTCAGTAGGCGTGCTCAAAAAAATCTATCACCAATGAATTTACTTTAAAAAAACAACAATAAAGTCAAGGTATAAAATAAAATATATGAAACTATTTTTTCATGCATTTTACTCTTTAAAACAAAGCATGGTCCATTTACCTTTTTCCATTTAAAAACTGGTTTCATTCCCAAGAAAAGTACATTATCCCTTTAAGGGAGAAATATCGTTTTTTAATTAAAAAGGGAGGAATTAAGTGAAATAAATTTTCTAAACACTTTCCATAAACACTTGAAACCATTTCATCACTTTAAGAAAGAATATAAACTATACAAGGGATTAATAACAACAATCATACAATAAGTTAAATTCAATATATCACATAAAAGTGACCAACCAACAATGCATCTCAATCATCTACCATAGATAACTAAATATCTAAGTACATGGGAAGACCTAGGATCTCAGTGGATAATCTAAAATATATTGTACGTATGACCCATCTTGTAGGAATACCTCACTCGATGACATCATTTCTTCCCACATGCTTGGTTCTTTCCCAACCTGACCTAACTAATGGGAACTATCCCAAGGTATAGGAAAGTACATACAAATGGCCACTAGCTAGAGTGGAATCCTAAGCTAGTATATAAACCATTCATTGAAAATACACTATCTATTCTAGGTTTCCATGTCAAGACTAAAGTGGGGTGAAAAAATCAATCCAAACAAGAAACTAACCACATATACATATATCACACACATAATAATTCCACTTAAGAATCACCCTAAATCACCCAAAGGATCAGTCCCTTTCCTTTTATCCATTTTATATTGAGGGATTCCCCACTGAGTACCTCTCAACCCATTCAAAATAAAAAATGTAAGAGGATTATACAATGAGGATTTTCCAAAGAAAGAAATTTTTCACAAGTTCTAAAACACCCTTACATAACCTTAACATGCCAAACCATTTCTTAAAGAACCAAACACACACCACTGATAGCCCCGCAGGTGTCATTAATTCCCACTGGATTACCAAATTAAGAAATTTTAAATATGAAACAAACAAAACACTAAACTACAAGGTAGTATAGGATTTTCAGGTCTGAGGTAAAACCCAAAGAGATAGGGTTAGAGAAGATATTAATTAAATAAAATAAACATAAACTAATTTCTAGTTTTATAAAATAAATCTAAACTAATGAACATTGTTTTGGAAAAAAGGGTGGGAGAAGAAAATATAAAATCGGTGTCACGAAACAATGATTATAGGTTCATGGGATGAAAATGTATACAATAATTAATTAACAATTATGCAGTTTTTGAAATCAGGTCCTAGTGAGTCCAATGGTCCTGATAAATGCACTCCATCCCAAAATCTCCTTTTCTCATGGTCAGTTACATCAGATTTCAATGGTTGGGAAGCTTGAAACCTTATTTATACTTAGGAGAGAGATAAACCCATTGTTTATGGAGAAAATATAAACCACATATTACACATTAAAAATTACATTCAATCCACTCTGAATATGATCATTCTCAAATAAAGAAAGAAATTAAACCCATTCCCCGACACCACTCACAATGGTCAAGCAAGAAGAATCAAAGAAGAGATAGAATTGAAAAAACGAATATGAAATCTCAACATTAATTACATTAAAATATTAAATATCTAATACAATCAATCCTCATTCATCACGCATGCCCCAACACAAAGAAATCACCTACTCATGATAATCATGAGCTGGTGGAGAAAAATAAATAAATGAAAATCCTATAGAAAGTGACGAAGCAGGTGTGCCATTTTCCGGAAGGCATCCATCAGCTATATTTCATCCACAATGCTTCAAATGGTGCGGATGAGGCGCTCTATTTATAGGTTTCATATGGGGCATGTCTGTGACTCTCTTCACGATGTAAAATCAGTACTCATATCATGTAATCCTTAAATATATATATCTCGTGAATATCAGCGTATTTATTCTCCAAAAACATATCTCAAAAAATGTCACATTGTGTGATGAGGTTACACGATATGTAAGTATATTTTATAGTGCGTACTACGGTCATAACTTTTCCTAGGACTGGCCTTTTTCTCCAATGAAGTCATGACGTGTAATGAGATTACACGACGTGTAATCATGTTTTTTCTAATTTTCTAAACTTCCTCAAAAATATGATGGCATACCGCGTCCACATCTTTTTATTCTTTTTTTAACAAATTAATTTTTTCTTTCAAAAAAACATAAAACAAGTTAAATAAATTAAATTTGGAAAGATTATTCATTTAATTACAAAAATAAATATACTAAAACACTAAATTTTATGCATGAAATACACTTATCAACCCTATACAAAACCAAAAATCGAAAAAAAATCATTTGCACATCTAAAAAAATTTAGAAATCCTTTTAAGAAACCCAAACCATAATTTTAGAAACCAGGTACATTTTACAAGTTGAAACCATACCTTAAAAATAATAAATCACTTATAAAAGCCAACCAGGCATTTTATCAAACACTTGGTGTGAAAAAATTAACAAAACAATTTCATATACTTTAAACCAAGAAATAAACCAACTCATTCCATATCAAAAAATTATTCTAAAAATCATACATAACTAATCCATATATGACGAAGGTGTGAAAAGTAATAAATCAACAATTATTTAATTTAAAGGAAAAGTTAAAAGAGAAAAATACATCAAACCACAATCACTTCAATAACACCCACCTAAAACAACTCCATGAAGGTTCCATGAAGAAATAAAATCTAAGACAAAACTTAACAACACAAAACCCATAATTTTAACTTAAAGAAACATGAACCCTAGATCCACAAGACCAAGTGAGGAGAAGAACCACAAAGAAAATGGAGTAAAGAGGAAGAGGGGGAAGAGATAAGGAAAATACATTGAAGATATAGCCCAAAAACATGAATAAAACACCTTAGAAGACCATGTAAGGATGTGAGAGGCATAAGGAAGAAGGGAGAAGCCTCTTATGGTCATAAAAACTGAATGGAGAAGGAATATGGTGTTTTAAGGTTAAATCATAAAGAGGGTATAAAGGTAAATTTATTTTTTTAACACACCTGGTTACTACACACGGTTAGGATACATGACTTCCCAAACGGTATGCCCACCATGCACCCCTAAATGGAAAACTTGGTCACTTGTATGGTTTGGCCGCATGGTTTGGTAAAATTTTAGCCAACCATGCAACATGGTTCTGTAAAAAATGTCAAAATCATGCATATTTGTTCTACACAGTTTGTCTAAAAGTGCTTAGGTGGTGCGCCCTCGACCAAAAACACCCATAGACTTGCACTGTTTTCCCTTGGAGCCTCATGGTTTGGACCAAACCATACTGAATCCATTAAACTCAAACCGTGCAAGTTCAAAATGAACTAAAAAGAGATTCATCATCAGCAGGCCGCTCAGTTTCCCATTAATTGTTCACATAAACCGTGAAATAAAAGAAAAATATCCCAAAACTAAAAAAATTAAATCTATAACACCTAAAACTAAAGAGATAAACCAATAACAAAACGATAAAATAATAAAAAAGGAAGAAAAAAGTTGGGGTGTGAAAATTCTCCCCACCATTTTGATTTATTCCCCCAGAAAGCCACAACATCACTAGTTGATCAAAGAAGAGGCAAGGAATCACCTAACTGCATGATTCAATACATCAAACCAAAGAGCACCTTACCCTCCACCATGAAAAAAAAATGTACTCCCACCTGATAAGTGTCAACAAACCCAAACCGCCTCTTGAGAAATGATGGAAAACTCAAACTTTAAGCCACAACCACACAACCCTACGAAAAAAAAATATCAAGAATACTTCAAAATCCCAACATTAAACTGGTAAAGGTTAAAATAAGAACTACATGAATGAGAATAGATACTTTATAGATTCAACATGGTAGTCCATAATAGACTCCCCTCCATTTTAAAATTATAGTTGAGTGCCCAACCGATATCACTCGCCAAACACCATAATGTTAACCCAAAACAACCACATAGAAACCTCCCAGGATGAACCAAATGAACATAACACACCTTGGAACTCACTTCACCCTAACAATCCACTTCCACTAGAAAAAGGATTTCAAATATACATGCACATCATCCTTTTTCACTCTAAACAGGAAAAAACCGAAACTTGACACTCAATGGGACACACCTACACTCAAAATGGAAAACTTAGAATTATGAAAGATATGATATTAATTTAAAATAGAAATTCCAAATAGATACATAACATCCTTTACCACTACAAGAAAAAGAAAACACTACAACACACCATTGATTTAATAAACAAAACCCCCAAATATAGAGGGACCTCAAACTGAATTGAGACCAACACCTTACTCTTGGAAATGGGATGGGCTGTCCTATGAAGGGGAGGATTTTTCTCCATGTAACTTCTTGGAAAACCCATGAAAAAATAATTACAATGACCTAGGAGTCCACAGGTATACCAGGTCTTGGGAGAACTTGGACACAAAGATGTCTTATGACCAGGATTTCTATATTGATGACACAACATGCTCTTATGCCTGGAAGAAACTGACGAAAGATCTAAAGGCCTCTTAATTCCCCTACCAACACAACCAACTTCAGGATACTTTTTGATCTACCTACTAATATTACCTTCACTACTTCTAGGGATTGAATAAAGATCATATACCGCAATCACTCCCACTAGCACATCATCAACCCAAATAGCTTTCCTTACTACATCAGTAAAGGAGGTCAAACCAAAATCTAACACCTTCAACAGTAATTCATGATGAAGTCCATTCTCAAAATATTGATCCTTCAAGAAATCATTCTCAGCCCACTCTAAGAGATAAGTAAATAGATCCTAAAAACGATGAATGAACTCCAACACAGATCCATCACCTTGCTGCAAAGGTCACATTTTCATCGTCTTCTTCACCTTCATAACATCAAATAAATAATACCAAACGAACAAATCCTTGAAGAACTCCTAATAAATATCTTCTTAAGGCTTGGTTATGAAAACTAACTTACTCTATTTCTAACCCAGACCTTAAATCATACAGGTGGTGAACTTCACCTTTAGAGACTTAGACAACTCGAGTAAACTAAAGATCCTTTCTATTTTATGCATCCATTGATATTATTCTAAAGGATCCTATCAACTATAAAATAGATGAGGATTCAACTTCCAAAACTCAAGGATAAATTCATTAAGTAGATAAAATAGAGTGCATGCTAATGGTAAACCACCCATGGCTACAACTCAAATATCCATCAAATATATGGTGGGGGCATACAATAAGCAACAAAAAGACCAAGAACTCAATTAAACCCACCTCACCAATAAAAACTAAATATCAGAACACTACTTAAACAAAATTTCCAAATCACAAGAAAACATGCCACATTTCCATCAGTTCTCAAAACATCACAAATTATTTTCTCTTGAAAACACCTTTGAAACTAAAAACAAGCTTGATTAGTTGCATGCTTACCAATGGTATTCCATAGAGACTCACACAGGCATATTACTATGCTAATCCGGGAACCCATACACTCATTCCATCAATCACCCACTTTATTACACACATCCATTCATGTGAGCACCCACAAGGATACCAAAGGTCAAAATAAAACATTTCCATTTTTGAAACAAAATTTTCAAACCAAGTTTCAATTCTCAATACACTTCCCATTTCAAATTTCACAAAACTAGTCAGAATTCCCCTAAAAAAATTTACAAAAATTATTCATTTCAAAATTAATTTCTAATTTAAAAATAACCAATTTCAATGAACTTCTAGTTTTGATTATAGAAATAAAATTTCCCATTCACTAATTCTTTTTTTACTGAAATCCTTCATATTAAAAATCCATTTTCTAAAACTTCTTTTAAAATATATCTGAAAACTCATTTTCCAAATTTAAAAAACCAAAATATAATCTATTGAAATCATTTTTTAATCACTTTTAAACAATATTTTCAAAATTTCATAAAAAAAATTTCAAAACAAACTCAAAACTGAGAAGACTCATACAATCTCACAAAGGAGAAAAGCTAGTGTCGAGGGGTGACTTATTCAAAAGGTTGGAATCCATATTAAAATAAAACCATCATCATAGAGAGTCTTTTAGGACCACATCCCCCATTACAAATGGATTTAAAATCCCTAAAATCTCACTAAGACCATTATACCGACTCTTGTTTCATTTCCTGAACACAAAACATCCCACAAGAACCAAATAAACCATGAAAAAACCTGACATCCCATGGTAACAAAATGTTAGGTCCAAAATTTGTTGTCTAGACACTCCCCCAGACCTATATCCAAAGCTCTAATTGTTCTATTCCATCTCCCTTGACAACCCAAATAACAAAGGGAGATCTGAAATCTAGGTCCTCCAAATAACCTATGCTCTGATACCAGTTTTTCATGAACCAACTCGGGTCAATGCTGAACCAGCCACCCAAGTTGGCCTGAGACAAGGCTTGAGAGGCATTCTTGATCCTCCTAGGCTGGTGAAAAGTTCCAAGGTCAACAAAAAGAAATAAAGGTAAAAATTTATCCCAATATAAATTAACAAAGAAGAGGAAATAAATAGATCATCCCAATAGATAAATAAATAAACAACTGAATAGCATCTTTATAAAAACTGAGAGTGCACTAAAATTTGAACAACAAAACCAAACCAAACCAGACAAACACTATGTATCCATGTGAAAATGAGGTTTACTCTACGATATATAACCAACCATCACCCATGGTGATCAAACCAAAACTAGAATGTGAAATAGAATCTAAAAATAAGAAGAAACTATAGGTGTGAGTATTAAAACTTAGTCGGTGTGTCTGAACAAATCTATTCTTGATGAATTTCCTTTAAACAAAAGAAAAATCAATTCTAGGTTTGAAATATAATGTATGAAACTTGGTTTCTCAGATTCTCTTATTTAAAACAAATAACAATCCATTCCCTTTTTCCATTCAAAAATTGATTTCATTCCCAAGAAAGTGAAATTTTTACTTTAAGGGAGAAAGGTGATGTTTTTACTTAAAATAGAGGAAGTAAGTG
Organism: Viscum album; assembly: GCA_963277665.1. Classification (NCBI taxonomy): domain Eukaryota; kingdom Viridiplantae; phylum Streptophyta; class Magnoliopsida; order Santalales; family Viscaceae; genus Viscum; species Viscum album. Next base: position 1,570,268,193 of record OY728148.1, on the reverse strand, counting down.
TAAAATATTTTCTAAACATTTTCTATAAACAAATAAAACAATTTCATCACTTTTATAAATAATCTACACCACACAAGGAAGTAATAACAATAATCATACAATAAGGGGAATGGAAAATATTGCACAAGAGTGGCCAATCAAAAAAATGCATCTCAATCATTCACCACAGATAACTAAGTACCAAAGTACATAGGATATCGTATGAGCTTAGTGGATAATCTAGAACATACTATACATTTGACTCATAATGTAGAAATTCCTCACCTGATGACATCATTTTCACCCGCATGCTCGATTCTTTCCCTACCTAGCCTAACCAAGGGGTGCTATCCTAAAGTAGAGAAAAGTCATAACTAAGGGCCACTAGCCGGAGAAAAATCCAAAGCTAATGAAGAAAATATTCACTAAAAATCCACTAGACATTCCAGGTTACTAGGTAAAGACTAAATTGGGGTGATCCAATCAATCCAAACAAGCATCAAACCACATATACATATATCACACACACAAGCATCCCACGTAAGCATCACCCTGAATCACCCCATGGATCAATCTCTACCCTTTAAACTATTTGATCACAAGGGATTCCCCAACTAGGACCTCCCAACCCATTCAAAATAATAAAGGTAATAGGATTATCCAAGGATAGTTCTCAAATGAAACCAATTTTTCAAAAGATCCAAATGGTCCTTACATAACCTTAACATGCCAAACCATTTATTAAATAATCAAACACACACAACCTTAAAAATTGGAAATCCAACACATAATCTGCACATACAAAACCACTTATAAATCCTTTTAATAATCCCAAACCATTATTTTAGAAACTGAGTACATTTTACAAGTCTAAACCATTCCTCAAAAATCATAAATCACTTACTGAATCCAACTTGTAATTTTATCAAACTCTTGGTGTGGAACACTTAACAAAACAATTTCATATACTTTAAAAAAAGAAGAAAACCACCTCATTTCATATAAAACAATTATTCTAAAAAACATACATCACTAATGAACATATGATTAATGTGTAAAAAGTAAGAAATCAATGATTATTACATTTAAAGGACAAGTGAAAAGGGAATCCTACCTCAAACCAAAAGTGCTTCAACAACTCCCACCCAAAAAAACTCCATAAAGGCTCTAAGATGAAAGAACATATGAGATAAACCTTAACAACAAAAAACCCATATTTTAAACTCAAATAAACATGAAACCTAGATCCAAAAGACCATAGGAGAAAAGTAACTTCCAATAAAATGGAAGAAAGAGGAGTAGGATTAAGAGGGGAGGAAAATACCTTGAAAATTTATCCCCACAACATGAAGAAAACACCTTAAAATCACCATGGAAGTAGGTGGAAGGCATGAAGAAGAGAAGAGAATCCTATTAGGGTCATAATAACCGAATGGGGAAGGAATAATTTTTCTGGGGTTAAATACCAAATATGTTAGAAAGGTAAATTCATATTTATAACACACATGGGAACTGCATACGGTTAGACCACATGCCTTCCCAAATAGTGCACCTACCATGTTCCCCTCACTGGACAACCCGGGAACCCAAACGGTTTGGCCGCATGGGTTAGTAAACTATACGACATGGTTATGTCCAAAATGTAAGAACCATGTGCATGACTTACACATATTTTTTCTAACCATTCTTTGGTCATACGCTCTCAACCATAAACACCCATAGAATCACATGGTTTTCCCTTGGATCTGTATGATTTGGACCAAACCATGATGAAGTTGTACAAATTAAACCACAAAAATTAAAAATTAAATAAAGATAGACTTAGAATCAGGAGGTCATAGGGTTACCCCTTAACCATGTAACAGAATAAAAAATAGTTGGAAACTCAAAAAATAAATCTGGAACACCCAAAACTAGAGACTAAGAATAAAAGGATAAACTGAAACAAAAGAATAAAACAAAAACTAGGGTGTGACATTATTTACTTGACCTAATCCCTATCATTCTTGATCAAAGTCCCATAAATAAAAATACCAGAGTTTAGGTGAGGCATACCAATATAAAACCTCCAGAGTATCTGATTGGGCTCAGCGTTTTGAAGCACTACTCGGATCCAATCCATGACCATAACTTAACAAGTATAATTTTTTTTAAATCCCAGTTCAAGGATTTCTACTCTATCCAACCCAATCACATGAAATCCCACTGATATTAAAGCCAGAACTAGAAGCACGTGCATCTCCCCTACAAATGTGAGGCTTCCAGGTCTGATTTTCATTGTACTCACAATGCATCAAAGAACATTAGCCCAGACTCTTATATAATGATTACAAATATGTATTGTGGGAGGGGTATGTTTAAACAAGATGATTTTAAATATTTGGTCACCTGGGGAATCCAAACCCTCAAGCTTTTCACATAGTAAAATCAAAGAAAAGGGGCTTGTGTAAAAATCGATTAATATTCTAGAAGACACTGAAATCATTGAACAAAGAAAATAGATCCATTCCACAAATGTGAGAGAAGTTTTTGAAGTAGAAACAACCTATGATCATTCTATTATAATAGGAGAAACTATTCATGAAGATGGTGGATACTCCCATAACTACTCAATCAAGATATTATTTGTTTACTACTTTTCTTTCAATTTCTACTATAATTCTCTAGTGATGGAACACTAAGTCATTTGTGGATAATCCAAGGATACTCTCCAAACCCCCTATTAATGAATTATAAACTTTAATTTTTTATCACTTTTATACATTTTCTCTATATTTATTTTAATTTTTTAGACATTAGGAAATTTACTTGTTTCTTTAAACTTTAAATTTATCTTCCCTTTTCACTAGAACATACACACTGGTCACTTAAGATCACTCCACAACTTGTGATCATGAATAGTAGATTGACCTAAGGGTGATTAGAGATTTTCAGTCATTGGGGCTGGGAAAGGTTATAGAATTTACTGATCATTTCATCCCTATAATAATAGTAAAAATTCCAGGTTAAGGTAATCAATTGAAGTTAGATTAGGTAATAGAGAAAATGGGAGAGTAAAATTATAATCATGAATTAAGAGGTAAAGTGATGGGATATCCATGTTTAAGACACTTTATTTAAAACTGAATTTAATAAAATCAAATTTAGTTTTTGATTTCATATACCAAACCCATTAAATAAAAGAAAATCACATATAAAACACTCTCCTCCCTAGAGACAACACGGATCCCACTACTACTGCATTAATTTGGGTTAAAAATTATTTTTTTGGAATCAATATAATCTGCCACTCATCAACATGGAATCATTATCGGCATGGATAATTTTGTGTCTTAATTTTTTTAAAATGATTTCAACACATATCCAGGTTTATTTCATCTATCCAAGTTGTATTTTATCTAATGGTTGATTGAAATATCTTTAAGAAAATCAGAACTTAAGAATCATTGAGGAAATAGAAGGGATTTTATCACCATTCCATTGAAATACTCTATATCCTCTTCATATTATTCTACTAGAGTTACTAAAGGTAGTGAAATATGGTAAAAATATAGCTCAACTAAATAGGACTTTAAGAGAATAGAATGCACCAAATTCCAGTAAAAATAAAAAGTAGTTATAAATGAATAATGAACAGAACTTTGAAATAAGGATAGAAATGATAAAACTCTTACCAAAGTTTCATATCTTATAATTAGATAATCCTAACCAAAATTTAAGATAGTTTTCCAAAAATTTTAGTAATTTCAAACCAATTGAATTTTTGAAATATCAAGTCATATGGAAGGTATTTCCCTCCTCACTTGAAGGTGCCACTAAGGAATGTTTAAACAACCTAAATCATGGTGAGATCACCACCAAGGATGAACTACCAAAATATTTCCTTCATAAATATTTCCCTTCCTCAAGGAGTACAGAGAAGAACAAATAAATTTATGATATTAAGAAATAAAGTGTAGAAACACTCTGATTTTTGAGAGATTCAAGTGACTAACTATATCACGCCCACACTATCCTTATGAAAATTATCATTGATTGCATCATGATTCACTGCTTTATTTCACCCTTACAACACTATTTTAGCTTGTCTTTTATTTAAAATAACAAATATTATCTCAAATTTCACATCCCATTTCTTTCAATTATTAAATTTTATCACTTTTAAAAAGGTAAATTTTACTTGTTTTCTTGATTTTGTTATAGGAGGATGTGATTTGGAGGGTCGGAGATAATACAGAAGGAAAATAGGCCAAACTGCATGGAATCCCAATGAAATATTTACACAATTTTAAACATTAGGTTAAATAACTGCATCCAAATGGGATGAAATTTTTTGAGTTGATCTAAAATTCAGTGATCTACAACTCATATCAAGAAACCCAATACCAATTCAACCATCTATGGTCCCATCAGAACTGATCTATCTAGGAGAGTGAAGTGATTCCATTTTCAAGATATGGAGGAGTAATATAATCAGCTTTGAGGTTCTGTAACTCCCTATACTCATAGGGGAATATCTTGAAGCATAGATCCCTTCTTCAAAGCCTTCATCTCCTTCTCCTATTGTAATATTTGTTTTTTTTTTAATAAAATTTTTAGTTCCTCTTTTATTTATTCTATATTATTCTATTTTCTTCTGTTTTTTTCAATTATATTCTTCTTTACTCATCCAATTTGGGATATAAATAAATATTACAATTGATATTGGGTTATACCCTTTCTAAACCTTTGCACATACAATACATTTCTACGATGACTACATTACCCATGGAAGATTATTTCTTTTTATTAATCGATATACCTCTTAACTTATTCATTTATTTATTTTGATTAAATGAGATAGTATAATTCAATTAATATGATATATTAATTTATTTTTTTAATTTAAATGAAACTAAGTAAGTAATTGAACAATTAACACAAAACACACGAGGTCGAGTATTGTGTGAATTGTGAGAGTGTGATCTTAATGGGTAATACAAAACCACACGAGCTCAATTTTTAGACTTTAAATATAATCCATAAACTCAATTAATCCTTATTTAAAGAGTGGATAGGTGCCCTAATTCTCCACTTACCATAATCTAGCCTTGGAATGACAATCAAAGTAGGGTGCTACAATTTCATGTTCTAAAGCTATCCTTAGGTTAAATTCATTTCATCTTTATGGTTAAGTTAAATCCCATAGGGTTAAAGGGTTAAAAAAATAGGAGATCATAATTAATTTGATTTTAATTTAAATGATATTAATTAATAATTAAATTAATAAGTAGAAATATATTGATTAAAACCTTTTAAAAATAGTTTTCTAAAAACATATTTTTGTTGCCTTTTCTCAATCACATTTCAAAAACAAAAACAAAAAAAATCTTCTTCCAGTATACTTCTTCTAGATTTATAAAAAAAACCCCATCCTTTTAAGTAGTTTTTATTTCTTTTATAATTATTTTTAAAGTAAAATTAATTTTTTATTTTAAATTACTTCCTCCTTTGAGAGATGACCTTGGTCATCCACTCTACTGCACCTAAATATCTCAAAACTAAACATCATTTGAGAGAATGCATGGAAGCGCCTTTAAAATTGGAACCATTTCCATGTTGGAAAGTATTTATTTCAATCAATTAGACGTATTTATTTTATTTTTTACTTTATTATTTTCTTCTCTTATTTCTTTCTTCTTTCCCCTTTCCCAGGTTTTCTTTTTTCCCCTTCTTCTTCTTTTCTTCTTTTTTTTCAGACCATCAACTCAAAATTATTATCTTTTTATTATGATCTAATTTTCATCATTTTATTTTTATTTTATTTATGACACAAAAAAATCCTAAAGATCTATTAGATATTTACCCTGAGATTGAGCACATCCTTAGGGCTCGAATCAGAATGTATCAGTCTACGAAAAGTTTCAACATTCAACCAGTTGGAGAATTCCTCCATTCTGGTAACATTAAAATTGGAAAAAATTATTAATCAAACATAAATGAATAACCAATGGTTAAAAAATAACAATGAACTTCATAGAACCATTCAATAATTGTTTGTATCATATATAAACTATCAATCATATTATATCACATACCCAAACCTCGAATCGGACTTTGAATTGAAATATGGGTTAATTCAACTACTTCCAAAATTTCATGGATTATCTGGTAAGGATCCAAATAAAATTTTAAAATAATTTAATTTTTTTTTCTCAACCCTTAAACTAATAAATTTCTCTAAAGATATAATAAAACTAATAGCATTCCCATTATCACTTGATGGATCTAAAAAATATAGAATATATTATTTACAACCTGAAGATGTAACATGTTGGAATGATTTAAAATGTATTTTCTTGTAGATATTTTTTCAGCATCAAGGACTAATTCCATTCATAAGGATATTTCAAGGATCAATCAAGAATAATGGGATTCAATGTATGAGTACTGGGAATGATTCAAGAAGTTTTGTGCAAGATTTCCATATCACCAAATTAGTGAACAAATAATCATCCATTACTTATACAAAGTCCTCACACCTATAGAGATAAGTATGGTAGATGCTGCAGCTCAAGGAGAATTGGTGGAAAAAACACCAGAATCCGTATGTGCATTGATCGATAACATGGAAAAAAACTCCCATCAATTTGGTGATCGAGATCCACCACATGTTAGGGGAGTACATCAGGAAATTATATCTTCCTTAAAAATTCATTTAATTGATACCAAGTTGGAAGAATTGACCACTATGGTGAGGTAGATAACTTTTTATCAAAAGGAATCCTAGCCCACTCCTATGAGGCCTTATGGCATTTTCACTGAAACGAACCACCCAACCGATTATTTCCCTAGGAGACAGAGGATTGTGCTACTATATTCCTTGGGAGACCATATCAGTAGCAGAAACAACCACATCCCTATAAGAAGTATGATTAGTTTGCACCAACATAAAACCAAGGGTGTAAGGATCAATCGTACATGAGTTATGGCTTTGTATAACAACAAAAACAAAATTTCCAGCATTTTCCACCTTACCAATAGGGTTTACAACAACCCCAAAGGATATTTGAATCGTAAGAATATAATTTTCAACAATAAGAGATTTCTCAATAAATTCTAGATTCTAATATTGATGATATTTTGAAGCAAATTGTTCTCAATCAATATAATGAGCTGAAGATTTGAGGTTTAGATTTGAGAGAATTGAATACAAAAATGATCTAGATTTCTATCGCCCTTCATGAACTGGTAAGTAAGAACTCTAGAAATATTCCTTCCCAACCTACTCCAAATCCTAAGGGGAATGTCAGTGTCATCACATTGAGAAGTGGGAAGCAAAAAAATGATACATATCCACTTACCATTCCACCATGATTCACCTCAACCCAGGAGAATCTCATTTCATACCAACTGGTGAGAAACCCAAGGAGAAAGATAAAGGTAAGAAAACAATTTATGATGTTCATCCTAAACCCCTTCATTTTCCAAATAGAGTTATTCAAACCAAAAATATGGATGAAGAGGCTATGAAAAAAGAGGTTTTGGATACATTAATGTGTTTGGATATAAACACCCCCCTTATTGAATCCATTAATAAAATCCCAAGGTATACCAAATTATTAAAAGAAATTTGTACCAATCGAAGAGGGGTCAAGGGAAATAAGGGGATCAATCTTTGAAATAATAAGTTATCACTCCTTACACCAACTCTATTAATTCCAAAAAAGTTCAAGGATCTAGGGGAATTCACTATACCATTCACCATAGGGGAGTTACACTTTTCTGATGATTTATGTGATTTAGATGCTTCTATAAATTTTATGTCCCACTCTGTATTCCCTTATTTATAGGTTAGGGAGTTGAGGTTGACAATATTAGTGGTGCAGTTGGTGATTAGATCTATAGCATATCCAGTGGGATTTCTTTAGGATGTACTTGTTTAGACAAGAAACATGATCTTTTTAGAATATTTCTATGTGCTTAACATGGATAATGATCAGATAAGTTCTCAGGATTCCATTATCTTAGGTGGGTCCTTCTTAAAAACTAAAAAAACAATCATAAATGTCCATGATGGTACACTTTCCATGAAGTCTAGATATGAATTTGGGATATTTAATGTTATGGACTCTGTTAATTACCCCTTAGAGGACCATTCTACTTTTGTTATCTCCCATTATGAACCACCAAATAAAACCCCCATGGAATTTGATTGTCTTGTTCTTAGGGAGATTATGATTATTGGTTCTAGTTTTATGTTTAAGAGCACTTCCACACCTGTTTCCAATGAACAACCCTCTCTTAGATTAGATTTTTAAATGGATTCATATTCCTATTTTGATCAAGTTAACTACGATTATGACTTTCTTGTTGAGTATGGTGATGGTTTGGATGCATTATTCTATGATTTTGATTATTTTTATTCTGGTACTGATGTTCATTGTTCACATATTTATGTTCCCTCAGTGTCTTCATCCATACATCACCCCCTACACTAAAACTCAAGCCATTTACACCAAATCTAAAGTACTTATACTTATCGAGTGGTGATAGATTACCTGTTATCAATTCTAACAATCTCCATTTAAAAAAATAAGAAATTTTTTTGAATCTTTTGAGGGAGAAAATCAGGGCAATCAAGTGGACCTTGGATGACATATTAGGTATTAGCCCCTCTATTTTCATGCATAAGATTCTTTTAGTGGATGAGGCTGAACTGGTGAGGCAACCACAAAGGAGACTAAATCCAACTCTTCTGTAAGTTGTTAAAAAATAAGTTGAAAATTTTCTTGAGGTAGGTATAATTTATCTCATTTCATATTCATAATGGGTAATTTCTATTTAGGTTGTTCCTAAGAATATTATTATTACTATTTTTATAAATGAGAGAGAGGATTTAGTTCCAATGAGGGTACAAAACAGTTGGCATGTGTGTATTGATTATAGGAAACTAAATCAATCCACTCTCAAGGACCATTTACCCCTCACATTTTTTGATCAAATTCCTGAGATAATAGCTGGGGAAACACACTATTGTTTCTTGGACATATTTTATATAAATTTTTTAGGTTCCTATATCTCCAAAGGTTCAGGAAAAGACAACATTCACTTGTCCATTCAGTACATTTTCCTACTAAAGGATTCCATTTGGACTATGCAATGCCTGAGGTACCTTCCAAATATGCATGGTGAGTATTTTTTAAGATTTCAATGAGACCTATATGAAGGTATTTATATATTATTATACAATGTATGGATCTTCATTTGATGAATATATCTTTATTTTGGTAAAGGCGTTGAATCGTTGTATTGAGAATAATCTGGTATTGAACTTTGAAAAGTATCATTTCATGGTAGAGCATGGAATTATATCAGGGAATGTAGTGTCAAAACATGGGATAGAGGTTGATAGATATAAGATATATATTATTTCATCCTTTCCATATCCTTTATGTGTGCATGATGGTAGATCATTCCTAGGGTATGCAGGATTTTATCAATGCTTCATCCGAGATTTCAGTAAGATCACTCTACCCTTATCTATATTACTTTAAAAGGATATTGACTTCATTTTTTATGATTCATACAGGGTATCTTTTGATGAGCTAAAGAAGTGTCTGAAAACTCCACCAATCATACATCGCCCATGGTGGGACATTCAATTTGAGCTTATGTGTGATTCTTCAAACTTTGCAGTTGGATTAGTATTATCGCAGAGGGTGGAGGTATGTTCACATGTGATTGCCTATGAATCTAGGACATTAGATTCAGAATAATCAAACAACATAACCAAGTAAAAGGAGATTCTTGCCATCATATTTTCTTTAGATAAATTCCATTCATATTTATTGGGATCTAAAGTAGTTTTTTTCTAACCATGAAACTTTGAGGTACCTCTTAAATAAGCCATATGCAAATCCCAGACTCATCTGATGGAAGCTCCTTCTTTAAGAATTTGATATTGAGATAAAGGAAAATAAGGGTTCATAAAACCTAGTGGTAGACCACATTATTTGGATTACACACATTAGAGGCTGACACCTTGGACCAAGTACCACATCATGACACTTTCCTCAAAGATAATCTTTATACACTATTAGGTACACATCCTTGGTATGATGATTTAGTTAACTACCTTGTTTCCTCTGAAATTCCTTCAAATTTAAAGAAAAATAAATTCCAAAAATTAAAGAGTGAGTATATATTTTATATTTAGGATGATCCTTATCTATGGCGCATGTGTAGTAATCAAATTACTAGAAGGTGCATTTCTAATAATGAGTTTGAGTATGTTCTATATTTTTTCCATACACTTTCATGTGGAGGACACTTTGGACCCCAACAAATAGCTAGAAAAAGTCTTAGACTTTGGATTACATTGTCCTAGCTTATTCCATGATGCTCATGTTTTTTATAAGTCGTTCTTACACTGCCAACACAGTGGTAAAATTTTTAAGAGGCACGATATTCTCCAACTAACCATATTATTCTGTGAGATTTTTTAGGCTTGGGGCATTGATTTTATGGGCCCTTTACCTAGTTCATTTGGTTTCTATTACATTTTGGTTTCTGTTGATTATGTTAGAAAATGGGTGGAGGACAAGTCCACTAAGACTAATGATTCTCATGTTGCAGTCAGTTTTTTTAAGGCAAATATTTTCTATAGGTTTGGAGTACTAAAGGCCATCATCAGTGACCAAGGGACACATTTTTATAATCGTAATTTAGATTCCCTCCTTAGGAATTATGTGGTGATAAACAAAACATCAACATCATACCACCCCCAAAGAAATGTCCAGGATGAAGTTTCAAATTGTAAGTTGAAACAAATTTTAGAGAAAACCGTGAATCCAAATAGTAAGGATTAGATCAAGTGCTTGAATGATGTGTTGTAGTCTTATAGGAAAGTATACAAGTCCCTCGTTAGTATGTCCCCATTTCAGATTGTTTTTGGTAAATCGTTTCATCTTCCCCTAGAAGTCGAGCATTGGGCTTATTTGGCTATAAAAAATGAAACATGGATTTGGACCAAGATGGAATTAAAATTAAGCTGTAAATCTAAGATCTTGAGGATATTTTATTGTCATCATATGAAAACTCATGCCTCTACAAGAAAGATCAAAATCAACTCATGATATAATGATTCAAAAGAAGGAATTTCATGTAGGAGATAAAGTCATACTATACAGTTCATGACTGAAGATGATTCTCCATAAGTAGTGTTCCATATGGTTAGGTCCTAATATTGTGTCTAATTTTTTTATTATGGTGTAGTGGAAATCACACAAGAGTACACTAGAAGGAGATTTACAGTCAACAGGCAACATTTGAAGCAATACATTGAGGGAATTTCTATTGATGCAGTGGATTTCATCACACTTCATGAACCCATCATCATTGAGAATATTTGGTTGTTACTAACCCTTTAACTTTTATATTAGTTATCCTATTTAAAATTCCTCATTCCATATTGTTTCGCATGGATTTCGGGGATGACCTCCTGGACGGGAGATTCAAACGTTCCGATCAGTTTCTAGCGGGTTTGTTCGTAGAACCGGAAACATCCAATGATTCCACATCCATTTGGACCTACTTTCCAAAGGTAGGCGCTCATCAGTTTGTGGACTAATGAGTCTTAGGAATTTGCATTGGTCGAGAGGATGGGAGGTCGGACTCATCACAACTTTTTGAGGGGAATTATTGTCTACTCCGGGACTCTCTTTATAGATTTAAGTTATGTTCGTGAATCCTTATTACATTACCAAGTATAAAATGAGCTTTCCTTTAGTTTTAACAATCAATGATTAAATATGCAAGAAATTTAGAGAATTTTTTATATGTATTCGAGGTTCTTCATCAATAGAGAATCATCTATATCTGTTTAGAGATTCTTGGTCAATGGTACCCTTCAAAACATTTATATAAAAGTCTTTTGGTCATTATGATGACCATGCTGGTTTTAAAGCCACTCAGTGGGGCACTTGAAGTTTATCGTCATTCAGAAAGACAGGGATTATTTAAAAGTTGGGATCGAACCCAAAAAATGGGCTACCTACGTATCCTTTGTTTTGGAAAAGGAATCAGAACCCACGTAGTTCGAGTAATGGAGTATGATGTTTATGATTGATGGCTCAAAGAAGAATGTCATAATTACTTTTACAGTCTAAGCTCACGTGAGTCATGCTCGGTGTGAGAAACAAGAGGTATTGGTAAAAATTATACAATTGTGCCATGAAAGATGCAATCATAAGAAACTGTTTAGGGCTTATGTATGTATGACTGCCCAAATAGATGAAGGTTTAGGATTTACTTTTAGGGAGAAAATCCAGGAACAGGGTCCATAAAGGTATATGTGCTTTATGGAGATTTGAATACTCTAACTTGGGACTTATTCCTGAGAAGGAAACCCAAATTAGGAGAGGATTGATAATTGGGTTTTACTCCTGAGAAGGAACCCCATATCAAACGTAATTTAGGACTGGTTAAGAGAAATTAAGGGGCTTGGGGTTTACTCCTGAAAAGGAAGCCCATAATTATGACTGGGACTTACTCCTAAAAAAGGAGGCCCAGGTTAGGGGACTTGGGGTTTATTCTTGAAAAGGAAGCCCAAGATTATGACTGGGACTTGATCCTAAAAAGGAGGACCAGGTTAGGGGACTTGGGGTTTACTCTTGAAAAGGAATCCCAAGATTATGACTGGGACTTGCTCCTAAAAAGGAGGCCCAGGTTAGGGGGCTTGGGGTTTACTCTTGAAAAGGAAGCCCAAGATTATGACTGGGACTTTCTCCTAAAAAGGAGGCCCAGGTTAGGGGACTTGGGGTTTACTCCTGAAAAGGAAGCCCAAGATTTATGACTGGGACTTGCTCCTAAAAAGGAGGCCCAGGTTAAGAATTAAGGTTTGGGGCTTACTCCTGAGGAGGATGCCCATTTTTGAGATTGGGGATTACTCCTGAGGAGGATGCCCAAGTTAAAGGATTATGATTGGGGCTTACTCCTGAGGAGGATGCCCAAGTTTAAGGAATTAAGGTTTGGGGCTTACTCCTGAGGAGGATGCCCAAGTTTGGGAACTTAAAGAATTTGGGGCTTACTCCTGAGGACGATGCCCAAGTTAAAGGATTTATAACTGGGGATTATTCCTGAAAAGGAGACCCAGGTTAAGGATTCTCTCATCTTAAAGGATGAGGTTGAATGAATGAACTCTCCATATTTAGTGACATAAGGATATTTAAATCACTAGGTTTTGAGAGATATTCCACAGAATTCCTTTCAGATAAGGAAGTCAAATCAAGAAATCATGCCATAAATGGCTTTGAAGAGTGTCTTGAAGACTGAATCTTGAAAAGGAAAGGTGTGATGGCTTAAGAGGGGTAAAAAGAGCAAGATAGGCACCCAAAAAGGTAGGGGTGCGCAAGTCTTGAAAGGCGCGCAAGTATTGCGGCGACGCGCAAGTATTGGTCGCGCAAGTATACTTGCGCGACATGAGGGGTACTTGCGCGATTCTAAAACATCATTAGAATATTTGAGCGACTCTTTATAAATCCCTTTAGAATCCTCTTGAGGTTCTTCCAGAAAAGGGACGCGCAAGTTCTATTGAAGGGATAAGGCGGCGCGCAAGTGTTGATGAGTTTCAACACTTAGGCCTTCCTTCTTCTCTTTAAATCTTCCATTCTAGGTAAGAAATTACCTTTAGAAGTGTTCCAGAAGCTTTGAGAAGAGACTTGGGCGTCGGGAGCTTCAATCCAAGTTTCTGGAAAAAATACTCTCGAATGGGGGGCCCATAGGGTCTATTTATAGGCAGGAGAAGACCCCGGGCGGTTACCACTTAGGTCACGCAAGTGACTTGCGCGACCAAGGGCGTCGCGCAAGTGTACTTGCGCGACAGTGAGATAACTTGCGCGGTGCAGTTGCTGTTGACCCTTTCTTCCTGCCTTTGTCGATTTTTGATGTTTTCTTCAAAGTATGAATCACTTTGAGCTCAGATATTCCCTTTTCCGATCTTTAGATTCTATGACGAAAGGAGCATCAACAAAAGTCCCCCCTCAGAGTTGGATCCGGAGAGAAATGAGGATTTGACTCTGAGGAAATCAAATTTTGAATCATATAATTGCTCAATATTACCTAAATCATACAAAATGCATGTTTAGTGAGCTGGAACTTGACTTTTATTCAGAGTTCCTTTGTCTTTTGTGGGCAGTTTAAAGTCATGCATGCTGGACATAAAGGGGCTATTGTTTAAGGTCGAAATAGCATTGACCAAATGGATTAAAATGGATTCAATTCCTTGACAATTTATCTGAAAACATATTACCATACTCAAGTATGAGAGAAAATATGTAAACTATGGCTTAAGAATATTTGAATCTGAGGAATGATATGAAAAAGAGCTAAAAGGCATTAGAAGAAGTAGTTTCCAAGAATGAAGTTACTATTATTTAACAAAACCCGTTAGGGGGTTGAAATATGCAGGGCCACCTATGGGCATTGGCTACATGGTCAAATAAATAACATCTTTCGGCTGAAAAGTCTGTTATGTGGACTGTTTATGCAAGGCCACCTATGGGCACGTGCTACATATTCAGGCAAAAGAACTCCCAGAAATTTACTTTCCTCCTGCTAAAAGCCAGTGAAAGTTTATGGAGATTCAAATTTTCTAAAGTATAGAGTTTTTTGTATTGAAAGAGGTACTTGAATATGGAGAAGATATTTCCGAACAAGAATATCGAAGAACTAGATTAATATCACTCCTACGAAGGTCTAACCCAAACGTAGGGAAGAAGAATAAACCATAGACTTGAATACTTTCAGATCATGAAAAAGGATATGGGACAAATATGTTAAGGATGGCTATTTTTTTGCGGATCCCTACATACTGTCGTTTAAGAAAAATAAGGACAAAAGAGGCATTCTTCCCAAGAATGAAGTTACCATTATTTAACAAACCCGTTAGGGGGTTGAAATATGCAGGGCCACCTAAGGGCATTGGCTGCATGGTCAAATAAATAGCATCTTTCGGCTGACAAGTCTGTTATGTGGACTGTTTATGCAAGGCCACCTATGGGCACATGCTGCATAGTCAGGCAAAAGAATTCTCAGAAGTTTGAAATTTTTGTGATTAGAAGTCATGAAAAGGGTTATGAAGATCTGAAAATATTTAAGGTTAGGATTATAACACATAAAGATGGGTATTGTCCAATGTATATAGAGATACATAGGTCAATGATAACCATAATCACGTTGTGACTGGGTCCTGAATTGAAATTTTGGACTTCACTACGTATCTCATAAGAATGAGAATCAAGCCATACGTAGTTCTTGAAATGCAGTTTGACGTCGTGCAGGACGAAAGTATGAGTGATATTAGTTTAGGGTCATAGAATTCGGACCATAATAATGAATACACAGTGTGTGTTTTCATGAGGACTTTTCAGCCAAGGGACTGAAAGTGAAATTTGGGGTTAGGCCCAAAAGACTTGGGGCTGGATTCAAGGGATACTCGAACATTCCTATGTATCCCATAAGGATGGGAATCAAGCCCACGTAGTTCTAGAACTACCCTTTGTACAAATTTGGTTTGTACATGTGAAGGGTGAAAGGGGACTTTAGTGCAATGATGGTTTAACCAGAGAGAAAAAGTTTAGGCATTACCATGTATGCACGTAGTCTTTTGAAAATGAAAACCATGATTGAAAAATCAATGTCAATAATAGTTCTCTCTCAAATGAGGAAATCAAAGAATATTGTAGTTTATTGTCGTACCGGACAAAAGTGTTGCATAGTTTAACGTCATATAACAAGGACGAAATTGAATCAATGTAAAGATATTGATTCTAGGTGCGGTTTCACGAATCAACATCATATGAGATGGTGGTGAACCGATGTGAAGAGATTGTTTTTGGGATTGAACCCTGGGAGGTTGCCTACATACCCAGCCTGGAGGGCAAGGATCAAAGTCCGTGTAGTTCAATTAAAGAATGAATTAATGATCAAGTTATTCTTGGGGACAACAATCTAACTAAAATGTTGTTGGGACTTACACATGGTTAGTGGCCCAAATGGAGTGTTATGGTTGATGTTCGCTCTAAGCTCACGTGAGTCATACTCGGTGTGAGAAACAAGAGGTAACAATAACCTTAACGATGCACAGTTTAATGTCATGTGGGATATATAAAGGAACTATGTAGTTTAAATTCTTGCAGTTAGGACTATTGGTGCTACACATTTTAGTGTCATGTAGCAGGGACAAAATACAGTTTAATGTCATTGTAGGACATATCAAGGATTTTCTGTACAGTTTAGCATCATGTAGTTAGGACGAATGGGGATAAAATAGTTTAACGTCATATTGGACGAAAGGGGGACTGTGCAGTTTAATATCATGCAGTAAGGACAAAATAACACACCATTTATGTCATGTTGGACGAAAGTGCGAATAGTTTAAGGTCATATGCATGGACCATGGATGGTGCAGTTTAATGTCATGCTGGACCTTTGATGATTATATAGTTTAACGTCTTTCCGGACGTGAGGGACTTTTATACAGTTTAGAGTCATGTAGTTAGGACGTCACAGTTTAACATCTTGCTGGACATAAGGGATTTGCAAATAGTTTATGGTCATATACATGGACCAGGGATGATGCAATTTAAGGTCATGCTGGACGGTTTAGGGAATTTTTTCACAGTTTAATGTCGTGTGGGACGAAGTTGCAGTTTAAAGTCATACTGGACCATTGCTGTATAATTTAACATCATATAGCAAGGACGAACTGGTGCTGTACAGTTTAAAGTCATGTAGCTAGGACTAAGGTGAACCAATATGAGGATATCAGTTCTGGGGACTTTTTACAGTTTATCGTCATGCTGGACGTTGGAAGTGTCACACAGTTTAATGTCATGTTGCTAGGACATAATATAGTTTAATGTCATATCGGACAAAATATAGTTTAATGTCATCTCGGACAAATAATAACCAATGTGACAGTTTAACGTCATGTTGGACGATAAGGGAACTGACACAGTTTAACTTCATGATGGACGATGAAAGTTCCACATAGTTTAATGTCATGTTGCTAGGACATAATATAGTTTAATGTCATCTCGGACAAATAAGGAACTTCTGTACAGTTTAATGTCATGTAGATAGGAAATAATACAGTTTAGTGTCATGTAGGACATATCATGAACCAATGTGACTGTTTTGGATCTGGGAACAATATTTTGTGTTTATACAAAATACTTCTTCAGAAATCTGGCATTAGTTGGAGTCGTGATGTGTTCTCCATCCATTGATATTAGAGAATACGCTTCATTGGAGTAGACCTTATGTATTGAATAAAGTCCTTCCCATTTTGGTTCAATCTTGGGAGGCTTCTTTCCTGGTATCATTGGTTCTCTGAGAACCAATACCAATTCTCCCTGAATGAATGAATGAAGACGAACTTTTTTGTTAAAAGCTCGTGCTATTCGATTCTGATAAATTTCCAAGTGGTGCAAAGTGCACAATCTTTTCTCATCTAACTGTTCCAATTCATTCAACTGCTTTTGGGATTGCTCATCTGTAGATAACTGATCAAAAATGGCTATTCTGAGTGAGAGCAATTGAACTTCAATTGGCAAGACTGCTTCTGTTCCATATACCAATGAATATGGAGTTGACCGCGTTGCATTGCAAGTGGTAGTCCGATAAGCCCATAAAGCATGAAAGAGTTCATCAGGCCATGACCTCTTATCTTTATCCACCATCTTTTGCAGTATATTTGAAAGAGTCTTGTTGAAGGCTTCTATCTGGCCATTAGCCGCCGCATGATATCGAGATGAATGGTTGGACTTAATGTTGTATTCTTGATACAATTTCTTTACCTCAGAAGAACAGAAGTTGGTGCCGTTATCCGTCAATATGGTATGAGGGACACCAAATCTAGTAATGATGTTAGACTTGATGAAGCTAACAATGCATTTAGAACTGACTTCTTTGAAAGGTACTGCCTCTGCCCATTTGGAAAAGAAATCAGCAGCAGTAAGAATGTACTTAAACTGCTTGGTCGTAGCTGAAGGGTAAGGTCCAACCACATCCATTCCCCATGTGGAAAATGGCCATGAGTATTTAGCTGTATGAAGAAACTCTGGAGGTTGATGAATGAAGTTGGAATATACTTGGCATGAATGACACTTCTTTGTGAAATTAACAAAATCTTGTATCATTGAAGGCCAAAAGTATCCAAGCCTTCGAATTTGATCAGATAGTCTATGTCCAGACTGGTGGGCACCACAGACTCCTGCATGCACTTATTTCATGACAGTCATTGTCTCTTCACCATCAATGCATCTGAAGAGAACTCCATCAAAACCACGTTTGTAGAGAATTTTCTCAAGGTGGTTTGGGCTATCAGAAAGAGTAAAATTGACCACACGTCGCCGGATTTGTTCTTTCTCAGCTCTATCAGGTGGAAGTGTTCCATTTTGAAGGTATTCCCTGATAGGTGACATCCATCCTATAGTATGACCATACGGTTCAGGAATGGGACCAATTTCATTAATTTCCTCTGTTCTGACTTGAACATAAGGTAAAATTGCATGACGGTGGGCAATACAGATGGTTTTCTCGTCCTGATTTGGATCTGCTAAAGTTGTGGCTATATTAGCCAGTGCATCATATTAAGCATTTTGTGATCTTGGGACATAAGAAAATGCCGGTTCTGAAGGGAATTCCGACATTAACTCTCTGACGTAATCATACAAAGGGATTAATTCTTCTTTTCTGATGGCATAATCCCCATTGACTTGTTTGATTACCAGGTCTGAATCACCTTTTACCTTTAAGTGATTCACTTGTGCTTGAAGCGCTAACTCCAATCCTGTAATGAGAGCTTGGTATTCAGCTTCATTATTGGTACCACCTTCCCACAACAAAAAGGAATAAGGTAACACTGCCTTATCTGGAGAAATGAGCACAATTTCTAAACAAACTTTGTTGAATTTAGGATTTTCCATTTTCTTCCCTGTTGGACTTCTAGAAGCACCATCAAAATACATTTCCCATGTTTGAGGACTCTCTTGAATAGAGAAAACTTCCTCATCAGGGAGTTCGATATCTGAATACGTGTCTTCCACTGAAGGATGTTCAGCCAGGAAATCAGCCAGAGCTTGGCCCTTAATTGCCTTTTGAGACACATACTGAATATCGAACTGCTGTAGAATAACCGCCCACCTTGCCAGACGTCCTGTAAGCATTGGACGACTAAGGATGAATTTGAGCGGATTATTACGAGATACCAATTGGACCTCGTGATGTTGCAGGTAGTTTCTCAATTTCTGAACTGCAAAGATTAATGCTAGGCAGCACTTTTCAATACTTGAATACCGGGTTTCTGCTTCAAGCATAGTTCTAATGAGATAGTAGAGACTATTTTCATTCCCAGCATCATTCTTTTGAGCGAGAAAGGCACTCAATGATCGCTCTAAAGCTGTCACATAGAGGATAAGCGGTCTACCCTCAACAGGTGGCATGAGTACTGGTGGACTCAAGAGGTATTTCTTGAGAATATAAAATTCTTCTTGACATTCTTCAGTCCACTGGTAAGTGACTCCTTTCTTCAATAATTTGGTAAAGGGTAAACTTTTTCCTGCCAAATTGGCGATGAAACGCCGAATATAGGCTAAGTGTCCTTGAAGTCCTCTTAATTCTTTCAAATTCTGAGGAGGTGACATACCAAGGATTGATTTGGTCTTCTCAGGATCGACTTCAATACCACGATGGCGTAAAACAAAGCCGAGGAATTTTCCTGAGGTTACCCCAAAAGCACATTTTAAGGGGTTCATCTTCAAATTATGTTGTCGAAGCTTGTGGAATATGACTTCCAAATCAGCCAAGTGATTAGAACGTTGTTTGGATTTAACCACCAAATCATCTACATAGCATTCAACAAACTTCCCTAAAAGAGGTTTGAAGATACGATGCATGGCGCGTTGATATGTTGCACCTGCATTCTTTAAACCAAAGGGCATCACCCGGTAACAAAACACACCTTGAGGAGCTATGAAGGCTGTATATTCCTCATATTCTAGGGCCATTCGGATCTGATTATATCCGGAATATCCATCCATGAAAGAAATTACTTCATAGCCAGTCGTCGCATCAATTAAGAGTTCTGTAATTGGAACTGGGAAATCATCTTTAGGACAATACCGATTAAGATCTCTGAAATCGATGCAAACCCTAATTTGTCCGTTCTTCTTCTTTACAGGGACAATATTAGCCAACCACTTGGGATATTGAACTTCTCTGATGAAGTTGGCTTTGATCAGCTTATTCACTTCAGCTTCAATTTTGGAAGCATAGGTTGGGTGTGTTCTTCTCGCGGCTTGCTTAAAACCTCGATGTTCTTTTGGTAAACCCAAATGATGAGTAGCAACATCAGGATCAAGCCCAAGAATTTCTGTATAATTCCAAGAAAAAATATCTTTATTTTTCTTTAGAAAATAAATATACATCTCTTGCTCTTCAAGGGTCATGGCCGCACTAATTAAAGTGGGGCATGGATCTTTCTCTGTACCCAGATTTACTTCTCTGAGTTCATCCACAGTGGTAGAGATACCCTCTTCAAATGCTGGAGGAGCATCTCTAAGATCTTCCTCTTCCTCTTCATCATGTGTTATTTCTTCCGTTTCTACTTGAAAATTAGATGAAAAAACGAAATTCTCATGATTATAAGAGATGTCAAAATTTTCACATTTTGAAGAAGAAGCTTCCATTTCCGACCCTATTGATGATAAAGAGTATTCTTTGAGAAATAAAGAGGAGATGATGGATTGAGAATCGACATCATTATTCACCTCTGGTGTTTCTATAACTTCTTCTGGCCTGATTAGCGAAGTATAGACTTGTTGGACTTCAGCAGATGAAATGAAAACGTCACCACTTATGCTTTCATCACTGCTTGGTAGGTTACCAATTTCTCCCATGTTGTCTGGCTCGATTGTCGTAATTGACATTATAGATCTTTCCATAAGAGTATTTTGATTTGGGCCTATTTTGTCAATTTAACTGATAGGTAACACATAATCTGTACTCACATGTGAAAATGGATTTATTGGAATTTTCTCCAAACCATATGGAGCATTAACTTTGATAATTTCCTTCATTGTAGATTTTTCTCTTCCCTTCATGTGATAAAATTCCGCCTCAATGTATTGAGACTCACATGTCTTGAACGGGGCCTTATCACCATACAATGTTCCAACTTCACCATCGAAACAGTATTTGAGACATTGATGGTATGATGAAGGAATAGTTGCATGTTGATGTAGCCAGGGTCTTCCAAGCAAGATATTGAAAGCTGAGTCTTGATCAACAATCATGAAATCCGAATTGGATACAAGATCTCCAAACTGAGTTCTGAGTGTAACTTCTCCCAGTGGTTCTTGTTCATTTTTATCATATCCTTGTAACATCATGGTAGAAGGAGATAAATCAGATTCCGTGAGGCCCAATCGACGAAGTGTACGAATGGGCATGAGGTTGACTCCTGAACCATTGTCAATGAAAGATCTTCGAACATCTACACCATTGACTTTTCCAGATAAGTAAAAAGGTTTTATGTGCCCATGAACAACATCATCTTCATCTTTATCAGTAAAAGATATCACTGCATGGCATTCTGCAGGATTATTCTCTATGTGATAGATTTCAGCTGCAGCAATTTCAGCTTCAAACTCCTGAGGACTTGACAAAGATTCGATGATTGCTTCCCGAAGATCTTTTGACAGATTCAAATCATCCAAAATTGATAACTTGGCTGGTACTTGGGCCAAGTGTTTCAATATATCATACTTTTGATCTAGAGGTCTGCGTTTCCCAATAGGAATATGCGGTTTAGCAGGTGCCTTGGAAGTAGATGCTTTGGAAGCTGATGCATCTTGTATTGAAGTTGGCAACATCCTTGGTTTTGGAAGATTAGACTGATTAGATCCATTTACTTGATGAGATAAAGAAGATGGAACCTTTAATCGGTCTTCCAAAATAACTGTGCCAAAACTGAGTTGTCCATTGGCAGAAGAACTTGCTTGTTCTTTTTGAGCTCGCTGAAGGGCTCTACCACGAGTTTCTGCTGCATATACAGTGCTAGCAGGGGTAAAATTAGAGTAGTGGCTTCGGAAAGATCCACGTCTTCCCCTATATCCTGAACCTCTAAAACCTCCTCGGATTCCCTTATTTGATACAGGGAATTCAGGCTCATCAAGACTGGAATATGGATCTGTTAATTGAATCATATTAACAGAACCAAAGATTAACTCTTCGTCTGATAAAGACTCTTCCTGGTTAGCCCGTTTAGGCTGTGCCGTTTGATGGGGCGGTGCCCATGGCTTTGAAGTAGATGGCATGAAATCTGCCAGAGTCAAAGAAAATTTAGGCTTTGATACATACTCATCTTCTCCTAATTCCTCTTTCTTCTTTGAATTGCGCTGCCCTTTTGAGGATTTGTCTTTTGATGGAGGCTTTACTACAGATTTTGTAGGAGACACAATTGGCTTCTTCAATTGTGTTCGCAAAATGGAATGGGTCCGATTGATTGTATTTTTGACCATCCAATCATCATATTTTTTCGCAGTTTTGCTTTTGACTTCCTGCCACTCGCCTCCTTCCTCTGGATCTGTAGTGGTAATACACGCTACATGAGCTGAAGAACCCTTCAATTTGACTTGTCCCAAGTCAACCATCTTTTGCAGGAGGTCTTTAAAGACAAAACACTCCTGGATGGGATGCCCCAACATTTGATGAAAGGGATAATAATTGGGACGGTCTTCATCTCCTTCCTTGTTTGGCCTCTTGGGCACTGGTAATTGAACCAAATTATTTTCCAGAGCTGAAATGAAGTAACCAGGAACTTGCTCACTTCAGAAAGAGTATGTTTTACTCTACAAATCCTAAAATTGTTTTCGTCATTGATCTTTTTGATCATTTGGACGAAACAGCCTTTTTTGTTGGCATTCAGGAGGTGGAGCCCTTCGAGAAGATGAAGGTTTTAAAGTAGAAATAGGTACAGGTGCTTGTTTAAGCATAACTGTAGCAGTTTCCGCTTTACCCATTCTCCTTCCTGGAGCTGATGGAATTATACGAGATTTAACCTTAGCCTGTATAAGGGAATCTTCAATCTGTTGAGCGATTGAAGTAAGGTCTCGAAACCCTCCTGTGTATTTCACAGGGATCAATGGCGTGCGTAATTCGTCACGCAAATTTTCCACACAGATTGGCAATAGTTCCTCCTGAGGGAGAGCTAAACTCAGGGAATACGTTAATCCCTTCCAACGAGAAATGAAATTAGACTCTTTCATTCTCCCTTTTCTTGCAGTTTGTAAGATCGAAAACTGTCGTTTTTGGAAAAGTTGAGCTGAACTGAAGAAGGAATTTTTGACGAAGATCCTCCCATCCGATGATTGACCGGGATTGCAAGCTTGTATACCAGACAAAAGCTGGTCCTTGCAAGGTTCGCACGAAGCATCTGAGTTTCACTGCTTCTTGCTGCTCTGGAGTTCCCATCATAGGATCACAACAAGACACGTAATGCGTCAAATGTTGTTCAGGGTCGCCTGATCCATTGAAAGTAGGGAAAACAGGGTTTCCAAAACTGGATGGAGGAGAAATTGAATCTACCCATTCAGGGTAAACTCTCTTTTCAGGTTGAACTTGCGCCCGTTTCCCTTCCATAGTTTCTAACCGAGCTGTTAATGACTCAATAGTAGTTATTAACTTTTGAGAAACATCGGGTTGAACTTGGTTTTGGGTAGGTGCAATGAATGGAGCTTGGATAGACGTGGTGGTTGGTGCTGCAACTGATGGTAGTGCTGCCAACCGTTGTTGCGTTTGACCCATAGGATTAGACCTCTGAGGGTGTACTGATAAAGGAGGATATTCCTGATCCATCTCAGTAGTTACAACAAATTCCTTTGGCTGTCGGACTTCAGCATTCTTAAGAAGAAGACTACTCTGAAATAGTTCTGCATTCAACCTTATTAATTCTTTGATTTCTTCCTCCTGTTGTGAAAACCTTTTCTCTAATGAGAGAGATTGACCTCCTTCAGAGGAAGGGTGAGAAGTAACCTGATTCTTTCCTTTCCCCTTATTGGATCCTTTTCGGAGAGGGGGAAGTGGTTTACTTGAAGGAATACCCAGATTTTGGGTAAGCCTTTGATTACGTGTGTGCACACCTTCTTCATTTAGGTCTGTGTGCGCAACTTCTTGAGCAGGAATCTCTTCATCTGATCCCTCTGATTGAGCCTCATCTGGTGAATCAGCAGAAACAGCATTGATGACATTAATGGATGCATATTGCATGGAATCCTTTCTATCAGCATTTCTGTGATATTGTCTTCTTCCATGTCCATGATGAGACATGGCATTCCGTTGACTTCATCCCTCAGGAATTTCTTGGAGAACCGTCACTTGGAGAGAATCTCCTGATAGCTTGGCTCTTCGTTCCTCTTGAGGCTTATTCCCTAATCGAGAGAATATTGACTTTCTCTGAGGGAGGGATTGAGGATTTGAAAAAGTCCCCAGTCCGGTGGACTGGGGATGTTCCCGCTGCTTCCGCTCAACTCCTCGAATCCCATTTGTTGACTCTGAGGGTTGGTTTAGAGAAGTCCCCAGTCTGACAAGCTGGGGTGTCTCTTGACATGCTATGTCTGAGATATTCTTAAAATCTCTCTTGATCTTGCGAATCTTAGTTCGGAAATTAGCTGGATGCATTAACCTGTATCCACTTTTATCACCTGGTTCAACAGACCGTTGGATGATTTCCAAAACTTCTGTCATTTGATGACGTGTTTGCTCCAGACGAGAGGCTTGCGCAATATTCTCGCCTGCTTGATGTAGGAGCAATTCAACAACTTGTTCTCTATATACTTGATTTTGAGAGGAACTAGTTGAAGCCTGTTCTTGAGCAATCTTTTGATTATGAACAAAGCCCATTGACTGTGGCCGGCCATGGGCAATAACATTGCATGAAACCATTTTCAGCGGGCTTTGCTGACTGGAAAGCACTGTGAAATGTAGTGCTCCGTGAACACCCCATCCTCTGATATGAACACCAGATGGAGCATTGGCAATTAACTGACACAATTTTCTTAATGTGCCAAGGCATGAACGTTGAAGGGTTCTCTGTTGCTTTTCAGCCTTCGGATACCGAGAGACTGATAGAGATGCCAAATCAATCTGACATTGTAGCCCTTCTATTATCTTAAGATGATTTTCATATTCATCATAAGATAATACCTTCTTCTTTAATTGACAAAGAGTTTTCCACAAGTTGAGACGAACATCATGGATTCCATCATCCGTCAACATCTTTGGAATGTCATACTGGGAGTCAGCCAAAGTCCAAAACATGACTGGTATTTCACCTTTTGCCAGTTTTTTTCTCATGTTCAACATTTCCTCTTTATCATTAAATGAAGATTCTTCTACCTGTTTTGACCAGAGTTGGTGTTTCCTTGTTGCTTCATCGGATTCAACAAGATTGGTAGAGAGATCATTGATCAAACTAGAAGATGCATGACTTAGGGGTGGTTCGGAGAATGACCTACACCCTGGGCTATCTTCTGATTGAGAAATTATTTCACTTGTTAGCGATAAAGCATCAGACATGACTGGTTTCGCATTTTCAAGTGCCTCAAGATAAGAGGGCTTTCTCGGCACTACATTATCCACTGGAGTATTTTCCAGGCAATGTGAATCACTACTGCGGAGAGGACTTTCGCAGCGAAGTTCATCATCATGGGGAGGACCACCATAATGGGTTATAGCAAAAGATGAGATCTCTTGCTCCTTGGTCTTCTGACCACACAGAGGGTTCCTGTGGCTCTCATCTGAAGAAGAAACTTCAAGATTGACCGAACTTTCATGAAGCAAGCCTTCATGAAGAAGTGTCTGTTGAAGACCTTCAAAATTAATGTTCCCGTTATTGGGAACTGAGGGAGTAGAATCTTGAATTCCGACAGATAAATGTATGAGGGCTTCAAGAACTCCAGCATCGAGCAAGGCCTGGTTGCAGATTGGCCTTTGATCTCCTGACTGTGCTGGGCGGATCTTTTTCTTAGATGCCTTCTTACTCACTTTAGAAACCACTTGTTGACGAAAGTGGTTACTCTGAGCAGGTGTATGTTCCTGATCAGGAAAGATGGTCAGGTTAGGCTGACGATCTCCACTCAAATCAGGTGTATGTGCCTGACTTGGTTGTCCGTATGATATGGGGGAGTATTCCCCATAACCCTCTTGGACTGGAACAGATGTGTGTGTCTGTTCCGGAGTGAATCGTTGATGTGTCACTCCACTGCTATGGATAGATTTATTTGTCTGTCCCTGAGATGATGCTGAAGATGTTATGATATCCTGGCAAGCATCCAGAATATGAGCAGGAATTTGCTTCTTCTCTTTCACCATTGATAAAATATGTTTGGTGACTTCAGCCGCCGGAACGGGAATATACGCCCATTTTGGGTTTGGAGTAGGTGTATGTGCCTTCTCCTGTCCTCCTTTTCCTGTCAGTGAATCCTGACAGTACTCAAGTGTGGAGGCAGAGAGTTGAGTCTTCCTCCTGTTTGTCGTCGGGGCTTTCCAACTGACTTCTCTGTGCGCTACCAAGCGAGACTGTTGGTAGGCTTGATTAGTATTAGCAGGTGTATGTGCCTGCTGATTACACTTCGCCAAACGCGGTTGACGAGATTCATCATATGTAGTCAGACGAGCCTGCTGACTAACTGGTGATGTATAAGTAGGTGTATGTTCCTGCCTATAGTACTCCGCCAGAATTGCCTGGCGGGATTGGCGTGATGCTGCCAGACGAGTCAGCTGGACAGCGGAATTAAAATGGGCAGGTGTGTGTGCCTGCTCGTTGTTTGCCACCAAGTTAGGTTGGTGGACTTCTCCGGAGATGGCAGGGATGACAACCTGCCCATTGTTAACCGGATTCCGTCTCTGGCAGTTCATCTTGCCTGCTCTGGTTCGAGGAACCTGAGCGGAATTCCTGGAGTCGGTACCCTCATCATGTTGAGGGCGCACTACCGCATGAGTCTGGCGGCGATTGTTGATGGGAGCCCTTGAGAAGGACTCTTGTCTTTTTGAATTAAGGTCCTGCGGGACCTGCTCATTCACTTCCTCAGAGTAAGGGAGTGAATGGAAATTGTGTTCCAGGGATAACGACCCGAAACGGTTGGAGACGGTAGTCAGCGCCGCCTGCTTCTTGATCGCTGGCCGCCATTTTCCGGACGACCAGGTAGAGTTGTTAACTTGGAGGGCTTGACGAGCGGCCTCCAGATTTGGGATAGTACCGTTGCGACGGTACTCCTTAACCGGTGCATTAGAAACCCAGCATTGAAGACGCTGAGTTGGTGATGTCATCCTTAGAGCGGACGACGTTCCAGTAGGAGTAGCAGCATTGGTTTTCACAGCAGCAGACCTCATAGTAGAGGTGTTCACAGCAGCAGTATTCAAAGGGGTGAATTTAAGAAAAGCCATTTTGCAGAAGATCTTGAGAAAAGAGTGCCTGTTCCATATAACAGACATAATCAAGATGAATCTGGCCACTGCATCTTTTGGATGAGCACATTTCAATGATTGATTTGTTGGACCAAGGGGACTAACAAATAAGAAGAACATCACTTTAACTTGGTTAAGGATTCACGTCGGTTTCACCATTTTTTGTTTCTCACGGATTTCGGGGATGACCTCCTGGACGGGAGATTCAAACGTTCCGATCGGTTTCTAGCGGGTTTGTTCGTAGAACCGGAAACATCCAATGATTCCACATCGGTTTGGACCTACTTTCCAAAGGTAGGTGCTCATTAGTTTGTGGACTAATGAGGCTTAGGAATTTTCATTGGTCGAGAGGATGGGAGGTCGGACTCATCACACCTTTTTGAGGGGAATTATTGTCTACTCTGGGACTCTCTTTATAGATTTAAGTTATGTTCGTGAATCCTTATTACATTACCAAGTATAAAATGAGTTTTCCTTTAGTTTTAACAATCAATGATTAAATATGCAAGAAATTTAGAGAATTTTTTATATGTATTCGAGGTTCTTCATCAATAGAGAATCATCTATATCTGTTTATAGATTCTTGGTCAATGGTATCCTTCAAAACATTTATATAAAAGTCTTTTGGTCATTATGATGACCATGCTGGTTTTAAAGCCACTCAGTGGGGCACTTGAATTTTATCATCATTCAGAAAGACGGGTATTATTTCAAAGTTGGGATCGAACCCAAAAAATGGGCTACCTACATATCCTTTGTTTTGGAAAAGGAATCATAACCCACGTAGTTCGAGTAATGGAGTATGATGTTTATGATTGATGGATCAAAGAAGAATGTCATAATTACTTTTACACTCTAAGCTCACGTGAGTCATGCTCGGTGTGAGAAACAAGAGGTATTGGTAAAAATTAGACAATTGTGCCATGAAAGATGCAATCATAAGAAATTGTTTGGGGCTTATGTATGTATGACTGCCCAAATAGATGAAGGTTTAGGATTTACTTTTAGGGAGAAAATCCAGGAACAGGGTCCATAAAGGTATATGTGCTTTATGGAGATTTGAATACTCTAACTTGGGACTTATTCCTGAGAAGGAAACCCAAATTAGGAGAGGATTGATAATTGGGTTTTACTCCTGAGAAGGAACCCCATATCAAACATAATTTAGGACTGGTTAAGAGAAATTAAGGGGCTTGGGGTTTACTCCTGAAAAGGAAGCCCATAATTATGACTGGGACTTACTCCTAAAAAAGGAGGCCCAGGTTAGGGGACTTGGGGTTTACTCTTGAAAAGGAAGCCCAAGATTATGACTGGGACTTGCTCCTAAAAAGGAGGCCCAGGTTAGGGGACTTGGGGTTTACTCTTGAAAAGGAAGCCCAAGATTATGACTGGGACTTGCTCCTAAAAAGGAGGCCCAGGTTAGGGGACTTGGGGTTTACTCTTGAAAAGGAAGCCCAAGATTATGACTGGGACTTGCTCCTAAAAAGGAGGCCCAGGTTAGGGGACTTGGGGTTTACTCGTGAAAAGGAAGCCCAAGATTTATGACTGGGACTTGCTCCTAAAAAGGAGGCCCAGGTTAAGAATTAAGGTTTGGGGCTTACTCCTGAGGAGGATGCCCATTTTTGAGATTGGGGCTTACTCCTGAGGAGGATGCCCAAGTTAAAGGATTATGATTGGGGCTTACTCCTGAGGAGGATGCCCAAGTTTAAGGAATTAAGGTTTGGGGCTTACTCCTGGGGAGGATGCCCAAGTTTGGGAACTTTAAGAATTTGGGGCTTACTCCTGAGGAAGATGCCCAAGTTAAAGGATTTATAACTGGGGATTATTCCTGAAAAGGAGACCCAGGTTAAGGATTCTCTCATCTTAAAGGATGAGGTTGAATGAATGAACTCTCCATATTTAGTGACATAAGGATATTTAAATCACTAGGTTTTGAGAGATATTCCACAGAATTCCTTTCAGATAAGGAAGTCAAATCAATAAATCATGCCATAAATGTCTTTGAAGAGTGTCTTGAATACTGAATCATGAAAAAGAAAGGTGTGATGGCTTAATAGGGGTAAAAAGGGCAAGATAGG
The DNA here is from genome assembly GCA_963277665.1 of Viscum album. Lineage (NCBI taxonomy): Eukaryota > Viridiplantae > Streptophyta > Magnoliopsida > Santalales > Viscaceae > Viscum > Viscum album. The sequence goes on along the minus strand of OY728148.1, from coordinate 1,570,238,626 downwards.
CACCCAAAAAGGTAGGGGCGCGCAAGTCTTGAAAGGCGCGCAAGTATTGCGGCGGTGCGCAAGTATTGGTCGCACAAGTATACTTGCGCGACATGAGGAGTACTTGCGCGATTCTAAAACATCACTAGAATATTTGAGCGACTCTTTATAAATCCCTTTAGAATCCTCTTGAGGTTCTTCCAGAAAAGGGACGCGCAAGTTCTATTTAAGGAATAAGGCGGTGCGCAAGTGTTTATGAGTTTCAACACTTAGGCCTTCCTTCTTCTCTTTAAATCTTCCGTTTTAGGTAAGAAATTACCTTTAGAAGTGTTCCGGAAGCTTTGAGAAGAGACTTGGGCGTCGGGAGCTTCAATCCGAGTTTCTGGAAAAAGATCCTCTCGAATGGGGGGCCCACAGGGTCTATTTATAGGCAGGACAAGACCCCGGGCGGTTACCGGGCGGTTACCACTTAGGTCGCGCAAGTGACTTGCACGACCATGGGCGTCGCGCAAGTGTACTTGCGCGACAGTGAGATAACTTGCGCGGTGCAGTTGCTGTTGATCCTTTCTTCCTGCCTTTGTCGATTTTTGATGTTTTCTTCAAAGGATGAATCACTTTGAGCTCAGATATTCCCTTTTCCAATCTTTAGATTCTGTGATGAAAGGAGCGTCAACACATATGCATGTATCATCTCATAAGTTTACATTGAGGACAATGAAATATTTTAAGTGTGGGGGAGGGGACAAAATTTTTGGGGTAGTTATTTAGGATTTTAATGTGTGTGTTTTGTGTGTAATTTCTATTAATTTTTTGGTTGAAAGTTTCAAAAAAACAAAAAAAAAATCTATAAAAAACATATCATTTAGCATGCTCCTTTGAATATAGAATATATAGAAAATTTATATTTCCAAAATTAATTGGTGGCATAATCAACATGAAATATTTCTTTATGAAAGGGTTTATTTTTTATAAAAATTGAAGTCATCAATGATATGATTGGTTGTTTCATTATAAAACCTTTTAGATTTTGACACCATTCTCTATGATATTTTTTTCATGGTAAATTAGGTCACTAATTTCTCTAAACAAATTTTCACACAACCATGACTTGCAGAATTTTTTCTACTAAATAAAAGGTATATCCAAGTTAGGTAAAATCATTCATTTTATATCAATAGTTTATTCATAGGTTCTTTTCTCTTCTAATCGGTTTCATAATTGTTCCAAATCGACCTATGTTTCTATACCTGTTATCTGAATGTTGTACGCCCTAAAAAAACAATAAAATCAAAAAAAAATAGTAAAAGCACAAAATATGGGTTCTGTCTTGATAAGGTCAAAATCCACTCTTCCTCGACCTTTGATTTTGTTATAACTATTACAATAAGTGTTGTGAGGAGATCAAACAAGGGTTGAGAGTTTAGTGTGATATTTTTTCCAAGTGAAACTTTTGAAAAAACAACAAAAATAATAAATTAGAGGAGTGGTGAAATGTAAAACAATTGGGGATATTTAGATCAAGATATTATGGTTTGACTTTTAGAAATTCTTAAGTGAGTGGGTCTTGAAATTTAATTTTAACGGAATGTAGAACATGTTCAGTGAATTAAACCAGGTAAGAAGAACTATTTTACTTAACCTGAATATACTGAATAAAGGGTGGAGATATGAACTTGGAATGGTTGGCACACACACACGTGGGGAATTGGTGGCATGCTATACCCATAAATTGTTTCTTTACGATTAGTGTTAATCTCACTGGATTTTGTTTTGACACAATTTATGAGTCAATGACTGTAAAATTTATTGATATTGACCCTTAATGGGATTATTACTTATCCTATATTTCCTCTATAGATTAAGGAATATGAACATGCATATATTTTCACAATTTTTTGGAATAAATGAAATGAGTTTTTTTCAGAATATTGCAAAAGGGTAAGTGTGGGGGTGTAATTACAACACGATCCAATGCTTTATTTCACCCTTACATCGCTATTTTAGCTTATTTTATATTTAAAATTAAAAACATTATCTAAAATTTCACATACCATTTGGTTAAATTATTAAATTTTTATCATTGTTAAAAGGATAAATTTTACTTGTTTTCTTTATTTAGTTGTAGGGGGGTGATTTGGAGGGTAAGAGATGATCTAGAAAGAAAATGGGCCAAACTGCATGGAATCCCAAGGACATATGTCCACTGTTTTTAACATTACGAGAAATACGTGAATCCAAATGGGATGAATTGTTTTCAGATGATCCAAAATTCATTGGTCTACAACTCATATCAAGAAACCCAATCCCAATTCGGCTATCTGTGGTCCCATTTAAACTAATCTATCCAGGGGACTGAATATGCATAGAGTCAAAGATTTGGTTCTGTATTTCAGTCATATATCATTATGTAATCCTCCATTGGACTCCATATTTTACATGGATATATTCATGTTGATGGCCTATAACGTTTCTCTTTTTTACAAGTCTATATAAGTCCATTTACTAACCCAAAACCAATACACAAGTGGTATATAGAAATCCAAGTGCCCAAAACTACTTCCCATTTTGGCTATAAATTGGCACCTTGGGAACCCCATTTTCAATTTATACCAAGGTGTGAAGTGATTCCAATTTGGAGTTTTATATGAGTCATATCATCACCTTTGTGTTTTTGTAACTCCCTATACTCATAGGGGGGTCTCTTGAAGCAAGGATCCCTTCATCGAATCCTTCTGCTCCTTCTTATGTTGTAATATTTGTGTTTGTGTAATAAACTTATTAGTTACTCTTCTATTTATTCTATATTATTCTATTTTATTATTTTTTATTCAATTATATTATTATTTAATCATCTTATTTGTTTTTTAAATCAATTGTAGAAATTATATTGGGTTATACCCTTTCCAAACCTTTGCACACTCAACACGTTTCTACGATGACTACACTACCCATAGAAGAGTAGTTCTTGTTAGTAATCAATCTACCTCTTAACTTATTAATTCATTTATTTTAAATCAATGATATAATTTAATTAACTTAATATGATATATTAATTGAGTTTTTAATTTAAATTAAAATAATCAAGAAATTTAACAATTAACACAAAACACACGAGGTCGAGTATTGTGTGAGTTTTGTGAGTGTGGTCTTAATCGGTAATACAAAACCACATGGGATAAATTTTTAGAGTTAAAATACAATACATAAACTCAATTAATTCATATTTAAAGAGATTATATATTCCCTAATTCACTACTTACAGTAATATAGACTTGGAATGACAATCAAAGAATGGTGTTACGATTGCATGTTCTGAAGCTAGCCTTGGGATAATTCATTTCATCATTGTGGTTAAGTTAACTCCCAAAGGGTTTGAGGGTTAATAATTTATGGGATCATAATTAAGTGGATTTTAATTTAAATTATAGTGATTAATAATTAAATTAATAAGTATAGTTAGGTTGGTTTCACCTTTTAAAAATATTTTTATAAAAAAACATCTTCTTGTTGCATTTTCTCAATCTCATTTCAAAAAAAAACAAAAAAATACAATCTTCTTCCAGCATACTTCTTCTAGATTTATAAACAGAACCCCCAATACTTTTAATTAGTGTTTATTTATTTAGAATTATTTTCAAAGTACCTTTAATTTTTTATTGTAAATTACTTCCTCCTTTGAGAGATGACCTTGTTCAGCCACTCTGATGCACCTAAATATCTCGAAATCGAACATCAATTGAGAGCACCCATGACAGCGACTTTCAACCATTTCCTTGTTTTATTTTACCCATGATTGATGTAAAATTACTAGAACTTACTATATGATTCATATAGAGGAGAACTTATAGAAAATTCCCTTACAGAACTCAAATATTTTATGAAGATAATTTCCAAAAAAACTCCCAGCAATTTGGTATAAGGACTAAACAAATAGAGGTACATGAGGTAAAGAGTTTTAACTCCCCTTTGTTTGAAACTAAATTGGATGATATAATGTATCTTGTTAGAAATTTATCTTTGAAAAAAGTTTAGGAGACCACACTTTCTACACCCCCTTAAGTCTGATAGTTATGTAACTCCTTGCAGCGCTACACCAATGGATTCCCTCAAGTTTAAGGAACTAAAATCTATGATTCCATACACCAAATAAAATTATAACAACGACTATAAAGAAATAAAATATTTGGATATTATTAAAATATTCAATATGGAGTTATGAACCAATAGTCATAAAGACCACACTTCCAAAAATCTTTCCAACAAACTTCCCAGCCACCATCCCTTCAAATAATCACTTATCAATCTTTTAAAAGTTATTAGAAAGAATAGACTAAAGTACCTTCCATGAATTACTTGATTAAAAAAAGGTGTAGACTCAAAATAATAAATAAACTACTCTCATCACCCATGGTTCAACACTAAAGGAGATATAATGATAGTACTACCATATTGTGTCTACCATAAATGACTTAGAAAATCAAGTTTCTAGTAAGCTCAATTATAAGTTAATTATTAAACCTAAAAGAAATTTTAATTTTATTTCATTGAGGGGTGTAAAGGATATGAATAATAGTGAAGAATACCTATATATAGTTGAATTTTGAAGTGTAAAACCCATTGAACTTGAAGAATCTATCTCTAATAAGTAACTTTAAGAATAAGAACCAATGGAAATATCCTCATTGAAAAAGAATAAGGGAAAGGATAAGATGAAAGACCTATGTCAACCCCAAAATCCCTTCCCTTATAGAGTAAAACCACCCAAGAAAACTAATAAATAAATACTACTTTAATATGTCTTAAATATATTCAAAAAGATATAGATCAATATTACTTTTCAATAATTAATTTTACAAATCCCAAGGTATGTGAAATTTATCAAACAAGTTCATCGAAAATAGGTGATTGCAAGGAAATGAAAAGGTAAATTTAGGTATAAATATATCATCCCTGGTTACCACACAAATATCTAGGTAATAAAAATATTTTTTAATATTATTTATCCCTTTCATCAAAGGATATATCACTTTTTATGACACATAGTGTGATTTGATAGCATAGATTAATGTGATGCCTTACTCTATTTATTTTTACCTACATATAGGTGAGCTCAAAACCACTCGAATAGTTGTGAAACTTGATAACTGAATCATTTCCTATTTGATTGTAGTTATATAGTATGTACAGTAATTGTACATGGATATTTTTTCCCTTTCAAATTCAATATTCTGAATATATAGGAAGAAAAAGGTAAATTTGACTCCTCTATAATTATAATTAGGTTATTTTTAAATACTAACAAGATGATAATAGATGTTAATGAGGGATATAGTTTAGATAATTTTGTAGAATATAAAATGAACTTTAATATTCTTAATTCGATAAAATATCCCCATAAGGAGTGATTTCTTTTTACATTGAACTATTTTTAGTTTCCTTGTTGTTCTAAATAAGAGGTTGAAATACTTGATAACATCATTTGATTAGGAGAAGATTTGGAAGAACCTAATTTCCTTGATGAATCTATTTCCAAAAATTATCTCAATCTAGAAAATGTTATCTGTGATAATGAAAGTTATTTTTATGATAGTTATTTTGATGATTTACAAAAAACTGTCACTAACACTTCTTCTTTACATATGCAGGCTGCTAAGATGGACAAAACTAAGTTTAAAATATCTTTAGAAAACCCCATGAAATGGAAATGAAGTTTCTACCCTAAAATATAAAATATAAATATTTGACATAAAAGAAGAAACTACCAGTGATAATCCCAAACTATATAAAACCCTATCAGGAAAACTAACCACTATAAATTTTAAACCAAAACATTAGGGTAATATATCGGACACTAGGTAACATTCTAGAGATTAACCCTTCCACCCATATGTATAGTATTTTATTAGAAGGTGAATCTGGACCAGTGGGACAACCCCAAAGGTGGACTGACCTAACTCTCTTGGATGCTGTAAAAAGGAAGTAGAAATACTATTAAGATTTATAATCATATGCCCAATCTTATACTCTCATTGGGTAAGTCCCATTTAAATTATCTCAAAAAAAACTAGATATACAATAGTACAAAATGAGAACAATGATTTAGTGCCCACAAGAATTCAGAAAATCTAGAGTGTCAACATTGAATACTAAAAATTGAACCATCTGAAAAGAAAAGACCAATTCACCATTCCATTTCTAGACCAATTGTTAGAGAGGCTAGTTGGGAAGGGTCACTATTGTTTCCTTGATGGTATTTCTGGGTATTTTTATGTTATAATATCCCTATAAGACATGTATAAGACTAAATTCACCAACCCCTTTGGTATATTTTCCTATCAAAGGATGAAATTCAATTTTTTAATTCCCAACGTACCTTTAAATAGAGTATAGTAAGAATTATTCATATTTTATTGAGATATTCTTATAGGTATTCCTTGATAATTTCATTGTGTATCGAACATGTTTTGAAACTTGAATTGAGAGTCTGAAAAAAGTTTTCATAAAATGAATTGAGAAAAACCAGGATTTTAACTTTGAAAAATTACTTTTTTAGTAGAAAAAGAAAATGTGTTGGGACACATAATTTATAAGTATGTGATTATAATAGAAAATTCCAAAATTGATGTGATTTTTGTACTTCCTTACCCCACTACTGCTAGGAACATAAAGTCATTTTTAGGACATGTTAGATTTTATAAAAGGTTTATTAAGTAATTTATCAATATTTCTATTCCCCTAACTAACCTACTAAAAAATAGACTAACATTATTTTTGATGATTCATACATGATATATTTTTATAGGATAAAAGAGAGTTTAATCATAACCCCCATAATCTACCCGCCTAACTATAATTCTCTATTTGAGATATTATATGGTGCATAAAATAAATTTGTAGGAGCTTTGTTGTACCAGAAAGTCGGTAAGCACTCGAAAGTGATAACCAACACTTCTTATACCCTGGATACAACCTAAAAAAATACACAATAATATAAAAATAGTTTTTTTTCAATTGGTGTTCCTTTAGAGAAATTTGGGTCTTATCTATTAGTAATTAAAATAAATATTTACTCTGATCATGTAGAACTAAGATATATGATCAAAATGGATGATGTAAAACCAAGACTGGTGAGGTGGATGTTTTTAATGTAAGAGTTTGACTTGGATATAAAGGAAAAAAAATTATTGTAGAAATCTATTTATAGAACACTTGATTAGATTTCCTCACACTGATGAGGTAAAGTCACCCACTGAGACAAACTTGAATGATTCCTTCCCTATAGAGAAACTATAAAAAGTCACTCAAGTCCCCTAGTATATTATTCTAGTAAATTTTCTAGTCACATAAAAAGTAAGACCTTATTTACAAAGAATCAAAATTATAAATTAAAATTTCTTTCTACTTATTATTCTTGGGAAAATATATATTTATGGAATATTTTTAATGACCAAGTAATTATGAGATGCATTCCTAGGGAATAAATTAAATATGTTCTTACATTGTTTCATAAAATTGCATGCAAAGACCATTTTGGGCCTTAGATAACTTCAAGTAAGTTTTTGGAAGTATGATTGTTTCTGAAATTAATTTTTAAAGATTAACATAATCTTTTTAATTTATTCAAAAACTACCAGTTTACTAGTGGAATTTCTAAAAGATGTTAAATGACCCCAAAAAATCTATGAAATATTTGATGTTTGAGGATTATATTTCATAGTCCCATTTCCTATTTATTTTGTATTTTCCTATATATTACTAGAATTGGACTATTTTTCAAAGTGGATTGAGGAAAAATAAACCAAAACTGATGATTCTAAGGTTGTTATTGAGTTTTTAAAAATAAACAATTTTTTTAGATTTGGAGTACCTTGAGAAATAATTAGTGACCAAGGCACACACTTATGTGTAAAATCATGGAATTTCATATGAAGAAATATATAGTGCATCAAAAAACATCAAATGAGGATAAAACATAGACAAATGGGAAAGTATACGTTTCCAATGGAGAGATTAATAGAATTCTGGAGAAAATAGTACAACCCACTAGAAAGGAGTGGAGTTAGAAGATGGAGGATGTGTTATGGGATTATAGGTTTGTCTATAAAACTCTCTTATGTATGTCCCCATATATAATCATTTATGGAAATCATTATCACCTTCCTCACAAGTTGTATCATAAGGCTTACTAGACACCATTTTTTATTTTCACATATAACTCAACCTCCATGTTTCGAGGTGGTGTTTGAATAGTTATACTAAACTTTCATTATATAAAGAATGTGTAGAACTATAATCAAATAGTAGGTTTTCTATTCTTGAATGAATAACTAGTATACTCTTCACCATATCATTTTCTATATCCACCTTAGCAGTAGTGATAGAATATCCCCTTTCTTACTCTCTAGGTCTTAGAGGTTGTTATCGTTGATTGTCTCTATACACCCTTGTCTTAGGGAATTTTCTTGTATAATTACATTGTTTCTTATAGTTTAAACAATGTAATACAGGATGAGTTTTGATTGTAACTTTCATTTATTCCAGTGGATTAGTGTTATTATTTATCTTTCTTTAGTATTGATTGTCCTAATGACCCCCTTTTCTACATTTGAAGCATCTCCCGGTTCCCTTAAGATAGTTTCTAGGATTATTCTTCCCACATGCTCGACACATGGTTAGTTAGGTTTTATTTCCTCTAATTTATTTATCTGTTGATCCACCCAGATTAAACTCTATTTTATGATTTTTATCATCATCCCCACAAGACCATAAAGATTCAGTAATCTCCAACTTGACCTTAAGTTCATAATGAACAATCTCTTCATAGTTTTTAAATTATAAAATAACCAATTATTTTCATTAAATCATCTTTAATCCACTAAATAATAGTTCCACATTATTTTTATTGTGGATGAAAAATTTAGAGGTGTATCGTTCGAGCCTTGTAAATTTTTCCTCATATGCCCTGATAAAATTAGATTCCTTTTACTTTAGTATGAGGAACTCCCTATCTATTTTAATATATAGAGTTTAGTTAAAATATTCATTGAAAAATATTTTCTTAAATCCTTCCCATTCAAAGTAATCAATTTTCTATTTGGGCTTCAAGTTCTTGATTAGTGTCTACCACTTGATCTGCTTGCCCCTAATTTTGATAACTGACTAGTATTAATTTCTCTTAACCCATGCATTAGAGGACATAGAATATCTTCTCAATGGAGTTAATCCATTATTTATTAATGAGGGGATTAGAAGTTCCAATAAATATAGAAGTCATTTATCACATAAATGACTCAACCGCAACATGTTCTTTCTTAGGATAATGATGGAGTTTCACACAATTTAAGTTATAATTCATGAATTTAATTCAGTTTAGCAAGTAATTCCATGAAGTTATCATTTCTAACTCTCGTTAGGTTAGGAATCTCAATAGGTTGATCATAACACTACCTATCACATTGGTTTTTAGCATGGTTCCTCCTATTTCACACTATTAACTAAAATAAAGAAAATAAAATTAAGGATGAGAATACTCAAGCTAAAAATCATATAAAATTGAAACCATGAACTCAAAAGTAATAACATTTAAATGAAATGTATATCTAAACTTATGAGTCATTAGGTTTCAATATAGATTATCCATGGAAATTTTCTTACTGGGTTTTCTAGCCTAACAATTTATTCAAGTCCTTCAATCTACTCATTCAAAACCACAATCCTAAATTCATTAGTCTCTCTGATCTAAAAATATTTTTCTCTCCCAAAAGTTCCTTTTTTGAGATTAGAGGATACCAACTTATTAAGATGAATCAACCCCCTACTAAAATTAACAAGCTATGGATCATGGAACATGTTGGAATTTAAGGTCCCACTATTGTTAGTACTACTGAACGATGTATAAATTATAGCTTTATCTGTGAATAAAAACTGTATTTTTGCTATGTATTTTTTATTTTAACATATACAAGGATTGAATGGATTATGGATAAAAATCACTTCCTTCTTGAGTATCATTAATGATCTTTAGAACCTTATTGGGGATCTTAACTCCATCCTCCATCCTGATGAGAAACTCTGTCGTGTCTCACACTCCATTTAAACTAGGGAGTTTAGGTACTGTATTGAAAATAGTAAGATAATTGAGATTAATCCAGTGGGAGATAAATTTAAATGGTATAGGAAGCATATTAATAGGATAAAAACCAGAAATATTGGTAGATACTTTTCCAATTAATCCTCTTTTTCCACTCGGGGCTTCATTTTATATGTTTCCTTGGCCAGAGCCAACATTGAATACCACCCAATTATTTTGAGTCTTCCCTATAAATACAAGAATTTTAATTTAGATTTCATGTTTATTAATTTCTATATTCTTCATCTTGAATGTGGAAAATTTATTCATGATGCCTATAAGTTATTGGATTATAAATATAATCCACTAGCTTGTATCTTCATGTTAAAATTGCTCAAGAGGAGAATGAAATATTGGATCAATAACTCCTTGAGCTCCCTTGATAAGGATATTGAAACTATTTAAGGTTATCTTCATCTACTTCAATAATTAATGACCAAAAATTACTTATCTATAGTTATTTAGTAGGAATTAATGATGTCCTGCAAACTTGGTGATATTTTAAATCTCATAGGGAATATCCAGAAGAAATATTTAAAAATAAAGTGTCTCAATGATGACGATAGAAATATGAAATTCTTTAAATATATTTAGAAATTTATAAGGTTGAATATACCTCTTTTCCTTCTCAAAAATGGTGATCATCTTTTGGAGAATAGGAAAGACCTTATCAATCATATTTTCTCTTTCTACATAAATCTCATCAATGGACCTCCCACTAACGTGGGGTTGATGAAGGAAATTATTCAAAAAATGGTAATTGATTGAGATAATATAATTCCCACATATATAAATTTGGAGTTTTAAATAAAACAAGATGTATTTTTTATAAATACATAGATCTATCTTGGACCGTATGGCTTTACTAATCATTTATTTCAGGCATATTAGGATAACAGTCAGCATGATGTTTGAAATTTTATCACTCATTTCTTTAAGAGTAGATCTTTGAAAAATGGAACTAATGCTCAATTATTTTCTCTCATACCAAAGGTGGATAATTCTTGTGATGTTTTTAAACTTAGGTCAGTTTCTCTTGTTAATTCCATTCATAAGATAATGGGTAAAATTCTAGAAAACAAGCTTGCCAAAGTATCAGATAAAATTATATCCTCCAATAAATTTGGATTAATTAATGGGAGATACATTAAATAATACCTTATAAACACCTCTAAATGTGTAAAACTAATAAAAAACTACAATGGGAGGTAATATTTTCTTAAATATTGACATTAAAAAATTTGTTGATACCATGGACTGGAGATTCACTGGCAAGGACTTTACCAAATTTTATTTGATTTGAGATTAATTAATTAGATGTAATATCTTCTTAGTTATTACTGTATTTCAATTCTTTTTAATGGCTCCATATAGGGACACTTAACTTACTCAATATGGTTTCGGAAATGTGACCCCCTATTTTCCATTGTTTTTGTTATTATAGAGGAATATCTAAGTAGACTTCTTCTCAAAATGTTTAACTAGGGTGATTTGAAAACCATCATAGATTATAGAATAATTTATAGTCCTTAACAATTATTTTATAATGATGAAGTAATTATATTCACCCAAGGTGATAGAAGAAATATCAGGAACATAAAAAAGTCCCTCCTTTATTATGAAAAAGTCTTGGCCCAAGAGATCGGCTGGAGTAAAGATTTCATTAACTTTGGGAAAAACATTGACAATTCTAGTAAACTAAACACCATTAGAGATATGGGAATAAAATAAGTATATATTCCTTTAATTTACTTAGGAGTTACCATTTTTTGTTAATACCCTGAGCTGGATACTTTTATCACATTCTAAGTCAAATTCAAAGACATCTAATCTCTTGTAAAGGTATGTCACTTTCTTTGACTAGAAGAATCTTTCTTGTGAATCGCATCATTATTTCAAAAAAATTATACTCCTTTATGATGTAAAAATGGACTTCTAACTTTCTAAAAAGTATTAATATCTCTATTAAGAACTTTTTATAGAGTTCCCACACTCTTGAACAATGGATCATCATGGTTCCTTGGAATCAATGTTGTAAGTCGCATCCCCTTGGAGGCCTTGGAATTAAAAAAAACTCTATCACTTAAACCATTAAATTCATTCACACTTTATTTGGAGTCTTGTGAATGATAAATTTCCTTCTTTAGAATTTTTGAGAGCTTGATTCTTTGGAAAACATAAATCTAGGATCTCAATCTATGTTGGATCCTCTATTTAGCCTATCTTCAAGACTATTTTTAATAAAATATCTATGCAGTCTCCCTGGATGGTCAGCAAAAGCTCCTATCTTGATTTTTGGTTTGACAACTAGATAAGTATCCCTCTTATCAACATGATTAACTCCCACATTTCTTTGGTGAATCCCAACATCACTACCAGTAATAAAATGGACTTTCCCACCTTTTCTCTATTGTGATTCAATCAATCATCAACAAATATGATTTCATTAATAGGGAAGACTTTCTAATTTGGTAACTATATTTGGGTGGAATTTTCACTTCCAAATTATTATATAGCCAAAAAATTAAATGCCTACAGACCTAGATTATATCCCTCAATAAAATATGTATTCTTCCATATAGGTTCACACTTTTATAGAGGATATACTTCTCTAAAATAATCATTGATTTCAGTCTTTATTCTATGGGTTTTTCATTATACATGATAAGTGTTTTATACATTCAACATATATAGGATGTGGATCACCTATTACTTAGTTTTTTCACTAACACATCACTTTGGAATACCATGTTTGTAATTTTTGATACAAAACTCCCGAGTGTAGAATATATCCTAGACCATCTCAAGGGATTATTTAAACTCCCATTCTCCCAACAGATCATTAATTATTTCATGGTGGCCTATGTAAAGATCATACATTTCATATGGAATAGAATGAATAAAATCATTCTTGAGTAGGTTTATTTTAACCTTGATTCATACATTAATAAAATCATTATGGCAGTGCAGAATGCCAACTCTCTTCAGTGGATCATTACAATAATTTTTTCCATTATTTCTCAGTTTTGATATGCCTTAAAATTATAGGTAATTCTCAACCTATTTCATTTTATTTGAAACTCACCATTTTTAGGTTGGATAAAATTAAATTCTTACAGATCCTCCATGGGTAATCTAGGACCTATGGGCTATAGAGCGGTCTTTAGATATCATTCTAGTGATTTCCTTGGTTTCATTTATAGACCTTGTAGATGGGCCTCAACTTTGGATGCAAAAATGTTTCTTCTAAAAAAAGAAGTGTACATAGTAAGTCAATAGGTCTGGAACAACTTATGGATTGAGTGTGACTCTTCTTCAATTATGAATTCCATTAGAATGGGTAACATTCATCTTTCATAGACAATAACTACAAAATGAATCAAATTCATGGACAAGCTATACCCTCTTAATTACGTTATAACACATACTTATCATAAATCCAATTCACTTATAGAAGGTATTTCAAATAAAGGGGTGATTTGTGATGATTTCATTTTCTTCATCACACTTCCTGATGAGTTTCTTTCCCATTTCCAAAGGGATAAATGTAAACTTCCTTATTTTAGGCTGATTTAACATTTTGTTTATTTATTTTAGGAGGATTTACCTTTTAACATGCCCTCATTTATTCTAAAAAATGAATATATTTTTTTCATAATACAAAAAATAACTAGAAATTTCTATGATATCAACTATAGTGACCCAATGCATTTACACATATTATTACATAATTTTTAACATAAATATCCACTAAAATCAACTCAATGATTGAGTGTCCTAGTGTCTTTGGAAGATTAGTTGAAACAAATATCAAGATGAAACTAAAATAAAATGTATTTATTTTATTCTCTATAATTAACTCATAAATCCCTTTGAGATCCTAAAACTTTATAGGTTAACCTAAGGAATACATAAAAAAGGGTTGAGGAATAAATTTCATTAAGGGAATAAACATGATAATGAAGTACATCATATGAGCCAAAAGGAATAACATGATATCATAAAAGAAAAGGTTCATAGATAATAATATGGGATAATGACATAAATAACATGGAATCATAAGATCATAGAAACATAGGAATGAAGTAGCAATATAAAACATGATATAAGTAAAATTCAAGTCCAGCCACAAAGACAACATCACATGGTGTGAGCCCCATCATGGATTAGGTTTACTCCCTAGTACCATAAATATAATATCATGATATATAAACATTACCCAATTCATTGGATATCTATCAGTCACACCCATTATAACATTTATATGATTATGGGTGCCACAAATGGAAATAAAATATAAGTCAAAAACATAAGAATCACTCAAGTAAATAAATGGATTGCATAATATTTACTCATATAATAATCAAAGGAAATTTCATAAAGATTATAAATAGAAAAGATAATTAAATATTTGGTATTTTTATATCTGAATAAATAATCATAGGTCAAAAAATATTGTTTTCATTTGAAAATTTTCATGAGAAATGGTAGAAAATTGGGTATATAAATGAACTTTCGAAACAGTGTTTTATGGAATCGGTTAAATACTTTTGAAGAAAGGATAAATATGGAATTTTATTTGAAAACAAGCGGTAAACTAGAATGTTTATACCTAAAATATTTCTTTATTTAATAAAATAATTAATGGGAAGAAAGGCTTTAAAAGAGTTTTACATAAAAGGATTAAAGGATAGATTAATCGGGTTTGATTTTAAAGAAGGCATTTCATAAATGAGCTTAAGGTATATATAACTCCATAAAGTTAATATATAATAATATAGGTATATATGTAAGATACATATATACATAATTTATAATCATTTCATAACATCAAAGAGAGATAAACTAAGTTTAGTGATAGAAAGGTCATAACTGAAAGAAAATTGGGTGGTTGGGAGAGATCTCTTACCTTATGTCCAGAATCATTATTTACTTGCACTTAACATCCTTAATAATCAAATTAGATTAATTAATTAATTAATTAATATACTTTTACATATATATTTTATTTAATATAATTATATTATGTTCATTTACAACCATTCCAATGATATATAATGCTTAATTTTTTTGTTCTGAGGGCGTTTGTTTCATGGTTCAAAGGTTAGATCGCTTATCGATAATTATTGGAGTTCTTGTAAAATGGGACTATAAAAATAGAAGGGAAATGAAATTATATTATTTTCCTTACAAAAATTAAAAAATTTCCAAATATCCATATTTTTCTTACATATGGATGATTCATTTAGTAAAAATGATAATGTTATATGGTTAGTTCATTTAGGCGATTTTACCGACCATTGTGAACTAGATTGATTTATTTAATTAAAAGGTAATTAATACATTCCAGAATAATTAAATAAGTTTTAATATAATTATTATAATCATATTTAACAATAATAATATTTTTATAACCATCCTTGAAGGCGGTGGATAAAAATGAAGTGCGTTATTTATAGAGGCGGTGAACCAACCATATTGTGAACAATGTTTTCACTTTATAAACAAATGAAGGGAGGGTATAAGATGTATATTTAACCATAATAATATCATATAAGTATATTTAAGATAACTATTTTACTATTTTTAGGTTTATGGAAAATATATGGGGGTGGTAGTAGAATAATAAAATTAAAATAATTTTAGTTGTGAGTTTACCTCCCTCTCTAGTCGTCTCCTCTTAAGATACCACTTAAGGCTCCTTGGAATGGTCTTTAGTGAGACCAGGTATTATAGGCATGTGGTTAGAGATATGAGGATATATTTTTTTAGATTTTGGGTAATCTACAATGATTATAAGGTTTGAGGATAAGGGTTGGTGCGGGGTGGTAATTATATGGGGAGGAGAGGTGTGTTTTTTGAATATTATATTCATTAGTTTATTATTTTGGATCAATAATACCAATATTGATGAAAAAATATGGCTATATATAGTAAATGGTTTATGTTGGTTTTAACTAATGGGTTCTTAAATAATCCACGATTCATAAATTCATGTATTTATCTTATAATGTTAAATATCGTATTTTGTCGTATTTTTCTATTCATGAAAAATTCAACTATTTTATAAAAATACCAAAAAATCACCCAAACCATTTTAATATTTTTAGATTATAAAAATGAAATTTATTTTATAAAATAATTTTCTATATATGATAAATTTAATTTTTAATTAAAATCCTTATTTATTTAAAAAATACCAATTTTAATACTATGATCAATTTTCTAACCATTTGAAAGATTAATTATGGTATCATAAAACTATATAATCATTATAATTTATCCTAATATTTTTTTATAAATCCATTTTATGAAAATAAATATTTTAAATCATTATATTTGTCATAGAAATGAAAATAAAACATGTATGTTGTACAAAAAAATACACATTTTATCATTTTTAAAACATTTATTTACTTTTATCATGATATAAATGTGTCATATTTTAATTTTATAAGATGAATAAATATTATTTTATAATTACATAGGTGAGGATTCTATTCTAACAGTTAGGTTATTATTCTTAATAGTCATATTATTATTCCAACGAACACACTTTTAATGGTCATTTGGGTTCCCTATATTCTATAAATACCCCATATTCCATTCATTCATCATTCAATTCTATTTTATCTCAAGGTTATATATATTTTCATTTTAAATTTGAGTATTTCATTAATAATATTCTCCTTTATTTCTACATTGTTGTTCATTAGTTTATTATTCTGGGAGATCGAGCAGATCCAAATTTTCATATTTTAGTTATCTTATTTTCTAATTTTTTATCCCATTATAATATTTAAATTCTTATACTATATTTATGATATAAATTTAATTTTAAAATTGATATAAAAATTTCTTCTAGTATCTATTAATATTTTAATGTGATTTATATAATACTTCATTACTAAATATGAAACATTTATATAAGAAGAGAAATTCTATTTTTAAAATTTTGTGTCATTACATTAATATCCTTTTTATAGATACAATAATATTTATATTTATATTTTTCAAACTCAAAAAAATATGCTTTAATCTATAAAACTTATTATCCCCAAGTTTAATAGTACATTTCATGTCATCAATAAACCAATTCTTTTCTTATTTCACAAGTTTTAATTTTTTCACTTCTTTAGTAAGATTTTATTTTCCATTTTAAACCTATTTGAGTTCTTTAGAATTATTATTGAGATGGGTATTATCATTTATAAATATTTTAATTTCTTTTATTAATATCTTAATATTTATCCTCATGGTGCATTCTTTAGCTGACTCATCTTCTTTAGCAGTATATTCATTGTTATTATGCGATTTGTCATCTGATGAATTATTTTATTATATTTCTTAATCTATCATAACCTTATGAGATGGTTAAAATGTGTCTTCTAATAATAATTATATCCATAAATACCAGAACCCCACGCCCCCTAAATAGATAAAAATTTTCTTATGAAAAAAAAAATTAGAGTGATTTTCCTCTTTCATTTCAACTATGATTAACTTCTATATTGTGATCTTCCTTTACAGGATGAAACTTTTTCAATTTCCTCATATTCATCATCATTTTTGAAATTATAAGTATAGTTTTATAATAATTGTCAAAATTTTCCAAAGTTGAATCATTTTAATGCAAGTTTTTCTTTATACTTGCCTCCTCTTACTCTAGTTAATATTCCTGACATTAGAGAAAGTGTCTCAGTATAATCTTCCATATTTTATTCTATATCTGAAAAAAAAATATCATCATCAATATTTAACTATTTTATACCTTTAAATGAAATTTATTTCTACTTATTTTCTTTTATTTTAAAATAGTCTCCTCTTTTCATTTCAAATTTAATGAGAGAATTAATAAATTTATCAATTGTGAAATCATTAAGATCTATATCTTCCAAATCTGAGATTTTGGCATAAAATTTTTTAAGAGGTATTATCATAAGCTTATTTACCACTATAGTTTAATAATTTTTTTCTCTAAAACATATTATAGAACTTATAATGACATTGAATCTTATGAAAAAATTATCAAAGGATTCATCCTCCTACATTCTCATATATTTAAACAATTGTATACAAATCTTTTGTTTTTATTCTTTCACCTTCTTCTTCCCTTACTAGATGCTATGAAGTTTCTCAAAAATTTCATTGATAGTTTTTAATCCCATTACCTTGGTTAAATATTTCTCAAATAATGAATAAATTAGAGAATTTTTTGGTTTTTCATCATTTTTATCATTCTTTCTATCAATTAAAGACCATTTAGTAATCTCGTTTCACATTGAAAATCCATAAAGAGTATCATCAAGTACATCCCATTCCAAGTATAGAAGATAATTCATCATCCTCTCCTTCTATAAGTGAAAACATTTTACATAAAATATTGTAACTATTTTTTGATTAACTGGGTTAGGGTGTTACATGGAAGAATAATAAGATATCTTCAAGGGTTAGCTTTACTCAAAGTCTAAATGAAAAGGATAGAACATTTATGGTAATAACTGGAGGGGGAAATTAGTGCTTATATTTATTTTTAAAAACCTATAATCCCTAATAATTATTCATCAATGATCTCATCAAGGAAATAATTCATAAACAAATATGGATCACAACATGTTGGTTAATGGGGTTCACTTCCCTAAAGATGACTACACCCCCAATTTGTGGTAGTTTTTATCCCACTCACACGTGTCTATTATTTTGTTGTTAAGGATAGATATAGTAAAGCATATGAACTTATACTTTATAAAGGATACTAAAACCAAACAACCAAATACAAATAGTTTCTTGTTGGATAAAAACAATAGTGTATCCTTAAAGATAGATCGCTAGTATAAATCACAAGCTTTGGTGAACTTGATACAAAGAATCTTCTTCTTCTTCCTCTCACCACATCCTTGCACAATTGTTCTCAATACTCAAAATATATTCAAACAATGATAAAAAAATTATATAATAAATTTTACTATATTATTCAATTTTTATTCACATATATTCACCAAAAACTATATAAATATAATCTTCACATTTCATAGAACTTGAATTATCCTGAAGACTCGGCCTGTAGAGATCATCTCATAACTCCCCATGATATCAAAAAAAATGTATTTTTATTAATAATTTATTTATTTTCCAAAAATATTGCAGCATTGAATTTTTCAACATTTTAATTAATAATACAGAAACATTTTGTGTGATAGGGCTTGTATCTCCCTATGTTTTACCTCAAACAACTTCCAACATCAAGGGCTTCTCAAAAATGTCACCAAGAAAGGACCAGATCATAGTCCACACCATTTTGACTCTTAGTATTTACTCTTCGTGAGACACAATGACTATCACCACTTCAAGTTCCAGATCTAAATTAATAAATGGTAAATTATAATCTCACAGTAGTCTCTACTATAGTGTGGTATCCATTCACTCTCTTTTTTAAAAATACAATGAATCATATGAGTCTTGTTATTCCTAGTTCTGAAGTAACTCACCTGAAACACTCATTACCATAATTTGGTGATCATATTCTTCTCATTTTACTATAAACATAACCTTTACTATAGTATAGACAACTTTTTCTTCTCCTATTTTTCAAGGTAACTCCTCTTCCAAATCTTTATAATATTTTAATTCTACAAACTGGATAATTTCATAAGAGTTGGAAAGTTATATGAAGATTGTCTTACAAAGAAATGAAGTTGTATGTGTTGGTATTGAAGTATTTTAGGTTACCTGAAAGTATTATGATATCTCCCATAAATTTATATGAATTGAAGTGAATTCATATGTGTATGAATTATCAAAGTCTTACACAAATCAAAATCATGGGTCTTCAAAGTCTGACATGGGAGTATTCTTGAAAAGTCATATAAAAAAATTCTTAAAGATCCTGTAAATTCATACACACACCTCATCAAAGTCTTATGGGCTTATAGAATCTCTATATATATGAACAAAAAAATATTCATATAATTATGAGGGATTTTTAATCACATAAAAATAACTCAAACGAACAAAAAATATCATTCAAATATTCTCTTCTCACTTGGATGTTCATCCCACTTTCTTTAATAGCTCCTTTATCAAGCATCACATCCAATGCCAACTCTTCATTGGCTAGTATCATATAATTTCCATCAAATGCTGAATAAAACATTCTAATAATTAGTTATTATCATAAACTTGAAGAGTAGAACATAAATTTTCATAGTCAAACTAGTATTGAAAATAAATACATCATCATCCTCTAGAGGTTTCAACAACCTTAATGTCAATAAACTAAGAAGATATCTACGAGTCTATAAACTAATATCTTCTAGAGTAGTGTGTAAATATAATGGAGTGACCCTTGATAGGAATTGATCTATTCCCAAAACAATTCAACATTCAGCGATCCTTGGTGAGGATTGGATTCACTAAAACTTGTACAGGTAGTGAGCCTTGGTGAGGAGTTCCTTCACCTAAACTTTCTGTCTATAAAAATAATGAGTTATAGTGGATTTTGGTACATTAGTATAACATTGAGTGTTTTGTCCTTATATGTATCCTAGTATGCATGAACCAAGTAAAATATGTTTACATGATTTACATTCTATGTATATGCATGATATCTTATGTGTGTGGATTTGATAAAGAGAAAAGTAATTAAAATTTGAATAGTGTTTCTTCTAATAGGGAACAAGATCTAAAGGAAAAAAGTAGAGGTGAAAAGGTTTAAATATGTTAACACCCTGATTCACCACCCCCCCCCCACCCCCTCATGGTGACTTGGGTTATAAAAAATCATATTAAATACACATAATTACACACACACATATATAGACATGTGTGCATATATATATAAGAACAAATATACATTTATAAATGTGTGTGTGTAAAACTATATATTCCAAATATATATATATATATATTCAATATTCTAATCAAATCTATATAGAGAGAGAGAGAGAGAGAAAATCAACATTAAAATATTGAAAAAATCACAAAAAATAGGTAAAAAATACTTAAAGGCAAGTTTTAGTTGACTTACACTCAATTTATGTAAGAGATTCGTCAAAAAAATTACAAAAAAAAAGTTACATTAGTCGGTTTACATGATATTTTAAGGAACAGTGGGTTTTAGAGTGGTAATTAGGGTTATCTTTATAAACATAGTAAGGCCTTTATCAACAACTCCTAAAAAGCACTAATTAAATAAACATTTTTCAGTGCTAAAAAGAGCATCACTAATAAAGTGATTTTTTATTAGTGCTAATATTTTCACTAATAAAGCCTTAAAATTATTGGTGATAATTTAGAATTGATGTATCTATTCCTTTATCTGTGATAATTTTAACATTAATAAATCAAAAAAATCACCAATTATTTTAATGGATTTATTATCTATTTGTATATATTGGAAAATATTTGTATTATTTTCTTATATTTAAATATTTTTATATCTATATTAAAATATATTCATATTTAAATGATTATAGATGATATAATATAATAAAATTACACACATTTATACTATTTAAATATTATTAATTCTATTTAAAATATGTTTATATTATTAATTATATTTATAAATAATTATTATAAATTATATCTCAAAAATATTACTAATTATATAAATTTATAATTACATTTAGAAATATTAATAATTATATTTACATACAAAAAACTTAAAATATATATTTCTGATTACTTAAATATAATTAACAAATTTATTATCAATTATATTAAAATATATATATATATATGTTATTCATTATTATTTAAATTTAACTTATTATTTATGTTTTAAAATATTATTAATTATATATGCAAGAAAATTTAATATTATAATTGTATGAATAATATTTCATATTTTAAAATTTTCACTAATTTTATAAAGTATAATTATACATATAATATTAATTATATTAAGATTTCTATATAAAATAATATTAATTACATTTGAGAAATATTAAATTAATTATATTTTAAATAATTATTATATATATAATATTGGTATTGATAATATTAAAAATTTAATTAGAAAATTTACTACAATTATAAATATAAGTTCAATTAATTAATTAATTTAAAAATTGAAGTTTCATTTTTTCAATTATTGATTTATATATATAATTATATTTATTCACATAGAAACACTCAAACACACACACACACATATATATATGTGTGTGTGTGTGTGTGTGTGTGTGCGTGTGTGTGTGTGTAAGATGAACCAACACATATGCGTGTGTGTGGGTGTATATATTTAATTATATATAATGCATATAATATAAAATAATATCAATTTAATTTGAATACAATTAATTATTAATTGTATATATAATGATATATATATAATAGTATTATCAATATATAAAATTTGTTATATAAAAATTTCTAAAATTTTAAAAGTTCAATTAATTTAATCATTTAAGATTTAAAGTTACATATCATTCATTACAATCAAAATATATAAAATTTAATTTAATTTATTATTTTATAAGATAAATATCTAACCATTGTTAATATTATCTCTAATAAAATATGAGTTTATGAGTGCTAAAGAAATCATAGATAATGGTAGAAACATTATTACATTTAAAGTAAGAATCTATAAAATTTTACTTTTATCAATGCTCTATTTTAATGATAATAAAATAGGATTCTATTAGTGCGGATAAAATCCAGTTTCATTTTTCTTTGTTTTTGTAGTAACATTTCTTTAAATAAAAATACCATAGGAATCTTGATTAAAATTAAAATAAACATTCCCACTTCCTTTGACAACTAAATGCTTATTACTAAGAGTATTGGTTAGAATATTATTCACAACATACACCTTGAGTTATAATAATTTTATCTCGTGTATACCATGAATTCCCCAAAATAACATACTAAAACTGGTTTTTGGTACCATTTTGTAATGAACTAACCTAAGATGTCCTTGAAACCAAATATAGGGTTTTATAAGGTCTAAAGAGTGTTCCCAATCTTTATAGGTTGGAACAAGTTCCAAGGGAATCAAATACATACATTAGGTATGATTTCACCCCGTTGAAATAAAAAACATAATGATGAATTTCATCTAGAAATATGACATTGTGTATCTATATATTGGTATAATCACTCAAAAAATAAGGTATTTTTATATATTGAATCATAAAAACGAGGCATAACATCTAACTCAGATATAAAAAAATAATAAACTACAAATTACTAACAACATCCACCTCAAACTAGTCTCAAATATGCACAAATCAAAAATATACATCAAAGGTTAATCGTACATACAATAACTAAAAAATAAATGAACACAATGAAAAAAATAGATGGAATGTCTGACATGGGCAATTACATGAGTATAAAAATATTAACCAAAAAAGAAAGTAAAATATTATTTATCTCCATATGACATATGGTCATGAACACCAAAGTGTGTATGTAAGGAGTGACCATAAAACCCACTTGGATTCCTTTCAAGATTCTATGCACTCCCACTCATATTATGAAAACAGATATTCTAGTTTTTAAGTAAGATGAAAGAACTTGCATATCATCTTACAAATCCAAAACTTATAGATAAAAGAGTGATAATTATTTTTAAACCAAATTCTTAATAATATTAGTATCAATAACCTTTTTAAAACTAGTAAAAAATATATAAAACACTCACACCATTTTTGGATAAAATTCAAAGAAAACATCCTCATCATGGTATAATCACCTCTATAGACCAAATCTATAATTCTACTAAACAAAAAGACTTTTTATAGTAGCAACACGGTCCTACCTGCTCAACTTATGCACATGATCTATTAATGTTCAAGGGAACTCAAACGGCATGCATGATCTAGGCCTAACTAGTAGATCATTTTTAAATAGGGTTATCATTAATCCCCACCATCCCATGAAGTTTCAAAATTATAAGACACGGTCATGAACACCAAAGTCCTCTAATATAATGGGGTCCATACTTGAGAAGAGGATTTCATGCCCTAATTTCTCCAAATTATTCAAACCATAACTAAATCCCCATGCCCTAGGGAATTTTTGGGGAAAATAGAGGGAAGAATAAGTGTAAGATAATATAAAAGAAGATATTAAAGGCTTTAAACTTGAAGAAACATTAAGAATCATAACTGAATCTCCCAATAAGGAATAGTGGATGAGGAGTCACTATTTGGGAGCCCTCTTGAGTAAAATTTGGATAAAATAGAGTGAAATGGGGATGGTTCAAAGTTAAAAAACTATTTATAAATTAATTTTACCCATTTTTTAATAAAAAACACAATTTGAATGTCCAGTTTTCAAGATCATTCATGAGGCTATATAAAACCCATTATCTCATTATTCTATCTTGCACAGTCCCATTTTATAGTCCCACCACCTGTGCATTCTAGAAAATTTTATAGAATTTCCAAAAATCTAAATTTTTCTCCAATAAAATCAATATATTATAATCACACATACACCCCTTATTTGGCAATGGATCTTCTTAAAAAATACCAAAAATACAATAAATGTTCATGTGAGTATTGTTTCTATGGAATATAATGATAAAATAGTTTTATTTAATATTTTAGACTCTAATAAGTAACTCCTTGGAAAAAAATTTCATTCTTTATCTCTTATCCTAATATATCATCCAATATTCCTTCTGGTTTTTAATTTTAATATTTTTTAAGTGGGTATTTTTCACTACTTCATGATTTATTATTATTGTATAATATTTTTCAAATGAGGACTATTCAGTACTTAGGGATTTATGACTATTGGTACTGGTTTTATTTCTAAAAATATATCCACGCACATATTTCATTATTGAACTACTCTTGGTTTTAATTATGGGAATGTGGTTTTAGACTATGAAAAAATTGATTATTTTGGTGAATTAGATTTGTTATACATTAATATTAATGATGTGTAGTCTGAAATTGATGTTCATTTTACACATATCAGTGTTCCAAAACTTATCTTCATCTGTACAGAAACCAAGGTTGTAAATGGGTTCAAACATATTAGGAACCACTTGTTCCAGACTTGGACCCACTAATCTATTGGGAGTACTATACCCGAACCCAGAACCTCGAGTGTCCTGAAATATCTGATCGGGTTTGGATTCACCAATACCAAATATGGGTCCTGGTAGACTTATATTGTATTAAGTTATATAAATTTATATTCAATTTTTTAATTTATATGATATTATTAGTTATTATAATATAATGGAAAAATAATGTGGTGACTTGAATTATGCACCTATAATTTAAAATTCAAGATTTGGTGGGTTTGGGTAGACCTGAATTTAAATATCAAAAATAATATTAAATATATAAATTTATATAATAGTATTGATTATTAATAATTTAAATGGTTTTGAAATGACCTGACCCACCAGGGCCCCTCCTAGGACAGTCAAAATCTGAGAGTTACACCCTGATCCCACCTTCTATAGGCTAGGGGTTGGTGATTAGAACTGGGTAGGAAAATATCACAATATGGGAGTCTTTAACCTAATTTAACCTACAAAAACACAAATCTCAAGAGTATAACAAAAACTGGTAAAACCATTAGAAAATGTGTAAATAATTTAACTGTATAAATAACACTTTCAAGCAAAATTATATACAACTACATCCCACATAGGTTAAATAAAAACTAAATCACACATCCGAAAAATCCCTAAATATGATCAACAATGGATTATGGAACACTCCACCTCATTATGTGTACTTCATAATTATCCTCTAGGTGCAATAGATATTATCACTATCACAAACCACCAAGCTCTATCATGCATCACTAAGTATCAGCTTTGAATAAGCCACTCCAGCTCCATCTTAACCTAGACCATCTCTGAACTAATGCATTATCTTCAAAAACACAACACATGTGGGCACAATTCCCTTGTAGGGGTGAGTATAAACATTCATAGTAGGAATCCCTAAAAATCACAAATAAAATACAAAGAAAAAATTCATATTAAACTCCTCGTATAAGAGGTGACCAGGATAAAGTCAAAGGGGAAATCTAGATATAATCTAAAACATAAGGTCATAGGGATGCAAAGGAGTCTCAGTAATCACTATTCTAGTTCATGAAGGTTCATCCCAATCATCCCAAATCTAACCCATTAAGATCTGAATATTAATGAGTAATAATGGTAATACATTAAGTACCAAATATTTATAAATTATCAAGACACTAGTCAACCGTACATCACATATCAAAGGAAACTAAGGGGTGTATGAGGAGTTACAGGCCTTGAGAATTTCTTAATTGTAATATTTTTTAACTACCACATAGCCAAACTCAATATAAGACAATTTTCCTAGACATTACACATAGAGCACAAAGTAGATGGGGGTAGAAATCATTAAGAGGAATAAATCACGTCGTCATTGATAGAGCACTCAACCAAAGAGACGGTTGTGTTGAACTATAAAACACTTTGTTCATTATACCTAAACTCCATTATCAATCCCATAGAGTTCATTTATATGTTATTCCAAACTCACCTCATAAACAACCTTATATAACCAAATGGATCACACCATTTTTATCTATGTGAAAAAAAACATGGGATAGGTTATTCACTTTCCTGAAATGGTCACCCAGTGAAGAGGTCATTAAGAAACCATATTAGCGAAGTCCCCGACTATGTTGCAGCCTTGGGGTGTGCCACATGTAATGTTGTAGTAGGAGTGTGGGCCTCAAATGAAGTGTTCTGAGTCGGTTTGGATGGAACTGACCTGTGCATCTAGGCCGCCTAATAACTGGGACAGGTAGCCTAAATTCATGTGTTGGGACACGGGTCGGACTCATATGGTATAACCCATTAGTATAGTCTATTGTACTGGCTCAAGTATCCATCCCAGGGTATTTCCCATGCTTTAATGGGGTCATGGAACTATTAATTCACTATGTTTTTATATCCTGTATTATTCCCACTAGTCGCATCCCTCGATATGGAATCATCTGTATGAATCAGACAACTATAGAGAAGTTGGGATGCCTTTAAGGTGTCATGTTTCTCTCTCCATGGTATCTCAATCAGACCACTATTTTGGTGCACCACCTATTGAATCTCATGAATGGTTCAAGTAAGTATCATAGTTAATTCCTTTTTCCCCACTTTTAGTAGCGGCTAGCTCAACTACTGCTCACATGCAGAACTGGCTGCTTAGCTAGTCAGCCTCCCCTTACTCACTTCAATCTAGAATAGTGGCTAGCCTTTAGTGCATGTACTTCTATCCATAATAGTTTCCACCCTTCCATTTTATTAAATTCAACCATGATGGTGGATGATACTCCCCTCTTTTGCATCGTCTTCAATGAACCTATTATATCATGTTTTGACGTCATCTCTCTACCAAATCCTCTCATCACCCTAATTTCATGTCACCCCATCACCAGCCAATGATAGGGTCAGAAGTCATCACCCTTATGCATGGGGTAGAGAGATATAGATGAGAAGTATAATAATTTAGAGAATAGTGAGAGGTGAGATGATTAATGATCAAGACTTCATCGTTCATCACTGTTATACATAGATAAAATTTATATTATCTATCAAATTATTAATTCATGAAGAACATAAGGAGTATTGGTCTTAGTCATATAGTGGAAGTATAAAATAGTGTAATTTTAAAATTTTAAAATTTTATCATTGTATTGATGTAATAACATTTTCTTTGGTGAGGAAGAACTCATATTCAACCTAAAGATCTTATGTGTAAGGAATTAAGCATGAAAAAAAATGAAATGTTACCCCATTCTATTTTAAAGATATAATATTGTTCCACTCATTACCAGTAATAACTACTAGAAGGAACCAATGTAACATAGTTCTAGATCATCCATAGATTCTATAAATTCTTGTGGATGAATCAGTCATTGATTTATGAGTACTGGCATAAATAATTGATTATTCTTTTTATGTATCAATGATTATGAGAACTCTGACACTTTGATATGAAAAGGAAACTTGGATTAAATAGATTTGATCACACCTTTCCCTCTATAGGAATTGAGATAGAGTTGAAAGGTACACTTAAAAATCTTGTGATGAATAGTCTCTATGGATAATGGCTTCATTTTCCTTATATAGGCGGGTTTCATTTATGAAAATTACACTTTATCCCTTTAATGAATGTAACCTTTTAAATTAAACTGGATGCGATGCAAATGAATTAGTGAACATGTCACAAAAATTATAAGTGTTTTATCACTTATAAAATCTAAACTATGTTACAGGATAAAATACAAGCCATTAATATTGACTCATCTCTTCCAAAAATATTTAACAAACCTTGAATAAAACTATTCATTCATAAAATATTACTCCTTATATTCACTTAAACTTATGAATACATTGATAAAATAAATTAAACACATATTATCCTAAACTTGAATAATATTTAATTATTTATTTATTATAATTATTCAAACTCTGATATATCCAAGCCCCCAACATGGGGCACACCATGTCTTAAACTCTAATTCACTAGAATTGGATGAGTATATAAAAACTCTTTATATGTGTCCCTCTATGACCTTATCTTGATAGTAGTGAGTGCTACTCACGGACTATGATTGGTTTTTAGAAACACATAAAGGACCTTAATTATAAAAGGTTTAGTCATAACAAAGATAGATTCTTGTTGTAAAAAATCCCTCCTAGTGGTTTTTTGGGTTGATTGTGTTCCTTGACAAGGTTTGAGGTTATTTATGAAAGATAGTTGTCAAAGGAGGTGTGAAGAGTGAGCGTGAATGTCTGAACTGGTCTCACAAAGTTGTAATGTATTATATCACAGAGCATGAATGTATGATCACATGTAGGGCGAAATGTATGATCTCATGGAGTGTGAATTCATGAACTTGTGGAGCATGAATGTATGATATCACTGATCATGAATGTATGAATTGATCTTGTAGAGTATGAATGTCTAAACTGGTCTCATGGAGCGTAAATTTCAGAACTGATCTTGTGAAGTGTGAATGTCATAATTGATCTCATAGAATAGCCAAACGAATCAACGCATGATTTTCATAAGATATTATAGTGATTTCACTCAAAGAACACATGGTTTTCAATTTATCTCATGAAGGTATCATGAAAATCACATGAAAAATGAATTCTAGAAATGACAGAGGTATCTTTTGGTCATTCTAGATCATGAGATAATATGATTTTCTATGGATCTCATGATGGGGTCACATGAATCACTGGAAGACAATGGTAATGGACACATTATCGTATTTATATCTCTAAATGGGATCATTTGAAGTGCCTAAAGATGATGATTATAATCCCATGAATCACTTGTGATATGTGATAGGTGATCATACAATGTACTTGTGACATGTATCAAGTGATCACATGGATCGATCAAGTGAATCATGTACGGTGGATTGTTGAGGCGGTGGAACGGATGGATAACCACAATTTTTATATTTAAAGTGGTGGAATTATTCCTATAAATACACCCTAACCTATACTTAATAAGTTAAAAAAATTTCTTAAGCGGTTTTATCTAAAGAAAATGTATTTCACGTGACCTGAAAAAAGACATTTGTTGTAGTCTTACGATCTATATAATTAGTAAAAAGTCTTGAGAAAGGATCTCTCAAAGGTGTCTTAAAAGGTAAATTATGTGCTGGATTTTTTCCCACATAGGTGGACCTATTGATATCACATGATCTATGTGAACTGAACAATGTATTGTGATCTACAAGATCTAAAAAAGGTCTCACAATCTGCATGAACTAAATTGGGTCTCACAATTCTCATGAACAGAAGAGTGACTTGTGAAGGGACCTCACATAGGGGTCTTACAGAGGAGTCTCAAACAAATTTGGTTGTCATATTATTGATGAAATAAGAGCATAAAGACACAAATTAGTGTGAATAAACTCAAAACTAATTTTCATAAGTTTCTACTATAGGAGAAGTGTGTTCACTTCAGAGAGATAGCAGTGAGTTTTAAAATTGTGAATTTTTGTAAACTAGGAGGGATTGTGAGTCCTCTCTGAACTTTTTAATAGTAGTGATATTTAGTGTATTTGGTACATTGGAACATTTCATTTTCATTCTACTTGGATGTAACCCAGTGAGGGTGAAAATAGTAAACATTTTGTGACTTGTGCATGCTTTAATCTTATTTAATATTGTGTAATGGAAAAGTGATAGAAGAGAGTTTTTTCTAATGATGAAATAAGATATAAATAGATGATTTTTTTAACTTGTAATACCCGGATTAATCCCCCCCCCCCCTAGGGTATTTAACCTAGTTGGTATTATAATTGGTATCATATGTTAGTTAAAATCATTGTTTATCACTTAGTGGTTTCAATGGAAGTTATTAATCACAAAGGTATTTTGATATTATGTTGAAAAATTTTCTAGTTGGGGAATAATTAGATGTAAAACTACTTTTTATCATTAGGTATGGATGTGTTTATAGTTTCAATGTATGGTATTTATTCTAGTATGGATAGTGTAGTTTTATTAGAAGTATAATTAATAGAATTTTGTGTTTATTTTAAAGTAATAAATGCCTTAGTAAGAGTATTATCAAACACAATCTACACAAAGGTAGTTTCATGTAAGTTAGTGTATTCCATGTGGGAAAAGCTGGTAAATATCTATGAATGTGATTCAAAATTCATAAAATCAAAATTATAGGTTTTTTGGAACAAATATGAGGATTTGAGAATGCTCCCCAATGATTTTGTAGATACATTATTTAATGAGGTACATATTGTAGTAGGAGAAATGTGTGATCTCAAAGAAATTCTTGAAGATGAAAAGATAGTTAAGTGTATAGTAAGAATTATTCCACCTTGGTTAAATCAAAAAATATCTATACTAGAAGATAAATATCCAAATGATATATATATTATATATCTTATATAGTACTTTTGTCCCATACGATATGAGAAATGATGATAATGAGTATGTGGAAACAGGGAAATCTAAAGAGGTGGATTTTAAGGACATAAATAATCTTACTATATAGTATGGTCAGGAAGAATAAAAGGAAGATGAGTTTATTTTATTCCTTTCCTCAAATCTTCAAATCGGAAGAGGAAATTTCAAAGGGAAACTTCTTCTAGAATGATTTTGGTGTGGAAAGGTTAGAAATAATATAGCAAAGTGCCCCAAGAAGTTCTCAAAAGATGATAAGGATGAAGTTAAATTCCCATGAAAAAGTCTTCAGCCTATGTGAAAGGTAAGAAAAATGTGAAAAAAAAATCCTCAAGAAAAGTAATCTTCTTTCATAAGAAAATGACATTTGTGAAGAAACTGAGGTAAAAGAAATAAAATACTGTAATGATCATGAAGAAGATTCTATGATAGTCGTTGTGGGTAATCCCCAGTCAAGGGAAGAAAGTGATGATGAAGAAGGATAAGTCAAAGGAAGAGTTGACCTTCAAGTTGAATTTGAATTTGTTCTTGAGGAGATAGATATTTGAAGATCAAAAAAAGAAATACAATAGGGTGGTTCATGATGTCAAACTATATACAGAGTAGTGGGAAGAAGATAAATTTGAGATGAAGGCTAAAATTGAAAAATGCATATCAAAAAATCCAGATAAATCAGATAAAGTCATTGAGTCTAAAATCACGGTTGAATAATGGACCAAATTTATCAATGGTATGATAAATACAATAAAATATCAATTCAAATGTATTGAAGAAATTAAGGAGGAATTTATCATCCTATGGAGAAAGGAGAAAAATCCATAGAAACCCTTGACTCTTGATAAGATTTTGGGAAAGTAGGTTCCATAGAAAATAGAAAATGTGAAATTACAATTTAGATCTATAGTAAAATAGTTAAAGAAAAATCTAGAGAAGAAGATTTCATATCAGAATAACACTACTAGTATGAGAGATGATTACAGACATAAAGCATTAAAGGTTGATGTTATACCACAAGCTCCCACTCTGTGGTTAAAGATTGATTTGGGTATGAATCAGAATCATAATATTTATATAACTCAAGTGAAAATTAGTGGTTCAGAAATGATACACATGAAAACACCTCATAACAGGTTTTATTTCTATAGAAATATGGGTAATTATTAAAATTTATGTTATATATCCAGGAGGTATCGAAAGGAGAAAATTCAACAGAGGCATCCAAACATATTTCAGTATTAAAGGAATTTCTTTGATGGTCATTGTTTTTTTGTGGAGTATTTGGACACATGGATAGATATTTCTTATTAACAATACAGAGGAAGGTACTGAGGAAAACCTAAATAAATTGCATATAACACCCTAAGGGAACATTGAATGAGTTAAATATGAAAAATAAATTTTCATATTTTCAATATGATATTGGACCATCATATTCATAAGAATATCAAGAAAATTAGTCAGTATCAAGTATGAAGACAAATACATGGATCAAAATTAAAAGAGTTAAGAAGTAATCAGTTACAAAGATTAACTTCCAAGCATTAGTTCACACTGGAATTTGGATTATTGATAGTGGATGCACCTCTCATATGATAATAAATAATAATATGATGATCATAATTAGGTATGACAAGTAAAGTGTTATAAGATTTTTAAATGATGAATTTATGAAGATCATTGGCTCGGGGAAATTAAAGTCTAGGGGAAAATACATGAGATATGAAGAAATCTTGGTTATTAAAGGTATGAGTCACAAATTTATAAGTTTATGTTAATTTTTTGAATCATAAAATTTTATATTATTTAATAAAAATTTGGGTATAGTCAAGGGAAAATATAGAGCATCTATTTTTCAAGGAAAGTGTTTGAAGGGGAATATCTAAATTGTGAGTGGATAAGAAGACATATGTTTCCTATCTAAGGAAGAAAAAAACTAGTTGTGGCATAAGCATCTTGTTTATATAATCCAGTCATCCTTGGAAAATCTAGTAAAATGTGATGTTTCTAATGATCTCTCTAATTTATCATATGATCATAATCATTTAAGTGATTATTTTCAACAAGGGAAGATTACTTGTAATACGTATAAGTCAAAAGATCAAAGGTCAATATAAATCCTTAAACTAGTGTATATTGATGTATTTTGACCTATTTAACCAAGATATATTGATGGGAGAGAGATATTTTGTCCTTTTCATTGATGATTTCAGTATAATAGCATGTGTTCCAATTATCATCCTCAAGTACAAGGTGTTTAGTTTCATAACACTTTATCGAATATAAGTTGAAAAGAATCTAGATCAAAATATCTTGAAGTTCCAAACTGATAATATAAGAGAGTTCATAAATATTCAAGTGGAGTATTATCTCAAGAAACATGGGATAAGGCACCAAGTTTCAGCAATAATAACTATACAAAAAAATGGAGTGGTTTAGAGAAGAAATTGCATTATAAACTACATGGATAGAATGATGATTGTTGAGAAAGACCTTCCTAATAAGTTTTGAAAATAAGTAATGTTTACATTAGCCTAAATTTCTAATAGATCCATATTGTGTCCAAATAAATAAAAGACTTCATACGAGCTGTGGTATAGCAAGAATAAAGTATTGAAATAATTTTTAGATTCCTAGCGTAAGTGTTTTATTCTTAATAAGGATAAACATAAGAAGTTTTAATATTGTGGAGATGAAAGGATTTTTATCATTTAATCAGGAAAAAGAAAAGAATATAAATTATTCAATAAGAATTTGGGAAAATTTATAGAGATCAATGATGTTTTTGTTGTTGAAATTGAGTAGAATATTCACCAAATCCATGAACAGACCTAATAGGATAGTGATGTATAAGTGAGAAGCTAAAGGGGAGTGAAAATAATTAAGGAATATTTTGAAGAAGATTCATATTATGAGCATAATAAACCAATAAAGAAACCAAATATCCGAGCTAAAATTGATAGGAATAATATCATTGGGGATTATAAATCTCCAGTTCAGATGAGGAGGATGAAGACTCTATAGCAATAATCTTTCTTATCATTGGTAGATCCAAAGTTTTTATAATAATATTTAATATATGATATTCAGATCAAAGAAATTAATGAATAAATTTACCAAATAGAAAATAATCAAACATGGGAGATTGTGTTGAGTACAATAGATAAGAATGTCATCAGGACCAAATGGGTTTTCCATAACACGTTGAATGAATATGGAACAATAATTAGAACAAAATAATGATTGGTGTGCAATTGATACTCCTAGATAAAGGTTATTTATGTTTATGAAACATTTTAACTTGTTTAAAGGCTTGAGAAAAGTTAATTATTATTGTACATAGTAGTGTAAAAGAAATTAAAAGTTTTCCATATGGATAACAAGTTAGAATTTATGAGTGGGGTTATAGAATAAGAAATTTATATTAAACATCTAGATGGTTTTCTAATTTATGAAGATGAAAAAAATGGTTAAAGAAGGATCTATATGGGTTGAAGCAGGCAATGAGAGAATGGTATTCATGATTTGATCATTATTTGAAAAAGATTATTTCCCAATATAGTAGAGTTGATTATAATCTCTATGTCAACAATGAGAGTAATAAAAGGAATATGGTGCTAGTATATTTTTATTACATAATCTTTGGTGGTTCAAATGAAGAATAGTGAAAATATTTTGCAGAATTCATGAAATGCGAGTTCGAAATCTCAATGATTGGTGAGCTAATATTTTCCTTAGTTTACAGGTAATGTAAGGAAGACATGGGACATTTATTTCTTAGTAAAAATATTTCAAGGGGTTATAAGAATATTTGGGATGTAAAATTACAAATAAATGATAATTTCATTTTCTACATGGATAAAATTGTCAAGGGATAATGAAGGAAAAGTAGTTAATATCACTGAATATAGACAGATCATTGGAATACTATTAAACTTAATAGTAACATGACCTGATATTTTTTTCACATACAAGGTGGAATGGAATCAGAGTAATCCCAAAAAAATCCACTTACATATAGTAAAAATAATAATTTAGTATATTAAATGAATGGTGTATTTCAATTTACTATAAAATGGAAAATATCAGCAAGAGTTATTAGAATTTATTGATATAAATTAGGTTGGTTTAGTATATGATTGAAAGTAAACATCAAGTAGTGTGTTCTATCTTGGAGTACTATGTATTTATTGTCTAATAAAGAAACAAATTTCATTTATTTTAGCACTAAGGAATATTAATATATTGTGGATACTCAAGATTTTAGGCAGTTACAGTGGATGAAGCAGCAACTTGAAGATATGGCATTTGAAGTGAAGTATCTAATCAGAATTCATTACGATAATTCAAGTGCTATAAATATTATAAAAAATACCGTCATTCAATCTAGGATAAATCACATTGAAATCAAATATCACTTTATCAAATATAAATTGGAGCATGGCCTTGTGAAGATGAATTATGTCCCTACATTACTGCAAGTTGTAGATATCTTGATGAATGTACTACCCAGGGAAGAATTTGAATGGAATTTATTGGATCTTGGAGTTAAGTCAACTCCCCGCACTTAAAAATTATGGATGTGGTACCACCTTATCCCCAAGGTATGGTGTGTTTTATACTATATACTGATATGTGTCCTTAATTATGTCATAGACTACAAAGGACTTACCTTTACGTTACTTGAAAAAGGGAGAGAAAATGTATTAATCAAGACATGGGGAGAAGCTGATAGAGGGAGCAGTGAAATAGGGGAAGTTTTAAATCTTACAATGCTAAACTTTTCTAACAACAAAGAATAATCATGAGAAGGATTATCCTTTGGGTTCATGATACAATAAGTATACATGTTTGGTTTAATAAGTGATCTTAATGGATGATCTTTTTATGTCTGTTGGTGTTGAGAAGGTTTCCAGTGGAAGATTTGAGAATAAAGTGATACATCGATGAACTTTTCATGCTACTATTTTTCATCATATTGATATTGACTCATGTGGGATTATATTATGTGTTAAAGAGTTTCTTGATCACTATCTCGAGTTGAAAAATTAAAATGGTTTCACATGCGCATGGATTGTTAACAAGGTGGTTCTTAAAGGTTATAAGTGTTTTCAACAAATCCAAAGGTGTATTTTTGGAAAAAAATACATCCTGGTGTTTATTTTGGGTCAATTTTTTTGTTAACAAGGTTTGAGGTTTTTTATGAAGGTTGTTTTTTAAAGGAGGCGTGAAAAGTGAGTGTGAATTCCTAAATCGGTCTCACAGAGCATGAATGTTTGATCTCACAAAGCATGGATTTTTTATCTCACGGAGCATGAAATGTCTAATATCATGGAGTATGAATGTATGATCTCATGGATCATGAATTCTTGAACTAATCTCAAAGATTACATATGTCTGAACTAATCTCATAGAGTGGAAATGACTAAACTGATCTTGTGGATAATGAATGTCGGAACTGGTCTCGTGGAGTAGTCATATGAAGCACCACATGACTGTTAGAATATCTCATAGTGAGTTTATTTGAAGCATGCATGATTGTAATATGATCTCATAAAGATATCACATTAATCACATGAAAAAGAAAGGTTGTAAATGATAGTGGTGTCTTATGGTTGTTCAAAATCACATGATCGCATGATTGTCTTTGGATCTCATGATGGGGTTATGCGAAGCACTAGAAGACAATGGTGTTGGCCACATGATTATCATTGGATCTCGTGATGGGGTCATTTGAAGTGCCTTAAGACAATTACAATTATCACATTAATCACTTGAGACATATGGTGGGTGATCATGCAAAGTGCTTATGACATGCAGTAGGTAATCACACAGAGCAATCATGCAAAGTACATAAGGTGAATTACTGAGGCAGTAGAATGGATGGATAACTGTGATTTTCAGAGTTAAGGTAGTGAATTTATGAATATAAATACCCCCTAACCCATCCTTAAGAATTTAAAAAGTCTTCTTAAGTGGTTTGATCTAAAAAAAGTATTTCTCATGACCTAAACAAAGTCTTGCGATGGAGTCTTTCAATCCACATAATTAGTAGAAAGTTTTGTGAGAGGATCCCACACAGGATTCTAAAAAGTTAAAGTATGTGTTGGGTGTTTGTATGCATAAGTATACCCATTGATATTATTTGATCCGTATGAATTGAACAAGGTCTCATGATCCATGTGGTCGGAATAAGGTCTCACGATCCACGTGATCCAAAGATGGTATCATGATCCACATAAATAGAAGAGTGTCTCATGAAGGGGTCTTGTGAATGGGTATTGTAGAGGAGTATTATGAAAATTTAGTTATCATATTATTGATGAAACAAGAAAATAAATACATGCATGAGTGTGAATCAACTTGAAACTGATTTTTTGTAGTATACTAGAGGATTAGTGTATTCACTTTAGGGAGAGATCAGTGAGTTTTCAAATTGTGAATAGTTGTAAATCAAGAGGGATAGTGATTACACTATAAACTTTGTAATAGTAGTGAGATTTATTGGATTTGGTACATCGATTTGTATTCTCCTTGGATGTAGGCCACTGAGGGTGAACCAAGTAAAATTTTTGTGTCTTGTGTATGTTTTAATTTACATTTATATTGTGAAATGGAAAAGAGATAGAAGTGAGTTTTATCTA
This sequence comes from Viscum album, assembly GCA_963277665.1. NCBI lineage: Eukaryota > Viridiplantae > Streptophyta > Magnoliopsida > Santalales > Viscaceae > Viscum > Viscum album. The sequence continues at coordinate 1,570,200,969 of OY728148.1, read as the reverse complement.
AAAATGACACAATATGCAAAGAGATATTTGTTTTAATCTATCATACCCTAATTCACCCCCTCCCATAGGGTATTTAACCTAGTTGACCTAACTATTATCCTATTAATACATGTTGAGTAATATAATCTATTTTTCATGTGATGTCTCATAAATTAATATGCATAACTTATGTAACCATCCTTACTTGATTTATTTATTCCTTTTATGACCTTTCTATGATGACTTTACTTCTTCTAACATGGCCATGGATTTATTAAAGGTATTACCATCTTGGTCAACTGGGCCTGAGATATCTCTTCCTCAACTCAGAAGTGAAAAATATTTTCTTGATCATTCAACCAATTTCATACCACCAATGACATAAATAATACAAGATACCTGACCACATATATAAATTTCATGGTTTTTATCTTGCATAAAACTATGAAATCAAATAATACACATTGATAATGATATCATATCATGAGACCAATACACATGCTCATAGATAGGAACATCCAATGACACCCAATACATGTGGTGTTCCTATTGGATGGTTAGTCCCCATGATCTCATGTACTCAATATTTCCAATTATGAGATTCATGAGAAGAAGTCTCAATTCTTATGAGCATTCACCACCTAATAGTCAAACATAATATTTTCCTTGTCAATATGATGTATCTTGATCATAAGACATATATCAAATATTAGTATCATAGTATCTCAAGGTTCTCATTGTAGTTAGGAAATACTATAACCATTTAATACAACTTTTAATATTAGGTCATCACCATATATATAGAAAAAGAATAAAAAATTACTATAATGGTAAGAAAAATAGATTTATATATCAAATTGTATACATGTAATAGTATTAAAAGTATATACCAGATTTGGTTCTAGGGAACCCACTCACAAAAATCCCACTTTTACTAGATCTAACTACTTATAACTCTCAACCCACTAACTATCACATTATAATCATGATTCTATTGAGATATAGATTTAGTCATAAGGTTTACCACATTATCCTATGTGTAAAATTGTTAAACTGTGACTTTACCTCTCTGAGTAAAATCCCTCAAGAGATGAAACTTATTAAGTATATTCTTTGTGAAGTGGTGTGACCTGGGCTCCTTGGAAAGTACCACTGCTACAATATTATCACAGTATAATAAAACAAGGTCTTAATTAATAGGTCAAGTTCCAATATATAAGACAAATTTTCATATATATAATACTTACTTAGCTATATAGGAAGATGCTATATACTCAGATTCCACTATAGAATTGGAAAACATTGACTACTTCAAGCTTTTTTATCTCACTACACAACCATTAAAGAAAACTACATAGCCTGGTTGTGATTTGAGATCATCTTTATCAGTCTGTAATCTAGAATAAATTTATACCCTCACTACTAGCTCCTCATATCCTCTATACACCAAGAACATATCCTTTGTACATCTCAAGTATTTTAGTATATTATTTATAGCTTTCCAATGCAGCTCTCCTGTATTAGCTTGATATTTACCCACTATTCTTAAATAAAAGGCAACATCAAACCTAGTACATAGCATGTCATACATGATAGATACAATTTTTGAAGAATAAGTTATTTTACTCATCCACTTAATATCCTCATGTTTTTATTGATACATTTTCTTAGAGAGATTAATACCATGTGACATTGTCAATAATCCTCTTTTGGATTGCTCCATATTATACCTTTTGAACACCTTGTCAATATACACACATTGACTTAGCCCAAGTATCCTCTGAGATCTATCTTGATATATCTCGATCCCTATAATATAGGTTTATCCACTGAATTATTTTATAGAGAATCATTCATTTAAACATTTTTTATTAACTATAATAGTCGTACTTATTTTCCTAAAATTAATATATCATTAACACATTATACTAATAAAATGATAGTATTCCCGCTAACCTTATTATAGAAACATGGACTGCTTTCATTCTTGATGAAACCAAATTCTCTTATAGGATCATCAAAATGCACTTTACATGATTACAATTCCTGATTTAATCTATAAATGTGTATATATATCCTGAATAATTTATTGGAACTCATTGAAATAATAAACCCATTAGGTTGTGTTATAATGAATTTTTCAACCAAATTCCCATTTAGAATAGTAGTTTTGACATCCATTTTTTGAATCACATAATCATAGAAGGGTTCTATTGATAGTAATATTCTGATAGATTTTAGCATTATGAATAGTGAGAAGGTTTCATCATAGTCTATGCCTTAACATTTCCTGACACCCTTTGAAACCAGTCATGCTTTATAGGTACTAATTTGATATCCATGTCCATATTTTTCTTGAATACCCATTTACACCCAATAGGTTTTACATCAGTTAGAGGGTCTGCCGAAATCCAAAATTGATTTTGGTATATAAAAACCATCTCATAAATCATATCTTCTTTACATTTAGCAAAATCCTTTCAATATACTATTTCCTTATAGGTTAGAGGTTTATTATCCACAAGGGGTAATGTGTCACCTAACATGGTGACAAGAAAAACATTTATCTGGTTCTCTAACCTCTCTATTATTCCTATAAAGTACTTATATCTTGAGAACATATTTATCTTCCACTGTCTATTATAGTGATTGTTTTCATACCAACTATTATGCATCTAAAGTATCAACTTTATCAAAGTTGATATTTCTCCCACTATTTCCATTGAAAATTTGTTCCCATTATATAAATAAGGAATGTATCACCACAATCACTTTTTATATGAATGTTTATATAAGCAATATCCTTTATTTTTCTTAAGATTACCTACAAAGATAAACTTCATTCTTTAGAATTCTAGTATGTCATTAGGTTATATCTTTAAAAATTCCTCGCATTAATATACACATATGAAAGACAAAGTGAGTTTATTTTCATAATATAAATTGTATATAATCCCATATGATGCCTTATTTGGTACTCAGTTAGGGTTATATATTGTTTTCTATAGTGCATATCCCCAAAAAGATAATGGTAGGGTTACATGACTCATCATCAATCTTACTATGTTAATAAAGGTACAATTCCTCCTTTCACTCACATTATTTTATTGAGGTGTATAAGGAGGAGTGCATTTAGATTCTATCTCACACTCCTTTAACCAATCATTTAATTCTTAGTTTAGATATTCACTACTGCGATCTGAGCAGAGCTTCTTAATATTCTTACTAATATGGTTTTCTACTTAACTCTAATATTCCTTAAACATATTAAAGTAATTTGAAATATACCTTATTAAGTATATATGTCCATATCTAATAAATTCATTGGTAAAAGTTATGAAGTAAGAAAACCCACCCCTTTCCTCTACTAGAAATGGACCAGATACATCAGTATAAATTAATTCTAGTAGCTTTTTATCCCTTACTTCCTTCCAAGTGAAAGCTTCTTTGGTCATTTTCCCTTGTAAAAAGTGTGAAATATATCTATGGGTTTTAACTCAATTGATTCTAAACACCTTGCATGGTGTAATTTTTGTAAGCATTTCTCATTTACATGAATAAGTTAAAGAACCATGGGCATGTAGGATGTGAGTCATTCTTACTATATTTCTCATTGATTTAAAAAAATTAATCAAGTTCAAGTATATAAAATACATTGTTAATATTTATCATACCATAACATGAATTATCCTTATAAAATATATAGAATTTATTTCCAAACTTGAAATAAAACCCTATAGTGTCTAAAATCAACACTAAGGTTATGTTTTTAGTAATATAAGGTATATAAAAACAATTTTTTACATAATAACCAAACTAATATGATAAGTAAGATAATAATATCCCACTACCAATATTGTCAATATTTCACCATTTTCTTCTTGAAGATCCATATCACCCTTTATAATCTTCTTGAATATACTTGGTTCCTAAATTTTAATAAAAATTATGATTCTCATGCCATATCCAAAACCCAACTTGTATATATATATAGATTGCATTCAATGAAAAATATATCTAAAGAAGAAATCATCTCCTTGATTCTTCTTCATATCTATGAAATTATTCTTTTAATGGACCGTATTTCCAAAATAAAATTAGAATGATTCTTACTCATTTCTCACCCTCTGTATTTTGTCTTCTTAGAAGGGTGGTGTAGTGGGGTCTTTGGCTTAGACTTGGCCTTTGACTCTTTATCCTTTCCCTTTATCCTCTTTTTTACTATATGGATTCATGAGTTGGTATTCTTAATATCCTTATCTTCTTGGAAAAATAAATATAATAGGTCTATTATAGAATTAATCATGTTATTCATATTATAATTAACCATGAAAGTTGAGAATCTAGGTGGTAAATACTTAATAATAAGATTGATTACTAGTTATTGGTTCAATTTGAACCCAATGGACTTCATTATCTCAATGAAACCAATTTATTTAGTAAATAAAGTCCCATATGACTCTATTATACTATCCTACACCTATATAGTGCACTAGATATATCATATATTTTTTTTTAAAGTGTTCTCTTATTATAACTATTTGAGATGAGATAGCATCTTGTAAGCATCTTCTTCCTCGTGAATTTTTTGTAGCTCACTGAGCATAGTTGAAAACATAATTATTTGTTCATATATAAAATAATTCACAATCTTCTTATGTTTATCTATATCTATTTTATATTTTCCCTAAGGGGTATTAGCAGTAAGTGGATATTCCGACACATAAAGTTTTCTTTCTTAGCATAGTGTTATGTGCAAGTGCATGTACCACTCCTAGAAGTTATGGTTGTTCATGATATTATCTTTATATAATATTGATTATAGAGATATCGAATTGGTTATGGTGATTTTCATTTGATCTACAACAAATAATTTAGTAAATTAGTGCTTTATTTTGATTACTAATATACATTACCAATTAAATTTTGAAATGTATCCCACTATTTTATCAAATCCTAGTAACCCTCAACTATTAGATTCAGAATACTCAATATATTGAGTATTATAGTATAAATAATCCTTAAACCCTATCCTTATAGCATAATATATGGATACACTATTAATCAGAGAGTCTCGATGTAGGGTTTTGGCTAGTTAACCATATTAACTCATGGATCCTTGATTTGTTGAGTGAAGTGTAATCTTTTATAAAGAATAAACTTTAATTACTCAATGATTTGCCTCTAAATTTTTAAATATCTATTTATGGTTACTTATTTTTTACCAAATTTTGTTAATTCATCCCACTACTATCATAAAAAAATACCCAGTAATAAGAGGCACTATCAATTAGGGTTGATGATCATGTTAGGCATATGATTTTTTTTAAACTAGAGTGATGGAAGGAGTTTGAATTAATATTTATTTGAGGGATTTTAATTATTGTTGATTCCCTATGAATGATAATTGGAAAATTCATAAAGTAATAAATATCTAGATATGGGTATTATTTTCCCCGCAAAAGAAAAGGAAGGAGAAGGTAGCCATAGCTCACGGATCGTGTAAGCCTCCAAGAGACATGTGATCGCATGACCATCATACGGTCATCTAAATGAACCTTATGAAATGAATAGCCTATAGTAGATCCCATATATACCATCTTAAAAAACCTTATTCTCTTGTGAAGGAGCCTCAGAAAACCAGTATTCATGCGGCGGTAACCGAATAAACTCCCCTAGGCCACACGGCTTATCAACTGGAGGACGTCTGACAACCCATCCAAAATCCTTTTAAAATAGGATGAAAATATCCAAAAGGAGGAGGCCTCTTGTGATTGTAAAACTCACATGATGGATCACCAATTGGGAGAATTATTTTCTTTTAAAACTTTTGAGTAAACTCGTGAAACCCTCAAGCCTTTGTAAAATAAAACAAAGGAAATAAAAAGGGGATGAGGTGGAAACCACTCACGGTCATAAAGAACATACGATGTACCCCTGGTGGAATGAAAGACACCATGAGACCCCAGAAACATGCCTACCTCATCTTCCAAAATCCCATTAGAATGTCACCCTCATCACATGAAGAGATTTGGGTATGTCCAGGCGACCTCACAATTCTCCTTTGGCTCCCAAAGGACCAATGGATGGTCCATAAAATGGTCATGAATCTCTATAGAAACTTTTATTGGTCATGGGATGCATCATTAATAGGTAGAGTAATTTTATTTGATATTACTCATGTAATCTCACATGACCCTTGACCTTTGAAAAATAAACAAATGAAATAAAAAAGAAGAGGAGGTGAGAGCCTCTCATGGTCGTAAAAATCTTGTGTCACACTAAGGATGTCCTCAACACGACTTCTCGAGACTCACTGAAAAGAAAACAAGATCCTGGGAAGTGCCTAGACAATCCATCCTTGCCTCATGAAATGTCCTAGGCAAGGATTCAAGCATATTGTATATGCCTTTCAGTTGGTACTTTGATCACACAATGGCCCTTGGATATGTCAATATGATAATATGGAAGTACTTCTACATGATCAAATATTTCAAAAAGTCCCCATTAATTTAAAATAATATAATAAAGGAGGAATTGATGGGATAAACTCATAGTTGCTGAAAATCAGGTGACACCCTCAGAGAAATCCATGATAGAGACTTGTGAAGATGCGTGGCACCAGAGCCATTCACTAACTCCAGCTTGGATCCATGTGATACATGCCATGAAAATTGGTGAACAATCAGAGTGGAAAGGCCTATAAATCCCCCACCCTAGGATGAAAAATGGGAGTCTAGACTCTCCATGGAAATGTCTTTTTCACATTTAGATGCACCAACACTAGAGTGGATTTCTCAAAGCTGCTAATTTACTATAAGGTAAGATCTCAGGTAACCGACAGAGATATCATGTAGCATGAATAAGTGCTTCACGTGATCGTATATAGATCTCACGGAGGACTTCTAGTAATACATTCAAGCAATATCCAACACATCTACTAGATAATGTGGGACTTAATATAATCTAAAACTGAATAAATCTAATGCATTTGCAATATAAAGACTAGAAAAAAGACCAAATACATGATACTTAAGAAAAGAACATACACAGTGATCCTCATGTGCTTCACATGATCCACCCAGGGCATGTTATAGCACTAGTACTTGTCTCCTAGATTATGAAAAACTTATTTGGTATACTATCTGGATCATTAAAATTTCTCTAGACATGTCAAAAAAAGTCACATAGAATCCCCCAAACATGTCTCCCTGGTCTCTTTAATCCCTTTAGGCTCACAATTATAGTCTCAAGGTTCTATTAATACATGTCACATGACTCATATGGTAGTTCCAATTTGTGTTAGTTAAGTCTCATGGTATGACCCAGGCATGTCAACTGGCTCTCATGACACCCTATGGGAAAGTCAACCAAACCTCACAATGCCATATAGACATGTCTTCCAAGACATGTGAATCCCTTCGAGAAATGTCACATTGACTCTCGTGAAACCCTCCATATTTTTCATCCAGCTATTGTGATGACATCTAGACAGTTCAGTTAGATCATGCGACACCCTCTGGACAAATCAAATAGGTCATGAAATGGCTCCCGAGACTGACCATCCAGGTCTTGTGATGTCTTCCAGACAATTCATCCTTAATCATATGAAAACCTTCATAGATTATATAAAAATTATGAAAATTATCCCAGATAAGTCAACTAGATCACATAATTTTATTTAGATATGTCAGGAAGACACTCTTCAACGTGTCAAGAAAACAATCAAGGCATGTTGAGCAGACTATCAACAATTGTCAGGCAGTCAGGCAGGCTGGGTCAATATGGAATTCCAGGACTTGTTAACCTTGTCTATCCTCGGTGTGTAAGACCCAATTACATGTGCAACATCATTTTATAATCCCTAGTCAATAGAACTATAACGAATCTGATTCCTTACATAACTAGGATACATAAGACACTTCCCCGAGGTTCGAGATCCATATATATATTCCAAGGAAAATATCAGTGCATAAGTCTCATAACCACAAGTAATCACATTGATTATTTGTTATCATTTATTTCTCACAATGATAATAGCTCACATGGGATTAGGGTGATGCAATAATTATATCATTTTTACCATAAACCTTCTTAAAGGACAGGGAAATTTTAGTATGTAATTATTGATGAGTGGCATGATAAATTCACCTCCATACGAGGGAATCCACATTGGGGTCAGTCCTAAGGTCATGACTGAACTATTGGAACACTAATTCCTTTCAAAACCAGGATACATAGGACAACTAGAGATATGGTAGGTTGAAGTTTGAGGAGGGATAACAACATTGTCCAGTAGACCGATCCCTTATAGAGGAAGTTGTTTAGATAAAGGATAGTCCTGAAGCTTAGATGAAAGGAACCTCTTTAGAAACTTATTATCAGAATACACATGATATCGAGTGTTAGTGTTGCAATTCCTAAAAATAATGTCCCTTTCATTGGACACAACTGAAGAGGATCAATGAGAACCAGAATCCATAAGAACAAGAGTGAGTGGAACATGTCAGATAGATGAAGTAAAATCTTTTCAAAGGAAAGATATAATAAATTGACATCATCATGCACATCACATGAATCAGTAGGGGATTAATTAATTGTGAATGGATTTTTTGAATCTCCTAACTCTCAAAAGTATCTTGAGTCACATAATCCCATGGGGAATCCCACAATCACATGACCCCTTGGTGACTCACGATCACATGACCTAGACATGGTTACATGAATCACATGATAATCGATCGATCATATGATAAAGTTGGAAAACCTCAAGAAATACTCAATAAAATCATAATCCCCACTAATAAATTCCAAACAGTTACTAAGATAAAGTTCATAGTTTTTTCAAATGAGTTCCTAAGAAAAAGTGGTCTTGCAGAGTATTCCTCACAAAAGCAGTGCTCGCGGTGGAGTATCGTGATCGTGTCTCATGGAATGGTCTCACGATGAGGGAATGTGATGGAGTAAAGGTGAGAGGGATCTAGAAAGTGAGTAATTGGTGGATAAAGATACCCTATTCTCCCTTATATATAGGGCATTTTTTATAATACTAAGTGTCACCTAGCAGACCAAGCATCGACAAAGATACTAATTCTTGATAATGATAAATACTTGGGAAGGCATTTACTTTCCTTAGAACTGATCCCTTGCCTTCACAGACATTGCTACTAAGGGGGTGAATTTGTTGACGTCTACCAAATTAGCATTGTAAAATTCAAGAAGGAAGAAGCACTTGGATATGGGTATTATTTTCCCTACAAAAGAAAAGGAAAGAGAAGGTGGTTGAAGCTTACGGATCACGTAAGCCTCCAAGAGACATGAGATCATGTGAACATCATATGGTCACATGATAGAACCATGTACAACACATATCCTATAGTGGATCCCATAAATCTTATATTGACCAGACCTTTTTCTCTTGTCAAGGAATCTCAAACAACCGGCGGTCATATGGCAGAAACCGAATAAACTCCCCTAGGACATGCGGCTTATCAATTGGTGGACTCTGAAAAACACATCCAAAATCCTTCTAAAATAGTAGGAAAAATATCCAAAATGTGGAGTCCTATTGCGGTAGTAAAACTCACGTGATGAATCACTGATGGGAAGAATGGTTTTCCTTGACAACATTAAAGCAAAATCGTGAAACCCTTGAGCCTTTGTAAAACAAAACAAATGAAATAAAAGGGGAGGAGGTGGAAACCAATTTCATTCATAAATAACATGTGATGTTCCCCTGGCATTCTGTAAGACACTGCGACACCCCAGTGACATGTCCACCTTATCTTGAAAAAGCCCATCAGCATGTCACCCTCACAACGCAAAGAGCATCGAGTATGTCCAAGAAACCTCACAATTCTCCTTTGGCTTCATAAGGAAAAAAAGATGGGTTTGTCCATGAAATGATCATGAATATCCATAGAACATTTTATTGGTCACATGATGCATCATCAAGAGGTAGAGTAATTTTCTTTTACATTACTCATGTAACCTTTCATGGCCCTCACCCTTTGAAAAATAAATAAAGGAAAAAAAAAGAGGTGGGATCCTCTCGCGGTCGTAAAATTCTTGCGATGCGCTAAGGATGTTCATAGTATTGATTCATGAGACTCCATGAAAAGAAAACTGAATCTCACAAAGTTCCTCAGCAAGCCATCCTTGCCTCTTGAAATGAACCATGCAAGGCTTCAAGCATCTCACGGACACATTTAAGCAGTCACTTTGATCTCGCAAAGGCCCTTGGACATGTCAATATGAAAATATGGAAGTCCTTCGGCATGTCTTCATAAGTCACCCATTAATTAAATATAATCTAATAAAGGAGGTGTTGATGGGATAAACTTGTGGTCTCTGAAAATGAGGTGACTCCCTAGGAGTGATCCATGATAGAGACTCGCAAAGAAGTGTGGTTCTAGATCACTTTGAAGACACTAGCCTGGATCTATACGATACACACCGTGAAAACTGGTGAACAACTGGGGTGGCGAGGTCTATAAATCCCCAACCCCAGCATGAAAAATGGGATTCTGGACTATTGAGAATAAGGTCTTCTTTACATTTAGATACATTGGTTCTAGAGTGGATTTCTCGAAGTTACTGATCTCATGACTGGAAATTTTCCCATTAAGTAAGATATCAGGGAATCACCAAATTAATCATGAAACATGTATAAGCGCTTTGTGTGATCACATATAGTTCACATGGAGGACTTCTGGTAAGACACACGAGGAACATCCCACACATCTACTAGATCATGCGGGACTTGATACAATCTAACACTATATAAATCTAAGGCATTCTCAATTAAAGGCTATAACAAATACTAGAGACATGAAACTTAAGCAAAGAACATACACGCTGATTCTCATGCACTTCACTTGAACCACCCAGGTCATGTGACAGTACCAGGACTTTTCACCCATATTATGTGACACTTCTTTTCTATACTATTTGGATCATGTGAAGTTCTTTGTACATGTTAAAACAAGTCACATGGTGTCCCCCAAACATGTCACCCTAGTTTCTCAAATCCCTTCAGGATTTCCATCCTAGTATCACGGTACTCTTCAGGCATGTTTCCTGGCTCATATGGCAGTGCCAGTTTGTGTCTGCTAAGTCTTGTGGTATCACCCAAGCATGTCAACTGGATCTCATGACACCCTATGAGAAAGTCATACAAACCTTTCACTGCCTCCAGACATGTCATCCAATACATGTGACACCCTCTGAGACATGTCACATCGAATCTCATGATTCCCTCCATATATGCCATCCATCTCTTATGATGACATCTAGGCAGGTTATCTGGATCATGTGATGCCCTCTGGACAAATCAACTAGGCCATGTGATGGCTCCCAAGACCGACCATCTAGGTCATGCGATGACTTTTGGACAATTCATCCTTAATCATACAACAACCTTTGTACATTCCATCTAGATTATTAAAATTCCCCCAGATAATTCAACTAGATCATACAATTTTTTTAGACATGTTAGGTAGACACTCTCCGACATTTCAATCATACAATCAAGGAATGTCGAGTGGACTATCAACACATCAAGTGGGTAAGAAAGCTAAGCTAATAAGGCATCCTGGGACTTGATAACCTTATTTATCCTCGATGTGTAATCCCTAATTATAAGGTAAATTTTAGTGTGTAATCCCCGATCAAGATAACTATGAAGAATCTGATTCCTACTATAACTAGGATATGTAGGATACTTCCCTGAGGTTTGAGATCTATATATATATTCCAAAGGAAATATTAGTGCATAATTCCTACAACCACAATAAATGAAATTGATTATTTATTATCCCTTGTTTCTCACAATGAGTATAGCTCATGTGGGCTTAAGGAGTTGTAATGATCATATCATCTTCACCATAAACCTCCATAAAGGCCATGGAAATGTCAGTATGTAATCCCCAATGAGTGTCATGATACATTTTCCTCCATATGAGGGAATTGACCTTGGGTCCGGTGTAACTCCCCGACCCCAGTTACCCAGAGTCGGTGCATTATTGCGTAACATTGGCATGATCACAAAAGATCAAGTCTCGAAAGACCGATTAGTTTAGTAGCCTTGGAAACACTAGATACATTCATAAATGTTACATTACATCATAAATTGAAAAACTAAAATAACAAAGTCTCCATAGTCCACACTCATATCCTCTACTGACTATCCCTGCAGGCCATTCATAAAATACTTCTTCACATCCTGGAAAATATAAAAACATTGAAAGGGGTGAGCTCAGATGCTTAGTAAGGATAACAATATAGCGGAAGCTTTCATAAATAAACATAACATTTAAGGTAATGTATAACTAAAACAAAAGCCTTTTAAACTTGAACTTTAGTATAATATGGCAAAAGTAAAATGAAATAATTCCATTTACTTATTCACATGGATATTCTACTGGTCAAATAATCACATGCAATATCAATAACCACTTTCATAATGATGGAATGCATAATGCCAGACTATCATAACCATGTAGCCAAGGCCTCGTGCCAAGACCACAAATAAGATTTTGTCAAGGCCTCGTGCCAAGACACTAGTTTGTCTCATGAGACCTGCCGATGCATCGAGGAGCTATAGCGGGCTCCACCCGTCACTTATTAAGTCCAATGCATTCCTCATATGAATAGGTTTAAACATATCATATAACATAATCTTATCACATAAAACATGCATAAAGGAAACATAATATTTCCAAACTTCAATCACAAGATATCAATACAACACATTTATATAATAAAAACTTTATCAAAACCATTTTCAATACCAAAATAAAAGAAAAGTAAAACATGGTATTTATTTTTCTTTTAAAAAAAAGTTATGGCTTATAGAGGAAGCCAAAACTCAAATAATAGTCACGGCGGCGGACAAGTCGTTGTCGCCGCATATGTAAGAAAAAACATTCCATTTTTCGTTTAGTAAAAACGCTTCGTATAAAAATATTCCTTTAGAACAAAAGTAAAACTCAAAGGGGTTTATACACCTTATAATGGAAAGTTGTGTATAAAAAAAATATGCCTCAATGAAAGGAGATTGAGGCGAAGTCTTTACAAAGATCATTTTTTTAAATAAAATAGATCTATTATGTGTATTTACTATAATACCACATAAATAAAGTACAAATACAATATAGGAAATAATAATATCATGACATAATTTGAAAGTAGGAGATTAACCCAAAGAATGGAAATTGGGTTAAGAAATTCCCTTACCTCGTGTCCGACTTGACTCGACCGCTATTTAACCTCATGAATAATAAACTAGAGTTAATCTCTACCTTCTTAAGAACCTTTTTCAAGTTCATTATTCCTTTTATATCACTTATTACTATGTCATTAACATTGTGTAATTATTTAAGTTTATAACGGTCGTTTTGTCGATCTTAGGTACTTGAGTCAAAAATAAACTTCTTATAATTACACTTTGTTCATGTGGTAATATATCCATTATATCCATAGTTATATTAATGATGTATATATAATATACATAAAATATATCCAGTATATACATTCATTTATAATATTACATAACATTTAGAGGTAATAAATGAAATGCACCGTTCATGGAGACGGTAAGCCGTACGTACGCATGAACGCTACTTTAATTTCTATTTCGTATTTAATGGAATGAAGCATAATGATATAAAGGTATAATATAATTCTAGTATAATATAATGTATAATACCATTTACTTCATCCTTTATACATCCCACATATGGTATTAACGATTCAAATCACTTTGAGGGGGCGGTAGTCCGCACTTCCTAAAATGAGATTATCGCGTTTACCCATAATGGAAATCATAAAGTATGACATAAATTAGAAATAAATAAGAATAAGGAAAACATAAACATAATATATATAGCATATATGAAAATAGTGTCATCAAAATGGCCACCATTATAGGTGTTAAAAGAATATTGAACAATCATCGTTTCGTGAGGCAGTATTTCGCCACCCACAGAAACAGTGTGTTCTTTAACCATTAGAAGAAGGTGTGTGTAAGTGTAAACCAAATAATTATCATAAAAAAATCCTAGTATATTTTAGATACTATTGTTGTTTCAAAATAAAGGAATAAAAAGATTTTAAGGGGTTGGAGAAGCAAAATAAAACAAAACAACATTAGAGAAGACATTACCTTAAAATTGGGTAACTATGTTTGATTTGAGCCAGAGGCTTCCTTGGGAAGACTTATGCCCAAAGTGAGGCTTCTAAGAGTAAGGGAGGGAAGTTGGGAGAGTATTTGGGCAGAGTTTGTTTGAGGAAAATGGCTTGAAGGTGTGAGTAATGTGGTAGTGGTGGGGGCCTTTTATAAGAGGAGAGGAGGGGCACTCTTGGAAAGATTGAAATGTTACTTTATTATGAAATGATTTTTCGGATTCTAAAGATCCCACACTTATATATTTCGAGTATAAGGTGATAAGGGTTAGAAATATACTCATCCAATAGGTTTTTGACAAGTGTAAGTCTTAGATTTTACATTATCCTTTCATTTTATTTAAATCGTTAATTAATTAGGTAATCGTTGCATCATCATGGTGTCATAAATAATTTAATTTATTTAATGTCTAAAAATTATAAAAAAACTATAATGATGTAGGAAATATTTTTATCTTTCTAATGAATATTTATAGTAAAAAATATGACTTTTATAACCCCATTTAAAAATTGTTTTAGTAAAACAACTCATGTTTGTGACATTTTTATTTTAACGTTAAATAAAAAGTTTTTAATGCCATTTTCCTACCAAAGTGGCTCCATGGGGTCCCCAAGTTGACCCATGGATTTTCTTGGTCGGCCCTGACTCATCCAATAGGGGTAGGACAAGTGTAAAGGTCATTTCATATTATTATAACATTATCTTTACCTTAAATTACACTAATTACCTTTAATCGTGATTAATTAAACTTAAAAGTTACTATTCACCAAAAAAATTATTTTAATCCCATTGAACCAAATTTTACTTTCTAATGACAACCATGTATGTCGGATTTTTGAAAATAAAATCACAGAAGTGGTAATGTTTCATTTAAATGAAAAATCAGTTTTTAACCACCACTTAGTGGTTTCACTATTCATCAAAAATTGAAGTTTTTCAGAACAATGCCAAAATTTCACCCTAAGCTATAATTGATATTCCGAATTCAAAAATGATGTCTATTTTAAAAAATTCCAAACATATATGTTTCATTAATTAATTTTATAATTAATTCCCACTGTCACAACAAATAGCGTGTTTTTAGGAAACAATATATATCAAAAGATTGACGATTGTTTATGTCCAATTTCAATGTTAAATTAATTATAATGACCACCATTGGATAAAATTGTAAAAATATATTATAATTATACTTTAAAACCACTTAATATTATAATTTATCACTATAAATTATTTTGATTAAAAAAGTTGTTTTAAGTATTTTTCACTATTCATAAAAAATTGAAAGTTCTCAGAAAACTACAAAAAATTCAACATAGGATAATTTCGGTATTACGAATACAAAAAATGAAGTCCATTTTAAAATATAAAATTTCTATAATTTTAAAAAGTGGGTATTACTATTCATAACGGTTAATTTGATTAGTCGCGGTGTGTTAGAACTCGAACTTGCGTACAATGCAAGCTATTGAATTATTGAAAGAGAGGCGTATCGTTGAAGATCGGGGTGTTACATTATCCCCTCCTTTAATAAATTGCATCCTCGCAATTTGAAAATGTTCTTCAAAAATAAAAGGTTGAAAATAGAAAATACCTTTGTAGAAAACCCACATCGGAAATAGGGTTAATAAAAATATAACTTTAAAAGATAGAAAGATAAGTAAAAAGGTCACCCAAGATAGCCCATACTAGGATTCTATGAAAATATGGATATGGAAGAAAAACAAACCATCAAGGTTTGATGGAGAGTTGTAGAAAACAGGATTAGGAGAAAGTTAACCATAAGAAAATCACAAACTTGTGATTGGTTAAACGGTCATTGAATCCCCAGTTGGAAAAGTTAACTGGAAAAGTTTTTGTTTTATGTTACCTTTTATAAAGTTGAGGAATTTATTTAGGAGATTTACTAAGAATGTAAGGGAATATACATACTTGTCATGTAGACTTTAATTCTTTAATAAATTTTTACCACAAACCCATCTTTCACTCTAAAAGGTAATATAACTCAAAAATATTATATTTATCTTAATTGTATAAGGTTTCAAATATTAACACATACCATTTAGATTAGGAAAACTATTTTTTGATAACCAGGGACTTCCTGTAGGTTAGTGGTAGGTAATAAAGGCCTGTCGCACTATGGTTGTGGGTTCGATTCCTGCAGCTTTGTCCGACGCGACGGGTTATGCCCCACCCTGCAGGTTGTCCTTTTCCTAAAACTATAGTATTATAATATTTCAAAAATAATCTTCAGAAATGTTTTAACCTTAAACAATACTATCCAAAGTTCAACTTAATTCATTCCAACCATTCTAGTTATCCAAAATACCTCTATCCAGAATTTCTCTAAAAGGTCTCTAAATTCTAAAATCAATTGTATCATCAGATTCCTCAAACAAAGTAAAGTTCCTCTTATTGTCACATACTAAAATATGATGACCTTCATCATATTAAAACCTTAATGAAAACAACAAGTACTGAATTACAATCTTTATATATCACATTATTCTTATAACCAGAATATAATCCTTGATTCCAAAAACACAAATATATTAATTATTCAACTTCATCTGTAGCAACAACATAAGCTTGGCCTTGATCCCTTGGCCTTTTTTGAGGTAAGTTTCCTTGGAGATTAGGACAATCATTTTCATAATTCCCCATTTCCCTACAATTGTAGCATTCAACATTGATAGCCTCTTTCTTTACCTTGCAATCACGAGCCTGGTGACCTTTTTCTCCACATTTATAATAAACTCCCATTCCTTTTAGGCAAGTACCGGGGTGATTCTTCCCACAATTATCGCATGATGGAAAATCCTTCTTTCCCTTTTTCCCTTTATTTGTCTCTTGTTCCACTGTTTTCTTCTTCTCTTGCTTTACTTTATTGTCATAAGATTTAGAGAATTCCTTTTCTGTCTTGATAGCACACGAGAATATATCTTCGTATGACGAGAAATATTTTGAGACTAATGCTCGATGGAGAAATGGTTTTAACCCATCAAAGAAATGATTAATCTTACTTCTTGGGTTACATATATAATCTGTAGCATACCTCGCTAACCTTGTAAAGTTGTCCTCATACTTTGCGACATTCTCATCCTCCTTTTGTCTCAGACTTAGAAATTGTCTTTCCATATCTTCTCGATGGTCACGAGGAAAATATTTTTCTAAGAAAAGATCTTTGAACTCTCTCCATTGTATATTTCATACTTCTTCATCTTCCTTTTTGTTTTGAATCAGTGAACACCATTGATCGGCATCTCCAGTGAGGCGGTAGACTGCCATGACAACCTTCTCCCTTTCGCTACTCCCCAAGACATGGAATATTTTTTCTAAGGAGTTTATCCATTGCTCAACTACTAATGGATTTTTACCCCCATTAAATGTTGGTGGTTGTTGCCTCATGAATCGGTCTAACATTGATCCTCCACGTTGCGGATCAGGGTGCTCCATACGAGTAAGGTTATTATTCATAACCTGAGTGAGTTGTCCCAGTATGGTAATAAGTTGATCAGCACCAGTTGTATCTCCAGATCCACAATAATTATCTTGAGCAGGAGGGAAATCCCTACACGGAGTGCGTGCATTGATATAGTTTCCATTCCTTCCACTAGGCGCCATTTCTAAACAATGGCATAAACTATACTAGTTTATGAATCAAAATACATAATTCTATACTTGTAAAATACTTAACATAAATTGAACTATTTATGGATATAATCCATAATCATAAAAATGTTTTCTTTGAGGAAGTGTATACTCATAACCCTTCATAGTGGTTTGTAAAGAAAATGAGAATTATCCTAAGCATATCCCCCGGGAGTGTCGTAACCAAGAGTGAAGCAAGGCCCGTTGTCGTGCACCAGTTCCCGTTCAAGTCTAGCTTAAAGCGGTGTTTTCAGGTTTTACCCCTAGGTACATCTGTTCCAGAGCCGCCTCTATCTGCTCGTATCTAGACAGGGGTGTATTCCTCAGAAAACTCACAAAATCTCTATAATACCAAAATTCTAGGAAGTTCTTCTATACTAATCCTCAAAGTCTATCTTTGGGCTATGTGCTCTAATCAGAGTTTATCTAAATCTAGCTTCCAAGGATAGTACTAAATTGCCTCTGATACCAACTGTAACGCCCTGACCCCAGTTACCCAGAGTTGGTGCATTATTGCTTAACATTGGCATGATCACAAAAGATCAAGTCTTAAAAGACCGATTAGTTTAGTAGCCTTGGAAACACTAGATACATTCATAAATGTTACCTTATATCATAAAGTGAAAAACTACAATAACAAAGTCTCCATAGTCCACACTCATATCCTCTACTGACTATCCCTGTAGGTCATTCATAAAATACTTCTTCACATCCTGGAAAATATTAAAACATTGAAAGGGGTGAGCTCAGATGCTCAGTAAGGATAACAATATAGCGGAAGCTTTTATAAATAAACATAACATTTAAGGCAATTTATAACTAAAACAAAAGCCTTTTAAACTTGAAATTTAGCATAATATGGCAAAAGTAAAATGAAATAATGCCATTTACTTATTCACATGGATATTCTACTGGTCGAATAATCACATGCAATATCAATAACCACTTTCATAATGATGGAATTCATAATTCCAGACTATCATAACCACGTAGCCAAGGCCTCGTGCCAAGACCACAAATAAGATTTTGTCAAGGCCTCGTGCCAAGACACTAGTTTGTCTCATGAGACCTGTCGATGCATCGAGGAGCTATAGCGGGCTCCACCCGTCACTTATTAAGTCCAATGCATTCCTCATATGAATAGGTTTAAACATATCATATAACATAATCTTATCAAATAAAACATGCATAAAGGAAACATAAGATTTCCACACTTGAATCACAAGATATCAATACAACACATTGATATAATAAAAACTTTATCAAAACCATTTTCAATACCAAAATAAAAGAAAATTAAAACATGGTATTTATTTTTGTTTTAAAAAAAAGTTATGCCTTATAGAGGAAGCCGAAACTCAAATAATAGTCACGGTGGCGGACAAGTCGTTGTCGCCGCATACATAAGAAAAAACATTCCTTTTGTCGTTTAGTAAAAACGCTTCGTATAAAAAGATTCATTTTGAACAAAAGTAAAATTCAAAGGGGTTTATACACCGTATAATGTAAAGTTGTGTATAAAACAAAATATGCCTCAATGAAAGGAGATTGAGACGAAGTCTTACAAAGATAATTTTTTTAAATAAAATAGATCTATTATGTGTATTTACTATAATAACACATAAAGAAAGTATAAATACAAGATAGGACATAATAATATCATGACATAATTTGAAAGTAGGAGATTAACCCAAATAATGGAAATTGGGTTAAGAAATTCCCTTACCTCGTGTCCGACTTGACTCGACCGCTCTTTAACCTCCTGAATAATAAACTAGAGTTAATCTCTACCTTCTTAAGAACCTTTTTCAAGTTCATTATTCCTTTTATATCACTTATTACCATGTCATGAACATTATGTAATTATTTAAGTTTATAACGGTCGTTTTGTCGATCTTAGGTACTTGAGTCAAAAATAAACTTCTTATAATTACACTTTGTTCATGTGGTAATATATCCATTATATACATAGTTATATTCATGATTTATATATCATATACATAAAATATATCCAGTATATACATTCATTTATAATATCACATAACATTTAGAGGTAAGAAATGAAATGCACCATTCATGGAGACGGTAAGCCGTACGTACGCATGAACGCTACTTTCATTTCTATTTTGTATTTAATGGAATGAAGCATAATGATATAAAGGTATAATATAATTCCAGTATAATATAATTTATAATACCATTTACTCTATCCTTTATACATCCCACATATGGTATTAACGATTCAAATCACTTTGAGGGGGCGGTAGTCCGCACTTCCTAAAATGAAATTATCGCGTTTACCCATAATGGAAATCATAAAGTATGCCATAAATGAGAAATAAAGAAGAATAAAGAAAACATAAACATAATATATATAGAATATATGAAAATAGTTTCATCAAAATGTCCACCATTAGAGGTGTTAAAAGAATATTGAACAATCATCGTTTCGTGAGGCAGTATTTCGCCACCCACAGAAATAGTATATTCTTTAACCATTAGACGAAGGTGTGTGTAAGTGTAAAACAAATACTTATCGTAAAAAAATCCTAGTATATTTTAGATACTGGTGTTGTTACAAAATAAAGGAATAAAAAGAGTTTAAGGGGTTAGAGAAACAAAATAAAACAAAACAACATTAGAGAAGACATTACCTTAAAATTGGGTAACTCTTTTTGATTGGAGCCAAAGGCTTCCTTGGGAAGACTTCTGCCCAAAGTGAGGCTTCTAAGAGTAAGGGAGGGAAGTTTGGAGATTATTTGGGCAGAGTTTTTCTGATCCAAATGGCTTGAAGGTGTGAGTAAGGTGGTAGTGGTGGGGGCCTTTTATAAGAGGAGAGGAGGGGCACTCTTGGAAAGATTGAAATGTTACTTTATTATGAAATGATTTTTTGGATTATAAAGGTCCCACACTTATATATTTCGAGTATAAGGTGATAAGAGTTCGAAATATACTCATCCAATAGGTTTTTGACAAGTTTAAGTCTTATATTTTACATTATCCTTTCATTTTATTTAAATCGTTAATTAATGAGGTAATCGCTGAATCATCATAGTGTCATAAATAATTTAATATATTTAATGTCTAAAAATTATAAAAAAAATATCATGATTTAGGAAATCTTTTTATATTTATAATGAATATTTATAGTAAAAAATATGACTTCTATAACCCCATTTAAAAATTGTTTTAGTAAAACAACTCATGTTTGTGACATTTTTATTTTAACATTAAATAAAAAGTTTTTAATGCCATTTTCCTACCAAAGTGGCTCCATGGGGTCCCCATGTTGACCCATGTATTTTCTTGGTCGGCCATGACTCATCCAATAGGGGAAGTACAAGTGTAAAGGTCATTTAATATTATTATAACATTATCTTTACCTTAAATTACACTAATTACCTTTAATCGCGATTAATTAAACTTAAAAGTTACTATTCACCAAAAAATTATTTTAATCCCATTGAACCACATTTTAATTCTTAATGACAACCATTTATGTCGGATTTTTGAAAATAAAATCACAGAATTGGTAATTTTTCATTTAAACGAAAAATCATTTTTTTAACCACCACTTAGTGGTTTCACTATTCAATAAAAATTGAAGTTTTTCAGAACAATGCCCAAATTTCACCCTAAGATATAATTGATATTCCAAATTCAAAAATTATGTCTATTTTACAAAATTCCAAACATATATTTTTCATTAATTAATTTTATAATTAATTCCCACTGTCACAACAAATAGCGTGTTTTTAAGAAACAATATATATCAAAAGATTGACAATTGTTTATGTCCAATTTCAATGTTAAATTAATTCTAATGACCACCATTGGATAAAATTGTAAAAATATATTATAATTATACTTTAAAACCACTTAATATTATAATTTATCACTATAAATTATTTTTATTAAAAAAGTTGTTTTAAGTATTTTTCATTATTCATAAAAAATTGAAAGTTCTCAGAAAACTACAAAAAATTCAACATAGGATAATTTCGGTATTACGAATACAAAAAATGAAGTCCATTTTGAAATATAAAATTTCTATAATTTTAAAAAGTGGGTATTACTATTCATAATGGCTACTTTGATTAGTCGCGGTGTGTTAGAAGTCGAACTTGTGTACAATGCAAGCTATTGCATTATTGAAAGAGAGGCATATCGTTGAAGCTCAGGGTGTTACATCCAGTCCCAAGGGCATGATTGAACTATGATAACTATGATTCCTTCCATAACCAGGATACGTAGTATGCCTTTATAGGGACCGAGCTCAAATAGACACTTGATTTGGTGAAAGTCCCCACATGTCTCTAACATCAAAACCATCAGGTCACAATCATTCCCATCGGTTGACTATTCTACCTCATCTGTCATTGGACTAATAAATCAATTGAACTACGATGAATTGGATTCCTACCATAACCAGAATACCTAGGATGTCTCCCTGAGGCTTGAGCTCTATAATAAATCTTCTTAGGAAATATCCTAATACATAAGTCTTGTACCAGTATACAGTAATATTTTTCATTTATTATCCCTTTTTTCACATTGAGTGTATCTCTTGTGAGATTAGGGAATTAAAATAATCATATCATTCATATCATGAATCTCCACCATTTAGGGTGATCTCAGTATGAAATCCCCAATAAGAGGTATGATATACACCTCCCTTGTATGAGTACATCCACCTAGGTGCTAGTACCAAGGGCCTAAATGAACTACAACAACTCTAATTCTCACCATAATCAAGATATGTAGGATGTATCCCTTAGACACAATCTTGAATACCTAATTCCTCAGAGCACCCGTATACGTCCTCTACGCATGATGTTAAAATGCATGGGTTTAACAAAATACATAGTTTTTTATTCCTATAATAACTAGGATATGTAGGACACCTTATAACAACTTGATCCCCACCTTAGAATATTAACCACCTCCTTATGTGGAAGCATACTCTAAAGATCCTATTTATACAGCTTCAGCACATAAGTAGCTACTCATCACTGGAAAAAGGATTGAGAACCTCATATACATATAGATGGATTCACTAATGATACCCCCATCTTTTACACATAAAAGAGAATTAACCCATGGTTATTTTGTTAGGGTAGTCAGTCTTGTTTCAAGATTAGGAATATATTCTTGAACATATCTTAAATCTATAAGAGAGTCCCAAAGTAGGTAACAATCCCCCCAAAAAGGGTGTGATGAGCCCAACCTCTCATCCTCTCGATCAATGCGAGTCCTTAAGAATCATTATGCCTAAAAACACAGATGACCACCTACCTTTGGAAAGTAGGTCTGTACCCAGTTATAGATGGGGGAACCATTAGGAGTTTCTAGGGAAGACTAGACAAATGGAAAACCTAATACAAGCAATTTAGAAAGGCCTTAAACCCCCTACAATAAAACTATCAGGAGAATCCCATCCCCATCTTATCCCCAACAAAAAAAATTATTCTTAAAGAATTAAATACTTTTCTATTTTACGCTTTTATTTTATGCTATCACACTTGCAACTTAATCATACATAATAGAAAACATTCACCACTTATTAAATCATTTTATCCATGCATGATCATTTATTATTCTATGTGATCACATAAAATATGCATGCACAATAATAATAAACCGTGCATAAATAAAAAAATCTACTAATCATGTGAATTTATTATTAGTTGATCTATTGAGAAGATAATGGATTAAGTGAGACCCTAGGTGTAACTACTTGATTCGCGTTCAACTTGAGTCAGAGCACCCACCCCCATCCAACCTATCTATGCCTCATCTGGTACTTCTCCAATTCTTAGTGTGGTCTGCACCTTCTTCCATCCTTTTCATTATACATAATTACTCACACAAGGGTGAGGGGTCTCGATAATGTTAAATACATAGGAATAAGATCATTTGATGAAAATTAGTCCTTTGTATATAATGAGGGAGAGAGAAAATGCATAGACCATAATTTATTATTATTAATTATCAACATCACACATATTAAAGTAATTAAATAAATAAATAAAAATAATAGCTATACATTTCTTGGTATCACTCATGATCATTCAGCACGCAATATATTTACCATATTAAATTAAATGTTCAATTAATTATGCTCAAGGTAATTAATTATGAATTAAAATAAATTAAACCAATTTTAATTCATAAATTACTTGATGTGCGGTCCCAAAACATACAATATGATGCCTGTAGTGGAAAATACCCCTCATAAACCAATACACTGGTGACCGTGGAACTCACTAACAATGATTCTTGCATTCTATGTTTTGTCACTTTTCACTATAATGTGTGTGTGTGTGTGTTTATTTGTGTGTATTTTATATTCAAAGCTTGAAAATCAGATCTTCGATCTTCGGATGTAAATAATTCAATCATTGGTCCTTGGATCAAAGCGTCGTTTGAGGTGTTGGGACCACAATGACACCCTCTACCAAATATATGTAAATTTAATTTAAACATTGAATCAATTAAGAACACAATTACTCTGATTCCATTTTTTGGTCATGGGAATGCAATAAAAGCATAAAATAGGGTAATTTCAAAATTTTATCATCAAAATAACACAATAATATTGTGTCTATAAAGTACAATCCTAGATTCAACCTAAGGATCTTATATGTAAATAATTAAGCACAAAATAAAAAACAAACCCTTGAATAATTTTATTTTGAAGACTCAGTCATTTTTTGATCATCGTTGGTGATTTTTGTTTGAAGGAACTAAATTAGAGTCCCTCTAGATCATCCACAAAAACTCTAGATGCTCTTAGATGTGTTGAACTCTAATTTTTGGGTGCTAGTGAAAATAATAGATGATGCTTTCATTATATCAACAATCACAGGAGCTCTATCACTTTGATCTGGGAAAGAAACTTAGATCAGAGAGCTTCAATTGCACCTTTCTCTCTCTATGAATTATAAGAGAGATGAGAGGAACATTTTAAAATCATGGGAGAAATATTATACATTCATATTGGCTTCAATTTCTTTATATAGTCAGGTTTTCTTTATGAAAATAAATTTCACTTTATCCCTTCAATAAATGAAACCTTCTAAATTATACCACATGCAACACACATGAATTAGTGAATGTTTCACAAACATCATAAATATTTTATCACTTACTTTTAACATCTAAAATGTATTATGTGATAAAATATGATTCATTAATCTTTACTCATATCTCCAAAAATTATTTAACAAACCTTGAATAAAACTATTAATTTTTAAAATATTATTCCTTGTACTCAATTAAACTTGTGAATATATTGAGTAGATAAATTCAACTCTTAATATTCTAAACTTTAATAGTATTGAATTTATCTATTTCTTATGATTATTAAAACTCGGACATATCACAGCCTCCAACGTGGGGTCTGTCGTGTCCTAAAATTCAATTCACTAGAATTAGCCAAGCATTTGAATATACTTTGTGTGTAACCCTCTAGAACCTTATCTAGATAGTAGTGAGTTTTACTCATAGATCAATATTAGTGTCTATCAGTACATAAGTACCCCTAAGGAGATAGGGTTTATTCATAGAAACAACAACCTATCCTGAGAACATACACCATATAATATAATATTTTTCATGTGATGTCTCATAAAGTAGGATGCATAACTCATTCCACCATCTTTACTTTCATTATTTATTCTTTGTATGACCCTGTTGTATTGACTTACCTTCTTATACCATGGACATAGATTTATTTAAGTTATTTCTATCTTGGTTAAATGATCCCTAGATATCTCTTCCTTGACTCAAAAATGACAAATCATGTCTTGAGAATTCAACCAATGAAATACCACCAATGAAATACCTGATAGAAGCTACCTCAACACAAAAATAAATTTCATGGTTTTTATCTTGCATCAAATTACAAAATCAAATGATACACATTGATAATGATCTCAAGTCATGAGTATAACATCCTACATTATTATGGGTTGTGAATTCATAAGGTAATTGGAATTTTTGATCTAGATTAGTGGTGGTTCTATGAATTGGGACTCAAATTAGGATTATGAATGTTTATACATCCATAATAGGTCTTTTTAAAAAAAATTAGGCTTGATATATGCCTTGGGTGCTCAGATGGATTTCATAGTAGTGGTTGGGTGGCCGGGATGATGAAATACTATAGTAGAAAGAGGTTATGTTATAAATCAAGTGGTTCATGTTGTGACTGAGTTTGGTCAAGGGTTAGGCTTTTTTTAATATGATTCATTTCATTACCCAAAGGTCTTGCGCTGTAAAAAATTTGAGATAGAGGGGTTCTCCCTCTACCTAGATGGTGGTCACACCATAAACCCTTGGTCATGCTTTGAACCACCAATAATTTAGTTTGTTTAAAGGATAAAATGGTATTTTTCAGGGTTTTTAATTTAAAAAACCCATCAGGATTTCTTGGATAAGGACACACAATCATAGGGGAGGTCGAATCCCTTCCCCTTTCTCCCCCTTGGTGTTCCTTTGATCTGGGTGGATTCTTGGTGTTTTGTTGTATTTATTTGAGGTAAGATCTATCCTCTATTCTTCCTTTTTTATCATCTTCATTCTACATTGAGTTTACTTCAGTATATAGGTTCTTTGAGAGGATTATTTCACTAGATCATGGTGAAATCATCGCGCTTGTTGGGGATTTCATGTGTAGCTTATAGAGGAAGTCCCTATAGGATGTGTTCAAGTAATTGTTCATCATTCTCCTTGAGGTAATTTTTTTTGGATTGGTCTAGGTTTTTTAGTAATTTAGATGAAATTGGTAGCTGATTCATCAATTTAATTTGGGTATTTTGTGTGGTTTGGGTCCGGGTGTGTGCTAGTAGTGGACCATACCCCATTGCTCATGGATTCGGCATCATAGGTTTTCAAGTGAGTTGGAATTCAGTTATTTCATTTTGGTAAATTGGTTTTAATTATTTGGTTAATTAATTTATTAGTTTTTTATGAGATATACACTCATATACTTTAAGGAGTTCATTTTGATATTGGGATGGGTTTATGATCTTCAGTTGAGGTAAGTGGCCTTGACTTTTCTAAGTATCTTGGTTAATTGGTGATTTTATGTTAATGTGTCCTCATTGTTATATTTTTAAGAATTTTTTATGAATGTGTTATTCAACCATAATGTTGATATGGAATAAAATTTTCCTAATAGTCAACATGGACCATACAGCATGTTAAACGATTTGGTGGTGGTGCCTTGGTCAAACGATTTTTGGTGACCCTCTTTGTAGATTGATTAGTAGTTTATTTTAGATTTCAGAAAGGAAAGTGGTTTCCTTTTTAGTATATATTTTAAAAATTATTTGGATTGAAATGGAATTTTAATGGGGGATTGGTGATTTGGTAAATAGTTTTTGAAATGGTATTTCAAAATAGTAATGTATTTTATAAAGAAATTTTTTGCAGGAATTTGGACCAGGGTCTGGCATGAGTAAAAAGGAATGTGGTTCCATTTGAAATGGTTTTAAAATAGGATTTCATATTTATTTTTAAAGGAAATTATAAGGCCTTGATTGATCTGGTTTTAATCTATTTGAACTTATGTGGGTGATACCCTATTTTCTAAAGAATGTGTACTTATTGTGCTTCCTAGTTGTGTTTGACTATATGTATCACATTGTATAATAATGCATGTTGTGTATGTACACCTATGATAACTCTTCTATTGGTATTAAAGTGATGGGTTGATCAAGATATATTTAAAATACCCCATATAAATTCAATTTGGGTTTTTGGACATGCTTGAGACACAGGACTAGGTCTTTATGTACCGGTGCCCTAGTTATGAGTTGGTGAGATTGTGAGATGGGTTCTGTACCTTATGTGTTGTTTCCTACATATATTGATTGTATTAGTGTGAAAGAAGATGTGTTTCACTGAGATGGAGGGTCTCAAGGACTTACCTCATTATGAGTGAGATGGAGATAGTGGGACTACCATAAGATGGAGTCCTTATTATATTTGAAAGTTTGGACCTCCATGAGTGAGATGGTTGGCTTGAGCGTGATGGTCCATCCATGAGTAATATGGTTGGAATTGATGGAAAATTTTGGTTCAATAATGAGTGAGATGATTGGACCTAGTATACGATATCGGACAGTGGGACCATCATGAGTGAGATGGGTTCTCGGTAGTGATGTGTTGTAGGTTATGGATTGCCCTACCTTGAGTGAGAAGGTAGTGACTAGTTAGTGACTCAGCCTCCCTTGAGTGATAAGTTATGGTTGAACACTTGGTATGAGATTATTTTTGGCTGGAACCCTACCTAGACTCTTTGGGTATGGGTTGGGACTATGGTATGTGGTGACTCTTCCTTTCAACATTGGATAAAGTGGGTAGGGTTAGGTGTCATGGTGTCCTGGTTATCACATGAAGACCTGACTTGTATGATTGTATGTGTATTACATGTTATGTTTCCATATGGTTTTGTTGAGTGAGTATTATTTCACTCCTTATATTTTTATTTCATGCACATATACATGATCACATAACCACTTAGTATCTTTAAGGAATTGGGGATTCCTACTAGGTCATTGGACTTATCCCCTACTCCCCTAGATATATGGTTTAATCAGTCAGCCTTGGTGTTCATGGATATAGTAGGATGATTGTGTGAGTTGGTTCAGAGGCCATGTATTTTACTTTCAGTTATTATTCAGCATGTATTGGATAGTGTTTTTTTTATTATATATGATTCTTATTATGATATGTTTATCTGTTACCAATATGTTATTTTTTAATGCATCATATAGATAGATTTACTGCTTTCTATTCTGGATTGTGAGGGCCCTATTGGTTCCATGTTTTATGTCTATAGGTATTTTTGGGATTTCTTTTATATGGATGAGTCATTCCAAATTTTCAGTAGATTCAATAATGACCCTAAAACTTTATTTTAGAGGGAATAGTCTCCCTGTGACTGTGTTAGTCCCTCACAGCTAGTCAATAGCCTCTACTATAAATGGAGGCATTTTTAAGGTCATGTGACGACCCCCACTCGGGTGTCGTTCAGGTGATCTGGGATGGGGCATTATGAAGTAATATCATAGTATGTTTTGGGATGGGATAGTGTTAATTAGAGGTGGATTTAGGTTTTCAGGACTTGAGAGGTGTATCAATAACATGCCTAGCCAACATGACATCAGTTGAAATCCAAGTTATCGAGGGTTGTTTAGTTTTAGGATTAGGCACTCTAGGGTGAGTGAGGTGTTGGATTGTACCAAGAATCCCATTTGGGGTGGATGATACTTGGTATGATTCATATTTATTGGCTAGGAGACACTGATTAGTTCATATATCATGATAGTGTCATGTTAGGGGCATGATACATGCACCCATGGGCAGTTTTTTTACACAATGCCTCATCGAAATTCATTATTAATTGAATAAACTTATAATATATTAAATTTTATCTAGATTAAATTGTAAGGGGATATTATATTAATATGGATATGAGGGTATTGGTTGATTGTCTATGATTATGTCTGTTTTTCTTCCATAGGGCAATGGTTTTGGGGTTGTGTGGATTTTTTAGATAGAAAAAATCCCAGTTTTGAAAAAAACTCATGTGGTGGTGTGAGGCGTGCATTTAATGGTTTTAGAAGTCAGTTTTACTTGAAATGGATCATGGAGATAGTTATTTTAAAATGATTTGGGATTTCTGGGTTTTAAGAAAAATAATAAAAATGGTTTTGAAATTGGATTGCAAAGTAGGCTTTAAAATAGGATTGGTTTTTGGAAAAAAGACTGGCTAAGTCAGGGATTTTGAGATTTTAGTTTTTATGACTAACCCTTGGATTAAAAGAGTTATTTTGAAAACTCAAGTGAGTTTTGGTGTGTATAACTAATTTAAATAGGTTTTGAAATAAGAAATGGGTGCTCATGTGAACCAGTTTACTTGGAGTTTTTGTGTTTAGTCAGGAATGACCCAGTTACTTGAATTGTATGTTTGGATTGTATGTCATGTTTTTTTGGGACCAATATGTGTGATTTTTGTGTGTGTAAATACTTTTATTGTACTATGGTAAAATCAATCGGTGCTTATATATACCGGGTTTAGTTGGTTTTCTGTAATGGACCAGGGGTGATTCGGATGTTGGATCATGTGTTCAGTGGGTGTACCATGGATTTTTTGAGAGATTTGTGTTTGGAGATCACATAGATGGATGATGTTGTTAGGATCAAGTGTCTGGATGTGAGTTTATGGGTTCATGTATTAGACCACTGATGTGATTTTAATGGTTTCTCGGGTTGGACTGCTTGATGTGCATTTTTAGTGAGTGAGACTTATGGTGGGGATCACTATAAGCTGAGGGATGGATTGATCGTTAGTATTTCAGAATTTTGTGGTCGATAAGTGTAGTTGAGAACCTTCATGGTGTTTGTTTATGGTGATGAGTGGGGTTTCTAGGAGATGATATCAGAATATGATATTGGGTATTTAGTTAGTTGGGTGATGATAAGGATAATCCTATGGTGGGGAGAACTAATCAGTCATGGATGTATGACCCTTATGTAAAAAGGATTGTAGGAGGTGTTGAAATGGTGAGTGGAATATGAGATGGTAACAGGATTCTAGTGAGTGGATATACTCAAAAAAGTTAAGATATGTATTGGTTATTTTCTGAGTGCTAGCAATGGGCTCAGGTTGGAATTTGGTGTGATCCAAGGGTGATTCATATTGGTGGTATGTTGGCTCTCGGGGGTGTAGGATGGAGACATATGTCTTTGTTTGAGGAATAGACCAAATAATTAAACTGATTTTCAGGTTCAATCCTTGGTGTGGGTATTTGGATGATTTTTTTGATGTCTACAAATTTAAGGAATCATGTTCGGGTGATGTAGTGATGTGTCGGTGGGTGAGGTTGTGCGTTTTTATTGGAATTCAACTAGGGAAGGACTGAATTGTGTTATATATGGAATCATATGTGGTGTGTCTCATTATAGGTGTTTTTTAGGATGTGATTGAAGTATTTTATTGTTTAGACCATGTTTTTTGGAGGAAATATGGTTCTTCTAGGCTTGGTGTTTGGAGATGTGCATCGGAAGCACGTTTAGTGTCTATAGGAGGAATGCAGTGAGTTAGGAGTGTATTGAAAACCATGGTAGTTTGGGTTAGTGGTCAGAGACAACCAAACACTTCTTGAGTATGATAATTCTTATGGTGGGGTGTTTGTAACAACCTGTATCATTATGAGATATGAATTCCTAAGGTAAATTGAATTTTTTTTTGGGAAGGGGAAATTCTATGAATTGGGACTCAAATCAAGAATCTGAGTGTTTTTATGTCCATAATAGGTGTTTTTATGTGTGTTTTAATTATCTATGTATGCCTTGGGTTCTCGTATGGACATTAGAATAGTGGTTAGGCTGCTGAAATTCTATAGTGGTTGGAAGTCGAGTCACAAACCATATGGTTTGCGTCGTTACTAAGGTTGGATAAGGATTAGGCTTTCTGCCTGGGATGCTTCATGTCAAAACCCATAAGGGTTTCACCCTGAATAATTCAAGATAAAGTGGTTTTTCCTCTTCCTGGAGGGTGGTCACAATGTGAACGGCTAGCAGAGGGGAGGTCAAACTATTCCCCCCTTTCTCCCCTTTTTCATTCCAATGATTTGGGTAGGTTCTTAGTGTTTTTAGTGATTATTTAAGGTAATATCCCTCCTATCTTATCTCTTATTTCTACTATTCTTTCTTTGTTTATTTTGGTTTAGCCTATAGAATTTTTAAGAGATTTTGTTCATCAGATCATGTCGAAATCATCTCACTTGTTAGAGAATTTATATGCGGCTTGTAGAGGAAGTCTTAAAAGGACATGATCAATCCATTTTCTATTTTTCTCCTTGATGAAATTTTTTACATGAATTTGTTTAGGGTTTTAGATATTTTGGATGAAATTGGCCATCAATTCGGTGATGTAATTTTGGGACTTTTTGTGGGGTAGGTCTTGGTGCATTTCAGGAGTGGATCACACCACATTGCTCATAAATTTGGCATCATGGGGTTGTCTTATATTAGTTATTCCATTTTATTAAATTAGTTTTAATTGTTTGGTTAATTAATTTGATGGTTTTTTTATGTGATAGGTTATCAGGGACTTAGAGGAGGTCAGTACAATCTTATGATGGGTTTATGATCACCAATTTAGGTAGACGGCTTTTACTTTGCTAAGTCTCTTAGTTAATTAGTGATTTTATGTTTGTGTACCATCATTATTATATTTTTCTACATGTTTCATTACTGTGTGGTTATTCAATAAGGTTGGTATGGGATCTCCTCAGCCTAATAGTCAACATGGACCACATAACTTTTTAAATGGTTTGATAGTGAAACCCTGACTGAATGAGTGTTGGTGGCCCTCTTTATGGATTTCTTGGTGGCATGTGTTGAAATTCAAAGATGAAAGAGGTCCCATTTTTAAAATTTCTTTTAAAAGGGGCTTGGATTAAAAGGTAATTCTAATAGAAAATGACTTATTTGGTAAGAAGGTTTTGAGATGGTATTTCAAAAATGGTAATTGATTTTCTAAATATTTTTTTTATGATAATTTGGCCAAGAGCCCGGCCTGAGTAATATGGAATGTGATTCCTTTTTAAATGGTTTTAAAAGAGGATTTCAACTTGGATTTTA
This sequence comes from Viscum album, assembly GCA_963277665.1. NCBI lineage: Eukaryota > Viridiplantae > Streptophyta > Magnoliopsida > Santalales > Viscaceae > Viscum > Viscum album. The sequence goes on along the minus strand of OY728148.1, from coordinate 1,570,168,493 downwards.
AAGGAAGAAAAAAGTAATTAATTGATCTTATTTTGGTATGTTTGACCTTGTGTGGGTGATTCCCTATTTTCTAATGCATGTGTGCTTATTGTGCTTCCTGTTTGTGCTCACCTAAGTGTTGAAGGTTCCGGGAATAGTGGAAGCGCAGTTGGGCCGGAACCCAACATGAATTTTTATCATGGTCAATTATTATTCTAGGATCAATATGAAGATAAATGCCAGTCATGACGAAATAGAATCAAATATTTAGAGAAAGAAGGAAGAGGCCCAAAACCTTTAGAGAGGACCTTTCACATCATGTTTATAATTAATTTAATTAATTTTATAAAGAAAATAATACCTGGATCTTCGGAATTTTATTCTTTGATTATTTTGATTATTCAGAATGACCCATCTAGATTGTATTGTTGTGATTAAAAGGATCCAAACTAGAATCCCTCTAGTGGTGATCCACACGTGCTCTGATGGCCTCTGATCGACACCACTTGTTCTCTAGGTGCTAGTGTGGTGAAGCGAGTGTCTTGTGTCAGTCGTTCTTGATCACTTTTTCTTTGGCCTTGAAGAACTTCTCTTGTTCTTGAGAGGGGCTGGAAGAGGATTCGAGAGAGAAATTGTTTAGATCAACAATTATCAATTCACCGGGTGTATGGTTTGGTTCATGGCACAATAGATGTATGTGTCTATTTATTGACATGGGGCTTCAGTTGCAATATTTAATTTCATAACAGCACTTAAATACATACATAACCTTCGAGAAAACCCATGATATTAATAATAATACCACATCATTATTTATGGTGTGCCAACTTGTGAAAAACAGAATTATATGTGTCACAAAATAATAGCAGTGTTATTTTAATTTGTGCCAACTAGTTAAATAATTATTTATTGTCTTGCAAATAATTATTTTACTACCAGACCGGGCTTGGTCTGCTCAAACTCCACTTCCATTTATTGAACACCCAAATAAATAAATAAATAAATTATTTTCTTAAATAAATATTTTATTTACAAAAAAGTAAATAAATATTATTAAATGTTCAATAAAATAAAAATATATATTTTAACCATAATCTGGTGAATAAATATTTATTCAATTTATGCAATCATTTTTACTTGAATAAAATTATTCCACTATCTTGAGAATAATATTTATTAATTAAATTCAAATATAACTTAACTGAGACAACCAGAAAGACTTAGTATGTGACCCTCTAGGATTCTTTCTCGTTGGCATTAGTCAGACTTGCCCAAAATTCCAAGAGTACTATCTAGAAATGGTTCAAGGCACCCAATAGAAAGAACTTAAAGTCTCAATAATGAAATCTACATACGAACTCTCACTGTGTAATATAATCACTTTTTCACAATATCTCATCAAGCAAGTTTCATGATAGTGTCATCAATTTTTATGTTTGATATGTCGTTATTTGACTACATGAAGTAAAATTTTCATTACACCATGTACATGGAATTTCGCAGAAGGTTCAATTTCAATAAAAGGGAAGAGATATCAACTTCCATAAATGGAAGGCACAAATCCTTCCTTGACTTATCCATTAATAGCATGCCACTCGTGACGCACCCAATATACCCTACTTCCCGCCAACTGTTAGCGTGACGGTTTTCATTATTAAATCAAAGTGCGTGAGTCATGATACGTATTAATGATAATATTAAATTATAAGGATAATTAAACACACTCACAGATAGAAATATACGATGAAACCAAAACATGTGGAATTCTTATTGGTGGGTCTGATCTCATAATCGACTGTCTTGGATATTACCAAGTGCGAACTTCATGAGAGGAAGTCTCATCTACTTATGAGTACTCACAGCTGAAGTTCTTCATGTTATGTTTCTCATCATAGTATGTCATCCAACCATATAAATATATTTAAGAATATTGTTATAGCATTTCAAGTTTCTCATCATAGTGGTAAACTTCCATGACCTTATCAATGCAACAAATACTCTAGGATATTATTACATCATAGTCGTTCAGAACAATGAAAAATATGTAATAAGTTGTTTGATATTTAAATAAATTAAATATACATGTAATAAAAGTAAAACCAGTTGGTTCTAGAATACCAACTCTTATAAACTCTCACTTAGACTGGAGCCAACTGCCTACGACTTTCAGTCCGCTAGACCTCAAATGATGATCATGTTTCTGCTGAGTTAAGGCTTTAGTCAATGGGTCTTCCACATTGTATTCCGTGGAAATACTACTCACTAAAACTTCACCTCTTTGAGAAAAATATCTCAAGAGATAACACTTCCAAAGTATGTACATATTCCACTGATGTGACCTTGGCTCTTTTTCGAAATACACCGCTGTAGTATTATCATAGTACAGTGTGATAGGATATTTACTACTAGGTATCACATCCAACTCTTGGATAAAGATTAACATCCAAACTGATTCTTTAGCTACCTCAAAAGATATGATATACTCAGACTCTACTATAGAATCTACGACCACACTCTACTTTGAAATCTTTCGGCTCACTGCACCTCCATTCAAAGTGAAGATGTATCCCGTTTGTGACTTCATGTAATCTTGATCAGTTTGGAAACTAGAATCTACATATCCTATTATGAATAGTTCCTTATCTCCTCCATAAACTAGGAAAATTTCCTTAATACACCTCAGATACTTTAGGATAGTATTGACAGCCATCCAATGATGGTCACCTGGGTCAGCTTGATATCTGCCTACCGCACTCAATACATAGGAGACATCCAACCTAGTATATAGAATGGCATACATGACTGATCCAATTGCTATTGTGTACGGAGTCCTTTCCATTATATTTCTTTCCTTATGTATCTGACGACACATTTTCTTGGAAATATTAAGGCTATGTGACGCTGGAAACAATCCCCTATTGTATTGTTCCATACTGAATCTCTTCAGTATCTTATCAATGTATGTACTTTAAATTAGGCCCAGCAATATATTGGATCTATCACGATGGATCTTGATCCCAAGAATATATTCTGCCTCACCCAAATACTTCATGGAGAAGCATTGATTCAACCATGCCTTAACAGACTGTAAGACTAGTATCTCATTTCCAATAAGTAATATTTCATCAACATATACTATTAGGAAAACAAATTCACTCCCACTAAACCATTTGTAGACACAAGTCTCACATTCACTCTTGATAAAACCAAATTTCATTATGGATTCATCAAAACAAATGTTCCATGACCTAGATGCTTAATTTAATCCCAAAAAGGATTTTTGAAACTTTTATACATTATTGGCATCCTTTGGTGTCATAAACCCTTTAGGTTGTGTCATGTAGACATCTTCCTAAAAGTTCCTATTAAGGAAGGCTGTTTTTATATCCATTTATCAAGTCTCATATTCCTGGTAAGTTGTAATGGACAATATAATTATGATGGATTTCAACATTGAAACTAGTGAAAAGGTTTCATCGTAGTCAATGCCTTGATGTTGTTTGAACCCTTTTGCAACCAGTCGTGCCATATAGGTACTTACATGTCCTTCTATGTTTATTTTATTCTTGAATACCCATTTGCAACCAACAGGATTTACACCAACTGGAGGATCTACCAAAATCCAGACTTAGTTTTTGTACATGGAATCCATTTCAGAATTCATGACTTCTTTTCACTTGGAAATACTTGTGCCACTTACTACTTTCTTGTAGGTTAGAGGATCATTATTTTCAACTAAAACTAGTGCATAAAATGTTATTTACGTCGATTATTTTTCATTTTTTACATCGGTTTTTAACTGACGTTAATACGGATGATGTTATAAATAATGTTTTTTACATCGGTTATTTAAAAACCGACATAACAAACATAACATTGCAGTTTTTTTCACGTCGGTTAATTAATAACTAACGTGAAAAAACCGGGGATGCAGGGTTTATAACTTCGATTATTATATAACAGTCGTGATAAACCAAGGGGGGTTTATCACGTCAGTTATATAATAAACGACGTTATAAACATGTACGGGGGAGTTTATCACGTCGGTTATTAAATAAACGACGTGCTAAACTAGTCCGGGGGGTTTATCACTTTGGTTACTAAATATCCGACGTGATAAATCATTTCCCAGGTCCTTTATCACATCGGTTATTAAATAACTGACGTGATAAACCATTCCACAGGTGTTTATCACGTCGGTTATTAAAAAAACTGGCGTGATAAACCCTTCCTGATTTCTTTATCACGTCGGTTATAAAATAACTAATGTGGAAGACAATTTTTTTTTTAAAATCAACTGCAGTCCTCTGCTCTCCCCCAGAATCAACCAGAAACCAAATCAATAATTCATACCACAAAAACAGAAGGAGATCAAAACATGAACTAAAGAAAATTTAAGCATTTACATTGATAACATATAAAACTTACCCCACTTATTGCATACCCCCTGGACAGCCCTCCCTCACCCCATTAGAGCCCCCACCACACCCCTGGACTGCCCCCCGACCCCCTGGACAGCCCCAAACACCCCTCAACAACCCCCCCCCCCCCACCCCCACCCTCCTGAACAGCACCCCCTCACCCCCTCACCCCACTTGACATCCCCCACCCAATTGGAGCCCCCACCACACCCCTGGACTGGCCCCCACCCCCTGGACAGCCCCAAACACTCCTCGACAACCCCCCCCCCCCCCCACCCTCCTGAACAGCACCCCCTCACCCCACTTTACAGCCCCCACCACACCCCTGGACTGCCCCCCGACCCCCTGTACAGATCTAAACACCCCGGGATAACCCCCCACCCGGATGTATACCCCCCACACCCTGGACAGCCCTCCCCCACCCCATTGGAGCCCCCACCACACCCTTGGACTGCCCCCCGACCCCCTGGACAGCCCCAAACACCCCTAGACAACCCCCCCCCCCCCCCCACACACACACACACACACCCTCATGTATACCCCCCCCCACCCCCTGGACAGCACTTCCACACCCCTAGACAGCCCTCCCACACCCTTGGACAGCCCTCCCACCCCCCTGGACTGCCCCCCCCCCCACCCCACCCCACCGGACAGCCCTCCCAAACCCCTGGACACCCCCCAACCCCACTGAACACCCCCCCACACCCTTGGAACCCCTCCCCCCCAGACCAGAATCCATACCAGAAAAACCATCATAAGTAGACCAAAATAAGAAGTAGATCGAAATTAAACATTCACATATATAACATTCAAAACTTACACTGTCAACTTCAAAAAAAACTAAATCCAACCTAAACAACTACCAAATACACAATTACAATGACAATATTCAAAATTACATTTTACATTACAAACAAATAAAATTCAATCAAACCTGTAAAATAATTTGACCACTCCACTTGTAAGTGTTTGATGTCTTCAGCAGTATAGGGTTGAGGGTCTTCAAAAAGCTACAAATGAAAAGGATAGTAGTTAACGTGTATAATTATTAAATCAAATTGAAATATTATGGAAAAGTTTAAGAGGAAATCTTACCAGGTCAAAATTCACAACTGTCCCAGTTGTTATTATTTCATACATAAATCTTAACATATAATATCTGCATTCGATGACGCCTTTTTGTTCATGACAATTCTATTTGAATGAGTGTAAATTCAATATATTATTTTTATGTAATAAATAAAAAAGTACAAATTATAAATGGATATTTACCTTCGCATTTACATATTTGATCTTTGCACTCCTTTTCTTTGTGTTTTTTCGAAAGTAGGCCCATGCCCTGTTAGAAAATAATATGAATGGGGTAAATTTAAAATTCATTATAATATATAAAACTATTTAGAAATTGAAACTTACTTTTCCAATATATTCTTAAAACTTTCCCGCACATCATCATGGACAGAGCATATCCAATAAAGTGTTTTCTCTCTTGGGCAAAAAACCCCTAAAATCTAATGATCACTGATAAAAAGAAATTTAACATTATTGGTTTTTTATGTCAAAAGATAATTAACTCTTTGAGAGAGATGTGTTTCATACCTCTCACAAAAAGTCATCATCCAACATTGTGTGAATATATTCTTTTCAAGTCTTTCAACAATATAAAGAATTCTTTGTTCCTCATCCAATGCACATGCTTCAGGGGAAATCAATTGCGGGTCCATGAATCCATATACATATGTCAGCTCATTCCTCTCACAAATTTTATAAAGATACCTAATACAAAACAGACATAAGTATACATTTTTAATAAATATAACGCAGGGAAAAGGTGTTAAGACTTACATGGAAAAAAAAATTCACCACATTGATGCCCAACTTATCTCCAGTAAAAAGCTACATGATATCAGTTTTCATAATCCCTACACTTATTTCACGTCCACAAACATGAGCTTCCATTGGAAACTCATAATGACCCGCCAACAAATTTGAATATCTTGACAATTTGTCAAGACTACTAGAATCTGTATCTGATGTCATAGCCATTTGTCTTTGTTTTTGTCTATAAAGTATTTCTTTACCTTTGAAGTATTCCTGTAAAAATAAATTGAAAAATATATTAGTTTTCAAATGATAAAACAACTTTAATAAAAAAAAGATATAACATTCATACCTCTTTGGTAATGAGTCGAAGAAGTCTGGATGGCCAAATTAAAAAATGGCCGATACTATGTCCAACTGTCGCCACCTCATCTGTAAGTAATGGTACTCGAGCTGATCTATCTATAATATCCTGTACAGTGACCCTATGATTCTCTACCTCTAATTTTTGATGATGAACTATATCTCCTATACAATATACCAACCCATATGCTACTATATGATGTTGAGAATCATCAACATACAACTCGCAGTAAGTAGGAAGTTACGGCAGAGGAGTAGGATAAAAAATGGGGTCCGCAGGCTGAGGTGGGGGAGTGGGAGCTACTGGCGGAGGTGGAGGATAAATAATGGGGTCTACAGGGGGAGGTGGAGGAGTGGGAGCTACAGTATGAAATTCTCTTTGCATGTCTACAAACATAGACTGCACCGACGCTCTAATGTTTTCCTCCATCATCACATTAATATTATGAACTTCATCCTCCAAGGATTCTATTTTTTTTATAAACCCCCTCAATGTTAGAAGTTTAAGAACATGGAAACACTTTTCTTACCGATACACCTTCCGGATATCCTCTTACACAACCAGGATGTTTGGGCCTTCCCAATGCTACAGATAAAATATCTTCCCTCCTAGTAGTTGTAAATGTCCCCTGTGAACTCTGCTCCTCAATAGAGTCATGTATTAATTAATTGAACAGTTCTGTAATGATTGAAATTATATGAAGAAAATAGTTAACTTAAATAAATAAAATAGATATCTTACAATCCTCTCAGCTACGATTCTTAATTCTTCTGAAAGATATTTCCATTTTTTGACCTTCCGAGCTCTCTTCCATTTTTCATGTCTAGATGGAGGGGATGGAGGGGCCACCTCTCCAGATCTTGAAGACTCAGCTCTTAGTTGTTGAAATTTTTCCACCATCATTTGTTCTTCCAAAAATGCATACCCTCCTCGAGATAAACTATGAGGGTATACATTTTTAGATTGGATCTCCTGATGAGTTTTCCTTATTTGCTATAAATTAAGAATAAGAAATCATTAACAAAACATTAATAAGATCATTTATATAAGAAATATTATAAAAGTTTACATTGCCCTTACCAAAAATAAATCTTTTCTTCTACTTTCAAAAAACTGTCTCCATGTGTCTTCATCTATAAAAGGATATATACGATATGGATTGTCATGACTCCTATGACCATAAATGAAATCAGATGAGAGGGTTGATTTGAAATCCCTCCATCTCCTGGCATCCAACGATAAGCATTTCTTCCTGACTCCTCCAGTGTCAGGAATATCAAATTTCATCTAATAAAGAAGAGGTTAAACATATTATATATACTAGAAACATTTAACTAATAGTCAAACAATAGCAAAAGATCTTAACAAAATCGTCTCCCACAACTGAGAGATTATCGCTTTATCCACACTTCTCCAGTCATCATACAGAATGCTTACTTTGCTCTTAGCATGAGTTGCTACAAAACTCTTAAAATCTTTTTCATTTGGACCTCTAAGAATATCATCATCATCAAACTCAATGACTATCCTCTGATCCTGTGTATGGGAAAGTGATAATTTTGGTAAACGTGTGCACCCATGTTTACCAACCTTTGAACTCTTTGTCGTAATAGGAGCATGTGAATGTTCCTCCCCAGAGGTATGACCAATATGCTCATCTCTAGAATCATGTGGTTGATCAACTGAATGATCTGTCATTATCCTTCAAATCAAAAAAACAAATGTTAGTTCAAAAATATACAAATTTAAATATTTTAATATTACTATAATCAGAAAATAGAAAAGTGTACTAAGTTACGTAATAGTAAACATTGGTAATATGGTAAGCATGTTAAACAATGGTAAAGATGGTAAAGATGGTCAAGATGGTAAACATGGTAAACATGGTAAACCTAGTAAACATGGTAAAGTAATTGTCACTAAACAAAAATAATAGATATATAATTCATGTAATGGTAAACATGATAAAGTAAACTAAACAAACTTAAAACAAACAAAAACTTATACTTATTTTATTTTAAAACATGTTTTAATAAATAAAAAACTTACAATATCTAACATTTAGGAAAAAAATAAATGTGAACAAGAAATAAACATATGTTACCTGTAATTTTAGGAATGTACAAATGGATTATTTTCCCAAATTCCTTCGTCAAGATCGTTCCTTATGGCACAAACCATGTCTTCAACATGCTCAACATTATGTTCTGTTAATCTTTCCATGGAATTAGGGATCTCACATAATCATCATCTTCATCAAGTTCATCCTCACCAAAATATTGTTTTTTCCCTTGTAAAACAATATCCCACTGCATATCTGATTAATCTACTATATAGAAAATTTGTTTTGCATGTGTTTCCATTATAAAAGAATCAGATATGTCTTCCAATCTATTCAGATTAATGAGTGTCATTCCAAATTCATCGTGTCTGACACTGTTGTTACTGATAAACCATTTACAGTTAAAAACAGGAACTTTAATTTTAAATTAATCAACCTCCCATATGTCCTCAATCACTCCATAATATTCACTTGATGCAGAAATTGGGTTTTTGTCCTTAGCACTCGAAAAATACATTGCTTCTGCAAACACCAATACACCACTATTCTGAACTGCACTTCTGTTGTCCTGAGCTTTCGTATGAAATGTATAGCCATTAATGTCATAACCGGACCATGTTATCACATTTAAACATGGACCACCCACTATCCATTTTAATGTCTCTGATACATCTGATCTACCAAGAAAAGTCTTTTTAATCCATGACAAAAAAGTTTTTTTATGCTCATTCAAAATCCACATTTCTTTCTTCTTTGGATGACATTGTTTCAACTCATTAATATGAAATGTGATATACAGTTGAGCATCAGCTATGTTATTCAAGATGTGTGATTCTAACTTATTCATATGTTCAGCTGAAAATGATTTGACTTTCAAGCCACGAATCCCCTTTCCCTCATTATTAACTCATTCATGACGAGATGGAGGCAAACCTATGTGTTGCGCCACAGCCAAGTAGCTCGTACAAAACTCTTCTACCTCCTCAGAAATATACTTTTCAATAATGGAGGCTTCAGGTCGATATGGATTTTTAACATACACCTTTAACATTTTCATATACCTTTCAAAAGGATACATCCAACGAAGATATACAGGTCCACAAAGCTTTATTTCTCGAACCAGATGAATCATTAAATGCACCATTATATCAAAAAAAAGTTGTAGGAAAATACATTTCCAATTGACAAAGTATAAAAATTGCATCCTTTTCCAAAATGTTCAAATAATTCACATCAATCTCCTTGTTACAAATTGAATTGAAAAAATAACACAACTTCATTATAGTCTTTCTAACACGAATGGGAAATATTCCACATAATGCAACTAGTATAATTTTTTGCATCATGACGTGACAATCATGTGATTTCATACCTATCAACATCAAGTCCTTCAATGAGACAAAAAAATTTACATTTGAAGAATAACCTTGAGGAACTTTGATATCATGAAGACATTGAAAAAAGATAATTTTCTCCCTCTTCAATAATGTATGACAAGCCAGGGGAAGAAATTTTTGTCTTCCTTTAGGAGTGGGAGCTAACTCCAAACGTATTCCCATTGATAGTAAGTCTAATCTTGAATTCAACCCATCTTTTGTCTTTCCTTTAATATCTAACAATGTTCTAATAAAACAATCACAGATATTCTTCTCCACGTGCATGAAATCAATATTATGTTTAACTTCATGATACCTCCAATATGGTAGCTCAAAAAATATTGACCTTTTCTTCCAAATATTTCTATCATTACCAGATTTTTGTGTCTTTCCCAATGTCACATCAACGTTTTTCACCCTCTCAAAATACAGATCAGGGGATAAAGGTTTTGGAGCAGTATCAAATTCTTGTGAGCCATTGAATGCCTTTTTTATTCTTCTATAAGGGTGATCCATAGGCAAAAACTTTCGATGACCCATGTACACTATTTTCCTCCCATGATGCAATTGAAAATATGATGTCTGTTGTTCGCAAATTGGACATGCTTTATGCCCTTTAACACTGTATCCAGACAAATTTCCATATATTGGGAAGTCATTTATAGTGAACAGAAGCACTGCATGCAGTTGAAAATATTCCATTTTATAATAATCATACACCCTAATACCATCATCCTATAACAGTTTCAAATCATCAATCAACGGTGACAAGTAAACATCAGTATCATTGCCGGGTTGCTTTGGACCAGAGATCATTATACTCAACATGACATATTTGCGCTTCATACAAACTTCAGGAGAGAGGTTGTAAATTACTAATAAAACAGGCCATTAACTATGTGTGCTATTGAGGGTTAGGTATGGATTCATTCCATCTATGCACAACCCTAGTCTGAGATTTCTAATTTCATTTCCAAATGTAGAATATTGCGCATCAATTTTCTTCCATTGTGGACAATCAGCTGGATGATGTATTTTTCCATAACATACCCACTCATCATCATGCCATCTTAACCTTTTTGCAACATGTGAATTAGCAAATAAACATTTGAAACGATGAATTATAGGAAGATACCAAAATACCTTTGAAGAGAGCTTTTTAATCTCTACATCAGCCTGTGATTTTTCTTTCACCTTATACCGTGATGTCCCACATTTAGTACACTCTGACATAAATTCATATTCCTTCCTATATATAATGCAGTCATTCGGATAGGCATGTATTTTCTTGTATCCCAATCCCATCAGGCATAATATTTTCTTGGCCTTGTAATGTGAATCTGGAAGATCGTTATCTTTTGGAAGAATGTCTTTCTTCAATTGTAGCAGCTCTATAAAACTTCTGTCACTCCATCCATGTTTCGCCTTCAGGTTAATCAATCTTAACACCGCCGACAAAACCGTAAAATCTGTATAACCAGGATATAATGGTTTTTCAGCATCACCATATAGACACGCAATTGTCGGTTCTATCTCAATTTGTTCTGCTACAATATCGCGAATCATTTATTCAATTCCATCGGAGTTACCATCTTGTGAATCATCATCATCAGTGACATTCCGTCCAGTTTCACCATGCCAAATCCAAGGGCTTTAACTCAGATTAAAACCATGAAAAATCATATGATCTTTTATCACTCTACTTTTCAACTTCTTCATATTCAAACATTTCAGGCATGGATAGAAAAAAATGTCACTACTTGGAACATTTCGTTTATCAAATTCCAAAAAGGCATCAACACCTTCCTCATATTCATTGCTCATTCGATGTTCCGTAATCCAACTTCAACTTATTATTACCTATAACAAATATCAAAAATATTTTTTTTTAAGGTAAGACAAATATATGTTTATATGAAAAAAAATCATAATTTGAATGTAAAACAATTTTGAAATATAAAAAAAATCTATGCGTATTTAAAAAAAATATGCTTGAATATTATTTTTAAAACAAAATATAGTTAGATATAACAGTTTTAAATTCCATTGAATAAAAGAAAACCATGGTACCTACATGGTTGATAGAAAATTGGAGAAAATGGAGTAAACCAGAGAATCAGATCATATTTATAATAAAAATTCAGATGGAGAAAATCACAATGTAAAGCCAATCATCACGGCACAATCATCATGTCATAATATCATAAACCACGATGCAGTAGTCAATCCCCCTGGACACCCCCAACCCTCTGGACAGCCCCCCACCCCCCGGACAACCCCCAAAACCCTCTGGACAGGCCCCCACCCCCATGGATAGCCACCCACACCCACCCACCCCCTTGGACACCCCCCGGACACCCCCCCCCCCCCCAACCCTCTGTACAGCCCCCCCACCCCCTAGACAGCCCCCCACCCCTCTAGACAGCACCCCCCACCCCTCCTGGACACCACCCCCCACCCCCTACCCCCTTGGACACCCCCCTGGACACCCCCCAACCCTCTGGACACCCCCCCCCCACCCTCCAGACAACCCCCAAAACCCTCTAGACAGGCCCCCACCCCCTTGGATAGCCCCCCCACACACACCCACCCCCTTGGACACCCCCCAACCCTCTGGACAGCCCCCCCCCCCCCCCCCACCCCCCAGCCAACCCTCAAAACCCTCTGGATAGGCCCCCACCCCCTTGGATAGCCCCCCACACCCACCCACCCCCTTGGACACCCCCCTGGAAACCCCCCAACCCTCTGGATAGCCCCCCCACCCCCTGGACAGCCCCCACCCCTCTAGACAGCACCCCCCACCCCTCCTGGACACCACCCCCACCCCCAACCCCCTTGGACACCCCGCTGGACAGCCCCCAACCCTTTGGACAGCCCCCCCCCCCCCCCCCCCACCCCCTGGACAGCACCCCACCCCTCTAGACAGCACCCCCCACCCCTCCTGGACACCACCCCCCACCCCCGACCCCCTTGGACACCCCTCTGGATACCCCCCAACCCTCTGGACAGCCCCCCCCCCCCTCGGATAACCCCCAAAACCCTCTGGACAGGCCTCCACCCCCTTGGACAGCCCCCACACCCACCCACCCCCTTGGACACCCCCCTGGACACCCCCCAACCCTCTGGACAGCCCCCCACCCCCCCCCCCCAGACAACCCCCCAAACAATGGTTTACATATAAAAACTAGGCATGGTGAACAACTAAAAACACATGCATTTAATATATACTTCAGCATGAAATAGATGGAATTAAATATTATTAAATATGGATACTTATATGATCATATGATAATTAAAAATAATCATTGATATTCAACTAGTCAAATGATCACAAGTTTTCTCGATAACTAATATCATAATGAGGTAATGGATAATTATAGAAATCTTAAACATATTGTCAAGGCCTTGTCCAAGGCCTCAAAAAATACTAGGGTAAGCCCTCAGCAGAACCCATTTTTATTTGGAATCATGAGACATAGCGATGCATCGAAGGGTCATAGAGGTCAACAGCCATTACATTATATGGCTAATAGATTCTCATATAAAAGAGGATAAATATAAGTATCAAAAACACATGAAATATCATTTCTGAATTTGTACATTTAATCAATAACCATTCTATACAGTAATATAGGTGAATGGTATCATTAGTTGTCAATGACAACAAAAATTACCATCAATGTCGGGCATTTGCGAAACAAAAACAAACTAAATAGAAGTAGTTGAGGCTTACGTGAATATTGCGAGTCAATCTAATAGATCTGGGGATGATAAATAAGATGATGATGGAAAAAAGAGGTCAGATGGTTCGAAATAGAAGAATCTTACCTAGTTTAAACACAAAAATTGCAAAACATAAATATAGACTATCCGGGAAAAAACGAACGAAATAAATTCGTGGAAGGATTACTTGAGTGATGCGAGTTGAGATGATAGATCTGAGGAGAGTAAAGATGATAAATGATGAAAGCAAAATGAGTTTAACGCAGCGAGATCGACGAACCGATTAGGGTTTATCGTGCGAGAGAGACGAGCCACCGGACTGTCGATCGAAAAATCGTAAATGAAAATCCACGGGGATTGTTAATTTTTTAAATGTTTTATAATGGCGGTTATTTAATAACCGACGTTATAAACTATTTTTTTACATTAATAATGTCGGTTATTATAATAACCGACATTATAAATGTATCATATACGGCTTTTTTTACGTCGGTTATTTTATAACCGACGTAAAAAAATCCACATGTTGGTTTTTTAGGTCGGTTATAGAATAACAGACGTAAAAAAGACATCAAAAATCACAGTTTTTTACGTCGGTTATTGTATAACCGACGTAAAAAACTTCTGCGGGTTGTTTTTTTATGTTGGTTATCAAATAACTGATGTCAAAAAGGCCTCAAAATCCACGTTTTTTACGTCATTTATCAAATAACCGATGTAAAAAACGCCGCTCTTTGGTTTTTTACATCCGTTAATTTATAACCAACGTAAAAAACAAACACGCGTGATTTGTAACGTCGGTTATTAAAATAACCGACGTTAAAAATCTACTCACCGCATTTTTTACGTCGGTTATAAAATAACCAATGTAAAAAACCACGTTTCACAGATTATCATGTCGGTTATATATAACTGACGTAAAAAATAGTGACGTAAATAATGTTTTCTGCACTAGTGTAATAATGAGTCACCATCCTCAGTAACTAGAAAATTGTACCATTCGAGTTCTCTAGCCTCTCTTGTACTCCTACACAATTCATGTGTCACTGGAATAGTTCTTTCTTCCATGGGGCTTTTTGGAATCTTCTCTTGTACCATTTCTTGTGTACCTTGAGCCTCAACTTCATTGAAGTCAATCTCGCTCCCACTATCTATTTTGGAGAATTTCTCCCTCTCAATTAATATAGCATATCTTTCCACTATAAAATTTTTTTCTATGGGGTTGTATAGGTAATATTCCCTTGTTTCCTTTGGGTATCTTATAAAGGTACACTTTGTGCCTCGGGGTGCAAGTTTGTTACCTGAAGAGGCCTTAAAAAACGCATCGCTTCCCCGCACATGTAAATTCGATAACATGGATTTATTTCCACTCTAGAAATCATATGGAATTCCATTTATTGATTTAGTTGGTACTTGGTTTAGTATGTGAACCATTGTTTTTAACGCATATCCCCAAAAGTATAATGGAAGACTCACATGACTCATCATTGATCTCACCATGTCCAACAGGGTGTAGTTCCTTATTTCTCTCACACCATTCCACTAGGGTGTGTTAGGAGGAGTGAGTTGGGATAGGATCCCAAACTCTCATAAGTAATCAATGAAGTATTTATTATGATATTCTCCACCTCGGTCTGAGCGGAGTTTCTTAATCTTCTTACCAAGATAACTCTCAACTTCATTCTTGTATTCTTTGAACTTATCAAAAGAATCTGAATTATACCTCATTAAGTAGATATATCCATATATACTAAAATCATCAGTAAAAGTTATGAAGTATGAGTACCCTCCCCTTGTTTCAACTAGAAATGGTTCACAAACATTGATATGAACCAATTTAAGAAGTTATTTTTCCCTTTCACCCTTCCCACTAAATGGAGATTTGGTCACTTTGCCTTGTAAACATGCATGACATACGCCAAGTGGTTTTAGTTCAAAAGAAGAGTTTTTTTTTACATTTTTAAAAAAAAAATTACAGAATACGGTTAGGGCCAAAAAAAATCAAAATGTGGCACAAAGGCGACATCTTTGATGCCGCCTTTCCCCAAATTTTTTTTTTTTTGAAAATTTTTATTTTTGTTTTTTATTTGTTTGTTTTGTTTTGTTTTGTTTATATATATATATATATATATAAACAAAACAAAAAATTTCAATAGAATTTATCCGCTATTTAAAATCCAGCAATACTGCCATTATAGTAGTCTGGATTCTGACAGAACCTCTCACCCAGAGCACCATTTTATAAGAGATCTTACCCTGAAAATCATTCTGCATTTCTGATGTGGGATTCTGGTTCTCTATTTCCTGCGCAGAACATTCTGCATTTCCGATGTGGGATTCTGTTTCAAGTACTCGACTTTAAAAGACTATAAAATATAAATTATAAGACCAATATAAATGAAACTTAAAAATTGATTAAAAATATAAAAAAATAGTTGAAAACAAAAAAAAATCATAAAAAATGATGATAAAAAATAATTTATAAGCTTTCAAAACCACCTACTTGAAACTTAAAAACTTTCAAGTATGTGAATTTAGAAGCCTATAAAATATAAACTACAAGACCAATATAAATGAAACTTAATACATGGATTAAACATATCACAAATAGTTTAAAATAAAAAGAATTTCGTAAAAAATGTTGATAGAAAATAATTTATAATCTTTCAAAGACACCTACATGAAACTTAAAAATGTTTCAAGAACATGACTTTGAAAGCCTATAAAATATAAACTATAAGACCGATATAAATGAAACTTAAAACATGGATTAAATATATAACAAATAGTTGAAAATAAAAAGAATTTTGTAAAAAAAATTCATGAAAAATAATTTATATGCTTTCAAAACCACCTACTTGAAACTTAAAAATGATTCAAGTATGTCACTTTGAAATACTATAAAATATAAACTATAAAATCGATATAATTTAAAGTTAACACATGTATTAAACATATAATAAATTATTAAAGTATTAAATTAGTATTATTAATAATTAATTAGTTAATAATTAATTAGTTAATTAGTAATTATTAATAATTAATAATATAATAATTAACCAATTAATTAATAATATAATAACTTTTAATAATTACAATTTAACAATTATATTGAAAAATTATAATTTATAACTATATTACTAATTAACTAATTAAATATTATATAATTAATAATTATATTACCAATTAACTAATTAATTAATATATAATAATTTTTAATAAATACTAATGAATAATTATTATGAATAATTATAATTTATAATTATATTACTAATTAACTAATTATAAAAAAATAATCGACTCTATCTTTCTCAAAAAATTAACTAATTAACTATTTATATATTTAATAATTATATTACTAATTAACTAATTAATTATTATATAATTAATGATTAATAATTACTGATTAAATGACGACAAATTATATAATTAATAATTATATTACTAATTAACTAATTAATTTTATATAATTAATAATTATATTACTAAGTAACTAATTAATTATTAAATAATTAATAATTATATTACTAATTAACTAATTATATTACTAATTAACTAATTATATTACTAATTAACTAATTAATTATAATATAATTAATAATTAATAATTAATAATTAACTAACTAATTATTATACAATTAATAGTTATATAATTGACATTTTCATGATGTTTGTATACATTCTTAACTTGGATATATAGATAAAATCTCGTTTTGATAGGACTATTAATAATGAACTCAGATTTTTGACGTGATTGAATTTTTTTATCTATCCGCAAATCTAACTCTATAAATCAGGTTTTATTCTAGTTATATGATATATATTTTGTCATATTATTTGAGTTTTTTTAGGCTTGACACATGTGTTTATATCATATAGTATGTGCTATTTGTACTTTATTAAACATATGTTATGTGTTTACATTGATAAAAACACTAATATTTTATAAACATGTGTTATAAATATTAAGAGAACATATGTAAGTAATTTTATCATTATATATATATATAACATATTTAATGATAACTCTGGACATACTCTGCTATTTTCAAAGGGTGGTGACAAACTCTAAAGTATTTGAGTGATGCTAAATAATGATTTTCTATCCAAATAAAATAAAGCATGAATTAGCCTCATATATAAATAAATAAACGACCACCATTATTAAAAAATCTCAATCAAAACACAAATTAAGTCTTTTAAGAATGCATACACCTACAAAATAATATACAAATCTAGAATACAACCTTGTTGGCTATGTGAGTGATATTAGATAATGATTTTTTATCTAAAAAAAATAAACAAAGAGTTAATCATATAAGTAAATAAATAAACACCCACCATAATTAATAAATTTAAGCTAAAACAAAAATTCAATCGTCTACACTACCACAAATTGGTCATTTAACAACACACAAAATGGGTTTTAACAGCGTTAAAAAAACAATCCTATCCTAAATGTTATTAAAAGGGGAGCTCTTTATCAATGCTAAAAACACACTGATAAATGAAAACCTTGATTAGCTCTAGTTTAGAACTGATAAACATCCCTCTTTATTAGCACTAGAAATGGTGCTGAAAAATTCCCAACTGCTACAGTGTGTTTTTTGAATTACAACACACTACAACAACAACCTGTATATGGAAAATTAATAATTTAATTAAAATAAAAATAAAATCAAAAATACATAAAAAAACTATATTATAGACATTTCAAATAATGTTTTGTAATATTTCATTAACAAGTACTATCACAAAAATACAAAAATATAAATGTTTCATTGTCTTTGGCACCTGACCTCCTCTAAAAAAAGCACAATCATGATTTCAGTTGTTGAACAAACCACCCCAACTTAAGCAAAATAATCCACTTGTATAATAAAACAATTCTTATGTTAGTAATACTATAACGAAATAAATTAAACATAATATGAAACAATACATTAATAAAATGTTAATTTAAAATAAAAATATGCACTTATAGTCATACAAGTCACACTATGTATCAGATTGAGATAATGTTGATTCCTACACATCGCAAATAACTTATAGACCGTCTTCCTATAGCATTGAAACAATCTAAAGAATTTTACTTAGTTTTGATTATGTTACTTGTCTTTTTACTAAAATGAATGATATTATCATTTTTTTATTCATGAAAATATAAGAACATAAATGATATATAATCTTTTAATAATGATAAATATTTCATGACTATACTATATAAAATTAATTCTATCAAAAAAACCAGTCTTTAGATATGGATATGGAAAATGAATTACATCAGTTTGCGAGGCAGTAGTCTATTATACACATCAATGTTTTTTATGTTTCATTTATATTGGTGTTATATTTTATATTTTATAGTGTTTCGAATTCACGTACTTGAAACATTTTTTAGTTTCAAGTAAGAGGTTTTGAAAGCTTATAAATTAATTTTCATCAACATTTTTTTGGAAATTAATTTTGTTTTCAACTATTTCTTATATGTTTAATCAATGATTAAAGTTTCAATTATATTGGTCTTCTATTTTATGTTTTATGGTCTTTCAAAGTCACGTACTTGAAACATTATTTAGTTTCAAGTAGGCGGTTTTGAAATCTTACAAATTATTTTTCATCAACATTTTTTAGGAAATTACTTTTGTTTTCAATTATTTATTATATTTTTAATCAATGTTTTTTATGTTTCATTTATATTGGTGTTATATTTTATATTTTATAGTCTTTCGAATTCACGTACTTGAAACATTTTTTAGTTTCAATTAAGCAGTTTTGAAAGATTATAAATTACTTTTCATCAAAAAAAAAATTAAATTACTTTTGTTTTCAACTATTTATTATATGTTTAATCAATTTTTAAAGTTTCAATTATATTGGTCTTCTATTTTATGTTTTATGGTCTTTCAAAGTCACGTACTTGAAACATTTTTAAGTTTCAAGTAGGCGGTTTTGAAAGGTTATAGATTATTTTTCATCAACATTTTTGTGGAAATTAATTTTGTTTTCAACTATTTATTATATGTTTAATCAATTTTTAAAATTTCATTTATATTGGTCTTATAGTTTATATTTTATTGTATTTCAAAGTCACGTACTTGAAACATTTATTAGTTTCAAGTAAGCAGTTTTGAATCCTTATAAATTACTTTTCATCAACATTTTTTTGGAAATTATTTTTTTTTAACTATTTATTATATGTTTAATCAATGTTTAAAGTTTCAATTATATTCGTTTTATAGTTTTTATTTTATAGTCTTTTAAATTCACATACTTGAAACATTTTTAAGTTTCAAGTAGGCGGTTTTGAAAGGTTATAGATTATTTTTCATCAACATTTTTGAGGAAATTAATTTTTTTTCAACTATTTATTATATTTTTAATCAATGTTTAAAATTTCATTTATATCGGTCTTATAGTTTATATTTTATAGTATTTCAAAGTCACGTACTTGAAACATTTTTTAGTTTCAAGTAAGAAGTTTTGAAATCTTATAAATTATTTTCTATCAACATTTTTTACAAAATTATTTTTATTTTATACTATTTTTTATATTTTTAATCCATTTATTAAGTTTCGTTTATATTGGTCTTGTAATTTATATTTTATAGGCTTTCAAATTCACGTACTTGAAACATTTTTAAGTTTCAAGTAGGAGGTTTTGAAAGGTTGTAGATTGTTTTTCATCAACATTTTTTAGGAAATTATTTTTGTTTTCAACTATTTATTATATTTTTAATCAATGTTTAAAATTTAATTTATATCGGTCTTATAGTTTATATTTTATTGTATTTCAAAGTCACGTACTTGAAACATTTTTTAGTTTCAAGTAATAGGTTTTGAAATATTATAAATTATTTTCTATCAACATTTTTTACGAAATTCTTTTTATTTTAAACTATTTGTTATATGTTTAATCCATGTATTAAGTTTCATTTATATTGGTCTTGTAGTTTATATTTTTTAGGCTTCTGAATTCATGTACTTGAAACTTTTTAAGTTTCAAGTAGGTGGTTTTGAAAGCTTATAAAAAAAATTTTTATCATCATTTTTATGATTTTTTTTGTTTTAAACTATTTTTTTATATATTTAATTAATGTTTTAAGTTTCATTTATATTGGTCTTATAGTTTATATTTTATAGTCTTTTAAAGTTGAGTACTTGAAATAGAATCCCACATCGAAAATGCAGAATGTTCTGCCCAGGAAATGAAGAACCAGAATCCCACATTAGAAATGCAGAATGATTTCCAGGGTAAGCTCTCTTATAAAAGGGTGCTCTGGGTGAGTGGTTCTGTCAGAATCCAGACTTCTGTAATGGCAGTACTGCTGGATTTTAAATAGCGGATAAATTCTGCTAAAAATTTTTGTTTTGTTTATATATATATATATAAACAAAACAAAACAAAAAAAATAAAAATAAAAATAAAAAATTTTAGAAAAAAAAATTAGGGGAAAGGCGGCATCACGGATGCCGCCTTTGTGCCGCATTTTGAAAAAACAATTGCCCTAACCGTTTTTCACAAAAAAAAATTAAAAACGTAAAAAAAACTCCCAAAAGAATCTAAATATCCATCTTGACTTAACATTGTCAAGTGTTTCCCATTTACATGACCTAGTCGGTGATGTCAAAGTTGGGTGTGGTATGAGTCATGTAAAGTTTGTTATCGATTTCCATTACTTGGTTTGTCTAATCCAACACGTAAAGACCGTTGTATAAATGTTCCATACCAAAACAAATGCTATCTTTGTAAAAGAAGCAACATTCATTTTCAAACTTAAAAAAAATCCATATGTATCTAATATGGATACATAAATAATGTTTTTATTAAAATATGGCACCTAATAACAACCCTTTAACACCAAGATCATCCCAGTTGGCAATGTGAGGTGGTAGTACCCGACAGCTATAGCAGCAAGTCTTGCTTCGTTGGCTGCTCACAGATCTACCTCCCCTTGGTCAATTTTCATGAATATACTTGGTTCTTGTATTTGGATACATATGTGAGAACCAAGATTTATCTAATACCTAATTTTTAGAAACAAATAGATTGAATTCGATAACAAACACACTTGAAGCTTCCCCTTGCTTCTTAGGTTGGGTGCAGTTTTTATTTCAGTGGCCTTTCTTACCACACGCGAAACAAATAGCCTCTTCTTCTCTTGCCTCCCCTTTGATCTTCCTTTTCTTGGAAGGCTATGAAGAATCTTTGGGATTAAAGATCTTCCCCTTCCCTTTCCTATTATTCACCATAATGACAGAAGGATTTTTGTGCTTCATATCTTTGTCCACTTGGTGAATGAGGATAAGAAGATCAGATTGAGACTTCTAAATGTTTTTCATGTTGAAATTGAAAACAAATTTGGAGAATCTATGAGGGAGTGATGTGAGAATGAGATCGGTGCCCAGTTCTTCGGGGAGTTTAAACCCTAGAACCTCCAGGCGCTCAGTGTAGCCAATGATCTTGACTACATGAGGCCCAACTGGGGAACCCTCTACAAGCTTACTATGAAAGATTGCCTTGGAGATCTCAAACATTTTATGTCTTTATCTCTCCTAGTAAAGACCACAGAGGTTCTTGAGCATTCTATAAGCATCCATGTTTTCATGAGACTTCATGAGCTCACTAGACATTGATGATATCATCAAACATTGAATGTCGACCGCATAGTTAATATGTTTCTCATAGACCTGAAAATCCTCATCACTCGCCTCTTTAGAAGGCGGATCAGGTAATGATGACTCCAATGCATAAGACTTTCTTTCATGGTGTAGGATAACCTAGAGGCATCTAAACCATTCCTGGAAGTTACTACCGGTGAAGATGTTGTCTTTATCTAGAATTGATCGCAGGGATAGTGTGTTTGACAGGCTTTCCATTTTTATTCTATAATTAAAAGATCATATCATTAGTACTTTCTTGATTACATTTTTATGAGAAATAATTAATTAATTTTATTAAGTCTCCCAGTATTTTATCAAATCCCAATGGCCCTAACAATTGAACTCATAATGTCTAGTTGTCATGATATACTAGTGTCAAGGATCCATATTCCCCTTGGCATAACACTGACAAGAGTTGGTCAAGATATTTGAAGGTATTTAGGTAGGCCGGTCTTTGCCAAATGTGGGCTTGCAGCTCCTTGATCTATTTAGTGGACTCCTCAATCCTAAAATCCTCACTTTGGATTTTCTCAACTCTTGCCTCCAATATTAAACCAAGTCTAGCAGGGGCTACTCTTCTTGATGTAATATGGTTAAGTCAACCCAAAACATTTCATAAGGGATTCCTGTATAAAAGTATGTGTCCCAACAAGGGTTGGTCAAACACATAGTTTTATTGATTTTTTCTCTTAATCAAGTAACGGAAGGCTTGGTATGACTTAATATTTTATATGAGGGATTTTTATCTCTTGTGCATGAATTTCTTATTATCATTATCACATGCTTGTTAATATTAAGTGGAACTTACTTAAGTGATTAACCATGTCTTGAAAATATTTACGCATAAGCCTGGTTTATTTTAGTTCCATCTTGCATGCTTGTTTAATACATTAATTATGTGATCGCGACAACACATCCATAATGATAAACCATGCAACTGAAAGAAATAAAATAAATCAAAGGGCGTGATCATGAAATTTTCTAATGGTTAGTTTATCTATAGGTTGATAAACTAACCCCGACCTATGGGAGAAACACCTTGAACCTTTTTTGGTTCATGTTTACAGCTTTCCACCTATCCACCTCTGTATCTCATGGGTTTGGTTTCGTCTCGACTCCAACTTGAACTGCCTCCTCTAGCTTGGTAGTTCCATCCATTACATATGCTTTTAAACTCACATGTAGGTGAGGGGTAAAAGGGGGGTTTACATAAAAGAAACCATGAGCATTAAGACCCTACATATTAATTATAATAGATGGATCGAATTCCAACAATTAATTTAATAAATAAATTAAAAGGAAACCAGTCACATACAAAGGTCTTGGTCTATCTCATGATCACTCACATACATGCAACGAGTTACGCATTTAATAAAACTAGTTTTCAATTCTTTAATCATTATTATTAAGATAAATTATGATCTAATAGATTAATTATTATCTTTAATTAATCAATCCTTTAATCTTAATCCTTTTCTGAATTTACTTAAGATTCTCATCCATCATAATTTTAAACAAATAAATTCATTTAAAATTATCTTTGTATGTAACTTGTACCTTGGAGGAAACCTGGTGAATTCTCATTCATAACTACCAAATGAGTAGAAATGAACATTACACTAATATTAAATTAAAAACATATACATAAAACACCTATCATGTGTTGTGTCGCAGCTTTACGCTCGCATCATGGTACACGACTCAAGGGTTTGTATAATATAATAATAAATTTTAATAAATCTGCATAATTTGGATGAGTACACGGCATATAGTTCCAACTACACGTCATGTACTATCATTCACCATCTATCCAAAGTACACGCTTGGGGATACGGCATGTAAATGTACTTTAGAAATCTTCAGAGTACACAGCGTGTCCAGTGGGCCACACGTTGTGTAGTATCTGTGTTACACGATCTCCAGTTGAGAAAGTTGTGTACGAGGTACACGGTCCAACCCTAACCTGAAGGGACTACATGTCATGTCTAGTGGGCCACACAATGTGTGACACCCCGAACCTTTTTCACATGTAATAATAATATTATGGTTTTATTCTGTTTAATTCTCATTTTATCTGAAAAAAAACTTGCAAAATAAACACAAGGAATTTTTATTTAATTAAACACCGAAGTGATTACATTACAACAAGATTATAGGATACCTACCTACCCTATGATACCTACTAAAATACCTATTAAAATTATAGGGATACCACCCAATACAACAAAAAACCCAAGAAAATAGTAGTGGTCTTTCAGATATGTCACGATGAACATCAGTACAGCCAGAACCACAATAACTATGATGAGCATCATAGGAATGACGAGCACCATTTTTACCAAGTTTTCTAGAATTTAATTACTTGAAACATGTATTTATAAGTGTCTTTTTAACCATTGGAGATATATATGACCGTTATATTCTGTTTAGGGCGATTGGAGTTTAAAATAAGGTGACTGTTGGTACCTTGTTAAACTAAAATAATTTAAGTAAAAATTAAAGATATATTGTATAAATTTTCATAAAACCTTTATAACTACCTTAATCATTTTAATTGTTTTGATATATTTCACATATCTTAAGTTTTATCTTTAACATCATGGTTTTAAATTTAAAAGCATATTTTATAAAACTTAGTATGATTTCAAAATTAGGTATGTATTTCAAATACTTTAAATGTTTCAAATGTTTTAAATATCCTAGTGTCATAATGATATTTTAAAGATGTTTTAAATTAATGGTACTCGGTTTTATAAATTAATTTTTTTTATAGTAATTATAAATATTATCCTTTTTAAACATAACAAATTATGTTATTACTAAGTTTTTAAGGTATAAAATCATCTTGAATTCCCTAAGTATTTGTGTACTTTAATCCTCCAAAGTGTAAATTAAGAAATAATAATTTATTATAAAATTAAATATATTGTGTATTTATTTTTTTATTTGTAATTTTCGTTTTTCTTTTCTATGTTTATATGTTTTATTTAAAATTTGGTTTATAAAAAAATAGAAACCCATTGGGGCCAGCCATATTGTTGGGTCGAAGGAGGCAGCTCTCTCTACTACAGAAGTAGGCGTCGAGCCTAGGCCCTTCAGCCACAGCACTGGCCAGTCGTGGGTGTGTGGACGGGTGTGCACACGCGCCTAAGGCATGCATAAAAGAACTAGAGCATGCCACCGTGCGGGGCGGCCCGGTGGTAGGGTGGGCGCAGAGCATGCCCGCAGAACCCAGTACAGGGCGGTATCGGTAGGGGGGGAGTATTCTGATCGAAGGATGAGAGCTCTGAGTTTATAAATCCAGAGTTTAGGCCATGTTGTTTCTATGAGGGACAAATATTTTCTGTTGGTATCGGATCTGGGCTATCAGATCTTGTCGTGCGGATCCCGAACCATCCGATCATTTTAGATATAGAACCCCTACGGCTGCGGATTACCCTTTGTGTTTTAATCAACCGTCTGATCCATTGAGATCTAATCACAGTTGTTCAAATATTTTTAAAACACTGTGTCTCCTGTAGTCGTCTAATCCGATCCACATCAGATCTCAACTTCTCATCCTTTTTAAAATCTGCAGACACACCTCATCCACTAGATCTTATTCGGTTAGATCCCAATCGTTTGTTGTTTTCAACACCCTCTCCTGTCATCTTTCTCTTCTTCCTTCTGCGTACGCTAAACCAGTAGCCTCGCTAATCTTCTTTTCTTTTTTTTCTTCACCCGTAACACTGGGTGGCCCCTCTTCTCACTCATTTTCCACAAGACTGACACCCTCAGTCTTATTTTAAACCAATGAGTCTCGGTTTTCCTTGAAAATTGCATTAAAAATATATTATATATGATTTATAAAAATATCTCAATTTTCACCCGAACCCGATGAGTTATCCACTCTCCAGCGCCTCCATCAAGCTTCTTCAGACTCCTTCCCCTTCTTCAAACCAAGTAAGGGACCTAATTTCTTTTCTTTGTTATGGTTTGATTATGTATATATATATAGAGATATAGTTGGGTATAAGATATATTGGTTCCTTCTAAGATGGTGAATTCTTGATCCTAAATAATGTTCTTAATTCTTTATCATGCAAGGATGTGTGATGTTTTGTGGTGTTATATGTATATAAGTATATATAAGCATATATATGTATATGTTTTATAAACAAAAATTTTCTATTTTATGGCACGATTTTAAATTTATGAACCCTTGTTTAACTAATGTCCCTAATATGTCTAAAATATGTAAGTGTCATTAAAATTATGATGTAAGATCCTATTTATAAACTTTATATATTCAGTTTTATATATATATATATTCATGAAGGTTTAGATAAACCTTTATTATGATCGATTTAAAGACTCCTAAATATTGAGTTTCAAAGTTTAAGTAGTTATTAAAAACATAAAGAATTTTATTTTTGTAAAAAACTCTTTTATATATATATATATATGGTTATATGTATATACCTTTGGGTTTTTAAACTGATTACATTTTCATAAAAAAACCAATTTTTGGTGATTTAATTAGGTTTGTGAGATGTGCAATGATTTATTAAACCTTGGGTTGGTTGAGAAAATTTTGTGTATACACTTTGTGCTTATATAGTGCATATAATTTTTAACCCACATTTATACAACAACAATGGTCACCCTGGTGTGTGCACTCCTTTTTTTTGAAGGGTGAAATAGTATTTATACATATATAAATACATTTAAATATATTTTAATGAATGCATGCTTCACATGAAATAATTATTTTTCTAGATCACTTGAATATTCTACAATAAATGTTTTTAGTCATTGAGTTTTGTTTTTTCTAAATATGCCTATTTATCAGTATGTGTTAAATATTCCCATTTATCAACATATGTTAAATATACCCATTTATCATAATGTGTTTTAAATATAAATGAAAATTATCTTAATTTTAGAACTATTCATTTTGGAATATAAAATGTTTAATTTCATAATAAATATTTTATAACTTTAGGGGTTATCATTTTATGTGAAAAAAATTGTATTTTATGTGCGTTAGTTATTGTCACATGTGTTATAATCTCCCTACCATACTTTTCATTTATTTCCATAACCATGCAGTTGTTAGTATTGTTATTGACACTTATATACATGACTCGCTATGTCTATGTAAATGCTTAAGAATGTAATCAAAATAAAATGGCCTTTATGGAATTAAGAACTAAATTATTCAAAGTGGTATGGGACACTTTGAATAATATGAAATGAGAAATTAAATTATTCAAAGTGGTATGGGAAACTTTTAATAATATAAAATAAGAAACCAAGTATTATGTGACACTTGTAATGATAAGTGATGAGTAATTTAATAAATCAAAGTGGTTTGATGCACTTTGATTTAAAGAAATGAGGAATGAATTGGACTTAGTATGTGATGGGTGGGGCATGATACAGCCTCTCAATGCATCAGTAGGTCTCATGAGACAAAATAGACATGGATTTGGCTAAGTTCTTTCCCAAATTTTACTTATGGTCTTGGCACGAGGCCTTGATAGAGAGTTTATGGTCTTAGCATGAGGCCTTGACACAGTCTGGCATATGCCCATCCCTCATTATGACTATGAAATTTAATTAACCAAGTGAATATTCAACAAGTAGAATATAATTGGTTAAAGAGTTTATAATTATGAGAATTGGAATAAGTAAATGCTCATGGCATAATGTTTATTCAGCACTCATCGATTTATCATCCAGTTTATGATTCACAGTTAGTAAGGGAACAAATTGAAGTTATTATTTTATGTGCAAATCTGATCATATATTACTCTCTGTTGTAAATTTGGTACTTTCACTTTTTCATGTCACACTTATTAAATTTAGAATTAATCTTACTTTATTACTTCACACCTTATATTTTTTACAATGAGTCTTATGATTGGAATATGTTTCATTGTGAACTTGTTAGTATTCCTTGAAGTGTTCACTTATAATTCTTGGAAAAATTTTATTTTATGATTCATGTATTTCATTTTTCCTTACGAAAACATTTTATGATTAATTTTAAATGAATGTTTTCAATAGGTTTAAATTGAAACATTATTTTATTTTAAAACCCCTTACTGGGCATTTTTATGCTCACCCTACATTTTAACTTAAATTTTATAGGTTTAGTAGATTTGAGTTACACTGATTGGTGGCAGCGTTGTGGAGATTCTTTTCTCTTTCAGTTTTTAAAGAATTGTAACAATTATATCTGGTTCTCCAGGACCTAAACCAAAAATATCCTCTTTAGTGGAACATGATGTGTAATTCTTCAGCTTCTATTTTTATAAAAAAAATACACACCATGTTTTATTGAAACCGCACCGGCTCGAGGGCAGTTTGGGGCTGGGGAATGATAGTTGGTATCAGAGGATTGGTTTAGATAACCATGAAAAATTAGAACAACATTAGAAACTTGATTATGTTTTACTAATTATAATTCTTCTTAAATTTTCATATGGCTGACGAAACAATTATTTTGTCTCTCCCCACCGAATTACTAGAGCATATAATTGTTGATTCATGTTCAGATACATACCAGCCATTTGTGAACCTATGTCTAACCTGTAAATGCCTTTATCAAGTGTATAACAACCCAAATATCCTTTGAATTTATCAATGACCTAGTCATGTTTACTAACTCATGTCTCAATCATAAATTTATTTTTATGAACACAAAGTAAGGTACTACGAAGGCCTCTTCTTGTGTTTCACCCTATCTGAGGGTTATCTGGCCTTAGAGAAGTTCCAAAAAGCTGCAGAGTCGGGCGACCCCTGCACATCCTATATGTTCAAAGTTATGAGTTACAGAAGGTGTGGGAGGCTTTATAACATCTGGTTTTTAGAAAACCAAGTCATTCATTTGGTCTATCGGAACCACATTCATTCCGATATCTCTGAACTCTACACCTCTCATGCCACCCTTTTGAAGACCTACTATTTCCCGCATGAGTTTGACTTGATTTGTGAGATATGTATCTAGATGAATGAAATTGAGGAGTTTAAGAACGTTTTGGGGATCAATCTAACTAGAATAACCTACCAAGAAAGTCTCTGACAATGGTGGATCGGGTAAAGGGGGAACTTGGGAGTGTTGTGTGTCTGGTTTTACAGGTATTTGTGTATGATAGTTTTAGAATTGAAAGGACACAATTCTTTGAAGGTTTGAATAATGTGATTACCTGAACCTTTTTCACATGTAATAATAATATTATGGTTTTATTCTATTTAATTTTCATCCTATCCAAAAAAAACTTGCAAAATAAATACAAGGTATTTTTATTTAATAAAATACTAAAGTGATTACATTACAACAAGATTAAAGGATACCTCACTACCCTAGAATACCTACTAAAATACCTATTAAAGTCATATTGAGACCACCCAATACAAAAAAATCATGAAAATAGTAGGGGTATTTTGGATCTGTCACGATGAACATCAGTATATCCAAAACCACAACAACTATGCTGAGCATCACAGGAACGATGAGCGCCATTTTCACCAAGTTTTCTAGAAGTTAAATTACCCTAAACATGTATTTATAAGGGTATTTTTGACCGTTGGATATATATATGACCGTTATATTATTTTTAGGGTGATTAGAGTTTAAAATAAGGTGACAGATGGTACCTTGTTAAACTAAAATAATTTAAGTAAAAATTTAAGATATACTGTAGGAATTTTCATAAAACCTATATAACTACCTTAAGCATTTTAATTGTTTTGATATGTTTCACATATCTTAAGTTTTATCTTTAACATCATGGTTTTAAATTTAAAATTGTATTGTATAAAACTTAGTATTATTTCAAACTTAGGTATGTATTTCAAATACTTTTCAAATGTTTCAAATGTTTTAAATATCCTAGTGTTATAATGATATTTTAAAGATGTTTTAAATTAATGGTACTCGGTTTTATAAATTAATTTTCTGTATAGTAATTATAAATATTCTCCTTTTTAAACATAACAAATGATGTTCTTACTAAGTGTTTTAGGTATAAAAGCATATTGAATTCCCTAATTATTTGTGTACTTTAATCCTACAAATTGTAAATTAAGAACGAATCATGTTTTATGAAATTAAAGATATTCTGTATTTAATTTTTTATTTGTAATTTTTATTTTTATTTTCTATGGTTATATGTTTTATTTAAAAGTTGGTATATAAAAAAATATAAACCCTTTGGGGCCATCCATCTAGCAGGGCCGAGGGAGGCATCTCGCGCTACTGTAGGAGTAGGCAGCCGAGCCTAGGCCCTTTAGCCACAGCACTGGCCAGCCCACGGGCATGTGGGCGTGTGTGCGTGCATTCCTGAGTCGTGCATAGGGAAACCAGAGCGTGTCACCAGGGGCGGCACGGCGGTAGGGGTGGTTATAGAGCGTGCCCACAGAACCTAGTACGGGGTAGTACCAGGAGGGGGGAGTATTCTGAGAGAATGCTGAGAGCTCAAAGCTTATAAAGTTAGAGTTTAGTCCACATCATTTTGGTGTGGGACAAAGATTTTCAGCGGGTATCGGATTTGGGTCGTCAGATCTCACCACGTGGATCCTGGGCCATCCGATCAGTTCGGTTATCGAACCCCTACAGCCGCAGATTACCCTTCGTGTTTTTATCAATCATCTGATCCATCAAGATCTAATCACAATCGTTCAAATATTTTTAAAACACGGCATCGCCTGTAGTCGTCTGATCCGAAGAACATCATATCTCAACCATTCATCCTTTTTAAAATTCACAGACACACCTCAACCACTGGATCTTATTCAGTTAGATCCCAATCATTTGTTGTTTTTTTCACCCTCTCTCGTCACCTTCCTCTTCTTCCTCCTATGTGCACTGAACCAATAGCCTCGCTACACTTCTTTTCTTTTTTTTTCTTCATCCATGACACCAGGTAGCCCTTATTCTCACTCATTTTCCACAAGACCGACACCCTCAGTCTTATTTTAAACTAAGGAGTCTCGCTTTTTTTTTTGAAAATTGCATTAAAAATATACTATATATGATTTATAAAGATATCTCAATTTTCACCTGAACCCTACGGGTTCTCCACTCTCCAGTGCCTCCATCAAGCTTCTTCGGACTCCTTATCCTTCTTCAAACCAAGTAAGGGACCTAATTTCCTTTCTTTGTTATGGTTTGATTATGTGCGTGTATATATATATATATTTATATATATATATATGTATATATATATAGACATATGGTTGGGTATAAGACCTGTTAGTTCCTTCTAAGATGGTTAATTCTTTATCCTAAATAATGTTCTTAATTTCTTATCATGCAAGGATGTGTGATGTTTTGTGGTGCTATATGTATAAAAGTATATATAAGCATATATATGTATATGTTTTATAAACAAAACTTTTCTATTTTATGCCATGATTTAAAATTTATGAACCCTTGTTTAACTAATGTTCCTAATATGTCTAAAATATGTAATTGTCATTAAACGTCTGATGTAAGATCCTATTTATACACTTTATATATTCAGTTATATATATATATATTCATGCAGGTTTAGATAAACCTATTTTATGCTCAATTTAAAGACTCCTAAATATTGAGCTTCAAAGTTTAAGTAGTGTTTAAAAATGTAAAGAATTATATTTTTGTTCAAAACTCTTATATATATATATACTGTTATATGTATATACCTTTGGGTTTTTAAACTGATTAAGTTTTCATAAAAAACCAATTATTGGTGATTTAATTAGGTTTTTTATATGTACAATGATTTATTAAACCTTGGCTGGGTTGAGAAAATTTTTTGTATACACATTGTGCTTATATAGTGCATATAATTGTTAACCCACATTTATACAAGAATAATGGTCATCCAGGTGTGTGCACTCCTATTTTTTAAAATAATTAAATAGTATTTATACATAGAGAAATAAGTTTAAATAAATTTTTATGAATGCATTATTCACATGAAATAATTATTTTTCTAGATCAGTTGAATCTACTGCAATAAATGTTTTTAGTCATTGATTTTTGTTTTTGTTAAATATGCTCATTTATCATCATGTGTTAAATATTCCCATTCATCAGAATGTGTTTTAAATATAAATGAAAATTATCTTAATTTTAGAACTATTCATTTTGGAATATAAAATGTTTACTTTCATAATAAAGATTTTATAATTTTAGGGGTTATCATTTTATATGACAAACTTGTATTTTATGTGTGTTAGTTATTATCACATGTGCTATAATCTGCCTACCATACTTGTCATTTATTTCCATAACCATGCAATTGTTAATATTGTTATTGACACTTATATTCTTGACTCACTAGTTCTATGTAGATGCTTAATAATTTAATCAAACTCAAATGGCCTTTTATGGAATTAAGAACTAAATTATTCAAAGTGTTATGGGACACTTTGAATAATATGAAATGAGAAAAAAAATTATCCAAAGTGGTATGGGACAATTTGAATAATATTAAGTAATAAACCAAGTATTATGTGACACTTGGAATGATAAGTGATGAGTAATTTTATAAATCAAAGTGGTTTTATTCACTTTTATTTAAAGAAATAAGGAATGCATTGGACTTAGTATGTGACATTTAGGGCCCGCTACAGCCCCTCGATGCATCGGTAGGTATCATGAGACAAAATAAACGTGGATTTGGCCGAGGAATTTCCCAAATTTTATTTATGTTCTTAGAACTAGGCCTTGATAGAGAGTTTATGGTCTTGGAAAGAGGCCTTAACATAGTCCAGCATATTCACTTACCTCATTATGACTATGAAATTTAATTAACCAAGTGAATATTTGAATAGTAGAATATACTTGGTTAAAAAGTTCGTAATTATTAGAATCAAAAGAAGTAAATTCTTATGGAATAATTTTTATTTATCACTCATAGAGTTATCATCTAGTTTATGATTCATAGTTAGTAAGGGAATAAATTGAAGTTATTATTTTATGCACAACTCTGATCATGTATTACTCTCTGTTATAAATTTGGTAGTTTCACTTTTTCATGTCACACTTATTAAAGTTATAATGAATCTTAATTTATTGTTTTACATCTTATATTTTGTACAAGCATGATTACTATTGGAATATTTTTCATTGTTACCTTGTTAGTATTCCTTAAAATGTTCACTTATAATTCTTGGAAAAATGTTATGTTATGATTCATGTATTGTATCTTTCCTTACGAAAAATTTTTATGATTAATTTTAAAGTAATGTTTTCAAGAGGTTTCAATTGAAACATTATTTTATTTTAAAATCCCTTTACTGAGCATTCATATGATCACCCTACTTTTTAACTTAAATTTTACAGGTTTAGTAGATTTGAGTTACACCGATTGGTGGCAGTGTTGTGCAGATTCTTTTCTCTTTCAGTTTTTAAAGAATTGTAATAATTGTATCTAGTTCTCCAGGACCTAAAGCAAAAAAGATAATCTTTAGTGGAACATGATGTGTAATTCTTAAACTTCTATTTTTATAAAAAAAAATACACACCATGTTTTATTGAAACTGCACCGACTCCAGGGTAGTCTGGGGTCGGGGCGTGACACGACGTGTAATCCAAAAACCATGTGCCACCTGTTCCTAGTCAAAACACAAAATCTTTAAGACTTATACAAACTATAATGAAACAGCTTGGTTTGGTGGACCAGTCTCAATTCATTGAACCTTAATACATGGCGTGTGAATCCAACTACACACTGTGTATTCTGGTGTTGTACGGCCAGGAACCTTTGGCACCTCTTGATGAGATCCTCTATTTTATTTTAATCAAAATTAAAGGAAAAGATCATTTCTATAAGGTGAATGAAAAAAAAAAGAGGGAGAATAGATCTAGAAATCCATATTACAAGAATTATTAACCTTTAATTGACAAACTAAATTATTAAACCATAAATTATCAACAAATTATTTAAATAATTATAAACTATGATGTAACTGCTCTAATACCACTTGAAGGTTCCGGGCGTAGTAGAAGTGCGGTTGGGCCAGCACCCAAATTGAATTTTTACCATGATCAGTGATTATTCCAGGATCAATATGATGATGAATTCCAGACTCCATGAAATATAATCAAATATTTAGATAAAGAAGGAAGAGGCCTGAAAAATTTAGAGAGGACCTTTCACATCATGTTTATAATTAATTTAATTAATTTCATAAAGAAAATAATACCTGGATCTTCAGTGTTTTCTTCGTTGATGATATTGATTGTCTGGAATAACCCTTCTAGATTATATTGTTGCACTTGCAAGGATCCAAACTATAATACCTCTAGTGGTGATCCACACGTGCTTCGATGGCCTCTGATCGACACCACTCGTTCTCCGGGTGCTAGAGCGGTGAAGCGAGTGTCTTGTGTTGGTCATTATTGATCGCTTGTTCTTTGGCCTTAAATAACGTCTCTTATTCTTGAGGGGTCCAGGAAGAGGGTTCGAGAGAGAAATTATTTATCTCAACAATTCTCAATTCACCGGGTGTGCGGTTCGGTTCATGGTACAATAGACGTATGTGTTTATTTTTTGACATGGGGCTTTAGTTACAATATTTAATTGCATAACAGTAATTAAATACATTTATAACCTTAGAGAAAACCTATGATGTTAATAATAATACCACATAATTATTTATGGTGCGCCAACTTGCGCAAAATGGAATTATAAATAAAATTGTCCATCACAAAATAATAGCAGCGTTATTTTAATTTGTGCCAACTAGTTAAATAATTATTTATCATCTTGCAAATAATTATTTTACTATCGAAGTGACCTTGGTCCACTCGAACTCCACTTCCATTTATTGAACACTCGAATAAATAAATAAATAATTTATTCTCTTAAATAAATATTTTATTTACAAACTAGTAAATAAATATTTATTAAATGTTCAATAAAATAAATAAATATATTTTACTCACAATCCAGTGAATAAATATTTATTTAATTTATGAAATCATTTTAACTTGAATAAAATTATTCCACTGTCTTGAGAATAATATTTATTAATTAAATTCAAATATAATTTAACCAAGACCACCTGAAACACTTAGTGTGTAACCCTTTAGGATTCTTTCTCATTGGCATCAGGCGGGCTTGTCTAAATTTCAAGAGTACTATCTAGAAATGTGTCAAGGAACCCAAGATAAAGAACTTAAGGTCACAACAATGACATCCACATACGAACGCTCACTATGTAATATAATCCCTTTGTCAGAATATCTCATCAAGCAAGTTTCATGATAGTGTCATCAACTTTTATGCTTGATACATTGTTCTTTAACTACCTGAAATAAACTCATCATTACACCATGTCCATGGAATTTCTCATAACAGTTATATTTTAATCAAAGGGACAAGATATCAACTTTCATAAATGGAAGGGACAAATCCTTCCTTGAATTATTCATTAATGACATGCCACTCATGACACACCCAACGTACCCTACTTCCCGCCAACTTTATGCGTGACAGTTTTTTTCAGTAAATCAAAGCGCAAGAGTCGTGAAACATATTAATGATAATCTTAAAGTCTAAGGATCATTACATATGATCGCATATAGAAATATCTGATGACACCAAAACATGAAGAATTCCTACTGACGGGACTGTTCTCATAATCTTCTATCTTAGAGATTACCAAGTGTGAACTTCATGAGAGGAAGTCTCATCTGATTACGAGTACTCGCACCTAACGGTCTACATGCTATGTGTCCCATCATAGTATGTCATCCAATCGTAGAACTATATTTAATAATATTTTTATATCATTTCAAGGTTCTCATCATAGCAGGGAACTGCCATGACCTTATCAATGCAACAAATACTCTAGGACATTATTATATCATAGTCATGAAGAACAATGAACAATATTTAATAAGATGTTTAATATTTAAATACATTAAATATCCATGTAATCAAAGTAAAACCATTTGGTTCTAGGACACCAACTCTTACAAATGTTTCATGTTTTTTTATGATGCATGTTATGTGTGTTTCCCTATGAGAACTTTGTTATTGGTATAAAAGTGATGGTTTGATCCAAATGGATGTAACAAGCCCCTTGGAGGGTCAATGTGGGTGTTTGGATGTTCTTGAGAAGTGGAACTAGGTCCCAAGGTAATAGTGACCTAGTGACAAGTTGGTGAGATTTTGAGATGGGTCGTGTGCTCTGTGTGTTGTGTCCTGCATGTGTTGATTGTATTATTGTAATAGGTGGTGAATTATGATGGGGGATTCTCTACACCTTTCTCTATGAGTAAGATGGAATTGGAGGGAATAACATGATATGGAGTCCTTGTTGTAAGTGAATTCTTGGCCCTCCATGAGTGGGATGGTTGGCTTGAGCACAATGGATCCATTAATGAGATGGTTGGACCCAATTGAATGGTGTTGGGTCAGTCATGAGTGAGATGACTTGACCTGGGATGCCAGATCGGATGGTGGGACCACCATGAGTGATATGGGGTCTAAGAGGTGATGTGTTGTGTAGGTTATGAGCACAGTGGAAACGCTATTGGTCCAGCACACAACTTTAATTTTTATCATGATCAATGATTATTCTGGGATCAATACGACGATGAATGTCAGTCTCCACGAAATAAAATAAAACATTTAGATAAAGAAGGAAGAGGTATAAACCCATTTTAGAGGATCTTGCACATCATGTTTATAATTAATCTATTTAATTTCATAAAGAAAAGAATATATGGATCTTAGGTATTGTATTGGTTGATGATATTGATCATCCAGAATGAACCTTCTAAATTATCTTATTGCGCTTGCAAGGATCCAAACTAAAATCCCTCTAGCGGTGATCCACATGTGCTCTGATGGCCTCTGATCGACACTGCTCGTTCTTTGGGTGCTAGTGCGGTGAAACGAGTGTCTTGTGTTGGTCGTTCTTGGTCACTTTTTATTTGGACTTGAATAACATCTCTCATTCTTGAGAGGTGTGGGAAGAAGATTCGAGATTCAAATTGTTTAGCTCAACAATTCTCATTTCACCAAGTGTGCGGTGTGTTCGTTATGGCACAATAGACATACTTGTCTATTTATATGCATGGAACTTCAGTTACAATATTTAATTTCACAATATCAATTAAATACATTCATGAACTTAGAGAAAACTCATGCTCATAATAATAATATCGTGTCATTATTTATAGTGTGCCAACTTGTGCAAAACAGAATTATGAATAAAATTCCACGTCACAAAATAATAGCATAATCATTATTATTTTACCTTGTGCCAACTAATAATTATTTACCATATTGAAAATAATTATTTTACTATAGGACCGGCCTTGGTCCGCTCGAACTCCACTTCCATTTATTGAACACCTGAATAAATAAATAAATAAATTATTATCTTAAATAAATATTTTATTTACAAACTAGGAAATAAGTATTTATTAAATGTTCAATAAAATAAATAAATATATTTAATTTAATTTATGCAATCATCTTAACTTGATTAAATTTATTCCACGATCTTGAGAATAATATTTATTTCATTAATTAAATTCAAATATAATTTAACCAAGACCACCAAAAACACTTAGTGTGTGACCCCCTAGGATTCTTTCTCATTGGCATTAGGTGGGCTTACCTAAAGTCCAAGAGTACTGTTTAGAAATGGGTCAAGGCACCCAAGAGAACGAACGTAAAGTTTCAACAACGACACCCACATACGAATTCTCACTATGTAATATAATCCATTTGTCTCAATATCTCGTCGAGTAGGTTTCATGATAGTGTCATCAACCTTTATACTTGATACGTCATTCTTTGACTACCTGAAATAAACTCATCATTACACCATGTCCATGGAATTTTTCATTACAGTTCTATTTCAATCAAAGGGATGAGATATCAAATTCCAAAAATGGAAGGGACAAATCCTTCCTCGACTAATCCATTAATAACATGCCACTCATGATGCACCCAACATGCCCTACTTCCCGCCAACTGTCTATGTGACAGTTTTCATCAGTAAATCAAAGTGTGCGAGTCGTGACATGTATTAATGATAATATTAATGTCTAAGTATCATTACACATGCTCGTAGATAGAAATATCCAATGAAACCAAAAGATGTGGAATTCCTACTGGCGGTTCTGTTCTCATAATCTCCTATCTTGGAGATTACCAAGTGCGAACTTCATGAGAGAAAGTATCATCTGCTTACGAGTATTCACACCTGACGGTCTGCATGCTATGTGTCCCTTTATAGTATGCCATCCAACCGTATAACTATATTTAAGAATATTTTTATAGCTTTTCAAGGTTCTTATCATAGCGGGGAACTTCCAGGAACTTATCAATGCAACAAATACTCTAGGACATTATTACATCATAGTCATGCAGAACAATGAAAAATATGTAATAAGATGTTTAATATTTAAATACATTAAATATTCATGTAATCAAAGTACAACCAGTTGGTTCTGGGACACCAACTCTTACAAACTCTCACTTGGACTAGAGCCAATTGCCTACAAATTTCAGTCCAATAGACCTCACATGGTGATCATGTTTCTGCTGAGTTAAGACTTTAGTCAAGGGGTCCGCCATGTTGCCTTCTGTGGAAATATTTCTTACTGCAACTTGAACTCTATGAGAAAAATCCCTCAAGAGATGATACTTCTGAAGTATGTGCTTCATCTGCTAATGTGACCTTGGATCTTTTGCGAGAGCCACCGCTACAGTATTATCACAGTACAGTGTGATAGATTCTTTACTGCTAGGTATCACATCCAACTCCTAGACGAAGCTTCGCATCCAAACTGCTTCTTTAGCTACCTCAAAAGCTGTGATATACTGGGACTCTACTGTAGAATGTGTGACCATAATCTTCTTTGATCTCTTCTAGCTCACTGCACCTCCATTTAAAGTGAAGATGTTTCCTATTTGTGACTTCATATAATCTTGATCAGTATGGAAACTAGAATATGTATATCCTCTGATAACTAGTTCCTTATCTCCTCCATAAACCAGAAACATATCCTTAGTATGCCTCAGATACTTTAGGATAGTCTTGACTGTCATCCAATGGCGGTCACCTGGGTCAGCTTGATATCTGCCTACCGCACTTAATGCATAGTTGACATCCTGCCTAGTATATAGAATTTCATACATTACTAACCCAATTGTTGATGCCTATGGAGTTCTTTCCATTATCATTATTTACTCATGTGTCTCAAGACACATTTTCTTGGAAAGATGAATTCCATGTGACACTAGCAACAATCCCCTCTTGGATTGTTCCATACCGAATCTCTTCAGTATCTAATCAATGTATGTAATTTGACTTACGCCCAACAATCTCTTGGATCTATCAAGATGAATCTTTATCCCAAGAATATATGATGCCTCACCCAAGTCCTTCATGGAGAAGTATTGATTCAACCATGCCTTAATAGACTATAAGACTGGTATCTCATTTCTAATAAGTAATTTGTCATCAACATATACTATTAGAAAAATGAATGAACTCCCGATAAACCTTTTGTAGACACAAGTATCACATTCATTCTTGATAAAACCAAATTATGTTATGGCTTTATCAAAACAAATGTTCCATGACCTAGATGATTGCTTTAATCTATAAATGGATTTCTACAACTTTCATACCTTATTGGAATCCTTTAGAGTCATAAACCCTTCAGGTTGTGTCATGTAGAAATATTCCTGAAAGTTACCATTAAGGAAGGATATTTTGACATCCATTTGAAAAATATCATAGTCATGGTAAGCCGCAATGGAAAGTAGAATTCTGATGGATTTTAGCATTGAAACTGGTGAAAAGGTTTCATCGTAGTCAATTCCTTGACATTGTTTAAACACTTTTGCAACCAGTCGTGCCTTATAGGTGATGACTTTTCCTTCCATGTCTAGTTTTTTCTTGAATACCCATTTGCAACCAATGGGCTTTACATAAACTGGAGGATCTACCAAAATCTAGACTTGGTTTTGATACATGGAATCCATTTCAGAATTCATGGCTTCATGCCACTTGGTAATGTTTGTTCCACTTATTGCTTCCTTGTAGGTTAGAGGATCATTATTATAAAATAATAATGAGTCACCATCCTCGGTAAATAGAAAACTATATTTTTCTGGTTCTCTAACCTCTCTTGTACTCTTAAGTAGTACTTGTATCTCTGGAATAGATTCTTCTTCCATGGGGCTTTTTGGAATCTGTTCCTGTACCAACTCTTGTGTACCTTGAGCCTCGACTTCATAGAAGTATATATCACTCCCACTATCTCCTTTTAATATTTTCTCCCTCTCAAGTAATATGGAGTGTCTTGCCACTATAACCTTTTTGTTTGAAGGGTTGTATAGGTAATATCCCCTTGTTTCCTTAGGGTATCCTATAAAGGTACACTTTGTGCATCGAGGTGTAAGTTTGTTACCTAAAGAGGCCTTAACAAACATATCACTTCCCCAAACATGTAAATTCGATAATATTTCTTTATTTCCCTCCAGAACTCGTATGGAATACTATATATTGATTTAGTTGGTACATGGTTTAGTATGTGCACTGCTCTTTGCAATGTTTATCCCTAAAAGAATAATGGAAGAGTCGCATGACTAATCATTGATCTCACCATGTCCAACAGGGTGTGGTTCCTCCTTTCGCTCACACCATTCCACTAGGGTGTTTATGGAGGAGTGAGTTGGGATAGGATCCCAAACTCCCGTAAGTAATCAATGAAGTCTTGATTAAGATATTCTCCACCTTGGTCTGAGCGAAGTTTCTTAATCTTCTTACCAAGTTGGTTCTCAACTTCATTCTTATATTCTTGTAACTTATCAAAAGAATCCTACTTATACCTCATTAAGTAGATATATCTATATCTACTAAAATAATTAATAAAAGTTATGAAGTATGAGTTCCCACCCCTTGCTTCAACTGGAAATGGTTCACACACATCGGTATGAAGCAATTCAATAAGTTCTTTATCCCTTTCAGCTTTCCCATGAAATGGGGCTTTGGTCATTTTTCATTGTAAACATTCATGACATACACCAAGTGGTTTTAGTTAGAAATAATATAAATAACCATCTTGATGTAACTTTTTCAAGCATTTCTTGTTTACATAACCTAGGTGGTGATTCCAAAGTTGGGTGTGGTATGAGTCATCTGAAGTATCTTTGTTATCGATTTCCATTACTTGGTTTGTGTAATCCAACACATAAAGATCGTTGTATAAATGTGCCCTACCAAAACAAATTATATCTTTGTAAAAGAAGAAACATTCATTTCCAAACTTAAAAAAATACATTTGTATTTAATCTAGATACAAAAATAATGTTTTTAGTAACAGACGGCACATAATAACAACCTTTTAACACCAAGATCATCCTAGTTGGCAACGTGAGGTGGTAGTCCCCGATAGCTACAGCAACAAGTCTGGATCTATTGGATGCTCGTAGATCTACCTCCCCTCAGTCAATCTTTCTGAATCTACTTGGTTCCTATATTTGGATACATATGTGAGCATCACAAGATGTATCTAATACCCAATTTGTAGAAACAGATAGATTTCATTTGATAACAAAGGCACCTAAAGCTTCTCCTTGCTTCTTAGGTTGGGTGCAGTTCTTCTTCCAGTGGCCTTTCTTTCCACATACGAAACAAATAGCCTCCTATTCCCTTACCTCCCCTTTGATCTTCCTTTTCTTGGAAGGTCGTGAAGAATATTTGGGCTTAAAGCTCTCTGCCTTCCCTTTCCTCTTATTCACTATAAGGACAAAAGGATTTTCATGATTCATGTCTTTGTCCACTTGGAAAATGAGGATAAGAATATCATATAGAAACTTCTCAATGTTGTTCATATTGAAATTGACAAAAAAGTTAGAGAAGCTCTAATCGAGTGATGCGATAATGAGATTGGTGCCCAATTCTTTGGGGATTTTAAACCCTAGAACCACTAGGCACTCAATGTAGCCAATGATCTTGACTACATGAGGCCTATATAGGGCACCTTCTCTAATCTTACTCTAAAAGAGTTCATTATAGATCTCAAACCTTTCTTGTCTTGATCTTTCCTGGTAAAGATCACAAAGGTGGTCGAGCATGCTATAAGCATCCATGTTCTCATGAAACTTTATGAGATCACTATACATTGATGATAGCATCAAAAATTGAACGTTGACCATGTCGTTCATATGTTT
Organism: Viscum album; assembly: GCA_963277665.1. NCBI lineage: Eukaryota > Viridiplantae > Streptophyta > Magnoliopsida > Santalales > Viscaceae > Viscum > Viscum album. Next base: position 1,570,125,891 of record OY728148.1, on the reverse strand, counting down.
CTCATGGACTAAGAAATCCTCATGACTTGCCTCTTTGGAAGGTGGATCAGGTAATGCTGACTCTAGTATGTAAGACTTTCGTTCATGTCGTAGGATAACCCGAAGGTATCTAAACCATTCCTGGAAGTTAATGCCGGTGAGGATGTTGTCTTTATCTAGAATTTATCGCAAGGATAGTGTGGTTGAAAATCTTTTCATTTTTATTCTACAATTAAAAGAGAAAATCATTAGTACTTTATTGATTATATCCAGTTTCCATAATATTCTAGTGGAAAGGATCCATATTCCCCTTTTCATAACCCCAAAAAGGGTTGGTCAAGCTATTATAAGGTATTTAGGTAGGCAGGTCTTTGCCAACTATGGGATTGCAGCTCCTTGATCTGTTGAGTGGACTCCCCAATCCTAAAATCATGACTTTGGATTTCCTTAACTCTTGACACCAATATTACACCAAGTCTAGAAAAGGATACTCCTCTTGATGTAATATGGTTAATTCAATATGAAACCTTTCATAAGGTCTTCCTGTATAAAAGTAAGTGCTCCAATAAGGGTTGGTCAAACACATAGTTTTATTGAGTATTTCCCTTAATAAAGTAATAGAAGACTTGGTCTGAATTAATATTTTATTTGAGGTATTTTTATCTCTTATGTGTGAATTTATTATTATCATTATCACATATTTGTTAATATTAAGTGGAACTTACTTAAGTGATTAACCATGTCTTGATAATATTTACGCATAAGTCTGGTTTATTTTAGTTCTATCTTGTATGCTTGTTTAATTCATTAATTATGTGATCATGAAAACACATCCATAATGATAAACCATTAAACTGACAGAAATAAAATAAAGAGAATGATCGTGAGATTTTCTAATGGTTAGTTTATCTAGTGGTTGATAAACTAACCCTAGCCTAGAGGAGAAACATCTTGAACATTTTGGGTTCATGTTTACAGCTTTTCACTTGTCCACCTCTATATCTCCTGGGATTGGTTTCATCTTAGCTCCATCTTGAACTACCTCCACTAGGTTGGGAGTTCTATCCATTACATGTGCCTTTTTTTAACTCACATTCAGGTGAGGGGTAAAAAGGGGTTTTACATAAAAGAAACCTTGGGCATGTAGGCCCTATATATTAATGACGAGAAGGCTCAAAGGATAACAAATTTAATTTAAATAAATAAATTAAAAGAAACCATTTACATACAAAGGTCTTGGTCTAGCTCATGATCATCCATACATGCAACGATATTTACGCATAAATAAAAATAGCATTTAATTCTTTAATCATTCTTGTTTAAGATAAATCACACTTGGATCAATTAATTATCATATTTAATTAATCAATACTTTTATCTTAAACCCTTTTCTAAATTTCCTTGAGATTCTCATCCATCATAATTTTAATCAAATAAATTCATTTAAAATTATCTTTGTATGTAACTTGTACCTTAGAGGAAACCTAGTGAATTCATATTCATAACTACCCAATGAGTAGAAATGAACATTACGCAGATGTTAAATTAAACACATTTATATAAAAAACCTATCACGTGTCATGCCTCAGCTTTATGACTTCATTATGGTAGATGTCTCAAGGGTTTGTATAATCTAATAATAAATTTTAATAAATCTGCGTAATTGGGATGAGTACATGGTGTGTAGGCATGTACTATTTTTCACCATCCATTCAAAGTACATGCCTAGGGAAATGGCATGTGAGTGTAGTTTATAAATATTCAGAGTACACGGCTTGTCCAGTAGGCCACACGCCTTGTAGTTCCTCGTTACACAGTCTCCATCCGGGCAAGCCGTGTATGGGGTACACGGTCCAATCCTAACCCAAAGGGACTACACGTCGTGTCCAATGGTCCATATGATGTGTAATCTGGAAACTGCATGCCACTTGTTCATGGTCAACATACGGAGTCATTAAGGCTTAAACAAACTCCAATGACGCATCTTGGTTTGGTAGACCAGACCTAGTGCATTGAACCTTGGCTACACGGTGTGTACTGCCGAATACATGTCGTGTGTTCTTGTGTTGTGTAGCCAGGAACCTTTGGCACCTCCAGATGAGATCCTCTATTTTATTTTAATCAAAATTAAAAGAAAAGATCATTTTTGTAAGGTGAACGAGAAACAAAAGAGGAGGAACAGATCTCGAGATTCATATTTTTAGAACGATTAACTTGAATTGAAACAAATAAATTATTAAATGTGTAAATCATCAATGAAATATTTAAATAATTATAAACTATGATGTAACCCCTATGATACCACTTGTAGGTTCTGAGCGCAGTGGAAGCACAGTTGGGCCGGCACCCAACTTTAATTTTTACCATGATTAATGATTATTCTAGGATCAATACGACGATGAACATCAGTCTACATGAAATATAATCAAAGATTTAGATAAATAAGGATGAGGCCCAAAACCTTTAAAGATGATATTTCACATCATGTTTATAATTAATTTAATTAATTTCATAAAGAAAAGAATACCTAGATCCTCTCTGTTTTCTTTTTTGATGATGTTGATCATCTGGAATGACCCTTCTGGATTATTCTGTTGTGCTTGTAAGGATCCAAACTAGAATTCCTCTAGCGGTGATCCACACATGCTCCGATGGCCTCCGATTGACACTTCTCGTTCTTCGGGTGCTAGCGTGGCAAAGAGAGTGTCCGGTGTCGGTCATTCTTGATCGCTTATTATTCAGCCTTGAAAAATGTCTCTCATTATTGAGAGGGGTGGAAAGAGGATTTGAGAGAGAAATTGTTTAGCTCAACAATTCTCAATTCACCAAACGTTCGGTGTGTTCGTTGTGGCACAATAGACATACTTGTCTATTTATATGCATGGAACTTCAGTTACAATATTTAATTGCATAACAGCAATTAAATACATTCATGAACTTAGAGAAAACCCATGCTCATAATAATAATACCACGTCATTATTTATGGTGCTCCAACTTGTGCAAAATATAATTATGAATAAAATTTTGCGTCACAAAATAATAGCAACGTCATTATTATTTCAACTTGTGCCAACTAATAATTATTTACCATCTTGCAAATAATTATTTTACTATTGGACCATCATTGGTCCACTTGAACTCCACTCCCATTTATTAAACTCCCAAATAAAGAAATAAATAAATAATTCTCTTAAATAAATATTTTTTTTACAAACTAGTAAATAAATATTTATTAAATGTTCAATAAAATTAATAAATATATTTTATTTAATTTATTCAATCATGTTAACTTGAATAAAATTATTCCAGGGTCTTGAGAATGATATTTATTTCATTAATTAAATTCAAATAAAATTTAACCAAGACCTCAAAAAACACTTAGTGTGTGACCTACTAGGATTATTTCTCATTGGAATTAGGCGGGCTTGCCTAAATTCCAAGAGTACTATTTAGAAATGGGTCAAGGAACCCAATATAATGAATGTAAATTCGCAAAAATGGAACCCAAAAATGAATGTTCACTGTGTAATATAATCCCTTTGTCTCAATATCTCATCAAGTAGGTTTCATGATAGTGTCATCAACCTTTATACTTGATACGTCATTCTTTGACTACCTGAAATAAACTCATTGTTACACTATGGACATGGAATTTTGTGTGGCAGTTCTATTTCAATCAAAGGGTCTAGATATCAACTTCCATAAATGGAAGGAACAAATCCTTCCTCAACTTATCCATTAATAACATGCCACTCGCGACACACCCAACATACCCTATTTCCCGCCAACTATCTACGTAACAGTTTTCATCAGTAAATCAAAGTGCGCGAGTCATGACATGTATTAATGATAATCTTAAAGTCTAAGAATCATTACACATGCTCGCGGATAGAAATATCTGATGATGCCAAAACATACGGAATTTCTACTGGTGGGTTTGTTCTCATAATCTCCTATCTTGGAGATTACCAAGTGTGAACTTCATGAGAGAAAGTCTCATCTTCTTACGAGTACTCAAACCTGACGGTCTGCGTGCTATGTGTCTCTTCATAGTATGTCATCCAACCGTAGAACTATACTTAGGAATATTTTTATAGCATTTCAAGGTTATCATCATAGCGGGGAACTTCCATGACCTTATCAATGCAACAAGTACTCTAGAAAATTATTACATCATATTAATGCATAACAATGAACAATAAGTAATAATATGTTTAATATTTAAATACATTAAATATCCATTTAATCAAAGTACAACCAGTTGGTTCTAGGACACCAACTCTTACATGTTGTGGGTTATGGATTACCCTACCTTGAATGAGAATGTAGTGACTAGTTAGTGTTGTATTCTCCCTTTATTGGGAAGGGATGGTTGAATGATTTGTATGAGATCAGATATGGATGGAACCTTGCTCGGAGTCTTAGGGTATGGGATGCGACTATGGTATGCAAAGACTCTTCCTTCTAGCATTAGACAGAGCATGTAGAGTTAGGTGGCATGGTGGCATGGTTAGCACATGACACCTAACTTATATACATGTATGTGTATTGAATGTTATGTTTTTGGGTGGGTGTGTTGCATGAGCACGATTTCACTCTTTATATCGGTATTGTATGCACATCCACATGATCAAAATATCACTCAGTGTCATTGAGGCATTGGGAATTCCTACTGGGTCGTTGGACTCACCCTCTAGCCACATATATGGCATGGGTTTTAATATATGTGGATTAACCTTTCTTATTTCTCTTGGGACATAGGTATCGCTTGGATCTGGACACATGGTTCAATCAGCAAGTCAAGGAGGCCATGGATACGGTAGGGTGGTTATGTGAATTGGGTCATAGGTTTTGTTGTAAAGACCTGTAAATTCTATATAATTTTTTTTTAATTATATGGAATTTTTACGAGACTACAAAATCTGACGGCATGTGCTTCTAAGGCCCAGAGTTCCCGAAATGATCTGTCGAAAACGTGTTAAACTTAAAATAGCACGCGTGAGTAGTTTTCCTAAAAAAAGTAGAATAACTCTTGAACAGGTGCCTGAATCAGAAATCTGAGGGCACCATTGCGTTCAGAATGGTGGGTTTACCCTAGGTGCGAGTTAAGTTTAGTTGGCACATGCATCTGGTGAGAAAACTCAAAAATGGCATAACCGTAAATAAAATAATTAAATAAAATTATTTTATTTTTAAAATGCTTATAACTCATGAATGGTGACTCAGATTAAAAATCTGATACCACCGCTGAACTCATGAGGGTATTCTTTCCTTAGGAAGATGCTAATATTGGCCAACGCGGGCCATCGGTGGAAGTTAGTTTTTCGCTGCAAATAAAATAATTAACAATTATTTTATTTTTAAATTCTATAACTCCTAAACGGTAACTCAGATTGGAAATCTGAGAGTACCACTGAGATTGTGAGGGTGTTTTTCCCTTAGGCAGAGCCTAAACTCGACCGGTGCAGGTCGAGGGTGACTATTAATCATTTTTAAAAAATTTTTAAAGGTACGTTCAGTAAACGTGTGGGCAGCGTTTTCTATCTTTTGAATTGGTGATTGGATTAAAAATCTAAGGGAGCTATTGAATCTATAGTTTCGGGATTCACTTAATGGATCCTTAACTTCAACCACAATTGGTCGAGTGAAAAGGTTAGTTTTTACAACTTTTTAAAGAAATAATAAAATAAAATAGGAATTGTTATTTTATTTATTTTTTTTCTACCACCTGTTGAGTGGTGGAGGTAGGGACCACAGAGATGGTCAGACTTTTAAATATGGGATATTAATTTTTGGTTACACCTTTATTTCTTAACCACCCCTCTTGTAATTAATGTGGCACATTAATTGCATCAATTAATGAATCTCATTAATTCCTAGGTGTGTTACTCACCCTTTTCCCTCTCTATTTAAATGGGGCTCAAGGTAGAGTTTTGAAATGGATTCTTCAAACAAGGAACCTCTGGAGAATTGAAATGACACCTTCTACTGATGGAGATGGAAGCTCGGGCATCAACCAACCGGGATTGACGAACGTCGGCGGCTTCATCAAAGTGTGGGTTCTCCTTCCACCACCGCGATGACTCCAACGATTCTCGAGGTAGGGGTTTCCTTTTAATTCAAGAAATTCCATCAATTCTTCCCCTCATTCTTGAATTTTCTGGTGGTTGTTGTGGGGTATTTGAATAGGGTTTATCATTATTTTAATGTTATGTATAAATTACCCTCACTAGTTATAATGCTAACGTGGAGGGTGCGGGCCAAACGAACAAGGCCTAGACCCACCGCTGCTTTTTTTTCATTGCGTTCTTCAGAGGTGGGATGCTCCAACTTGATGGAACCTTGAAACCGAGAGGCATGTAGCGACAGAGGCATCCTGAGAGGACCATAGCCACGTTCGTAAGGAAGAACGGACCACCAGAGCTCATCCGGTGGCCCACTGAAGAAGCATTGGTGCAGCACCGGTGCGGCGGCGGCGGCGGCGACCGGCACCGGTGGATGAGGGCAGCGGCCGGCAACCGCCGGCCGCGGTGGTCGGATAGGAGGCCGGTAGCAGTTGGATATAGAGGTGGAGGTGGCGCACTGTCACGTGCCACGCTGAAGGGAGTCACATCTTGAAGCCACGGAAATGCAGGGGACCCGCTCCCTATGGGTCTCGTGGGTGACGAGGCGGCGCCACCTGGCGCCACCAATAAAGGAGCTGAATGGATCCTTTGAGCTGTTCAGGAGAAACGGACTGCGTGACCTCATGTGGGTCATTCTAGCCTATGGGCCGAGCCCATCATGTCCCAGCCCATCTAGGGTGGGGTGGGCCAGGTCGGGCGGGGTCGAACCAGACCCGGACCCCTCTTGGGCCCAGATACGCTTAAAAGGTCGTATCTTGCAAACCAGATGGCCATTTGATGAACTGTCTATGGAGCTGGTATCCTTGAAGCGAGATGGTCCTTTTGAAATACTCCACATGACTTTTGGAGAAAGTTGGAGTTTGGACGGCTTGGATCATACTTGAATCCAACCGAGCCCTCGGCACTAAAATTCCTATAGCTTACAGACCAGGTGTCTGATTGACGCATCATTTGTTGCGTTGGAACCCTTATGGAATAAAATATCATTAGGTTACTTCCTTGTGGAACTTTTTGGTGGTTGAGGTATGGTAGATAACTGAAGGAGAAGAACGAGGGTGTTTCTTGAAGTGAGAGTTAGGATGGCTACTCCCTTGATGACTCAAGGTGTGGGTATTCCTTATTCCTCTACTCCGGTAGAGACGGGACTCCCCACGTCATGAGTATGGGTTCGTTCCCCTATGATTGGTTTTTCTATCTTTGGAGTTGGTACTCCCCCATTGGACTAGGGCGCGAGTCCTCCATACATAACTCACATAGAGTCAGGTACTCCCCTACCGGGTACGGTGTGGGTCCTCTATGTTAGGAGTAGGTACTCCCCTATCAACCCAGGGTGTGGTTCCTCCTTATGCAGTGATACAGCAAAGTCGGTACTCCCCTTTTATGCTAGGGTGTTGGTCCTCTGGCCTGGGGTCAGTACTCCCCTAACGTACTAGGGCGCGGGTCCCCCACAGCGAACAAACTACCAGAGTTGTACTCCCCTACCGGGTAGGGTGCGGGTCCTCGCATATAGAGTCGGTACTCCCCTACCGTGTGAGGTTGCGTGTCCTCTAGCCTGGGGTTGGTACTCCCCTAACGTACTAGGGCACGGGTCCCCCACAATGAACAAACTACCAAAGTTGTACTCTCCTACCTGGTAGGGTGCGGGTCCTCATATATAGAGTTGGTACTCCCCTATCGTTACAGGGTGCGAGTCCTCTAGCCTGGGGTCAGTACTCCCCTAACATTCTAGGGTGTGGGTCCCCCACAGCAAACAAACTACCATATTTGTACTCCCCTACTGGGCAGGGTGCGGGTCCTCACATATGGAGTGGTACTCTCCATCTCCGAGTAGCGACGGGGAGCGGGTCCTTTAGGGGAGTTGGAGCTCCCTTGACTATAGGAAACAGTTTCGAGGAGTGGACCTCTTCACTTGGTTTCCCTTGGTCTTTCTTCAGGCACAAGACTGTGACTGCGTGACCTCTAGTGTCGGACACTAGAGGTAGTTCTAGAAAAAAGTTCTTGATGGAGCACGTCCTTTCAGACGTTCCATTAAGAATGGTTGAGTTGTACCTGATGGAGTGAATCTCTCATATGGGTTCCATCAGGGATGTCCAGTTCATAGAGCATATACTACTGATCTTTGAGATATGATTTGATCCTTCTTTGGAAATCCTATAAATGGATTGAGGTCGGAGCCTTATGTTTCTTTGTGAATGAGACGAGTATATCTGGTTTGAGTTGTGTCTTTTGCTTTGTTCTTTGTGATTGAGATAATTATTTTTTGTTTTCCTTTTTGTAATTATAAGAGACCTCTGGGGGTCTCAGGGTCCCTATTGGGTATTTTTATACTCACCCCTACACGGGTTTTTCCCGCACCTCGTTGTATTTTGTGCAGACGACGAGCAGCTTGGCTAAGACTTGAGGGAGCCAAGATCAGGCGGTACATAGAGGAGACTGGTTGATGTGGAGATCTGTTGAGATGATTTGTACCTACCCTTTAGGTAGGATCCTTGGAAGATGATATTAGGAGTTTTTTACTATTTTTTTTATAGTTTTATCTTTCAATTGGGCTTGTATTTCAGTCCCTTTACTTTCAGTACACACTTTTACTACAACAGTTTTACTTCATGGTTACATCTTGTTGTGTTTTTTGACTATGTGTTTGTACAGGTTTAAAGGAAATTCCTTCCCCTTTTAGGGATAATCCTTTCCAGTGTTAGTCGCCAACCCCTGACCTATGGAAAGCAAGCTTGGGGTAGTCACGGCATGGGTCCTGGGGGATGGGTCGTGACAAGTGGTATCAAAGGAGTCGGTTCTACTAAAGAACTAGGACTCTAATCTTTCCAATGGAGCAATAGTGTTAAGTGTTTTGAGTGTGGTTTTCAGTTCAGGGAGTCTAGTGTTGGTGTGGAGGCCGACCTATCCATACACTAGGACCCTGAATTCTGATTTCCGACTCAGTACACAAAAACACTGATTGCGTGTGTTTTGGAAATGTTTTTCTTTTGATCTCTTTTAAGTCAGATCACCAGGTATAACTTATTAACCATGTTTCATCTTGATTATCTTTCAAGATTCCTCCATGAAAACAGTCGACCATGATTCTAATGTGTGACCATGAGGATGGTCTATAGTGTGATTAGGCTTTAGTACAAAGATTGCTGCCTAAGATGGTACCTTCAGGTAGTTTCCTAGAGATTCCACTGCTCGTTGATCAGTAGTTACTACCGGTGCTACCAGTAGAGGACAACATATAGGCTCAGTGACTTACATGAGTTTCAATGACAGATACCCCTCAGGTTCTGAGGTGAGCCTGAGTCACAGTCGGCTAAGGACTAACCAGAGGTGGTTACCGAGTTTCTATCTAGCTAGGGAACCATTATATCAGATGGTGGTCCTGGCAGTGTGCATTCTACGTGGATGAGACAGTGGCGATGGATGGAGTTCCTCCAAGACTATGAATTTGAGATAGTCTACACTCCTGGGAAGGGGAAACGTTGTGGTAGATGCACTCAGCAGGAGGTCTGGGTTACAATTGTTAAGTGAGTCGATAGAGCAGCTAGCCGCATTGCAGTTATCCTACATTGATAATAATGGAGAAGCTTACCTCTAGTCAATGACTGTCACTCCCTCACTTATTTAGTAAGTTCGGGAGGCATAGCTTGGGGACATTGACTGCGAGGCCCAACATGCTCAGATATCCTCAGTACAGGCTCCTGAAAGATTTTCTGAAGGTGGAGAGCGCATCGTTATCTTCAGAGGATGCACCATGTTACCAATGACACTACGAGGGGAGGTTTTAAGGGAGTTTCATACATCCCCTTTTAGTGGTACATTCTAGAGTGAAGAAGATGTACCAGGACCTCCAGCATCAGTACTGGTGTCCAGGTATGAAGAACATAGTGGTAGAGTTTGTATCTCGATGCCTCGCTTGTCAATAAGTGAAGGCCAAGCATCAGGTACCAGGGGGCTTAGCTCATCCACTTGAGGAACTGGAGTGGAAGTAGGATGGTATCTCCATGGACTTCGTGAAAGGTCTACCACATACGTCCAGGGGCCACAATTCCATCTCAGTGATCATTGACCGACTCACCAAGTCAGCCCACTTCCTACCCATCTGAGAGCAGGGATCAGTAGAAGGCTTAGGACGCCTCTACGTGCAGGAGATAGTGCGAATCCACGGAGTGCCACCGATGATCGTCTCATATCACGATGCGCATTTTACATCCTTCTTTTGGAAGGGATTACAGGAGGCGTTCGGAACTCAGCTACGCTTGATCACCACCTTTCACTCTTAGAAAGATGGTCAGACGGAGCAGACCATACAGACACTCTAGGACATGCTTCGTGCTTGTGTCCTCGATTTTGTCCATGGTTGGGAGGACCACCTTCCCCTAGTGGAGTTCGCATAGAACAATAGTTATCACTCCATCATCGGCATGACTTCGTTTTATGCCTTGTACGGAAAACCATAAAGATCACCTCTTTGCTAGACAGGCCCAGGGGAGTCATCACTTATGAGTCTAGAGTTGGTGAAGGCTACCAAAAAGAAGGTACAAATCATCTAGGAGAGGATAAAGATTGCACAGAGCCAATAGAAGTCTTATGCTAACATGAGACAGAGACCCTTAGAGTTTGAAGAGGGAGATCATGTCTTCCTACGGGTCTCACCCTGATGAGGATTACGGAGGTTTGGCTGGGGCGGCAAGCTATCTTCGAGGTTTATCGGACCTTTCTAAATTCTCAATAGAGTTGTTGAGTTGGATTACTGCCTAGCTATTCCCCCACGGATGCACCAGGTGCATAATGTTTTCCATGTGTCGCAGCTGATGAGATTCTTGCATGATCCATCGCACGTTATCAACTGGGGCGAGATATACATTGACGATGGGGTGACTTTTTCAGAGTTCTCGATGGAGATAGAGGATCGATAGGAGTAGGTCCTTTATGGGAAGTTGATTCCTCTGGTGTGAGTTTGTTGGCAGCATGAGAATCTCCAAGAGAGCACATGGGAGCAGGATAATCAGATACGTGCTCAGTACCCCCACTTGTTTAATTTTCCCTTGTTTTAGCTTTCAGAGACGTAAATCCCTAAGGTGGGAAGAATGTAAAGACCTAGAAATTTAGTATTATTTTTTTTAATTATATTAAATTTTTACGAGACCACGAAATCTGATGGAACATGATTCTGAGACCCAAAGTGCTCAGAATAATTCGTCGAAAAAGTGTTAATATTAAAATAGCGTGTGTGAGTAGTTTTCCTAAAAAAGTGGAATAACTATTAAACAAGTACCTAGATCAGAAATATGAGGGTACCGTTGTGTTCAGAATGGTAGGTTTACCCTAGGTGCGACTTAAGTTTAGTCGGCGCAGACCTCCAGTGAGAAAACCCGAAAATGGAATAACTGTAAATAAAATTATTAAATAAAATTATTTTATTTTTCAAATGATTATAACTCATGAACGGTGACTCGAATTAAAAATCTAAGACCACTGATGAACTCATGAGGTTATGCTTTCCTTAGTCAGATGATAACATTGGTCGGCGCGGGCCAGCAGTGGAAGTTAGTTTTTGACCGAAAATAAAATAATTAAGTAACAATTATTTTAAATTCTATAACTCCTAAATGGTAACTTGGATTGAAAATATGAGAGTACCACTGAGCTCATGAGGGTGTGTTTCCCTTAGGTAGAACCTAACCTCGACTGGCGCAGGTCAGGGGTGACTGTTAATAATTTTTGAACTTTTTTTAAAGGTACGTTCAGTAAACGCGCAAGCAGTGTTTTCTATCTTTTGAACCAGTGCTCAGATTAAAAATCTGAGGGAACCATTGAATCCACAGTGCTGGGATTTGATTAAGGGAGGATTAACTTTGACCGTAGTTGGTCATGTGAAAAATTAGGTTTTACAACTTTTTAAATAAATAATAAAATAACATAGGAATTCTTATTTTATTTATTTTTTTTCCTACCACCTATTGAGTGGTTGTGGCGGGGACCGTGGTGGTAGTTAGACTTTTAAATATGGGATATTAATTTTTGGTTACACCTTGATTGAGTAACCACCCCTCTTGTAATTAATGTGGCGCGTTAATTATGTCAATTAATGAATCTCATTAATTCCTAGGTGCGTTACTCACCCTTTTCCCCCTCTATTTAAATGGGACTCGGGGTAGAGTTTTGACACGGCTTCTTCAAACGAGGAACCTCTAGAGAAGTGATGTGACACCTTCCACCGACGGAGATGGAAGCTCGGGCGGAAACCAACCGGGATCGACGAACGCTGGTGGCTTCATCAAAGCGTGGATTCTCCTTCCACCACTGCGACGACTCCAACGATTCTCAAGGTAGGGGTTGTCTTTTAATTCTAGAAATTCCCTCATTCTTCCCTTCATTCTTGAATTTTCGAGTGGTTGTTGTAGGGGATTTGAATGGGGTTTATCATTATTTTAATGTGATGTATAAATTACCCCCAGTGGTTATAATGCTAACGCGGAGGGCACGGGCCAAATGAACAAGGCCCGGACCCTCCGCTGCTTGTTTTTCATTGCGTTCTTCGGAGGCGGGTTGTTCCAACTTGACAGAACCTTAAAAATGAGAGGTGCACAATGACGACAGCATCCCGAGAGGACCGTAGGATCATCCATAAGGAAGAATAGACCACCGAAGATCACCCAGTGGCCCGCAAAAGAAGCACTGGCATGGCACCAGTGTGGCGGTGGCGGCGACCAGTGGCGACGGATGAGGGCGGCGGCCGGAAACCGCCGGCTGCGGTGGAAAAGCAGGACTGCGGTGGTCGAACAGGAAGCTAGCAGTGGCCAGTCATGGAGGTGGAGGCAGCGCGCCGTCGCACGCCGCGCTGAAGGGAGTCACGGCTTGAAGTCGTGGCGATGTAGGGAACTCGGTCCCTACGGGTCCTGTGGGTGATGAGGCGGCGCCACCTGGAACTGCTAATAAAGGAGACGAATGATTCCTTTGAGCCATTCGAGAGCATCAGACTACGGGACCCCGCGTGGGTTGCGCCAGCCGGCAGGCTGCACCCGCCGCGCCCCAGCCCAACCAGGGTGGGCTGGGCCGGGTCGGATCTGGACCGGGTTGGGTTGACCCGAAATGGGTCGGATATGGTTGGCTCGAACTGGGTCAGATAGGGTCTGGCCAGGTCGGGTCAGTCCTGGCCGGGTCAGGTTGGGTCGGACTGCGTCGGACCAGACCCGAACCCCTCTCGAGCTGAGATACGCTTAAAATGTTGTATCTTGTGAACCAGACGTCTGTTTGACGAACTGTCTGCGGAGCTGAGATCCTTGGAGTGAGATGGTCCTTTTGAGATACTCCAAGTGACTTTTGTAGAAATTTGTAGTTTGTCCGGGTTGGATCGTACTCGAATCCAATCGGGTCCTCAGCACTAAAATGCCTATAACTTACAGATCAGGTGTCTGATCGACGCATCGTCTATTATGTTGAAACCCTTATGACATGACCGGTCATCAGGTTACTTCCTTGTGGAACTTCATGGCGGTTGAGGTATGGTCAATAATTGGAGGATCAGAACCAGGGTGTTTATTGTAATGAGAGTTAGGATGGCTACTCCCTTGATGACTCAAGGCGCGGGTATTCCTTACTCCTCTGCTCCGGTAGAGATGGGACTCCCCATATCATGAGTGTGGGTTCATTTCCCTCTAATTGGTTTTTCTATCTTTATATTAGGTACTCCCCTATTGTACTAGGGCGTGGATCCTCCATACATAACTCACATAGAGTCAGGTACTCTCCTGCCGGGTATGGTGCGGGTCCTCTATGTTAGGAGTAGGTACTCCTCTATCTACCCAGGGTGTCATGACCCGTCCCCTGGGGCCCATGCTGTGACTACCCCAAGCCCACCTTCCATAGGCCAGGGGCTGGAGACTAGAACTGAAAAGGCGTATCCCTATAACGGGAAGGCATTGACTTTAAACCTATATAAACACACAATCCAAGAACACAACAAGAAGAAACCACGAAGTAAACTGATGTAGTAAAAAGTATACTGAAAGTAAAGGGGCTGAAATACAAGCCCAGCTAAAAAGTAAAAGTATAACTTAAAAGAGAAAACATCTCCTAGATTGTCCACCTAGGATCCTACCTAAAGGGTAGGTACATATCATGATCATTAGTCACTGCAGCACGTCACATCAATGGTCCACCTCTGAGCACCGTCCAGTCCTGGCTCCCTCAGCCTCGATCAATGTTGTTCATCTTCTACACAAGACACAGCAAGGTGCGGGCGTAGCCCATGCATGGGTGAGTATAAAAATACTCAGTAGGGACCCCATGACCCCTGAAGGTCTCCCAAAGTTCCACAAAGGATAAACCACAAAGCAAGAGCTCAAACCCAAAGCACGAAGCAGTCATTAACTCTACTTAGGTATATTCCCAAACATATACCTAATTTATCAAGATATAATCATCTCATACATGAGGAAACATAAGGCTCCAACTTTTAATCCTTTAGAACAACTGATCCACAAGGGAAGAATACCACAAAGGTAACACCACGAAGGTAACACCATGAAGGTAAAAGTACCACAAAGGTAACACCATGAAGGTAACATCGTGAAGGTAAAAGTACCAAAAAGGTAACACCATGAAGGTAAAAAGTACCAAAAAGGTAAATAATCAACTCACACCAAGTATATAACTCAAGTACAGAAGTACAGATGATTAGTCGTAAATCTAGATCATCTTATTATGTCGAGAGGCTCTGCTGCTGACCCACATAGGATTGATAGATGCTGACCCACACAGGATCACTAGGCACTAACCCACACAAAATCAGTAGATACTAAACCACACAATATCTCTAAGCACTGACCCACACAATATCGATAGATGTTGACCCACATAGGATCTATGTTCTTTCTTCACGTTACAGCCAGCCACGAGATTCTCGCACAAACCACGCTTGATTCCAGGAGGATCCACTTCTCAAGACATCGGTTCTACCTCGACTGCCATTAAGTTCCATGAAGAAGTGTCCCAAAGTATCGCCATGTCGTAAGGGTTCCAACGCGAGAGACGGTGCATCAATCGGACTCCCGGTTTGTGGCTTAAAAGCGTTTTAGTACCAAGGGACTAGTTGGATTTGGGTTCGATCCAACCCAACTGTAAACCAACTTTCTCCAAAACTCAAGTGGAGTATATCAAAAGTACCTTCTTTCTCCAAGTATCCCAACGCAATAGACGGTTCGTCAAACAGATGCTCGGTTCACAAGTTATGGCTCTTTTAGCGAAACTGGGCCTCGAAGGGTTTGGGTCTGGTCCGACCCGGTGGGACTAACCCGACCCGACCCGGTCTGGGCCGTACTGACCCAGTCTGGGCCGACCCGACCCGGTATGGGCTGACCCAACCCGGTATGGGTGACCTGACCCTGTCTGGGCCGACCCGACCCGGTCTGGGCCGCCCGATCCGGTCCGGGTCTGACCCTGGCTGGCCCGGTTGGGCTCGGCCTGCTGGGCCACGGACTAGTCCGGCCCGCCTGAGCGGTGTGGCCCACTGGGCTAGCGCGGCCCAGCCCACAGAGGGGCGCGGCCCGCTGGGATCGCGCAGCCCGGACCATGGAGGGGTGCCGCCCGCTGGGCTCACGCGGCCTGGCCCGTGGAGGACGCAGCCCACTGGGATTGTGCGACCCGGCCCCCAGAGGTCACGGCCCACTGGGCTCGTACGGCCTGGCCCGCAGAGGGGAATGACCCACTGGAGTTATGACCCGCTGGAGCGAGGCCCGCCCTAGCTGGCACGGGGGGGGGGGGGGTTCCTCTGTTCAGAGTCGGAGCGGCGGTGCCACGGTGCGCCACCAGGTCGCTTGTGGGACCCAAAAGGAGTGGTTCTCGGCCCTCCGTCGCGGCTTTTGAGCAGCGGCCATCTTCAGCGGCGCGCGACGGCGCGTCACTCGCCTCTATCCGCGGTCGGCCAATGTCAGCTGTCGTTGTCCTCCGTGGCTATATATCGTGGCCCCCCTTCTCTAGCAACGCGCGACGGCGCGCCACCACCTTCTCTTCGGCCGGCTAGAGCCGGCTGCCATCTTCACCCGCCGCGGAAACATTCGTTGCCTTCTCCGCCGACGGTGCGCGATGGTTCGCCACCTTCTCCTCTTCCGCCGGTGCCGGTTTCCGGCAGTCTTCCGTGGGTCATTGGGTGAGCTTCGGTGGCCCGTTTTTTCATCTAAAGGTGCTAACGGACTCCCCGGGATGCCCTCTTCATCGCTAAACCCACCGTTCTGGGTTCCGTCCAACCTGAATAAATCGCTCGCAAAGAATGCGTCAAATTTCAAAAAAAGGTGGGGGGTCTGGGCCTTGTTTGTTTTCCCCGCACCCTCTGTGCTAGCTTGATAGCAAGAGGGTAGTATACTGATTCAACAACTCTTGAATTTTGACAAGAAATAAACCCTACCTCAAGATTCGTTGAAGAATGTCCGCACTTGAGGAGGATTCGGTGTTCGTCGGTTCGTAATTCGGTGGCACTCGTCACCGCTTACTGGAATCAATTCTTTCTTCCAAGTGGTTGGCGTCACGGTACGTTTCCAAGGCTTTGTCTCTTGGTGAAGTTTTGCCAACACTCCTCCCCGAGCTCTAAATAAATAGGAGAGGGGGAGGGTGAGTAACGCTGTTGGGAATTTATGAGGTTCGTTTAATGAATGAACCTCCCAAATTCCAATAGTGCTATTACAAAGATTGAGGAGTCAAGCCAATTAATGGCTTGACATGTCCTTGGTCCCACCACCACTGCTTGTCCATTGGAGGAAAAGAAAATGAGAAATAAAATTACTTTGTTATTCTATTATTCTTTTAAATGTCTAAAATCTTTCTTTTTCTCATGGCCTACTGTGGTCGAAGTGAAGTCTTCCTTAAGAAAATCCCGGTGTTGCGGATTCAACGGTGCTCTCAGATTTTTAATCTGATCACCGGTTCAAAAGTTAGAAAACGTCGCTCATACGTTTACTAAACATACCTTAAAAAAGTTCAAAAAAACATTCTGGGCACATCAGGCCTCGAAATCATGCACCTTCAATTTTAACATACTCGTAATAATTCTATATAATTTAAAAAATACATGGAAAATCTGGGTCTTTACATTCTCCCCACCTTATGGCTTTTCGTCCCCGAAATCCACAACATATACTAAGGAAACAAATGGGGGTACTGAGCACGAATCTGAGCCTCCCGCTCCCATGTGCTTTCCCAGAGATTCTCGTGCTACCAGCGAATGCGCACCAGAGGGTTCTATCTTCCACAAAGGACCCGCTTCAATCGATTCTCAATCTCCACTGGAACCTCTGTAAACGTCACCCCATCATCGATGTCCAGCTCACCCCAGTCGATGACGTATGTTGGATCATGCACATACCTCTTCAGCTATGACATGTAGAAAATTTCATGCATTCGGTGCATCTTTGGGAGAAGAGCCAGGCAATATGTCACCTCGCCAACTCTGCTGAGAACCTGAAAAGGTCCGATGAACCTTGGAGATAACTTGCCGCCCCGGCCAAATCTCCACAAACCTCATCGATGTGAGACTCATAGGAAGACATGGTCTCCCTCCTCGAACTCCAAAGGTCTTTGTCTCCTATCAGTATAAGACTTTTGTCTGCTCTATGCAGTCTTCATCCACTCCTGGATGATCTTCACCTTCTCAATGGTAGCCCGTACTAACTCTGGTCTTATAAGTGTTGACTACCCTGGGTCTGTCCAACATAGAGGTGACCTGCAACCTCGACCGTACAAGGCCTAAAATAGTGTCGTACCGATAGTGGAGTGATAGTTTTTGTTGTATGAGAACTCTACCAAGGAAAGTGATCCTCCCAACTGTGGCCAAAATCTAGGACGCAAGCACGAAGCATGTCCTCAAGTTTTTGTATGGTCCGATCCGTTTGACCATCCGTCTAAGGATGAAAGGTGGTACTCAAACGTAGCTGAGTCCTGAATGCCTCCTGTAATCCCTTCCACAACTAGGATGTAAAACATGTGTCACGATTAGAGACGATCATCGATGGCACCCCATGAAGTCATACAATGTCCTGTACTTAGAGGCGCCAAAGGAATTGTGTCCCCTAGACGTACGTGGAAGCCCTATCATAAATTCCATGGAGATATTGTCCCAATTCCACTCCGGAACCTCTAGTAGGTGTGCTAAGTCTGCTGGAACCTAATACTCAGCCTTCACTTACTGACAAGTAAGGCATCATGAAAAAAACTCTACCACTGCTTTCTTCATCCCTGGCCACCAGTGCTGACGTCAGAGGTTCTGGTACATCTTCGCCACACCAGGATGTACATCCATATGGAATGTATGGAACTCCCTCAACACCTCCTCTCATAGCACCACTGGTACCATGGTGCATCCTCTGAAGAGGATGACGTGCTCCCCACCTTCAGAAAATCCATCAGGTGCCTGTCCTAAGGATATCTGAGCACATAGAGTCTCGTAGTCAACGTCCCCAAGTTGTTCCTCCCGAACTTGCTGAAGAAGTGGGGGAGTGACAGTCATAGACTTGAGGTAAGCTGCTCCATCTTTATCCACAAAAGATATCTGCAATACGGCTAGTTGCTCTGTCACCTCACTCAAGGACTGTAGACCAGACCTCCTGATGAGTGAGTCTGCTACTATGTTCTCATTCCCAGGAGTATAGATTATCTCAAAGTCATAGTTTTTGAGGAACTCTAGCCAACGTCATTGTCTCGGGTTCAGGTCTTTCTATAAGAAGATATACCAGAGACTCTTGTGATCAGAGTAGACTGTAAAACGTTCACCTATCAACTAGTGTCACCACATCTTCAAGGCGAAGACCAATGTTGTTAACTCCAGGTCATGGGTAGCGTAGTTCTACTCATGTTGTCTTAGTTTTCATGAACCATAAGCGATCACTACTCTCTCCTGCATCAAGACACATCCAATTCTAGTCCCTGACATTTCACAGTAGACTACATACCCAATGCCCTCTTCTGATAGCCTCAAGATGGGGGCACTCGTCAGTTTTTGCCTCAACTCCTGAAAAATCTACTGGCATCTCTTCGTCCATACGAAGGGATGTCCCTTCTTTGTCAAAGCTGAAAAGGGTGCTGCAACTCTGGAAAAGTCAAGTACAAATCTCCGGTAGTACCCATCCAACCCTAGGAAACTTTTCACCTCATTCACACTTCTGGGTGGCTCCCAAGCTAGCACGGCCTCTACCTTCGTCAGATCCACTGCAACTCCAGCCTCTGAGATAATGTGTCCCAGAAAGTAGACCTATCATATCCAAAACTAACACTTTGAGATCTTACCATAAAGCTGGTACTCTCAAAGTGTATCCAGAACTATCTGCAGATGATATGCATGCTCCTCCTCCGACGTCGAGTATATCAAGATGTCGTCGATGAATACAACCACAAAGTGATCGAGGTATGGCTAAAAGATCTTGTTCATGAGTCCCATGAACACTGCAGGGGCGTTGGTCATGCCAAATGGCATCACCAAGAACTCATAGTGGACATACCAATATCTGAAGGTCATCTTCTGAACATCCTCATCTCGTACCCTGAGCTGATGATAGCCTGATTTGAGGTCTATCTTCGAAAACCATTGAGCTCCCTTCAGCTGATCGAAGAGATCATCAATCCTTAGAAGTGGATACTTGTTCTTCACGGTCACCTGGTTCAGGCGTCGATAGTCCACACAGAGTCTCAAACTCCCATATGCCTTCTTGGTGAACAAAATCAGGGTTTCCCATGGAGAAACACTGGGCCTTATGAATCCATTCCTCTACAAGTCCTCCAGCTGTACTCGTAACTCACGAAGCTCCGTGGGATCCATTCGATATTATGGTATAGATATTGGTGTCGTCCTGTGGTACAGGTCAATGTAGAAGTCCACCTCTCTGTGAGGAGGTAGTCCCGGAAAATCATCAGGGAAGACATCACCATACTAGTCCACCACTGCAGGATAGCTCGGACTCTCAACATCAACTGCTCTGAGAGTAAGGCTAGCCAACTAATGTGTGATCGGTTTCACCCTCCTCCAAGTAAGTCCATCCTGTGCTGCAAAGGTTCCCTTCTCATTGGTGAAGGAAAACATAGTCTCACCCTCACGGACACACCGTGATTTACGCCTAATACAGCCAATCTGAGCATGGACTGTAGATCACCAATCCATACCCAAGATGACGTCATAAGGCCTCGACGCTGCTACTAGAAGATCTCAGCCAAAGCTCTCACCTCCTTGAGTAAGCTCACACTATCGGCACTAGTGTGTAATCGTTGAATCTTCTCCCATAGGAGTCTCTAATCGCAAGTATCGATCCAACGGCTCTATCGGAATCTTCGAGCACCGAATGAGATCTATGGAAATGAAAGATTGATTGGAACCTATGTCTATAAGTATTTTGGCTAAGGTGGAGTAGACATAGATTGTACCTCAAATCATATTTGGAGCACCTTGGTCATAGGCCTCAACTACCTAGAGCTAATCTCATCCTTTTCCACCAGCTCCCTATGGTCAGGGTGGACCACCTAAAGGTGGTGGTGGTAGAACCTAGAATCGTCGCCCACCACCTACTGCACGGGCAACTCCTCTACCACATCCATCACCCTATGGACCTCCTCACTCAAACCTCCACCTTTGCCTCAGAGGTCCCTCGACTGTCTATTGTTTGTTCGTATGGCGGGTCGGGTATTCGTGAGACATCTGGCCTTGCCTGCCGCACGAGTATCACTGCCTGCTCCTCATTTTTCCTCCTCTATCCTGTGATCCCCTCACCACCAAATATGTATCCTGAGGTTGTCCACCAGAATTTCTGGCCCTCTTGGGCCCCTACGTCATCCGTCTACTGCCTGTTGTGGATGAATCTACTACCTAATGTACGATGGTGGATCTTGTTGTTGGTTCCTGCTCAGCTAGGAATCTCTCCGCCAAAAGCGTTCACTCTAGCACCCCAACTTGCATCAGAATGCTGAGTGATATCATCGATGCTCTGATCTCCCATCAAAGACCATGCTCAAAGGTTCGGGCCCTGAAGAAAGGGTCACATACCATGTCGCTGGAGTAGCGAGAGAGATTAGTGAACCTCACCAACTACTGGGTCACGGTCATGCTGCCCTGCTGTAAGTACAGCAGCTCTTGTATATGCACTGAGCATAGGTTCACTGGGACGAACTCTTCCCTAAAAAGGTCCTTAGAGTCCGCCCAGGTGAGGGTCACCTTATTGTGTAACTGGAGTGTCAGACTCCACCATCTCCCAGATGCTCTTTGGAAGATATTGACAGCTAGGATCACCATCAGATCAGTTTGTGTCCCAAATAAGCGAAAAAATTTGGTCATAGCCTCCATCCAGTCCTTAGCCGCCTGCGGATCCATCTTTCCTTGGAACCTCAGAGGCCTCTGCCACTGAAAATCGTGCAACGCGATCAGTCGGCGTGCACCCTCTACTGGTGGGGCTAGTGGCAACGGCTTCCCAACGGGTAGTGTTGCTTTTGGTACACCACCTGAAGGTTCTAACACTGTAAGAGGGCCCTACACCAATGCCTCATCGCTCGGTGGGCCTTCATCATGTACTCTCTTGAGAATCCTGTCCGGTTGTCTACATGGCAGCATCTTGAAAGAAAAAAGGTGTGTCACGATCAATAAGTTATACCTGGTGAGCTGACTCAAAGAAATCATAAGAAAAAATCTTCAAAATACACGCAATCAATGTTTTCGTGCACTGAGTTAGAAATCATAATTTAGGGTCCTGGTGTATGGATACTTCGATCATCGCACCAACACTGGATTCCCCAAAATGAAAACCACACTCATAACACTTAACATTATTTCCACATAGAAAAGATCATAGTCCTAGTTCTTCGATAGAACTGACTCCTCTGATACCAATTTGTTATGACCCGTCCCTCGGGGCCCATGCCTTGACTACCCCAAGCCCACCTTCCATAGTCCAAGGGCTGGCGACTAGCACTGAAAAGGCATATCCCTATAACAGGAAGGCATTTCCTTTAAACCTGTACAAACACACAATCCATGAACACAACAAGAAGCAACCATAAAGTAAACTGCTATAGTAAAAAGTGTACTGAAAGTAAAGGGGTTGGAATACAAGCCCAACTGAAAAGTAAAAGTACAACTGAAAAGAGAAAACATCTCATGGATCATCTATAGAGGAACCTACCTAAAGGGTAGGTACAACTCATGATCAGTAGTCACTACAGCATGTCACGTCAATGGTCCACCTCTGAGAACCGTCCAGTCCTGGCTCCCTCAGCCTCGATGAACGATGTTTGTCATATGCACGAGACACAACAAGGTGTGGGCGTAGCCCGTGCAGGGGTGAGTATAACAATACTCAGTAGGGACCCCGAGACCCCCGAAGGTCTCCCAGAGTTCCACAAAGGATAAACCACAAAGCAAGACCTCAAACACAAGGCACGAAGCAGTCATCAACTCTACTTAGGTATATTCCCATACATATACCTAAGTTATCAAGATATACTTGTCTCATACATAAGGAAATATAAGGCTCTAACTTTTAAGATTTTAGCACAACCGATCCACGAGGGAAGAATACCACAAAGGTAACACCACGAAGGTAAAAGTACCACAAAGGTAACACCACGAAGGTAAAATTACCACAAAGGTAACACCATGAAGGTAAAATTAAAAAAAAGGTAAATACTCAACTCATACTAGGTATATAACTCAAGTATAGAATTATAAATGATTAGTCGTAAATCTAGATTATCTTATTATGTTGAGAGGCCCTACTGCTAACCCACACAGGATCGATAGATGCTGACCCACATAGGATCTCTAAGCACTAACCCACATAAGATCGATAGATTTTGACCCACATAGGATCGATGTTCTTTCTTTATGTTACAGCCAGCCACGAGATTCCAGCACTAAGCACGCTTGATTCCGGGAGGATCCACTCCTCAAGCCATCATTCATACCTCAACCACCATGAAGTTCCATGAATAAGTGTCCCAAATTACCGCCATGTCGTAAGGGTTCCAACGCGATAGACGGCGCGTCAATCAGACACCCGATCTGTGACTTATAAGCATTTAGGTACTGAGGGCCCGGTTGGATTCAGGTTTGATCCAACCCTTTCGTACTCAAAATTTCTCTAAAAATCAATTATATTATACTAAAACACTACTAGAAATCCTGGCTTCTGCGCCTGCAAGCATTAGAGACCACTTTTGGCGGTCGCAAAAGGGGGTATTAGCGACCACCATTGGCGGTCGCTAATTCCGTAAAAAATCTGGCAGTATTTTTCCCGCTTCCAGTCGTCTTCTTCATGGGTTTCATGTTACAGCACGCCGCCGCCGCCCCCAACCGCCTCCGCCGTCACCCACGTCACCACGGGTGACCTCCAAACAAACCTTGAAGTCTATTGTTGTACCTAATAGGTCCTTGCATCGTTGTGGCACCTCCCCACGACATCTGCCTATGTAGATTCTTCCTTCCGACCACCGTGCATCCGCCATGGACGGCGATCGAAGCTTTTGGGGTCCCAGCTGTCACCCCGCCAGGTCTCCTTATAAAATCGACACAAAGCCACACACAAACCGGCTGTTTTCTTGGGGGAGTTTTAGCGGCCGCCATTGGCGGTCGCTATTGAGCTTCACCGACGAAGCAACTGCGACCGCCAAAAGCAGTCGCTGAGCAGCCGCTAAAGGCCTTTAGTGACCGCTTTTGGTGGTCACTAAAAGCTTTTATTCTAGTAGTGAAAGGACTGTATCTCTCCAAGTATCCCAGCACCGCAGACGGTTCGTTAAATGGATGCATGATTCACATGTTATGGATCTTTTAACAAAATTGGGCCTTGAAGGGTTCGGGTCCGGACCGACCCAGCCCGAACCGGCCTAGGCGGGCCTGGTTGGGCTAGGCCGCAGCAGGCTCATCCCACTAGGCCGTGGAAGGTCCTGGCCCATGGAGGGGCGTGGCCTGCTGGGCTCGCACAGCCCGGCCCGCGGAGGGCGCGACCCACTGGGCTCGCGCGGCCCGGCCCACGGAGGGTGTGGCCCACTGGAGGCATGGCCCACTGAAGCAGAACCCGCCCTAACTAGCACAGGAGGGGGGGGGATTTTTTCCCATTTGGAGTCAGAGCGGCGACGCCACGGGGCACCGCCAGGTCGCCCGCGAGACCCACAGGGAGCAGGTCCCGACCCTCCGTCACGGCTTCTGAGTCGCGGCCCTCTTCAGTGGCGTGCGAAAATGCACTGCTTGCCTCTGTCCGCAATCGGCTGATGTTGGCCACCGCTTTCCATCGCAGCTATATGCCACAACCTCCCTTCTCCGACGGCACGCAACGGTACGCCGCCACCTCCTTCGCGGTCGGTCGGAGCCGGCCGCCATCTTCACCTGTCGCGGCTACGGCCATGGCCTTCTCCGCCGATGGCGTGCAACGGCACGCTGCCATCTCCTATTCCACCAGCGCCAGTTGCTGGCGGTCTTCCCTGGGTCACCGAGTGAGCTCCGGTGGCGCGTTTTTTCATCCTAATGTGCTAACGGACTCCTCGGGACGCCCTCTTCATCACTAAACCCAGCATTTTGGGTTCCGTCCAACCCAAATAAATCACTCGCAAAGAACACGTCAAATTTCAACAAAAGGTGGAGGGTTTGGGTCTTGTTTGTTTGGAATGCGCCCTCCGTGTTATCTTGATAGCAAGAGGTTAGTATACTGATTCAATAACTCTTGAATTTAGACAATAAATAAACCATACCTCAAGATTCGTTGAAAAACGTATGCGCTTGAGGAGGAGTCGTGTTCATCAGTTCATGATTTGGTGGCTCTCATCACCACTTGCTGGAACCGGTTCTGTCCTCCAAGTGGTTGGCATCGCGGTACTTTTCTAGTGCTTCATCGCTTGATGAATTTGTGCCAACACTCCTCCCTGAGCTCCAAATAAATAGGAGAGGGGGAGGGTGAGTAACGTCGTTGGGAATTTATGAGGTTCATTTAATGAATGAACCTCCCAAATTCTAATGGTGTTGTTACAAAGATTGAGGAGTCAAGCCAATTAATGGCTTGACATGTCGTTAGTCCCTCCACCTCCGTTTGTCTGTTAGAGGAAAAGGAAAAGAAAAATTAAATAACTTTGTTATTCTATTGTTATTTTAAATGTCCAAAATCTATCTTTTTCTCCCGACCTACTGCGGTTGAAGTGAAGCCTTCCTTAATCAAATCCCAGTGCTACGGATTCAATGGTGCTCTTGGATTTTTAGTTCGAGCACTGGTTCAAAATTTAGAAAATACCGCTCACACGTTTACTGAACGTACCTTAAAAAAAAGTTCAGAAAATCATTTTAGGCACACCAAGCCTCAGAATAATCCACCGTCAATTTTCGCAGACTCGTAAAAAATCCATATAATTTTAAAAAAAATTACATGGAAAATCTGGGTCTTTACACAGGGTGTGGGTCCTCCTTATGCAGTGCTACAGCAGAGTCAGTACTCCCCTGTCGTGCCAAGGTGCGGGTCCTCTAGCCTGAGGTCGGTACTCCCCTAACGTACTAGGGCGCGGGTCCCCCACAACGAACAAACTACCAGAGTTTCACTCCCCTATCAGGTAGGGTGCGGGTCCTTACATATAGAGTCGGTACTCCCCTGTCATGTCAAGGTGTGGGTCCTCTAGCCTGGGGTCGGTACTCCCCTAATGTACTAGGGCGCAGTTCCCCCACAACAAACAAACTACCAGAGTTGTACTCCCCTACCGGGTAGGGTGCGGGTCCTCACATATAGAGTTGGTACTCCCCTACCATACTAGGGTGCGGGTCCTCTGGACTGGGTTCGGTACTCCCCTGACATACTAGGGCGTGAGTCCCCCATAGAAAACAAACTACCAGAGTTGTACTCCCCTACCGGGTAGGGTGCGGGTCCTCACATATAGAGTAGTACTCCCTGTCTCCGAGTAGCGATGGGTAGTGGGTCCTTCAGGGGTCCCTCGACTGTAGGAAATAGTGTCGAGGAGTGAGCATCTTCACCTGGTTTCCCTTAGTCTTGCCTCAGGCGCAAGACTGTGACTGCGAGACCTCTAGTGTCAGGCACTAGAGGCAGTTCTAGCAGAAAGTTCCTGATGGAGAATGTCCTTTCGGACGTTCCATTAGGAATGGTGGAGTTGTACCAAATGGAGTACATCTCTCAGATGGGTGCCATCAGGGATGGCCAGTTCATGGAGCGTGTACTCCTGATCCTTGAGATACTCTTTGAGCCTTCTTTGGAAATCTTGGAAATGGCTTGAGGTCGGGGCCTTATGTTTCTTTATAGATGAGATGAGTATATTAGTTTGAGATGTGTCTTTTTCTTTGTGCTTTTTGATTGAGATCATGATTTTTGGTTTTCCTTTGTGAAATTCTGAGCGACCTTTGGGGGTCTCGGGGTCCCTACTGGGTATTGTTGTACTCACCCCTGCACAGGCTTCACCCGCACCTCGTTCTGTCTTGTGCAGATGACGAGTAGCTTGACTGAGACTTGAGGGAGCCAGGACCAGGTAGTACATGGAGGAGATTGGCTTGACGTGAAGTGTTGTGGAGATGATCTGTACCTACCCTTCAAGTAGGGTCCTTGGTGGACGATCCCAGGAGTTGTTTACTGTTTTCTGTTATAGTTGTATCTTTCAGTTGGGCTTGTATTTCGGCCTCTTTACTTTCAGTACACACTTTTACTACAGTAGTTTTACTTTGTGGTTACATCTTTTTGTGTTCTTGGACTATGTGTTTGTACATGTTTAAAGGCAATGTCTTCCCATTTTTGGGATATGACTTTCCAGTGCTAGTCACCAACCCCTGGCCTATGGAAGTCGGTCTTGAGGTAGTCACAGCATGGGCCCCAGGGGACGGGTCGTGACATGTGTATTCAGTTATTGTTTGTCATGTATTAACCAATTTTTCATTTATTATATATAATTTATGTTATTCCAAGTTTATCTAATGTTTCTCTATTATGTTTTGATGCATCGTATAGATAGATTTACTGTTTTTTATTCTGGACTACGGGGGCCCTGTCAGCTCCCTATTTTATATTTATAGGTAATTTTTGGGAAGTCCGTTATATGGACGAGTCATGCTAAATTTTTGATAGTTCAAGCATGACCCTCAGGCTTTATTTTTGAGGGCACAATATCCACATGACTATTTTAGGACCTCACCACTATTCGGTAACCTCTAGTATGAGGGGAGGCACACCTGAGGTCGTGTGATGTCCCCCGCTCAGGTGTCATTCAGGTGATCTGTCTTGGGTCATTATAATGATACCAATACACATTCTTGTAGATAGGAACATCCAATGATGCCCAATACATGTTTTGTTCCTATTTTCATGGCAATCCTCATGATCTCATGTACTCAAGATCATCAAGTGAAAACTTCATGAGAAGAAGTCTCAATGCATATGAGTCTACAGCACCTGATAGTTAAACATTATTTATACCTTATCGATATTATATATCTAAACCATGGGGCATATATCTAAGAAAATGTCATAGTATCTCAGGGTTCTCATTATAGCTCGAAACTGGTATAACCTTTTGATATGACATGTAATTGAAGGACATTACCATACATATAACATAAGCAAAAGAAATGTTACTGTTGGGAAAAAATCCCTGAAGGTATCATTGCCACTTTTTTGGGTTGCTTGTGTTTGTTGACAATACAGGTTTCCAAGGTGAATTGTCGAATTCTAGAGATGTTGTTAACAATCCATGTTGACAAAGAACCATGACAAAGGAACGGAAGATCTAGAGGCGGTACAAAAGAACAGATACAAGGTGGCGTCATTTTCCAGTATTTGTCAAATTTTTGGGGTCCAAAATTTGAAGTTTGGTGAGCATCGTGAAATATGGATTTCTTTGAAGATCTCATAAAAATATGGAAAAGGTGTGAGTTTCACAAAATTAGGCTTCATAGATTGGATTTCGCGAAGACAAGAAGAATGTTGACGGTGTTCTTCACGATTACGACGAGCTTCGCGAACAACAGAGTTGAAGGGAAATGTGAGGGAGATTTGCGATGGCAGTGCAAAGTAATTTATGGAACGCTCCGTGATTACAATGAGATCCGCGATCGGAAAATTTTCGTGGTGCTTCGCGATATTGAGAGAATTTCGGCAGAAATTTTAGAGCTTCTTGATTCGAGATGACGTGGCGCTGACATTGCACGGATGGTTCGAGGGTTGGTGGAATCGCCTATAAACAAACCTTGACCCCCTCAAGAGAAGTAGAGAGTTTTCCAAATAAAAATTCATAGCTCTCGAATTGAGAAGGTGTTTCGCGAAGGTGGTTCGTGAAGGTGGTGTGCTTCGCGAAAGAGAGGAGCTTCGCGGCGGCTAATTTAGCTCCGCGAAAGTTGTGTGCTCCACATTGGCTCAGTGAGCTTCGCGAAGGAAGTCACTCTGCGACAACTTGAGCTCTATGACAGCCTGAGCTCTGCAAAGGTGTGAGCTTCGCGAAAAGGCAGGAGCTTTGTTAAGGCTTGTTTGAGTTTCGCGAAATTGGAAGCTTCGTGAAGTTGGATGTTTTGTGAAGGTACTTCTGAAAGGTTGGTGCCCAGTGGTCAGGGGCAAAGGGGTATTCATCAGTGGATGAAATTTGGATTTCAATAGAGCATCTATATATAGTGGATGATGCATTCATTAGTGGTAATGAATAGACCTACATGTCTATAAAATGTGGGTGAGTCTTCTGAAGAAGCAGTGAGCTCACTTTTGTTGAGAGAGCAGTGAGTTCTCAAATTGTGAGTGGTTGTAAACCATGAGGGACAGTGAGTCCACTTCGAACTTTTAAACAGCAGTGCGCTTATAATGGAATTGGTACATCGGCACATTGTCGGTGTATGCTTCTTAGACGTAGCACAGTGAGGGTGAACCAAGTAAAAATTGTTGTGTCATATGCATGATTTAAGGTTTATTCATACTCTGCAACAGGATGGAGAGAGAAGGGGGTTTTTTCTAATAGTAAAACAAGATCAAAAGGGGCATTTGTTTTAATCTGTCATACCCTGATTCACTCCTCTCAGGGTATCTAGCCTAGTGGACCTAACAGTTACCATGATGGTAAGAAAAAAACACACGTATATATCAAAATGTATACATGTAATGGTAATTAAAGTACATACGAGAGTTGGGTCTAGGGAACCCACTCACAACACAGATAACATGGTTAATTAACAACCACAGTATAGTTCATGAAGAACGATAAAAGCCAAGAATAATTCGTCCAAATTTACAAAGATGAAGCATTCTGATTATATTAAATGATTCCAATGAGAACAATGGTGATCGGAGCATAGGGAAATCACAGTCCTACCTCAGGTTGGATTGTTCATTGATGACAGTTGTGTTCGTATCCATTGTCGTTGGTGATCTCATTGAAGAGTTCATCCTTTGGCCCCCATGACAATGGATGGTCACACCACGATCCTCGATTTTCGTTGTCTCCCCTACCTTGAATAACACCAAGGGAACAAAGGGCCACCTCTATAGTGCAAAGAGAGGGAGAGATAATTTCTTCTCCCAAATGCTTCCTCCCACAGAAAAGATGAGCCTCCTTCTCCAACGGATAGTAAGGATGAATTAGAGGGAGGATGAATTACTTTCATAATGTTACCTCTTTAATTTACCTTCTTAATTTCCATAATAAATCTCCGATTCATAAAAGTCAATAATTAATTTTACTTTGGGGGCAAAGACATGCCAAGATGGGTGATTCTAGAATCACCCTGGCCACATCATCACCACATGGAACCTACTATGCCACATCACGACACATCACTGCAACAACATTGTGCGCAACAAATTTAAAAAATATTAATTAATTCATTACATCTGCGACATCACAAACTTGAGGACCTCGATGTGAGCGAATCTTACACTATCCCTATGGTAAAACCCATGTTTTGGACTCAACCATGGCATTGGTTTTCCCATTTGATACTTTGTTTTGGAGGTATTTTCATTTTATCACAAATACACATGCAAGGTTAAAAGTAATATTTTTATATTTTAAATATTTTTATTGAGGCCCTACCATGCTCACAATCTAGTGTCGACCTAGCTTGGGGGTAAACGCCACACCGCAGATTGGATGAAACCATCAAATAATTTTGCTAAGTATGTCTATAAGGGTAAATTTACCTTTTTCCCATGGTAAAGTCCCAAGACTCCTTAACTCAAAACAAAGTTAAGTTTAGTTCACCAAACACTTGGATCACT
The DNA here is from genome assembly GCA_963277665.1 of Viscum album. Lineage (NCBI taxonomy): Eukaryota > Viridiplantae > Streptophyta > Magnoliopsida > Santalales > Viscaceae > Viscum > Viscum album. The sequence goes on along the minus strand of OY728148.1, from coordinate 1,570,095,595 downwards.
ATAGGTTCTTGGTTTAATGGGTCCAAAACAAACAATTCTAGACCCAAGCCCGATTAAGAGTGTCTAAACGGGTCTGGTTTTGGTTTCAGGTTCATGGGTAGAGGTATCTCACCAAACCCACTTAAATGGATTTGGAACTTGAATGAATCGGGGTTTAGACCTGCCCCAATTATAACCCTGACAACACCCACTTAAATTATGAGAAAGAGAATACCCAAAATCTATTTTTCTGAGTGAGGTTGGGCTGTTATATTTATAGGTGAATAAAATAAAGCTATTACTTGGATCATAAATAGAAGTCAAACTATTGATTGTTATCGCAGTTAAAACATTAATCCAATTAAACCTATATTTAAATATCAAAATTTTCTAAATACTCTAAAACCCCCTCTCAAGCTAGGTTTACCAAGCTTAGATACATGATAAAAGAAAACAAAATAAAAAATACAATAATGACATTTGTCTTCATCCCCAACTCATTGGCTCTATCCTCCTCTCTGTGAGCTCCCTCTTACAATAAAAATGATTAATATGAAGTAGAAATAGTAGTTGCATTGTTGAACTCTCATGCTGTTAAAGAATAAATGGCACCCACATGTTGATGACAAGTAGTGCTTGAATATGTCAGATGAAACAGAAACGGGCGAGCAATCTCAAAATTGCCACGTAAAATAGCACTCAGTTTGCAGACCCAAAAGACCAAGTGGAATGGCGCCTGATTTTGCAAATCCAAAAGTTTGGGTGATATGATGCTCGTTCTGCGAACCTAAAAGTTTGGGTGATGGGACACCGGTCTTGTGGACCCAAAATGACTCGATGGTGGTCCGAGTAGCTCAGTGGTGATCCAAGCAACGATAAAGAGCCTTAATGGTGATTCAAGCAACTTGATGGTGTTTCGAGCAATGGTGAAGAAGCTCGACGATGATTTAGGTTACTCAATGGCAATCCAAACACATATGATTGTTGTTTTTGGTCGTCAACAGTGGTTGTGCAAAGATACCCAATGAAGATCTAGGAAACAAGAGAAAGTTTGATTGAATTTACACTCGATTTATAGGAGAAGCAACACAATATACTAGATGCATGTAGGGGGCGCTCGATAGCAAAGGGGATGGTGCAGTAGAGAGGTTGTATAATTGCCTTTGGCTAGGGTGTCTCCACTAGGGAAATCATATAAAAAAAATTACACAAAATTCGTTCCTCTGAGTGAGGTCCGATTGTTATATTTATAGATGAATAAAATAAAGCTACAACCTAAATCATAAAATACAAGTCAAACTATTGATCATTGTCTCAGTCAAAACATTAATCAAGTTAAACTAGTGTTTAAATATCTAAATTTCATAAATACTCAAACATGGTGATTAAAAATTTCATTTAAACTAGTGTCTAAATATCTAAATTTCATAAATACTCCAACATAGTAATTAAAAATTCCATGTTATTGTTGATATTAATCTACTTTTAACCTGGTTTTGGCATCGATTAACTGAGTACTCGACACTGGCCCTAAGTAGTGATTGATGGGGTTTTAATAAGATGTGTTGAATTTAAATTGTGATTAATATTCTTGTAAAGTTAGTGTAAATTGGTTGAATTAGATTAAGAATAATGATTTTTAAAAATACATTAATTGTAAATGGATTCTAGTTTTGAGAAAATGAAACCATTAATTAATATTGGGTTGTTATCCTTAGTAATCTAGATAACTGAAACTGTGAAGGAAAAGTTAGCCAATAATCATTGTCATCCTTGACATACAAACAATCCTAACCGGTGAAAAACAATTAAAAAAAAAAGAAAACTCTATCCACCACCGAGAAGCACCGAGAAGCTTCCGCGCGGTAGAAACGCTCAGAGACTCTGCTCTAGATGAAGAAAACCGTGACGAATACTCCGGCAAGCGCAGTTCCGGCGACGGCGGATCTACTAAAAGAGAAGCTGCCGCTGGGGGCGGGTGGCTCGCCGGATCCTGGAGCGCTGGCCGGAGATGGTGTTCCCGAAGGGGATGGCGCATTCGGAGCCGGAGGCGAGCTGCGTGGGGATGACGACGGCGGCGGGGTTGCCGAAGGAGCAGGAGCCGGCTCCGGGGGAGGAGGTGCCGGAGGCGAAAGGGCAGGGGCGGGCACCGGCGTTTTGGCAGGGGGGGAAACCGGTGGTGGAGATAGCGGTGCCGGAGCAGGCGCCTGAGAGCGTCTGGGCGGGGGGGTCGCGGCGGGGGCAGACTCCGGCGCCGGCGGCGGCGACGACGGCTTCGGTGTGGGAGCGGGTGGAGGTAGGGGTGGGGGATTGGGTGCGGATGCCAGCGGATGCCTAGGAGAGGACCCGGGACCCTGCGCGCCGCAGCCGCCGGCGAGGAGAGCTAACGCGATGACAGCACAGAATCCAGGCATCTTCATCGTCTCCAATCGAAGCAGATCGGATTTCCAAGAACAGACGACGGAGATTCACGAAGATCGGGAATCAGGAGAATCCAGAGGAAATGTTTATACCTCGACGATTCGTAATCGATTTGTCAACCAATCAATCATATAGAATCACAGCTTTATAGAAGCGCGAAGAGGATCAAGCTCGTCAATGGCGGTGGGGTAGCTGGCTATGCTCTGGCTTCCTCTCTCCTTCGCAGAAGCTTCTCTGATATTCCTCACGGAGCCTACTTTTTATACCCCTTTTACCCATTCAACTATCGGTAAATTACAGGAAGGCCACCCCGCATCGGTCACGCTTTTGGATTTTCAAAATATCGCGAGATGACGGGTGGTCACAGCTCCTCCTGGGTTTCCGGAAATACCCTTTGAATGGTTACTCTACGGCTGGGTCGGGGCGTGTCCGGCCGCCACGTGGCGCCAGCCGATCCCTGCGCTGACGCCGTGGAGCTGCCACCAGGTTTGACCATTCGTTTTCTCCAGGGCATTTAAGAGTTTTCAAATGTTATATTTAATTAAAATTATCGGTTAATCAATTTTTTCCTAGTTATTATCATTAATAATTGACCATCCATCGGCGTCAAGATTGACTATCCTTTGCAAAAATATAAATGTCTATAATTTCTCAATATTTTTTAATGAAGTCTCAATTTTAATAAAATGACGGTTTTGCTATATAATTTTTTCCCTTTCTAATTTTTTAACATTTCCATTATGATGATTTTAATTACTCTGATTTTCATTTGTTATTGCTCTTAAATGCGAATGCATTTCATTTTTTTAATTTTTTATTCCATAATGGTAATGCATTTACTGTTCTTGTTATTCATTAATTCACCATACATGTGTTATTTTATCATTCAAAATATATTTTCTAATGTCATTTTTTTGACTCAAATATTTTTTATATTCGTTTTCTTATTATTATTATATTTAATAAATCGATATATATTAACACGGTGAAATTAAAATTTACTTTGAACAACAAGATTTAATATATTACCTGTCACGAGTGTTCAGAGCAGTTGAATAAGTTTAGTGATATTCATTTATTTATATACATAATGCTCGGGACAGCTAATGGCATGGGGGAGGGCGCGCAGGCCGTTGATTGGGCATAAGATCATATAAACGAACATTTTTTTTTTAAAAAACTAAACAATCATGGTTGTAAATCACGAGTGTTCAGAGCAGTTGAATAAGTTTGTGTGCATGCGCGTGCCACTATCACTAATACAGATCACGTTTTAAAAGTGTTATAAATGGGTTTTACCATCACTAAAAAAATGTTATTCATTTAAATGCCGTTAAAAGTCAATCTTTATCGGCGTTTAAAAAAATAATGATAAAGGGTGTTTTTATAGGAGTTAAAGCAAAATCGCTAATAAAATCATCATTTATCAACGTTAAAAAAATCGTTGATAAATGATGATTTTATCATCATTTTTTTAGTATCAAGAAAATTTCATTTTTTGTATCACTCGCACTTTCATGCCCCTTTCCTCCCACCAATGCTCGCAATCCCCTCCCTTCCACCTTGAACCGTTGTAACTCTTCAAATACCAAGCTTCATGTTCACCTGCACTCTCGCATGAACTCAATCCTCTAACCTCCCTTGTGCATTCAAACTATTTTATCATTGCCTCTAGCTTGCTTTGATGTATATTTTAAAATATTTCTATTTATTTATATATATTTAGAAGATATATGTTTGTGTGTGTGTGAAAGAGATATATATAATTATATTTATTTAAATATAGTATATATTAATATTCATTTACATATATTATAATATAAATATATATCCATTTATTAATAGACACATGTATATATAAACATTATATATACATCCATATAAGTATATATGTACATTCCATATGTTTTATATAATTATTTTTAAATACATTTTTAAAACATGTCTATATTGTGTACTTAGATATAAATTTTATACATTCACTACTAGAATCACTACTACAAATATGGCTTTTATCAGCGCTAGAAAAATGCATTAAGCGTTGTTAATCGAGACAAAGATAGAGAGATGTCTCTTTTATCAGCACTCAGAAAAGCGCTGATAAAAGTCAAAATATATATATATAATTCAGGGGGAACTTTTAACACCGCTTGACCCCCTTTATCATCGCTAGGTGGACCACTCCAGCGCGCTGCCCTTGCCCGCGCGTCCAACACATGCCACCCGCGCGCACCTCCTTGCTTCCACCAGAACTCGAACCCGCGACCTCCCCGTTGCGCGTCTGCACCTTTACCACTAAGTTATTTCGTTTTTTCTTCTTCTATTTAATGATATATATATATATATATATAGTTATATTTATTCGTATATTAATATAGATTCATGTTAATATAAATATATTTAGTTATATTAATACATATATATTTATTCATATATTAATATATATTTATATTTATTCATATATTAATATATATTTATATTTATTTATATATATATAGTTATATTTATTCGTATAATAATATAGATTCATATTAATATAAATATATTTAGTTATATTAATACATATATATTTATTCATATATTAGTATATATATATTTATTTGTATATTAATTTTTATATATATATATATATAGTTATAATTTTTATCCATATATTTATTTGTATAATAATATACATTTATAAGATTAGTTTTAAATACATTTCTAAAATATGTTTTTATGTGTGTTTATAACTAAATAAATAAATACATATATACAACACACACACATATCTATTTACGAATAAATACATATATATGTGTGTGTGTATTTAAAAATCCATAGAATGTTAAAACGACCATAACTTCTAATCCAGAAGCCTTTTTTAACTCCACAACCAGTCAAATCAAAGAAAATGAAATAATCTTCGATATGATATGTGGTACAGGGCTAACAGACATCCGGATTAGAAGTTATACTTATTTGAATGTTAACAAATCGAGGTATCCCGACTAAAAACTCAGTTTTAGAGACCTTCTGGGCTTTTTTTGGCCTAAAAAAATGTGACAGTAGCTTCGCTTGGGTCACTAGTGCGTAGAGTTTGTTGCATGCTTCGATTTGATATGTTGTAGAGCTCAAACGGACACCCGGATCAAAAGTTATGACCGTTTGAAATTTGAGTTACATTTTCAACTTATTTTAGATCTTTTATTGTTTTTTTGATTTTTTGTGTCTTGAAATTGTTATTAAATGATTTTTAATCGATGATAATTAGCAAATTATTAATTAATTATATTTTTTAAAATATTTTAAAGCCATTTTCACTAAATTTCTTATATATTAAATGTAATAGTCTATTTATACTTATCTAAAACATATTTTAAAAAATATATATTATATTTATATCAATATAAATATACTTATATAACAATATATTATTTTTCATGAAAACTTATTTTTTTTGAAACATAAAATTTATCAGCGCTAGGAAAAAACACTGATAAAGGCCCCCTTTTATCAACGCTTTTTTTTAGCGCTGGTAAAAGAGTAGCGCTTCCCTTGTCCGTTTTTGTAGTAGTGATTTTTTGGTTTATGTAGATGTGGAAGCGGTCGACTGACTTTGTGGTCACTAATACCATGCTAATTTTAGTGCATGATTTTTCCCACTCGACCTCAACTCCTCTGTGCAACTTCTACAACCCTACGTTGCCGCTCCCCGCGTCACACGTTGCTGCACATACACCGTCGCCCGATGCACCTTCATTGTTCTGCCGGTGACCCTAACCCCCTATCAACCATCTCGACCGCATCCTGCCATTCCCGGCTCCCTACTTCCACTCAAACCACTATGGGTCTACCATGGCCAACGACTCCAAGGTCACGCGACACCCCATGATTAGCACCCAAAATCACGATTTTGTTTGTGGTTTTGGGTGGCACTTTTAGCTACCACTAAAGATCTTTACTGAAGGAGCAGATGCGATCTAAAGACCTTTAGCGACGCACACATATTTACACACATGTACACATTTATATTTCGCGTACACACACACAAATAACTATATATATGTATTTATTTACATATATTAAAATATACACATAAATATATATATTTTTTATTCACACATTTATATATAAACATTACTTGTACACACACCCACGCGCACGCGCACACACATATTAATGTATTTTTATAAGGCAAATAAAACGAATAATTTTTTATTTTAAATAAAATGAATAATAAATATTTATTTTCATATGGTTTATATATTTAAAAATATATTTTTATATAAATATGTTTAAATATTTATTTGTATAGATGATTTATTATATGTAAATATAAGAAAACATATATGCATATATTTAATTATAAATAAAACTACAATATGAAAAATAATAAAATTTCAAAACTATAATATCTATATGAATTTAAGCCCTAAGAATAAATTCAATATCAACTGAAAATGTACTAGAAGATCATCTTAAACAAAGCTGAAATCCCATCAAATATTAAAAAATTAGGATATCCCAACTAAAAACTTAGTTTTAGAGGCATTCTGAGTCTTTATAACATTTTTTAAATTAAACTAACTGAAACCTCTAAACAATAATTTTAAATTCTTAACTTTTATAATATTTCTTAAAATTAAACAAACCCAGGTCAAACCTCATAGCAAGAATTTCTTAAACTATTATAAAATAATATTAACAATTAATAATTTTTTTTGGATGCTTGCTTTCAATACACACCCATTCGTGGGCATTGTGAAGTGGCATTCCCAAGCAAGCCTTCCTCTACGTACAAATAATTAGAGTTGTTAACGAACTGGGTTGGGCCAGCCCACGAGGTGGTCCATGTGGGCTGTGAATTTAATAGAGCGGATCATCCCTTCCTCATAAAGTGCAAGTTGTAAAATAATGGCCCTAACCCTACTCAGATGGGACCCAAAACTTGCGGATCGGCCCACAGACCTAAAAAATAATATATAATTTTTTTTATAAAAAACATAAAGAATAATTAAAAATTAAAATTGTATCCAAACATCAAATAGACTAAAAAGTTCCAGCATCAAAAGTGTATAGTACAAACAAACGAGCCACAAAAATATTCACTCATGCGACGCTGACGAACAATGTTTTAATAAAGAGGTAAGATAGTATTCCAAGACATTTACATGTAACACTTATATTCATGTCACCTTATAGAGGCACCAAACAAAATCTCACCAAAGTGAAATGCCCAACATCTCCCGTCTTCCAAGCCATTTCTAGCCAATACAACCTAAAAGTCGAAAAATCAAACCATAAGTGAAACCATTTGACAATAACGAAATAACCCATTATTTTAGAACTTGACAAAGGAGTGAAATGAATCCATGATTAGCATTGAATGGAATTTGTTCATATCCTGCATGGAAAGAGAAAAAACCTACAATCTTAGTTATCTACCTTTTTGTTATAAATCAGAAGGGAAAGATCGAAACAAAGAATATTATTTAGTGTAAAACGAAACATGATGTCAAAATAGGGATCATTCATCCTCACCGTCTATGATTGTGAGTCACAATGAGGCTAAAATTTTAATTAATTCACATAAACTCAACAATTGAATAATGTTTTCATTTTTAAATCCATGTAATGTCGTTGACACTGATTGTTTACATTATTTGCATATTTTATTAAAATCGGCGAATGCCAAGTGTGCTTTTATATTTTAATAAAACATATCGGCCTTGATACTTTTCATTACCTGTTTTTTGGCTGCCTAATGGCTGGTAGTTTGCATCATTCCCGATGTTTGTAAACCAGTTTATTCTACTTATGTAAAGTTTCGTTATTAAAAATTTTCCATCGATACTGAACATCATCATGAGAATTTTAGTTTGTTACAGCAACCAAGTTGCATCCAAAGTCACCAACGTTTCAACATTTTAAAATACATCCTGGTAGCATTTATGCTTTGTCAGACCAAATCTAAGCTTACTGAGGATGGAACTCTAATGTTGCTACCACTGACTGAGATTTATGTGTATGTCTTCCATTATAATTTAAAATTATAAAATACACTATTTTATGTTCAAATTCACTAATGTTTTCTCACCAACATTATTTTTTCGCATGTATTGAATTAAAAATATAACTAACATACTAAATTATAAATAACCAATTGTCAAAATAAAAAGAAAAATATATTCAAATAAAGAAACTATGAAATACAAACAAAAAAATAACTTATAATTGATAGATTCCATATCACCATCTTCTCCATGGATCTTTATACAATTAGGCTTTTCTTTGGACACACCACCATCCTCGATATCACGATAGCCATCTTCATCTATAGTAAAAAAAAATTTATTATTAAATGTAAAAAAGAAAGAACAATATAATCAATATATTAAAATTCAAAAAATTGTAGCATATGTATACCTTTTTCAAATGTATGAAATCCATTTAACCACATATGTGAGCTTAAAGATGATTATCAAGCATTGAAGATCGATACTTGTTAAAAATACGATCTCCCATACTAAAAAAAGATTCACTAGCAATTGTTGCAATTGGAATGCTTAAAATATCACACAACATGTTCACTACTACACATAAGACCTTTAATAATGCTAAAATAGGGCATTTTCAACGCAAAAAAATGCAGACAATTAGAGCACCCTTAAAAGCCTTAGAACTTTATCAGTTCTTAAAGAAGCACCGATAAAGGGGGTCCTTTATCAGTATTTTTAGCGCTAATAAAGTGTCACGACCCGTTCCCCGGGGCCCGTGCCGTGACTACCCCAAGCCCACCTTCTATAGGTCAGGGGCTGACGACTTGCACCAAAGGCGTAATTCCCTATAATTGGGAAGACATTGCCTTTATAACCTGTAAACGCACACAACAGAGTACAAGATGGAAGCAAAACACTAAGTAAAACTGTATAACAAAAGAGTGATGAAAAGTAAAAGAGGTCGGAAATACAAGCCCAACTGTAAAGTACAAGAAACTGAAAGTACAAGCACTGGAAAAAGGGAAAACAGCTCCCGGATCGTCCACCGGGAAATCCTACCTGAAGGGTAGGTGCAGATAGCCTTCGCAGCACTCCACATCCGTCCGTCACCTCCGTGTACCGTCACGTCGTGTGGTCCACCTCCGGGTACCGTCCAGTCCTGGTACACTCATCCTCGGTCAGTGCTGTATGTCGTCTGCATCCAACACAACGAGGTGCGAGCATAACCCGTGCAGGGGTGAGTATAACGATACTCAGTAGGGACCCCGAGACCCTCAAGGTCTCACAAAATCCAAAAAGGATAAACCACAAGGTATGAAATCAACAGTTAACCCCACTTAGATATATGTCCATACATATACCTAAGTTATCAAGTAATCCATCTCAATCATGAGGTAAACACAAAAGTTACTGACTCAGCTCACACAGGTATACAACTTTTGTTGAGAGATAGAGATGATTAAATGTAGCTACTAAATCATATATTCTGTCGAACCCACGTAGGATCCTGGTACAAAAATCAGAATTGTCGAACCCACACAGGATCCAGAAACAATATTCAGAACTGTCGAACCCACACATGATCCAGGAATAGTCATTAGAGTTGTCAAACCCACACAGGATCCAAGAACAGTAGTCAGAGCTGTTGAACCCACACAGGATCCAGGAACAGTCGTCAGAGTTGTCGAACCCACACAGAATCCAGGAACAGTAGTCAGAGCTGTCGAACCCACACAGGATCCAGGAACAGTCGTCAGAGTTGTCGAACCCACACAGGATCCAGGAACAGTAGTCAGAGCGCAGCCAGCCACAGGGTTTCTGCACAAGCACGCTTGATTCCAGGAGGGTCCGCTCCTCAAGCCAAGTGTCGATACATCAACTCCCATGAAGTCCCATGAAGAAGTATCCCAAAGGTCCGCCACGTCATAGGGGTCTCAACGCAACAGACGACGCGTTAATCGGACACCCGGTCTGTGAGTTATTAGCCTTTTAGTCCCAGGGGCCCAGTTGGATTCGTGCATGATCCAACTTGACTGTAACTCAACTATACCCCAAACATCAGTGGGGTATACTCAAAGGGACCTTCATGCTCCAAGATTACCAGCGCCGCTGACGGTTCGTCAAACTGACGTCCGATGCCAAAGATATGGCCAAAAGAAAGTAAATGGTCGCAGTGGGCCCCGGTCCGGTCCGACCCAATCGGACCGACCTGAACCGACTTAGTCTGAGCCGACCCATTGGGTTCGGACCAGCCCGCTGGGCCCGACCCAGCATATAAAGACCCAGAATTCCTGTGGAATTTTTTTTATACATGGGAATTTTACGAGTCCGTAGTTTCTGACGACGCTTGATTCCGAGTCCCGGTGTGTCTGGAATCAATTTCTGAAGTTCTGTTCGAGTACGTTCAGTAAACGTGCGAGCGAGTTTTTTATAACTTCTGAATCGGTGCTCGGAATCGAATTCCGAGGGCACCATTGAACTCGCAGCGCCAATTTTCTCTTAAGAAGACTTTCACTTCGACGACAATGAGTCGGGAATAAAAGTTAGTTTTTGGCTTTTTATAAAAAATAAAATAAAATAAAGTACAACACTTTATTTTATTTTTTAAGCTGCCATGTGTTGAGTGTGTTGGTTAAAACCTTCCCTTGGAGGTTGGTGGTGGGACCGCCACACCCTAACCTCCCATGAGAGGTTATGGTGGTGGGGCCCACCCAAACATAACCTCCCATGGGAGGATAATTGAGGTGGGGACCACCCGAGTCGCAAAACCTCCATATTAATGATAGGGATGAGGACCACCCGACCCCTATTGATGGTGGAGGATGAAACCTCTCCACTCTCCCTCATCAATGAGGGAGAGCCTTTGACCTTCCTGCACAATTAATTGCGCCAACGCTTGTGTTTTAATAAGGAGAGCCTCTTGGAATCCTCCAAATTAATGAGACAACACTCGTGCATTTAATTTGGAGGAGCTGGGATTTTAATTCTTCTTTTTGAATTGCGTGCCAACACTTAAAATAATAGGCAAACTATTATTTTATTTGGGTTGGCATCCTCTTCTGGTGGGATTGTTGGAGAAAGCTTCCAACGAAGAACCGTCCTCCCAACGAAGAACACGAAGAATGCGAAGAACGCCACCAACGCTCTTCTTCTCCGGTCTTCTTCCTCGGACCCCTTCGACGTGGGACATGATCGTCTACCACGGATTGACGACCATCCTTCCGCGACGTCAACGAACGACTACCGACAAATCAAAGGTAGGGAGTTTTGTGTTTTTTTTTTCAATTTGAATATAAACCTCTTTCTTCGTCGAACAAAGATATGGTATGAGAATCACCAATTTCTATCACCGTAACAAGGAGGGTTCGGGCCACACGAACACTGTCTGACCCTCCCCTTGTTTGTTCATGTTCGATGACGACGACTTGGCAAAGAGGTGACGGCGACGAGGACGACGAACAAGGGCCGCGCTATCCGCGGTCTCCGTGAACCGCGCCGCCCCCGCGGCGCCCCGGCGTGCTTCCCGCGCCCTAGCGCGCTGCCCCGGTGCGCTGCCTGCGCCCCGCCGGCGGCCGACCCGGTGCCCTCGCGCCCTGCCCGGTGCACCCGCGGCCTGCTGGTGACCAGCCGACCTGCCCGCGCCCCGCGCGGCCTGCCTGCTGGCCTCCCGGACACCGGCCTCCCGAGCCGACCTGCGACGTCCCCCACGGTGTCGCTGGCCAAACTGGCCCAGTCTCCCGGGCCGAGTTACCGAGCCGCCTATGTGGCGACTAACGGGGCGAACCGCCCGGCCCAGCGGACCGGGTCAAAACTTAGCGGGCTGACCCGCCCAATGGGCTGGGTCGGACCCAGCGAGTCTGACCGGGTCGAACCATACCGGGTCGGCCCAGACTGGGTTGGGCCAAGTCGGTTCGACCGGGTCGGACTGGACCCGAGCCCATTACTGACCCATTACCTTCTTAGGCCATATCTTTGGCACCAGACGTCTGTTTGACGAACCATCAGTGGCGCCGATATTCTTGGAGCGTAGCCGTCCCTTTGAGTATACCCCACTAGAGTTCGGGGTATAGTTGAGTCATGGTCAGGTTGGTTCGTACATGAATCCAACCGGGCCCCCGGGACTAAAATGCTAATAACTCACAGACCAGACATCCGATTGACGCACCATCTGTTGCGTTGAGACCCCTATGACGTGGCAGCCCTTTGAGATACTTCTACACGAGACTTCGTGACACTTGGAGTATCGACCAGAAGCTCGTGGAGCGGATCCTTCCGGTGACGAGCAGACAAAGTGCAGAGACCTAGTAGCTGTAGACTTGATGACTGCTTGAGCGATTCGACTCAGAGTGATTCGATTAGCCCAGTGGACGGAGCGCCCGATATTTGGCCACGGACCCATGGCGGATGGAGCGCCTAGTAGTTGGCAGCAGACCCGCGGTACTCAACAGGAGGAGTACCTCAGCAGTCTAAGGTTAGTGAGAAGCGCCTTGGTGTCACGACAGGTCCACTGTTCTTGACAGAGGAGGAGTTCTCCTGTAACATCCCAAGTAAATAAAGAATAAGAAATATTTCATATTTATTAATATTTATGAATTAAATATTAATTTCACTTTAAAGGGGTTGTATGTTCGATAGCGTACCTGATACACAACAACGAGTTTCTTTGAAATCTTACGTTGCACACTAATAATATAGTATTATTATTTTAAATGGAAGTTAACCCCTAGCCATTGTATTGGCGAGAATGAACAAAACTAAATAAAATATGATTATACATGTTTTTTAAATATATTTACTTTTATCCAATAAAAATTTAGTGGCTTAAAATGTGAATGAATCTAATTTTAAGCATAATTTACATTAAAAGGCCGATTTACCTCCTTTTAATGGCGAACCCTCTTTAAATCTAGTTTTGGTCACTTTAATACATTCTATTTAACCAAATAAAATACTTATTTAGAATGGTGACATTAAAATTTACTTTGCGTAAATTTTTGGAATTTTTTCGATAAAGTTCATTTTTTTATGAATAGCGAAAAATATTGTATTTTAATTCAAAACTGTGTTTTAATCTAATTTATTTATATGGTTAGATTATTTTTTTAATTGGTTTTAAAGTGTAATTAGAATATATTTTTACCATTTAATCCAATGTTGGTCATTGGAATTAATTTCACTTTGAAATTGGACATAAACAAGTGTCGATCTTTTGATAGTTATTGTTTCTTAAAAACACGCTATTTGTTTTAACAACGGGAATTAATTTTAAAATTAATTAATGAAAATTTTATGTTTTGAATTTGGAAAAATATACATCATTTTTGAATTCGGAATATCAAATAAATCTTAGGCTGAATTTGTGGTATTTTTCTGAAAAAATTCAATTTTTGATGAATAGTGAAACCACTTAGTAGTAGTTAAAAAACCGACTTTTTGATTAAAATGAAATTTTACCGCTTCTTTGAATTGAATTTTGAAAATCCGACATACATGGTTATTATCAAGAACTAAAATGTGGTTTGATAAGATGAAAATAATTTTTGGTGAATAGTAACTTTTGACTTTTATTTACCACGGTTAAAGATAAATAAGGTAATTCAAGGTAAAAGGAATATTATAATAATTCAAAATTACCTTAACACTTGTCCAAAACTTATTTTTTGAGTCATTTATGACCATGACCATCTTTGGGTTGATTTTGGGACCTCATTGAGCCACTTGAGAGTGATAATGACAATTTGGATTAATTAATTTAATGTAAAGACAAAATTGACATTAACAAAAATATTTTATTAATTAATTTTTATATGGTGTTATATAAGTTATATTTTAGACTATAAATATTCATTATAAATCTAAAAAGATTTCCTACATCATGGTATTTTTTTTTATAATTTTTAGACGTCAAATAAATTAAATTATTTATGACTCAATAATGATGCAGTATTTACCTCATTAATAAATCATTTAAATAAATAAGATTATAATGATTAAAATATTATCCAAAACATGTCCAATTCTGATTGGATGATTTTATTTCGACCATGAGTCATCTTATCTTCATCTTTAATGATTTTTAGACCTTTTGAAACTGAATATCATTATATAATAAAATAATATTTTCACACTTTCCTAAAGAGCCCCTCCTCCCCCTTATAAAAGGAGACCACTTCTAACCAATTCCTCACACCTCTCAAGCCATTTGTCTCATCCAACCTCTGCCCAATTAAGCTACCTACATCCCTCTACTCCTCCTAGAAGCCTTACCTTAGGCATAAGGCACTTCAGGAAGTCCTTTTGGTTCAAACCAAAGGAAGTTACCCAAATTAAAGGTAACAGTTTCTCTTAACTTGTTTTCTTTTATTTCACTTCTCCAGCCCCCTAAACTCTTTTTATTCCTTTCTTTTGTAACAAAAACAGTATCCTAAATATACTAGGATGTTGTTATGAGAAGTATTCGAACTAAAATTGCACACACCTCTATCTAATGGGTGAAGAACATAATGTTTCTGTGGATGACAATCTAACGGCTCACGAAACGATGATTGTTCGATTATCTCCTACCGCCTCTCATGGTGGCCATTATGATGGAACTATATTTATATATGATATATATTATGTTTATGTTATATTTATTCTTCTGTAATTTCCATTTATGGCACGCCTTTATGGTTTCCATAGTGGGTAAATATGATAATCTCATTTGAAGAAGTGCGGACTACCGCCCCCTCAAAGTGATGTGACTTGTTAATGCCTTATGTGGGATGTATAAAGTATGGAGTTAATGATATTATATATTATATTATACTGTAATTATAATATAACTATGTATCATTATGTTTTAATTCCATTAAAATATGAAATAGAAATGGAAGTAGCGTTCATGCGTACGTACGGCTTACCGTCTCCATGAACGGTGCATTTCATTTCTTACCTCTAAATGTTATGTACTATTATAAATACATGTATATGCTAGATATATATGATATATATGATAACAAAATCATTAATATCATTCTGGATATAGTGAACCTTTGACCACATGAACAACATGTAATTATAAGAAGTCCATTTTTGACTCAAGTATCAAATATCGACAAAACAAACATTATTAACTTAAATGATTACATAATGTTTATTACATGGTAATAAGTGATATAAAAGGAATAATAAACTTGAAAAAGGTTCTTAAGTAATTATAAATTAACTTTAGTTTATTATTCAGGAGATTAAAGAACGATCGAGTCAAGTTGGACATGAGGTAAGAGATTTCGTCTCAATATCCTTTCATTGAGGCATATTTTGTTTTAATACACGAATTTCTTTTATACGCTGTATAAACACCCTTGAATTTTCAAAGGGAATTTTTTTCTACGAAGCGTTTTACTAAACGACAACAAGAATGTTCCTTTTAACGTAAGCGGCGGCAACGACCTTTTCTGCCACCGCGAGTATTATTTGATCTTTGGCTTCCTCAACAAGCCGTAATGTTTTTAAAAGAAAATAAATACCTTATACTCTTTTACGTATTTTTTTGTATTGAAAATGGTTTTGAAAATGGTTTTGAAAATGGATTTGTTATGTCAATATATTTAAGTGATATATTGTTAATGAAACGTGGAAATGTTTTCTTTCCTTTATATTTGTTTTATGTGTTATGATTTTATATTGGTACTTGGACATTTGACGGGGTGGTTACGTGATAAACCAAATGACGGGTGGTGCCGTGAATACCAGGATGGGTGGTTACGTTATAACCTCCAATGCATTGGGTATGGAAGTCAGCCGTATGACTATTCCATTTAGTGATATGTGTGGAAGTCAACCGTATGGTTATTCCATTTAAGTATGTTTATGTCCCAAGTTACCTTTATATGTTATGTATCCTTTATATGGGTTGTATGGTAATATTTTGGTTACAAAAGGGTAAGTAATGATCTTTTATTCAGTGAAGAGTATTTACTACTTCATAAAAGTTAAAAGTATTACTTATGATAAAGTATTCATGGTTTACCTATTTTTTTTGAAAAACTAACAATTTTATTTCTTTGTGTATCCCTTACTGAGCTTTTTATGCTCATCCCAAGTTTTTGAAATGTTTTTCACAGGAAAAAATGTGGAATAAGGTCAAGGATGAGATCAAGAAAAAGTCATGCTGTCTAAAACCAGGAACTAGACATGACTCTTTTTTTCAAGAGTTTTTATTTTATGAAAAAATGGTTACTGGGTAGAATTGTCTACATGTAATATTCATGTTGTTATGTAAATGTAATGACCTAATTCTCTAAAACTCTGAACCTGAAAAGATCCTCAATGTGAATTATTCATTTAATTCAATATTTTGTATTGTTTAAAGCTGGGTCCTTATATCTCCAGCATCCGTGGTTTCGATAATAAAAAATCCTGGTTTGAGCTGAGTCAATGACCTTTGTGTTTTCCTCATGATTGAGATGAGTTACTTGATAACTTAGGTATATGTATGGGCATATACCTGAGTAATGGTTATCCGTTGAAATCATACTTTGTGGTTTATCCATGTTGGATTTTGTGATACCTTGAGGGTCTCAGGGTCCCTAATGAGTATCGTTATACTCACCCCTGCACGGGCTATGCCCGCACCTCGTTGTGTTGGATGCAGACGACATACAACGCTGACGGAGGCCGAGAGTGCCAGGACTGGATGGTTCCCAGAGGAGGACCTTACGACGTATCGGTACACGGTGGAGTATGATGAATGTGTAGTGCTGTGGAGGCCATTTGTACCTACCCTTCAGGTAGGAACCCCAGAGGATGATCCAGGAGCTGCTAGACACCTTCCAGCTGTTTGTCTTTTTAGTTGTACCTGTTTGTCCTTTCCTTGTACTTTACTATTGGGCTTGTATTCTGGACCCCCTTTACTTTCAGTACACTTGTTATACAACTTTTACTTAGTGTTTTCTTCCGCTTGTACTCTGGTTGTGTGTGTTTACGATTTATAAAGGCAACGCCTTCCCAGTTTTAGGGAATTACGCCTTTGGTGCTAGTCGCGAGCCTCTGACCTATGGAAGGCGAGCTTGGGGTAGTCACGATACGGGCCCCAGGGGACGGGTCATGACACAGCAGGCCGCGAAGGCCGTGAGTAGCGCGAGTGCGCAGACCGATTGCGAGGGCGCAGACCGGCCGCAGGTCGATGTAAGGGCGGTTCGGCCTGGAGGCGCCGCGAGGGGCGCGGAAGGCCGGTTCAGCTAGGCGCGCGTGGGGCACGACTCGACGACTTGGCCCAGACGACTGAGGTAGGTTCAGCCAGCGCCGTGAGGGGCACAGCTCGGGCGACTCGACCTAGATGGCTGAGGCCGGGAGGTGGCCGTGCAGGCCAGCGGGTGGCCAGGAGGCGGTCGGGCAGGCCGACCGGCGACCGGGCAGGCCGACGGGGGCTTGGCTGGGGCCGGTTCAGCCGGTGGCGGTGCGGGACGCCGCGGGGTGCGCGGGTCACGGAGGTCGCGGGTAGCGTGACCTTTGTCTTTGCCGCCTTCATCGCCTCGTCGTTTCTTCGCCGTGCCGAAGTACATCACAAAAGAGATCGACGGAGGGTGTCAGGCCATGTTAGTTTGGACCACACCCTCCACGTTTAGGGTGATAGCAATCAGTCCTTTAGAACGAACCACAACAATCCACCCACAAAAAGAAAGCATCCTCTTTATTCGTTTTGAAAGAAAGGAAGAACGTGGAACTTAAATGAAATTAACCCCTACCTTTGTTCATTGTTTGACGATGAAGTCGCGGGAAGAAGACGGTGTTGTCGTCGTTCGTCGCGTCCGCCGCACACTTCCAATCCCAATCTTACACGTCGGTTGTGGAAGACGCTCCACGTCGGTAGGAGTCCAGGGAAGAATATCGAAGGAGATCATTGCCGGTGTTCTTCGTTGGAAGAATGCGTTCTTCGTTCTTCGTTGGGAGATGAGGTTCTTTATTGGAGAACTCTATTTCTCCCAAGCTCTCCTCTCCCCAATATTCCACCCAAAAGACAAATGCCCACCAAAATAATAGATTGTGATATCCTATTAATTCATTGACACAAAATTCAAATTGGATGAATTAATTAAATTGGATATACCTAATTAATTCATGAGGTTGGCACAATTTAACGTTAGGGGAGTTGAAGAGGCTCCCCTACACTTAATGGAAGTTTGAGTGTTTCTCCCCTTTAATGGGGAGTTTCAAGGGGTTAAAAATCCGGCTGGTCCCCACCATATTAAACATGAAGAGGAGGTTAGGTTCAGGTGTGCCCCACCACCATAAGCTCTAATGGGAGGTTAAGGTGTGGTGGTCCCCACCTCCAACTTCCACATGGAGGCTTCAACCAACCAAATAAAAAATAAAGGTCCAATTTTATTTTTATTTAATTCTTTCATTAAAAACCCTAAAACTATATTTTATTTCCTACCATCTACCGTCGAGGTGAAAGTCTTATTAAGCAAATATCGGTGCTGCGAGTTCAACGGTGCCCTCATATTTCAATTCCGAGCACCGGTTCAAAAGTTACAAAACGCCACTTGCGCATTCATTGAACGTACCCGAAAAAAAGTTCGGAAAATTATTATCAGTCACCCTCGACCTGTGCCAGTTGAGGTTAGACTCTTCCTAGGTGAAACACGCTCCAACGAACCCAACGATACTCTCAGATTTACAATCCGAGTTACCGTTTAAAAGTCGTGAATTTTACAATAAAATAATCTTCACTTAATTATTTTATTTGCGACCAAAAACTAACTTTCTCTGGTGGCCCACACCGGCCAAAGTTAGTATCTGCTTAAATAAATCACTCCCTCACAAGTTTAGTGGTGGTCTCATATTTTTAATCTGAGCTACCGTTTGTGAGTTATAAGCATTTGAAAAATAAAATAATTTATTTAATTATTTTATTTACGGTTATACCAATTTTGGGTTTTCTCACAAGAGGCCCGCACCGACTAATCTTAAGTCACGCCTAGGGTAAACCCACCATCCTGAGCACAATGGTACCCTTATATTTCTGATCTGAGTAACCGTTTAAGAGTTATTCCACTTTTTCAGGAAAACTTCTTATGCGCATTAACTTAAGCTTAACAAAACTTCGACGGATCATTTCAGGCACTCCGGGCCTTGGAATCACGCACCGTCTGATTTTGCGGACTCATAAAATTCCTATATATTTTTTTTAAAAAACAATTACATGGAAATTCCAGGTCTTTACATAAAGATACCCTTTATTATCACTTTTCCCAACACTGATAAAGAATACCTTTATCAATGTTTACAACACACCGCAACAACAAAAACTGGGGGCAAAGAGAAAATACGGGGAGAGAAAATAAAAAATTTAATTGAAATAAAATTTACAACATAGATACAAGAAAAAGAACCATATTATAGATATTATAGAAATTTCAAGCATTGGGTTGTAGAATTACACGAGTAATTACAATTTATCACAGACATTCAAAAACATCAACGATTCTTTATCTTTGGCCCCGACCCCTGGTCATGCTATTAGTTATCGAACAAACCACCTCATCTCAAGAAAAAGAATACACTTTTATAAAAAATAAATTCTTATGTTAGTAATACTATAAAGAAATAAATTAAACACAAAGTGTTAATTTTAAACTAAAAACATATACTTTGAGTCATACTAGACACACCATGTATCAGATTGAGTTGCAGTCGATTCTTACACGTCACACCATTTCTTGTTCTCAAAAGTAAGTTCTCATGAATTGGCTCACATATGTGGTGATAAAAAACTCACTACGAATGTGATCCAATTCAAGATCCCTTGATTTTTGAGAACAAGCTTTCAACTATCACATCATTTATTGTTCATCTTCAAGCATTATCTCTATGAAAAGTAACTAAATATGTATCAGATAAAAATGATAATGAAATTAATTAAGTAATAGTAGATAAAATGATGAGAAAATAATCTGAGCTTGTTATGCTCACTTTGCCTACGTGATGCGCGTTTTAAACTAAAACAACACTTATATATTGAAAACACGTACTTTGAGTCATACCAACCACATCGTGTGTCAGATTGACGTGTGGTCAATTTATACAAGTTATAAAATAATTATGGATCATTGTCCTAAATTTTTGAAAACAATCCAAGATTGTTTTCTAGGTTTGGTATTGTGATATTAGTTTTAAACTAAAGCAACACCTTTATATTAAAAACATACACTTTGAGGCATATCAGTCACATCGTGTGTCAGATTGATGTGCGGTCAATTCTTACACATCAAAAATAAATTATAGACCATTTTCCTAAAGTTTGAAAATAATTCGAGCTTGTTTGTTCAGTTTTTTCTAATTGATGTGTGTTTTAAACTGAAATGAAACGTTTATATTGAAAACACATACTTTGAGTCATACCGACCACAACGTATATCAGATTAACATGCAGTCAATTCCTACACGCGAAAAATGAATCATGGATAATTTTTATAAAGTTTGAAAATAATCCGAGCTCATTTTCTTAGTTTTGGTGATGTGACACACGTTTTAAATTAAAATTACACTTCTTTATTGAAAACACACACTTCAAGTTATATCGACCGCATCAGGTGTCAGATTGACGTGTGGTCGATTTATACACATAAAAAATGAATTATCGACCATTTTCCTAATGTTTGAAACAATCTAAGCTCGTTTTCCTGGTTTTGATTAGTGATGTGAATTTTAAACTAAATTGATACCTTTATATTGAAAACACACAATTCAAGTCATATCAGTCACATCATATATCAGATTGATGTGTGGTCAATTCATACATGTAAAAAAAATTATGGACCATTTTCCTAAAGTTTGAAAATAATCCGAGCTTGTTTTATCAGTTTTGGCTATTTGATGTGTGTTTTAAACTAAAATGACACTTTTATATTGTAAACACGTACTTCAAATCATATCGACCACACCGTGTGTTATATTGATATGCAGTCAATTCCTACATGTGGAAAATAAATTATGAATCGTTTTCCTAAATTTTGAAAACAATTCAAGCTCTTTTGCACAACTTTAGTGATATGACACGTGTAAGAACCTCCTTATGTGGAGTGTGTTTGAAACTTTTGTATTTTAATGATCACAAACCATGATTCTTTTAGTACTAATTATTTACATGTTGTAAGATAATATTTTATATGTTAAGGTAGTTTTTATGAAAATTTGGCTAAGTGTTTTGGCGAGTCACCATTAGCTGGGAGTCACCGCCAGGACTTGTTACCACCAGGCAGGAGCTACCGCTAGCAGAGACACTACCATCAGAGTCACTGCCAGACTTTTCACCACCATAGAGCCATCGCCAGACTTGCTACCGCCAAGGAGCTACTGTCAGGACTTATCACCGAAAAAATCTGAGCCACCGCCAACCTGAGGTACCGCCAATATGAGTTACCACCAGATGCTGAGTCACCGCTAACTTCTTACTACCGTCACTATCCAAAGATTTTGATGTAAATGGATCAAATGACTATTTCTATTCAAGGATAAATTGACCAAGTATTGATGATATAGTCAAAGACGATTCAAGGATTGTGCATATCCTCTATCTGATGCTGATATATATACGTGAAGGAAATCTCTCTCTCTGTACGGCGATGACTGACTGAAAAACCTATGAAAATTATGCAATTGAATCCATGATCACTTAAAATCTTACTGATTCATTTTCTATAAAGACCAACATCATAAAAGTACAAAATCCATTACAAAGATTGATTGAGACATTGATTGAGATCAATTGGAACATTCCTGCAAATTCACATGATCCTTTATTTTGGTGCAACCTTTAAAAAGAAATCTTGAACTCTTCACCAAAGCTAATATGAGAACTTCAACCATTCTGAACATACCAGACTATGAATCACTATTTTATTTATTTCTCTTATTGTTTCTTACTTTTTCCTTTAATAAGTGTGTTGTTACTCTGTTATCAAACACAAACTATCTCCTGTACCTAACTGAGAATAAAAAAAATACAATAATGACATTTTTCTTCATCCCCCACTCATTGGCTCTATCCTCCTCTCTGTGAGATCCCTCTTACAATAAAAATGATTAATATGAAGTAGAAATAACAGTTGCATTGATGAACTCTCATGATGATAAAGAATAAATGGCACCCACATGTTGATGATAACCAGTGATTGAATATTTCAGATGAAACGGAAACGGGCAAGCAATCTCAAAATATCCAAGTAAAATAGCGCTCGGTTTGTAGACCCAAAAGACCAAGTGGAATGGCGCCTGATTTTGTGAATCCAAAAGTTTTGGTGATATGATGCCCATTCTAAGAAACTAAATGTTTGAGTGATGGGACACTAGAAATGTAAGTCCTGATAATAAATTCAACCTTCACTAGAAATGTACAAGAAAACCCTCTTAAACGAAGCTGAAATCCCATCAAATATTAAAAAATTAAGATATCCCAACTAAAAACTCAGTTTTAGAGGTATTGTGAGTCTTTATAACATTTTTTAAATTAAACTAATAGAAACCTTGAAACAATAATTTTAAATTGTTAGCTTTTATAATATTTCTTAAAATTAAACAAACCCAAGTCAAACCTCAAAACAATAATTTTTTAAACTATTATAAAATAATATTAAAAATTTATAATTTTTTGGATGCCTGCTTTCAATACACACCCATTTGTTGTCATTCTGAAGTTTCATTCCCAAGCAAGCCTTCCTCTTCATACTAATAATTAGAGCTGTTAACAGATTGGGCTGGGCCAGCCCATGAGGCGGTCCATGCGGGCTAGGAATTTAATAGAGCATATCATTCCTGTCCTCATAAAATGCAAGCTCTAAAATAATGACCCTAACCCTATCCAAATGGGACCCACGAACTTTTGGAACGGCCCACATACCTAAAAAACCATATATATATATATATATACATATATTTTGATAAAAAAAATAAATAATAATTTAAAATTAAAGTTGCATCCAAACAACAAATGGACTAAAATGTTCCACCATCAAAAGTGTATAGTACAAACAAACGACCCATAAAAATATTCACTCATGTGAAACTATCAAATAATGTTTTAATAAATAGGTAATATAGTATTCAAAGACATTTACATGTAACACCTATATTAATGTCACCTTATAGAGGCACAAAAAAAATCTTACCAAAATGCACCGCCCAACATCTCCCGTCTTCCAAGCCATTTCTAGCTAACACAACCCGAAAGTTGAAAAATCAAACCATAAGTGAAACCATTTGACAATAATGAAATAAACTATATATTTTAGAACTTTACAAAGGAGTGAAATGAATACATGATTAACATTGAATGAAATTTGACCATTAAATTCGTATCCTGCATGGAAAGAGAAAAAACCTACAATCTTAGTTATCTACCTTTCTGTTATAAATCGAAATGGAAAGACAAAAATGAAGAATATTATTTAGTGTAAAACGAAACATGAAGTCAAAATAGGGACCATTAATCCTTACAATTTATGTTTTTGAGTCATAATGAGGCTAAAATTTTAATTAATTCACATAAACTCAACAATTGACTAATGTTTTCATTTTTAAATCCATGTAATGTTGTTGACACTAATTGTTTACATTATTTTCATATTTTATTAAAATCAGTGAATGCCAAGTGTGATTTTATATTTTAATGAAACATATTATCCTTGATACTTTTCATTAATTGTTTTTTTGGCTACATAATGGGTGGTAGTTTGCATCATTCTCGATGTTTGTAAACTAGTTTATTCTACTTATGTAAAGTTTCATTATTAAAATTTTCCACCGATACTGAACATCATCATAAGAATTTTAATTTTTTGCAGAGGCCAAGTTGCATCCAAAGTCACCAATATTTCGATATTTTAAAATATATCCTTGTAGCTTTTATGCTTCGTCAGACAAAATCTTATCTTATTGAGGATGGAACTCTAATGTTGCTACCATTGACTGAAATTTATGTGTATGTATTCCATTATAATTTAAAATTATAAAATACACTATTTTATTTTCAAATTTACTAATGTTTTCTCACCAAAATTATTTTTTCACATGTTTTGAATTAAAAATATAACCAACATACTAAATTATAAACAACCAATTGAAAAAATAAAAAGGAAAATATATTGAAATCAAGAAACTATGAAATACAAACAAAAAATTTAACTTACAATTAATAGATTATATATCATCGTCTCCTCCATGGATATTTATACAATTAGGCTCTTCTTTGAACACACCACCATAATCGATATCATGATAGTCATGTTCATCCACAGTAAAAAAACAACTTTATTATTAACTGTAAAAATGAAATAACAATATAATTAATATATTAAAATTCAACAAATTGTGACATATGTATACCTTTTTCAAATAACTGAAATCCATCTAACCAATTTCTTGTACATATGAGAGCTTAAAGATGATTATCAAGCATTGAAGACTGATACTTGTTAAAAATATGACCTCCAATACTAAAAGAAGATTCAGTAGCAATTATTGTAATTGGAATGCTTAAAATATCACATGCCATGTTCACTACTACACATAAGACCTTTAAAATGATAAAATAGGGCTTTGTCAGCGCAAAAATCACTGATAATCAAAGCACCCTTAAAAGACCTTTCCCTTTATCTATTCTTAAAGAAGCGCCGATAAAGGGGGTCATTTATCATTATTTTTAGTGCTTATAAAAGAACCCTTCATTAGTGATTTTCCTAACGCTGATAAATAATACCTTTATCAACACTTACGAAACACCACAATAGAAAAAATAGGGAGAAAAGAGAAAATATAGGGATAGAAAATAGAAAATTTAGTTGAAATAAAATTTACAACACAAATACAAGAAAAAAAACACCATATTATAGTCATTTCAAACATTGGGATGTAGAATTACACGAGTAAGTACAATTTATCACAAAAACATCAATTTTTCTTTGTCTTTGGCCCCCAATCCTTGGTCATGCTATTAGTTATCAAACAAAACATCTCATATCGATAAAAAGAATACACTTTTATAAGAAAACAATTCTTATGTTAGTAATACTATAAAGAAATAAATTAAACACAAAGTGTTAAATTTAAACTAAAAACATATACTTTGAGTCATACCAGACACACTATGTATCATATTGAGTTACAATTGATTTTTACATGTCACACCATTTATTGTTGTTCTCAAAAGTAGGTGTTTTTGAATTGGATCACATCTATGGTGATAAAAAACTCACTACAGATGCGAGCCAATTCAAGATCACTAGATTTTTGAGAATAAGCTTTCAACTATCACACCATTTCTTGTCTGTATTCAAGCATTATCTCTATAAAAAATAACTAAATAAGTATTATTTTTGAGTTTGAGTCCTCTTAGCTTCACACTTATGCCTAATTATATTTCTTCAATTACCCCATGCTCCTGTAGGAGGAACTGGCCAATCCCCTGAGACCCACCAGTGTTAGGGACAAGATGGAGAACATGAACTACCTAGATTGGTGGATCCGCCCATGGAAAGCCAAGGTTGCCTTGGGTTAAAAGGTTACCTTTATTACCATGTTTTTCCCCAAGGCCGAGAGGAGAGTTGTAGCAACTTTGGAGTCGAAACACGAGGTTCTGGGTTCGAGTCCTCTTAGCTTCACAAATGTGCCTAATTATGTTGCTCAAATAAGCCCGTACACCTCTAGGAGGAACTGGCCAATCCCTTGGGACCTACCAGTGTCAGGGAAAAGATGGGGATCATGAACTACCTGGATTGGTGGATTCACCCATGGGAAGAAAAGGTTGCCTTAGGTTAAAATGGTAGCTTTACAACAATTTTTCCCCCATGGGGTGGCATAGTGGTTAGAGTTAAGGGTTGTGGATGTCAGGTCTAGTGTTTTATTACCACTGGTTGCAAGTTTTGGTGAGGTAATTCCACACCATGCGATTTAATGTCTCGACAGTGCAGGGCAACATGGGGAGACCAGTTTTACCTAGTTAGGTTATGGTTAGCATTTGAGACCTAGGTCCTAGTACACCCAAATGGGAATGAGCTATGATGAGAAGAGAATTAATTATATAGTTCGGATAGGGTTTCTGTATAAAAAAAAACAAAATGATAATGAAATTAATTAAGTAATAGCAGATAAAATGATGAGAAAATAATATGATATTGTTATGCTCACTTTTTCCTATGTGATGCACGTTTTAAACTAAAACAACACTTAAATATTGAAAACACGCACTTCAAGTCATACTAACCACATTGTGTGTCAGATTCATGTGTGGTCAATTTATACACATAACAAAAGAATTATGGATCATTGTCCTAAAATTTAAAAACAATACTATCTTGTTTTCTAGGTTTTGGCTATGCGATGTGTATTTTAAACTAAAATGTCACCTTTATATTGAAAACATATACTTTGAGTAACATCATTCACATCATATTTCATATTGATGTGCGGACAATTATTACACATAAAAAACAAATTATGGACCATTTTCCTAAAGTTTGAAAACAATTCAATCTCATTTTCTTGGTTTTGGCTAATTGATGTGTGTTTTAAACTAAAATTGAACATTTATATTGAAAACACACACTTCAAGTCATACTAACCACATCATGTGTTAGATTGGAATGCGGTCAATTCTTACATGTGACAAATGAATTATGGATCATTTTCATAATGTTTGAAAAAAATCCAAGCTTATTTTCTCAGTTTTGGTGATGTGACCCACATTTTAAAATAAAATGATACTTATTTATTGAAAACACACACTTCGAGTCATACCGACCATATCAAGTGTCAGATTTATGTACGGTCTATTCATACACATAAAAAATGAATTATCGATCATTTTCCTAAATTTTGAAAACAATCTAAGCTCTTTTTCTTGGTTTTGGTTAGTGACATGTGTTTTAAATTAATTTGACACCTTTGTATTGAAATCAAACACTTCAAGTCATATCGATCACATCGTGTATCAGATTGATGCGTGGCCAATTCATACACGTCACAAATGAATTATGAACCATTTTCCTAAAGTTTGAAAACAATCCGAGCTTATTTTCTCAGTTTTGGCTATTTGATGTGTGTTTTAAACTAAAATGACACTTTTATATTGAAAACACGTACTTCAAGTCATATTGACCACATCGTGTGTCAAATTGATATGTAGTCAATTTATACATATGAAAAATGAATCATGGATCATTTTCCTAAAGTTTGAAATCAATTTGAGACCGTTTGCACAATTTTGGTGATATGACATGCATTTTAAAATAAAATGACACTTCTTTATTTAAAACACGTACTTTGAGTCATACTGACTACATCAGGTTTTAGATTGAAATGAAGTCGATTCCTACATGTCACAAATGAATTATCAATAATTTTCCTAAATTTTGAAAATAATCTAAGTTCATTTTCTTAGTTTTGTCTAGTGACTTCAATTTCAAACTAAAATGACAACTTTATATTGAAAACACACACTTCAAGTCATATCAGTCACATCGTGTGTCAGATTGATGTACGATCAATTTGTACACATCACAAATGAATTATGGACTATTTTACTAAATTGTGAAAATAATATGATATTTTTTCTCAGTTTTGGCTATTTGATATGTGTTTTAAACTAAAATGACACTTTTATATTAAAAACACATACTTTGAGTCATACCGATCACATCGTGTGTCAGATTGGCTTGAAGTCAATTCCTAAACATGACAAATGAATCATGGATCATTTTTTTCTAAAGTTTAAAAATATACAGAGCTCATTTTATTAGTTTTGGCTATT
Source organism: Viscum album (assembly GCA_963277665.1). Classification (NCBI taxonomy): domain Eukaryota; kingdom Viridiplantae; phylum Streptophyta; class Magnoliopsida; order Santalales; family Viscaceae; genus Viscum; species Viscum album. The sequence goes on along the minus strand of OY728148.1, from coordinate 1,570,067,422 downwards.
TGATGTGTATTTTAAACTAAAATATCAATTTTTTTATTGAAAACACGTACTTCGAGCCATACTGACTACACCAGGTGTCAAATTTATGTGCAACCAATTCCTACATATCAAAAATGAATTATTGATAGTTTTAACAAAATTTAAAAATAATACAAGATTATTTTCTCAGTTTTGGCTATTTGATGCGTGTTTTAAACTAAAATGACACCTTTGTATTGAAAACACACACTTTAAGTCATACTGACCACATCGGGTGTCAGATTGAGATGAGGTAAATTCCTAGATGTCATAAATGAATTATGGATCATTTTAATAAAGTTTGAAAACAATACAAGATTTTTTGTTGGTTTTGGCTACTTCATGTGTGTTTTAAACTAAAATGAAACTTTTATATCGAAAATAAGTACTTTGAGCCATACCGACCACATTGTGTGTTAGATTGGAATGCGATCAATTATTTCACATGAAAAATGTATTATGGATTATTTTCCTAAAGTTTGAAAACAATCTGAGCTCGTTTTCTTAGTTTTGGTGATGTGACTGTGTTTTAAACTAAAATGACACTTATATATTGAAAACACACTCTTCGAGTCATACCGACCATATCATGTGTCAAATTAACGTGTAATCATTTTCTACATGTCAAAAATGAATTATTGATCATTTTTATAAAGTTTGAAAACAATTTGATCTCTTTTTCTCAGTTTTGGCTAGTGACATGCGTTTTAAACTAAAATGTCACCTTTATATTGAAAACATGCATTTCAAGTCATATCAGTCACATCGTGTGTTAGATTGATGTGCGGTTGATTCTTAAATATCAAAAGTGAATTATGAACCATAATCCCAAAGTTTTAAAATGACATGAGATAATTTTCTTGGTTTTAGCTATTTGATGTGTGTTTTAAACTAAAATGACATTTTTATATTGAAAACACGTACTTCGAGTGATACCGATTACATCACATGTCATATTAGAATGTGTAAAATTCATACACATGAAAAATGAATTATAGATCATTTTCCTAAATTTTAAAAACAATCACAACATTTTTACTTAGTTTTTGTGAAGTGACATGTGTTTTAAACTAAATGACACTTATATATTGAAAATACACACTTTGATTCATACCGACCACATCATGTGCCAGATTGACATGTGGTCAATTTCTACACATCACAATGAATTATGAATTGTTTTCCTAAAGTTTAAAAACAATCAATGCACATTTTCTCAGTTTTGTCCATTGACATGTGTTTTAAACTAAAATGACACATTTATATTGAAAACACACACTTTGAGTCATATCGTTCACATCATGTTTTATTTTCTCTTGAAAGGGAATTCCCCTGTGTGGCCTTTTCAAATCCTCCACACATAGAAATCCCCCTCCCCCACGAAGAGGTAACTCCCCTGAGGTAGTGCCCCAGCCAGAGAAGGAGCCATTTCCAGCCGAGATGGTAGAGCGTCCTAGAGGGTGACGACCCAACAGTGATGGTCCATCAAGCGATCCGTCAGCAATTGGGCCACACCTCATTTTTCCTACCCAGATGAGACTGGGTGACCAGACAAGGCGGGTGGATCCTGGGGGAGAGGCTCTCCCCAGATGCGGACTCCCAGGATTCGAACCCTGCACCTCCCAAATAATAGCGTCGATGTTCCACTCTCCTTCACCACCGCACCACCAACAAAGTGTCATATCGTTCACATTATGTTTCAGATTGATGTTTGGTCAATTTATACATGTCAAAAATAAATTATGGACCATTTTCCTAAAGTTTGAAAATAATACAAACTTGTTTGCTCAATTTTGGATAGTGATGTGTGTTTTAAAATAAAATGGAACCTTTATATTGAAAACACACACTTTGATTCATATCAGTCACATTGTTTTTCAGATTGATGTGTGGTCAATTATTACATGTCACAAATGAATTATGGAATGTGTCCCTAAATTTTGAAATCAATCCGAGCTATTTTTATTGGAATTGGCTATTTGAGGTGTGTTTTAAACTAAAATGACACTTTTATATTGAAAACACATACTCCGAGTCATACCAATCACATTAAGTGTCAAATTAATATTCAATCAATTTATACATGCTGCAAATGAATCATAGGTAATTTTATTAAATTTTGAAAACAATCCAAGATTATTTTATTAGTTTTTTCTGTTTGATTTATGTTTTAAACTAAAATGAAACTTTTATATTAAAAACATGCACTTCGAGTCATACCGACCATATAGGGTTTCATATTGACATGTGGTCAATTCATAGAAGTCACAAATAAATTGTGGATCATTTTCTTAAAGTTTTAAAGAAATCCAAGATCGCTTGATCATGTTTGGCTATGTGATACGTGTTTAAAAATAAAATTACACTTTTGTATTGAAAACAAGTACTTCAAGTCATACTGACCACATTTTGTGTCATATTGATGTAAGGTCAATTCCTACACATAAAAAAAGACTTATTAATAACTTTAATAAAGTATCAAAACAATATGAATTTTTTTTCTTGGTTTTGAGCATGTGACTTGTGTTTTGAACTAATGTGTAATTTTTAAAAAATAAGTATTAAATAAAAATGATAAGGGAATTCACTAAAAAAAGATAAAATGATGAGAAAATAAAATAAATAAGTAGTAGGAAGTAACCTCTTCATGATGTCTATATATATTCTGACACCATGTATTCTGACCATTCATTTCTAAACAAATTGATTTCTTCCATTATAATTCTCCTTGAGAAACATATCAAAAATAATATATAATCATTCTGATACTAATGCTTCACACACCAAATATATTTATATAGTCATAACCCATACTAGATCACCAATATAATAGGTAATCACCTAAATTTGATGTTAGAAAACATTCTGGCACCATATACCCTACCCACTAATCTCTTAAAAAATTTACTTCTTATTTTGAGTATGTAGATTGTTGGCAATCTTGGTAGTACTGAGAAAATATAGAAAAAAATTAAGAAATATTTTTAATGAAATTGTAATTACCTTAGGAAATTACCTATTTGGGGATGCTAGTCTTTTGATGGTATATGATATCTTTTATAAATTTTCAAACATAATACCCACAACCATTTTTATCTTATTTCATAGACTATAGAAACATTGACCAAAATAATTAAATTGTTTTGAAATATGTTTTGATAGATAATATTTCTATATATACCTTAATATGTTTCTATTTGAAGAAATCCATAGGCTTCTTATGTTTAGTGACCGAATTCATTCCATGATTCAGCCTATATTTATAGACTGCCCTATCATAACAAAATTATTATTAAAACACAAACTGAAACATATAATTTGAAGTTTATCTGCAGAGTATTGATTTTGGTGCATTACAAATTCACAATACACATCATGTGTGGTTGGTTTGATGGAAATCCATGCATTGAATCCAAAAAATAAATATTTGGGGTATCCAAATTGATTGCGATCAGTATCTAGTGCTTCCTAAAAAAATCAAATAATTAATAAAAAAAAGAAAAATATATTTTATGTGATTATATTATAGAGTTTTACCCCTACATTGTAGGCCTTAAAAAGAGTCAGTCATCTATTATTTTCTTCTCAAACACCTTGCTTAGTTCATATTTTTTTCTTATCAATTTCTTCCAACCCCAAAGAAAATTGTTCCTTAGAAATGATACATGAATTAATGAATCCAAAATCATGCTTTGTAGATTTTTCCCTTTATATAGTAGTAATATAAATTTATGTATAAAATATTAATAGTTATTAATGAACATAATAGATCATTTTTTGTACATAAATATTATGAAAATATACCATATGTATATATTTACAACTGAGACTCCCAACTATTCAAACTTGAGGACTCCATTTATACTCTTGAGACCAAACACATCTATAATGACATATCTAAATATTTATTCTTCATATTGAATGTAGGACACATCTCCAACTTTGAATGTGGTGTCTACATGAACTTGTAATGTTAATATATGCTGAAGTGGAACTAGTGGGGAGAAGGTACTCTTGGAAGGTCCTTTTGTCTTCTTAGTCGATTCATTGGATTTTCTTGATTAGACCTTCTGTTTCCCTATCATTTTATCCGTCTGTAATACCATACCTCACTTCAGACCCTTTTTCATCAATTGTTATAGGTTTTTCATTTATTTTTTTTGTTAAGGATATACCTCATGTATCTTTATAATATTAGACAACCATGTTAAGAAAGTTCCAATAGTATCATTGATCATTGAAATATCTAAATAATCAATTGGAATAAGAAACTCAACATTCAAATCTTGATCAAATTCAATCCACACTCTCATGTGATCTTTTGGGAATTATTTGATGTGTATCATGTATATCAAGATATTATACACCATACCCCTTGCAACAAGGTAGTGTGTGGGTGTTTCTAGATATAAATCACATACAAAATTTTCCTTTTTCTTAAAAAGTAATCCCCAGGAGTGGCCTTTTCAAACCCTCCACTCCAAGGAACCCTACTCACCACGAAGAGGTCATAATGACCCAGTTGGGAATGATCAGTTTCTAGTTAAGATGACAAAGTGTCCCATAGGGTAACACCTCAATCAACAATGGTTCGACACAACAATCCATCATCCAGGTGAAGTGCGCCCATTCTGCCCACCCGATGAGACATCGGGTGACCCGAGAAGAAGAGTGGTACATGAGAGGCGTAAATTATCCCAAGAGAGGGCTCCCAAGAATCGAACCCCAGATCTCACTGAACACCATTGTCATGGCCCTCGACCCTACACCACTATGCCACCACCGAAGTAGCGAAATGTGTATGCAGGTAATGAGGTATAAGTGAAGCCTCCCCACCTATGTGCCACACATCCCCATCAAGGCCCAAGGTGTCCAACCTTGGGCTTAGGCTAGTTCCCAATGGGGTAGAGGGGCCCATGAGAGGTTATAAGGGAATATAGTGCGCATTGCCTTTTGAGGGACTCAAACCCGAAACCTAGAGGTTAAGACGTCACCGCTAGTAACCAACTCACCCATGCCCCACGAGAAAATGTGTATTTAGGTAAAGAGGTATAGGTGCAACCTCACCACCTGTACACCATACATCCCCAACGAGGCCCAAGGTAGCCAAACATGGGCTTGGGCCAATTCCCAACAGGGTAAAGGGTCCAAGAGTCATTATTAAAGTAATCACAGGCGTTGCCTTGTGAGGACTCAAACCCAGAACCTCGGGGTCAGGGCGCCACAACTATAACCACTCCACCATGCCCCTACAGACAAACATGTATTCAGGTAATGAGGTATAGGTGTAGAATCACCACCTGCATGCCACACATCCCCAACGAGGCCCAAGGTGGCCAACCTTGGGCTTGGGCTAATTCCCAATGGGATATAGGGTCCAAGAGTCATTATTAAAGGCATCATAAGCATTGTCTTTCAAGGACTTGAACCCAAAGCCTAGGGGTCAGGGTGCCACAGCCGTAACCAATCCACCATGCCCCCATGGGCTCACATACAACTTTACCCTACATAATTTTATAAATATAAAGTTATTAAAAGTTTTTTGATTTACATTTATGAGAAAGAGTAATGAAAAAATTGATTACCATGGGTAAAGTATGTGGTTGTGAGGAATGACTATCCTCAAAGTTAGTGGGGTTATTTAGTTGTCAATGTGATGATCTTTGTTCCACTTTTAGTTCGCTTTGATCCTTTCACATATATTGGTTTTCCAAACCAGACTGGATAATAATATCTTGAAAATCATTTATTTTCACCCACAATCCTTTCATCATCTGATATGTATCTTTTTGTAGTTTTTTATTCTCAAAATATGTTCTAGGAGACATTCAAAAACCTACACGTCTAACATGAACATATTGTTCTTTCCAATTCAAAGCTACTAAAAGTATATTTTCTTCAGGTACGGTTTCTGATGATTCTTGTGTCTAAACTATACATATGAAAATAAATAAATATTTTTATATAATACTATTATAAAGTATAATTAATTACTATTATGTTAAACTTACACATGTTTCTCATACTGATTTTGTATTTTAATAAACTAGTTTACCCTTTTTATTTACACATATGTGTATCCATAGCACATGATGTGGGATGGAAGTGGATTTAGATTTCGATTCATCAATCCACATATAAAAAAGGAACATATGTAGTTTTATATCATATAAAACTTTTATTGTAGATTTAAAATGCAAACCACTTTATTCTATAGTGAAGCATACCTCATCCTTGCTTTGTGATAGGGGTATATTCATTTTGATTCACGTTGTTTATTTTCATTATTCCTTTACTGTTTCATAAATTATTATTTTTGAATCAAATTGGATATAATAAATAATGTCAAATAATATATTATCTACTAAAATATAACTGAAATGATTTCTCATCATTATGATTGATGAAAGTATTCCATGTTTTTTGATTTATAATGTGAGTATAAGCAACTGGTGGGTGGGGCTTTACTTTCCCCTCAACATCCCTAAGATGAAACTCGGTAAGAAGTGTTCAGAAGCCTCAATGGCATTTTCCAGTGGCCATTAAGAAATATTTATTAAGGAAATCATCTAAAATAAAAAAATATAATTATTAATGAAATGTAAATCAATGTTCCATTATATAATTTTTTGGTAAAATAGAGAAATTATATTGTAACATTACTTTAATTATCTCCAAAGGGTTTTATTTGTTACAGGCTGGACATGGCACCAAAAATCTATATCAATTGGCACATTAATTCTCACCGTAACCCAAAAATAACTAATGAAAATTTACTTGTTGGGGTTAATAGGTTTTCCATGTTGATTCTATCCAACATCAAATTTTATACCCTTACCACTTACCTTGACAATTTTAGTCAACACAGTGATACTATGTCGTTCTTGTTTTTTTCATAAACATGTTGTTGATCCCTTAATAATTCTATAGTTTCATCATCAACTTGATATTCTTCCATGGGATTGGTAACATCATCATGTGGATAAGTCATTGTCTATATGAGTATTCAAACATTTAATTTAGATTATATCAATATATTAGATAACACATAATATTATGAGTAAAATCATAATAAATTAATTTTTTTTTCACATGCTCATTGAACTCTCTTTATTTTCTTTAAAGGTTGAAGGAAGTTGAGGATCCAAATCTCATCTTTGTGGTACCCTCTAATGTATAATACATTGTTGATATTGGGACTACTATGAAATGATTTTGATCTCCCAATGAAAGAGTTATCCTCGATTGAATTTTCATCTAACCCTATAGTTGTATTAGTTTCCAGTAGTACAATTGACCAATTCTTATTTTCTAGATCCGATACACAAGAATCCTACACTACTTGTTATTACATTATAAATATCTCATACTTATACTATTTAAAGAACCTGTGTGATAATTTGTTTTAAACAAGGTTTTTGTATTTGTCGATAACTAACCTTTTATATAAGAATGTTTTTGTTATTCAAGATCAGACCCAGTCCATCATAATGAGATTTTTAAGAAAGTTGAAAGTTTTTGAAAGTTCAAACCCAAAACTAAACGGGGAGAAAAGTTTTATTTTTGAGAAAGATGTTTTCCAGACTGAGAAGAATCAAACTTAGAGTATCAGACCAAGAATTATAGGACATAGAGGTGGTAAAAAAGATGATGTTTTTGATTGGACACACCATTGATCTCAGGTTCATTGGTATGGATTTCAAGATCTATTAGACTTGGATTTTGTTAGAAAGTCAGAGGTTGTTGAGTGAAGAAGTCGTAATGTTACTGAAGAGTTTTGAAAGAAAATAATGAAGTCAGTACTAGAAGGTTTTCACACTTTCTAAAACAAAATTAGACGATGATTTTATAGTTATGAAGTTCTCACAAATCATGAAAACTATCAAGATAAAAGATTTTGAAGGAAGAGAGGAATTATAAATATTGTATAGATTCAAGAAACCCAGACACTGAAGATCAAATCTATAAGTACTAGACAAAAAATCTTGTTAGAAGTTATAATGTGTAAAGCTAATGAAGTTTAAAGAATGTAAAAGTTACTAAGTAGAGTTATCATCAGATGCAGAACAACATAATGAAGAATCCATAGTAATGATAATTCCATCATTATGAGGATTCCATCAGACTAAATCTGAGGAGTAAGTTCATCATAATGAGAAGAGAAATCTAAAGTTGAGGAAGTTTATCATAATGATCAGTACAAGATAGTCGGATCATAATAAGATGAAGATAGTCAGATCATAATGAGCAGAGAAAGAAATTCAGATTGTGGTGAGATGAAGAAGTTTCATCATAATGAAGTTGAGGAAGTTACATTGGAATGATGATGGGGAATTTAATCAGACTTAAGAAAAGTTAGTATGTTTGAGAAGACCAATTTCAAAGAAATATTTATAAGGTTTAAAGAAGTCAAAGTTTAAGTTTAAATGTGAGTGATTTTCAGAGTTTTAAAATTTGGGAGAGTGGGGAAAGTTTTCAAGTTTTATGCCTTTTACATTCTAAGTTGTATATAAATAGTTTTTCATTTCATTCAAATTTTGTAACTTTTCATGCAAGAAAAAAAGGCAGAGCACTGAATAATTTGAGTGAAAGTTCTTTTTAGACATAGATATCATTATAAAGATCATACATCTATTGTTTTGTTTATCAGACTGAGAAAAATCATATTGATAAGATTAGATTGAGTCAATTGGACTAAGGAAGATTGTATTGAACATTTGAGAAGAGTTTAAGAAGTGTAGATTGAGAAAGAGAGAATCATATTGAGTTGATTTGACCGAGTTGATAAGATTGTGTTCATAAGAATGAATTACATCAAACTCAGGTTCATTAGACCTAGGAACCATTGTGGATAAAATTTAACAAAATATTTATTCTTTTATTTTAGATCATTTTTTTGAAATAAACTTTGTAAATTGACAGGATTCAATATAATCATTCCTATTGGGAGATAGAATGTGTCTAAAGGGAGTTAGAAAAATTTGTATTCACTTATTATTAATGGTGAATTTCCATAAACCCACAAGAGTGGTTATGGAAAGGATATAAGTTATCACACTAAGGCCAAACCTTGTAAATATAATGTGCTTTACTTGATTTTATATTTTTTCATGCATTAGTATTTACAAAAGATGATAAGTATATGAACTCTAACATGTTGCAGGGGTTAAGTTTTAAAAAGTATTGAAACTTATAAAAAGTTAACAACTGATTCAACCCCCCCAGTTTTTATTCAATTATTTATAAATTCAATCAGTATTAGAGACAAAGGTTACCATATTGAATCATTATCACATATAATATCAATTCTGTCAACAGTAGAGGTATTCCTAAATTTGATGGAAAAAAATATTATTGATGAAAGGATGATTCCTTATCTCCTATCTCTTTTCCTAGAAGTTGTTGATGATACTATAATTGGTTTTACACCTATTTAGAAGTATTACCTGATGAATTTGCTAATAAGAGAAATATATATGTTGATGGAAAATCTAAAAATGATATCCTTATATACTTATTATATTTTTTTTCAGAAGGTGATGCATATCAAAACATTAAAGAGTATATGGGACAAGTTGGAAAGTATTTTTGAAAGGAATACTAAAGTGAAGGAAGAAAAGCTACAAATATGGTGTAGTAAGTATGATGACACCAAAATGAGAGATAAAGAAACTATTGATGAATACTTCACCAGAGTAAATGAAATTATTTGCAACATTATAGGATTTGGTGATGTCCTAGAAGATTGAACAATTGTGAAGAAACTTATGAGAAACTTTCTATACAAGTTTGATTCTAAAATTTACTCTTTATAAGATATGGATGATTTATCTCTTGATGAATTTCATAATTTTCCTTTTGCATATGAAATGAGGAAAGCTACAATGTTCAAAAAGAATATGAAATATTAAATGGATTTTGAAGCCATGTGAAAAATGAAAATACAAGATACTGAAGATGTTGATCCTTATGACTTCGAAGATAAAGAGGATGATGAGTTGAATGACAAAATCATGTCTCTTATATCCAAGAACAATCAAAGAGTAAGAGGAAAGTATAGAGGTAATCTTCATCTCAATTTTTTTGAGTGTGGTGGAATCAGAAACTTTATTATGAATTATCCCAAGAAGAAATTTGGAGAATATTAAGATGATTCTAATGAAAAATATCGATGGAAGAAGTGAAGAACAAGTTATAAAGAAGAAAAGTAATCTAACAAATATAAGAAGTTCATGGGAGGAAAAAGAAGTATGTTGAGTAAGAAAGTTGAATAAGACTCAACTAGAAACAATTCTTCAGGGGATGAATGTTTAGAAATGTTCAGAACATTTACTACAAAAGTTGAGAAAGTTGAAGACTCCTCAAATAGTGAAGAAGAAGGAGGTGAAGAATATTACAGAGAGTATCATCTTAGAACATAACTTCTTTCATGTATCGAGCAAAAAAAAAATCTCTTAATAAAAAAATCAGAATGATAAATAAATACAATGAAAAGTTTTTAAAGAAAATATTACATTAAGCAGGAGGATGGATACATTTAGTATATCTTAAGTTACAAACTAAGAATTGATGAATAGGGAAAGATGATTAAAGATCTCAGTAAGAAGTTGGAATCTAAGGAATAAGAAGTTAAAAAGTTTCAATCAAAACTTATTGAGTCCAAAAGTACCTTGAGGAATATGAACGAAAATTTTAACAAATATACGAAAGTAAAATTCAAGACTTATAAAGTTACTAAGAAGGCTCAAAATAAGAATTAGGTGAAATACTCACTCACCAAAAATAATGTTTCATTTGATTATTCTAACATTTTAGGTTCCAGAAAAGGTATTGGGAGAGCTTGGGTAGAGAAAGGATGTGAGAAACTTATCACATCTACAAAATTTGAAAACTCACTTAGAAGGAAAGATGAACCATGTCCTAAGTATGATAGAGTAAAAAGAAGTTATCAACCACAATAAAGTTTCTACACATAAAGATCTTACTTCAATATAAAATCAATATTTGATGTCTATTTATAGTGTTGTGGAATCTATGGGTATAGGGTTTGTAATTGTTGGCATAACTTGTCACTTCTAAAAAAAATATTTGAAAAAATTAAAAGCAATAGTGGAAGAAGGATGAATAACTTTACTAACCCACACAAAGTTAGAAAAGAAAAATCTGAATATGTTAGAAACCTTCCAACTAAAAATAAATTTCAATGTTTGGAAGGAGTTTATGGAAGATGTGATGAGTCTGATTATCATACTGAAAGATATATGACACTCTTTCAAGAACAAGTTTCTTATGGTAGAAAATAAAAGGAAGATGAAATAAAGAAAGTTAAATAATGATCTTTTATTGTTGAGAAAACTTTAAAATAAAGTAAAAGGGACAAACCCTATATACTTGATAGTGATTTTTCTTCACATATAACATGTGATATAAAAATATTGAAGCATGTAAAAATTTATGATGAAGGAGCAGTTACATTTGGTAATGATAGTTCCTTAAAAATTAGAGGAATCAGAATGACTAATATTAAAGGAGAAAAGTTGAAATCTAAGGAAGTTTTATTTGTTGATGGGATAAAACAAAACTTACTTAGTGTAAGTCAACTTTGTGATGATGGAAAATAAGTGATCTTCAGAAAATATTCTTGTATTATCAAAAGTTTGAAATATGAAAAAGTTATTACAAAAGGAGAAATAACCAGTGTGGATCTCTTCCGAATAGAATAGTTTTATAAATCATGTTACTTTAGTATTGAATATGAAAATAATTTGTGGCACCGAAGACTTGGCCAACTTGGGAAGAAAAACATGAACATAATTTCTAAATTTGATGATGTCTATTACTTTCCATGATTGAAAAGAAGATATGAAGATGTTTTTGTTACTTTTAAAAAATGGAAAATGACAAACAAAAGTCATAAGGGTTGACATTTAATCTACCAGAACTCTTGACCTTATTCATTTTGATTTATGTGGACCCATGATACATTAATAAAAAAAAGTAGATTTATACTTCATCACTTTTATTGATGATTTCACTTGGATGAAAAAAATCATGTTTATGAAACATAAGTCAGAGGCTATAGAAAATTTCAGGTTTTTCAGAAAAATAAGCTGAGAAAGAAATGGGAGTTTATACAAATAAGTTGAGAAAATAATGGTACCAAATTCACAAGAAATAATTTTAAAACTTATCTATGAAATCATGGTATTAAACATTAGTATATTTCTACCTATACTTCACAAAAAAATGTATTAGAAGAAAGAAAGAATAAAATTTTGGTAGAAATGGGAAGAAGTATGTTAGTAGAATACAAAATTTACAAGTTCTATAAAAAAGAATCTATTAGTACTACTATACATGTTAAAAATAGATTCTTGTTGAGACTGAAAACCAACATGAATTCTTATGATATGTGGTATTACAAAAAATCTTCATTGAAGTACTTCAAAGTTTTTGGAAGTCCATGTTTACTTAAAATCAAAAATCTGGATCTGGGAAAGTTTGATGAAAAATCTAAGGAAGGAATTTTTTTGGGCTATTCACCAAATATAAGAAGTTATAAATGTTGGAATAAAAATTTACAAAGGTTTTTTTCACTCATATGATGTGAAAGTAATTGAAAATCAAAATTCTTTAACAATAGTTATTGATAATGTTGAGTAGGATAAGTTGGAGATTTCCAATGATATTAGAAGTAAGTAAAAACATCCTTATCAATATTCAAGAGAATCATGTGATGATAAAAGTTCACCTGGAAAAGAAACTTTGAAATTTCCTACCTTATAAATACATGTTGAGTCCAAAAACATTATTGGAAATCAGAAGGCTCTAATTTAGAACAAAATAAATTTAAGATTAGAAAATCAGACTTTACTTATCTCAAAAGTTAAAACAGAATCAGTTTTAGAATTTATTCAACAAAAAGAATGGATGGATGCTATAAATGAAGAATTAGATCAGATTGAGAAATATAAAACAGGGGAACTTGTTCTATGGCCAATATTTTTTTTTCAAAACCAAATGGGTTTAACAAAACAAGTTAAATGAACATGGATAAGTTTCAAGAAACAAATCCATGCTTGTTTGTAAAAACTATGCATAGGTGTAAAGTGTTTATTTTGAAGAAACTTTTTCCCTAGTTACAATATTAGAAACTATTATAAATTTTTTATCAATGGCCGCACATTGAGATTACAAAGTTTATTAGATGGATGTAAAGTCATCTTTCTTAAATGGTGAGATTGAGGTAGAAGTTTACATTTCACAACCTTGTGGGTTTCTACTTGATGAGGATGAATATTTTTTTGTAAAATAAAGAAATATTTGTATGGGATGAAACATGCTTCATGTTCTTGGTATTGAAAACTTGACAATTGTTTGAGAATGTTGATTTTTTCTAAAGTAAAAGTTGATAGAAACTTATATGTGAAAGATGTTGACTCCGTAACTCTAATTGTAATTGTTTACATGGATGATATGATTTTTTATAGGGATATATAATATTTTTTTAAAACATTTTCTGAAGAAATAAAGAAGAATTTTGAAATTTCAATGCTGGGATAATTAACTTTCTTTCTTGGCCTACAAGTTCAACAAAAAGAAAAATATATTTTCCTATATCAAGAAAAGTATGTTAGGGAATTGTTACAAAAGTTTTTCATGGAATAACCCAAATAAGTTTCTAATACTATCTCGGTAAGAAAAAATTTGAGTAAATATGATTATATAAAAAGTATGAATTAGAAAGAATTTCAGAAGCTAATAGGAAGTCTACTTTACCTTACAACCTCAAGACCTGATATTATTTATGCTATGAATTTGTGTTCCAGGTATCAAAGCAATATGAAAGAATCACATATGTTGGAAGAAAAAAATAATTATGAGATATGTCAAAGGAACAACTTCACATGGGTTGTTATATAAAAAAAATAGTGAGATGAAGTTTCATGGTTATACTGATACAAATTGGGCTAGAGATTGTAATGATAGAAAATAAAACTCAGGAGGAACATTTTTCTTGGGTGAATGTTGTGTGAGTTGGCATAGTAAGAAACAAATTTCAATAACTTTAAGAAAAGATGAATCCTAATATGTTATATCCAATGAGGCTTTCACTCAAATGTTGTGGATGAAAGTTCAGTTGGAAGACTTGAAAGTAAAAGTTTCTAAACCATTAAAGATACTTTGTGATAATCAGAGTGCAATTGATCTTTCTAAAAATCATGGTTATACTGATACAGATTGGGCTATAGATTGTAATGATAGAAAATCAACCTCAGGAGGAACATTTTTCTTGGGTTAATGTTGTGTGAGTTGGCATAGTAAGAAACAAATTTTAGTAACTTTAAGAAAAGATGAATCCTAATATGTTGCAGCTAATTAGGATTTTACTCAAATGTTGTGGATGAAAATTTAGTTGGAATACTTGAAAGTGAAAGTTTTTAAACCATTGAAGATACTTTGTGATAATCATAGTGCAATTGATCTTTTTAAAAATCTTTTCCAACATTCAACATCAAAACACATTGATATAAAGTTTCAATTTATAAAATAGAAAGTTGCTATTGGATATTTTTTTCTAGAATATATCTCAAAAAAGTATCAAATTGTTGATATCTTCACACAGGCAACATCGAAAGAAAGTTTTGTTGAGTTGAGGCTGCAATTTTATGTTCAACCTCCTCCAATGACATTCTAAATATCTTAAGTAATTTCTCCACTATGCTTTAGATTATGTTGACAAAGGGGGATAGAAAATAACAAATTTTTTAATTTGTAAGAAGTTTTTTAATTATCTTTCTTTAATTAATCTAAAGCTGTGGTTATCATAAAATGGGGGAGATAAAAAGAAAAGTGAGAGAAAATGAAAAGTGAGGAAATTTTACCTTAACATCGCCACATAATTTTCTTTCCACCGAGGGATGTAATTCCTTAAAAACATTACTTTATCTATTAGTGTGGTGTCAGGACACTTTCTTTTGAGAAAAGATATGTTTTGATAAAAGCTCAAAAACCTTGAGTTGTGAAAAAATTTCTAAGAGTTGGAAAAGTTATTTATGAGAGTTGTCAATAAATCAATATGGGGAGATTGAATAACCTTTGTGATAATTTTTTTAAACAAAGTTTTTGTATTCGTTGAAAACTAATATTTTTGTATAAGAATGTTTTTGTTATTCAGAATTGGACCTAGTCCATTGTAATGAGCTTTGTAAGAAAGTTAAAAGTTGTTGAAAGTTATAACCCAAACCTGAAGGGGGATATAAGTTTTGTTTTTAAGAAATATGTTTTCTGGACTTAGAGAATTGGATTGAGAAGCATCAAACTCAAAGTATCAGACTGAATAGTACTAGATGCAGATGTGTTTTAAAAGATGAAGTTTTTGATTAGACACACCATCGATATAAGGTTTATCTATATAGAGTTCAATATATATTGGAATTGGAGTTTGTTAGAATGTTAGAAGTTTCCAAGTGAATAATTCATAATGTTGCTAAAGAGTTTTGAAAGAATATAGTGAAGTCAGTCTTAGAAAGTTTTCATACTTTCTAAAAAAATTAGATGATGTTTTTCTATCCATAAAGTTCTCAAAAATCATGAAAACTATCATGATAAAAGATATTGAAGAAATTTAGGAATAATAAATATTTTATTAGTTTCAGAAACTTGGACACAGAAGATTGGATCCATAAGTACTAGACACAGAAGTTTGTTAGAAGTCAGAATGTGTAAAGCTGATGAAGTTTGAAGAATGTCAAAGTTCATGTGTAGAGTTATCATAGGATATATAAAATTATAATGAAGAATGAATCATAATGATAATTCCATCATTATGAGGATTACATTAGACTGAATCTGAGAAGGAAGTTCATCGTAATGAGCAGAGGAAGCTAAAGCTGAGTAATTTAATCTTAATGAGCAGTGAAAGATAGTCAGATCGTAATGAGATAAAGATAGTCAAATCATAATGAGCAGAGAAAGAAAGTCAAATCCTGGTGAGATGAAGAAGTTTCATCATAATTAATCTAATAAAGTTACATCGGAATTATGTTGAAGAAGTTAATTGAACTAAAGAAAAGTTAGTATGTTTAAGAAGACTAATTTTGAAGAAATCTTAAGAAGGTTTGAAGAAGTCAAAGTTGAAGTTTAAATTTGAGTAATTTTTAGATTTTTGAAATTTGGGAGAGTAGGGAAATTTTTTAAGTTTCTTTCCTTTTCCATTCTGAGTTTCATATATATAGTTGCTCAGTTCATTCACATTTTGAAACTTTTCATGCAAGCATAAAAGGAGGAGAACTGAATAATTTGATTGATTTTTTTTCGATGGAGATCTCATTAGAAAGATCATAAATCTATTGTTTTATTTATCAAACTGATAAATATTGTATTGAGAAGATTATATTGAGTTGATAGAACCGAGGAATATCATATTGAGCATTTGAACAGAGTTTGAGAAGTTCATATTGAGAAAGATAGAATCATATTGAGTTGATTAGACCAAGTCAATTGGATTATGTTCATCAGACTTAAGGCCATCAGACTCAGGTTCATCAAAACCAGGAAACATTATGTTGTTTTGAAATAAACTTTGTAAACTGATGGGAGTCAATATAATCATTCCTATCAAGATATAGAAGGTGTCTAATGGGAGTTAGTACAAGTTGTATTCACTTATTCTTAATAGTGAATTTTTATAGACCCACGAGAGTGGCTATGACAAGGATGTAGGTTCTCACACTGAGGCTGAACCTTGTAAATATCATGTGCTTTACTTTATTTACTATTTTTTCATGCGTGATTATTTACAAAATATGATAGGGATATGAAATCTAAAAAGTTTCAAGGGTTAAGTTTTAAAAATTATTGAAACTTATAAAAAGTAAAAAACTGATTCAACACCCTTCTCATTTGTTTTCCAATCCCTTGGAAATTCACCCTTCCACACTGGAATCCACCTTCAAAAATACCAATTCATCAACTTTCACTGCACTCCTATTATCAACCCATTTGAAATGGAAAAACGGCATTTGAAATGTTGTATTACCCAACACATATATCTATTTGATAATGATAAAATATGACATTTTTTCAAAAATTAGGTTTTTATCATTGGAACCAGATATGTGCATCGCTTTTTCCAAAATCTTAACTCTACTATTTTGCATCATACTATGATCATCATGTTATTTTGTATAGAACATATAACCATTAATTAAAAAACCAGTGAACGATGTAACATTTACATTTGGTCTCTTGGATAGCCATCGAAGTCATTCGAGAATTGAATTCATATTTTCAAATAACTCCTTATAAATATGATTTCAAAACCATACTATAAACTATTGATTATGTGTATTTTATATCCATCCTTCAACCCTTGATGGATTCAAATGTATAAAAATTTCTTTGTGGGATTCAACATATGGATGAACATCTTCACTATTATGTAAAATGTAAAGGTGAGATTTCTCTTACTCTATGATGGTAATTGTAACAACATATCTTCCATAAATCCCTTTTCCCATAAGGTGTATACTGTGATGAGACTTTGGGATACCAATTATATAAACACCTGATAGGTAATTAGTACAAAATTAAACAACTTCTCCAATAATATATCATTCTTCAATACAACCTCCTGGATGACTTTTATTCATGATGTAATCTTTCAAAATTTTTATATACCATTCAATGGGTACATCCATCTATAATGGACATGATCACATAGTTGAACCTCTTTAACCAAGTAAACCATTAGGTAGACCATTATATCAAATAATGATGGTGGGAAGAACATATTTAATTCACATAATATGACCACACCATCCTTATTCATGATTGGAAACTTTTTCAGGTCTATAACTATACTGCATATGGATTTGAAAAAGAAGTAGAGACTGGTTAATATATATCATACATTTTTAGGTAGAATTAAATATAAAGCAATGAGCATCAAATCTTGCATCAAAACATGACAGTTATTTAAATTTAGTCCCAATAACTTAAAATTATTCATTGAAACAATATTATTGATATTTGATGAGTACCCCTATGAAAATTTTATACTATTAAGGAAAATGAAAATTTGCAATTTTTTTGTCTATATAGAGTGAAAGACAATGAAGGAATAAAAATACAACTTTTACCCATAATCGGTACTAACTCTTACTTTATCCCCATGTCAATCATGTCCAACCTATCCTTGATTCCATATTTTGTTTTTCCAGGAACATTTAGTAATACGACAATAACACTATCAAATATATATTTTTATAGATGCATGAAATCAAGAAAATGTCTGACGTATAAACAATTTCAGTGCACTAATTCAAAGAAAATTGATCACTTATTCCAACTTGATTTTGTTAGGTTTTTTGAAAATGGTTTACCCAAAACAATTTCAATATCTTTTACTTTATCAAATAATTGATCAACCATTAATAGAGATAGTGTTGTACGTTGTTCAGTATTCCCATCGAATGCTATCTACTTGGATTGGTATTTATGTCATAAAGGTTAATATGTATGATTCCTAAAAATACAGTCTTTGAGGAATGTTTCAACTGAATCGAGTGTGTGAATTCTTCACAAATAGGACACCCCAATATTACTTTAATTCAATAGCCTGAAAAATTTCCATAAGTAAGAAATTCATTTATCATCCCATACAACATGACCCTCAATGTGAATTCTTAACTTATATGTGTATCATACATTTTAAAACCTATATCCCACATTAATTTTAGATCTTCAATCAATGGATCCAAATAGACATCAATAAAATTACCAAGTTGTTTTGGCCTAGATATAAGAAAACACAACATAATGTATTTGCGCTTCATGCATAACCATGGTAGAAATTTATAATTTACCAACATAACTGGCCATGTACTATGATTACTACTCTATACACCAAAAGGATTTATTCTTTCTATAGATAACACAAGATGGAAGTTTCTTGGATCATTTCCAAATTCAGGATACTCACAATCAATTTTCTTCCATTGAGGAGAGTATGCTGGATGATGTAGTTTCCAATCTTTAATTCTTGTATCCCTGTGCCATGTCAATCATCTCACACTTTCATGACATCCATATATTCTTTTAAACCATGTAATGATAGAAATTTCCATACAACTATCAATTCACACCACACTTAGGGAATTTTATGATTGATTCATGGTCCTTGATAAATAATATGGAATCATTTGGACAAGCATATATATATTTATAGATCATTCCCATTGAATGTAATATTCATTTTGTGTTATATGTTTTATAAGGAAGTTCATTTTTTTCTTGAATCATATCATTCTGGAGACCAAGTAGTTTTATAAATTTGGTATCGCTCCATCTTTTACCACCTTTCAAATTATATAACTTCAATAAAGCTGACAATGTTGTGTATTTAGTAAAAATAGTATACAATGGTCTCTTAGAAAAACTATTTAACTTATTAAAAAACTTTGGAAAATCATAATGGTCATTTTAAATTTACATTTTCATTTCTTCTATAAAACCTCCATCATCATTTACGCTAATATTCATATCAAATGATCCATAAACCACATTATCATCCAAATTAGTGTCCATGTTTAGTTTTTCCCTGAGTTTAGTCTAATATTTGTATCCCTAATCTATTCCAAGAAAAATCAAATGTTCTTATAACTATTCTAGACTAATTTTTATTGAATAATAACAATGTAAACACAGATAAAGGATCTGCGAAGGGTCGTATGTATGATCTATTAAAAAATTGATGAACTCTTTAACTCCATCTTCATGATCTTTTGTCATACGATCAACATGCATCCATTTTTGATTCATATTCATCCTATTGGGTTCATAAAATATTCATTTTATACAATAAATAAACAAATAAACATAATATATTCATAATCAAAGGATAAATTTATAGATAATTCTAATAAGTGGAACCCAACATTTTAATGTTATTAGTTATGATTTTTGAAAATTTATCATTTCACACAAGGATGACATAAAAATAAATAACCCGGGGTAAACATGTGGCTATTGGTCTAGGTTCTTGATTTGATATTGTGTGGGACAAAAAGGTGGTAATAAATATATTGATAAAAAAATTATTTATTATTGGATGGAAGAATTCCCTTGGAAATTATTATTCTTGATTTTCATTTAATTGTGACATGGATTTCTAAATTTATTTAAAAAAATCTTTTCTTGCAACATACAAGGTCATGCAATCACCAATTTTGACACAGGGCCAAGGAGCTTGAAATTTCATGAAAAAATAGATGAAACTATTATTGACAAAAAAATAAAGTTGGATTCCATGTTAATATATTTTTTAGATTATTCTAGACCATGTATTATTGTAATACCTACAAATATATTTATACTATAACCCACTGAGGAACCCCTAGTTCAAAAATAGTAGACTTATCAATATTAGGTATAAAACTCTATTCAATTTCCTTTAAAAAACCAAAAATACTTTCCATTAATAAACATTAAAAAAATACAGTTAGTATAGATTTCACATCATTGAGATCCAAAACATTCTAATTACACCTCTAACAATGACACATATCACTATAATCTATCTCTCATATATAGCATCCAAAAACTTTATAGGTATATCCAAAAGAGTATACCCATTATTAATAAAATTCATACCACATGTATGGTTAGGGGAGATTACAATAAAATCTATAAAATTATTCCACTATCTTCTAATCCTATATTTGTTCGAGATAAATGTGTTTTAAATTAGAACTTTTTATGGGTGACACTCAAACCATTCCTAACGATACATAATAGATCAAAATAATAATAATATTGTGTGTATGGATTAATCAAAACAAGTACTGTTATGAATAAGAAGATGAAACTTATACATAACCACAGACATCAAACTATGACTAAAATTTTCCTTTTCCACCCCTCATATTTAAGGTAAATAGATAATAAAATGAATCTGAAAAATCATTTTCTCAATATCTATATTAAATAAAGAAAACTCACAAAACCTTCAGTTTTAAATGCCTACTTAGTGCCCATTTTTCATAATTCTAACATTAAATTCTCCTGATACATTTTAAACACTAAAAAATACCTTTTATATGTGGGTTTTAGCTTTCAAAAATTAATTTTAATGAGTTTTACACATTCCAGCACTCATTTATTTAAAAATCCTTAAAAATTTCATGAGTATTCAACAACTCAATATTCCATTTTCACCAATGTCATTCAATGTCAATCAAACCAACACACAATATTACTATTTATTCATATGAAATAAGGTCCATGCCTCTAAATAATGTTTTAAATCTATATGATCTCTAAACAAATCCAGAATAGTCAAGAATCATATAAAACGTTTAAAATAAGTAATTTCATATTATTTTTCTCAATCAAAACACATCCCAACACTAAATTCAAACACAAAAAAAAATGGAAAAAAATAATTAAATAAAAAACTTACAAAATGAATTAAATCATTATTAAAACCCTTTTAAATTTACGAGTACAAACAAAAAAACAATATCAACTAAAAAAAGGAAGATTTAAATCTAAGCCGTTAGAAAAAACAAAGTTTTGAAAATAGACCCGAAACCAAACAAGGAATAAAACCTCTAACAAGTTCAAGAGAGTAGAATGTGGATTATCTAGTTTCCAATGATGGGTGAACCACCTCTATTTATAAGCCAATCACCTCACTCAGACCTATCAGTAAAGGTCGCTTGACATGGCCATCACAAACCACTCATTCTAGCCAAAACGGATAACCCCAAACACCTCAGTGAGCATAATGTTGATTATCCAATTTCCTCACCAAGTGAAGGAGTGACCTCAGAATCCAACCCTCATTGTTCCACTTAGATTATATTTAGAGGGGGAATCACCCTAGCGTTGTCATTCTAGAGAGATTAGGAGAAATC
This sequence comes from Viscum album, assembly GCA_963277665.1. Taxonomy (NCBI): domain Eukaryota; kingdom Viridiplantae; phylum Streptophyta; class Magnoliopsida; order Santalales; family Viscaceae; genus Viscum; species Viscum album. The sequence goes on along the minus strand of OY728148.1, from coordinate 1,570,045,484 downwards.
CTTGATACTCATGAATTTCAGTTCACATCATGGCTGAGTTTAGTATGAAGAGAGACGATCGAAGACATAGATAAATAAGAAAGGAGGAGAAAAAAATAACATACCTTAGATTTGAGAGTTGATTTGTCCGAGAGAAGATCGAGGGAGAGTGGCGATAGAGATGAAATTCTATGAGATCTTGAACGATGAGATGAAAATTGATTCAGTTGGGGTTCTTTTTAAAAGACTAGGGAAGGTTTTATCAGCGCTTTCAAAAAAGCATTGATAAAGAGGGGTTTTATCAGTGCTAAAATAATAAATGTTGATAAAGATATATCTTTATCAGTGCTAAAAAAGCACTGATAAAGAGATACATAATTAATTGTAATATTACAATTAATATAATTAAAAATTTAAATGTATATAATTATAAATAAATAAATAAATATAAATGTATATAATTATATATATATATACATTAAAATAATTGTAAATATGTATTTATAAATATAATTATAGATATATATTTATAATTATAACTATAAATAAATATATTTGTAAATATATTTATAAATAAATATATTTGTAAATATATTTATAAATATTTGTATATAATTATAGATATATTTATATCATTATATATATTTATATAATAATATATATATTTAATAAATAAATATAAATATAAATATAAATATAAATATAAATATTGTAAATATATTTATTATTTAAATATATTTATTATAATTTTATAATTATTTAAATATTTAATTATTTATTTATAATTATATAAATATTTTTTTTTAAAAATATTTATTTATTTATAATCATAAATATATAATTTTATAAATATAGTAAACATAAATTTATAAATATATTTATTTATAAATATTTATTTACAAATATATTTTTAACATTATTAATGAATATATAATCTAAAACGCATGAATCTTAAAAATGAGTGAAATTGAATAATTAAAAATGAGCATACTTTAAAAATATTGAAAAAATGGATAAGTTTTATTAATTATAAAAATTATTAAAAAAATAAAATATGGATATATATTGAAATAAAGATGAATACATATTGAAAATATTTAAATATAGTAAATAAATATGTATAAATAAATATTATAAAATGATTAAATTATAAAAAAAATAAAAATAAGAAATTTTAAAAATGAATAAATAATACTAACTGAGATAATATTAAATAAAATAAATAAAATTTACTGATTAAAAACATAATATATTAAATATATTATGTTACTAAATAAAATTATAAAATGAATATTAAAATTTGAATAAATTCCATAGATATTAGGTGTGTGTGTTTCTATATAAGATTTCATTAATTACATAAATATTTGTGTGTGTGAAATTAATGTATACATAAAACGTACAGGTTTGTTATATGTTAAATTGAATAATGACATTATACAATATGTAGCGTCTTTTGATGAAATAAATAATAATAAGAATGAATACATTTAAAAAAATGAATAACTGTTATTTATTATATGGATAATTTTAAAAAATTAAAATGAATATTTATATATGTTAAAATAAAAACGAATACATATTAATTATATAAATTACAACCATATTGAAAACATTAAATGTTAATGAAAAAACATGTATAAATAAATATTAGAAAATGGATAAAATTACAAAAACATTGAATAATGAAAAATTGAAAATGAATAAATTAAAAAAATATTAAATATATTAATGAATAATTATGTATGAAAAACATTAAAAATGAATAAATTACAAAAATATTAAAAGAATAAATATTTAAAATCTATAAATTATAAAAAAAGTAAGCACACACTTAACATTATCAATGAATAAATTATATTAAATAAACACATGTTAAAAATGAGTGAAATTTAATTAGATATATATAATTAAATAATTAATATACTGTTTATAACTAATAAAAATGAATAAATTATTTAAAAAAAGAATAAATTTAATATATATAGTAATAAACAATATATTAATTATTCAATTATTATATTAAGTATTTAATTAGCATATTAAGAATTTAATTAGTATATAACAATAAATAGTATATTAATTATATTATTAGTATATTAAGTATTTAATAATTTTATTCATTTTTATTAATTATAAATAATATATTAATTATTTAATTATATATATAATTAATATACAATTTATTACTATATATATAAATATGCTGCTTAGGTGGTAGCACAGTGGTGAAGGTGAGTTGCCTAAATTGGTCGTTCTTTGAGAGGTTCAGGGTTCGAATCCTAGGATTATGCTTTCAGGGTGAGCCTCTCCCCCAGAATCCACCCATCTTGTCGGGTCACCCGATCCCTGACTAGGTGGGTGTGAGGCGTGACCCACCTATGCTGAAAGATTGTTATGTCGAACCATCGCTAATTGGGCTGTAAACCTCAGGGATGCTCTGTCATCTCGGCTGGTATTAGCTCCTTCCCGGTTGGGGCCTCTATAGAGTGATCCCTTCATAGGAAGGGGAGTTTCCTGGTGTGGAGGGTTTGAAAAGGCCACTCCTGAGAATTTCCTTTTTGAAAGAGACTATATATATATATATTAAATTTAATAAATTTAATTATAAAAAATTTGGGGGTTGGCCCAGTCCAACTCGTGAACCCACATGAATAAATGTTTAAATAAAAAATGAATATATATTAATTATGTAAATTACAATTATATTAAAAATATTAAATACTAAAAAAATTTATTAAAAGATTTATTAATGAAATTTTTATTAATTAAAATGAATAAATTTAATATATATATAATAATAAATAGTATATTAATTATTTAATTAGTATTTTAAGTCTTTAATAAATTTATTCATTTTTATTAATTATGAACAGTGTATTACTTATTTAATTAAATATAAACACATATATAATATTTTTAAAATTTATTTATTTTTAAATAAATAATAAATATACTATTTATTAATATATGAAAATATATATTAATATATATCAATATATATTTATATATTTTTTTTATATATTTTTATATATTTTTATATATGAAATAAGAATTTAATTATAAAAGCATGAATAAATATAAATAAAAAAATGAATAAAATTTTAAAAATATTAAATAAATAAAAATTGAAAAAATACTAATATATATATTTTTATATATGAAATAAGAATTTAATTATAAAAAATTTATTAAGTCAGTTGACCCTCATGAAGTGCCAGCCATTTAGGCAACCCAAGTGGTAAAACCTCTTGAATAGAGGGCAGGTCAAAGCCCAAAGAGAGCATAGGGTGGGCCAAGTCCCGTGTGGGCTCGTGCATAGAGGAACGAGCCCATATAGGTGTATAGATCGTGTATGTATGAGTCCATCCCCATAGAAGTCTTCTTAATTCCTAATTCAAAAAAAATGATATAAAAACAAGCGGTTGACCATTTGAATTTTTAATGTGGGACACACACGTTTGTTTTATCAGCGCTTTAACTAGCACTGATAAAGATGACCTTTATCAGCGCTAGAAAATGTAATGATAAAGGTTAAACTTTATCGGTGCTTAAAAAAAACACTGATAAAGGGAAGCCTTTATCAACACTAAAAAAAAGAACCGATAAAGGTGTATTTTAGTAGTGTTTTTTAGAACTCATAAAGAAAACTTTTATTAGTGCTTTTCACCAGTGCTGATAAAAGCTAGCACTAAATAAACTCAAAATTATAATAGTGGTTTTCAAGACCTCCAAAGTGATGCTTTTGATCTTCCCAATATTAAATTACATCTAGATCCTCAAAATGGTTCAATTGTAATTTTGGATCATCTATATAAAGGTCTAAATGAGACTTTCCAGTTTTTGTCACATGTTATATCTCATATTGTAGATATTATTGTATCAATAAAAAATGAATATGATTAAAAACAAATAAATCTAAAAATTTATAAGAACATGATTTAAGTAATACTTACATCAAATAAATCTATGCTAATTACAAATCCTCCCTTGGCATGTTTAGAGAAAGATGTAGATGCTTGAACTTGAAAACTATCACTTGCTTCATTGTTAGAATCATTTTTTTTCATAATTTTTATACAACTTATACAACCACTTCTTCACATTTTCAACCTTTTATTCACAAGTAAAATGATTAAGTCTTGAATAAAATAACTTTAACAAATCAATCTTCATTCTTGAATTGATAATTTCTCCAAGAGCAAGAACAACACTATATTCAGTCCAATACTTGTCAAATTTATTGTTTATTCTAGAATCCATGCACTTAACAAGATCATCGTCACTTTTCATGTTTTCTATTAGAAAACATTCAATTTTCCATACTTACATGAAGTAAATATTTTATTTTGGAGAAGATGATCATGATATCAAATTATTCATTATGTAAAATAGATCTGAAAACTCACATACAATTGATTCTATTTTCCACTCATATTTTAATGGGAAATATTGATATTTAGCATCACTCAAAGAAAGATCATAAAAAACTCATTTATGCTTGATAACACTTTCAAGCATAATAAAATTTAAATTCCATATAGTTGAAATGTCAAGATGCAATCCAAATTTAGTGTCAAAATCACCAACATGCTTAATATACAATTGAAAATTTTTCATCCTAGCCTCGAAATATTTAACACATTTTTCACTTATAGAAATTTTAAAGTGTATCAATAGATATTTTTAAAACTTCTTGAATAATAGGGTTTAATATGGGAGTAAAAAATCTCACATGGAAGAAATTTTCATCATCGAACATACTATTTTGATTATGAAAATGTTGTTTAATTTTTTTTGCATGTTATCATTAGCTGATGCATTGTCTAAGGTAAGTGAGAAAATTTTGTTGTTAATACCTCAATATTTCAAAAAAACAACAAATATATATTCCAATTCAATTTCTATATAGGGATAATCTATTTTATAGAAACATAATAACATTATATTCAAATTCCAATTATTATCAACAAAGTGAGCAGTAAAATATATTTATCCTTCACTGTTGCAAGAAGTCCAATAATCGAATGTTAAGTATATTATTATAGGACTAGAACCCATTATTTTTTTAACTTTTCATTTTGATTAGAATAATATTTCATAACATTAGATGTTTTAGTGCCTCTACTATATGTCTTGATATCAAATTTAAGAAACTTCATTAGTTCTATGATTCTCTTATACTAACAAAAATGAAATAAGAGATAATGCTCTATGATACACATATATAGAAATTATTGAACCATTTTTTATCAAGTTTTCTAGATTCCAACCTCCCTTCATGATCAATAATCATTTTATACACATCATCATAATGTTTTTTCTCATTATAACTGATCAAATGGTGAGATAATGTTTAAGTAAAATATTTTTTCCTCTATAAATAAACAATTTTACACATAAGACAAAATTGGAATGGATTTTATTAGTTTTTTTTGAACCAATCCCAAATATCTGATTCAGTTTTTCTAGTACTCTTGGGCTATAAATTAATATCCATTTCTATCCCACAAATTCTAGCAATCTATTTTTTTCTCGACATTATTTTTCCTATTAGTTGGTTATTATAGAATATCATTATAATTGATGCTAATTTCATTAGAAATATCATAATTCATACTATAAAATTAAAATAAATAAAAATATTATATTATAATGTGTTATGTGTTCAATTTAAAAGAATCCATTGAATTCATTTTTTTTAAATATAAAAAAAGAAATCAATGAAGCATTTTTATAAAATTTTAATTATGATAAGAAAAAAAAATCTACCATAATTACCTTATGAAATTATGAATAAAAGATACAAGACATAATATCTAAGGTAGTTGTAAATGTTGAGAGTGAACCATGAGATAATCAGATACTTGGTTTAGGGATGTTTTGTGTCAATGATATCATGTGGTTGAGCAGAGAGGGGTTACTGTATCGACGTCCTATGGTGAAGGGGAGGGGGCCTGCTACTGTGTTGATAAAAGGGGGTGAGTGGGACTGGTGGTACACCATTTATGTCTGTAGTGAAGCGGGGAAACCAACTTGTGAAGTAGTGGTGAGAGGGAGGGATGTGAGACAAGAGGGGAAATGTGGATTTGGGATTTGGGTGGATTCACTTTGGGGAGAGGGAGGGACATGATATGGGAGGAGAATGAGGATTTTGGGAGAGGTATTATCTTTAGGGAGGGGGAGGGATATGGAGGGGAAAGGGATTTGGGGATATTTTCTTTAGGGAGAGGAAGGGATGTGAGAGTGATGGGGATAGAAAAAAATTGGATCAATTTATTTTTAGTTTTATTTTATAATATGGTTGAATGTGGGATAAAATAGATATATATATATTTATTTTATTGTAAAATCAAACATTTATGGGCTTAACACAACACGAGGATACCCAATAGGTTTATCCACATTGGTTGTGAGTTTCACAGACCATGCTATTTGTAGTCTAGATTTATATGGACTTGAATATTCAAATCCCTAACCCAAAAAAATCCATGGTCTAGTGGATCATCCCATGAGTTTATGGTTTTTTGATAGCTCTATAAATAATAGGAATTGAATACCCACCATTTTTCTTTGTTGAAAAAACTATAGGATTGATAATATATTATTATTATATAATTTAAAAATTAATAATAGCATCATTAACTTATTTTTACATTCCCCATGTATCGATCAAAATTATTATGAATAATAGGATATCAAGATGGGAATTGATTACCCATGACCCACCCACTGTTTGACTCTACATGTAACCTGTTAGATTGATAACATATTATTATTATATAATTATAATATTAATAAAAACATCATGGATCAATTACACACACACACACACATATATTATAATAAAAATTTAATAACAATAATATTTATAAAATTATTCAGGCTGGGGTGCCCTATCATGGATACCTTAACCCTACCCGATTAACAATTGGATATTATGTCTAAAACCCGAACTCTACCCAAATTCAATTCAGAGGTACCCAAAATCGATTTTACAAGGTCGAGTATCCAATTATCGGGTACTCATTTTCATCCATAATAAGAATATTTTACACATCCAAAATAATATATTTTAAAGGATCTTAGTTTTTAAACATTGAAAATAAAAAAATAGAACCTATATGTCAAATACCATGGGAAATATAATGAATTTATTATTTTTATTAACCTATAGTCCAAGTCGTATGTTTTAAAATCAATAAAAAACCTCCTCATTTAATATAAATTCCCACCCATCCTCCCATTACTTTTCACTCTAAAATTAATGAGAATGGTTTTTGTTAGTCCCTTATTAAGGAGATTACCTTGAGATGGTGCATGAATCAGGGTATTATAGATTTCAACCTTAACCCATTGAAAGGGATATTGTTCTATCAATGTGAGGAACACCTCTTTCTATCCCTTATTTTATCTCTATAAGTGATAAAGTCAATAAATAACACACAAGATTTTACTTGGTTCACCCTAACCAAGCTAGTATAAGGAGCATGCAAAGGCAATAGACCTATGCACATGAAACACTAGAGAACACTAATTATATTTGAATTACATAATAAAGTGGTTTCACTAAAACTATGAACTCATTGTTTACATAAATGAGAAAAAATCACTGAATCTCATCACAAATAGGAACTCACTATTCCTTTTATGGAACCCTACTTCTTCACAAGATAAGAACACAAAAATACACTTCAGTTGAAATGTCTATTCTACACAACCAGATGACGTTCTAGTGAGATGAAGTTCCTATAATATCCTCATCCTTTTTTAATTTCAATTTTCTAGCAAGTTTAGAAATCCCCTATTAAGTCTCATATGAGAGCTCCTAAATTCCCCCCTCTAATTCTATCTCAATACCCTATAATTTCTGTGTGTATTTAAATAGTAATCAATTAATTTAGTTTGATACAAGGGATAGGACTAAGTAATTATTCCTATCACTTACTAGGACCATTCCATGTGTCATCACCACTTGAAAGTGGTAAATAAGGACCATTTAATTTTCATCAAAGGCCTCAAATCCAAAGCACAACTTCCATGCTAACTTCTAGTGTTTAACTGTAACTGCTCATTTTTGGTGTGATTTCACATTCTTAACCATATAAACATCCTTATATAACTTCATCATGGAATAAAATCACTCACTATGATATATAATAGAGATTTAATAAATTTATATGGTTGTGTTAAATCTCTACAATGCGGCTTCCTATGATCTCTCACACATAAATCTTCTCCAATAACTAACCATAATCACTCCATGATATCCTCAACTTCCTTAGAATAATAATATATCTAAAACATGGAATGCTTTGACTAAAATATGTACTCCTATCAGATTCTATTCATTTATATTATACTTACTACCAAAATCACACCCCTTACGTCGCAAAGTGTTTTTTCAGCATGAGTATTTATTATTCAACCAACTCTTATGTAGCCTATCCTCTATGGCATAGGACTCCTAAAAAATATAGAGATATTAAGAATCAAATGGTCACACCAACATATCTCCTCATAGAGAAAACTAATGTGTGATAGTATAGCCACATGTAGACATGAATAATCTCTAAAAACTACTGTGTTTTTGATCGTGTTGTCGAGCACATCAAATTAGATGTTTAGTTTTTTACTAGAATTTATACAGTATAGTAGGAAAGCTAGTTTGTCACACAATAGAGCCTTGTAAAATTAATTTAAAAATAAGGTTTTGATTTTGAAAATGGGAAATAAATTTTAGAAAGCTCAAGTTTTTTTGATTTAAGAGACAACCATAAATAAACAACCAATAAAAGAAAACAGAAATTAATAGTTTTGATTAAGCGTGATCAACCCGGTAAAATATCATGATTCTCATCCTTCATAAATTAAGGAGATAAAGTTAAGATATTTTAATACATAATTTTTAACACCTAGAACTATATTTTTACTGATTCTATACTAGGATATCTCCTAGTGTTTGTTCTAAAACAAAAAATGATTCACCGGTTACCACTGATGATATGGTGATTTGTGTCCGAATTCATAACCAAAACTCACTAAGATAACACAAGAAAAACTCAATGTGTTTTCTAGGTTTGTTTTTTTTATTTCACTGTGATGCCATGAAATAAATTTACTTATACATGGTAGTGTTTATGAAAGTTCAATTGACCAATATGAACCACACAAACACTATAATTGAAAGAGGGAATAAGAATTTGTGAACAATGTGTGAAACATCACATGAATGGGCACCTCAAAACATGATCATACAAGTTTGAGTATGAAATACCAATACATAACTCAATTAAATAAGAATATATGATGAATAAAAAAACACAAAAACCTATAATTTAAAATATAATTCAAATAATACAAACATGAAGCTCACGATTTACATCATGTTCCTCCTTAGGTGATCACAAGGAGTTTAGAACCCCATTGAAGGGGAGGAAGCCATATATATTAAATAATAATGGACCAAACACTCTAAAATTTACCCTATGATTGATAAAAATTTGATAATGATGGAGAGTATTGTTTTTATGGACAAATACATCAAAATTTCCATAAAATACGTCAAGTGCCTAAGGGGTTAGGTGAATATTCATGACAAACTTTTCCCCTATACTTTTTCTAGAGTGTTCACTGACAAAAAAATGTTCAATTTAATTGAAATTATGTGTAAAGTTTAAAATTCTAGTAATATGTCCAATGGAGATGGAATAATCCCAATTGGAGGTTTAAATCCCGAGTTATGGCCCAATCACTATAAGTATGTCCAATCTGTCTCACCCAGAAGTTATTCAGTTGTGGGCCTCTTTTGGTCCTCTTATTCTCAGATACAACATATATTATAGTTGGATTAATTGAATAAAAATGATCATATAATCCTAAAAAAGTAATTTTTACATTTCAATGAATGCAGTGAATGTTATGATAGAAAGAGTGAACTAATATCAAATTTGGCCAATATATAATTACATATTTTTAAGAATTTTTTCTAAAAATGAATTCAAAATATAAATTTAGTGAAAAATTATTTAATAATGGGATACTATAACCCATAAAAAATTTAATTCACAAGTATAAGGGTGATAATATATGATATATCTTTGTGTGATAACACCCCCACAACTAAACCTTTGTACTCTTAGGAAAAGTCTTATATCCTAATTAAGTCTCATTCCTAAATCAAAGGTGAGAAAACTTACAAGATTATTTTGAAATGAAATAAATCATGTCTCATTTATGAAATCAATTTTACCATCATTCTTCTTTTATTACATTAAAAAAATTTCAACTTCATTCATTCACCCATGCAACATGTCACAATCTACCTCACCTAGAAATTTTCCCTCTTCACTCTAAGAACATATGAAAGTGAAGTTATGATAATTTTATAGAGTTCATGTGATATTACCATATTATTTCCAATATTATAATTTATATACTATTATAAAATATTTTACTACTCAATAGGACTTCCAACAGGCTGTTCTAAGGTTCAAGGGTTGGTAGTATTTTATGTTTAAAAAATCTAAGGCAGAAAAGGAGTGTTTAATATCTTAAGTACAAAGCATTTAAAAATTTAGAAAGTGTTCACAATTACTATACACACTCAACCCCTCAAATAGTGTATCAATTACAACTCACTCTCTCTTTTTTTCCTTTTATGCGGTTCACAGGAAAGAAGTGAACAATAATGAGAAAACTTCCTCTTTTCTCTATTTTTTTATTATTTTTTTAGCGCAAAAAACTATTGTTATATATATATATTTTAAATATAAACAGGGAAAAATTTATAAAACAATGATATAATATGGATTTTGAACCCACTACAAAAAAAATACAGGCACCCTTTCAATCAACCCATTACAATGAATCTTTCTCTATAATTCCCATGGAAACACCCTCTCCCCCACACTTTATGAAAATAAAACAAGAATGTATACAATATATGGATAGGTATGGATAAATTATATTGTAATGTGGCTACCTAAAAGGTATTTTATACTCTATAAAGCTTGATAAGGGTCAAATTTCAAGGTGGGACAAATAGAAGTTACTTGTACAGATGGATTTTCAATTGAAAAATGACCTCTATAATGGGTGTAGCACTTGAAAATATTATAGCTCCAAACAGAATAAAGGCAAGTTCATGTTTCTCTACATGACCCAAGACTCTAAAGAAAGTGATTAAAATTAATAATGTGTAATAAATGTCTTATATTGTCTCTTAGGTAAGGGATTAAAAATATTGGTCAGTCTAATGAGGCATAGGTTTTAAAAATCCATTAAACTTCTAAGTATGATTTGAAAATAAAAATTCTCAAAAAACATTCCATATCAACTTTTATTTTAAAATTATTCATCCAAAAATATAAGAATTTTCCATAAAATTGACTCAAGCATGAAAAATTATTTTGGATATTATTTTTAAGACCAATGTTTATCTAAAAACATAAAACAAAGAAATAAAAACAAAAAATAGAAACACAATGTTTTTTGTGTGTGTTTTTTTGTGTTTTTTATTTTAAATCCTAACTATCCTATGTCATCCTCTCCCAGACCTAAAAATTTTATTGTCCTTAATGAAATCATTTGAAATAAAGAAAAAATTGAATAAAGGTATAAATAAGATATATCCTACTAAGTGGTGTCATATGTGGCATCCAAAAATTGGATTTACTCCACCAGATGCTTTGGAAAATCCTTATATAAGTGTTTAATTCTCTACTCATTGATGGTAAAACTCTGTCTACTCTTCTCATATAAAACCTAAATTGCACCAAAAGGGTAAAAATTTGTAACAATATAAGGACTGAGCTAGGTAGATCTTTATCTTATAATAGTACATGAGGACCTTCTAACCAATATAAAAATTCCACTTATGAATCATCTTGTCATGGATAACATTTGTATTCTCTTTATAGATATGGGAGTTATCATACGAATCATGATTAACTTCTTCCAAATCTTTAATCTGCAGCTTTTTATACTCACCTGCATCTAATAGATTCATATTACATTATTTAACAACACAATATTTATGGTGATCTACCTCTATAGGAAGGTTAAAATCCTTTCCAAACACAATAATATATGGTGAAATTTTGATTAGGGATTTAAAAGATGTATGGTGTTCCCAAAGTATATCATCCAAGCACAAAATCCAATATTTCCTATTGGGTTGTACTATTTTTCCAAGATTCTCTTAACTTTATGATTTAAAATTTCTTCTTGTCCATTATTTTGGGGGTGATAAGTAGTGGAGAATTTATAAATAACTGCATACTTATGGAGAAATTTTTTTATTCTGTGACTGCAAAAATTTGAACCTTGATCACTAATGACGAATCTTGGAAAACCAAACCTATTAAAATTATAAGATCTCACAAAGTCAACAACCAATCGAGAGTCATCAATCCTAATAGCCTTTGATTCACCTATTTATATACATAGTCAACAAACAATAAGATTTACACAAAGCTAAATGAATTTGGAAAGGACCCATGAGTTCAATACCCCATGCATAGATGATCTCACAAAATAACATGGTTAGTTGGGGCATTTAATTCCTCTTGGAGATATTCCTTGTGAATTGAAATTATGTACATGACTTAAAAAACCGATGAGAATATCTATACAATGTTTCACAATAAAGTATTGAGTCAATGACCTTTTGATCTATATGTTGAGAGCCAAATTGTAACCCACAATACAAAGTGTGACAAAAGCTTAAAATAGAGGTGGACTCATGGTTGGGGACACACTGATGAACATCCTATTAATTATAAATTCTTCAAAAGTATGGGTCACCCCAAATATACCATAATGAATCATGCTTAAGTATCTTGTATTGTGAAGTAATAAAATCAATGGGGACCCTATATGCTGTTAAAAAATTCACAATGTCTAAATACCAAGGGGTAAGTTCCACAACATCACAAAAGTGATCATTAGGGGAAAAAAATTTCCAATGGGGAAGGATCATTCAACATGGTGGTCTAATAATGGTTAAATACTACTACTATTGTTAGCTACCAAATTTTATACTCATTTATTATCTATAATCTCTAGGTCAAAGTCCCAAAGGAGGAGCATCCACGATATGAGGTAGGTCTTAGCTTTAAGTTTATTAAGGAGAAACTGAAGGGAAATGTGATTCAAAAACAAAATGACTTTTTACCCAAGAATATATGAGCAGAATTTTTCTAAGGAAAAAACAATATAAAGAAGTTTTTTTTCATTGGTCGTGTAGTTTTCTAGGGAAGGGTCAAGGGTATGCTAGGCATACACAATTACATGTGGATCCCTTTCAAAATTTTATGATAAAACTGCCACAACTATAAAGTTAGATACATCACACATATGTTTGAAGGGGAGATCCCACATTGGTGGTTGGATGATGGGAGGTGACGTGAGACTCCTTTTTAGTGAATTAAATGCTTCCTTACAATTTTTATCAAAAAAAAATCATAATATTTTTATAATAACTAAGATAAGGGAAGTATGATCTTACTAAAGTCTTTAATGAATCATTGGTAAAAAATAGCATGAAATAAGAAATATATCACCCCACAACCAAATTTTGGATATATAATGAACACACTCATAAATTAAATCACAAAATTTACACTTTTCCAAACCCACACAACACTGAAAACATGAATTACAACTCAAATCATCCAAGAGAGAAGAAGAGGAAAATGAATCAGAGTATGGATTGAGGCGAGAATGATGTGTTTGTGTGTTATTAGAGATAAATTCCATTAAATAGATAGGAAGAGTAGAGTGTTCTTCAACATGATGTTTCACAACATCAAGGATATTAAAACTTATCTTTTCTCCCCCCAAATCCATGGATAGTGTACCATTTTGAACATTGATGATTTTCTCTGCTGTTTTAAGGTAGGTACTTATAAGTATGAGTGGGGAATATCCTTGGGCCTAGGTATCTTACATGCCAAGAACATAGAATTCTACAAGGAATATGAGATTTTTCACTCTCATGAGGATGTCCTCGATCACTCCTAATGGGTGTGTTGTGCACTAGTTGGCAAGTTGCATGATAATTCCTATTGGTTGAATCTCTCCAACCTGCAGATAATAATACACAAAGTGAGGAATTACATTAATTGAAGCACATAAATGAAGTATTTCATCAGAAAATAATGTCTCTCCTATGGTGAAATGTTACGTCCAAAAGGGGTCAAGATACCCTGAGAGGGGGTGGGGTGAATCAAGGTATGGATATTCTTTTTAAACTTCTTCCTGCCCCACTAGATCTTGACCTATTTATTACAAGGGTTATTTATTAATCTCTTTAATGTCAATATTGATCACATCCTTTCCAATTTTATCTGATGATAATGAACTAAAAGTAAAACAATAAAGGAAACACAAGGACAAAAATATTTTTACTTGGTTCACCCTCACTGGGCTACATCTAAGGAGCATACAACAACGATGTGATGATTGTACTAAATGCACTAAGGATCACTTCCAAATTAGAATGTTCGGGCTAGATCTTCCATGACTAGGCTCACTACCTTTACAATGTTTAGTGTCTTCTCACTACATTCCCAAGGGTTACTCCCTATGTCTCTTCCTCTAGATCACTGCTGGTGGGAAGGATCATCGTCTTCATCTTCCTTATTTCATTGCTCTTGGAAGGGATCCACACATAGTTTATGGAATTGTATGTACCTTAATTTTCATGAAATCATGAATCCTTAACTATAGGCAGATTCTCTGTTGAAGTCCCTTTTAACCCATAGATGAAATCCACTTTTCCGTATATTGTTAGGTTATCATAAATTGCTTTCACGAACAATTTTAGTGCGTTTTCAAGCTTCTTTGAGTCCTATGAGAACCATATGCATTTCTCTACAAACTGTACATTGGGTATAATATGTGGATTTCATCTTCCGCATAATACCTCCGCTTCTATGTACCACTTCCTCATAGTTCCTCCTACTACATACCAATTCCATCTTTTGAGTATCGTTCTTCTTCCACATACCACTTCTAGCTTATGCATACCATCTTTGATTTCACGTACCGCCTGTGGACTTCCTTCTTCCACATACCACTTCTTCCTTTACGGGATTCGGTGCCTTGCAAAAAACTTTCATAGAATTATTTCCACAAACTGCTTCACCCTTCACGGAATCACTTTCCCACGAACCACTTCTCCTTCACGGACTCCCAATGAACTCTTTCAGACTTATCCAAATTTCTTCCTAGAGCAAAGATGTTCTCTAATGAAAATAAATCTTCCTTAATTATGGGATTATAACTACTTATATAGGAAAATATATTTGAAAAATATGCTAATACGATATTTACCAAATCTTCTATGTGGTACAACCTTCACCAAATATCACTTCACCAGTGAACCGTTATTCCCTATGTGGTTCGCGTACAACCTTTCTTCGTACACGGTGGACCAAATCACCATTATATTTTCACCAATGAACCACTTCATGTCTTATCAAATCACTGCCTTGTTTCCACTAATGTCAATCCATCCTACATACCACAATCCTTACGCATATTGCATGCCATCCTATGAACCGCTTCTGCGAATTGTTTGCCATCCGTGAATCACGAGCCTCCCCACGAACCGTTTTTCCTTATGTGAACCATTTCCCATATACAGTCCACATACCATGCTTCATATTCCATGTACCATCCTTAACAATCTACAAACAATTCTCTCCTTTTTCAAAAACCTTCCTTTTCCAAAATCAAATTCCTGATTTTGAGGCCCAAAAATTTGGAAAACACTTGGAAATTAAGCCACCTTAAACACCTACTCCAGCAAACACCAACCATACTCAATTGCAGTAATCTGTCTTTGTCAAAAAACACAAACACACCTAAAATATATCAAGAGTACATATTGAGGGATTTTTTCTCAACAATATCTCCCTTTTGGTTTGTTGAAAACACTTTCATAATTTGATATCTCATTAAAGATTCTTCCAACTTCTACCAACATTCACTTATTGTGATCAAAATAGCGATCAAGGATTTAATAAATACATAATCTAAGCCCAAATGATCCGTTATCAGTGTGAGAAAAAAGAGTATAATGAAAATTTCATCAATAAATCAATCCATTCCATTCTAAAACCACTCTTATGCTTTCATCATGAACCCTAGCTGTCGTGATATATATCCTTTGATCAATCACTTCAAGAATAATTAGATTTAATACTCCCCTATGTCACTTATCCCCCCTAATAGATTTAACTCCATACATCTCACTACTCCACCTAGAAACTTCTCCCCATGTCTTGACTAAGACAATTATCCCTTTTAATAGAATAATCCCCCCCTTTTTCAACAAATCCAAAGGCCATTCCTTTGAGGTATGAAATAGGGTAAATAAAATAGATTAACACATTAGGGAAAAACAAACCATACCTCGAGGAGAGGTAGTCCCACATCCACACTTTTTCAAGTGTGTGGAGTCAACTGAACTCTTACAGCCATTTGATGCCTTTCAAATGCTTTTCTGGGTAAGGCCTTTGTCAAAATATCTGCAACTTGTTGTTCTATAGGTACACGCTAAAACTTCACAAGACCTTGCTTAACTTTGTACTTGATAAAATGATATTTTATTTCAATGGTATTTGTCCTTGAGTTATGGATTGTATTTTTTCTAAGATTTATATCACTTGAAATATTGAAATGAATTCTAATTAGAGACTTCACTTTAACTTCCATATCCTTAAGCTGTTGCTTCATCCATAATAGTTACGTACATTCTTGAGTTTCCGAAATATAATCATATTCCATAATTCTCAATGAAATGAAATCTTTTTTCTTACTTAGACAAGAAATATACAATCCACCAAGACAGAAAGCACCTCCTAATGTTGATTTTGTGTTTTCTGCTGATCCAATCCAATTTTCATCTGTATATCCTAACAACTCTAACTGAGATTTTTCATTGTACATCAAACCGAATTTTACTAAGCCCTTGATATACTGAAATATTATTTTCACTGTAAGCATGTGGATTCATTTAGGATTACTTTTATACTATTATTTTTGGCATGTGGAAAAACAATATTAGGTCTTGTCACTATCAATTACAATAAACTAATGATTATTTGTATATATTTTGTAACATTATCTGCATTACCTCCATCATCCCCTGATAGTTTCATCTAGGTATCCACCGAAGTCTTCATCTCCTTAGTATTATCCATTTAAAATCTTCTCAAAATCTCCTTGGCATATTTATATTGAGAAATGAATGTTCCATTATTTCTTTGTGTTACAAGTACCATCATTCTTTGATTACTATCATCATTGACATACAGATTGTAATCAACTCCACTATGATGAAAATTGATCTTCTTTAGAAACTGATCTAGTCTTGAATACCACACTCACGATGCTTAATTCAACCCATATAGTGCCTTATTCAGAAAAAAACTCTATTATCATATTCACGAATAAGAAAACCATTTGGACGCTCAATGTAAACTTATTCTTATAGAACCCCATTCATAAACATAGACTTGACATCCATTTTTAAAACTTCAAACATTCATTGCACTACAATGGCCAAGAATAATATAATTGTCTCCAGCCTTTTAATAGGTCTAAATGGTTCATCAACATCAATACCCTCTATTCGAGAGTACCCTTTGCACACTAGTCATGCTTTGTTTTGAATAACAATATCATCTTCATTCATTTTTTTGTGAAAGAACCATTTTTTCCTGATGACATTATTATATTTTGGCTTTGAAACAATCTCCCATGTCAGATTCTTTTCTATTTAGTCAAGAACTTCATTGATATCTCTAACCCTGTTCCCATCTCTAGATACATTATTCTTCTTGTCATCAATATCTTTTTATGAATCATCATTTTCCACTTCAACTCTCCCTAAGTTTCTTACCTCCTTGTCATCATCCTCTTATTAAACATTTTCCAATATTCTCTCACATATTCTTGGTATCATTTTATTAAGAGATAGAATGATCCCCCTATGATATGAAACTCTTCTAGTTATTAGGTCAGCTATTTATACCCACAAAAATTATTTTTCTCTTGCATCATTTCATCACATGTGACTGTAGGTTTGAGAAACTCATCCAACTCAATAACATTTTCCAGTTGTGGCTTATTTCAATGGGATTTCCATTGGATAAACATACCACTTAGCAGTGATCCATCAAAATAACCTCTAAGCCTACTAATTTGTAACTCGGTGCAAAAAACAAGAGATAAAGTTAATAACACCACCACTTTCCATTGCACTTAATTACTTACATATGACTCATATAACCATAAACCATTAAATCCTTTCAAGTAATTATTTTAGATTTATTATTCAACTCTGGTAACTGATTTGAATTAGTTAACATTCTGGAGAACATCATTTCACCACTTTGCATCTTTTGATGTCACTTCCCCTTGGATCATATCTCCCCTTGAACCTAAAACATGTGATCATCAGTTAATAGAATTTACACACATAGGGAGACGAGATGCTCTAGAATCCTTAAGAAGAGGATTGTGGTTGATATTAATTGATCAACCCTTTGATGATTTATTACAAAGAACTGTAATTTTTATATGCTTGTTCTAACTTCTTAGCCAACCTCAACTATTCTGGCCATATGGCTAAACATTCTTTACCCACATTATGAGTATTCTTCTAATAATTGGGTTCTGTGGGTTTGGCCTTTTTCACAATTTTGGGTTTATACCCACTAATAGAAATTTCCTTCTTTGAGACTCCACTCAAATGCCATTTTTCACGATTCTTTCTTTGAGAAGGAATATCTCCATTGGTCTTATAATCTTTCTTCTTCTCCCATTGGAGGGGTCTTTCTATTTCCTTCACTGAACGTACATTCTTCTATCTCACAACTGGAGTAGCTCCTCCCCTTTTTCTTCTAGGTTTGTTCACAATCATTCCAAGGGAGTTGTTGAGAGTGAAACAGAGGAGGTGATTGATACACCTTTACTTGAGCTCCATGTGATTCCCCTAAGTCTATGAACCTATTTTTTAGCTTACTAAATTGAATTATAGTATAGTATTTTTTGTTATACACTGCCTATGCTGGGGATCTCCTTCTGGGTTCTTTTTCCTTCCCTACTTTATTCTTGCTGTAATGTATTACCAAATTCCCATGATCAGAACATATAAAAAATATTCCATTAAAGGCATACCTCATTTAATCATATATCAACTGAGAGGTTGATGAAACCAGAGTACTTATGATGTTGATCCATCATGCTTCTTAACACATACTCATGGTGTGTACCTGTCTTACACAATAATAACATTTGACAACTACTTTCATATGGGAGTCTTTTATTTCAAACTTTTAAAGAATCTTATGCTTATTCATAGATTTAGAAATATTTATGTCTTCACAGCATGAAATATATTCCAGATCATCAGGAAAACAACTTGATGTATGAACATGAATCCCACAAAAATAGCACATGATGTCATTACTGCCTGTAAAATCCTTTTAGGCATGTCTTTAGAAACTAAATAATTTTTCCTATTTCTGGAACTGTTCATGGATCTCTTCCTATCATGCATGGGAGGTGGTTCATTATATCCAATACCATATTTTCCAAACTGTATGGCTATTGAGATGAGAAAATATGCTCTTACTTATCTTTAGAAATGGAATATTTTCTTTTCATTTCATCATCACCTGCTGAAGGATAATTAAATAGTAAGTTCAAGGCATCCTTTATTTTAGTATTTCCTTTAGCATTGGATTTATACACTTCTTTCTTCAATAATTATATCTCTTATCCTAATTTTTGAATCTTTATATCCCTTGATTCAAGTTTATAATTAAGTTATTCCTTGAGATTCTCCCCTCTACTCATCTCATCTTCTAATTCTTGGGTGATCTTTTTCATCATGTTAGAATTATCCTTTAACTTAGATTTCATCTGTGCAACAAAATCATTGCATCATGCATTCTACTGTTGTAGCCTTTGATTTTATTGAACTAATTAAAATAAATCTATAGAAATATCATCATTTCTAGCTTTTGGATTATGAATTTTATTTGAGTTTATATTCTTTCCCTTTTCACCAGCTTTGTATTTTTCTATCTTTGTAGATATATTTTACAGTTCTTCATCTTGGTAATCATTCATCTCCTTCAGGTCAGTAGACACATCAATAATCCTTTGATTTAAACCACTTATCTTTTTGACCTCAATTTCTAGTGCTTAGATATGAATATATATAGATTTAATCTCTTCATCCAATTTTTGATCCAATTCCTTTATTTCATGGAAAAATTCCACTTTTGGCCTTCTTGGAGTTTCTTCACCATCAGTTATTTCAACATCAATTTGAATATCAATTTCTTCACTCATTTCTATAACACCATTGAGTGAGTCTATATTTTCCCGGTCTAATTCATATAATCCTTCCTTTTGTAAAATATTTGATCCTTAAATTAAATTACATTTTTTTCATGAACACTTAAACACTAAGGAATACCAAACGACTTCTGATTTTTCTTTAAAGTTCTTCCCTTTTCCATGAAACAACAGGATAAGAGAATACTAAATCTTTGACTTCAACAATCAATTGAACCAAGTCAGATCAAATAAATCTAATAAAATAAACCTTCCCTCTGATACCAATTGTTAGGTCCAAAAGGGGCCTAGATACCCTAAGTGGGGTGGGGTGAATTAGGTTATGGATATTCTTTTTAAAATTCTTCCTACCTCACTGGATCTTGACCTCTTTATTACAAGGGACACTTCTTATTCTATTTAATTTCAATGTTTATTGCATCCTTTTCAATTTTATCTGATGATAATGCATTGAAAGTGAAGCAATAAAGCAAACACAAGGACACAAATATTTTTACTTGGTTCACCCTCACCAGGATACATCCAAGGAGCATACAATGATGATGTGCTGATTGTACCAAATTTACTAAGTCTCACTGCCAAATTAAAATGTTTGGGATAGATCTTCTATGCCCAAAAACACTGCCTTTATATGGTTTAGGGTCTAATCTCTGCATTCCAAAGGTTCAGTACCTATGTCTCTTCCTCTGGCTCACTACTGGTGGGAAGGATATCTGTCTTCCTCTTCCTTCGCTCACTACACTTGGAAGGGATCCACACATAGTTTATGGGCTTGTAGGTCCCTTCATTTTCATTAAATCATTCATCCTTAACTATAAGTATATTCTCTGTTGAAGTCCCTTTTTTACCCGTAGATGAAATCCACTTTTCTGTGTATTGTTAGGTTAGCAGAAATTGATTTTGTGAACTATTTTATTGATTTC
Source organism: Viscum album (assembly GCA_963277665.1). Lineage (NCBI taxonomy): Eukaryota > Viridiplantae > Streptophyta > Magnoliopsida > Santalales > Viscaceae > Viscum > Viscum album. The sequence continues at coordinate 1,570,024,200 of OY728148.1, read as the reverse complement.
AAGCTTCTTTGAGTCCTTTTTCTAACCGTATTCCTTCCTTTGCGAGCTGCATAGTGGGTATGATATGCATATTTCATCTTCCATGCACTACCTCTTCTTCCATGTGCCGCTTTTGCGTACCACCTCCTACTACGTACCACTTCCATCTTCCACATACCACTTCCAGATTCTGCGTACCATCTTCACTACCACGTAGCACCTATAGAATTCCTTCTTCCATAGACCACTTATTCCTTTGTGGGATTCAGTACCTCACAAAAACCTTTCACATAATTGTTTCTACAAACTATTTCATCCTTCATTAAATTACTTCCCCGCAGACCACTTCTCCTTTGTGGACTCCCAGTAAACTCTTTTGGACTTAGCCGAATTTCTTCCTAGAGAAAATATGTTCTCTAATGAAAATAACTCTTCCTTAATAATGGGACTAGTGCTTCTTTATTTGGAAAATTGATCCAAAAAATCCGATAATCTGATATTTACCAAATCTTTGATGCGGTACAACCTTCACTACGTACCGCTTCACACATGAACCATTCTTCCCTACACGGTCCGCGTACTTCCTTTGTTTGTACGCAACGACCCAAATCACTATCACGTTTTCGCCAACGATGTCCTTCAAAAAATATCAAATAATTGCCTCATTTTCATGAATGAAAAGCCATCCTACATACCATAAGACTTCCACATACTGCATACCATCATGCAAACCCATCCCATGAATTGTTCTCCATCTGCGAATCACAAGCCTTCCTAAAAACCATTTTTACTTCAACGAACCGTTTCCAATATGTAGTCTGTATACCATGATTCATGGTCCACATACCATTATTCATGGTCCGTAAACAATTTTATCCTTTTCCTAAAACCTTCCTTTTACAAAATCAAATTCCTAATTTTGAGGTCGAAAAATTTGTCAAACACTAGGAAACTATGCCACCTTATACACCTTCTTCGGAAAACACAAACCATACATAGTTGCAGTCATCTGTATTTTTCAACAAATACAAACACACCCAAAAAATACTAAGAGGACATCTCGAGGGATTTTCCTAACATGCAAGGTATCATACAAGTTCCCATATCCTTGTATTTGGTTGGAATCACTAGTTTTATCAAAGCCGAGACATTCCTTCCAAGGTTGACTATCTCATTCCCCTTCAGTCACCATCTGTGGGTGAAAATTTCTTTATGAAATTTGGCATAGCGAGGAATTTACTTAACTGCATCCAAGAGAGGAATGTTAACTTGTACCTTTTTAAATGTATCCATGATCTCTTTGTCAATTTCATTATCAAAATTTTTCTTGGATTTTGAGAGTCATCAGGGAAAGGGAATAGGAATGGATTGTTTAGGGGAATCCTCAATGAAAACATTTTTACCATTTTTGTTTTGTTTTTATTCACTAGAATCATTTGAGGGTAGAGAAATAGAGTTTTCAAAATGGGACATACCTGTTGGGTATAATCATTGAAAGGATAAATTCATTTACCACTATAAAGTATGATAGAACATAAATTATATTTTTCATTAGGATTGGAAATATGTTGGGATGATAGTTTTCTAGAACCATACATCTTTATCTCACCAATGACATTTTCTAATTGTCCCACTTGAGTTCGTAAGTCTTGAATAGCCAATTGTGTGGTCTGTTGGAATTGGAGGTTCTGGGATTCCATTTTCTTCACCATGTCCTCGAGGCTTGGTATAAAATTTAGAGGATGAGGGTTATTCCAATATGGTGATGGATAATATGGTTACATACCTTGGCCTTATTGATACCAGTTTTGTTTAGCGTAGATTTTGTTTTCTACTTATCGGTACTATGGTTGTGCCTACCACCCGAGGTTTAGATTTGACTTGAAGTTATCTTGATTGAAAGGATCTTACTGAAGAGTATTACCAAAGAATAATTTTTCACAAGACTCATATGGATCTTGAAGTTGGGGGAATTGATCAGATAAATGAGTATTATCAGAACAAATACCATAGTATAAGGGAATATGTGGAGAGTGTGAATTACCTTGACCATGAGATAGTTATCTTAGAAGGTTATGCATTAAATCAATTTTATTATCTACCTTTTTTTCTAGGGATGAATAACTTACCTCATTAACTCCTTGAGTGGGTTAAATTTCTCATGTACCAAATTATTGTTCATTTTGAGCCATGTTGGCTATTAAGTCACAAGCGATGACATAAGTTTTATCAACTAGGGAACCAAAAGCTACAACATCTATTATTCCAAAATCCTTAGGGAAAAGTACCTAATAGAAGTATTAAATTATAAATTTTTCAATAATTTTGTGGTGAGGGAAACTTGAACAAATTCTTTTGAATCTCTCCCAATATTCATGAAGGGTCTCTCCTTGTGTTTTCCTAATACCAAAAATTTATTTTCTAATGGATGCAGTTCAGGAGGTAGGGAAGAAATTATCTATAAATATCCATTTAAGTTCATTCCAACCCCCAATTATGGTAGGTGGATAGTATATCCAGTCTTTGGCAACACCATTAAGAGAGTAGGAGGAGGACCTAAACTTTATGAGGTGCTCATACACATTTTGGGGTTTCATGGTGGATCACACTATATGAAATTCCTTGATATGTTTGTGAGGGTCCTCCCTAGGAAGACCATGAAATTTATGAATGATTTGGATGAGCCCTGTTATCATCTCAAAGTTGGATGCTTCCTCAATATATTGTATGTGCATTTTTTGGTACACCGCATCTAGCGTGGTTAGTTATTTTAAAGTTCAATTATTTGTAGTTGTGTTTTTTTGGGGTTTGATTTGGTTTAATTTTATATTATTTTATAACTACTTGAGGGTCCACGAGGGGATCCTCAATGATAATTTACTTTCCTACTCTATAAGACCAAATTTTTGAGTAGATATTCTTTTCAATTTCAGGGTCTATTTAAAACAGTTTTTCTTTTCCTGATCAGGACATGCAAACAAGTTGTGAAGTTTTTTTTATTTTTTTTAAAAATGTGAATAAAATAAAAACAATTAATCAAAATTAAAGGATAAAATAAAAATAAGGTTAAATTACATAAATATATAGAGAGATAATAGGATAGATAGAGAGGGGAGAAATAGAAAAAAAACAAACAAAAATAATAAAAAACAATCAAAAGGTAAGGGGAGGGGGGAATTGAAAGCATTAAGAAATAAAAAGGAAAATAAATAAATAAAATTGAAAAAATGATCTTGTCTCCCCAACAACTACACCAAAATTTGATCATGTTGTCGAATGCGTCAAATTATATGTTTAGTTTTTTACTATAATTTATGCAATATAGTTGGAACCTTAAGTCATATCTCAACGAAGACTTAAATCATTAATTTAAAAAGAAGATTTTGATTATAAAAAGGGGAATGACATTTTATAAATCTTTATTTTTATTTATTTAATAAGAATGAATAAATAAATAATCAATAAAATGAATCATAAATTAACATATTTGATTAAGTGTGATCAAACTCATGGAGATATCATGATGCTCATCCTTCATTGCTTCCAGAGGTAGTTTTTAGATATATTAATCACTATTTTGTAACAACTATAAATATATTTTTATTAAGTTTATATTAGTATACCTCTTAGTGTTTGGTCATAAATGCAAAATGATTCACCGGCTACTGCCAATGATAAGGTGATTTGTGTTAGACTTCATAATCGAAACTCACTAAGGAAACACATGAAGAACTTGACATGTTTTATAGTTTAGTGTGTTATTTCATTGTGATAAAATGAATTAAATTCAATTGCTCATTAATTTTTTTATGAGATTTTAATTGACCAATATGAACCACACAAACACTACAATTAAAAGGGGGAATATGAAGTTATGAATGCTAAGTGAAATATCACATGAATAGGTACCCCAAAACATGATCATATGAGTTTGAGAATGACATAAAAGTACATGAATCGATTAAATAAGAATATAGGATTAATAATAACAACACAAAATCTTGAAATTTAAAATATCATTCAAATAATACAAACACTAATCTTAGGATTTACATCACGTTCCTCCCTAGGTGATCACAAGGAGTTTAAAACTCTATGGGAGGGGTGGAAGCCATATATGTTGAATAATAAAGTCAAAATCACTAAAAAACTTACCATATGGTCTATAAAAATTCTATAATTTGGGTTAGGAGTGGTTTTATAGAAAAATAAATCAAAATTTCCACAAAAAATTCAAGTGCCTAAGGGACTAGGTGACTATTTATGGAAGAATTTTTACCACTATTTTATCCAGCTATTTGAATATCCAAAAAAATTTCAATTAACTTAGTTTTATTGGTATAAATTATAATTATCTATACAATAGAGGTGGAATCATTCCAATTGGAGGTCTGAATCCTGAGTTATGGCCCAATCACCACAAGTAGGTCCAATCTGTCTTGCCCGAAATTTCTTCACTTATGGGCCTCTTTTGGGCATATTATTCTCAGATCCATCCTCTGGTATAGTTTTATTAATTTAATCCCAATTATCATATGATTCTAAAAAAAAATTAATTTTCATATTTGGATTATTTTAGTGAATTTTATGATTGAAAGAGAAAACTACTATGAAATTGCTCCATTATGTAATTACATATTTTTAAGCATGTTCTCAAAAAATGAATTCAAAATATAAAATGAGTGAAAAAGGATTTAATAATGGGGTAATAGAACCCATAAAAAATTTAATTCAAAATTATAAGGGTGATAATATATGATATAATTTTGCGTTATCATTTTCCAAGAACACACCTTTCATGCCATAATGAAAACCTGTTGCGTGACCATCTCTTCTTCAACAGGGCGGCGACACAATCCTATCTCCATCATGTAGGAACCCTGAATCTGGTAGAGATAATAATATATCCAAATATATTATATAGTGTATCCTAATAGGTTTCACCATGGTGGATTTCATTCATACATAATTTTCTCCAGCATCAATACACCATATGGATTTAATGAATCCATAACAATCCTTCAAGCATCACCACTTCTCCACAACCTTGGACAAACTAAAAAATTATATGTTATTTTCAACAAACAAAATTAATGCACACCTTTAAATATATTGTGTAATAAATATCCCCTTTGTGTTTTTTTATAATTCAATAGCGCCTTTCTAGCATGAATGAAAAATTTTAGAACCAAACTCACCCGAACCACTTACATATTTTCTTACCTTATAAGAGTACTTTGATGATTCATTAATAAAAAATTATAAACACATGTGAGACAAGTCTCAATGTGAGAAACAAGTGCATTAATGATTCCTCAATAAAAAACCCTAATCTCATATTATACAAGGCTCAGTGTGAGAAACAAGAGTGAGATGAAAGAATTTTCATGCACTTTTATTTATCCCCTTCAAACTAATTGCTTGATACACTTTAAACCTACTCCCCAAAATCATTAAAAAACACTCCACCCCTCAGTATAATCCTCTATTTATCAATAGGGAAAATAAAAAACACAACATTATCCTCTTAATTGATCATGAACAATTTCACCCTCTTTTCCAACAAACCTAAAGAGAACTTCCTTGAAAATGTATAGAGAGAGTTAGAAATTCAAAAAATGAATTTTAGAGAGAAATCATACCTTTCTCAAAAATATATTTTTTACTTGAGAGTGGAGGTTTTGTCTCTAAGACCATATAAATAGATGGATTTGGTTGTACTCCCCAAGCCAAAAGATGTTGTTCAAAATCCACCTTGGGTAGATCCATTGTTATATTATATGTAAATTGATTTTAAGAAGAAACACACTCTAACTTCACAACCCATTTATACAATTTATTCTTTAAGAAATAGTATTTTATATCTATGTTTCGAATTATTTATCATTGAATGTGATTTTTTATAATTTTTATTGCACTTGAGTTCACACAGATAATTGGGATAGGGGATACTACCTCAATGCTAATATCTTTAAGATGTTGGCACATCCATATAAAATGGGTACAAGATTGAGTTTATAAAACATATTTGACTTCTAAAGTTATTAAAGATATTCAATATTTTTTTTTAAATTTCTAAGTAATGAAAGAGATTCCAAGATAAAACAAACCTCCAAAAGTAGATTTCTGATCGTCAGCCAAACTTGGCCAATTGACATCCATATATCCCCTCTATTTCCATTATTAATTTTTATAATAATATAACCCAAAGTTTACTATTTGATTGCTGTATCAAAGTATTCATCTCAAATATTTCATGTGAAATTATTTTGTAAAAATATGATAATGAGTGTCTTGACATGAGGCAAACACAATGTTCGTTCGAGTGGCTATCCAGTAGAGTAAACTATTAATAATATGCATGTAGAGAGTAACATAATCTTACCCACATTTATAATATTTTTACAATTTAATTAGGGTATATCTTAGAGTAGCATTATTTTAGAATGTTCCATATAAAACCAATTCATAACCTCCTTGATATATTTATTTTGGGAGTTAAATGTCCCATCCTTACTTTGAGTAACCTAGAGACCAATAAAAAATGGCAGTTCACCAATTAAGAACATCTAAAATTCACACCTTATTAGTTGCAAAAACTTCTTACATTAGGTGTCATCTGAGCCTCTAAAGATAACACCGTCAATATATATAAGAACTACCATCTACTTCCCTTAGTACTTTTTTATATAGAGGTTTTGATTAACCCCTTCCCTATGATAACCGAGCTTCTTCAGATACTGATCTAGCTATGAGTACCAGGATATTGGTGCTTGTTTTAGCCCATATAAAGGTTTCTTCAATCTGAACACTTTTTTCTCATCATTATGTATGAGAAATCCATCCAGTTTCTTAATATAGACTTCCACTTTAAGTACACCATTCAATAATACCTATTTGAAATCTATTTGGTATACTTTAAAACCCTTTTTAATAGTCATGGATAAAAAATATTATAGTTTAAAGATGATCCACTAGTGAAAATATTTCATCAACATAAATATCATCGATCTAGGAATCACCTTTTCACACTATATGCATCTTATTCCTTATCACTATACCATATTCATTGAGTTTGTTTCTGATAACCCACTTGGTTCCGATCAAGTTCTTATTTTCTAGCCTCGATATAACTTCCCACATATTATTTTTCTCTATCTATTCAAGATCCTCATTAATCAATTTAACCCAAATATCATCTATGGAAGTTTCATCAAATTGTTTTGGTTCCATATAAGACATCAATGAAGTATGTTTCCGTGTATTAATCCTTATAATTTTTAAAAGAGTTGTCCAATCACCAACTATATTATTATCAATGATTTTTTCTCTATCAGATCATTTGTTTGAACTTGTTGTCCCTACTATGTTTTCTCATCATCAGAGCTATCACCAGAGTTTTTATATCCCTTTCAACTCCCCCTGATCCAAATTTATCTTCAATAATTTTCTCCTTGAAAACCGGGTTGCTTATTTGTGAATTATGCCCATTCTTAGCTAAAATATTCTCACCTATATTCATAATATACTTACTTTTATTTATGGAAACATCATGTATTTTAAAAATTTTACCTATAATTTTGTTAAAGAATATATATTCCTTAATTTTAAATGAATATCCAAGAAATATTCCTTCTTTCCATGTGGTTCTAATTTTCTATTCATTTATTTATTGATAATAAAACACTTTATTCCAAACACCCATAAATATTAAGTGGTGGATTATTTCCATACTATATTTCACATACAGGTTGGTCCTCATTTGGAAATAAAAATTTCCAATTAGATATATAAACAAATTTGAAAACTACTTATTTCCAATATTTCTCTAATAGGGAATTTTTAATAAGAATTTTCCTAGCCATGTTATTGATAATATGATTTCTCTTCTCAAAAACATCATTTTGATGAGGAGTTATTACCACTAACACTTGGTTATTTTCCATATATTTGTAAGTTCTACACCATTCTAGTGCAAAAATTCTAAATTTTTACACTAATAATTATTCATATTCTCTTTAGTATTGAGTGATACACTTAAACACTTCAGTTTTGTGTGTAATCACCATCAACCAAGATATTCTACTGAAATCATAAAAAAAAACATAATACCTTTTAATATTGAAATATTTTGGAGTCATCGGTCTGAAAACATTCACATGTAAAAGCTCCAACATGTTTGATGATTTTACCATCTTCGGATTATAAGTATGCCATATAGTTATCCCCTTATGATGATAATAACATGTATGAGTATTATTACTTGTGATCTTGGGGAAATCATGAGATCCACCATTATTTACCATATTTTGAAAAGTTTTTTGGCTCAAGTTCCCAAGTCACTTATTCCATAGCCATATTTCACATTCCTTAGAGAACATGCACCAATTTTATTCACCAACAAGGTAAATATTTCCCTTATCCCTTATACCTTTTATAAAAAAATAAATCATATCTTACCTTAACAGTGTAATCCTTCTTACAAAATTCCACTACATACGCTAAATCACATAAATGAATCACACTTAGCAGATTGTGGCTAAGACCTTTAACCAAGAGCACATATGTTTTTCTAAGATTTTTCCCATCAACCTTGTTTTTCCTAAAGCCAATGATTCTAAGTCTTCCATAATTATCTAATTAGATCACTTCACCTTTATTGTATTTGATGTCATTGATAAGATTTTCATTTCTAGTCATGTGTGAGGTACATCCACTATCCAAATACCATAAACTAGACCTGTTTCTTTTTATCAAAAATAAATATTAGCAATTTTTTCCTTCTCATATATTATTTTATTCATCCATGACCATTTATGAACTTCTCTTGATGATTTATACACTTGATGATCCACTGGTTCTATAATTTCATCTTCATACTACATGTCTGAGAATCTTTTTTAATTTTTAATGTGTTTTTTGAAGTCCCAACCTGCTAGTTTTCTTATTTCCAAACCTATTGAGACACTTCTCATTGAACCCCTAAGTCACAATAAGCTTATTTGTTTCCAAATACTTCACACCAAAAGAAATAATTGTTAAAAGAATAATAAAATAATAGAAATATGCTTTCCTATTCTTGTAATTTTTTCCTTATGAAAAACATTTTTTAATAGAGAATACATAATTAATATGTACCAATTTTCTACAAAAATAACACCTAATGTTCAGTTCTAACTCTCCATTCTTTATTTCTTGATCGATATCCTTTTGAGTCTCTTTCAAATCCACTTTCTTCTAGGTAGTAGGTGCTTGAGGCTTAACATGAGGCTTGGTTATCTCCTACTTATGATTATACTCTACAATAAAATTCCATTTTTCTTTAAATTTCTATACTTTTGAGAAGATAATATGCTATATAGTAGCCACTATAGTGTATTATATATCTTTAAATGGGACTGGTGCCATGGAAAAACCCAATATCATGATAAGCATAAAGAGTCTTTATATTTCTTCACATTTTTGTCAACAAATGAAAACTAATTTGATTTCTTCAATTATTTTAACCCTTTATTTCAATTTATTGGTAAATACATCTATGATTTGAGTCCATTATTCAACATTTATCTTAATCTCAACTTCCTTCTCTAGGATATTATAAATTGCAGATTTCAATTTTCCAATCTATGATTTTAGTTCTGACTTATCTTCCTCTAGTTGTTTCATATAAATCTTTGATTCATGAATAACTAAATTATCCATCTTGGTTTTATCCCTCCATTTATCAATTTATTCAATTTATTCTTTGATTTTAATCTAAATACTGACTCTACCCTCAACTTTATCATTTTGAACAGCACTGTCATTAACTTGTATATTTTCTATAATGATTACTAAAGAGTATTCACTATGCACTACTACAAATACAGCTTTTATCAGGGCTAAAAATGGCCTTTATCAGTGCTAAAAAAAGCACTGATAAAGCCGACGAAGATAAAGGGAGGGTCCCCTTTATCAGCGCTCCGAAAAGCACTGATAAAGACCCCTTTTATCAGCGCTAAAAAAAGCGCTGATAAAAGACCCCTATATCAGCGCTTCCTTTATAAGAGCTTTAATTTTAGCACTGATAAAGGACCCCTTTTATCAGTGCTTTTTTAAAAGCGCTGATAAAAGGTAAAAAAAATTAAAAAAATAAAAAAAAATAAAAAAAAAATAAAAAAAAATATTTTTTTTAAAAATACTGCCAATCGGGGGGATTTTATAGTGCTTGATCCCCCCCTTTTACAGTTCTTTTCTTCCCCTGTACAACACCCCATGCACCCCCTTCACCCATTTAATAGCGTTTTCTCCCATATTCCCCCATGCGCGCGCGCCCCTACCTTCACCAGGATTTGAACTCGAGACCTCCCCCCTGCGCGCCTAAGCCTTTACCACTACTCTATTTTGATTTGTCTTCCAATTCATGATATCTCTATATATATATATATTTAGTTATATTTATTCGTATAGTAATATATATATATATATATTAATATATATATATATATTAATATATATATATAGTTATATTTTAATATATATATATAGTTATATTAATATATATATATAGTTATATTAATATATATATAGTTAAATTAATATATATATATCTCTCTCTATATATATATTTAGTTATATTTATTCGTATAGTAATATATATTTATATTAATATATATATAGTTATATTAACATATATATAGTTATATTAATATATATATATATAGTTATGTTAATATATATATGTATAGTGATATTAATATATATATAGTGATATTAATATATATATTTATAGTGATATTAATATATATATTTATAGTGATATTAATATATATATTTATAGTGATATTAATATATATATTTATAGTAATACTAATATATATATATATGTAGTTATATTAATATATATATATATAGTTATTAGATTAATATATATATAGTTAGATTAATATATATATATATATATAGTTAGATTAATATATAGGTATATAAATATTCATATATTTATATTTTAAATAAAATGGATGTTAGTTATTATTTAGATAAAGCTAATATATTTTATATGTAAATATATTTTATTATTTATATTTATAATTAAATTTTTAGGTGTGAATATATAAAAAATATGTACATATAGTTATATATTTGATTATAAATAGCAGTGCATTATAGAAAACAATGAAATTTCAAAGACATAGTATCAATATGAATGTAACACCTTGTAATAAATTCAGTCCCCACAAAAAAAGTCAATAATACGCCCTTAAACGAGGCTGAAAATCCACAAAATGTTAAAAAATTAGGGTACCCCGACTAAAAACTCAGTTTTAGAGGCCTTCTGGGCCTCTTTTGGCCTCAAAAAACCCTTGACCCGGGTTTCCCGGGTCATAACGATGTAGATCTTGTTGTAGGCTTCGATTTGATATGTGGTAGAGCTCAAATGGACACCCGGATCAAAAGTTATGGCCGTTTGAAGTTTGAGTAACGTTTTCAACATATTTTCAATCTTTTTTTAGTTTTTTTAATTTTTTTAGTCTTCAAATTGTTATTAAATGACTATTACTCCATAATAATTAGCAAATTATTAATTAAAAATATTTTTTTTAATTTTTTAAGAATCCATTTTCACTAAAAAATTTATATATTAAGTATATTAAGTGTAAATGTACATTTATACTTATCTAAAATATATTTAAAAATTATATATTATATTTATATCAATATAACTATATTTATATATTAATATATTAATATTTTTTTTTGAAGTCGACCCTTTATCAGCGCTTTTAAAAAAAGCGTTGATAAAGGCCCCCCCTTTATCAGCGCTACTAGACAAGCGCTGATAAAGGGGTCCCTTTATCAGCTCTTTTTCGTTAGCGTTGATAAGGGGGGGGGGGGGGGGCTACGAAAAACTGTTTTTGTGGTAGTGATGGTAGTTGCAATACTCAACATCCTCCAATTATAACTCATTTGATCTTCCATATTCACTAGTAGAAATCTAGCCTATACCAGCACTTTTTTCCTAACGGTTTAGAAAAACCATTGGGAAAAAGATCCTATACCAATGGTTCTAGTAAACTGTTGGCATAGGCTATTATATGTTGGATTTTCCCAACAGTTTAACAAAACTGTTGGGAAATAAAACTATTACTTACGGTTTTTATTAACCGTTGGGAAAAAATACACCCAATTTAGGGCTCCCTCCCGACATTTCATCCCCGCGTGAACCCTCCCTCCGCCTCCCGACCCACTCCTCCCCTTCATGACCTCGACCTCCTCTCGGTCTCCGCCTCCACCTCCCGACTTCTGCCTCCACCTCCCGACCCCCCTCCCTCTCCTCCAACGACGTTTCCCTTCTCCTCTCGACTCCTTCTCTGATGACGACGTCCCCCTCCCCTCTCAGCTCCCAGCAACGTTCCACCCTCCCCTCTCATCTCTCTCTCCTGGATACATCCCCTCCCCTCTTGGCTCAATCTCCTCCCCCGACGTCCCCCAAACCCCTCTCTAGTCGCGCGTGAGACCCCCCATGGATGAACACCCCTCAGGACATCCTCCTCTCTCGACTCCCTCTCCTCCTGCCATGGTTCTTAATCGGTACTTCTAGGTAAGAATTATTCTTCTTTTAAAAAAAATGAGGCAACAAGGAATTCATTGTTAGGTTCATAGTTAGGATAACCATTCATATTAATCGTGCATTTTCTAGAGTTTTGGGTAGTAACCAACTCATGGTGTGGTGAATTATTGGTTAAATTGTGAATTTTTTCAAAATAGAGTCTTCCAGAAATGTAGGGTTAGATTCATTGGTTGTATTCCATTCATTCGAACAGTGAATTCAATAAAAAGTTCATGATTTTTTAAAAACCTCATATTTTCCTCTATAGACTCCTATTAGACCTTATATTGTGTTGGATTTTGTTTTTTAATCATGATATATATGTGATGAGGTTGTATCGTCATTAAGATGCGCAATGATGTGGGTTAATTGGAGGTGAGCGATGCTATATGATATTTTATGGGTTATTTTGAGGAGTTTATTTCCCTTTAATTTATTGGTTCATAAAACATAAGTTGGTGCTACATATATTATGTAATTAGAATTGGTAAAGTAAAATGTTGGCCTTGGATTTCCAAGTTGGTTATTTGGATGGTATTCTTAATCAAAAGTGGGTATATCTCTATTGACTATGGGTGTATTTTCCAATTGAACAATGTATTTATTAAACTGACCATGCAATGCACATTTCCCACAATATAGAAGCACCACATAAATCATAGATAGACACTACACACCACAAGACACCCATGGGAGACATCCCTTGACATATACAGATAGTTAAGGGGCCATTAACTTAGGAACTAAAGTCGATTGGCACTCAAGCCTTGAGAAATTATTATTGTTGGTAGAAAAGATACCAACACCTTTATTCTTAGTATAGTATAATGAAATGGTTTACACCCTCATGACCAAGTATACCATCTGGTTCATGGACTGGTGTCCAACCAGGTTCAAGAGTAGGATCAAATACTAAACATTGGTTATGGTCCCTCTGAGGTTCTTTCCATAGTGAAGAGGGTTATGTGCACAATCTTCAACTCAACTAATATAGAATAGGTGCATATTCAATGGCTAAGTGTACTAGTATGGTGTTTCCAACAACGTGCTATATAAAGAACATAATAAAAAATGAAGAGATTATTAAATGGAACTGTTTCCCTCTTGATTGCAGGAACATGATTTGACCCATGGGGCGTTGTGGTTCTTATATATTGGGCAGTGACATGTATAGTCACAGGATACAAGTATGTTTTTGTTTAGTTTTTATTTTATTTTCTTTATCACATTGGACACTTAGGTATTTTACTTCTTTCTACAGACGGAGGGTAGTGATGTTATCCTAACTAGTTGATGTAGATCACTTGTATACTGTAATACCATGAAGTGTGAGTGTGAGGAAACATTGGAAGCTAGAGGAACCTTGGGGTCTTCCATAAGATGGATTTTTTTTCTAAAACATTGTGTGGGAACATTTTTGGAGTATGTTGGAGTCATAAAATAACCCCAAGTGTCTCCATGAGATCGAATAAATAACCCCAAGTGTCTCCAAGTGTCTCCATAAATCGTATCATCCTCACATGGGTTGGCCACTCACCCAATACCATGAAACCTATCCTTGTATATCCTCTCAGTCACATAGTCTAGACTCATCTCTCAAGGATTATCCCATGCCTTGATGCACATATCATCATCCAACTAGACAAAGAGGATTATTCACCTTATGATTGTCCTAGTCAAAAAAGCACACCATGTCGAACCCATCTACATTATTTTATCAATAATTTGGTCAAGAACCTCATAAAAATCATGTATTATAACCCAAACCCACTAATCAGGTTCCATCCTAAGCTAAATCACACCAAGACTCTTGGCATTATAATGCCAATATGTCTGATAATAACCAATACCCACACTAGCATCTCATCCTTTATCTCTTTAGTTAAACTCTTGAATCATTAAATGGAGTAAAACCTTTCATAATACATTTTATATACTCAGAGGGACCATCCCACTCTAAGAACCTACCAATATTCCAATCCATCCTCATAAGTATTTCTTCATAAAATGCTAGATGTACAATTGCCACACCTATCACTACAAGGCCCAATCCTCTTATGAATATTTTACTTGATCTAAATCCTCATTATTAGTGACATCAATCACATTAAAGCGCATAAATTTCAACTAAAACCTACATTCCAAGAATTATTCACGTGGAAAAGCCCCATGGAAATAGTCTAAGAACTAAAACCATAAATAATAATGCCAAATATATGCATCATTTTTAAATAAATATCTCAAGTGTAAACATAAAAACCAAGAATAATAAGACCTCATCCCTTGTATCGAACAAAACCAAACTAAGTTAAAACTCGGTCCAAATTGATTATATACCATTAATAGGAAGAGTAATTGTTAATTAATAGGAATGTACTATTTGATAATATCATTTTGAAACATTGATATGTTTCCCCTTTGCTTGCAGGAACATGATTTGAACCATGGGGTTCTGTGGTTCTTATATGTTGGGTGGTGACATGTATAGTCACAGGAGACAGGTATGTTTTAGTTTAGTTTTTCTTTATTTTCTTTATCGCATTGGTCACTTAGATCTTTGATTGCTTTCTATGGACAGAGGGTAGTTATATTCTGCGAAGGGGTCCAGAAGGAGTTCAGATTGATTCAGTCCACCAGATTTGATCTGAGGTAAGATTCTATGGTTACTACTTGTCTCGTACCTCATGTATTTGGGGATTTAGTGTTTTTGACTCCATATTATGTTTTCGGTAGGGCATTGGATCATTTCGTGTGGGTTCAAGTGGATTTGGTTCTCTACTTCCAATCTAGGTAAGGCTTTAATGCCATTGGTTGGTTTCTCACTGGTTATGTAGCGTCCTTTATGTGTTTTAAGGTTCTTAATATCATTTGTGTAGTGCGTTGATCCCTGCTCGTTGGTTTCGAGTCGCCATGTCAAGGGCGACTCGCCTGCGTGTGCATAGGTAAGTAAGTATATGTATGTGGGTTCCCTCATTACGTGTATAGTCACCCATGGCAGTGATTATGCATGTATGGGGCTAGGTGTTACCATATATATATATATATATATATATATAAATGCATACGCAGGTGAGTGGAGACTGGTATATGCATATACACACATGTGTAAGGATCCCCTTGCACATTCTCATGGCCATGCGGGTGTGTGAATAGGGGTTAGGTGTCCTTGCATGTGTGTCAAGGTGTGTATACCCAGTGGAGGAGTAGAAAATTTTAGTTAGAAATCTCCAAGAGCCGAAGTGGACGGCTTGGTTCCACATTGAGGTAGAGTCCCTCTCGTAGCCTCTTTAATTTAAGAATTCTTTAAATTGAATTTTGCTTCTTTCTTAATTCTGCTTAATTATATTGAATTACATATCTTGAATAAGTGTTCTTTAATATAATTGTTTCATTTGATAAATAAATTCATGTTTTTATAATAAAACCCCTCCAACGGAGGTGCGCCATCTGCGAAAACTCACAGTGATAGTTTAGGGTGTGTGATTCTTTTCCGTCGTTTCGTTTCCCTTTAGATGTTGCGTCATTGTACCGCTCACTATAGCCTTCCGATGATACCTTGTTATAACATATTAAATAGTTTATTTGTTCTATCATGTCCTTTGTGACCTTATCTTATAAAGAAACTCGTTTCGGGTGTTTTCTTGGCCTCTTGGACACCCCTTTGGGTGTTTACCCGAGCCTATATATTTAAAAACACTGATGGTGTCATTGTTTAACACCTGTCAGGATTATGGTGCTCCCCACCATAAGCTTCATCTTAACACCATTTGGGGTGTTTTTCTAGCCTCAATGCACATCTAATTTTTTACATATATGAATTCTCCCATATGATTTGTGTTGCATCTTGAGATGTTAAAACATACTCAAATTCTATTGTTCTCAAGGTGACTGAAGTTTTATTATTAGAGTTCCAAGAAATGCATATACCATTGATAAGTAATACACCTGCATAATTTGACTCTCAATCAGTAGTTTCAACTACCTAGTACCACTTAAAAATAACAAATATAAAATATATATATTTATCATACCACAATCCTGAATCAAGAGTCTGTTTTTTATAACATAAGATCGGTTTTTATAATGTTAAGGACAATTACATACGGTTTATTTGGAATCCTGGATGGAAGATGCTGCCCCACGGATGTCACTGGACATGGCCCACATGCCGTAGTCATGCCGCGGCCACGCCGCTATAATGCCGTGATTTGGCCCTGCTCTAGGATGACACCCCGCGACAGTTCACAGTCCTATCGGAATTCGATGTATGATATATAGATAGAGTTTTAGATACATTACCCACCCATAGTTAATGGGGAGGGAGACGATAGCCGGAATGTTTCCCCGCCTCCTCCCGCTCCCTTTGCTCCTGGCCGGAAGATGCTGCCCCGCGGATGTCGCTGGACCAGACCAACACGATGCTGTCACACCGCGGTCACGCCGCGGTCAAGTTGCAGTAATGTCAAAGTAATGCCGTGATTTGGCCCTGCTCTAGGATGACACCCCGCGGCAGTTTGCAGTCCTATCAGAATTCGATGTATGATACCTAGATAGAGTTTTAGATACATTACCCACCCATAGTTAATGGGGAGGGAGGCGATGACCAGAATATTTCCCCACCTCCTCCTGCTCCCTTCGATCCTAGATGAAAGATGTCGCCCCATGGATGTCGCTGGACTGGGCCAACACACCGCGGTCACGCCGCGGTCACACTGTGGTCACGCCACAGTCAATCCACGGTCATGCCTCAGTAATGCCGTGATTTGGCCCTGCTTCAGGACAACACCCCCAGACGGTTTTCAGTCCTATTGGAATTTGATGTATGATACCTAGATAGAGTTTTAGATACATTACCCACCCATAGTTAATAGGGAGGGAGGAGACAACCGGATTGTTTCCCCACCTCTTCCTGCTCCCTTCACTCTTGGCCGGAAGATGCTGCCCCACAGATGTCGCTGGACTAGGCCAATATGCCGCGGTCACGCCGCGGTCACGCCGCGGTCACGCCGTGGTCACACCACAGTAATGCCGTGATTTGGCCCTGCTCCAGGACGAGACTGCAATAACCACTATCAGCCCGCTACCAACAACAAAGAAGTATCCTCCACATGAAGAACCATAGAATAAACACGTGAACATCAAACGAACATCCAACCAGAGACCCAAGAGTCACATGAAACTGCCCCGTCGTCATGAAAGCACCAAGGTCCACTCGACGCAAGCGACAACCAAGAGGAAGACGCACACACCCACCCACATGAACCCACACACCCACACACCCACCCCATAGATATCACACAATCTCACACTAAAAAACACATACACACATCCAACCACACGAACGCACGCTCCCAACCACTAACAAAAGGAGGCCACCAAAGTCCACCTACAAACCATCAGCCACCACAACCACCATAATCTAGCCTGAACCAGCCACATCCATACAACAACGACCCCCTTACACCTTCATTTTAGCCCACTGCCACCAGCATTCTAGCCCGCAACAGCCCCCCTTCCACCTTCAAATCAGCCCACGCCATCCCCCCACCACCTGCAACCATCCCCCTTCTACCTGCATTCGAGCCCGCACCAGCCCCCAACCACTTGAAATCTAGCCCACACCAGCCACCACACTAGCCACCACACCAGCCCCCACCCCCATCCTCCTGAAAAAGACTCATTACATCCCTTTTCCACCTGAAAATTAGCCCCAACCACAAGTTCCATCCCTCACTAACCCTCGACCTCCTACATCCCAGCCTGCACCAGCCCCTGCCACATGCCCAACAGCCCCCAGCCACCTGAAATCCAGCCCACACCAGCCCCCTACCACCTATTCCAGCCCACACCAGCCCCCTACCACCCCCCTTCCACCTGCCTTCCCACTCGTACCAGCCACTCCAGCCTGCACCAGCCACCACACCAGCCCCCAACCTCCTGAATTCCAGCCTGCACCAACCCCATGCCACCTAAAAAACAACCCCATACCACCTGTTCCAACCCGCACCAGCCCCCTTCCAGCCCCCTGTCACTTGAATTCCAACCCAAAAATCGCCAATGAAACTTGTAAGCATATGAAGATGAAATAAGGGAGTCCAGGATGCATGAGAAAAACTCCATGCAAATCACAAAAAGGAAAGGTGAAAGCGGATCCCCTTTCATGAGCCCTCTTTTCCCCGAAAATTAAGCATGTAAACTGCCATTAATGTTCATCGAGAACATTGGGGTAGAGACACATATTTTAACCCAAGATGATAACCTAATTAGAAATCCGAGCAGATTGAAAACATCCCATAAGAAGTCCCACCTGACCGAATCAAAATCCTTGAATAAATCGATCTTGAAGGCACACCTAGGAACCCCAGAATCAAGATGGTAGCACCACAATAATTCTTGGGTAACAAGATTCTTAGGAGGGCCTGTCCAGGGGGTGTCCATGGGCTATCCGGGGGGGGGGGGGTACAGGGCAGGGTGCAGGTGGGGTGTCTATGAGGGGTTGTCCAGGTGGGGTGTCTGGGGGAGGGGGTGCGGGGGGGTTTGCAGGGCAGGGGGAGGGTGTAGGTGGTGTGTCTAGGAGGGGCTGTCTAGGGTGGGTGTCCAAGGGCTGTCCATGGGGGGGGGGGTCTGCAGGGCAGGGTGCAGGTGGGATGATCAGTATGGCGCTTTCCCTTTCCAGAAGCAGGAGGCACTAAGGTAGAGGCTGAAGGTATAAATGTAGAGTTAGGAAGTTTTCAGATCACAATAGGTTGGAGATTCTAGAAATATTCAACCAAAGACGTACCAAAAGGCTAGAATTAAGGAGGTAGAGGATCAGAAGAAGAATTAGAGGTGAAGAATGTAATGGGAATCACCTCTGGAGAAGCCACTAGATTATTGGATACATATAGGAAAGGCTCCATAAGATTAAAAAAGTATTTAATAATGTTTCCTAATCTCTTCATACTACTAAAGAAATCTTTCTTATCCTCCATGAGTAGCTTGAGTAGAGTTGTCATTACTTTCAACTGGTCAACCTATTCCTTGAAAACCCATTCTATAGAATCTACCTCAATTAATCCTGATGAGATGAATGTACATCACCAATAACAACATAGAGATACTATTTGACTGTAGACTAGATCGAATCAGCATCAACTAAAGCTAAGGGAGGTGGAGCACTAGATATAGATGAAACAATAGGAACATTATCCAATCTCTTCCATAAGGAATCCTGACTAGAAACAAAGGAGGTCCTCATTTTCTCCATAATAGATCAAATGGTTTCTATCTCACTGTCCAAACTTCAATTTTAAATCATAACTTCATGAATATGAAAACTCATATTGGGATGAATATGACATACAAACATCTCAAAAAGGTGTCTAACATCAGCTTCACTAAGCTGAGTGACAGGAGGTTCTCGATAACTCAAAATTACACTGAAATATTAAAGAAGTCTTTCTATAAAATATTATAAACATATTATGGATAAAAAATCTAAAGGCAATGGGGAAACAACTCTCTCAACACTAGGTAAAGCAGCCTCTGTAGGTTATGATTTGGTAGGTACATCTAAGGGAAAATACAAAAGCTCACCTGCTTGGTCAATATGCTTAACTAAGGATCCATTAGGATATGTCCCAACTCCAAATGAGACAGTAGGTCCACCATGATTTGGTGAAATACTGTGGTCATCACCATCACTATCTCCATATGAGTCTGGATATAATAGTCCAGACAATTTGGAACCAGAGGAGGGATCCCCCTTACATGATACCTCATCCTCCACCAAGGTAAGACTACCCTAAGAATCTCTATGCTCTCCAGTATCTTCTTCAACATTTTTGGACTCTGAATAGTCTAAACCAAAATGAAAAAAACCTAGTGACTTTTCACACTCATCATCTGAAGCTACTTCCATATGAGGTGCATGATAATGCAGGTTTATAGGTTCTTTGGAAGACTGTTAGAGGTGCATGTTTATAGGTCTAAAGTGTGATTTGGAAGTCTTTTAGAGGTGAAGGTTTTATAGGTTTAGAGGTGTAGGTTTACTGATCGAAGTGGTTTTATAGGTCTGCCCAGCTTAGGTTTTACAGGTTTAGAGGTGCAGGTTTACTACTTGAAGTGGGTTTATAGGTCTGCCCAGCTTTGATGTTTGCTGGGGAGTAGAGTTACAGGTCTTCCCAACTTTGATGTGTGCTGCTTTGATGTGTGATATGCTGTTCTGGGGAGTATAGGATATACCAATGATTCACAGTACCGTTGGTATTTAATATCCTAGGCAACATATGCCAATGGTTCATAGAACCGTTGGCATTCAAATGCTGGAAAACATATATCCCAACTGTTTCAATGAAACTATTGGGATATAATATATACCAATGGTTTTTGAACCGTTGGTATGTATGCTTGATGGTATGTATACCCATGGTTTTTGAACGGTTGGTACACATATATACCAATAGTTTTACTTAAACCATTGGGGAAGATTAGTTTCACACCAAATATACCAACGGTTCTCTTGAAACCATTGGTATAGGGCTATTGAAACAACCCGCATACCAACGGTTTGTGAAACTGTTGGGATAGCCTATCCCAATGGTTTCAGAGGCTATTCCAATGGTTTAGAACCATTAGAATATGTGAAATTTATAGTAGTGATTCATGATATAACATCTTTTTCCTTTTAAAAAATTTCCTCTATGGTTTTCTCATACTTTTTTCACCCTTGAAGGGTTTCTCCACAAATTCTTCATCCTTATCATCTTTAATTTTTTTAAATCAATTATTAGTGAGATGTACCACCTTACCATATTAGAAGAAAAAAAGTGGAATATTTCCTTTTAATTTTCATTTTATCCTATTAATATTATATGAAAGGAAATACATCACTCCATAAACCTCATCATCATTGGATCTTTTTTAATAAAAATATTCTTAATCACTTTGAATGAAACCTCCTATGAGTTATCCTTTAACCTAACTTAATTATCATGATTTCTCATTTCATATGTGATAAGTTTACTATGAAGGATATCTAGAGAAACATTTATAATATCTTTATCTTTAAGCATTGATACCTTTGAATTAAAATATGGAGGTTGTATCCTCAAGATTATTTTCATGATTTTGAAATCTTTAATATTTTTACCAAGGCCTCACATATCTTCCATAGGAGAATTTAAAATATCAAAAAATTCATCAATCATTTTGGTTAAGCTCATCCTCAAATATGCATACTTATTCTATAATACCTGTAGCTTTGCCTCTTGAACTTTAGAATCACATTCAAAGATGTCAACTTTTTTCCCCACATAGCATGAGAGGTTTTTTAAGACACTATATTGGTTTAAATAGGGATTTCTAAAGATCCTGTTAAATAATTGATTTCCTTTACATCTAAATCCAATTCCTTGCATCATTTTTCATATAAATCTATGCTTTCAATTTTCACTGATATACCATGAATGAATAATGTGAAAAATTATATTCCCAATTACCTAAATTAGTGTTACATCTTGTTCTTCCATAAATAGAAATTATTTATATTAAAAATTATAATACCTTTGTAGTTAACAACCACTACCACCTCTATGTTTCTAATAGAGATAAAAAATCACCCCAATAAAATTCCTTTGATACTAATTGTTGACCCCTTATCATGGAGAATACCCCCAGGGGGGTGTGAATCAGGGTATTACTGATTTTAAACTTAACCCATCAAAAAGGATATTTTTCTGTCAATGTGTGGAACACCTCTTTCTATCCCTCACTTTATCTCCATGAGTGATGGAAGAAGTAAATTACACACAATATTTTACTTATACTCAGAAAGGTTTGGGGTCAAGCCCCTTTATTAAAAGAAAAGAAAAAGGACATTAAAACCTTTTGGAATGGGTAAGGTAAAACCCATAACAAGCCCACAGGCCCAGTGGGACAAAGCCCAATCAGAGGCACCACCCAAAACATAAGAGCCCAATGGAAGGCCCATGACAAGTGACCAACGACACCAAAAGAGGCAAAAGAGGAAAAACACAACCCGAAGGCAAAACCAGTGACTAGAACGGAGCCACCGACCGCCGCTGAATCCCATCACGCCTCCGACACCATGTCGTCGCGAGACCTAAGTTCGCCATCCGAACTGCCGCTGTCCAACCAGATCTGGTTTGAAACCAGATCTAAAACAGATCTGCAATCGCCGCCTTCCTACCAGCCTCCGCCGAAGTGAACCCACTGCTTCCAACCTCGAACATGAGCAGACCTCGAACATGAGCAGGCCTCCCGCTCCGAGAGGCTTCGGAGCAGATGTTGAGGTCAACCAGAACACGCGCAAAACATATAGACCACCAAGATCCAAACTCGAATCCAGAATCCAAAGCACAGCCCCAACAAATCTGAAGCCTTGCCACCAGAAAAAGGATTCCCATCGTCGCCAGACCGAAGCCAGACAGCCACCGGGAGCTGACGCCGAGACCAAACCGCCGGAGCATGCCGAACACCATCCAACCTATGACATGGTCTCGTTTGACTATAATATAAAATCCTATAGGATTGGAGGTAATCAAATAATCCTCACTATTAAAATCACACTCCTCACATCATAAATTGTTTCTATGGAATGGACATTTCTTCTTTAACCAACTATGGTGTAGCATGTTCTCCATGGCGTAGGCCTCCATGAAACCTAGATATATTAAAAATAATCGGGTCACCACAATGCCACTTCTCATGGAAAAATTTGAAATTATACAATGTATCTACCTATATACGTATATATAAACATAAACTACCACCCTACCAAAAAACACCTTCCACATCATAATTAAAACCTCTGGTGTGACCTTCTCTTCTTCAATAGGGTTATGGCATAAGACTCCCTCCACGAAGTAAAAAAACATAGTAGAGATAATACCATATAAAAACATATTCTATGGCATAAAATGATAGGTTATACCATAATGACTATCTTTCAGACACAATTTTCTCTTACATCAATACACCTTATGGATTTAATGAATTCATAACAATCCTCCGTGCATCACCAATTCTCTACAACCTTGACCAACTTCAAAAATTAGATGTGATTTTCAACAAAAAAATCAACAAAAACCATTAAATGGGTTATGGATGAATATTCTCCTCTCATTTTCTCTCTTAAGAGTCCTTACAAGGAGATTATAAGTCTCTAATGTGTTTTTCCCAAGATTTAATTAGAATTTACCTTTCAAGGTAAGGGATACTAATCCTCATATTTCCTTTTCAATTAAACCCTTTTGTTATAATATCATTTAAATTTTTTTTTCATATACTTCCATGATTTTAATTTCATGGTATTATCATCCATTTTATATATTGTTAATGATAGATTACTTATCATATCTCATTATAGACTTTTACTTACTTTTTATTATACCAATATAAGGGTCTCTAATCCATTATTATCCTTTATTTTTGTAATTATCTACAATTAATTTTCATTTCAATATAAAATGTAAATATACTTTGTTTCTATAAATTACTTATCATGTTATCAATTATAGATTACCATTCCCTCTCATTATACTACCTTCATAAGCCATTATAATGCTCAAACATTAGTTAAAACATAAGGAATAAATTTAAGCATATGAAAACATCCGAAAAATTTGGAAAATTAAAGAGTGTGTGGTTTCTTAGAAATGAAATCTCTATTTAGATACTATAAGTGGATACATTCTCTAGCTCAGTTTCACCTAGGGGTAATAACCCTGAAAAAATTCGGTTGAGTATTAACTTGATCTTCACTCGAAGGACAACAAATGGACCTAACTGCACACCTAGTTTGATTCTCTCAAGGGATATGATCTGGATGATTCAAAATCTATTTAAAAACTATAATTAAGTATTTAAAAATATTTTTATAGTGTTGAAATAAATTTTATATTTATGTATATAAATTAATTGTTGCAAAAAATTCATAAGTATGGATTTGGGGGAAATTTTTCTACCATTACTTTGTCCTCCTGTCATTGAAATCTATTAAAATTAATGATTATTTCCTATTGATATACCTACTTTTAAAGTGCCCTTCACTGCTACCTTTTTATCACTCCTTTTATAAGTGCAATTTCTATTACATTGTTAATATCCCATAGTTTCTAGGTTGATTGTGGTATATTCACCCAGATATCCATATTGTTCCATTGAATGGGGAAATTTTTATATTTCATATATCTGTTATTTCTATATGGAAAACTATTTATTAATTAGATAAAAATATATATAATATTACTTATAGAACATTATGATATGTATTGTTTAACCATTCTATTCATATAATGGATGAATTGGAATTATTATATGATGGGTGGGGCATGAAATTATATAGCCCCAGATGCATCAGTAGATACCATGAAACAAACTAGTCGGGTATTTGGTGTAATCCTTACCAATTTATTTCTGATGAATTCAAACAAGGCCTTGACAGTATGTTTATGACGTCCTATATTGTTCATTCTATCAATATGAGATCAATTATTCTTATCTATGCATTTATTTATTATTATGTAATCCATATATTGTGATCATAACTCCATTTTTCATGGAATTTATTTATTCTTGTCATATTATTGATTCCATGATTATGTATGATAGATTATGATGTGTAGTACCCCTTATCGAGCATCAAAGACCACCCTTTTATATTCTTTCCCATTTTCCCAAGAAACCATAAAGATCACTACACGTGGCTTATGGAGTTTCAATGATAAATAATAATTTTCCACGTATTCAGTTGAGATATATTAAGTTTTTAATTTAATTTAATTTTCATTTATATATTTAGTTTCTTGAGAAAAAACAAACCACTTGATCTTATATATTGTGATATATATATTCTATAACATTTCAATAAAATAAACACTGGCTCTGGGTTAGTGGAGTTGGGGTGTTATAGTTGGTATTAGAAAAATTTAGTAGAAAACTTATGAACTAGATTTAGAAGAACATAGTTAGAGAACATAACTATATAAAGAAACCATATGATATTCTATAAATATTTTTAGATTACAATAAATGAATTTAAATAAATAAACATAATAATTTTATACCATTATTTATAATTTATAGAGTTATTCATGGACTAATTATATATATGCCATTATATAGAAATAACACATAATGGGAGTAACAAAAACTATGTAAATAATTTTAAATAAATATAGGAATTTTACTCTGAAGAAAGTCAATGAGGCTAGTGTTGGAATAGAGTAGATGATAAACTATATTAGGAAAGTTGACTCAGGTTATGACTAATAATTTTTCCTGCATGGAATAAACTATTTCTCCATAGCATGGTATAACAGTATTAGACTACTTTCTGTGGAAAAAACCTATTTATTTCAATGGAACCATGAATCCATTAGTAGTTGAACAATATTTCATATCCCTAGAGAATTCATTCCTTACCTTGGGATATAGTAAGAAGGAGAAGGATATCATAGAAGTATATCATTTAAAGGGATATGCTGACCAATGGTGGTCATTGATTCAAATCACTAAAAAGGAAGTGAAAATAGGGAATATAGAATAGAAGTATCTTAAGTTGATATTATTTTAAAAGTAATTTCCTCTTTAATAATTATACAACATAAAAAAGAAATTACTAAACTTAATACAAAAGGAATATGAAGCTGTTACTAAGTATGATGATAACTTTACAAGGTTATCCAGGAATACTATGAATTGTGTACATAATTTATAAAGAAATATTGATTACTTCTTTGATGGATTGAATCCAATCCTTTTAAAGTAATTAGTCTCCCAAACATTTTCCTTATATGAAAAGATAGTGACAAGTTCCATCAAGACTGATAAGGAATTATCTAATTCTTTTATTTTCAAAGGAAATCAAGATAATAAGAGGATAAATGAGCACCATATAGAGAGAAATTTAAAAGAGTAATATAAAGGAAGGGTGAAATTATCAACATAAAATAACTATGGGAAGAAACACATGAAGTCTTGATTGAATGGAAAGGACATTTTCTACAAGTGTGTAGATAATGACCATCAAGATCATTAAATAAAAGGCAAAAGAGAAGTTGCCAATGTCCAATTCTTAAATTGTAAAGAGATGAGACACTATTCAAATAAATGTCCCAATCATCAAGGAAATATACCCCATAAGAGGATAAGGGATCAAGGCTAGCCTTATGTAATCACAATAATAGAAGTTGAGGTCCTAAGTGATGTTATAATAGGTAATTTTATCCTAAAATAAAAGATAGTGAATAAATTATTTGATTATATATCTACACACTCTTTTATATCTTAAAATTTTGATAAAAATATTGAATCACCCTTTGATGCATTGAATATATATTTTCCACTTAATACTAAAAGTGTAAATATTATAGAAATTAAAGTATATTGGCCCATATCTTTTAAAATTCATGAAGGTTTTTAGTTGAAAACCTGGTGGTAATGCCAATGGTATACTTTGATATAATCCTTAGGTTGCAATGGATATAAAAATATAATGTAATAATTTATTTTTGTGATAAATAGATTATAATATATGAGGCTAGAATAGAATAACTTATTCAATGAGGAGAAAATACATTGCCTAAGTCTTGTTTTGAGCCACCTCAAGTGGATCATCTTAATTAAATTATCAACAAAGATGAAATAATGAAGGATATCCTAATAATAGAGGATATATCTATTGTGGGGGATTATATTGATGTATTTTCCAAGTAACTACATGTTTATCCACTTTACCATGATGTTGAATTCTCTATTGAACTTATCCTTGATGAAAAAAAAACATATCTAAGCCTCCCTATAGAATGAAGATGGTAGAATTGGTGTAATTAAAGAAACAAATAAAATAGCTGTGTGATAAAGGATTCATACACCCTAGTGTTTCACCTTAGGGGGAGCCAGTAATATTTTTGAAAATAAAAGATTTATTTTTGAGGTTGTTCATCATTTACAGAGTAACAATGCCATTAATATAAAGAAAAAGTATCCTTTAACTCGCATTGATGATATATTTGATCAACTTCAGGGAGATCAATACTTATCAAAGACTGATATTCGTTATGGTTATCATTAATTAAAATTCAAGAATTTTGATATACCAAATATGAATTTTCAAACAAGATATAGGCATTATGAGTTCACCGTAATTCTATTTGGGTTAAAAAAAATGAACTATTTGTGATTATGGATCTAATGAATAGAGTATTCAAGAATTATCTTGATAAATTTCTTGTTTTTTTATTAATAATGTATTTATATAATCTAAGTTCTCTAAAGATCATGAAGAATATTTATAGATTACCCTTAAGATTCTAAGGGAGAAGGGGCTATATGGGAAATTCAGTAAGTGTGAATTTTTGATTTAGTAAGTTTATTTTCTTAGCCATATTTTTTTCAAGGATGGAATATCAATTGACCATGTAAAGAAAAATATTGTTAAATAATGGCCAACACCAATGAATATAATCGAGATACATAGTTTTCTTGAATTAAATAGTAACTACTAGTGATTTTTTTAAAATTTTACCTAATTGACTAACCCATTAACGAATTTGACACATAAGTGGGTAAAATTCACATTATCCAAATAATGTGATTTTTTTTGAGGAACTAAATAAGAGATTAATCAATGAACCAATATTAACATTATCATCTAGAAAAGAGGGATTTTTTATATATAGTGATGAATAAAATAAAGTAATAGGGTGTGTCCTTATGAAAAATGTTATAGTTGTTGATTATGAATCAATGTAATTAAAGACCCATGAACAAAACTACCCAACTCAGGATCTTGATCCGATATTTGTATTTTTTGATTTAAAGAGACGAAGACATAATCTTTACAGTGAAAGGTGTGATATATATATATATATAAATATATGAGTAAAAAAATATTGAAGTATATATCCACATAGAAATATATAAACATGATAAAAATGAAATGATGAGAATTAATCATGGACTACAACAATATAATACACTACCACCCTAGGAAATAAAATAAAGCAAAAAAAACATTGAGTAGGAAGGATCATGGAGTTATATCCATGAAGTGGATGGATAAGGATCCTATATTCATGTATTTGGTAAATTTAGACATAGAAATTACCAAGAAAGGGTAAATATAATTTCTTTCCCAAGTAATGGCCCAAAAATATTTACTGGAGAAGATAAATAGTCTCAACAAGATGAAAAGGGTTTAGAAAAGAATATTATAACCATGAAAGAAGGTAAATTGAAAGACTTCAACTATGAATATATTGTGTTAAAGTTTGGAAAGAGGCCATGTGCAGCATCAATACCATATTTAAAGAGGAAACTATCAGATAAATCTTACAGATCAAACTTCTCTATACACCTTGGTAGTAACAAGATGTATAGGGATCTAAAAGAACACTTTTGGTGGGAAAATATGAAGCATAAAATTGCAGATTATATGCCAAGATGTTTGGTATACCAATAAGTAAATTAAGAGAGACAACTTAACAAGGGTGTTATGAAACCTCTCCTTATAACAATGTAGAAGTGGGACAACATCATAATAGACTTTGTTACTGGACACCCTAATACATTTAATAATAATGATTTTATATGGGCTATTGTGAATTGACTTACCAAGTTCGAACATTTCCTAACAATAAGGGAGGATATACCCATTGAAAATTTTTTATATCTCTACATCAATTAAGTTTTGAGAATTTATGGTGCACCTTTATAAATTATATCTAATAATTACCCTAAATTCACATAAAAATTTTAGGTAAGTCTTTAAAAGGATTTGGATACCACAATACATTTAAGCATTTCCTGTCATTATTAAACTTATAGAAAATATAAAAGGACCACCCAAATCTTAGAGGACATTCTAGGGTCATGCTCAATTACATAACAAGGAAAATGAGACTAATAATTATCTCTAGTGTAATTCACATATAATAATAGTTTCCATTCAAGAATTCACATGGGAACGTATGATTCCTTATATTGAAAATTATTTCATGCTCCAAATTATTGGGATAAAGTTGGTAAAAGGAGACAAGTTGGTCTAGAACTCATTGAGAAAACAACTAAGAACGTGCAAGCTATCCAAAATTATATAAAGATAGCTTATATAAGATATAAAGGCTATCATGATAATCTTAGTAAGGACCTGGAATTCCAAGTAGGAGATCAT
This sequence comes from Viscum album, assembly GCA_963277665.1. Lineage (NCBI taxonomy): Eukaryota > Viridiplantae > Streptophyta > Magnoliopsida > Santalales > Viscaceae > Viscum > Viscum album. Next base: position 1,569,994,456 of record OY728148.1, on the reverse strand, counting down.
GTATTCTTAAAAGTGTCACCATATAAAGTATTTATAAGGTTTTTCATGAAAAGGAGGATAGTTCTATGGTACATCACACCTATTGAAATTTTGGATAGAATTGGAGCTGTGGCTTATCATTTGGTTTTTCCACCCAACCTCTCTAATGTTCATGGAGTCTTTACAGTATCAATTTTAAAGATGTATATTCCAGACCCTATGAATGTACTCACAAATGATTAAATATAGCTTTAAATAAAACTATAATATAATTAAGGTCCTATATAGATTCATGAAATTAGTGATAAAGAGTTATAGAATCGAACAACTCGACTAGAGAAATTTATTTGGAGGAATCACAAGTTGGAAAAAGCAACAAGGGAGCCCAAGGAAGTAATGTAGAATAATTAACCTCATTTGTTCCAATATTTATTTACACCCCAAATTTCAAGGATGAAATTACTTAAGGGGGTTGGGTGAGAATTTAATACCCAAAATTATATTATAATAAATAAACATTTCATCTCAAAAATTACAGTGCAATAGAAATTTTATTATTTCATCATAATAGTACAACACATTATAATACAATTAAAAAATTAGAGATAAAATTTAAAATAAAATATAAAAAATACCATAAAATATTTTGGTAATAATATAATAAATAATATATACATATCTATGAATAATAGTATAATTACACACATGTATCTCAGAATAAAAATAAGAAGATTTTTTTTTGAATTTTAGGTGCTAAATGTATGATTTTGAAATACACAAGTGTTTTTATTTAATAATTAAATTTCATATAAAGAGAGAATTATTTTAATAAAAATTAATTTAAAATTTTAATCAACAAGTTTAAATTATCCAATGGTTAATTTTTCATAATTTTCTTTGATAATTGATTTTTTTGGTAAAAAGTAAAATACGGTATGAATATACGGTAAGTATTATGAAATAATAATGACTTAAAATTTATGTAATAAGTAACATAAATTATTTCTAGGAAAAAATTAGGTTTATTAATTAAAATAATTCATTTTAAAGTAATAAAATTAATTTTACAAACCTATAAAGAATCTTTCAAAACCTAAAGTATATTTTAAGATTTTAAAATCAATTATTTATGAATAAGAATCTTGTTCACATCCAAAATAATATATTTTAAAGGAACTTAATTATTAAACATTGAAAAATAAAAAACTATCCCCTACATTTCAAATACCATTTGATAAAACCATGATATGGTTAATGGATTTCTTATTTTTTTAACCTAGAGTCCAAGGCCTATGTTTTGAAATTAATAAAAAAGTCCCCCCATTTACTATAAATAATCATCCATCCCTCCTTTAATATTCAATATAAATTTAGTGATAATGTATCACCTCTCATTTTCTCTCTTAAGAGTCTCTATAAGGAGTTTCTAAGGTTCTTAGGTTCTCTTATCAATCTTTAAGAAGTTACCTTTCTAGGTAAGGGTTATTAATCCTCCTCTTTTCTTTTCAATTGAAATAATTTTATTATAATATCATTTTAAATTATTTTTTATATATTTATATACTTTTAATTAAATGAAATTTTCATTAATTTGACACATTTTCAATTCAATATTACTTATTCATTCTCATTATAGCCTTTACGTAAGCCATTATTATACCGATGTAAGGGTCTTTAATCCATTCCTATCATTTATGTGTGTAATCATCTCCAATTCATTTTAATTTCTATGTGAAATGCTATTATGCTTTATTTTTATAAATTACTTATTATATCATCAATTATAGATCACAATTCTCTCTCACTATACTAACTTTATAATCCATTATAATGCTCAAACATTAGTGGAAACCAAAGGGATAAATCTAAACATAGGAAAACATCCTAAAATTTGGGTTTGATAATGAGTTTATGGTTTCTTGGAACTAAAATACATGTTTAGATACTAAATGTGGATGTAGTAATTTTTTCATATGCACCAAGGGTTAATAACCTTGAAAAAATATGGTTGCGAATTAACCCATGATGGTTCTGGGTGTAGCAGACGTGCTGGTGGTGGGTGATATATTTAAAATTTCTTTTGAATAAAATGTCTTGAAACCCCAATAAAGGATATTTTCATATTAAATTTATAATTAATTTATTTATATCTAAAGAAAATAAATACATTGACTTAAGATATGTTCTTTGTTCTTGATGTTGATCTTCCGAAAGGCCCTTTTTAGATTTCCTTTGTTGTGATGTGAGGATCCATGGGTAGAATCCCTCTAGCACTGATGCACACGTGATCTTTTGATCTCCAAGAAACCCCAATTTTTTTTAGGTGATAGTGTGTAAAATTGATTATGTTTCAATTTTCATGTTGATCTCTCATCCTTTGGTCTTAATATAATTTCTTATACATTTCTTGTTCTTGATATGGAGAGATAATGGAGGAGTCAAGAGATATTTTTGTAGTGTGCAATGATTCTCTATTTTTTCACACCATACACAATTGATATAACCATATATTAATAGAGCTAGGGTTTAGTTTAAAATATTATTTAATTTCATTCCAACCCTTAAAAAACATTATAACCTTTAATAAACCCCATGAATTATATTATTATTGTTACTATTATTTTGTGGTGTATACCAACTTTTGCAAAAACAAATTTTATTTAACTGGATTTTTAATTAGTATTTGTCACCAGAAATGGTCTTGATCCATTAGAACACCTCTAGTATTTATTGAACATAAAAATAAATATTAAATATTTTATTATTCAATAAATATTTTCGATCAAGAAAACATGAATAAAATTATCCCTTGGTCTTGAGAATAATATTTATTCTATTAAATAAATTCAAATATAATTTAATCATGATTAATAAAAACACTTAGTGTGTGACCCTATACGATTATTTCTCATTGTAATTAGGTGATATTTCCTAAAGTCTAAGATTAGTGTATATAAATAGGTCAAATAACCTAAGAGAAATAACTTAATGTTGTAATGACGACAACCACACATGAACTCTTACTGTGTAATATAATGCCTTTGTAACAATATCTCATCAAGCAGGCTGCACATCTGTATCACTAAACTATATTATCAACATTTATTTCTTTGACTATATAAAATAAACACATCATTACACCATGTCCATGTAAGTTAGGAATATGGTTCTATTCTAATCAAATGGATGAGATATCAACTTCCATAAATTTGAATGAAAAAAAATCCTTCCTCGATTTATCAATTAATAAGATGTCACTCATGACGCATCCAATGTATCCAACTCCAATATGAACTATTATCATCATGTTTTGTGAAATACATATAAGTATATGAGTCATAATATGCATTAATAATAATATTAAAGTATAAGGACCATCACACACACTTGAAAATAGAAATATCCAGTGACACAAAAACGTGCAGAATTCCCACTGGAAGGTCTGTTCTCATAATCTCTCATCTTAGAGATTATAAAGTGTAAAGTTAATTAAAATAAGTCTCATAAACTTATGAGTACTCACACCTGATATTTTATATAATATGTGTCCCATCATAGTATGTTATCTAACTACATAACTATATTTAAGAATATCATCATAGCACTTCATGGTTCTCATCATAGTGGGGAACTGCTCTGACCTTAACCATATGATGTATACTCTACAACATTATTATATTAAAATCATGAATAAAAATGAAAAATATGTAATTAATATTTAAATCATAGAATATACATGTAATCAAAGTAAAACAATTGGTCCTAATATACCAACTTGAATAATCTCTCACTTGGACTAGAGCCAACTGCCTATTAATTTCAGTATGCTAGACCTCACATTATAATCATGTTTTTGATGATTTAAGGATTTATTCAAGGAGTCTACCATGTTATATTTTATGTAAATAATTCTCTCTATAACCTCACCTCTTTGAGAAAAATTCATAAAGAGATGACACTTCTGAAGTATGTGCTTCATATGTTGATGTGACCTTGGCTCCTTTGCGAGATCCACCATTATAGTATTATCACAATAGAGTGTGATATGATATTTAATAATATATACCACATCAAGATCTTGGATGAATCTTTGCATGAATATTTTTTCTTTAACTACCTCATAACCTAAAATATACTCAGAATCTACTGTAGAATCAGTTACCATAACCTTCTTTGAGCTCTTCCAGCACACAAAACCTCCATTCAAAATGAATAAGTATACAATTTTAGACTTCATGTCACCCTGATCTTTTTGGAAACTATAATATGAATATCCTCTAATTACTAGTTCTTCATCTCCTCCATAAACTAAGAACATATGCTTAGTAAACCACAGATACTTAAGGATTGTCTTGATTTCCATCCAATATAAATCACCTCAGTCAACTAGATATCTTTCTAATGAACTTAATATATAAGAGACATCTATACTATTACATAACATAACATACATGATTGACTAAATCAATTATGTGTATGGAATTATTTCTATTCTATTTCTTTCCTCATGTGTATGAGGACATGTTTTCCTAAAAAGATGAATTCCATGTGATGTTGGAAATAATCCCCCATTAGATTGTTCTATAATAAATATATTTAGTATTTTATAAATATATGTACATTTAATTATTCTGAATAGTATATTGGGTCTATCATGATGGATCTTGATCCCAATAATATATTCCACTACACCTAATTCTTTCACAGAGAATCATTTATTTAATCAAACCTTAACATAATATAATAATGGTATATAATTTCCAATAATTAATATTTCATTAACATATACTATTAAGAAAATGATCATAATACCACTAAACAATTTGTAGAAGAAAGGTTAACATTCATTATTTATGTAACCAAATTATATTATGGATTCATCAATCCGAATTTTCCATGATATAAATGATTACTTTAATCCATAAATGGATTTTTAAAATTTATATATCTTGTTGTAATCATTTGGAGTCACAAATCCTTTAGGTTGTGTCATATAGACATATTCCTTATGGTTCCTGTTATGGAAGGCTATTTTTACATCAATTTACCAAATCTCATTGTCATGGAAATCCATAATGGAAAGTATAATTCTAATGGATTTTAGCATTGGAACTGGTAAAAAGGTTTCGTTGTAGTCTACGCCTTGATGTTATTTAAATCATTTTGCAACTATTTTCACTTTATAGTTACTGACTTGACCTTTTTTATCTATTTTCTTCTTGAATACCCATTTTCAACCAATAGAATTTACATCCACTGGAGAATCTACCAAAATATAGTCTTGGTTTTGGTACATGGAATCCATTTCAAAATTCATGGATTCTTGCCACTTAGCAAAATTTGTGCCAATTAATGCTTCCTTATTGATCAAAGGATCATTATTATCAATTAATAACGAGTCACCACCCACAATGAGTAGAAAACCATACCATTATAGTTCTTTAACGTCTCTAGTACTCCTATATAGTACCTGTGTCTCTAGAATAACTTATTTTTATGTGGGGATTTGTGGAATCTATTCCTATGCCAACTCTTGTTTACCTTGAGTCTCAACTTCAACAATGTATATATCTCTCCCACTATCTATTTTAGAGATGTTCATTCTTTTAAGGAATGTGGGGCGTTTTTCAAACACAACCTTCTTTTATGAAGGATTTTATAGGTAGTATCCCTTTATTTAATTTGTATATTCTATAAAGAAACATTTTGTGCCTTAGGGTGCATGATTGTTACTTGAAGAGGCCTTAACAAATGTCCCGCAACCCTACACATGTAAGTAAGAAAACACATGGTTCTTTCCATTCCAAAATTGCTATGGTATACCATCTATCAATTTATTTGTAACTCAGTTTAGTATGTATGATACTTTTTTGTAACGATTATCCCCAAAAGGATAATGGAAGAATTTCATGACTCATCATTGATCTCACTATATCTAAAAAGGTACAGTTCCCCCTTTCTCTTACACCATTCCACTAAGGAGTATAAGAAGAAGTGAGTTGGGATAGAATCCCAAAATCCCCTAACTAATCAATGAAGTCTTTATTAAGATATTATCCACCACAGTCTGAGTGAAGTTTTTTATTCTTCTTACCAAGATGGTTATAAAATTCATTCATGTATTCTTTGAATTTATCAAAATAATATGACTTATACCTCATCAATTAGAAATATCCATATCTACTAAAGTCATCAATAAAAATTATGAAGTATGAGTACCCACCCCTTGGTTCAATAGGAAACGGTACACACACATCTGTATGAATAAATTCAAGAAACTCTTTGGCCCTTTTACCCTTTCCACTAAATGGAGATTTGGTCATTTTACATTGTAAACATGCGCGACATATACCAAGTGGCATTAGTTAAAAAGAATATAAATATCCATACTGATATAATTTAGTCAAGTGGTTTTCATTTACATGACCTAGATGGTGATTCCATAGTTATTTATGGTATGATTCATGTAAAGAATTTTTATTATTGATTACCATTACTTGGTTTATGTAACCCAACACATAAATACCATTATTTAAATGTGACTTATCATTAAAAATTACATCTTTATAAAAGAATAGAAATTTATTTTTAAATTTAAAAATAAATCCATCCGTATCAAGTATGGATATAGAAATAATGTTTTTGGTAACTGAAGGCACATAATAACAATCCTTTAAAACCAAGACCATTTAGGTTGGAAATTTGAGGTGGTAGTCCTCGATTGCTATAAAAACAAGTTTAGCTCCATTAGCTACTCATAGATATACCTCCCATTGGTCAATATTTCCAAATATACTTGGTTATTGTATTTGAATATATATATGAGCACCATAAGATATATCTAATACCCAATATATAGAAATAGATAAATTTTATTCAATAACAAACACACTTTAAGGTTCCCCTTGCTTCTTTGGATAGGTGAAAATTTTATTCTAGTGGACTTTCTTGCCACATACGAAACAAAAAACATCATATTCCCTTGAATGACCCTTGATCTTCCTCTTCTTGGAAGGAAATGAATAAAATTTGGTCTTATATCTCTTCACTTTCCATTTACTTTTGTTCACCATAAGGAATCAAGAATTTTTGTACTTCGTCTCCTTATCTATAACAACCCAAACTTTTATAAATGGAATTTATCTCTTATTATATTAATGTAATATAGTATAAATCTCATAAAATTACTTAGAGAACATAATAAAATCTTTACAAATGAATAATTAATGAAATAATAAGTATTTCTAGAAGTTAAGGAACCAATGTCGATGAAATAGTAACTTGACCTTAGGAATAATAATATGAACCTTATGAATAGTAAACTGAAAAAATGAATACTAACCCCAACCATAAAAGTATAAATAAATTTTAAGCATATTATAAATGAAATTATGTTATAATTATATCATAGACTAAGTAATTAAATGTTTTAAAAATTATTAATTAAGTGTTGAAATTTCTGTAAGTCATAAATATTTAATTACAATTTTATAATTAATTTAATAATTTAAAAGAAAATTTATTTTCATAAAATGAATTCATAAATTAATATTTTTATGTATTATGATTTTAAGATAATTTTATGAGACCTTAAGTAATTTTTCAAAGTGTTATAAAATCTGTTATAATTTTAAAATATGTATTTTCCAAGTAAATGATGATTTTAATTAAAAATTAAACTAATAATATTTAGAAAATTATTTTCATAAAATGGAGTTAATTTTTAAATTCTACATGTTAAAAATTTTTAGGGTGAATTTTTGGAATTTTTCTAAATTACTCACTTTTTTGATAAATAGTAAAATACGATAATTTACAATAAAAGCTAAACAAATAAATTACGGAGTCATAGATGATTAAAAGCTGATGTAAGCCCAAAATCTCAAACTATACACAATTATTGTAATATATTTAGTGATAATTCTCAAAATATTCATATTCTCGATCAAAAATAATAAATTAATGAATATAATATTGAGAAAACACCTCTCTACTCTACTAAAAATACCACCCCCACTCCCGCTTTTTATCACACTTATAAAGATTTGATCCTTGCCTAAATTCTACCCAATACTCTTCTATAGTCCCTTATCCAAATCGAGGATCTATTTTCATCACCAAAATACCAAAATCTTTCCCTAAGGAGGTTTCAAAGGAGGATAAATTCAAAAGGTAAATCCTCTCTCTTTATTTTAATTTCCTTTCAATTTTATCTATTTTGTTATTCTATCCTCACCTCCATTAATCCAAATGGAATTATAACTCCATTATGTTTTATATATTATAATTATATCATTTTAATGGAAGATTCATCATTAAAATCCTCCCTCTCCCTCTCTCTCTCTTATTTTAAAAATGAAATCATCGCCCATGATGCGTCAATTTACCGACATCATAAGCGATATATTTTCATTTTATTTTCATGCATCAAAGTATGTTAATAAAACCATTATAATGGTTGAAAAATATTTAAAAGTTTAGTTTACAATCCTCTTTATGTTCAGTAACAAATATTTATACATAATACTAAATAATAAAACAAAATGAGTTCGTTGTGATCAAAAAACCACCAAAATCAACCTAAAACGATCATAATCAACTTTTATCTAATGATTCATACTCATATAATATAAAAAAATTATTTATAAGATCATTTAAAATTATTTAATGTCATTAATAATATATAATAACTATTTTGGATATTTATCCGCATTTTACATGAACTTCAATTCATGTATACAAGTGAACCAATCATGAAAACTAACAAAACGAACACCCCCAAACTATGAAATTAAACTCTATAAATCATCCAAAGGCCCATAAAATAACATAATAAAACCATAATGAATCATATTAATGTATAAAATGTTATGTAATCATTAATTAATGAATATAATGTGATTATACAACACATTAAAGTGAAGAAATCATTCAGACATAAGGTTAGGGGAATTCTCAAACCCAATTATATTTCTTTGGTTTTTCCCTCTTTCACCCCATTTTTAATATATATTTTACTTAAATATAATTTCTTCATCATTATATTACCTTTTTCTAGGATAAATGTTTTTATACACGAGTTTATGACAAACAAAATGTTTTCCAAAAGAACTCTTATTTCAAAAAAACACACCTTTTACTTCTCAATATTGTTTCTTCTTCACTCAAGGTTAATGATTCTTATATCAAGTATGTTATCAACCTTTCATTTAGGAACCCAAATTTTATGAATGTACACTTTATGAAATTAAACCCATTCTTTTTAATGGGTTATTATATGTTCAATATTGATATATGTTCTATACGGCATGCATGATAATGTAAATGTTATGATGTGACAGGTGCACATAGAATTATATAGCACAATGTTAATGTTTTTATGTGACGGGTGTGCCTGGAATTATATAATTCTCCAATTCATTGATTAATTTAAAGAAACTAATGAGATAAAGTCCAATATACATGAACATGATGGAATATTTTTTCACAACTATGTGTGGCAGTTGACTACTAAGACATGATGTTTCATTTTTATGCATTACCACATTTCAAGACTTCTTTTAATGATTACTATCATGATTATGATCCTATGTCTATGTTATGTTGATAATGATTATGCTAACCTCATGTTATATTGTTTCATGTTATTATCTATCCTCTTACCAGGATTTTATGTCACCCCTTTTTTGATGTATATCCTAAGGTAACTACTTGTACTATAGAGAATTCAAGGGTCAATAAAAAGCTAAATAAGGAGGAATTAAATAAATGTTTATGTTTTATTTTGTAAAAGGTATGTATGGTACTAGTTTCCCAAGATAATAAAACTTTGTATCTTGGTCATGTAATTATTTTATGCTGTTTATCATTAAAATTATGTAATAGTAATGTATGAAAAGCAGGGTCTCTATATTATCCACTTGGAAAATAAGAGTGAGAAGATCTGGAAGAGACTTCTCAATGTTTTTCATGTTAAAATTAACAAAAAAACTGGAGAATCTCTGAGGGAGTGATACCAGAATGAGATTGGTGTGCAGTTTGTCAGGGAGTTTAAAACCTATAACCTCCATGTGCTCAATGTATCTATTGAGATTGACTATGTGAGGCCTATTTAGTGAACCCTCCATAATTTTACTCCGAAAGAGTGATTTGGAAATATCAACCCGTTCATGTCTATCTCTCTACTGGTATAAACTTAATAGGTTCTCAAGAATTTTATACACATCTATGTTTTCATTAGAATTCATGAGTTCACTAGAAATATGTGAAAGCATAAAATATTTAATTTAGACCACATTTCTCAAATGTTTTTCATAGACAAGAAACTATTTATCACTTACGTCCTTAGAAAACATATCATGCATTGATAATACTTTCATGTAATATTTTTATTCATGGAACAACAAAAATTGAATGCATCTGAACCATTCATGGAAGTTACTTCCAATGATGATATTGTATTTCTCTAATATGTATCTAAGGTGTAGTGTGAATGATAAAATTTCCATTTTATTCTATAATTAAAATAAAAGATAATTAGTAATTTTTGTGATTAAAACTTTTATGAGAAATAATATTTTAATTGATTTTTATTAAATCTACCACTATTTTACCAAGTCTCGATTTCCCTTACCATTGAACTCAAAATATATAGTTACCAAAACATTATAGTGGAAAGGATCCATATTACATTTCATAATGATATAGAATTTTTCCATGAAAACCATAAGAAGGTTTTAGATAGGCGGTCTTTCCAACTATGGGATGGTAGCTCCTTGATCCATTAAGTGGACTCCCCAATCCAAAAATATTGACTTGGATTTCCTCAAAACTTTCCTATAAATTTGTATTGAACAAAATTTGGCTGTTACATTTATTACTAGTTCAGTTAATTCAAGCAAAAAATCTTATAATAACTCCCCGATAAAAGTAAGTTTCCAGACTTTGTCCATGTAAACACTTAGTTCTATGGTTTCATTGCAAATCAAGTAATGGAATATGTAGTTTGAATTAATATTAAGTTGAGAGATTTTAATTTATTATGCATAAATTTTATCTTATTTTATCATTTACATGTTTTTTAATATTAAGTTGATTTTACTTAATTAATTAACCATGTTGGATAAAACATTTACGCAAAATACATTTATTTAAATTCAATATTTTCACATTAATTCATTTATTTATGTGATCTTGATCTTGCATCAATAAAATAAATAATTCACAGATATATATAAATAAATAATTAAATGGCCTATTCATGAGCATATCTAGTGGTTGATTTAATGAGTGGAAATTAAATCAACCTATGACCTAAGGGAAATAACTTATATCTCTAATCTTTGAATGAGTTACAACATTCCACCTATCTACCTGTGTAACACCTGGGTTGGCATCATTATGGTTATGTCTTGAACTACCAACACACAACTTGGGAAACTCCATTAATTACAAGTATTTATAACTCACATGCAGGTGAGGGGAACCAAAGGAATGATTAAAGGGGATTACATAAATAACAATGGACACGAAGGTCCTACATAATATTGAATAGAGATATTACACGCAAGAATAAAATTAATTTAATAATTAATATTACAAACTCATGTAATAAATCAAATTAAATAAATTCCAACACATAAATTGGTCTTAGTCAATCTCATGAATGATTATACATTATAACACCTCAAAACCTTGTTGTAATAGTGATATTAATATCATTATTATTTTTAATACATAATATTATTTTACACAAATAAATGAATTTAATTCTCATGAATTCAAGAAATAAGAACATAAGAGAAACATTTTTATTAATAAAACACTGATACATTACATAATTACATTGAAAAAGACCCAAATTACTCCCAAAAACTCAATACAAGACCCATCAGAATAACTAGAACACCACCAAGTAAAATAGGTAGACCAAATGTGTAGTTTACATCCTTTGAATTTTCCATAATTAAAAAGTTTATAGTTAGAAGTATAGTAAGAACACTAAGAGTCATAGATACGTGGAGCACCATTCTTGTAAGTAAGAAATAATTTTCAATGTTTTGTAAATTACATAGACATGTATTTATACGATTTATGTGACCATTGTAAAATTAGCCATTGGAATTTATTTTTAGTGACCATTGATGTTTTTAACTATTGGGTCTTCCTTTAATTTTATCATTGGATGTTTTAAAAATATAAAATGAATTTAAAATAATATTTACAAATAATAAAATTAATGACATGCAATGTTTTAATTAATAATATGATATTATAAACTTAAATTTGATAAATATAATTTTATAATTCCAAAAAAGAATAACAGAATTTATATTTTTAATAATGTAATTAGTCTATATAATGTCATAAAAATATAAATGATTTTGGTTATGTTTAAAAAAAAAAATTCTAAGTGCCCACCATAACTGAGAGCAGCTTGTAAGGACAAGCCCACAAGGTCCAGTGGGGGCAAAACACAGGCCCACTCGAACAACCCTGACCAGCCCATATATAGGTGGGTCAAGTTTTGAATCAAGAACATGTGGACCAGTTATCAGTCCACATGTATGGGTTAGGCCAAGGCTAGGGGCGGGATCCTGTGTATAAGGATCCCTGTGTGTGTGCTGGTGTTTTTGAACTAAGGAAAAAACGTCCATCCTTATATGGCATCACCTGAAATAAGTTGGTTTCGATGTGGGATACATGAAAGAAGATCTAGAGCATCCGATCTAGCTTTGATTCTTCCCATTCAACCATTTTTTCCCTGCTTTACCTAACCGTGATCACCATTTTTAGCTGTCTGATTTTATCTCACTTCATCCGATCCATCCCCATTTCTCCCTAATTGAAACCATTTTCATTTTACCAATCCACATCTCACTATAGGCCAACTTCCATTTCATTTTTTCTTCTATATTAAACATTAGATATTTTTTAGACCATTTTATTTACTCGGATATGATCTCAACCCTCCATCCCATTTCCGAGCATCTTTTTTGCCTATCCTTCTTGCGACTTTATATAATGGAGTCCTCAACCCACTATGCTTTATTTTTCTTTCCATTGTCGAAGTCACCATCTCCGATGGTCCATCATAGACACATCTTCTTCTAAAAATGACATTATAAGATTATATAAAATAAAATTTAATCCATTGACTCGATTTGAATCTACATCAGCTTCCAAAGGAAGCCACAATTTTATATTTTTATTTTACCTTTAAACAAACTAAAATCCAAATTATAGAGTCTGAAAAAATTAAAATGAGTCACATAAAATATATATTATGTTTATTTAAGAAAATTGGACTAATGGGTCTAAAACCTTTGGCCAATTTGTTAAAAAGTGTAAAACTATTTAACAAAACAAGTTTTATTTAATCCCCTTTGCACACATTTTGAAACACCTGATTCTTAACCTCTCAAGTTTTCTTCCTCGTTCTGCTCAAGATCGAGTCCCTCGATTCATCCAAACCATGTAAGGGATTTATTAATTTAAAATTTATTTTTTAAGGGATAAAATTATTTTCAATTTATAAGGATATATATATATATATATATTTATACATATGTATGTTTTGGTATTTGTTTCTATCTATTTTATATATTTATCAAAACTAAAAACATAAGGGTTTATTTTATTTTATCAAACAATATTTTTTTTACAATGATTTACACACACACACACATATATATATGTATATATTACATATATATGTATATATTACATATATATGTATATATTACATATATATGTATATATTACATATATATGTATATATATATACACATATGTTATTATCTATTTTCAGAAAATATAAGATAAGGGTTTATGATTTAAATTTTATTTCTAAAGCTTATGATCTGTAAGGATTTATTTTCTTTTAATCAAATTATGCCATTTACAACTATATACATATATATAAATATATGTATTGATAACTATATATAAAACTTTTTTTTTTCAGAATTTATATGTTATGGGTTTTTGTTTTAAAGTGTATATTTTGAAAGGGGATCATTTATTTTTACCAAAGGGTTTGATTATATTTTTGTTCTATCATTTTATGTATGATGGTTTATATATATATATATATGTATATCGAATTATTTTATGTAATGAAAGGGATCATACTTTAATTTGGAATTCTATATGAAAAGTTTGAAATTGTTCTTAGTTTATCATTTTATGATTTATATTTTATGTGTAGATTTTGTTTATAAATGATAGTTATTGTCATTTTATATACTAATACAAAATAAGATATTATTTCATGTGAAAAATTTTATCTTCACCCTTGGTATTTCATGAATAATTAGGTATGACCATCATCTAAATTATAAATGATATCCCATGAATTTTTAGATTAAGAATGCATTTTGATTCATTATGAATTTTATTTATGACTTATAAATAATGAAATTTATTTCAAGTATGGGATTATCGTAGAAAAATGGTTTTATAAATTCTTGAGAAAATATTGATGACATGTTATGAGAAAGGTTATTTTATTTTATGTATGTATTTTTAAAATGTTTTGGGTTAGGATTGAGAAAGGCCGGTTCACTTAAAGTGTTTAAGAAAATAGTCACTAGTATGTTATGTGATGTTATGATGAGTGAACCCATAAGTCTTAAGGGAACTTTGTTCCATATAAATTATTAATAGCAACCTTATGATTTTTATTTTGGTTTTCCAAGTATTATAAATAACCCACCATAAATTATTATTTTAAATGGATAAATACCAAATATCTTTTCAATTATAATTATTATGATAAATTAGTAGTTTTATAAATTTATTTATTTAGATTTTAAATGTTATGAAAATCCAGCTTTGAGTATGTATGTTTATTTCAAGGAAATGTTTTAAAAGAATCTAGTAATTTTTTTAAACCCCTTACCGAGAATTTTAAATTATCACCCTATTTTTTAAATTCATCTTTTCAAGTTTAGTAGATTTATCAATGATATATTTTTATATATAGAGAAAACACACTGAATATTATTATTTTTATTTAATTTCATTTTGTACAGTTTTATTAGAATGTAATATTTGTATCTAATTCTACAAAATCTAAATTGGAAATGGTCCTCTATTATGTAATGTGTTGTGTAATTATTTAGTTTATTTTATAAAAAAAATTACACAACATGTTTTAGCACCGTCTCTAGGATTCTGGGGTCTGTGACTTTACATACATGCAACACATATAGAAAAGTAAACCAATTAACATTAATTTCTTATTCATTATTTATTATTAAGATAAACACACTTTCATTAATTAATTAACTAATTCCCTTTCATCTTAATAACCATAAAAATCATCTTAGTGATAGACATCATTAAGGCATTAATGTAAAATAAATGGAAGAACCAATTATTATATATCACTATAATAAATTAATTAAGAATTTAAAATTCTTTAAAATAATTATTAATTTTTCAAGCACAACAGGTTCCAATCAATAAAATAAGGATTTAATGCTACAATTTTCAATTTAATGTAATTTAATTCTACTATTAATTAGGAGACTAAATTTTTTTTACTATCAAGATACACACCATGTATCTCAGTTTACATGTATCCAGGTTACACACCCAGGGTTTCTACTTGTTAACTTGACCAGACTACATGGAATGTACATGCCAACTACAAACCATGTATTTTCTTTTTGTGTTCCCAAGATAAATGCTTAGGTTTAGGCATGTATCTTGAATGGACTAAACGGTATGTACAAGCCATCTATACACTGTGTACCCCTTATGTCATGTGTATGCTATTCTCACTGAATAGATCAATGTGTATTTTAGATGTAGGAAATGATGAAGTACATGGAGTGTACATAGATACATGTCATTTATATCATAAATGATATGGGATACTAGTCTCATGTGGTTTGACCATGTATAATGACCACATAGATTGCTTTATTTGCGCCGCTAACCCGTATAGACTTAAGGGCATATACCCCATCTACATGTCGTGTAATACAACATCCTATGTGTTAGGTTTTCCTAGTCTACACATAGTGTAAAATAAATTCACCATGTGTAATTAACTTCTCAATATGTCGTGTATCCTGTGACACATCTAGGGTAGTGCACATGGTTACACAAAATGTACTCTAACTACACACCGTGTAACCCAGCTTTACGAGTAAATATTTTGACACTTCCTGATGGAATCTATGGTTATTATTCATGTGTTCTTAGAACTTTAAGAAAATTAAACACTGAAATAAAATGATTAATATAACTATAAAATGTTAATTCAAATCATATTGAAGAACAAATAATACGAAATGAAAACATTCAACCAGGATTGCGTACAGATCAATAATCAAATAAATAATTATAAATTTAAAACATGCCCACTATAATACCACTTGAAGGTTTTAGGTGTAGTAGAATCACTGGTGGTGGGTGATATATTTAAAATTTATTTTAAATAAAATGTCCCAAAACCCCAATATAGGTTCTTTTCATGTTAAATTTATGATTAAATTATTTAGATCTAAATAAAATTAATACCTGATCTTAGGATCATTTATTCATTCTTGAAGTTGATCTTCCAAAATACCCTTTTTATATTACCTTTGTTTCAATGTCAGGATTCAATGGTAGAATCCCTCTAGCAGTGATCCATATGTGCCCATTTGATCTCTGAGTAACAAAAATTGATTTCTGAGTGCTAGTGTGGTGAATCAATTTTCTTGAATTCTTCATGTTTATCACTTATCCTTTTACCTTGAAGAAATCTGTAACATCCCAGGTAAATAAAGAATATGACATTTTCATATTTATTAATATTTGTGAATAAATGTTAATATTACTTTAAAGTGAATGCTATGTTTGATGGCGTACCTGGTACGTAACAGCGAGTTTCTTTGAAATCTTATGTTGCACACTAATAATATAATAATACTATTTTAAATGGTAGTTAGCACCTAGCCATTGTAATGGCGGGAATGAACAGAACTAACTTCAAAATGATTATATATGTTTGTTAAAATTTTTTTTGAAAGGAAAAGATAAATTACTGATCAAGGAAACCAGGATTACAAAGCCAATCAGGGAACGAGTTCACCCAACAATGATCACCCCACCATTTCCCAAAATGATCCAAATGACGGGCTTTCGAATTACCATCTCTTTTGATAAACGGAAATTTGCATGCATCGAATCCCTCAGTCAGGGACCAGATCTTCCTCAAGATGAGGCCATAAGGTTGGGAATCCTCATCTTTTTTTGAGAGAGCATTCACTACTTTGAGGAAGTCAGATTCCACCACAATATTGGGATAAAATTTTGAACGGGCAAAAAGGATCCCCTAGAGGATGGACGAGGCCTCTGCCACCACAGGGCTCCATGAGTTAGGCACCGCCCTACAGTGAGCTTCCATAATTTGGCCAAAACTGTTATGAGCAATGAGACCAATACCGACCCTTGAATTAGCAGAGACAACAACATCTGTATTAATCTTGAGAAAACCCTCAGGGGGGAGACCAAAAAGGAGCCGCTCGTCGATTATTTCCCAAAGAATGCACCGAATCACTTTTCTTTCAACCATTCATCCACTCCAAAGCTCTATCCACCCATAGGTGATCAGGGGTCACCTTCACTTGGAAAATGAATTCATTCAATAGAGTCTAAACCAACCAAGCAATTGTGCATATCATCCCCACCACTCTCAGATCCAGTGAATACACCCTTTTAGTAAGGTTTGAGACCAAACTAATTGAAAGATCAAATAAAATACCAAAATCTGGCCTCCAAACCTTCCACACCCATTCCACCCCCTTACATGAAAGAATTTCATGCAAAAGGGATTCCACTTCATGGAGGCACAAAAGACAAGTGTCGTCCTCCACCAAATGTCTTTGTACCAGAAAGTCACGGGTTGGAAGAACCCCAACACAGACCTGCCACCAAAAAAAAATTCACCTTACGGGGAGCAGTGAGAGACCATAGGAACTTCCACCGATTATCAGTAAAGACCTGGACCAAACCATGAACCCTCATTTTGTAACCCGAACGAACAGAATATCTCCCATGAGGTTCCCCAGTCTAGAAAATCTGGTCAATACCCATTCCCAGTGTGATAGGGATACTTAGGATGAGTTGACGATCCACCTCATTAAACTAGCACCAAATATTCTCCTGTTCCCACTTCTCAAGTGAGTCATCGAGCAGATCACATACCTTTGCATCTTCGAATCCAGGAACAACCGGTGAGGAAACCTTATGATTGACGCCATCTTCCAGCCATGGATCACTCCAAATTTTAATATTATTCCCATCAGTGATTCTCTACACACAACCCAAATCAATGAGATATTTTTCTCCCTAAATTCTCCTCCACATAAAACTCGGTCAGGGCCCTAGCTGTGCATGCAAGAAATCAGAATGAGGGAAGTACTTAGCTCGCATCACCTTTGAGAACACAACATTTGGGTGGGAAAGAAGGCGCCATCCTTGTTTCGCCAAAAGAGCCTCATTAAACCATTTGAGATTTCGGAAGCCGAGGCTGCCACATAATTTTGAAACACACAACTTCTCCCATGAAATCCAATAGGAGTTATGTTTTCCCTCATGGGAGCCCCACCAAGAGTTGGCCAACCGGGAATGGATTTGATTAATGAGAGTTTCTGAGAATTTAAACAGGGACATAGCATAAGAAGGGATTGCTTGGGCCACTGACTTCATGAGAAATTCCTTTCCCGCCTTGGAAATCTTCCTACTAGACCAAAGGAAAATCAGATTATCCACCCTATCCACAATCACACCGAACACTTGTTTCTTCGACCTACCCACTAGGGTCGGGAGGCCCAGGTAATTAGGATGCTTATCAACCAGCGGAAACCCACACATTCACTGAAAATCCTCTCTCTTAGCTTGTGGGATGCCTTTACTAAAAGATAACTCTGATTTCAAAGCATTAAGATGTTTCCCGGAGGCCTTTTCATACAGATTGATGATATTTAGCACCGCACTGCATTCTTGCGGGGTAGCATGCGCGAAAAGTAGGCTATCACATGCAAAGAAGAGATGAGAGATAAGGGGTCATTTATACATATTGCAGCACCATGGATAACTCCTTGATCCACTGCCTTTAGGATGAGACGAGAAAAGACATCTGCCACCAGAATGAAGAGGTAAGGTGACAGGGGGTACCCTTGTCTCAAGCCTCTTGACGGTTTAAATCTCGCTGAAGGGACCCCATTAATATTGATTCTGTAGTAGAGAGATGTAACACAATTCATGACATTAGATATCCATTTCATCCCAAATCTCAATCTGGATAGAACAAGTTCAAGAAAAGTCCATTCAAATCTATCATAAGCTTTCATCATATCAAGTTTCATTTCCATGGTGTCATGCTTGGAAGATGAATGAGTTTTCATAGAGTGGAATAATTCGAAGGCAATTGAATCATTGTCATTAATATATCTCTTTGGAACAAAATCAATTTGGTTATCTGAGACAAGCAGTGGGAGAAAGTCCCTAAGTCTGGCCACCATGATTTTGGAGAAAATTTTGTAAATCACATTATACAGGCCGATAGGCCGAAACTCTGAGATTTTCTAGGGGCACTGGGATTTGGGGATAACAGTAATAAGAGTTTCATTCAGGGATTCAAGAGAGGCTCTTCCAGCCCACACCTCCTTCAATAGGGCCACTACATTGGCCCCCACTATATACCAAAAGCGTTTAAAGAACAGAGCATGAAACCCATCAGGCCCTGGTGCCTTGGTAGAGTGAATAAGATGTAGGGCCCCAAGAACTTCCTCATCAGAAAAATCTCTTTCCATGAACCGATTCATGTCTTTTATAACCAACTTTGGGATGCATCCAATCAGGCATGGGGGAGTGCTAATACTTTCTGCTGAGTAGAGGTTGCTGAAAAAGTTTAGGATAATGGAGTGAATGTCATTAATTTCATGCACAACTCTTCTAGTGGGGTCCTCCAAATGAGCAATATGATTCTTCCTTCCCCTTGCAGATGCTCGTTGGTGAAAAAATTGGTGTTCTGATCCCCATCTCTGATATGGGACTCTCGTGCCTGAAGGAACCAAAAAATCTATTTCTCCCTCAGAGCTGAATTAAGCTTCTTTTCTGACACAAATATGTTTCTAAGGACAGAGTCACAACAAGGATATGAGTGGAGTTGCTTTAATTGATTCTCCGCCTCCTTAATAAGTCGGTCAAAGGTCGATTAACCACCTTTTGATGAAGAACCCCTTTTTAAAACTACCTTTTGTCAATTTTATATGTTATATTTGAAAAAATAAAATCCTTCTTTAGAATCGGGACATCAAAATTTACTTTGTGTAAGTTTTTGTTATTTTTCCGATAAAGTTTATTTTTTAATGAATAGTGAAAATGCTGTATTTTAATTCAAAACCTCATTTTAATATAATTTATTTATATGGTTATATTATCTTTTTAATTGGGTTTAAAGTTTAGTTGAAATATATTTTTACCATTTAATCCAATGGTGTTCATTGGAATTAATTTCACTTTGAAATTGGATATAAACAAGTGTCAATCTTTTGATATATATTATTTCATAAAAACACGCTATTTGTTTTGACAATGAGAATTAATTATAAAATTAATTAATGAAACTTATATGTTTTGAATTTGGTAAAATGGAAATCATTTTTGAATTTGGAATATAAAATTTACTTTGGATAAATTTTTGGTATTTTTTTGACAAATATTCATTTTTAATGAATAGTGAAAAATACTGCATTTTACTTCAAAACTGTTTTTTCATCTAATTTAATTATATAGTTAGATTGTCCTTTTAATTGGTTTTAAAGTGTAATTGAATTATGTTTTTATCACTTAATACAATTTTGTTCATTTTAAGTAATTTCACTTTTCAATTGGATGTAAAAACAAGCCAATCTTTTGATAAATTTTACTTCTTAAAAACACGTCTTTGGTTGTGACAACGAGAATTATTTTTTAAATTAATTACTGAAATTTCTGTGTTTTTAATTTGATAAAATGGATTACATATTTGTAATCAGATGGTCCAAATTATGTAATTAATACTCTTTTGTTTTTTTACATTATGAATAGTAACGACGACAATTATCTTTAATTATAATGATTCATTAGTAATCATGTAGTTAAGGGTAATAAAATAATATCATAATAATATAAAATGACCCCAAAATGTGTCCAAAGTTTTTTTGTTGTGTCATGTCTGACCATGGTATGCCTTGTTCCTACTTATGGACCCCATGGAATCACTTTTGTGTGATAGTGACCTTTTATCATATTATTTTTAAAGAAAGGAAAATATGACCAAACTATGTAACACATAAGTAAAAAATTTTTAATTCTATTTACATAAATGTTATCTTAGACTATAAATAGTAATTATAAATCTAAAAATATTTCCTACATCATAGTATTTTTTTATAATTTCTAGACATTAAATAAATAAATTTATTTATGACACCGTGATGATGCAGTGATTACCTCATTAATGAACGATTTAAATAAAATGAAAAGATAATGAAAAATCTAAGACTTACACTTGTCAAATACCTATTAGATGGGCTGATTTCAAACCCTTATAACCTTATCCTCTAAATATATCATTTTGGGACCTTTAAAATCCGAAAACCATTTTATAATAAAGTAACATTTCAAGACTTTCCAAAAGTGACCCTCCTCCCTCTTATAAAAGGCCCCCACCTCTACCCCATTACCCACACCTCTGAAGCCCCTGGATCATCCAAAATCTGCTCATATTATCTCTTCACATCCCTATATTACTCCTAGAAGCCTCACTTTGGGAATAATTCTTTCCAAGGAATTCTTTGGCTCAAATCAAAAAGAGTTACCCGATTTAGAGGTAATGTCTTCTCTTACGTTATTTTGTTTTATTTTGCTTCTCCAACCCCTTAAACTCTTTTTATTAATTTTTTTTATAACAACAAAAGTATATTCAATATACTAGGATGTTTTTATGAGAATTATTAGAGCTACACTTTCAAACACCTCCATTTTATGGGTGAATAACATACTGTTTCTGTGGACGACAAACTACTGCCTCCCGAAATGATGATTGTTCAATTATCTCCTACTGCCTCTCATGGTGGCCATTATGATGACACTGTATTTATATATTATATATATTATGTTTATTTTTTCTTTATTATTCTGTATTTTCTTATATATATAAAACCTTTATGGTTTCCATTATGTGTAAACACAATAATTTCATTTGAGGAAGTGCGGACTACCGCCCCCTCAAAGTGATATGACTCGTTCATACCATATGTGGTACATATAAAGGATAAGTTTAATGATATTATATATGATAAAATACTGTAATTATAATACTACTATGTATCATTATGTTTTAATCCCATTAAATATGAAATAGAAATGGAAGTAGCGTTCATGCGTACGTACGACTTACCGTCTCCATAAACGGTGCATTTCATTTCTTACCTCTAAATGTTATGTACTATTATAAATACATGTATATGATGGATATATATGATATATATGATATAAAAATAATGAATATCATTCTGGATATAATGAACCTTTTACCATATGAACAACATGTAATTATAAGAAGTCCATTTTTGATTTAAGTACCAAATATCGACAAAACAAACATTATTAACTTAAATGATTACATAATGTTTATAACATGAAAATAAGTGATATAAAAGGAATAATAAACTTGAAAAAGGTTCTTAATCAAGTTTAAATTAACTTGAGTTTATTATTCAGGAGATTAAAGAATGATCGAGTCAAGTCGGACACGAGGTAAGGGATTTCTTATCTCACTTTTAATTCCGTGAGATTTCCATTGTTCGCCACTTATTTGTTTCATGTGGTGTATTTTGTACTGAAATTTCATATATGTTATCATGATTTTATTTATATTCATGGTATTATGTGATTAATTTGGTGCTTATTATCTTTTGGTCATACGACTCGATTGATTACAACGAGGCAAGGGGTTTTTATCTCACTTTTTATTCCTGTGAGATTCATGCTACATTTTCCACTATTTACTTTTGCGTGGTGTATGTACTACCCATGATTGTATTATTTGTGTAATATAATTTAATTTTTGGGTATTTATATCTTCATTGTATGATCCTTCTTTCATGGGGTGTACATTTTGAAAGTTACCCAAATCGTTAAGGGAACCTTTCATCCTCCTCTTTTTAAAAGGATTCTCTTTGTTAGGTCTTTTAATTTACATCTTCTTATGTTGGGATATGTTATTATATATACTTATTGCTGTAAATCTTATGTCCAAGTGATGAGATAAACTTTTTATCTCTCATCAACTCAATTTTTTAATTTTAAAGTGATGCTGTTAGGCTGTCAAATTTCTGTAAGGGGACTTCTTAACCCAATTTCAATTCTTTGGGTTAAACCTCTACCCCTTGATTATGTCATGCTATGAATATGTGTGGATGACTTATGATTGTTTTACACTTAATCTCCAATTATATTGGGTGTATTTATATTTGTCACACATAATTATGTAATTTATTTATCGTCAATCTAAGGAAACCGTCTTTGTACGAGACTTCGTCTCAATCTCCTTTCATTGAGGCATATTTTGATTTCTACACGACTTTATTTTATACGGTGCATAAAACCCCTTTTTAATTTTAATTTCATTCAAATGGAATCTTTTTCTATGAAGCATTTTACTAAACAAAAAAAAGGAATGTTTCTTTTAACGTACGCGGTGACAATGACCTTTCCGCCGCCGCGAGTATTATTTTATCTTTGGCTTTCTCAACAAGCCGTAATGTTTTTAAAAGAAAATAAATACCATATACTCTATTATGTATTTTGGTATTGAAATTTTTTTTGATGATGGATTTGTTATATCAATATATTTAAGTGATATATTTTGATTAAAATGTGGAAATGTTTTCTTTCCTTTATATTTGTTTTATGTCTTATGATTTTATAATGGTACTCAGACATTTGACGGGTGGTTATGTGATAAACCAAATGGCGGGTGGTGCCATGAATACCAGGATGGGTGGTTACATTATAAACTCCAATGAATTGGGCATGGAAGTCAGCCGTATGGCTATTTCATTTAGTGACATGTGTGGAAGTCGACCGTATGGTTATTCCATTTAAGTATGTTTATGTTCCATGTTACCTTTATATGTTATGTGTTCTTTATACGGGTAATATTTTGGTTAAAAAAGGTTAAGTAGTGATATTTTATTCTATGAAGAGTATTTACTAATTCATAAAGGTGAAAAGTATTACTTATGTTAAAGTATTCATGGTTTACTTGTTGTTTTGAAAAACTAAAAGTTTCCTTCTTTGTGTTTTCCTTAATGATATTTTTATGCTCATCCCAAGTTTTTGAAATGTTTTTCATAGGACATAAAGTAGAATAGGGTCAAGGATGGGTTCAAGGAAAGTCATGCTGTCTAAAACATGGAACTGGACATGACTTTTTTTAAGAGTTTTTATTTTATGAAAAAAATGAAAACTGAGTAGAAGTGTCTACTTTGTAACTTTTGAGATGTAATAGTTATGGCCTAATTCTCTAAAACTCTAAACCTGAAAAGATCCTCAATATGAATTATTCATTTAATTCAAGATTAAGTAATGTTTTAAGGCTGGGTCCTTATAAAATTTCTCTTTTATTTATCGTTCTTGAGAGGGAAATATAATGGAGGATTCGAGAGATAATTTCATTGTATGCAATGATTCTTTATTTTTTCACACCCTACACAATATATATAACCATATATTTATAGAGTTAGGGTTTAGGTTAAAATATTATTTAATTTCATGCCAGACCTTAAACAATATTATAACCTTTAATAAATCCCTTGTCTTAATAATGATAATAATATTAGTATTTTATGGAGCGCACCAACTTGCATAATAATAAATATTATATAACCACCTTGTTGATTAATATTTTTCACTAAACATGGTCTTGGTCCATTTGAACTCCTCTAGTATTTATTAAAAATCCAAATAAATATTAAATATTTTATTCATCAATAAATATTTTTTATTAATAAAACATGAATAAAATTATTCCTCAATCTTGAGAATAATATTTATTATATCAATTAAATTCAAACATAATTTAATCATGATAAATAAAAACACTTAGTGTGTAACCCTCTAGGATTAATTCTTGTTGGAATTAGGTGGGCTTGACTAAAGTCCAAGATTACTATCTAGAAATTGGTTAAGGAACCCAAGAGAAATAACTTAATTTTTCAATGACAACAACTACATACAAATTCTTATTATGTAATATAATCCCTTTATCACAATACCTCATCAAGAAGGTTGCACATTTTTTTCACCAACCTATATGCTTGATATGTCTTTCTTTGACTATCTAAAATAAATATAACATTACACCATGACCATGGAATTTAGGGTGAAGTTTCTATTCCAATAAAAGGCCTGAGATATAAGCTTCCAAAAAGGTGGAAGAGAAAAATCATTCCTCGACCTTGTAATGTCTCATATTTTCTATGTATTATTTTTTGGATATTATATTGATTATTTTCGAGACCAGGTGCTAAGATGACGTGCGATTCTGAGGCCCGGTGTGCCAGGAATAAATGTTCTAAATATATTAAATAACACACACACACAAATTTCTTAAAAAAATAGAATAACTTTTAAATGGGTTCCTGCATCAGAAATCTGAGGGCACCGTTAAGTTTAGAATGCAGGGTTTACCCTAGCCACAACTTAACAATAGCCGATGTGCATTGTTTGTCAAAAAGTCATTACGGGCATTGAAATGAATAAAATAATTGAATAAATTATTTTATTTCATTTGTGTTGGTGAAAAAAATTAACAGTATTTAAATATATTGTTATTTTAGAATTCTTGGGTTAGCCACATAACCCTGGAAGCGTTGGAGGAACATTGAAGAGAGATCATAGATGAGTTCTCTCAGGAAAATGATGATGAAATCATGGATCGATGATCCAAACACATTAGATTCAAAGGATTTCACCAACGAGCATGAGACATCTTTTTTATTTGTCAGTGATCAATCCAAACTAAGGTAGGGCATGTGTTTTGATGTCATTCTTCCCTGTTCTTGATTTTTACAATGAACTCAAATCAATCAATGAATATATTGATCCATAGTTTGATTGTTATACAGGATGGGTTTATTTTTTGGGGTTTAATGAGAGAATATCTTTGATTAGTTGATTATTTTATTGTCTTTATAACATCAACGAATTTACATCAACATAAACATTGACCGAAGTTTGTTCCTCTTATATGGTCGTATGAATTTCTCCCCCAATTAATCGTTCATCGTGGGCATTCTTTATTTGGCCCGCAAATCAAAAAATCCTGATCAATCAATTATTTCACACCCATTTCTTGGCACAATGATCCGAAATCGTAGATTTGTGTTTGGAAAAAAATTAAGGAGGTGAAAAAATGGAGACAAAGCAATTTGGATGATAGTGTATACTCAATTTCACATTCTTCAATGTTCTTCAACATGGAACAAAGAACGAACTATAGATTCATTTTATGAATAGATTTGATGATAGAATCAATTTTTCGAGTGATGGAGAGGATAAAATGATATGGATCCATGATTATTGTCACAATTCATGCTAATATTCGAGGCAGAAGTGGTGTGGGCATGTGCTGAAGGAAGAATCCATGTTTCTAGATAAACATGATCAACATGGCGTGTAATCTGGGATTACACGACATGTGGGCCCCCTGAGTGGAGGTTAGGGTTTCTGAATGAAGCTAAGTATCACACAATGTATAACCCCTATCACATGGTGTGTAGCTCCTCCTGGGTGAACTCGGTGTGTAATTTGGGAAGCACATGGACGTGGGGTGGAGTACACAGGATGCTTACACGTCATGTACTCACCCACATAGACACAAACCAAACTATGTACATAGACTAAGATATATACTGGTACATGGGAATATGTACACAAGATGGATCCATGTACTGGCACGTGGGTAGAGTACATGGTTTGTCTACACAACATGTAATACTACACAAATATGACTTGATGACATGGGACGTTTATATGGGTAGGACCTGGGGCCAAGGTACATGGTGTGTGAACCCTACTACACACTATGTACTCTTTTATACCTAGATTGGAGCCCTTTTACTCTATATCTTAGACCAGTTTCATTAGGGTATGTTCCCATTATCCTTTCCATAAAGGTTGGTATGGAATCATCTTTTTCTCCTAAGACTACGATCCCTTCAGTAGGACTTCCTAGATAGAGTCGTTGGAATCCTTCTGAGAGGCCCAGAGTGAGAACCTTTATTCATCTTCATTCACCAGGTGGATTTCTTGGTATCATCTTTACCAACACTATACGAGCATTGATCCTCTTCTTAATAGGTTAATTCAGATTGAGTTGTTGGTATCACCCGAAGGTCTTAGTAGTGATCCTCATATATGTATTGTATTCTATTTATACTATCAACATGTTCTTTATCATGATGAGACTTGAGAGTAGTGCCTCTCAGATGGAAATCAGCAATGCTATCAGAATTAGGAGTGTGTTTTCTCAGAAGAGTGCTTTGTGTAATCTTTGAGCTAGAATCCTAGGCAGGTATACCATGGTTGGGTCTTACCTCTAGACTATGTGTCTTTGTTGATTATATCTAGATATTCTTATCATATGTGTTGTATACATATACTTGTGTAGATATTACTGTATTTACTTTGTTATATGCTTTTGGGTTTCAGTGTTTCTTATTGAGTGTTTTTATACACACACTTTCATGGGCTTTTTCACATATGTCATGTCTTTTACAGACAATCAAAATTTTGACAGAGTCCTAGGCAGACCAAGAATAAATGGTTCTTAGGGATACCAGATAGATCGAGGTGTGTTCCTATGACTTTATGACAACAATATAATTACTTTCTTTCAGATTGGACTTGTGTTTTTAGACTCTTTTTGGTGGGATTTTATTTGACCCTGTTTACTTTCTTTTACTTCCTATCATACTATGGTTACAATATTGGATGTATTCAAGCTTGTTTGTTCAGTTGTTTTTACATTTTAGCATTTTATAGGATTAGATATGTGTTAATGTGTACAATTACTTAGGCTAAGGCCTCCCATGTCAGTGATATGCCTTCTCGATGCTAGTCACTAGCCCTTGTCTTATTCAAGATGGGATTGGGGAGTTGTTGAACGGTCCCCTTTGGGATGAGTTATGACAGAGTGGTATCAGAGCATGTTATTTATACTTTATGAATGGGATCCCATGAGATTGGTTTGGGGTAATAGTGTCAAGTGTTTCGAGTTTGGATTTTAGTCCAGAGACTCTAGTGTTGGTGCGTCAGCCAACATATCCATACACTAGGACTATGATCATCTGCTTTTCAACTCGGTACATGAGAACACTAGTTTCATGGAAAACAAAGGTAAATGCATCATATAGGAATGGGTTTTGGTTTACATGCCCTTATTGAGTCAACTCTCTAGATATACTCCTTGACTACTGTACATATTTTTTGTTTTAGGATGCCTCTAAGATGTATGATATCAAGGATTCAACATGATGATCATGAGGATGATCCCCTCAGTGAAGAGGCATCAATATAGGGACCGGTTCCTACGATGTTACCTCCAAGTGGTGCACCAATCATAGCACTTGTAGTGCATCGTGTGGTACCCACATTACCAATGGATGAGGTGCACCCGCTGATCATGCTTCATGAGTTTTAATGATAGAGACCACTTAGGTTATGAGGAGAGAATAACCTATAGACGGTTGAGGATTGGATTGAGGTGGTGAACCAAGGTTTCTATCTGGTTAGGACACCAGCAGATTAGATAGTGGTCCTGGAGACAAGCCTTCCACATGAATCAATAGGGAGATAGTGGGGGTTAGTGACCCAATATTATGCTGAGGTGACCCTTTCATGGATAGAGTTCAGATGCCTATTCATAGATGAGTTTTCACCAGCTACACTGAGGGATGTATGTATCTAGGAACTTATGTAGCTCCAGTAGGGAAGCATAAGAATAGATAAGTATTCATCGAAGTTTACCAAACATTCTAGGTACTCGAGGGATATGGTTCAAGATATTTTCCTCAGGGATCAAAACTTCGAGTGAGGTCTGTATAGAGACATATAAGCTAGTGTTATACCTATTTTAATTTATACCTATGAAGGGGTTCTAGAGATAGATTTTGTATTTGTGAGTTTTTTAGCTGAGTAGATACAACCAGTGGTTTTTAGCAGTGGACAAGCAAGAGTAGATACCTCAGAAGTAGGGAGATGACATCAAGATTAGGGACCTGGATGCATGAGATGTTTTTGGAGGAGGTCCCAAGATAGAGGATATGTATTTAAGGGATCATAGAGTGTATACAATCATCCTAGAGAGTGGCAGAAGGTAACATCTCACCAGAGATTTTATGACCAACCGAATAGCTAACAGAGAGACCATGGATAGTCTGCTGAGGAAGAGATAGCTGTAGGAGTAGACAGGTTTGCAGGGTGGTGGATGTGGTCGAGGATCTAGGAGATAATAAAAATGTGGTAAAAAATTTGACATGTAACCACCACCACCCCAAGTGGTTTTCTCTAGGCTCAAAGAGTTAGAGGATAGGGGTGAGGACAGCTGCAGGCAGTCAAATCTTATGAACTAGAGGCTCTGGGAAGGATTCAAGGTATGACCTATTTATTTTATACCTTAGCTGTAGTACTAATATACATAAGTGATATTCATTCCTTTATTTCCATATACCTTGTATGAGACTTAAATATTCCTATTGAACATTTTTCTTTACCATTACGCTTGGAGGCTCTTACTGGAGAAGACCCAGTGATCACATAATTATGCCGATAGTGTAACCTAACTCTTGGAGGCGATAGTTCTTATTGAAATATCTTGGTAGTATCATTGAGGCTTTATGATTTCATTCTTGGTATGGCTTGGTTATCTACAGTTCATGCCCCGATAGACTGTTTTAGGTGAAGGGTGTAGGGTGTCTACAATGATGGAACCAGATTGTTCTTTTTTGGTGAAAAGAAAACCTAGGTAGTACAGGATGGAATTATGTATTGGAGGGTGTAACCGATTACTCATAAGTTATCTATCTTTACCCTTGGTGCAATAGATGTTGTGAGTTACCAATTTTCTACAGTGGTGGTGAAGTGTGTTGATGTCTTCCCTAAAGATGTTCCTGGTTTACCTCCCCACTGATAAATAAACTTCTATATTGATCTATACACCAGGATGACATAGATATCTATGCTATCATATTGTATAGGTCCCGCAGAGCTTTGCGAGTTGAGGGTGCATTTGGAGGACTTGTAGAGGAAGATATTTGTTGGAAACAGTGTTTCAACCCGAGCAACCTCGATTTTGTTTTCCAAGAAGGAAAACGAGAACTTGAGGTTGTGTATGGAATACCAGTTCTTGAACCATGTGAATGTGAATAACAAGTATACACTATCGAGGATCAATGAACTCTTTTATTAGTTGATAAGGGTACGGTGGTTCCCTAAGGTTTACCTCAGGTTAGGTTATCACTAGTTGCAATTATATGATGAGGATATACCAAAGACGATGTTTAGATGTCGTTACGGTCAATATAAATACTTAGTGATGCTCTTTGTCTTGATGAAATCCCCAAAAATGTTCATGGGACTAATAAATCAAATATTTTAGCCTTACTTAGATCGATTTGTGGTAGTCTTCATTGACGATATCCTTGTATACTTAACATCCAAGGAGGAGAACATGAGATACTTTAGGATAGTTCTAGATGTACTATGATAGAACCATATTTTCAAAAATCGCTCAAAGTTCTAGTTCTGGATTTGAGTAGTGAACTTTTTGGGAAACGTTATCTCAGAGGATAGAGTGCTAGTGGACCCAGCTAAGGTCGAGGTAGTGTTATCTTGGGAGCCACCTAAGAGTGTGACAGAGGTGCATAGCCTCCTTGGGCTGGAAAGATATTAATAAATATTCATACATTATTTCTACAAAATATTAGCATCCATGATATCCTTGACTTGTAAGGGGTATCCTTTCATATGGAAATATAGGTTCCAGCTAGATTTTTAGTTGTTGAGGCATGTTTTGATAAGAAATCCCATCTTGAGATTTCTGGAGGAGGGTGTTGAGTACGTAGTGTTCTGTGATGCATCAAGAACTGGGATTGGTTGTGTTCTGATGCAGAAGAAAGTGGTGATTGCCTATGGTTCATGCTATTTAATACCACATGAGAAGAATTATGCAACCCAAGATCTTGATCTAGTAGTGGTAGTATTCACTTTCAAGATGTGGTGACCCTATCTGGTGGGTGAGATATTTATCATCTACTCTAATCAAAATATTCTCAAGTATATCCTCTCTCAAAAGGATCTTAACATGAGATAGAGACAATGGGTTGGGTTCCTCTAGGAATATGAATTAAAAATTTCTTATACCCCTAGGAAGGGGAACATGGTAGTAGATTATCTTTGTAGGAGATCTTTCCTACAGTTGCTGAACAAGGCATCAGAGTAGTTGGCCTCATTGTAATTATCCTTTGTGTATGAAGATGTAGTAGTTTACCTTCAATTGATGGCTGTTGCCCCTCCTATCTTTTAGTGATTGAGGGAGGCAAGACTTGGGGATGCCGACCACGATACCCTACATACTCATATATCTACTGGACATGCTTCTGAGGGATTTACTAAATGTTGGGAGCATATATTTCTTTCCATAGGATGAACAATGGTACTAGTGATGCTACAGGAGGAGGTTCTGAGAGTATTTCATACATCTCCTTTGGTGGTATATAAAGGCATGGAAAAGATGTATTGGGACCTCCATCATCAGTTTTGGTGGCCAGGGATGAAGAAGGGAGTTGTAGAGTTTGTCTCTCAATGACTTACTTGTTAGAAAGTGAATGCTGAGCACTAAGTTCTAGTGGGTTTAGATCAACCCTTTTAGGTTCCAGATTGAAAGTGGGATGATATATCTATGGACTTCATGAAGATCTTACCACGTGAATCCAGGGGACGTGATTCCATATGGGTGATCATATACTGACTCACCAAGTCAGCCCACTTCCTAGATATATGAGAGAAGAGTTCAATAGAGATCTTGGGACACCTCTACATGAAGGATATAGTATGAATCCATGGAGTTCCATCAACGATCATTTCTAACCATGATGCTCGCTTCACATCCTGGTTGTAGAAGAGATTACAGGAAGCATTTGGGACCGAGTTATGCTTGAGCACAGTGTTTCACTCCCAAACTGATGGCCAGATTGAGTAGACTATTTAGGTTATAGAGTACGTGCTATGAGGTTGCATGTTGGACTTTGGATATAGTTGGGAGGATCATCTACCACTGGTAGAGTTTTAATACAATAACAACTACCATTCCACCATCGGTATGGAACCATTCAAGGATTTGTATAGGCGACCCTATAGGTCACCACTTTACTAGATCAACCCAGGAGATTAAGTACTCATGGGACCATATTTGGTGCAAAATACACTAGAGAAGGTTCATATAATCTAGGATAATATGAATACTGTACAAAGATGTCAAAATTCTTTTGATGATAGGAAACAACGACCTCTGGAGTTCGAGGAAGGAGACCATGTGTTCCTATAGGTTTCACATCTACATGTATTACAGAGGTTTGGACAAGGGGGAAAACTATATCTTATGTTCATTATTGCTTTTTAGATACCGTGTAGAGTTATAGAGGTGGTGTATCTCTTAGATCTACCCCCACGGTTATACTGGGTGCACGACGTCTTCCACATGTCAGAATTGAGGACATACATGCATAAACCATCAAACGTCATCAATTGGGGAGAGTTGGACATCAAGGATAGAGAGACCTTTGATGAGTACCCAGTAAAGATCAAGGATCAACAATATAGTATCATTTTGGGTGATTTATTCCTTTAGTGTGTGTCTAGTAGCATCACAAGAATCTTTAGGAGATCACATGGGAGTGGGAGTCTTAAACTCATGATCAATACCCACATATTTTTGAGTATCTTTTATTTTTAATTTTCAAGGACATAAATCCCCATGGTGGGGAGAATGTAATGTCTTAGATTTTATGTGTATTATTTTTAGATATTATATGGATTATTTTCAAGACCAGACGCTAAGACGACATACGATTCTAAGGCCCAATGTGTTCAGAATAAATGTTTGAAATATATTAAATATATCAAATATAATTCCCACATAATTTTCATGAAAAATTGGAATAACTTTTAAATATGTTTCTCTATCATAAATATGAGGGCACCATTAAGTTTAGAATGCGGGGTTTACCCTAAGTGTGACTTAACATTAGCCGACATAGGTCATTTGTAGAAAATTCATCATAGGAAAGAAAATGAATAACATAAATGAATAAATTATTTTATTTCATCTGTGTAAGCACATTGAATTAAGAATATCTAAATAGATTGTTATGTTAGAATTATAGGGCTATCCGCATAACCCTGGAATAGTTGGAGGATAGTTTGAGAGAGAGATTGGAAGAATTATCTTAGGAAAATGATGATGAAATAGTGTATGAATAATCAACTCACATTAGATTTGAAGGATCTCACTAACGAGCATGAAAAAGTTTTATTCTTAATTAGTGATTGATCCAAACCGAGGTAGGGTTTGTGTTTTGATTTGATTATTCTCTGTTCTTGATTTCTGTAACAAACACGAATCAATCAACGAACATATTGATCTGCAGTTTGATTGTTATGCGGTATGAGTTTATTTTGTGGGGTTTGATGGGAGAATATATTTTATTTGTTGGTTATTTGATTTTAATTCTAATATCTATGAATCAATATCAGAACAAACATTGATCAAGGTTTTTTCTTCTTATCTATTCTTGTTATTTTCTCCCTCGATTCATTGTTCATCGCATGCGTTCTTCATTTAACCCACTACTCAAAAACTCCCAATTAATAGATTGTTACACAAAAAATTCTTGGTGAAAAAATAAAAAATATTAGATCTGGGTTTTTCAGTAAATGAAGGTGGTTTGATGATATAAACATAGTGATTCAAATGATGGTGGATACCTAATTTTGTGTTTGTCATGGTAGAACAAAGAACGACCGATAGATACGTTTTTCGAATATATTTGATGTTTGAATCTATTGTTCGAGTGATGAGGAGGCTCATTAGAGGTAGATCCATGATTAATAGTGTGATTGGAGATTATATTTGAGGCGGAGGCAGTGTGGATACATGCAGAAATAATTACAAGGGCTTATGAAAAAAATCGATCAACATGGCGTGTAATCTGGGATTATACAGTGCGTGGCCCCCTTAAGTGGAGGATAGGGTTTCTAGAGGATGTCAAGTATCACACGACATGTTAACCATGTCACATGGAATGTGGTCCCTCCTAAGTGAACTCAATGTGTACTTTGGGAAGTACATGGACACATGGTGGAGTACACGAAATGTCTACATGGCGTGTAATCCCCCAAACAGACATGAATTGGGCCAGGTACCTAGACTAAGCTGTGTATTGGTACACAGGAAGATGCACATGGACTGTATCCATATTTGGAACATGGATAGAGTATATGGGATTCCTACATAGAATGTATTACTACACAGACATAGCTTGATGACACGACCCATTTACATGGGTAGGACTCAGGATTAAGGTACACGACGTGTGGCCCCTACTACACACCGTGTACTCTTTTATACATTGATTAGAGACCCTAACTTTTGTTTCTTAGACAAGTTTCATTAGTGTACATTCCCCTTATCATTTCCCTGAATGTTGGTATAGAATTGTCAACTACTCTTAGGACTATGATCCCTTCAGCTGGACTTCCTGGATAGAGTCTTTGTAATCCCTTAAAGAGTACTAGAGTGAGATCCACTATTCATCTTCATACCCTAGGTGGAGTTCTTGGTATCTTCATGACCAAAACTACATGGGCGTAGATCCTATACTTAGGAGGTTAATCCAGATTGAGTTGTTGGCATCACCCCATATCCTTGGTAGTGATCCTCATATGTGTATTATATTATCTTCAGACAATCTATGTGTTCTTTATCATGATAAGACTTGAAGAACAGTACCTATTAGACGATCTTCATCAGTGCTATCAGACTCAGGAGTGTGTTCTCCCAGAGGAGTGTTTTATAGAATCTTTGAGGTAGAATACTAGGATGGTATACTATGGTTGGGTCTTACCTCTAGGCTACGTGTCTTTTTTGAGTATATCTGGATATTCTTGTTATATTTTTTGTAGACATATACCTATGTAGAGTTGACTGCATTTAATTTTTTTATTCTTTGTGGTTTCAGGGTGTCCTACTAAGTATTTTTATACTCACCCCTACATGATATTTTCCCAAACATGTTGTGTCTTGTATAGACAATTGACCTTTTGATAGAGTTCTAGGAAGACCAGGACCAGACGATGCTTAGTGAGACAAGACAAACCGAGGTGTATTCCTATAGCTTTCTAATAGAAGTCTAAGTACTTACTTTTAGGTTGGACTTGTGTCTTAAGATTCTTTGTGGTGGGCTTGTATTTGGCACTGTTTACTTTCTTTTACTTTCTACTATACTCTGGTTATGATATTAAATGTATATATGCATGGTTGTTCAGTTTTTCTTACATATCATCATTGTATAGGTTTGGATATGTGTGAGTGTGTATAGGTACTTAGGATAGGCCTACCATTTCAGTGATGTGCCTTCTCAGTAATAGTTGCCATACCCTAGCCTATTGGAGTTGGTCTTGGGGAGTCGCAGCATGGGCCCCTTTGGGATGGGTCGTGACAGACTTATCCATTAATAACATGTCACTAATGACATACCTGATATATCCAAATTTTCCATGAATTGTTATTATCATGGTTTAAAAAATACATTTAAGCACACATGTAATAACATGAATTAATAATAATCTTAAATTCCCAAGACCATTACACATGGTCGCAGATAAGAATATCCGATGAAACCGAAACATGCATAATTCCTATTGGAAGGTTTGTTATTATAACCTATCATGTTGGAGATTACCAAGTGAAAACTTCATGAGAATAATTCTCATCCACTTATGAGTAATTTAAACTAAATGTATATATAATATGTATCCCATTATAGTATTTTATTCAACCACAGAACTATATTTAATAATATTGTCATAACACTTCATGGTTCTCATCATAGCAGGGAACTACTATGACCTTATCAATGCGACATATACTCTAGGTTACTATTATATTAAATTCATTCATAAAAATGAAAAATATATAAAAATATGTTATTAATATTAAAATAATTTAATATACATGTAATCAAAGTACAAACAGTTGGTCCTAGGTCACTAACTCCAACAAACCGATCTTCACTTGGTTCATAAAAAATGGGACCAATTGTACACCTGGTTCGATACTACCAGACAATATTATATAGATGATTCACAACATCTTTATGAAAAATAATGATGAATTTAAAAAACATTGTCATTCTTTTGAAATAAATTTTCAATTTATACATCTAAAGTAAGTATGTATTTCACCTAATCTGGAAGTATGGATTTAGGGGTTATTTTTTTATTATTTCTTTGGTCTCCTACCATTAAAAACTATTGACCGTGAAATTAACCTTCACTATTTACTATTGATGTATCTACCATGAAAGTACCCTTCACTAATACCTTGATATCTGTCCTTTTGATTGGGGTACTTTCCATTGCATTGTGAAAATCCTATAGTTTCGAAGTTGATTTTGTGATATTAACCTAGATAGATATATTGTTCCATTGAATAGGGAAATATTGATATTCCATATATCCATTATTTCTATTTAGAAAATATTGATTACTTAGCCACATTTATGTATGAGATTCCTTAGAGAACATTATGATATATATTTTTTATCTATTTTGTTCATATGATGAAAGCGTTGGAATTATTATATAATGGATGGGGCTCAAAATTATACATCCCCTCAATGGATTAGTACATCTCATGAGACAAAATAGTTGTTTATTTAGTGCAATACTTACCCATTTATTTATGATGTATTGGTACGAGGCCTTGAAAATATGTTTATGATGTTTGGAATTATTCCTTCCATCACTATGTGATCAATTATTATTATATATGTAGTTATTTATTATTATGTAATCCATGGATATATTTTGCTCAGAGCTCTAATTTTTATGAAATTTATTTATTCTTGTTATATTATTTATTTTATGATTATGTATGATCAATTACACTATATTCTACCCCTTATTGAGATTATGAGCTCACCCCTTTATATAGTTTTCTATTTCCTCAGGAAACCATGAAGATTCCTATGTATGAATTGTGGATTTTCAAGGAGAAATGATAAATTTTCATGTATTCAGTGATATATCTTATGTTTTCAATGTAATGTAATGATCATTTATATATCTAGTTTTTTGATAACACTAAAATGTTGGATCCTGTATACTATGATCTTGGTATTTTATACCATTTTAATAAAATAACTACTATATTTGAGTTATTATATTCTATGTGTTACATAAACTCATCCCACAGGAAGGGGAAGTGCGTACGAAGTTAAGGCACTACCATCCTGACACTTTGGAATAAGGGAAGGGGTATACTAGAGTCTGGGAAGTAATATCCCATCCCACTCATCATTTTTCATATAATTTTTATCTTCTTATAGTTCATATAAACACTATATACCTTATCCATTATACTTAACATCTATTAAAACACTAGATATACTTAAGAAACAATACTCGCTACTTTAACCAACCTACTTGGTATAAAAAAAACATGCTCATGTGTACAAATATATTAATCATTTAAGCATAAAAACAATCAAAGTCACATATAACATTTCATACTTTCAAACCAGTCCATATAAAACTACAACAAGGTAATAACTAAACATATCAATATCATGTCAAACATAACATAATTCATGATATAATTATTACGTTAAGGCATTTTAAAATCAATTCACATGAATTATAAAGCATGGAATAAATAAAAACTCAATCCACTTATAAATAATGCAAACTAAGCACTAGACAGAGAAGATGTAATAAGTAAACTACATAGATGGTAATGTTATTTTTCCAAAAAAAAAATTAATCTTTGAAACTCACTTTTAATAAAATTTTGATTTAAAGAAAATAGTTCATTATGAATTAATGTTTTTCAGTTTAAGAAATTAATTTAATTTGATTTCGAACCTATAATTTGATTAAAATAGAACCAAGAATAAGTTTTAAAAAAGAAATAGTTTATGAAATTTAATTATAATATATAAATTTAGTATAAAATTAAAACCAATTTGTAATGAACTCTTTTCAAAACTGTATGTTTTACTTTAGAAAACTACATGGTTTAAGAAACGAAAAGCTTTCCCATTTGTTTCTACTTTAACCAACCCATCCATTATCATACCAGTGACACATATTCTTAACTAGGATTAAGGTTGAGAAAATGGGTGGTTAAGAATACTATTAACTAAAAACCAGATAAAAAATAACTGAATTGTTATACCAAAATGGTTTTTGGTTGTAAAAAATTTTGTTCAGTCAATAACCATTTTTTTTGGATTTAATTATTAATTTTATGACCAGAAACTAAAAAAACTAACCAAATTTATATTTTTTTACTAATTGAAAATTTAAAACAACCTATGACATTGATTATACCCATAATTGTTTTTATAAATTTATATTTACTTTTAAATAATTTATTATTTATAAAATCTAATGATTTATATATGTTTTTTTTACGATGTAATCATGTTGAGAATTATTTTTATATAATGGTTAACTAAAAATAGAAATAAAATTAGTCAAATGGTTAGGAAAAATTAATATCCAAAAAATAAAAAATAATAATTTTTTATTGGATTTGTTTATTAAAATGATAACTGAAGAGCATACGGTTGTTGATTTTCAATTTGGTCAAAACCAAAACTAAAAATTTCCCACCCCTATCTAGGGTTAAGTATGGATTTTTCAATTATAAATCATGTATGTTAATTTAGGAAGCAATTTCAACCTTAGTATAATATGATAAAGAGAAAATAACTTAATTCCCTAATAAAGAATAGTCACACTACTCAAAATTTAAATTAATAATCACTCCATATGTAGGAAAAATATTTAAGTAGAAAAAGAATAAAATCATATACAAGGATAAATATAATTTTTTAAATAAAATATATAAAGTTCTCAAGTCATGAAACTTTAAGAATAAATTAATGAAACATTTATAGAAAATTTTATGGAAGGAAATGCATATGGATTCTGATGTAAACAAGTTAAACACAATAAAACAAGTTTTTATAAAATTTTATATTAAATTTTAAAATATGAAAGGATATTTAAAATAGTTGATACAAAAAATCTATATGATACACTTGAATTAACTTACTCTAATTAAACATTAACTTGAATGGAAAAATGTTTTACTAAAAATCAAAATACATAAGGTTATAAATCCTAGTTTTTTGAGAGTGGAAGAATAAATTAAAACAATTACATATTTCCATGTGAACATGCATATAATTTTTTTGCTTGATATATCAAAATAAATTTGAAAAAACAAATTCATAATTTCAAAAATATTTTTTTAACTTTATTATTCATTAAAAAAAGCCAAAATACACATATTTGGAATAGCCTGGAAATTCACAAACAGCCTCAAGACCACTTACTATAATGATCAGTGAGATATCCCAATCCATTGATCATAGAATCATATTCCAAAGGCCACTAAAAAACTCTTAAGAATTATTAGAGTTAATTACATAAATAAATAATCCTAATAAATTAAAACCCTAATAAAAATGAAATAAAACCTTACAAAACAATGCCTAAAATAAATCCATAATCACAACAATTAAAATTCCCAGTTTAAAAAAATTATTCACCCTACAATTACACCCTAAAACTATGAAAACACTAGAAAAATCTGGAAACTAATCACTTTACATTAAAATAATAACATACGATAGGTAAAAAACTCTTTAGAGGATTCTTTAGAAAGAAAGAGGATGTCTTTTGTATACAGGCGATTTCACCACATCTTGGTGAAATCACAACACGAAACCCCAAATAAAAATGTTGATAAACATAATAGGAGGAATAAAAAGGGAAAATTTATAAAATAGAATGGTTTAACTTTTATTTGGTATGAAAACTCCTCTTGAATCAACCTTTAATCAAAAAGTAATAATGGAAGGAAGAGAAGAAAAAAGAGGAGTCATACATGGATCTTAAAGAGTTGGAGGAAAATAAGATTCAAAGGGATCAAAGAAGAGAGAAAAAGGTACCTTTTAATAAAACAAGGATTGAAGCTACTGGGTATCCAATAAAGGGCCACTTGGTACACAACAGAACCAATTGGGAACCCTCACCACTGCCAGCCTCACTAGGTACTCCATACTACCCCATCGACAGCACACGGTGCCACCTATAGTTCTATATTGGAGGTGACACCAGCTCGTAATCTCCCATTAACCCCTTGAATTCCAATCAAACCATAAACCACACTAATTTTTTTTATAAATTTATCCTTAAAATTTTAATATCAAATAACTAATCCCCAAATGAGAAACATCCTCTCATTAAGAACTTAAAACCTTCAAAGAGACTAGTGTTTTCATTATTCTAAATTTCTAAAAGAATTCAAAATTCTATTTAAATTAAATCATCAAGGACATAGGTTTTTTCAAGCTCCCCACCAGATAAATTATCTTCCCAGATAATTTCTAGGAGGAGTTACTACCATAATTCACTACCCCATTAAATCTTAAAATTATAGCTAACCTACCAATACATTCACCCAAGTATCCCTCATTCTCATGACACAAAACTCCAAAATTCAACCTAAATAAAGCAACACCACAAGATTCTAACTTCCAAAAATAACATTGATAGATAAAATAATGGTAAAAATACAAAATCACTCAGTATAATATCTATAAATCATCCCATAAAAGTATCACAACCAATAATATCATCATATCGGATCCTTAGCCAATATCCACTAGGACTCTAAATGATAATCCTCAATCAAAACACTATCACTGATCCCAAATAATCATCATGATTTTTCTACAAAAATCCTAAAACCATTATAACTCACTAACACCACCAAATATTAATATCCATAAGATATTTTATCCTACCTTAAATCCTCAAAAAATTAGATACTAAACTACCTTATCTCTTATGGTACCCTCGCTACTAAATCCACCTAGGTCTATTATACCTGCCCTATCATTGGTGTAAGACTCGAGACATGACCCTATTAAATAAACATATTATTATAATAAAAATATTTTTGATTAGATAATCATAGTACATTACTCACTAAAAAATTACATTCATAATAATGATCATAACTAGTGTTATATAACACATAACAATATAGGTCACTACCATCATCTTGAACTATAAATGACCATACTCTAAAAAAATGATAGATATATAATATACATTTCTATCATGAAGAAAACAATAATAAATTTAATAGAAACGGTTTAGCGGCTATGAGAAGGATATGAATGATTTTATATGTTATAATGAAGTATATATACAATGGGTAATATGAGAGTTGGAAGGGTATTTGACTGCTGGAATCTGACCATTGGGAATTAGACAATTGTAATATAAATATAACCATTATACATAAAAGTGTACAATAAAATACATAAAATCATTTGGTAATAAAATAATTAATAATTATTAATGATTTATATATATTAAAAAATAGTAATATCATCATCCATATATGTTTTAGAATAAAAATAATATTTATTAAAGTAGAGTTTTTAAAATTTTCACACCAAATTCATGGTTTTAAATTACACTAAGTGTTTTATTAAAA
Source organism: Viscum album (assembly GCA_963277665.1). Taxonomy (NCBI): domain Eukaryota; kingdom Viridiplantae; phylum Streptophyta; class Magnoliopsida; order Santalales; family Viscaceae; genus Viscum; species Viscum album. The sequence goes on along the minus strand of OY728148.1, from coordinate 1,569,952,563 downwards.
AATTAAATTCCTTATATATAAAAAATCATTTTCATAAAAGGATTTTGAATTTAAATTCAAAACATAATTTTTTTTAATTGCGAGTTTTAAATAATTTTATGAGGAAATAGAATTTTTTGGATAAATACTAAAATATGGTATGTGTATATGGTAATAATTATGAACTCATTATTTTATAAAAAAGATATAAGAAATAATAAAAGGAATTTATCGACTAAAATTATGATTAGTCTTTAAAATAATTTATCTTAAAATAATAAAATTAATTTTACAAACTAATATAGATGATTTCAAATCATAAAGTATATTTTAATAATTTAAAAATTATTCTTTGTGAATAAAATTTTTTCCATGTCCAAAATAATGTAATTTATGGGAATTTAGTTCTTAATATTTAAAAGTAAAAATCTATGCCCTAAATGTAAAATAATATAGTTTAAAACCATAATGAGGCTAATGGTTTTCTATTTTTATAAAACTTAAATTCCAAGGCCTATGTTTAGAAATTAATACACAATTCTCCCTCACTTGCTATGAATACTCACCCATCCTCTCATTTATCTTCACTATAAAATCCATTGAGCATGGTTTTTATCTCATTTTTCACCCAATAATCTTCGAGAAGAGACTTAGGTAGATATATAGTATCCCAAATATGACCATATCAGTTGGGTGGCCTAAATAAAATATTGAATTGCAACACATTCCCAAGACCCTTTAGGTTTATAGTTTTAGAGAATAAGGAAAAAAATTAACTAATAGAACTCATGTTTTTAAACTAATAGATATTTTTCCACTAAATAAAAACTATTAAATCATTAAGAAGTATTCAATATATCCCACTAATTCTCCACATAATATAATATTTTGGACACTTTATACTTTTTTTAGCTTCATAACCCAGGGAAATGGAAACTTAATAATGGGGTGAGGCCAAACAACCAATAAGGCTAAACATAAATGATAATAATCAAAGATCATAAGTGATCATAAGATGAGTATATAGGTATAATAAATATATATAATAATATCATAACCAATAAATATTAGATCATAAAACATGATTTAAATCTTACAACATGGCATATAATAAGAAATTTAATTAAGAGAGTATGGAAACATGATCCAATAAACATATTCCATGAAACCATAACATAGTTATTAGCATAATCATAAGAATATGGCACAAAAGTAAGCATAGGAAAAAATTTGTGAGAATAAAAAATCATTCCCATGCCTTTATGAAAAAACCAAATCATGTTCAATATTTAAAAATGTGATAAAACAGAATCATTCCCACACCTCTGTAAACAAACTTAATAAAATTCATACTTTTCTATATCACAAGATATAAAACCTTAACCAATGCATTGGAGGGTGATGTTGGACTGCACCCATCATCTTCCATACATTTTATTTATACTTAAAACCAATCATTCATCATACCATAAATAACCCATGGAAATAAAATGATTTTCATATCCTTTTCAAATGGATCTACTTACGGAAAACATCCATAGTTATATAAATAATCACAACAAGATAAACCCATGGAAAATAAATGGGTATCCAATGACATCAAGTAAATTTCTAGGTAAATACCATTCGATTGAGGTAATTAAGTTTATGATTTTTAAACATTATAGATAAATGGAATATTGTTTAGGAAATTGTTTTCCTAATCAATTGATATATGAAAATCTAGGTGAATATCCATAATCATGTAATGAAAAATAAGATATTCTTAATTAGAGGAAAGACATTGGAAGAAAAATCATGCCTATACATAGTGAATGATTAATAAAAACTAAAACATTGAGGGTTTATTTATTTGATAGAAAATAATGTTACATAATCCATCAATATAAATAATGTGGATGATGTAATTTTAATAATATCCTCAATTAATTATATGATATGTCAAGGGATGTTTACTTGGATGTTTTTTTTCCATAACTTTTAGAAAAATAAATTAATTTTGTAAATAAAAAATATCCTTAATATTTTGAAATCATTTTAAAAGATATATTTTAAAAATCTAGGAGAAAAATAATTTGTTTTATAAATAATGAAAATATAAAGAAAAAGTTTCATATAAAATGATAAAGGTGATAGAAAGACATGTTAACAGAGAAAAACTGTAAGATATTCTTTTATTGAAAACAACCCATAAATAAAATGTTAAATTTATTTTATTTTAAAATAATTGTAAATAAATTCAAGGTAGTTGAAAATTGAATGTTTCAAGTATAGTGTAATCACTTTGGTGGGAGAAACGATCATAAAGGTTTTATTGATTCAGTAGATATTTGAAAATTTTACATGAAGTAAACAACATGACCAATGCAATTTTTCCACTGAATATTGACATGAGAGAACTTGAAACCCATAAAATATATTTGTACATTATATTTATAATTATTTTTTATTTTATTTTAAGAAAGAATACCAGATCTGAGGATCTTTCTATGATAAATATGTTGATAATATGAAACACTTTTCAGATTACCTTTGTTGTGCATCTAGGACCCAAGTGTAGAATCCCTCTAGCAGTGATCCACTAGAGATCCTTTGATTTCTAAATAATCACTAATAGAACTATGAGTTCTAGAATTATGGATCAATCGTGTTTTGTTTTTTATTTTGATCACTCAAGATCCTTTGGGCTTGAAAGAGTTATTCTTATTATTGAGAGGAGGAGATAAGGAATAATTAAAGAGAGAAGTCTATTGTACACAATTATTTTTAGTTTTCAATTTTTCAATTCACCCTACACAATATTCATTACTATCTATTTATAGATCTAGGGTTTAAGTTAAATTATTATTTAATTATATGAAAATCCTTAAAAAATAATAATAATATCTATCAAACCCGATTCCATATAATAATAATAATAATAATATTTTTATGGATTGCGTGATTTGGTACAATGATAAATATTATTTTACCATCTTGTAAATTAATATTTATCTAATATTGGTTCTTTCCAACACCATAAAATTTATTGAATACCAAAATAAATATTTTATTCATAAATAAATAATTTATATACAAACTAGAGAATAAATATCCATTAAATATTCAATAAATAAAATAAATATATTTTATTCACAAATCAAAGTATTGAGATATTAACTTACATGAATATAGAAGAGAGAAATATTTCCTTGACTCATCCTTCAATAACAGGTCATTTTTGATGCACCAAATGTTCCATACTTCCCATGAACATATGGAGTCACGATTTTGGGGAGTAAATATAAGTGTATGAGTCATGACATGCATTAATAAAAATATTAAAGTCTAAAGAATATTACAAATACTTGTAGATAGGAATATACAATGTAACCAAATATGCATAATTCCTATTGGAGGGTCTTTTATCATAATCTCCAATATTGGAAATCACTAATTATAAAATTAAAAGTCTATTATACTTGTGAGTACTCACTCCTAAAATTCAACATACTATATTCCCCATCATAGAATGTTATCTGACCATAGAACTATATTTAATAATATCACCATAGAATTTTAAGGTTCTCATCATATCATGGAATTACTACAACCTTATCAATGTGACAAATATCCTAGGATGTTTTTACATTAAGGTTATATAGACCAATGAAAAAAAATACTAATACGTTTTATTAATATTAAAGTATCCAAATTTACAAGTAATCAAAGTAAAAATAGTTGGTTCTAGAACACCAAATCCAAAAAATTCCCACTTAAACTAGAGCCAATTGCCAATGACTTTTAGTTTTCTATACCTCACATGATGATCATATTTCTACTGAGTCAAGGATTTAGTCAAGGGGTATACCATGTTTTCTTTCATGGATATTCTACCCACCAAAACTTCACCTCTTTGATAAGAATACATTAATATATGATACTTTCAAAGTATATAATTTTTCCATTGATGTGACCATGAATCCTTATTGAGATCCACTTCTAATTTATTATCATAATAGAGTGTGATAGGACATTTACTAATAGGTATAATATCAGTCTCTTAGATGAAGTCATGTATCTATACTACTTCTTTAGACACATCAGAAACCACAATATACTTATAATTTGCTAAATAATCTATGAACACATCTTAATTTTTTCTTTTCCATCTCACCACACCTCTATTTAGAGTAAATATGTATCCTGTATGTGATTTAATATTGTCTTGATATATTTGGAAACTACTATATACATATCCTCCAATGAATAGTTTCTACTCTCCCCCACGTATGCCTTAGATACTTAAGGATAGTCTTTAATTTCATTCAGTGGTGGTCACATGGGTCATCTTGATATCTCCCTACCACACTTAAGGTGTATGTGAAATCTAGAATAGTATATAGCATAAAATACATGACTAAATCAATCATAGATGTGTATAAAATCCTTTCCTTCATTTCCCTTTACTCATGTATTTGAGGACACATTTTCTTAGAAAGGTGAATTCCATGTGGCATTAGAAGAAATCCCATCTTGGATTTTTCCATACTTAATATCTTAAGTATCTTATTGATATATGTATCTTTAATTAGACTAAGAATCCATTTAGATCTATCATAATGGATCTTGTTCCAAATAATATATACCGCTCTACTTAATTAATTTATGGAGAAGAATTTATTCAACTAATATTTAATAGATTCAAGACTGGTATTTTATTTCCAATAAGTAATATGACATCAATATACACTATTAATAAAATGAATGCACTCCCACTAAACCATTTAGAGACACAAGGCTCACATTCATTCTTTATAAAACTAAATTCAATTATAGATTCATCTAACTAAATGTTCCATGACCTGGAATCTTTATTTAATCCATAAAAAATCTTTTCAATTTTTAAACCTTGTTAGCATCATATTAAGTCTCAAATCCTTCAGGTTTTTTCATATATACATCTTTTTGAAGGTTCCCATTAAGGAAATATACTTTTGACATCCATTTTTCAAATCTAATAATCATGTAAATTCACAATTTCAAGTAAGATTATGATGGATTTTTGTATTGAAATAGGTGAAAAATGTTTTATTTTAGTCTATGACTTGATGATGTTTGAACCCTTTGGTAACCATTCGTGCCTTAGGTACCAAATTATCCATCCTTCTCTAGAATCTTCTTGAATACCCATTTATAATAAATGAGATTTACATCCACTAGATGATCTACCAAAATCAGAACTTGGTATTGGTATATGGAATCCATTTCATAATTCACATAATATTGCTATTTGTCAACATATGTTCCACTTATTACTTTCTTTTAGGTTAGTGGATCATTATTATCTCCTAATAATGAGTCGCCATACTCAGAAACTAAAAAACCATGTTGTTCTGGTTCTGTAACCTCTCTTGTAATCCTATGTAGTACTGGTGTTTCTAAAAAATATTCTTGTAGGGGGATTTTTCGAATATATTCCTATTCCAAATATTGTGTTCCTTGAGCCACAACTTCATCAAGTCTTATATCAATCTCAGTATCTCTTTTAGAGATGCATTCCCTCTCAAAACACATGGCATGTTTTACCACTATTAACTTATTTTGAGGGTTCATGAAGGTAATATCCCCTTATTTACTTAGAATATCCTATAAAGGTACACTTTTTGCCTCATGATTCAAGTTTTTTTTTCTGAAGATACCTTAAAAAATTCTTCTCAACCCCACATATGTAAATAAAAAAAATTGTTTTTTTCTATGCTAAAGTTCATATGGTATGCCATTTTTCACTTTAGTTAAAACTTAGTTCAGTATATGTGCTATTGTATGTAATGTGTATCCCCAAATGGATAATGGAAGACTCACATGAATCATCATTGATATCACCATGTCCAATAGCTTGTGGTTTCTCTTTTCACTTACACTGCACCATTGAGGTGTATATAGAGGACTGAGTTGAGATAGAATCTCAAACTCTTGTAAATAATCAATAGTCTTGATTAAGGAATTATCTACCCTATACTGAGTTTATTATCTTAATCTTCTTAACAAACTGGTTTTCAAACTTAATTATTGTATTCTTTGAATTGATCAAAAGAATATGACTTATACCTCCTCAAGTAGACATATCCATATCTAATGAAATCGCCAATAAAAGTTATGAAGTATGAGTACCCACACATTGATTCTACTAGAAATGGTCTACACACATTAGTATGAAATGATTCAATAATCACTTGGGACCTTTCACCTTTTTCACTAAATAGGGATTAGGTCAGTTTTCCTTATAAATATGAGTGACATTCACTGAGTGGTTTTAGCTAAAAGGAATCTAAATATCCATCTTTATGTAAACAAATTTTTGTTTACATAACCTAGCTGGTGATTCCATAGTTGGGTGTGGCATGATTCATGTGAAATATTTTGGTTACTAATTTCCACTACTTGGTTCATTTAATACTACACATAAAGGCCGTTATTTAAATATACCATACCATAAAAGATGTTATCTTTATAAAAGAAGAATTTTTTTTTCTCCAATTTGAAAATAAATCCATTTGTATCAATTTGGGATATAGAAATAATGTTTTTGGTAATATATGGAACATAATAACAATATTTAAAAACCAATATCCTTCCCATTGTCAATGTGAGGTGGTACTCCCTGATATCTATAATAGCATGTTTGGTTCCATTATATGCTCATAGATATACCTCCCCCTGGTCAATATTTCTAAATCTACATGGTTCTTGTATTTTAATACATATGTGAGCACCAAAATCTATACCTAATACCCAATTTTAAGAAACTAATAAATTTCAACTAATAACAAATGCACCTAAAGATTCCCCTTTCTCCTTTTACTAGGTGAAATTTTCCTTCCAATGGACCTTCTTGCCACATTTTAAATATATAACATCTTATTACCTTACTTTACCCTTAATATTTATCTTCTTGTAAGGGTATTGAAAATAATATTTGTTATACAAGCTCTTTTCTTGTCCATTCCTTTTATTCTCCATAAGGATGAAATAATTTTCATTCTTCATTTCTTTATGAACTTGGTGAAGGAGAGTGAGTATATTTTGGGGAGACTTATCAAAGTTTTTCATATTATAATTAACAATAAAGTTTTATAGGATCTAAGGGAGTTATTCAAGTATGAGATTGGTGTAAATTTATTTAAGGAGTTTAAACCCTAGAACTTCTAGGAAATCAATATAGCCAACGATCTTAACTACTTGAGGAAAAAATAACATACCCTCTCTAAGATTACTCTGAAACAATTCCTTGGATATCTCAAACCATTTCTATCAAGATCTCTCCATATATATGGCACAACTATGCTCAAGCATACTATAATAATCCATTTATTTATGAGAATTCATGAGATTAATAGATATAGAAAAAATCATTAAACATTGAGCTTCGATCACTTCAATCAAATTTTTATCCTAGACAAAAAAATATTCATCACTCACCTCTTTAGTAGGTGGATTAGGTAAAGATGATTATAGCATATAATATTCCCATTCATGGAACAACACAACTCAAAGGTGTCTGAACTATTCCTAAAAGTTACTTCTAGTGAGGAGATAGTCCTTTCTCTAATATTTAACATAGGGATGGTGTAGATGATGAACATTCCATTTATTCTAAAATTATAAAATATCAGATTATTATTAATTTTTTTTATTATAAATTATGTGATACATAATAATAATATTAATTTTATTAAGTCTCCCACTATTTTATAATGTCCCAAAATACCTCACCATTTGACTTGGAATTTCTAGTTTATAGGACATTCTAGTGGAAAGGATCTATATTCCCCTTCGCATAAACCCAACAAGGGTAGGTCAAGCCCCTTGAGGGTATTTAGGTAGGTAGGAATTTTATAACTATGGTATTGGAGCTCCTTAATCCATTTAGTGAAATACTTAATCCTGAAATCCTAACTTGTATTTCCTCAACACTTGCCTCCAAATTACACCATGTCTAGAAAGGGTTACTCCTCTTGACGTAAAATGGTTAAGTCAACTTCAAACCTTTATAAGAGCTCCCCTCATAAAAGTAAGTGTGCCAATAAGGGTTGGTCAAACTCTCAGTTCTATTAGTTTCATTACTTATCAAGTAATGGAAGGTTTAATTTTATTTAATATTATATTGAAGGATTTTATTTATTATGCATAAAAATTATCTTGTTTTATCTTTTATATATCATGTTAATATTCAGTGGATTTTACTTAAGTGATTAACCATGTTTTGAAAAAAAATTTATGAAAAATTTATAGATATAATATTTTAATCATTTTTATATGTAATTAAATGATTTAATCCCTAAAAATTGAACAATTTGAGTTGTTTACATCAAATTTTTGATTTATGATGTGTTTTGAGCTAAAATTAGAAAACTGCTTAATTTGGAAATATTGACAGATTTTAATCACATTGGTAATTCACGCATAGATTTTAAAATATAAATAAAATTTATGTGATTCCTTTTTTATTGGTTTTATATATTTATTTTATTAATCTTTTGTTTTTGTACAAGGATTTAATTCAGCCATGAAAGGGTCCGAAAAATTCAATCAAGTTGGACATTTATTCTGGACGACCTAATGGACCCCACATCAATGAATTAACTATAAATAGGACTACATACATCTAATTTATGTGATTATAATTGTATGTGAAATAATATTAAATAAGGAGTTCTAATGTTGAATATCTTGAATATTTTCCATCATTAAGGCGGTCCATGGATGCTGACAATTTGGGGCAGAAAAAAGGAAATATTCCTCTGGAATAAGAGCTCAGAATTAATTGTCGATATATCCTAATAAACAGGGAGGATAAATCTGAAATTTTGTGATGAAACATAAAAAATATTTTTAAAAATCTTTATAGAAGAAATCATTACACAATTCTTCCATTAAATGGGCTGAACATGGTCAATATTTCTGTCGAGAGAATCTGCAACAAATCTTAAAGAGAGATTTTGAAGATCTGAAATTTAAAGACCAAAGGATGAAATCCCTTGGCCTATATAAGAAGGAGTTCACCCATTATGAAGGAGGAGTTCTACACCAATGATGGAGTGGAGGCCTAGGGACATTCTGCTAACATAGGAATTTTCTTTTCTTCTCTTTTTATTTTTTTTTTCTTTTCTAATGTAATGAATTTTCATATTTTTAATTAAAGTGTTTCCATCTTCTTCCATCTCCATTTCTATTCCAGGCCTAATCTAATTCTTCTCTTTTATTCTTATCCTACCCACCGTAACCTCTTATCCTCAATAATGAGGGCCTAACCGGAGGCTTGTCCTTGGGGTTGGTTTCACGGTGCTCTTCATTATTGCGCTTCAATTAAAAATGTTTTTAAATCTATTTGTGGTGGAGGCGGGAATATTGCAAGGGTGCGGTGGTCGTCCACCGCGAAACTATTCCCAAATCCATTTCTTTTCCTTGATTAATTAATTTTCCCTCCCTTCTCTTAAGAAAACCTTTCATATGGTAGGGTTGGGGTTTCCATAAGGGATGAAGTGACATACGATGGAGCCGGGTCCTTTAGGAATAATATTCTTGGTTGAGGTGTTATCCTATTTGACTATTGGAGGAGGTGTGGTTTGGTGTGTTGGAAACATACTAAAATCACACACTAAATAAATCAAGGTAAAGTAATTCATTAATGAGGTTTAAATAAATAAATTATCAAATTGAATTTAAATAATAAATAAATAATGAATGAACCCGTGTTATCCAACCCTAGGACCAAGATCTTTCTTCCTTAATTATATTTTGTCACTGCATGATAGTTCTAACTTTTATTTTTTTTAAATTTCATTACCTTCCTTGATTAAATACAATCAACCAATAATTAGTTTAGGTGATATAGATTAAGTAGGTGAACAACTGATAAAGCTCCTCAAGTGAGATGACCCTAGTCAGTCACTATGCTGCATTAGGAAAATAAATTGCTTTTTCCATGCCCTACAACAAGCATGCGTCAAAACTGGTGCCGTTGCTGGGGAGCTAATTGGTTGCTTACTTTAATTTTTCTATTTTTAAATTTTAAATATTTTTCATTATTTTTTTAAAAAAATCAAAAAAAATTTCTTTTCCATGACGTATTCAAATTCAAATTATTATGCATGGAATGATTACTCACAGGTGCAATATCAAGAACCCGAAGTAGATTATAAAGATATAAATGATAGTGTGTATAGGATTAAAAATTCTTGGGATGACCTGGGGAAAAAATGAAAATAGTGTTTGACTATGTTCGATCACAAAGTGAGCAACTCGAGCCTGAGCCGGAGCAGGAGCCTGAGCAAGTTGTGGATGAAATTTCCCCACTAGTTTTTGATGTTGAAGAACCTGAGGGGGTAAAAGAGGATGTTCTTAAAGATCAATGTCACCTATCTCAACCATTTCTAGAGGAGATATATGAAAGATCATTTTCTACTAATTTACAAGATGGAAATCATGTGAATTTGGAGAAATTTTGGAGTGCATGGGTAGAAATTGAAATGCAACATGATCTCCTAATTCCTTAAAAAGTAGAAGAGAAACCACATTTATACCTATCTATAGACTTGGTAGATAAAGAAACTACCCATGTGGGGGAATTCAAAGAAATAATAGAGGATCCTGACTACCTACCTCTATGAAGTGAAGATCGACTCCAAGAGGCACTTATCATTGAAAAAGTGATTGAATTAGAAGCAGCTCAGGGAGATGATCCTTTCTTAAACTCTAACTTTTCTGATTTCATTTAATCTTATTTGAGTATCACTCCTTATGAATTTGAATTTTCAGATTCGTTAAATCCTTGTATAACCTTAGAGGAAGATGAAGAAAGAGAAATTGCACCTATTGAGGAACACCTGGAGCTCCCTAAGGAAATTGATCATATGCTTGAGGAAGCCCAAGAAACGATAACAGTGGCTCTGCATGAAGAAACAAATCTACATGCTGCCTACCTTAAAAAGGAAAATTTTGAAATTAATATTTCCAATTTAAATTTTGAATCTCCCTTTGATTATTCTTTTGATGCAGCACATCTGGATCAACCATTGGATTTTGAAGAAGACGTTGCACCTATAGCAACTGAAGAGGAGGAGGATCCATACTTCATCCTACCCCCGCCATGCAAGCTATACCGCATTGCAAAGGGGGAAGATCTAGTGTACTATATCTATGGAATTCTCTTCAACAAGAACAAAGAGCTGCAAGCTGAGAAGAACAACATGTGGTGGTTCATTTCTAAGAAGATCCACCCACCATCAGATTATGGATGACAACTGGTACTACCCTATGGAGGCAGTAAAAGAATCCAGGGCCCACTTGGGGGATCGTACCAAGACTTATATTTACTTGATTTCTAGGAATTTAGATTCTAATTTCTTTTCATAGAAGTATCTTAGCATACAGCCCACTCCGTCCTATATTTTTTTAGCTTTAATGACATGATCATTTCACTTAATTGAGTAATTCTATTTTGTAGGTTCATGATGGAAAAAGGGAACCCCCAAATAGAAGGATTAAGCTTTATTTCAAAAGGTAGTTCACTTTTAATGTTTAACTTTGAAACTCCTTATATATTTTTTTAATTTAAACTGGAATTGAATTCCCACACTTGAATTATGTTTTACTTGACACATCTAGAAGACATGTGTTTCTTTGGAATCTAGTGATGCCATATGTTAGGTTTCAATTTTAATGATATTTATTGAGTAAAATAGATAATTGGATGACTAAAGTGAAGCATGTATATTGAAATGTGGACCCGTGATTTGATGGGATTAATTGATTCATGTAAATGAAATTTTCCTACCATTTTTCATGCTTTGAATTTTTGAAATTCATGTGAATTAATTTGTTTTTATTAATCTTGCCACGAGTGATTGTCCAATGTTATATTCCCATTCCCGATAAGATTTCTAGACCAAATATTTCCTATTTTATCTTGAGCATATTTCTTGAGTGATCTTGGGACATGCCACCTGCTAGAATTTGTATTGAAACTTATTAAAGCTATGACTGTAAAAAAAAACACATTTAAAATGACTGAGGCACTACATTGGATAGCCAAATATTTACCTGAGACCCAACCTTACATTTATCCTTCGTTTCCCCCTATAATCCATGAATTTCCTTATAGGTTTAAGCCACATTACATGCTGATATTTCTTTACCTACCCACAATTTTAGTATTTTTGCATGGATATTTCAAGTTTGAGTGTGGGGGAAGGGCATTTAATGTGTGTTCATTTTGATGTGTATCATTTGAGGGTGGTTTGAGGTGTGTGTCATCATTTTGGGTGGTCTATTATTAGAAAATTGGGCATGAGTCATCATTTCATTATGATTCTTTCATTTCATCCAGTTATCCTTAAAAAAAGAGAAAATTTTTGAAAATAAAGTTGTTCCTTTCAGGAGCTTTACAAAAATATTCAAAAAAATGAGAGATAAACTAAGCTGTACCTTTCTGGATCTTATTTAAAATTGGGGAGAACATGGATGATGTCATTATTTGTAATCAATTATTGACTCATGTCCCATTTCATTAAAAGTGGGTGGTGCTGTGTTTCATATTCTCAAAGGGATTTGAGTGAGGTTTATCTTATGTTTTCACTTGATTAATCATTCATTGTACTTAAGATTCAAACCTCCTACTTCTATCCTTAAAATATATTAATCATTACCTACCAACCTTAAGCCAAAGAGTCATTTGAACCTTTATTGAAAGTCCTCATGATTTTACGTGCGTTTTGTCTTTACAAAGTGGAGAAAGTAGTTCCTTTACAAGCCTATGGATAAGGAGAATGTTCTCATGATATGAGCATAAATCCAATATTAATTTTATCATGATTGGTGTGAGAAAATATTCAAAAGAGATGTAGATCATGATTTGGCATGTTTACTAATTTTTAAATTGAGAAGCTTGAATGAATGAAAGGAGAAGCTCTATCAATTTTCAAAGGGGAAAAGTAAAATGCATGAATTGATTGTTTCTTTAAAAAAAGGGAAATTAAATAGATATTTTTTTGTGGAATTGAATTTTTTTTTGTACATTGATAATTTTTTGATTTTATTGCATTGAAATTTGAATATTGGTAACATTGGTGCCCTTTGAATTCCATGTTGAGATTTTATGCTTGAGGAAAAGCATAGTTTAAGTGTGGGGGAATTGATAGAGATAATATTTTAATCATTTTTTATATGTAATTCAATTATTTAATCCCTAAAAATTGAACAAGTTGAGTAATTTACATCAATTTTGGATTTATGATATGTTTTGAGCTAAAATTGGAAAACTACTTAATTTAGAACTATTGACAGATTTTAATCACACTTGTAATTCACACATATATTTTAAAAAATAAATCCAATTTATGTGATTACTTTTTTATTAGGTTAATATATTTATTTTCTTTATCTTTTTTTTGTATTAGGATTTAATTCGGCCATGAAAGGGTCCGAAAAATTCAATCAAGTTGGACACTTATTCTGGACGACTGCGTGGACCCCACCTCAATGAATTAATCATAAATCGGTATACATATATCCAATTGATGTGATTATAATTAGATGTGAAATAATTTTAAATAAGGAGTTTGGATGTTGAATATATTGAATATTTTCCATCATTAAGGCAGTCTATGGATGCTGACAATTGGGGGTAGAAAAAAGGAAACATTTCTCTAGAATAAAAGCTCATCATTAATTATCAATATATCCTAATACACATGAAGGATAAATCTGAAATTTTGTGATGAAACGTAAAAAATATTTTTGAATATCTTTATAGAATAAATCATTACATAATTCATCCATTAAATGGACCGAACATGGTCAATATTTTGGTTGAGAGAATCTGAAACAAATCTTAAAGAGAGATTTTGAGGATTTGAAATTTGAAGACCGAAGAATGGAATTAATTGGCCTATATAAGGAGTTTTTCACCCATTATGAAGGAGGAATTTGACACCAATGTTGGAGTGGAGGCCTAGGGACTAGCTGCTAATAAAGGAATTTTCTTTTATTCTCTTTTTATTTTTGGTTTTCTTTTCTAATGTAATGCATTTTCATATTTTTAATTCAAGTGTTTCCATCTTCTTCCATCTCCTTTTCTCTTCCAAACTTAATCTAATTATTCTCCTTTATTCTTATCCTATCCAACATGACCTCTTATCCTAAATAATTAGGGGCTAACTCGAGGCTTGGCCCTAGGGTTGGTTTCATGATGGTCTTCATTATTGCGCTTCAATTTAAATTTTTTTTAAATCTATTTGTGGTGGAGGTAGGAATATTGCATGGGTGCGGCGGTCGTCCACTACAAAACTATTCCCAAGTACATTTATTTTCCTTTATTAATTAATTTTACCTCCCTTTTCTTAATGAAACCCTTCATAAAGTGGAGTTGGGGTTTCCATAAGGGATGAAACAGCATACGGTGGAGCCAGGTCTTTTAGGAATAACATTCTCGGTTGAGGTGTTTTCCTATTTGACTATTGGAGGAGGTGTGGTTTGGTGTGCCGGACGCATACTAAAATCACACAATAAATAAATCTTGGGAAATTAATTCATTAATTAGGTTTCAATAAATGAATTGTCAAATTGAATTTAAACAATAAATAAATAATGAATGAACCCGTGTTATCCAACCCTAGGACCAAGATCTTTCTTCCTTAATTACATTTTGCCACTCCATGATAGTTATAACTTTTATTTATTTTAAATTTCATTACCTTACTTGATTAAATACAAGAAACCAATAATTAGTTTAGGTGATATAGATTAAGTAGGTGAAAAACCGATAAAGATCCTCAAGTGAGACAACCCTAGTCAGCCACTGTGCTGCATTAGGAAAATAAATTGCTTTTTCCACACCCTACGATAGGCGTGAATCAACAATCCATTTATTTATATTCTATCTTTTCACATTATTTTGTTTATTTATGTGATCACGATCTTGCATTCATAAAATAAATAATGGATAATACATAAATAAATAAATAAATAAATAAATAAATAAATAAATAAATAAATAAATAAATAAATAAATAAATAAATAAATAAATAAATAAATAAATAAATAAATGATCTGATCATGAGATTATCTAATGGATGATTTATTGAGAAGACAATCAATCAACCTATAACCTAGGGGAAAAAGTCATTGTTCCAGTCTTGGAATGAGTTACAACATTCAATATTTCCTCCTATGTATCACCTAGGTTGAAATCATCATAGTTCTGTCTTTAACTTCCTCTATACACCTCAAAATAATCCATTTATTTCATGTATTTATAAATCACATGCATGTGAGGGGAACCAAAGGATCAATTAATGGAAATTACATAAATAACCTTGAATATGTAGGTCATATATAATAAATGAGGGAGGGATAAATCACATTCCATCATATTTAATTTAATAAAAAATAATTTCAATACCATGAAATAGATTAAATCAAATAATGACAACACATACAAAGGTATTGGTCAAGCGCATGATCGGTTACACACATGAAATGGTTTTGCAAAAGTACATTGGTTAACATTATTTTCTATTCATTATTTCTTATTACAATAAATGCGATTATATTAATTAATGAATTAATTAATTCCCTTTTATCTTAATGACCATCATAATTCTCTTAGATATATTCATCATAAATGAATTTATGACAAATAAATAGGATAACCAATAATTATAAATAATTATAATAAATTTTTTGAGAATTTTATAATTCTTTAAAACCTTTATTAAAATTTATAACACATCAAGTGACAAGAAATATAAAAAGGTTTTAATTCTATAATTATTAATTTAATGTAATTTAATTATTCCATTTATTGGGAGACAACATGGATTATACTTTTGAGCTATATTTCATGAGCCTTGATTATTGTGCACCTGGGATAATGCCTGAGGGTTTAGTTTGTATCTCAGATGGAATACATAGTACTTAAAATCCAGATACACACCATGTATCTCACTTTCAATGTTTCTGTGAAACCCATAGAAATACTCAGCTTGTTCTTCGAATGCGGGGAAACATGAAATGTACTCCATCTACACGCCATGTTTTTTGATACCTGTGTGTCCTCTTGACTCACTGAATAGATAAAAATGTACTTAAGACATGGTAAATAATGAGATACACAATGTGCACATTATCAGCATGTCATGTATTTCATTAATGCTATAATATGTCAGTATTAGATGGTTTTTGACCATGTATTTAACCAAATAGTTTGTACAAATTTCACTACTAAACCATGAAGATTATGTGATGTGTACTCTAGCTACATGCCATGTAATCTAACAAGCCATGTGCCAAGTTGGACTTGTCTACACACAGTGTGAAATAAATTCACCATGTGTAATTACTTCTTAGAATTCCATGTATCACATGACAAGTCCATATATAGTCCACTTAGGTACACAATGTGTACTCAGACTACATGCCGTGTAACCTAGTCTAACCAACTAAAATTATTGGCACTTTATAATGGTATCACTAGTCTTTCTTCATCTTTTATTAGTCCTTTAAGAAAATGAAACAGTAAATGATGATGATTAATATGTTAAAATCATGTTAATTAAAATTAGATTATGGAATGAATATTTTTTAAATGAAATATCTAACCAATATTTCCCATAATTGATCAACAATAAAATAAATATTATAAATTTAAAATGTGACCTGCTATGATACCAATTGAAGGTTCTGATCACAAAAGAAGCACCTAGGTGTGTGAAATAACCATAATGGTTTTTCCGATTCAACAGATATTCAAAAATTTTAGATGATGTAAATTCCACGAACAATTAAATGTTTCTACCAAATAATGGAATGAGAGAACCCAAAACCCAATGATGATATTTTCATGTTAAATTTATAATTAGTTTATATTAGGTCTGAAAAAAGAATACCCGATATGAAGAACTTTCTATAATGATGATGTTGATCATTTAAAACCCTTTTTGGATTACCTTTGTTGCGATTATTGGATCCTAATATAAAATCCCTCTGGTAGTGAGCCACACAATATCCTTTGATCTTCAAACAATCATCGATGGACTGCTGAGTGCTAGCATAGTGGATCAATCGTCTTATATTGTTAGTTTTGATCACTCAATATCATTTGGTATTGAATGAGTTTTTATCATTCTTAAGAGGAGGAGAGAAGTAGAAATTCGAGAGAGAATTCTATTGTGAGAAACGCTTCTCAGTTCTAATTTTTTTGATTAACCTTACACAATAGAGGTAACCATCTATTTTTAGAGATATGGTTTAAGTTAAAATATTATTTAATTGCATAATGACCCTTAAATAATATAATAAAATTTATCAAACCCCGTTCCATATAATAATAATACTATTATTATTTTTATGGATTGTTCCAGATAGTGAAATGATAAATATTATTTTACCAGCTTTTAAATTAATATTTATCACTGAGAATGATCTTGGTTTGTTCCAACTACTTAAAATTTAATGAATACTCAAATAAATATTTTATTCATAAATAAATACATTATCTAAAAAATAGTGAATAAATATTTATTAAATATTAAATAAATAATGTAATGAAATTTTATTCACACTTAAACTAATAAAAATTTATTTAATTTATGTGATCAATAAAAAATGAATAAAATTATTCCTCGGTCTTGAGAATAATTTTTCTTTTATTAATTAAGTTCAAATAGAATTTATTACAGATCAATAGAAACACTTAGTGTGTGACTATAGAGCCCCAATATTTTATGACATGTGTAAGAACCCGAGCCTTCTTTTCATGTATATTTCTCTTTTCTGTTCGTTGTTGAGAAAATGAGGATTTTTTTTGGATGAAATCTTTAAAGGTTGTAGAGTCCCTCTCCTCTTGGTTCCTTTGATTTCCCTATAGATCTACATCTCTCTATCCCCCAATTTTCTAGATCTACACCCATTGTGTGTAGATCTAGGGTTGTGGTTGCCTTGGGTGTTGATTTCAAGACTTTTGGATGTTAGTGAAGGAGGTTTAGACCGTTTCCAGTGGTGCGTTCGCCATTTTTGATGTGGTGGAATAGCTTTTGGATCGTTTTCACTGGAATCCTAAAGGTAGGTGGTTTGTGCCTTTCAGTTTAAGGTCTTCGAATATTTTGTGCAAATTCCACCAATACCCTTGAACGAGGTATTGCATGTTTTCTGTTTTTCCCTTGTTGTTTGCCTACTTTGCTTATATGATTGAGTAGAGGTTGTTGTTTGTGAATTGGGTAATTTACTGTGCTTTGGATGTTTTTCCCATGAATGTTTTCCTGTTTATGACCGTTTGGTTTAGTTTTTCCTGTTAGGCTATTGCCAGTTCCATGCCTAGTTTTTAGGATGGTATGACTGTTCTTCCATGCTGAGATACTGTAGACTGCTAGCTAAGTAGTTCTTGAGGTTTACCTCGGCCGATGCACGTTGCCATGCTTGTTTGACTTACACAGGGCCGTGAGAACCTATTGTAGTAGACCATAGGGAGAATGGATGTAAGGGATTCTCCAGAGTGTCTTTTTTAATACGATGCGAGGCCATAGAGGGAATTGACATTGAGTACTTCCCCAGAGTGTCTGTAGTTCCTCGACGCGGGCCACATGGGGAATGAGACATTGAGTGATTCCCCAGAGCGCCTTTAGTACGATACGAGGCTATAGGGGGAATTAACGGTGAGTGCTTCCCCAAAGAGTCTATTATTTAGATGAACTAGAGGGGTGAGACTGTGTGTGCTTCCCAAAGGGTTTCTAGTACTTGTAGGTTGAACCATAGGGGTTAGGTTGTGAGAACTACCCAGAGGTTACCTGTTTGTTCTACTTGCTTGAGTGACTGTTTACTTATTGTTTTTATGTGCTAGAAACTGTGGATTGTTTTCTATTTAGTACTTCCCTGTTTACTACTTTCTGTACTTTTACCTTCCATATATTCACTGACTGTTAGGCACAGATCTTTAGGTGGTTTCCTACTGGGACTTTGTCTCACACCCTGTTTGGGACATGCTTTTGGGTCCAAACAGATTATATTGTTGCTGGTATAAATAAGGGAAAGCACCCTTCTAATTCAGGTTCTTGATTGTACTAGAGCTGGAGAGCATTGGACTAAGCTGAGGCTTGCGATGTTGAGGAGTTGCTAATCTATTTTTCTTTTGTACTTTGGTTTAGTACTGTATTCATCATTGTGACTTGTTTGGCCGTTTTCCTTGACATATATGTATCATGCATCATTTACACATATGTTATTCTCTAGTTGTTTACTTATCAGTCTTCCGCTGTTCACTTGTGTATGGATTGTTTACTTCTTCCACTTTTTTTTATTTGTTTCTCTTCCACTGTGTACTCTTCCAATGAGGGCATAGTTTCCCCACTATCACACCCAAGACCCTCGCTGCTATTCATCAGCCTCTGGCGTTCGGGGAAATGCGCTTGAGGCCATGTGACCAACCGGGTACAGGAAGCCTCTGGGTGGCTTCCAGAACTGGGGTATTACAACATGTATCCTTTTAAATAAATCTAATTTTTTCAATAGCTTATATTGTAGGCAACACTAGGCTTAAATGATCCGTGATATAATATTAAATATTATTATTTTAACACTAGAAGTTAAGTTTGTGGGAATGAATAGTATTACCAAAATTATGAAATTTATATATTATAAACATTTAATCAAATATTTTTACACACATACAAATGATTTTATATGCATAAGATAAGAATAAATCCAATTTTACACATAAAAACCTATATTTTTATAAAAGCAGTTTTACCACCCTTTAACGGAGAACCTATTTTAAATCCAATTTTTGGAACTTTTATAAATTTTATTTTAAAAAATAAACTTATTCTTTGAAATTGGAGTATATAAATCTAATTTGTTTAATCTTTTGGTATTTTTCTGATATGTTTCAATTTTCGATATATAGTGAAAATTACTGCATTTTATTTCAAAACTGTTTTTTCATCTAATTTATTTATATAGTTAAATTATATTTTAAATTGGTTTTAAAGTGTATTCTTTTAAATTATACATTAATAAAAACAATTTATGTTATTGTAATCAATTTAACATTGAAATTATATATAAAAAAATTTCATTCTTTTGAACATTTTACTTTTAAATCCTACGTTTTCATTTTGCCAGCAGGATTAATTAAATCTATTTGTTCCAATTGTGTAAATTGAATTAGGTAAAATGGATTAAATATTTATAATAATGAGATACAAATTAGTTTTTAAGGCTAATTTTATTTTTAGTTATAAAAAATTTACCATGTTAAAAAAATTATTTTCCGTTGTATAGGTAAAATAGTGACAAAGGTTAATATTAAAAGGTAAAAGCTTAACATACTTAAAAATTACAAAATTTAATGGTTTTTTGAGGTGTGTATATACAACAAAAAACCTTTAAAAATTAATTATAATCCTAATTTTTTGAATTTAAGGCTACCTCAATGTGGTTGGATTTAATTATGAAATAATTAATATTTAATCACTTAAAAACCAGTCCTCCTAAAGTATAAATACCACTACCCACCACCCCATTTCGACCCAAAAATCCTTGTATATTCTCAAATATTTGCCCAAACCTATCTTAATGACTCTACCCATTTCCAAGTTATGATGGTCTCACCAAAAGACCAAATCTAAGGTCCTCAATTTTCTCTCAAGGAGGTGGTATTCAATAGCTAATTTTCCCAAAGTATCTCTCTTAACTCATTTTTTTCTACTTTCTACTCACCTAATTAACACATAAATGAATGATAAATCAATATTAATGTATATAATAAAGTTTTATATTTCTAGTGGAATACCTCATATACAATTAATTTATCATCTCCTCCTATTCAAAGAAGCAAAATTATTGTCCTAGTTATACCGGTTAATCACATCCGTGAATAATGTTTTTGTTCTTTTTTCCATTACCGCGTTCATGGATGGTCTTAAAAATATATTTATAGTTAAATAATACTTTAATATTTATATTTCAACCTATTTAATATTATTAAAATTTTATATTAAAAATACCTTCATGCTTTACATATTGTAGATATACAATAACTTCATTTGCGGATGTGTGGACTACTGTATTCTCAAAGCGACATGATTCATTCATAGTATACATAGAACATATAAAGGATGGTTTTAATAAAAATATATGATATATATAACATATATATTATATTTAAATTATAATATAAATATAAATCATTTACTTTTCATTCTTTTAATATAAAAAATAAATGAAAGTAGCATTCAAGCTTACATATAGCCTACCGTCTCCATGAACAGTGCATTTCATTTCTTATCTCAAAATTTTATTGTTTATTAAAAATAGATATATAATGAATATATATAATATTTAAATATATTTTAAATTATTTATATTATGAAACCATGATCTAATTAATAATATCAATAAATAACAAGTCACAACTTGCTCGAGAAACTAGGCAATTAACACCAAAAATAGTGAAAATAACAAAAGAATGTTAACAAAAGGATAATAGGATATTATAATATGGTCATATATGATATAATAAATATTAAAATTATTATTTAATAATTTATTAACACTCTTAAAACTATTATATAGAAGGTTAAAGGATGATCACTCAAAAGAAAACACAAGGTAAGAGAATTTCTTCTCACTTTTTATTTTCATGAGATACATGCCTTATTCACCTCTCATTTATTTTGTGTGGTGTACATAATTTAAATGAATGTATTCAATTAATTTTATACTTTATTATATGGATATTTACATATCTATTTTATGATCTCTATTTCATGGGGATTATAATGCAAATACTTCAATGCGGTATGGGACATTAGAAATGTTTAAAGATTATTTTTCTCAATAAATGTTTTTAAAAGATATATTGATCTCATTTTCAAGGGAAAAGATTATAAAGAAATGTTTTATATTTTAAATTGTTTTTAAAATATTCCTTTATAAATTTTAAACACTATTTTCAAAGAAAAATACTTAATTTCAAAACCTTATTACTTTTCAATATTTTTTATACGTAAGTATTTATTGGGCTATATTTTCATCCATATCCGTGTTTTTTTACAATATTTTCCAAAATAATTTTAATATTATCCTACCAATGTTATAATTATTTTACTCTTGTCTAAATTTTTATAAAATGTTTTGAAATGAATATTTTCTTTATTTTCCAAATGAGGCACTTTATGAATTTTTCGACAAAAATACAGAAAGAATGTTTATTTTTCACTTATATGGCATGAGTGGATTTTATAATCAACATGATGCCTTGATGTTTTGAATCTTACTTTACATGTTTACATGGTTCATTTCAAATAAAATGTTTTCATTTATAATTGCGTGGTTTCTTTTTAAATAAATAATTTCAATGTAAAAATGGGTATTTATCTCAAGATTTTTCAATGATTTCATTAGAGTATTTTCATATATGTCAACATCCTTTATTGAATTTTATGACTCATTAAGGTTAATCTATTATTATATTATTTAATATATTATATTAAATGTTTTATGATCTTTTTGATTGTAGATGTTCTATTTTGATACCATTCCCCATATTACTTAAAATGGTTTGTGATTATGTTTTCTGATTTGGGAACGTTATTTATATATTGAATGTATATGTTATTTATATTTCACCCCATTTGTATGGGGAATGCATTAGAATTAGTAAGTAATGGGTGGGGCCTACTATATCCCTTTAATGCATCAGTAGGTATCATGAGACAAACTAGATATGGACTTTGTCGAGTCCTTGCTCATTTATTTTTAGATATAGATTTGGACAAGGACTTAATAATTTCATTTGAGATGTCCTGGAAAAGGCCTCAATAACATGTTTTAGATGACCATCATTATACATTCTATCATTATGAGATTAGTTATTGATATTCCATGTGATTATTCCACTAGAATAATATTCATGGTTAAGTTTCCTAGTTCATGTGATTATTTAAATGATGTGTGCTTAAATTATTTACCTTTCCATATTATTGTTTATTCCATATTTTCTTATATCTTCCACTCTACGCATACCCTTAATGAGAATCTGAGCTCAGCCCTTTCTTATGTTTTATTTTCCTAGGATGCCGAGATGTGTGTTAATATTGATATGCCAGGTTAATCTAGGAGAATAATGGAATTCTCAAAGTATTATCTATGTTTCATTTTATATTTTAGATTGTAATGTTAATTTCAAGTATGCAATCTATTTTAAAAGACTATTAAACTGATCGGTACTTTGGGATTCAACAGTTATATCTATGTCAATATATTAAAATGATTCACTAGATCCAAGATTCTGGGGTCAGGGAATTATAATTGGTATCAGAGGAGCTTTAGCAGTAACCTTGGAAACTAGATTTAAAAAACATAGATTAAAAAAAATAACCCTAAGATATAAATTAAGGATAATAATATAAGAACATCCCTGAGAAACCATGTTTAAAGATACGTGACTGAAAAAACATAAATTTTTCAATTTATGTTAAGTATTTCACTAGTTGTGGGATTATACATTATGTTTCATAATAATATGATCTAATATATTATATTACATTATTTAGAAATGACACCTATGAGAAGGAATGGAAACTGTATCAATGCATGTAATATATGTAGGGATTTCCCTCCTATGCAGGATAATGATGTTGGAACTAGAGCCGTAATTGGTGCTGAGCATCTTATAAATATACTGGGACAACTGACTCAGGTTATGAACAATAACCTTACCTGCATAGAGCATCCTGATCTGTAACATGGAGGAAAAATGTTATACCACTTAATGAGATTACAACCTCCAATATTCAATGGGACTAAAAATACATTTGTAGATGAACGTTGGATAAATTTCTTAGAGAAGATATTCCTTGCTTTGGGAAGTAATAAAAGGGAGAAATTTGTCATAGAAGTTTATCATCTTTCAAGCGATGTGGATCAATGGTGGTCATTGATCCAAAACACTATAGAGGATGATGAAATAAAACATGTGGAATGTAATGATTTCAAGAAACTTTTCTTGGGAAAATATTTCCCTCATGAACATTGAGTAGTTATGGAGATACAATTATTGAATATAAGGAAAATAAAGGATGAGAATGTTTCTAAGTATGAAGAAAAATTTACAAGGTTATCAAGGCATGCTATAAACTACATAATTTATACAAGGAGTAATATTGATCACTTCTTTGATGGTTAAATAAATTCCTCTGAAAGGAAGTGGAGTCCCAAAATATCTCATCATACAAAGATATAGTCTCATGTGCTATCAAGATAGAGAAAGAATTTTCTAAGTCATATAAATTCAAGGGAAAACAAGAGAAGAAGAGAAAGATAGAGCAAGAGATAGATAAATGGAAAAAGGGAAAGAAGGATTTCCCCACATGTGTTAATTGTAGAAGGAAAAACCTTGGTGCCTACTTAAAGGAAAAGAAGTTTTCATAAAGTGTGGTGAGAAAGGACATCATGCTCATGATTTCAAGGGAAAGAAATAAGCTTCCAATTTTCAATGTTATTATTGTAAACATAAGGGACCTTATGCAAATGATTTCCCTAAGCGTCAAGGAAATATAGCTCAGAAAAAGAAAAGGGATCAAGGTATAGATTATTTTGTCACTATAGAAAAAGTGGAATAATTAATGTATCTGTGTTTTTTGATCCAAGAATTATGTTATGATTTTTTGGTTATGAGAATCATGAGATATATAAGGATTGTACTACAATACTTATTCTTTATGGATTTGGAAGTATTAAAGTTTTCATTACAGTTTTAATGTGATCAAGGTATTCATATATTTGGTAAGTGAAAATAGGATCAATGTTATATTTGAGGAAAATCTGATGTTAAGATTGATATTAGAAATTTAGTGACCTTTTTGGATTGTGAATTGGAACATAAGTATTTTGGATGAGTCTTAAGGTCGGAATGGATTAAGTTGAACTTTTGATGTTATTTTATGAGGTTAAAACATTTCTTTAATGTAAAATATATTAAGGTCATATCAGGAATGTTATAAAATTATATTTTTTGAAAAAGGAAAACCCATAGGTTAGACAATATCCCGTCGCATCTGGCAAGGCTGTGAGACTTAAACCCACAATAAAAGGGTGATAAGGGTGCATCACCTACCACAAACCTACGTGATGTTCTGGTTAGTATAAAACTATTTTGTTTATTTAAATGGTATGGTAGATGAAATATAAGTTCATTTTTGGAAAGCTATAAATTTAAGATAAATATAATATTTTTTAATTTTATTATCTTTTGGAGAGAAAGATGAGTTTGTCGTAAGTTGATTAAAGGATGAGACTCTACTTATCTAACTAGTATATTTCCTTAAATTATTAGTTTAGTTAGTAAATGAATTATTTAACCATAAAAAAATTGAAATTGAAACTAACACTTTATTCAATTTATTTTCATATTGGGAAATCAAAAACCTTTTAAACCATCACAGATTTATGGTTTTGGGTTGGTAGACTTTCTGATAACCATGTTCTACATCCCTCTCCATCAGAACATGATTGTTTGATTTCTCTTCCAAGTCCAGATTTTCATTTATCACTACTGTCTTCCTATTTTAAAGCCTAATTTTGTGGTGACCTTCACATTTCTATTTCCCTCTTAGTAAGAGGAATTTTTGTTAACCCTATTTCCGATATGGGTTTCCCACAAAGAATTTTCAAGTATTAACCTTTGATTTTTTAAAGTAAAATTTTAAATTGTGAGGTTAAAATTTATTAAAGGAAGGTAGAAAGTAAGACCCAAATATTTTATGAAATTTTTCCTTTTAAATAAAGTTAATTTTTTTGATAGCTTACATTGTATGAAACACCGAGCTTAAACGAACAGTGATATACTATTAAATATTATTATTTTAACACTAGCCGTTAAGTTGGAGGGAATAAATAGTATTACCCAAATTATAAAATATATAAATATTATTTATATTTAATAATTTTTTTATATTCATACAAATTATTTTATAGTCATAATATGGGAATGAATCCAATTTTACACATAAAACCTATATTTTTATATAAGTAGTTTTACCACCTTTTAATGGAGAACCTATTATAAATCCAATTTTTGGAAATTTTATAAGCTCTATTTGAATAAATAAACCTCTTATTTTAAAGAGTAGTATAAAAACTTATTTTTTTTTTAATTTTTGGTTTTTTTTGAGACATTTCAATTTTTGATGAATAGTAAAAAATACTGCATTTTAGTTCAATACTACTTTTCCATCTAATTTATTTATATAGTAAAATTATATTTTAAATTTGTTTTAAAGTATAATTTGTTCAATTATACATAAATAAAACCAATTTAGGTCACATTTATAAATTTAATAGTAAAATTAGATATAAAAACATTTCAAACTTTTGAACGTTTTACTTTTAAAACCCACCTTTTCATTTTGTCAGAAGGATTAATTTTAAATCTAGTTCTTAAAATTATATGAATTGAATTAGGTAAAATGGATTATATATTTATAATAATAAGCTAAAAATTATTTTTTAAGGTTAATATCATTTTTAGTTATAAAAAGGTTACCATGGTAAAAAAATTATTTACCGTTGTATAGGTAAAATAGTGACAAGGGTTAATGTCAAAAGGTAAAAGCTTAACATACCTAAAAATTAAAAACTTTAACGGTTGGTTTAGGTGTGTATTGACCCTAAAAAACCTATAAAACATTAATTATCATCATAATTCTTTGAATTTAATTCCACCTGAATGTGGTTGGATTTAATTATAAAATAATTAATATTTAATCACTTAAAACCCACCCTCCTCAAGTATAGATACTACTCCCCACCACACCATTTCGACCTACAAAGACTTGTATCAACTTAAATATCTACCCAAACCTCTCCTCTTAAATCTAAACATTCAAAAGTGCTTATATTATCACCAAAATAATAAATACAAGGTTCTCAAGGGTCTCTCAAGGATGTGTTATTCAAGAGGCAATTTTCCCAAAGTACATCTCTTAATTCCTTTTGTTTTTCTACTTTCTCCTCCGTTAATTCTACCATAAATTCATGATAAATATAGAATAATGTATATACTATAGTTTTATGTTTATAATGGAATATATAATATCCATTTAATTTCTCATATCCTCTTTTGAAAATAAATGAAATTATTCTCCAAGTTATACCGGTTAATCGCATCTGTGGATAATTCTTTTGTTATTTTTTCAATTACCAACTTTATAGATGGTCTTAAAACTATATTTATGGTTAAATAATATTTTAATATGTATACAAAAACCTATCTCATATTCTGAAAATATTAAATTAAATATACCTTTAATCTTTCTATGTTGTGGATATACAATAACTTCGTTTGTGGACGTGTGGACTACCGCCTCCTCAGAGCGACGTGATTCGTTCACACTCTACATGGAATATATAAAGAATTGTTTTTATAAAAATATATTATATATATTACATATATATGATAATTTAATTATAATAAACATGTATAACATTTACTTTTTATTTTTTTAATATGACAAAGAAATGAAAGTAGCGTTCATGCGTATGTATGACCTACCGTCTCCATGAATGGTGAATTTCATTTCTTATCTCCAAATTTTATGGATTACTAAAAATACATATATAATGATTATATATAACATTTAAATCATTTTTTAAATTATTTTTATGATTAAACAACGATCTAATTAGTAATATCAACAAATAACAAGTCAAAACTTACTCAAGAAACTAGGCAATTAACATCCGAAATAGTAAAAATAACGAAATAATATTAACAAATGGATAACAAGATTTTATAAGATGATCATATATAATATCATAATTATTAATATTATTATATAATATGTTTTTAACACTCTTAAAACCATCATAAATTAGGTTAAAAGATGATCACTCAAAAGGAAACTCAAGGTAAGGGAATTTCGTCTCACTTTTTATTTCCATGAGATACATTCCTTATTAACAACTCATTTATTTTGTGTGGTGTACATAATAAAAATGAATATATTCAATGAATTTTATTCTTTATTTTATGGGTATTTACATATCCATTTTATTATCTCTATTTCATGGGGATTATAATACAAATAGTTCAATGTGGTATGTGACACTTTAAAATTTTTGATAAATATTTTCCTCAAGAAATGTTTTTAAAATATACCTTGAGATCATTTTCAAGTAAAAGGGTTATAAAGAAATGTTTTATGTTTTAAATTGTTTTTAAAAAAATTCCTTTTTAAATTTTAAAAACATTTTTCAAAGAAAAAGGTTTAATTTCCCAACCTCACTGATTTCCTTGATTTTTTATACGTATGTATTTACTAGGTTCTATTTATCATCCATGTCCATGTTTCTTAAAAAAATTCCATTTTTTACTATTATACTACCAATGTTTTAACTATTTTAATAATGTTTAAATTTTTATAAAATGGTTTTAAAGGAATCTTTTCATCGTTTTCCAAATGAGGTACTTTATGACTTTTTTGGAAAAAAATACAAAAAAGAGTGTTTATTTTTAACTTATATGGAATGAGAAGATTTTACCACCCTAATGACACCTTGATGTTTTGAGGATTCATTTACATGTTTAAAAGGTTCATTTAAAATAATTTTTTCATTTATAATTGCATGGTTTCTTTTTAAATAAATGATTTCAAAGTAAAAGGGGTATTTCTCCCAAGATTTTTCAGTGATTTCATTAGATTATTTTCATCTATATCAACATAATTTGTTGAATTTTATACCTTATTAAGATTTGATCTATTATGATATCATTTACCATATTATATTAAATGGTTTAATATCAGTTTTACTATGGATGTTCTATTTCAATACCATTCACCATATAACTTAGAATGGTTTGTGATTATGTTTACTAATTAGGGAAAGTTATTTATATTTAATTTGAATATGTTGTTTATTTTTCACTCCATTAATTTTAGGAATGCATTAAAATTAGTAAGTGATGGGAGGGGATCACTATAGCTCCTTGATGCATCCGTAGGTCTCATGAGATAAACTAGATATGAAATTTTTGGACGCCTTGCACATTTATTTTCAAATATGGATTGGGCTGAGACCTTAACCATTTAGTTTAAGATGTTTTGGTCAAGGCCTTGATGGTATGTTTTAGATGTCTATAATCATGCATTACATTATTATGATATTAGTTATTGATATTCCATGTGATTATTCGACCAGTAGAATATCCATGGTTAAGTTTCCAAGTTCACGTCATTATTTAAATGGCACGTGTTCCAATTATTTACCTTACCATATTATTTTTATTCCATATTTACTCATAGGTTCCACTATATAATTACCCTTACTGAGAATTTTATACCACCCCTTTATTGTGTTTTTTTCCTAAGATTCCAATATGCGTATTAATATTGATATACAGGTTTAATCAAGGGGAATAATGGTGTTCTCAAAGGATTATATATGTTTCATTTAATGTTTTAGATTATAATGTTAGTTTCAAGTATGTAATCTATTTTCCAAGACTGATAAACTGACCGATCCTTTGGGATTCAACACTTTTATATATTATAATGTATTAAAATAATAAACCATCTCAGGGCTTTTGGGGTTAGGGCGTTACAATGTCTCTATAATATTTTTTCACATTGGAATTAGAAAACCTTACTTAAAGACCAATATTACTATTTATTAATGGGTCAAGGAACTAAAGAGAAAGAACTAAATGTTATAATTTCAAGAATCACAGACAAATGATCACTATATAAAATAATACCTTTATCGGAATATCCCATAAAGTAGGTTACACATATGTGTCATCAACCCAATTCCTGATACATATTTCGTTGACCATCAAAAATAAACATGTCATTACACCAAGACCATTAAATTTAATGTGATGGTTCTATTCTATTCGAAGGGTTGGGATATCAGATTTTATAAATATAGAAGGTAGAAATAATTTCTTGACTTAACCATTAATAACATGTCATTTATGACTCACCCAACATACCTTATTCCCACAAATATATGGAATGATAGTTTTGGTTAGTAAATCTAAGCGTATATGCCATGACATTCATTGATGATATTCTTAAAGTATAAGGATCATTACATATGCTCTTGGATAGGAATAAACAATGACATTGAAACATAATAAATTATTACTGGTGGGTCTATTCTCATAATCACCCATATTGGAAATTACTAAGCATGAAATTCATGAGGAGAAGTCTCATCTAATTATGAGTAATCGTACTTGAAAGTAAACATACTATGTTCCACATTATTGAATGTTATCTGACCCCAAAACCATATTTAAGAATATTTTTATAGAATTTAAAGTTTCTCATCATGTCAAGAATCTTCTATTAACTTATCAATGTGAGAGATACCTTAGGAAATTATTATATCTTAGTCATGTAGAACAATGAACATTATGTAATAATATGTTTTATTAATATTTAAATATTTGAATATACAAGTAATAAAAGTACAAGTATTCAGTTTTATAACCCCAATACCAACACAAATTACATTTTCAAAATTTAAAACAAATATAGTTATATCCACAAAATGTGGCATTAAAGATAAAATACGAGTGAAATAGAACTTATTTTTAAGGTATTAAAAATACCTTTTTTGAAATCACATTTCTTAAAAATATTATAGAATGTATAATTTAAAACAATATCAAGAGAAAAAAATATCACCAAGGATAAATATAGGGTAAGAAAATGATTTTTATGTTGGAAATAAATACTATAGAAATTCCCTAGATGGGTTATCATATTTGAGATATCATGATTTTAAATTGAGGTTGTGAAAATAAATCTTACGGCTTAAGTATCATCTAAATAAAAACCCTAAAAGTATAAATATATTGAAACTAAAATTAAAATACCATGAATGAGAAATAATTAAAGATAAAATATAAAAAATATGAAATATATACACCATATAAAATTATATTGGTGCATAACAAGGAGTACGTCTCAAGAAATATAAATTGAGACCAAGATACCCTTTAAAGTAACACAATCTTCATGGTAAGAATAATTTGATAATGAGGTTATAAGGAATAATTAAGAAAACTTGGAATAGAAATAAAAAATAAAATATGAAGTGTTCATTTGGTATAATAAATCAATCTTGGAATAATAGAGTTCAATATGAAAGTTTGTAAATCAATAGAAGAAAATTGAGTTAGCACAAACCCTTAGCTTCTAGCTTAGTCAAATACAATATAACCTCCTATAAAATAAATAAATAAATTAATAGTATATTTTATAACATTATTCATTTAAATTAACTTTTATATAATTAATTTATGAACATTTATTATTAATATATTAGTTAGTTATAGTTTATTTTCACTATCAGGTGTTAGTAACTTTATTTATTTCACTCATTATTTATGATGTCGATTTGGGTGAAAATTATTTGATACTAAGTTTATAATTCCTAAAATATTTAAGGTAATATAATATATAAATTATATTTATTTATAAATATCTTACCTCATTCTATAAATGTTTTAGCTATGTTACATGAAAATGGAATCAATGATGGATTATTTCTGAAATTTTAGCGATCTAAGATGATATTTTAATAATAATTTAAATACCTAATATAACATTTAAATAATCCTAAAAAATAATTATTATATTATTAAAGTATAATATATTTAGTTTTTAAATTCCTATATTCATCCATGATATAGTTTTATAACATTGTTCAAGTAGGTGGTTAAACTTACCCAAACATGAACATACCATAATTCGATGGGTGAGTATGGTTAAGAAATTGTTTATTTTGAAATAATATCATTATAGAAGAAACATAATGATACTATTAAATTTTTTTAAATTTTTTAATCATATTTTAATATGTTTGAGTAAATAAAAAGAATCTATATGAAAAACAAAAACACATTATCTCATGGAGGCGACAATCTGCACAACCAACAATTAACGTTTTTATTTCCCAATGAATGAGAGGGAATAAAGGTGAATTATAATTTTTATCTTAATAATAAATATTATAATATATATTCTAAATTTTCTTATTAAATTATATCTTAATAACCAATGAATAGAGGTGGTGGTGAAAAATTAAAGAGGTCACTTCATAGAGGCGATGGTCTACACAAATTCATGATCGACATTATTTTGTTTTTATAAGAGGTTGAGAGGGAATAAATAATAGATGATAAGTGAAAAAAATAAAACTTAAGTATAATAATGATATTAATTTCATTATATAACTATGGTTAGGATTTTTTTTGTAAAGTAAATAATTAAAAGAAATAGTTAAGGATTAAGTAATACTCACGTTGGGACCTTAAAATTTCTCTTGAAGGACTCCTTGGAAATGAATACATTAGGATAAATTATGGAAACCAAGAGATTTATATCATTAAAGGAAATTATATTCAATGAAATTTTATCATGATTTCAAATAAATTTATAAGGGGGATTGTAACATTGAGATGGTGGTAGTGATCCACTTTTATAAGTGAAGAAATGTGCACTTTTGTGAACACCCATTTTTTTTTAAATAATGGAATGAAACTATTCATAGTTCAATAGTTCCAAAAGTTATAAATAATGGATTTTTGGGTGATATAAAGTTTATAAATCCTATAAAAATCATTTTTACACATGTTTTAAACAAAATTAAATCTTTTCACCACTTGATTTTTACATTTTACTATTTTGGTTTTTTACCTCGGTAACTAGTTTTAAACCTAGAAGTTTATATTTTATTAAAAATATTTGATATATATTATAAAAAATATTTTATATTATAAACATAAATTTAGGATCCATATATTATAATTCAATTTATAAATAATATAAAATTTAACTTTAAATTAAATAATTTAATATATAGAAAAATGGTTTTGTAGAAAAATGTTGTTTTCATCAGAAAGTGTACTTAATATTATTCTACAATGATTACCAATTTAATGAATATTAATGTATTTATATATAGGTTTAAAAATTATATTATATTTTTTTTTTGAAGATATGTTTTATTAAGATAAAAATTACACGGTTCTAATAAAACAATTGTTTGAAAATAACAATTTTACCATTATTTCAATAATTAACTTCAATCCTAACAATCATATTTTTATGCATAAAAAATGAAATTTACCTTATTAAATAATATGAAAATATTGATATAAAATTTTAAACCCATTTTTTATTTTAGTTTTTTACAATTGATGAAAAATAAGTTTTTAATATTAGAAAATAAAAACAGTTTTTAGAGTAAAATATTACCTAAGTTTTCAAAACACTAATTTTTTTTATAAATTCAACATAGTATTTAAAAAAAATATTTTAATTTAAAAATATTTATTATATAAAAAACATTTAGAAAACATTTAGTTCATTATTGTATTATGATAAAGTCATAAAAGTGATGGTATTGACAAAATTAGGGTTTTTCATTGTTCACCTAAAAATAAATTATTTAAGAAAAATATCAAAAATTCATCCTCAAATAATATTTAAATTCATAATCCAACAATGAAGTTAATTATTTATAATTAAAATTATAAAATTTATAAATTTATATTTTAAATAAAAATACAATATTTAAAAGAAAAATTTTTTTATTGAAAAATGTCCCATTGAAACTTTAAGTATTCTTAATACTATTTTTTTATTCATTTATAAGTGATTGCAATAATTTGTATCTACTATAGGTTTTATTATCATTTTATTTTTTTATCTAATATTTTACACATTTTTTTAGTTTTTTGTTTCATATAGAACAAGCTATTAATACAATGTTTATTTAAGGAAAAATATATTTTGAATTCTCAGGGTTTTCCATGATAAATGTTTCATAATATCTATAATTCTCTCTCAAATACAGTTATAAGTGTTTTTATCAAGAGACTTAGTAGGGTAAGGGTTCCCAAAACCTTTTATATATATATTTATATTTTGAGATCCCAAACTCTAAGGATACTTGGAGTTCATTCTCAATATTTTGTATCAGACATAGAAAAGTAAGGGTTTCCATACCTTTATTTTCATTTCTCTTTTAGAAGTCCTTTGAATTACTTTAAATCTCATAATATAGTGATGTTATGTTTCATTATTAACAATCCATGATTTTATTAAGAAATTATGTTTTCATATTATTATAGTACCCATGTAATCCATTATAATGACAACATATTACCATTTCTTAATATTCAATAGGGATTTTTTTCTATCATTGCTTTGGTCTCCAACCACTGAATCCATTTGATTGATTCCTAATAATAACCATGTATAATTGAATTATCCCACTCTATTAAACTATTATAAATGTTACTTTATGGTGAATTTTTAATATTCTATAATATCTTAAATATTGATATATATTGGTTTTCATTATTATAATTCACAATAATTCCTGAGGGGTGAAATGAGTTTTTTAAATTTCATGTCAAATAAAAAACCCCCTTTAAAATCAATTCAAAACCATCCATCTTCTTTTAATATGATATTTAGTAGAAATGAAATAAATAAAGAGAGCATAATTGATTAAATTTTTATTACTGTTCATAAAAAAATATAGTTCACTCCACCAACACTAAATGAGATTTTATTGGTCTTATTATATTAATTTTCCTAAGGACAGTATAGTGGAGTGAAAGAAGTTGCAACTTGGTACAAAGTATCCAAGAGATTTTACAAGGCTATCCATTTACAAGTCTTGTCCATATCTTTCTCTCACACTCAATACAAGGAGTTCACACTTATAACAACAGATAACATATATAGAAAAAATAAATATAGATCAATGCATAGTTGTAGGTAGAAACTGACATTTAAAAAAGAACTTATATAGAGTGAATATATCTCCAAAGTATAACTCTGTGAATTTTCTTAAACCGCCATAGATGATATTCCCTATAAAAGAAACACCACAAGATTCCTCTATTTTCTTCTTCTTTTTTAGAAGGGTAACAATATTTTGGAAGGGTGTTATTTATTTCAGAAGGGTATACTCTATTCTATATGGGTATACTCTATTTCAAAAAGATATAATATATTTCAGAAGGGTATAATTTACTTCATAAATGTATACTAGATGGAATATAAAAGGGAAAATTACTTATCCAATAACAGACTCCTTCTTTTCAAAATGGTAAAATATGTAGAAAATTTCTTCAAAATAAAAATAACTAGTTTAAACTAATAAATTTTTGGATAAAGAAAAATTAAATAAAAATTTATTTATAACCTGAAAACCACAATAAATAAACTCATTATACAAACAAATAATGGTTTTTTTGAGTATAAAAACATATAAACTAATTAGATATCTTGGAATTAAATTAATATGCCCAATAATTTCACACTTTTTGATGATAAAAAAACATAAACCTTTAAAAATAAATTATCGAATTAAAAAAAAACCAAAACGGATAATTATTGGATTAAAATTAATTTTTTTATCCCACATGTTCTCCCCCATTTTATGATATCAAAAGGATAGTTTAAAATAATGGAGGTAACACATTAATACTGAACCATAAAATAAGAAATGGTTAGAATATATTACTAAAATGAATAAGATTTTTTCATGAAAGTTTATTAAATAAATATATAAATATAATGAGTCAACCTAAAAAAATAAATATTCAAAGAAATAGGAAAAAAAGTAATCCTATAGTTTTATGTTAGGATTATTGGAAGGTTTAGGTTTAAAGTCTGTAGAGGGTGTATAAATAAGACCAGGTTGAGTTAAAGTATGCCCTATTTTAAATATTAGAGTTATGGGAATAGATATAAGAGGTTCAAATCTTGAGGATCTGAGGGCTTTATTTTATCTATATCTTCTAGTCTTTATTGACATGATTTATTCTAGTAAATAATTAGCTTTTACCTCATCAAGTTAGGAAAGTGGTAAAAAAAAGAAATCTTAAGTCTTAGAGGATTATAACTAGAATCAACATATATTTATTTTCATGCAATAATAATAGCTTATATGATATCATCTCGATATGATCTTGGAGGGCCAAAGGTGTATTCTAACCTCTTTTCATTAGGAAAGTATCTTTCAAGTGGCATATATTCAAGGGTTACTATACCTATCATCTTAAATAATTTTTGAAAAGAAATGTATAATATTTTAACAATTTCATGCCTTGAAAAATCAAGAATCACTATATAAACTTTTCTTAAAATCTGACTATAAGTCATCCACTTATCCAAAAAATAAGATCTATTTTATCTATAAAAGTCATATGTAGATTCATGTAAAGTTAAAATTCATTTAAATATTTGAACAATCTATTAATCTAGTATCTTAAACACTTGAACATCATGAACTAAAATGAGTGGTTGAGCAGAAATAGTTGTAGGCATGAAAATTGAAGTCTTATCCAAATAAAAAATGTATTTCCTTATAGCATAATTCATTTTCACATTAGGTCCCGAAGGAAATTATTTCTATGAAGAAGAAGAATATATTTCAAATGAATAATCTAGGATAGATAAATAATCTATTTTAGATGAAGCTAATTTGAGAAAAATCCATAGAAGTATCCTAATATTATCATTTACCATCTTAAAATGATTAATGATTAGAAAATTTTAGTCTCTTAGAATCATCAAATAACTTTTAGATACTCTAAGATTATTACAAAAAGTTTCTCTCAAAGAGGAAAACAAATCTTCAATGAATGAAACAAAATCTATCAATGTTTTTTTTTCTATTTTATAAAAATATAACTTTCCACTAGCTTTAAAATTGGAAACTTTAAAGATCAAATCTATCTTAAATTATTAAAAAGTTTTGAAAATAATTTTTTCACATTGTAATGCCTAAATTTTAGAGTCTAAAGAAATTAAAATCTGAATGAAGACTTCTAAACTATCCTTTAGT
Source organism: Viscum album (assembly GCA_963277665.1). Lineage (NCBI taxonomy): Eukaryota > Viridiplantae > Streptophyta > Magnoliopsida > Santalales > Viscaceae > Viscum > Viscum album. The sequence continues at coordinate 1,569,915,668 of OY728148.1, read as the reverse complement.
AGCTTCTGTATATTTTAAAATATAAGAGGGTACATCTATTTGAGAAGAAGAAAGATTTTTTATAAACTTAAATTTAGAAATCATCATCTTTCTTAACACATTAAAATATTTCTTAGATATCATTTGATATTTTATATCTTTAAATTAAGATTTCTATTCCATCTCATATTTCATGGCATGAAAATCAAACCTCAAAACAATCTAATTTATCATCTCCTTAAAATTATATTTTGAATGAGAAGATTCATTCCATGATTTTTATTATTATTTATATTCTTTAAGATTTTAGTTCAAGATAGATTTTTTCTCCTTCATTAAATTTATTTCAGAAAATTCTTGTCCCATTAAATTATAAACTTTCTCATAAAATTTCAAAATTTCATTATTTTTAGAAGAAATAGATGGCTCACTACTAATTAGTGAAATAATTTTATCATCTATCACTCACTTTATCCTTTTAACCAAAAAATTATAGCACCATTAGCTTCTAAATCCCCAATCTATTTTCTAAGATCTTGATCATGATCAAATCTATTCTCTTGATGAGACTCTTAAACCAAAACATTTATTACTTTTATTATTAATTTAAGAATCAAAACCTCAGTAGCTACAATTTATTTCAAGGTAGGTAATCTAACATCTTCATATGTTGTTGTTACTATACCAGTTACAACCAAAGGATCAGAATAATTTCTAATTATATCTTCATTTAAGATAGTAAATTCAATAGGTTTATTATTATTATTAGACTCTTCCACTTTAATTTTTTTTAAAAGAAACTTTCACTTGAATTACAAGCTTCTAGACTCTAGATGGTTCATGTTAAACACTTTTAGGTAACACCACAATAACTTAATTTGAAGGTTCCCCTCAGCTGCAGTATAGATTTTAGTATCCTTTTCAACTTATTTCCTTTTATTCTTAATAAAAATAAAAATATTTAAAGTTTATTCCCATGAAAATACAATAATTATTAACACAATACCTAATAAATTGCTACTGTAATGAACTTTTAGAACCTCAAGCTGATTCAGTAAAACCTCCTTCTTCTCAAATATGAGAGTAAATATTCTCCCATAAGGATAAAATATAATATTTTTTCCTTCTCTCAAAAAATGATACATAAATCAATTCATGTATTTAGAGAAATCAACCTTTTCCTATTTTATTAGTAGATACAGAAGATACATTTTCTAAAACACGACCTTTTTAAACCCACCAATCCTCTGAGAAATTCATGTTTGAATATATTTAGAGATAAACTTTTACTCAGGTTTTAAGTCCTTTAAGAGTTCCTTCTCTACATTATTATCCACAAACATAAAAGATATCATATCATTAGAACTAACATAAATATAATTAGAAAAATACTAACTAAAATGAAGCCTTACCTCATGCGGAAAACAAAATGACAAGACTATATCTTTATAATAAATCAAAATATCATTCCCATTTACCTTTTAAACTAACTGAATATTTATTATGTGAAAATTGGAACTTAAAATTTTCATAGAATTCATAAGCATCCTTCTAAAAAACAAATCTATTTTCCTTCACATTAAAAATAAATTTTCATTTCTAAAAACTCAAAACTTTCTTAAATAACATGTTGTTCTAACTTAACCAAACCATGTCAATAGTTTTTCCAAGAGGAAATTGACATTAAAATCCATAAGGATTTACTTTATTAAAAATACCTAATGCACCTTACTATATTTTATTTATCTTCCCCATAATTAGTTGAAGGTTTTAGGATTGAGGGATTAAGGATTAGGGTTTGAAGAGTTTAAAATCAAGAGATATGTCTTTGAGGTTTGAAAATGAGTGGGTTCAATACAAATATAGATAAACACTTAAGAATAAAAAATGTTTCAAGAGGGATATATCAATATAACTTTTTTAAAATAAATTAAATAAAGCACAAAATAGTAATGAATATAAAAATTATAAACACTTACAAATAGATAATTAAGTAGCAAATAAGAGAGATTATAATATTTAGATTAAATCATAACAAACTCATATAAACTTAAATATCCCTAAATCATTCTTAAGAAAATAAAATATTTTAGTTAAAAGGTGAATAATTAATATATATACCAATTGATTTTAATTATTAATAAATTCATGAGAAATATTTCATTTTTATGTATGATCTCTCAAGAAGTGATTCCTAATATCAATATACTTTGTTCTAAAAAGGATTACTATTTTTTTGGAAATCTTGATTGCATTTGTGTTATCACATTTGATTAGTATATGATTAAAATTGAATGAAAAATCTATTAAGGTGTGTTTAATCCATAATATCCATGCATAAAAACAATCATTTGCAATATATTTAGCATTATAAGTAGATAATATAATAGAATGTTGTTTCTTACTTGACAAAGAAACTAGTGATTTACCAAAAAAGTGGAAGGTTCCTAGGGTACTCTTTATTTCTAATCCCCAATCATAAAAATCAACATCTAAATATGAAATTAGATCAAATACAGTGGTTTTAAATAAAAAGTAAACAAATTGAAACTGATCTTTTCAAATAGCTTAATATCATTCTAGAAGCTTTTAAATGAGACTCTATTATTTTATTGAAATATAGAACATAAAAATAAAATATATATAATTTATGGATTATTATTTTATATAACTTTATTTACACTAGTTTCCCATCTTCATCCAAATAAATTTTAATATATGAAGTCATTGGACATGCATAAATTTTACTATTTTAAGTTCAAACCTCTTAAATAAGTCATGTATATATTTAGTTTTATTTAAAACATTCCCAATATCTTTTTGAAATATCTAAAATCCAAAAAATAAATTCAAATCACCCATCATGATCATTCCAAATTCTTTTTTCATGTATTTTGAAAATCCATTACACATTTTACTGTTTGTTAAACCAAAATAACATCACCAACACATATTTGTACATGAAAAATATATGTGGATGAAGTTTTATTAAATAGTGTAGGATATTCCAAGCCTAATATAAAAATATTTAATAATATAAAAGAACTTAACCTTTCATACCAAGATCTAAGTTCTTATTAAAGACTATAAATATATTTAGTAAGTTTAAAAATAGAATTTGAAAAGTGAGTATTTTCAAAACCTATAGGTTGTTTAATAAAAACTTCCTCTATAAGAAAAAGTTTTAGAAAAACATATTTTATTTCCATTTGGAAAACTTTAAAATTAATTTAATATTTATAAGCTAAAAAAATCTAATGGATTCCAATCTAGAAAACTGAGTGAAAGTCTCCTCTTTATTCATCCTTTTCTCATGGTTATTACCTTTAATTGCTAATATTTTCTTAATTATAACAATAAATCTAATATCATCTTGTATATTTCTAAATACCTATTTAGTACCTGTAAAAGGATAATCATATGATCTCCCAACTAGCTCCCAAACCTTGTTCCTCTTGAACTGGTTTAATTTCTCTTATATAGATAAAACCCAACTCTTATCACTTAAGGATTATTCTATAGTTTTAGGTTTAAGCTAAGAAAAAGGAAAAAAATTAAAAAGGTTTCTAAAAATCCTTTTAGTCAGAAAACCCTCATCTAGGATTTCTATAACAGATTCTAATGGATGGGTTTTCAAGGTTTTAGGATATATGATTATTAAAATTCTAGGTTCATTATTTTATATCATTTTGATACTATTTTGTTCTTGATCATGTACCAAATCATCTTCCATTTTGATTTTAAAATAATAATCTAGTCTAAAGCTGTCCATATATTCATCAATATCAATAGAAGTTTTCATGTGATCAAAGGGATCACTTCTATTAAACTTCACATGAAAAGATTCTTTATTTATCCTTGACCTTTAATTGAAAACTCTATTAGATTTAGACGTTTCTAAATACCCTATAAATATTCCTTCATTTTCCTTTGGATAAAACTTACCAAGATTATCCATGGTGCTCAAAATATACACTTTTCATCATAAAACTTTAAAATACCAAACATTAGGTTTTCTATTATTATAAATATCAAAGGGTTTTTTCTTCAAAATGTGTCTTATTAGACTCTATTAATGATATAGCATGCCATGTTAACAACATCACCCCAATAGTGAATAGGAATACTATATTCTTTTAACATATTTCTAGAAATTTCTTATAATTTACTATTTATGATTTCAATAACTTAATTCTATGAAGGTGTTTAAGGTGCTTAGAATGGGTGTTTAATATCAAAATTTAAATAAAATTAATAAAATTAATTATTTTCAAATTCTAAATCGCAGTCACTTATCAAATAAATAAATTTTCTATGTTTTTAATTTTAAACTAATTTACATAATTTCATAAAAATATCATATGATTTACACTTAAGTATTAAAAATAAAACACATATAAATCTAGAAAAATAATCTAAGACAAAGCAAGATATTTACCGCCAAGAATTGAAAATCTAGAGGGTCCAAAAAAATCTATGTGGATAAGTTTGATTCGTTAAGAAGTATAAAAAATATATATTGACTTGAAAGATGATTTTTTTTATTTCCCAATTGAAATGAATCACATAATCCCTTTTCATTAAACTTAAGGTATAGAAAATATAAAATAAATTTCTTCTTAGATAGTTTTCTCAAATAATAAATATTATAATGATAAAGTATTCAATTCTAAATCTATGATTAATTAATTTTATAACTCAAATTGTTTTTTTCTATCTATACAAATAATTAAGTTCTAAATTATAGACAGTCTCAGTTCTAGGTGCCTTAAATTTATGTAATTAATTTTTGAGAACTAAATAAGCATTATTAGAAAAATAAACTAAGTAAAATTTATCATATAGTTGAGATATACCAATAAAATTGTGCTTAAAACAACCCATATAAAGAACTTTTTTGATGAGTACTTAATTTGGATCTTTAATAGATCCAAACCTAATGATAGTTTCCTTTTAATTATCACCAAATTTAACACACCCCCATCAATCTTTGATAATGAGTAGAAATTTGAAAATTCCTTACCCATATTCCTTAAATCATTACTATCCATATAATACTTCATGTCACCATCCTTGGAGATTTTTCTTTAAAAAATTAATTTAACAAGAATTTTTTTCCCTATATTCTCTTTGGTCCAATTGTGTTAGAAATTAAAGATTTAGGTATCCAAATCTATCTATATTGTCCAGAATTTCTAGTTTTAAATTTAAACAAATTGGTTGAAAAAAAACACGTTTAACTATAAAAAAATTGTTTTTTATAAATAAATAGTCATTTAAAAAACGAAAAAATATTCCAAAATAAAAATATTTGACTAATGACATGATTTTTTTAGATTACAACACAAAATATTTGCTATATAGATTAAGAATTTCTCCATTACTACCTATGCCAAGTTTCCCTTTGTTATATTTATTTTTTATAATAATTTTTTTGAGGTAATCCTTGTAATTATTAAAAAACTTGAAACCTTTTTAGAGATTCAACCATATCGATTATTTATTTAATTTTTCCATCTTGTTCAACACAAGTAGACATTGACTTATCCACTTCATCTTTTAATCCTAAAAGTTGTTTAGAAAAAAAATTCTTTTTCCCTGGTAATGAATGTTGAGCCATATAAAGTTCAGAAATATTATGAGAAATGTATTATGAATTTGGGAAATCTATAATCAAATTGGATAATATATTCATATAGTAAAAATTGGTAAAGTACCCATAACCACAAATCATCCCATCCCTCCAGTATAGCGCACATGGTATGTGGGACCACCACTCCGCATGGTACTCTCACAAATTAAAAATCATTTGTGGTGTGATTTGATGATGATATAACCCCATTTTTTTTTTCATTTTTTGGGAGAAGGTGGTGAAATGCGACCCCTTACAAAACAACATTTTTTATTTGTGAGGATATGTAATAAATACACACCCCCTACAAAAGAAGGTTTTTAGTTTTTGAGGGAAGGTGGTGAAATCATGCCCCATAGCAATTGATTTATTTTTTCCTTTGTGATGCGAGACATCCTTTTCAAAACCCCACAAATGAAATTTGTTTTTGTGGTGAAGCGATAATTTAACCCCCCCTCACAAATGATTTTATATGTTTTTGGCATGAGACATCCTTTTCAACACCCCATAAAATGAATTCTCATTTTATGGTGTGAGGTGGTCTCTATATATACCCATAAACAAAAAAATCCTTTGCAGATAGTGATTTTATTACTCAACTGCATGGTTCCAAGTATACTATGCAGCCAACTAACCATCTCGAGAAAATAATTATTTACCATTCCTATAAATACCTGGTATTCTAAAGGAAAAATGATAGAAGAAGATGGACATATAGATAATGGAGAATACTAGAGAAGACTTTAGCAGGTAATTAACCTATCACTCACTGTGAGAGAGACTTGAAAAGTAATACTTCATGAGTGGACCTACTTGGACACCTAAAAAAGGTGTCCTTGTTTTGGTGAAGGAAGCCCATCATGAAGTATTCACCTTCAGGGAAGAATGCCTTTCGTGATCCCTTACCATGCATAGCAAAGGGAAATATGAAAAATGCAGTATTCTTAGGGAATTTTTCCCTTTCAGCCTTGCTTCCCTATATCTATATAACATTCAACCCCATATTGGATTCTTCAAGAAATTTCTAAATTTCTTCACGTCCATCATACCAAAACCTTAGTATACCTTTATTAAGACCTCCACCACTTCCTCCAGATTCATTATACCTAGGTATAAGAAACAAAAGTTTGTCCCCTATCCAGTATTGAATCCTTTTGGTAATAGAAGTCATGTATTTAACCTCCCTAGTAGGCGGGATACTCAAAAATTTTAGAGTCTTTCATTCCTTTGGTAACAAATATCTCATCCTTATGGATGGTGGAAGATGGGTTTTTGGGATGGGCAATGACATCAGTTGCCTAAAATGTAAAGATAATCAAAGTAAAATCTCCCCTTATCATATGTAACCTTTCCCTCACTCAATATTCCCCTTAATGAAAGACAAACCAATAAGGAATCCCTCTTAGAGTAAGACCCTAATCTTTATTATGGTAAATTACCATGCCTTCCATACCCTCACCCTCATAAACCAATGGAAAAATAATATTGCATGGATTTCAGGATATTCCACTTCCTCTTGTTTTTTACACTGATCATTACTCACATGGTCTTATATGTTAATAGTGATCATTTTATCAGCATAATTGACTCTTATTTGGGTATCCTACTTGGTATAATCTCCAACCATGTTATCACCCCATCAAGGGTCCATATTCTCTTTGAGAATAATCTTTAAAAGGCTATATTCTTAATGAAGAAACCAACTAGGCCTCCTCCATAGGTGTAATACCCTACCCTTTTGAACTATATGGTCTTTGATTCATATCCAAATAGGATTCATAGGAATAACCTTTGAGTTTCAAAACCAGCACCCCCAACTCACCTTAATATTCTCTTGACCATATTCCTAGTAGGATTATATCCCCTGGAGGGCCATATTATTTTTTAGTCCCTCCATAATTATACTTAATGGGGTGTATTCCAAGTAAAATCAAGCCTCCAACTATGAGGCTATATTCTTTTCAGGTCCCTCCCACATTGTGCTCATTTTACCAAATTCTTATTTAAGGTTATCTTATCACAGGGCCATATTCCTTTCTAGATGAACCACATAGAGCTGTTTCAGTGTAAGTCATACACCAGCTAATCATCCCACACAACTTCCTTGAATATACACCGGAATTGATCATATGAAATTTATATATCTCAAACTTCACTCAACTAATAACGAATAGTAAAGTGGAAGTCTGAGGTTGAACCCATAGAGACAATTTGTAGGCAAGAAACATGGTGCTAAGAACCATTTTTGGAAGTATTCCTAACGATCACTCTTTAGTTTTAGTTTTTTAAAACTAACTAGATTAAAATTTAAAACAAATTAAATGAATGGTTTGTGGTCAATTTCAAGGCATAAACAGAAGATAATCCTAAATCTATATTGAGATAGACCTATGGATTATACTGCAAATTAGTGAAAAGGTCACCAATCGATCTTTTTCCAACAATATTGGATCTATATAATATGGAAACTACTCCTTGGTCCAAAGATAGACCACAAACTAAGTAAAAGAATCGTAGATTCTAGGAAGAAATAATTATAGGATATTGGTCCTAGCTTTCTCAACTCCAATTAGTTCAAGGATTCTTTCAAATGCACCTCTGGTGATCAGGGTAGTTTCAAAATAAACAAGATTAAAATCATTTTTCACCCAATTAATCTCCATAAGGTTACTAATTTTTGATATAGAAATACATTATCTTATAATACACCCCTACTCTCAACCCCTAACCCTATGTGGATTATCTGCACATGGTAGAATTAAATAAAAGAATTAAAATAGATGGAAACATGATTATCTTAACATATAAAAGATTAAAAGAAAATTAAAAAGACAACTTAAATAATATAAAAGCAATTACAAGCTAAATTGATGAAGAAACAATGAATAACGTAGAAGAAATTGATTTTTCAGGGTAAATAGAGTTTGATTCAAGCATTGGACATGAAAATTAAAAGAACAAGTATTGGAATTGAAAGTGTTAAGAAATTAATGCTTAAAACAATAAAATAATGTAGTAGAAATATATGGGAAGAAAAACTGAAAAATAAGGGAGAATAAAGGAAGAAAAAAAGTTGGTACATCTGGACTCTCATTGTGCATCTGGGTCGTTAGAAATATATAGACCCTGATCAATTCCTAATGTGTACTTTCTTTACAAATTTAATGACATAAATATTTTGTGGCTATTAGGTTTCAAACATTGCACATCGTGCATTGAGTTCACACTGTGTATCTTCACCATGTTTGAAATCTCAGTATTTCATGATGTGTAATAAGGATTTATGTTATGTACTTTCTTTATGCCTTGTATTTTGGATTCATGTCTTGGACTTATTCTGGATGATTGTCTGTTTATGGAGTAGACATCTTGTATTTCAGATTCATGATCTGTAATAATGAATTTTTCATTTTTCTAGCATCTTCTCCATTGAGTATTGGGTTCTTAATTCTCGTGAAAACACATCAAAATGTAGTGTATTATCAAATGAATCATAATTAAAAATTAATGAAATGCATCCAAAATATGTATATAAATTTAACATATCAAATTACCATACACTTGAATAATCGTTTACTCTCAAGCAAAAATAATTTCAATAGGTATTCCAAATGAAACAATTTTTTAATAGGAAACATGCATCACAAATAAGAAAATTAAACTAAGTGTAATTAGAAAAAGTAATTCCTCCAGAATCAATCTTGTAGAGAAAATTAGTCATGCCTTATAGTTAAGTTCTTTATTTAGATTCATCCTTATTTTAATTACAAATTCATAACTATACCTCAAAATCTATACACATTTTTCAATTTACCTCATAATAAAATTTTTCTCATCACTCAAGCTTAAATAAAACTATAGTTATGTTCATACTCTAAATACATGTTCCTAACCATACACTTGGATTGGTTCTAAAATATCTACTTTTTAAATAAAAATAAAAAATTAATCATGAAAGATTAATAAATATGGTTCAAATGTACATGAGGCCAAGGGTAGGTAGGAATATAGTAAAAACCATGATAAAAATGAGGGTAAGCTCTGTAACATATTGCATGATAATCATAAAAAGTGCAATGAAGTAAATCTTCCTAGAAAAAAATGTCTCTGTGAACTAAATAGATCAAATTAAGTCCATTAATATGTCAAGATAACATAAATAATGTCCTTGTTCCATTATTTTTATTTATTTTATTTATTTTTTAAAATTCATGTCTAGGATAAATCTCACATCCATCACTTAACCACATATGATCCATCATAAGATTCATCAGTCTAGTAATAATTATTTTTGACCTTCCTAATACACAACCCATTTTTCTAAAGGATATGTGTAAGCATAGAAAATACCAAAAGTAATAATGAACCATATCAAATCAATCTAGTAAAAATTTCACCATATTTCTCCTCAATATCAACATCTCATGTATGGAAGATATGGAAAATCTCCCACACTTTTTCAGAAGAAAATCATGCACAGTACCAAGAATAGGGTAGGAAGGGATAATAGTCTTGAAATGGATCTATGCTAACATGGTTATTCATGGATACTATAGGCTAAAGAAGGATATATTTATAGGTGTGTCTCTGAAAAACTAGCTCAATAAAAACTTTCTCAATAATTTTAATAATGTATTTGTTCAATCATAGCCTCAATATGATCTCAATGCAAGTTATGATAGGTTTACATGCCCTAATTTTCTCTCAAGAAATATAATCAAGATATAATATGACAATGTGGGTCTAAAATACTATTGGGAATGGAATTATAAAAAAAATACCAATCACTCAGGGGATAATATCTAGTAATAATCTAATCAAAAGGAATTGCAAGAATCAAGAATTAGAATAAAATTACTTAACTCAGAAATCATGCTAAAAATATCAATAAGAATGATAATGGATTTCTAATAATATCCGACCAAAAATTTTCATTTATTTAGATGGGTGTATTGAGATTTCAAGTTTAAGTTTTAATTTTATTAAATTTTTTTTTCTAAAAAAGTTGAAACAAGAAAAAAACCAAGTGTATCAACAATAAAAATCAATAAATACCCCCACACTTAAAATGATACAGTTTCCACACTATTCTACAAATCATCACGAGAGAGTTATAAATTATAGAATAGATGGAAATGATATGGAAATTTGTGAATTTTAAATAGGTAATCAAGAGATCACTATAGTTAAAGTAATGCCATGGGGAGACTTGATAGATGGTGATTGGAAATTTGGATACTTTTAAAAATTATTATAAATAAAATTCTTTCACTAGATAAATCATTAGTTCATAGGGGTTAACTTATATGTGATTAGAAATATGACTTGTGTGCACAATTAATGGCGGGAGAAAATAGATCAGATAGATGCATGAATTGAATAAAAAGAATTTTGGGATGACCGACACATAGAAAATGATAAAAAATGTAAAAAAAGGTCTTAAACATAAAAAATGAAATAAAAACACAAAATATAGTTTTCCTCTCGTAAAGTAATAACTATGACATCATCATCCACATGGATGGAAAAAATAACTATTCAGTGTCATCCATCAACTCAAAGGTCATATTCCTCTTACAAGAATTAGTAGTGGTGTCATTGAATTCACAAGGACACTTGGTGGGGTTAACCACCTTAGAAATATATGGACTGTGAATATCATGTGGAAGTACTAGTTTTCATGAAAATCATGGAAGGGGATCCTACTGAAGATGGATCTAGAACTGAAGCTCCTAAATATGGTGTTGTATGTTATCCAAATGCTAAAACATCTCCTGTGGTGGGCCATATGGGGTATTGATAGACTCTTTAATGTCCATAGAGGATGTAGTAGAGAAAATAATGGCTATAGTAATGCATAAGTAAAAGTGAAAATAAGCAAACTAGTGGTGCTGTCAAAAGTGTGCCCCATCCAATGATATGAAAAATGGTATATCAAGGAATATAGAATACAATTATAATACAAGAAACATACAATAATAACTAGAATACATCAGGGTATGGTTAAATGAAGAAGAATAAATAGTAAGGGCATGCTCATCGATATCTATATCAGATTTTCCCACCCAAATAGTGGGGGTCTAGATCATCTCTGCGAAATATTTCACATCTATGGAGGTAGTAGATGGAGGATCAACTACCATCATAGGTTCCATAGTTCTGGTTGTAGGCTTAGTCTAGGATGGAGGGGGTGAGGTTCTTATTCATACTGAGGTCATATTTATGGAATCTAGATCGATCATAGGAACCTTGGAGGTAGATGGAAGGGTATGGACCTTTCCTTAGTGGTCCTTCTTCGTAAGATAATTCTATTGGGAAATAGGGTCTATGATCTCAAGAAGTAGGTTGAAATGGGTGGGAATAGAGGTAGTAACAAGCTCTGTGGGTGGTGGAATGTGGGATGATTAATGGGTTTGTGGTGGGGAGGGGGTAGTGAAATGACATGGCTTAGTGAAAATAATGAAGACATGGCGGAAAATATGGTGCTTGTTCTATAGAAGACACTGTAGAACGAACCATATGTCAGATGTTATGGATGGGGTAGGTGTAATAATGGTAGGTGGTGAAGCTATGGTGTTAGGGAATGGTGTAGCTAGAGAAGAGGTGGAAGTAGGGGCTGAAGTGGAATCAGGCACAATAGCTAGTTTAGGTAGATCATAGTGGGGATGGGGTAGGTGGAGCTAGAGACTCTTCCAGATCAACAATGTACTTTATGTCCCACTGGGATTATCCCTTGATCTTCATCAAAAGCCACATATTTTGGGGAATGAGGAGATCAATCAAATCTATCTTCCCAAGGTAAGTGAGTGATTGAGTGGTGTTGATGACACCGAGATGCGAGAACAGATGCGTGATGAAAATTCCCCCCATGAGAGTACCACGTGCCCTCTATACCTAGGTCTTGTAGCTATCGGTGAACTATCTAGGCATGTTGATAGTATGGACACCCATGGATGAGGCTAGTATGATCACCTCAATTTTACTGATGTTTACATGAGCATCCACTCTAGCTAACCAGACATGAGTGAGTTCCTGTTGAAGAATCCAAAATGCATAACCTCACAATTGGGTGCTCTTAGTTTTATGTAGATTTTGAATTCTCCATGGATCCTGGACAATCAGTGGCCAATGCACCACCAAATCCTTCTTGATCGTGTCTTGATACATGGTAGAGTAGGTAGGGGATACAACAAACCTCGCAGTGTAGATACCGATTCAGACACCAAAATCTCTTAGGATGAGCTCCCAAGTCCTTCCACTTAAGAGTAAGGTGACATACACCACATTAAGCTCCAATACAACCAAAAAATTGAGGAAAAACACCCAAAACATCCCCTTATAGACCTCAATTATGGGGGAGATGTTTAAATAGTCTAGAAGGCCAAGAACCTCCTAATTCATGGGAATATACTAAAGCATGACCAGGTCCAGGTTCTTGTTGGTCCTCATAGGCTTATCATGTAGATGTACCAACCTAACTTGATGCCTCCGCGCTGAGAAATGAAGCCATGGGTGGGGGTGTAGGCATGGGTGGGGGTGCAGGCATTGGGTAGTGTCCATCGATGAGATAGAGTAGACCATGTCTTATCAGAGGCTTATGGAGTGACAAAAACAGACACAAAAGGTGAGGGAGTCAGATCTTCTGGTGGTGGAGGAGGTGCAACAACTGATCGCTTGGGTGGAAGAAATTCATCGTTACATTGGGCCACATGCTTAACTATTTTGTTTCATTCCATCATATATGGAGGTGGGGAACTGGGATGAGGAGTATACTAGAGGGTATGGGAGGATATACTAGGGAGGAAATTATGTGGTCAATGGGAGAAGTGGGGAGGCATAGTGAGGGGGAGTCCGGATAAGGGGAGTAGGCCATGAGAGAGAAAAAAACAGTGGGGGGTTGGGGTGGGAGGGTTGTTTCATGAACCTAGTTTTCACAGATTTTGAAGTCACTCCATTAATTTCATGTTGTGTAAATAATACACAACATGAAAATTTTAATTTTTAATTTTCCGATCCCCATGATTTCAACATTGTGTAATTGTTTTACATGATGCGAATGAGTTTTTTTTTATAATTTTAAATTTTAGAAATTAAATTTCAAAACTTTTTGAAAGTACCCTATAAACTATCTCTAGTAATATTGAACTTCCTTAAAATATAATTTTACCTATTTAACCTATCAGGGGTTTCCCCCAAGTTAGTGCTTTGTTTATTGTATAGATCTAGACATTTTTACATTTAAATGATTTTAAATGCGAGGAAACACCCCGCATAGAATGGTTCTTGATAACATAGGGTATAAAAGGTGGTAAGACATCCCTCTTCATAGTTTCACTATAATTCACATTCTATTGAGCACTATATCGATTTTTATTAGGATTTAGTTTCATTATTCTATATGTACTGGTCATATAATCAACTTTATTTTCATTAAGAGAGATAGATGGAAAATCCAAGGACTCACCACTTTTCTTAATGAGTTTTTTCTAAGGTAAAAAAACTTTTTCTTCACCAACTCTAAAAATTAACCTTCCTTGGTTTACATCAATTAGTGCCTTCCCAATGGTGAGAAATGGTCATCCTAGAATTATTTTAGCAACTCTTTATTCTTCTATATTCAGGAAATAGAAATCAGTGGGAGAGATAACTTACCAAACTTTACTAAGACATCCTTAAGAAGACCCCATGGGTGTATAATTGAGTAGTCAACTAATTGAGGTTTCACTATTATTGGTATTAATTATTTAATCCCAAGATTTTTGAAAACACTCATAGTTATGATATTTATACTTGAGCTGAGATCTCACAAGGATCTATCTAAATTGCATGTCCCTGTAATGAAAGGAATTGCAAAGATTTAGGGTTCTCATATATTTAGAGGTATCTTATTATGAACAACTATGAATAATTCTTCATTTTTGTAGATGAATTTTATGTTTTCCATTTTATTGTCACTTGTGAAAATGCTTTAAAAAACATTGTATAAGAAATCATTTTCACAATATCTTCCTTAAAGGTAATATTGATATTCAATTGTTTAAGCATCGCCAGAAACTTTTTTTAATCCCAAACCCTTGTATCTTATCTCATCCTCTCTGGAAAGGGGAGATGTGGATTTTAATGTGGAGGTTCCAAATAGACATCTTCCTTTCTAGGCTGCTTCTTAACTAGATATTTTTTAGTTTATTCTCTATCTTGAGTTTTATGCTGACCAAATTTATTATATTTGGTTAACTACCTTTTCTCACTTAAGAACAACTTCTAAAAGTCCATCATATTTCCAATCCCAATAACTATATCCTTAGTATATCTCTTGTATGAGTCTCAATGTTCCTTGGAAACATACCTGGTAATCAATCAGACAGGGTATTGTAAATTTGACAAACCTGATGCTCAAGGTTGTGTTGGGAATCCATTTTATTTTTCATTTCGGTTTCTTGGGTCTTTATCCAATCATTTTATTTTTTTACAAAGGTAGTGAGAAGGTTCTAAAGATTGGATTGAACAGTTTGGGGTTTCTATTGTTACCTAGGTAGAGATTACTAAAATTGATGCTATTGAGAAGGTGAAAACTACTGTGCTATAGGGTTAAAAGTTTATTGAGGCATTTTCTATTGTGTTTAATGAGTAGGATTCTATGGTGGGTACCTAGATGGTCTCAAATTATATGGAGACTCTTTTCTAATCCTCTTCTAATAATAACCTTGGTTTGGATACTATGGATACTAATTCAGTTATTATTGATAATATTATTGCTAGTACTATTTTGGTTGCAAAAAATACGGATTTTTTTATTGTAATTCACATGATTACAATATTGGCTCTATGGATCTTCCATTCATACTCTGAAGTTCTGATATAGGTAAGGGCCTCTGCACATTTCTCAAGATTGGATCTCCATAACGGGGGTAATAGGTTGAGGTGATATATGTAATTGGAAAGACTCAATTTTTTTTCATTAGGGATTAAAATTTTGTTTTGAGGTGGGTATTATCCTCCACCTAATAGATCCAGCACCGGGGAAGTCCTCTATCACTCTTTCATAGAATGGATTTGTGTGAAATTTCATTTTACAACACTCTATTGACTTTAGGTCTCTTTATCATGATCCCACCACAAACGATGGAATCTACAATAGTGCGTACAACTGGTTGGAATCCCTAGTTTAAAGTTTGTAATTATAGCTACACATTGAGTCTGTGATGTGGGATGTTATGGGTTAGTTCCTTGAAATAGTCCCATGCATCCCAAAATGATTCTCCATCCACCTGGTTTAAATTTTGAATCTCATTTATGAGATTTTAGGTTCATATTGGTTTAAATTATTTATCTAAAAACTTCTTTTTAGGTTATCCCAAGTCATGAATTACTTAAGAGATTAAATTTTAATCCATTACATGGATTGGTCGGATAAGGATAATGTGAAGACTCTTAGTCAGATGGAATCCGATGATATTACTTGGTTGTGAAAGGTGTCACAAACCTCTAGTAAATTTGAAATATACTCATGGAGGTCTTTGATTTGTAGTCAACTAAACATCCCTATGTTCTGGATCATATTAATAAGTCTCGGTTTTATCTTAAATGTGTGTGCCTGAATAGGAGGATGCACAATACTAGGCATGACATGACTAATGGAAAGTAAGTTGTAATCCATGATAGTGCACTCCTATAGCATTGGTCTCTCTTCCTAATGTTTTGATGGCACACATTGAAGCTTATAATGGTGTGGAGGTGTAAGATCATTTCTTTCATCCATTGAAAAATTTAGTGTGAAAAAATAGATATATTGATCTTAAGATCGATAAGAAATAGTTTTTGATCTTCATGGCTCCTCGAAACAATAAGGGGGACTTGATGTATGCGCTAGCTATGAAAAGTAGATGTAGTTTCTAGTCTGTGAGAAAAAATTGTAAAAATAAAGGGTAAGGAGAAAGGAAGAAGGTGGGGATCTATGGTTCGTATCGAAGGTCACTGTGCCTAAGAGCAACAATCCCCTACAATGATTAAAAATTTTGACCGAAACACATGACATCACTGAATATGCGTGAGTGTTTATAAAATTAAATTTATATTTAAAAAACTACACTTAGCTACTAAGTAATAGTAAAGTGGTAGTTCGGGGTTAAACTCACATAGGCAAATTATAGGAAAGAAACTGGTGATAAGAACCATTTTGAGTAGGATTCCTCATGATCAATCTTTGGTTTTTTTCTAAAACTAAATACTTTAGTATTTAGAACACATTAAAGGAAGGGTTCATGTTCAATTTTAGGGTATAGGTAGAAGATAAGCCTAAATCTATCATGAGATAGACTAATGGATTAGGATGAAAAGTGGTGAAAAAGTCACCATTTGATCTTTGTATAACCAATTGGATATACCCATGCTAACAACTAATCATTGTTCCAAATATAGTAAACATCCTAAGTGCAGGAAGCCTAGATTTAAGGAAGAAAAAAATCACAGGCTATTGGTCCTAGCCTGTAAAACTCCAAATAGGTCAAAGATATTTCAAATGAACCTATGATGGTCAGGGTAGTTGAAAAAGAAATGATTTTAATAATATTTTTTAACCTAATTACTATCCTTATGGTTACTAAATTTTGATCTTGAAATTCATTAGATTCAAATCCACCCCTACTCTTGACCCCTAACCCTAAGAGAATTAGCCGCGCATGAGAGAATTAAATGAAAATAGGGTAATAGGTGGAAATATGATTATTCCAAAAAAATAAATGATTTAAATTAAATCAATAAAAAATTTAAATAATATAAAATAAATTAAAAACTAACATGAATGAAGAAACAATGAAGAATGTAACATCAATCAATGTTTCCTGGAAAACAATGTTTGATTCAAGCATTAGGATACAATACACAAAGAAAAAGTCTTGGAATAAAAATAAAAAAAAAGGAATGATTAAAATAATAAAATAAATTTTTAGAAATATATTGTAAGGAAAATATAAACATAATGAGGAAGAAAGGAAAAATAAATTTGGGATGTCCAGACTCTCATTGTGCATCGATGTTTTTAGAAATATATAGAACTTGGTCAGTTCATGATGTGTACTTTATTCACATCATGTAATCACTTTTAATAGCTTCTAATTTGATATATTCATAATGTGTACATGGTTTTTACATAGTGTACTTTAGATCTTCAATAATCTCTGATCATTTTGGATCTTGAAGATTTTATGGATGAAATATTTGATAACAATTAAGCTTCAAAATTATCAAGTCACGTATTGAGTTCATGTCATGTATCTTCATCATGATTGGAATTTGATTATTTCATGACATGCATGTAATCAGGATTCACATATTGTAATTACTTCATGCCTTGTATTTGGGGTTCAAAACTTGGAATTTGGCTGGAGACTTGTCTGTTCAAGGAGTACATGTCATGTAATTTAGTTTCACAACATGTAATGATGAATTTTCTATTTTTTCTATAATCTCCTTATTTGAGTCTTGGGATTATAATTCCTACTAAAACCCATCAAAAACTAGTGTATTATAAAATAAATCATGATTAAAATTTAAAGAAATGTATCAAAAAGATATATTTGAATTCATATTATCACCAGCCCTGACTAGGCACCTTTCGCCTAGATGTCCTTACCGCATTACATTAACGTACATGGTCTAGTACTTGTCACATGACCCTAAAAAGTATTATATGTATCATTAAGTTTCACCAAACTACATGTGTTTTTATTCCTCTCAAGAGGATACGTAGGAATCCCATATCAGGGGCCCGATCCCAACATTTAAACAACTCTCTTCACCCTATAATGATAAATTCCAGAGTGCGTAACTATGTTGATTTAAACCATAATTACAAAATTAAAAATGTAAACATGATGGAGAACCTATGATAACATATAAATGGCTCCATCGATAGATAACCTCATATACATATAGATGGTTCCATCAATAGAGAACCTTAGATACATACATATGGTTTCCCATCAATGCATGTCTAAAATTTATTATTAATATATAGGGTTGACTAGTTATATTTTTTGAATTTAAAAATGGATTCACAAACATGTATTAAATCTATAATAGATTCCTAGAGTAGGAAATGATTCCCTGCAAAAGGGTGTGATAAGCCTGACCTCCCATCCTATTAACTAATGCGAGTTCTTAAGAATCCTTTTCCAAATTACCCAACAACTGCCTGCCTTTGGAAAGAATACCCAAGATAAATAATAGACATGAGAACCATTTGGTGTTTCTATTTCTATGAATAAACCCCATTGGAAACCCCCCAAAAAGGGATTTGAAAAAAATGGTGAACTCGACATGAATCCTTTTATTTATCAAAATATATGGGTTGTCCACATGTTAGTCTCTTTTGTACTCTCAAAAAATGGAAGTTTCCAACCATGGATCCTTTAAGAAAATAAATTAAACATGTATTTGTTTATTATGATGATAAATTAATGGGTTTCATTGTTGTGTTTTCTATATATACATATTTAGGCACTTTTGAGATAAGTCTCTTAAATTCAAATGGTATTTGACTAGCTAAACCAAACGTATAATATGGCTATCCTAAAAGATGGGTCCTCATTTAGTCAGAGGATCCCATTGCTAACCTAGAGTATTCAAAATCAAATTTTGAATGCACTAGTTTTGGGTTACCACATCAATGTTACAGTCCCAACCTTGTAGGTTTCACAATAATTCCTCCAAGACTTGAAGCCCCACAAACCACCCATTCAGTGGTAGATGGTGGCCAAAAAGAAGAAGACACCCATCACCATCAAAAATTGTTTTAGGATCCTTTCCTTAGAATACAAAAATATGCTCCCCACTCACCTTAGGGAGGTGGATTATGAGGTCTCTAGGGGTCTCATATTAGAACCACAATATTCAATATGAAGGGATCCTGCCAACAACTTCCATCACCAATACTTCTCGACACCAAGTTCTCTACCTAATGGGGATGTCACCCTATGGGCTCTAGCTCAGGTCACTCAAACCCGAGTTCCTAGGATAGCACAATGAGGGTAGTGATCAAACAATTAGGAACATGACCACATCCCTATTCAAGTTATATAATCATTCTAACAACACATGGTTGAAACCTATGGTTAAACCCATATTCTTTCCCGTGCAAATAAATCATACCAATACAATTTGGCAACAATCGAAGAAACCTGATGGAATGTGCTGACATAAAATGGGGGGCACACCCATGTCTCTTCCCCCACACATGAAAATATTCAGCATATACCAAGAATAAATGGAGTACAAGAGTAGGGAAACATACCTTATCTAACCATGGAATTAGATTATATTCTCATTCTAGCTATATAAATCACACCTTATATCCTAGAAATGATGGAAGGATAGCCAATATTTTCCTATAAATTATATAAGTCTTCCAGAATATAATAGTTGAATCGGTATTGACTATGATTTAGGCACACAACCCCACATCCACATTTAATGTGTCCCATTAACATGATATAATGATCACTCATGAGAAGATTCATATTCTTTCTGTCATCTAAGAGGGTCATTGGAAAAATCCCATGATAGGTAGACAATAGGTTTAGGACCATGAAATTATTCCAATTGGAGATTATTGGTCCACTTCAACGGATACTCCCGGGCAGGCATATATCTCTGTTGAAACTATAGAATCCTGTTAGCATATTTCAATAGAAACAAAAGAGTTACCTAGACAAGAACCTATGCATAAAAGTAACTATCCACAACATGATACTCTGACCACCCCATGGAGAGTGTCTAAAAATAAGTCTCAACATATAAAATCAGAAATATAAGAGTATCCCCATAATACTTCTCCCCTCAAGGATGGTGTTCTCAGGGCCATCAAACAACTATCAATAATGACCCATGATCCTGCTGATTCATTACTAAACTATGAAATCAACTATTGTAGTTGTGAATATCCTCCTCACAATATTACTACCAGAAACTCTTAATGTCCTTCACAAAATATTTAAAATGAATTCCTCCTTTGTGGTTTTGAAATTATCAATCATAAGTACTTATCTCTTAATGAGTACCATGGAATCTATCCTCATAGTCAGAAGGTCATACGATAAGAAGGTCATCCACTTACCATCATCCAACCCAAAGAACCTCCCTTGGGTATAAGCTACAAGAACTCCTTGAACAACCAGACATTAATCCATGATGGTATTCATCCCCATAATTTAATATACTATGAAGGTTCTCCCCGCAGTGAAATTTTACTTCTAAAATAAGGTCCTCCCCTTACCGAATCAATTATGAAAAATCCATCATATCGTGAGGTGCTTATGAAGATGGGGATAGTCAAACCTAATTCTTTATCATTGAAAAGTGATATAATTTCTCAACTAGAAGACATCCCAAGGTAATGTTTATTCTTTGAACTAACCTTGTATCATCTACCTTCCAACACAATAAAAGTGATTCACTCTAATTTTTTCAATTACAATAAGGATGGTGAGAAACATCCACATTGGTCAGATAGGGTGGAAGAATCTTCTATAAAAGATAAATATGATGTATTTATTTTAAGGAAGCAATTAGATAAAGAAAACATACTAGTCATGTTTTAGCCATTATCCACAACTAAATATATCATTCTAGAGGTATTTTTAAATGATTGTGTGCATGAAATTAAACCGAACCTATGGAAAAATCTCCACCACTTGAAAGATAAATTATTTCCTTATGGAGGATATCTAAATCATGTTAAGGAAATAAAAGAATTTAACATCAAATTTACTTAAATACCCTTCTAACTACATGATACCCAAAATCAAGAAAATAAAAGGAGGATCTATAATGTGCATGTCTTGATACTTTAATTTTTTTACATAATACAATCATTAATGACCCACCCAGTGTTTATATCAAGTGTTGTGGTGATCATGGATTGTTTTACTTCACCCCTCCCCCAATCAATAAATCCCACCAAATATGGCATCATGAAACACCATTACTTCAATCTAATTATTTAGAGATAATTTCATTCATGAAATATGGTATGTTTAGTAGGAATTGGCCCTAAAAAAATCACTTAAATTTCGGTTCTGATGATAGATATCCATTGAGAGACTATTTTAAAAATAATTTGAAAAGGTTGAGAAAGTTTCTTGATTAAGGAAGGATAATCCTCAAACAAAAACAATGCCTTCAAAAGAAATTATCTTGTGTCTATATTATACAATGAACCCCGACTATGTTCAAATGAAGCTTCCCAAAAACAAAAGGTCTGGTGCATTAGCTGTAACTATAGAAATAACAGGGAAATATCAGCCTATAGAATTAAGGGAATTTTTACCACAACATACCCCTCAAGAATTTATAAATATAGTTGAAGGTGATCAATAAATGGATCAAGAGGAACCCCATCCTATATGGCTAGGGGAATTTTTACCCCAACCTCCTCTCCAATAGATATCATTATTTTTCCATTTAATAGGACTTCTACAAGGTGGACCCTTTGAGTTTGTCCCATCACACAACCTAGCTTCCTCCTTGGGAATGTATATGAAAAAACTGTTAGGATATTCTTTTTAAATCACCCTTTATCAAATAGATATAAGGAAATCCTTGAAGGGAAGGATAAAACCCCATATCAGTCATATGAAAAATGAATCTACTAGGAGTAAAAATTATTTTGAAGATCACATATCTCTTGTAAGATATCCCCAGAGTAGATATCCCTCCTATCATTATGATGCTAATGAGACACATAAAATGCATTATGCATCAGTGAACGTCATTAGTACCACCCCTCTAGGTTCTATAGACCATGAATCCAATACAAGGGAATAGTAGGAGGATGTTTCCATCCAAAACATGGTCCAACTGGAAATGAATGAAGATGTTGTGCATACCAGAAACTAGAGGCTTGATAAGAATTTGGGGAGTCCCTCCAATGCTTCACTACTACCTCTTTGGCAAGCATAATCCAAGGAAAAGGGTAAAGGTGCAGCAAAATCTCACATGACACCCAAATATGTTGAACATATTATACTTGATGAAATATTTTCTAAGTACGAGGAAGTGATGAAGGAGCTGAGAAAACTTAATACATAATTTCTCAAAGACAACACCCCTGTCATGTATTTTCTTTAAGTAGAGCCTCATCTCGCTCTCACAAATGATGTACCTCAGCAAGGAGAGTTCCTAGTGACAAAAAAGGTAAATACATGACCTCTAATTGAGTTGGGATTTTGAGAACTGATATATTTTTACCCCACAGTAGTGAGATACTAAGAGTTATCTTCATCAAGGACACAAACTGATCTATGTCAGATTCAACCATATAGGTTGACCTATGAAGTACATTAGAAATGGGTACTGGAATTACTAACACAGCTTTCCCAACTTGTTGTCCTCCCTATTCAGGTTCTTGTTTAGCTGACCATTCCCCCTGATCCCTTTGATATTTTCGTGTCATTGGTAGCCTGATTAGAATATTTGGAAG
Source organism: Viscum album (assembly GCA_963277665.1). Classification (NCBI taxonomy): domain Eukaryota; kingdom Viridiplantae; phylum Streptophyta; class Magnoliopsida; order Santalales; family Viscaceae; genus Viscum; species Viscum album. The sequence continues at coordinate 1,569,892,581 of OY728148.1, read as the reverse complement.
GTTGAAACACACCAATACAATTGGAAATGAAGCCTTACCTTGAATGTTTTGACACAAATCTCCCCCCAAAATTTTATGAATCATATGTTTCCTACATTCAATGGTTTGGGGGATCTAGATCAATATTTTATGCACTATTTTTCTTGATGCGGTCCCCTTATGGGAACTCTTGAGCTGTAAGAGGTAGCCAAGATCAGGTGTTTTGTGTAGACCTTAGAGGGACCAGACTTTGTTTGGTATACCAATTTACCAGCCAGATATATAAAATGGTGGGAATATCTTCATTGAAAGTTTCTTTATCAATTCATATCTATGTTACAGAAGACAACATTCCCCAACCTATCAAATTTCAAATTCTGATAAAATGAGAGGGTCATGGTTTTATTAACAGGTGAAAGGGTTTTTCTTACTCCCTAAACTTGAAACTTCCTTAAGAGGACTTGTTGGGTATTTATATTGAAAACCTTATTGATGAGATATGAACGCCACTTATCCTGGTAAAGTATCTGGGCAGGTACTAAGATATTTCCATAGTTTCATAGAGGTTAGAGGATTCTATTTTGTGAACAAGATCCAAATCTAGACTAATTCTAGTGAATCAGGAAAAAATAATGGGCTGTGTGGAAACCACAGTCATTACTTTAAAATCAAAATTTACGCCGACTGTAGCTCCAAAGTCTTTATATTTTCACATAGAACCTCCACATGAACAACAACATCAATAAAAATACCCCCATCGGGATGAGGTAAAGGAGTATAAATTCCCCCCATTTAAAAACTGGAAGAATGAAGTTTATTCATTTAGAGATAGATAATTTTCTTATTACCTTATAACAGCCATGGAAAATTTTTTTATTGAGACTACCAGAGCTTAAGAAGCCTGACCATGATCGCCTAAATTACTACCCCTTTCACGAATGTTGGGGAACACCATCTGGGATTGTTTTTTCTTTAAATACATCTTGAAAAATATGGTGTATTCTAGAAAAGTGAAGTTCAGAGAACCACCAGTGAAAGTAGAACATGTTTCTACCACTATTATAGAATAAGGTGAATATAAAGAAGTTATAAGTAAGGGTGAACAAAAGATTAATGATTGGATGAATAAGACAAAAATCAATCAGAATCATATTATCCTTTGGGCATAGTTAAACCAACCAATTGTGACCCCAGTCTCTTCTTCCATGGTATAACTAGCTTCACCAACATCACAGACATCCAAGAGTCAATCTTATAGGAAGTGACACACGTAAAGTGGTAAAAATTAAGGACAAGAAGATGAACCTATATAGGTTCTAAATCTGAACCTAACCCTCTCATATTTTATACCATCAATACCGAGAGAATGGGTGTTGTCCTACCAAATGGTACTGATTAAGTCAATATTTTCATATATTTTCTTATGAAATTCAATGTTTATAATCCCATAATCATGTTATTTAATGGGAAATTTTCAGGTTTTTGTGTTATTTTGAGATTAAATGAAAAAAATGGCCTAATTTGGGATTTTTAACTATATTTGATAGCTTCTGTATTTCATGTTATAGATGAAAGACACTTCATGCTGCAATCATTGATCATGGTGAGACACCCTAATTTTTGGCACAAAGAAGATCTAGAAAATGGAGAAGAATAGTTACATGACTTGTAACAAAATTAAGCATCGTGACTTCTTCAAATGGATTTTTTTTGAAGGAGAAGTCATGAATCCAATAAAAGTTGTGAAACATCATTACACTTCAGGTAAATCCATTACACAACATGAGATTTTTTATACGTTGTTTTAGAGATGATTACACTGAGATTCATGATTACTATTGACCAAGAAATTACATGACGTGTTAGTCCATTTCACATCATGACGATGATAGTGAGAAGAAAATTAAATTTAGAAATGACTGAGGCATTGATGATTTTACCTATAAATCGATACTTCAAACACCCTTACAAGGTATTCTAAGCGAGTACCAAAGGAGTCCAAACGACATTGCACATATGAGAGGAATTTGATGTGGTCATTTCCTATAGTTTTGTTTTGATTGAGTTTTTATTTGTAATTTTAGTTTTCTTAGAATTATTCTATATTATCACTTCTTTCATTTCATTTATTTTATGTGATTCTCCCATCATTTTCCTTTATCAACTCCACTAAAAATGGATAAATAACCCCAGCGCTTGTTCGAAGGAGTGAATGGTGATTTTAATGAGTTTATTGCGATTTACTTTTATATCTATTTATTCAGTTCTAAGAATGTAGTAGTGGTTAAATCGATTACGGTGAGTAGTCACCCCGTTTTCTCTATCTTTTGAATTCTTCTTCTTGTTTATCATTTTCCTTCACTTTACTATTTGTTTCATGAATATGGTGGAGCATGGAATTGATTTTGATGGTCAAAAAATAGGTCTCCTAGTTTTATTAAGGAAGATAATTTCCTAGTATGCAGAGGTCTCAGTATGGGGTAATGAAATTCCAAACAAAAAGGTGTAGTGTGATAGGTCTTGATCTCAACATTGAATTGAATATTGATAATTTTTTAAACAATGATTTCAACCATCGTAAACTCCTAATAACATTTTTTTATTTATTTCTTATAAAATCATTTTGTATTTCATTTTCATTCATATATTTATAATATTTTAAGAATTTTAATCCCCTTTATTTTATATAAGTTAGAATAAATTAGTGATAATAGAAAATATAGTGCGTGTGAGTACCCTCCCTATGATTGACCCTAGGGTGTGACACTATGGTGAATTTTTCGGTAAGTAAAATATTGACTAGGGTGAAATGACTAAAAAATATACCATCAATTTGGAACCATTTCCGAGGAGTCCAAGTGCTTACACACACATTTTTTTCATAAAAATCCCAAAAAAATAAAAAAAATAAAAAAATTAAAAAAAGTATTTATTGTAATTTTTTTCTTTCATAGGTCAAGTTGGATTATTTCAGTGATTTTTCTTATTCTTGGCCTAGTGATTAATTTCCTAGAGGGGAAGAGACCTTGAGGATTCAAAATGAACAACAAGCATTCACAATACCTAGGAATTTCAAAATTCTAGAAAAAGAAAGCAAGTTGGTTGCATTTTTAACTACTGAAGTTGAAGAAGTTAAAGTTCTATGGATGGAACAACAACAACAATAAAACCCAGCTAAATAATAATAGAAATTTTTTGTTCCACCTACATTTTATGTTGAAGAACCTAAGTGAGACTTGAAGATGCAACATGAAGATCTAATCATCTCTTATTATCCATTACTTAAAGAGGTTCCTGAAGGAGACATGACAACTAATACAACTATAGGAACACTCCATAATTACTAAAATAAATGATTATATTTTTTTGAAGACTAAAAGATATGTGATCCCCCCAGATTTTTCAAATAATAATCAGTACCTATCTACCTCTCTCTTTATTTGGAAAAATATTAAGAATCCCTTTATAAAAAAGAATTCCCAATGGCCTTACCAGAAGAGATTGTTTTTCACACTGACCTACTTAAAGGGGAAGATTCATTTATTGATTATTTATGTCTTAATAATATCCAAGTGGAGTTTTTTTCTAAATTCCCCTTTTATGAATTTTATGAAACAACATCACATGAGAAATCTCTGGATGTTGAAGTCAAAGCGACCAAACAAGTAGTGGTAGTGGACAAAGAGGACCCATTATTCATCCTTCCCCCATATTCTAAAATATTAGTTGTATTGGTCTAGACTATAAGACCATAAAATGATAATGGAAGTAGATATAAAAATCTTTAGGTTGGAAACTTGAAAAGGGAGTCCTGATCAAAATTCATGTCATGACTGCTAAGTTTACTTCACATCATATTTAGTAAAAAATTATGGCGGTGATATAAAATACACAAAGTTTGTGGGGGAGAATTTTTTAACACCATTAATAGTCAAATTATTCTCTCTATGTCCCATAACCTAGTCAAAAAATTAGAGTAAAAAAATCATATGATCATGAAATTTCAGTTCATACGTTTAAAAAGTCTAATGTAATATTTAGTCATTCTTGCAAACAAGACAACTCTAGTGTTATAACAATGGTAATTATACCTATACCCATCTATGATCCATGTAAAAAGAAAAATAAATGGATTAATTTGGATGAAATGTTCATAATTACGACTGATGTTATTACTTGATAGTTTAATAATTCAGGATATCTTAACTTTACCCTTTTTAAACACTGCATGCTGACATAAAGTGATAGTATAGAAATAAAAAAAAATAGAACAACCAAGTTTCCATTCATTTGAAAAATTTAGAAAGGAGGAACATACAAAATTTAGGATCCTACCCACTCAAGTAAACTAATACCATTAGTCTTCCTTCTTGATGGATTCATAGAGATGAATCATTACTTAATAAAAGTATTCTACAGGTTTAAATAGTTCATAAAACATTGAAACCTCTATTTCTATGTCATCGCAAAAATACTTATTCCTTATCAATGGAATCTATCCTGTATTTATCCACCACTTTCACTAGCTATTTATCCCTATAATATGTTACTTCACCATGGTAATATTATTAATTGATCCAAACCAACACATGATGGAGCCATTTTTCCAATGCTCTATTTTATAACTCATCTTTGGTGTTAGGAATCTACTCTAGCTTGTCGAGAGGCCTCATAAAGTAGGATAATCTTGGTTGTATAAAAATGGGCCATAGAATGAAAAAGGGGTTATAAGAAACCAGTTTTCATATATCCCTCCATATTATTTAGTGTTCAACATGAAGATTTTCAATGGTTTCTTGATATCCTTTAGAATAAATTTTATAATTGAGGATGTATTTTGGAACCAAATCAATGGAAGAATGTCCATATTCAACATTTTCATAATGGTAAGGATCAATAGCAGTTTAAGTCCTAAAATCCTCATTTTATTGGAAATGGGAAGAATATGAAATTCTATATATTTGTGTTGATATTATTTAAATGAGTATTTGTAGTAATTAGTACATATAAAATAAGATGATGAAACTATTAAAAATGGTTGAGAGACTCACCTTCACCTGATGGAGCACCGATCATGGTGGTCATTATCACCTTAGTGGTGGGAATGGTGGGTGCTATGTCTTCAGCCCAAGGATTTATATTATAGGACACTCTTATTTTAATCATTTATCATCATTAGAAGATTCATAATAAAGTTTAAAATAATAAAAAATGATGAAATATATTGAAAAATTCCAAAATAATTGACCTCCTTCCAGGGATTTTCATGAAACATGAACATATTCAGCTAAGTCAGTAACCTTGAAAAGGTCACTCATAGATACCAAGCCCATAGGAATGAAGATCACTGAATTGAGAGTGGAAATTGGACCTGATCCTCCTTTGGACCAAGTCAATACTTCCTATATAATTATAACATCCATAGGAATGATATTAGTGTGCATCAAAAGAGTAAAAATCCTCTCAAGGCCTTCTTCTAATGGGATAAAAGTCATTTGATCTTGAGGATCTTACACCATAGGTCTCAAAATATCCATAATGTCACCAGTTGACCTGTAGTACTTATCTGATCCAGACTTTTCTAGAGCCACTTTCTTTTGAATGGTTGGTACCTCCTGACTTGTGGAACCTGTTCCAACCCCTATACAATTTTACTCATCAACTTGATGTGACGTTTAACATGAAAATTAGGTGGGGTGATTATCTCTTTCTATCCTTAATTGGATATGAATTTTCAACTTTGTGTCCATCCTATGCATCATGATTTCCCATGAAGATAGTCTCATAGGGAATATAGTAGGTGGATTAGGGGGTGGGAATGCTCTTGTTGGGTCTGGAATTACCACCTTCATATGATCTTCTTCCCTATGAGAGCCTTATTCAATGACCCTTTCATCCACAATAGCAAAAATCCCAATAGCGGTTCCAACCTTAGTATATTCCAGAGAAGGAATGAGTAACACCTCATCCCTCTCCTCCTAAAAAATGGAGACAAAATAAGGATTAAGGATTATGGTAATAGTGAAAATAGATTTTAACCCATACTACCTGTCCATCATAATTAGTCATTTCTTCCCTCACCACCATAATTTCCCACACTCAGTCAAACTAATTGATTCTACCTTTAAAGGAATGAATTGTAGTTTACATATATTCAAGATGTGCACCAACATCCATTGGGTTTTCTATAAATGAGATATTCTTAGGTGCAATAATGAGACCAAATACTATAAGATCAATCTCTATTTCATGAATCACTCCTTATGTTTCATCAGCAGACACATTTTTTTCTAGGTATCACATTATTTTTAAGCCTTAGGGAATGATACTATGATGGGAATGAATAATGAGGAGGGGGAAAACCTTGTGAATGAGGTGGGATCTAGTTAGTACACCTACTTCCTCAATATCTCAAGTACCACTCCCCTTAGAGTGGGTGTGATTTAGAGGCTCCAATTGGGAGGAAAAAAGAAAATCCACAAGTTGAGGTGCAATGGACGAATCTACCACATCAGTTTCCTAGGATTCATTATCACTATCTTTAATATTTCTTTTATATGGTCCCAAAAACTCAAGTACCCACCTTAAAAATATTAATTGACTATGAAGCGATTGAATGGAATCATCAAGATCCTAGATTTAATCTTCCCCCAATTCTGGATGCTCTATAAAAGAAATGATTTCATGCATAATGATTCCTCTATATCTAGTTAAAAATATTTCCTTCCCCTGAAGAAGGCACCATATTCCATTAACATGAATAGAACTTCTCCAAGTGTCCCACTCCCTCCAAGTTATGGGATATTAAGAATCTGTATGGATTAACACTTGGGGAGATGGTTTAGTAGCTTGTGCCAAAGGGGTGAAACTAATGATTTGAGGGGACAAACCTATGATCCTATACCTCTTCCTTTTCATTGCAGATATAAGGGGTTTTCTCGATGGGACCCCATTTCTAGGACTAACTTGATCAATTTAACACTCCTAACCCTTTCCAGACTCAGTCATAGGCAGACCCTCAATAATGGATACTAATTTTTCCAACTGACCATTGGGGTATAAACAGATCCATTAATTAGTATAAGACTTCATAGGCCTGAGATTGATGTTGGGGGGGGGAGTTCAATTTAGGAGCACATACACTCCCATTTTAACATAATACAAATATAATGGGTATACATCATATTCTTTTCCTTACATGCATTGTTAATCAATGCAAGACACCTATTTTGGACATAATGTAATTAACACCCAAATCTGTAGGGTGAATACCCTTCATAGATTAGTTTTCTATCGATTATTGTAACCAGAATGAATTCCCTCAAAGAAATGAGGTACCCTCACCCTATATTATCACCAAATGTGTTGATTAATAGGGTACCAATAGGAGATGAGTAAGGGGAATATAAAAATGGTCATAATAGTTAAGACTATTCATTACATCACTTGTCTTTAATGTCAATAGATTCACTCCACTTATACACTATAAGTAGGACTTTAATCGAGTATCTAGAATTCAATGATCATTGATAAACTCATAACCCCCATGTGACATTCTTTCCATTCTTAGAGAAGTTGGAACCGACCTACATGCCTATGAGGGGGATTAACCATGATAATATGTCCCAATAGATGATATATCTATTCCAATATTGGGATTATTCGGTTGATGCATCTCTTAGTCGCCAATTGGGCTACCATTACAAAATTTGAAACCCTAACACTAGTGCTTGATTCATGCACTGGTAGTATCCAACCACTTAAAAACATTACTTAGAAAGTTTCCAATCAAACTAATTGATCAACCCTAATGGTGATTTTGCCATACTATTTATTAAAGTTGCATTCCTTGATCACTGGACAATAGCACCGATATGCCTCTGAGTATTATGAGTTGGAGACATCCTCGGTCTCCTTGAACAAGTATTGTGGCTATTTAGTGTAGAAAAAACTTGTATCTAGTCAAAAAAATGGAAATCCAGGTTGGGTAGAGGCTCATCCTCTAGAAGATTCTATGTTGTGTTAATCATCTCCCCCTCAAGAAGAGGTATTATTTCTATCTCATCCCACACCATGGGGGGGGGGGGGGAGGAAGAAACTCTTTATATATATCCCCCATGATTGGTTCTCCCATAATCATGAAAACATTCCAAAGGATGATACACAATTCCCCAAGCACCAAATGGAACGTATTAATAATTGGTTTCCACCAGCTGGGAAGATGCGGGATGATAAATATGTTCTTGTGATAAGAACTCTATGATACCCAAAAAAACCTTGTACAATCCCATAGCCTTCAACTTGACCTTTAATTCTTTACAGATTTGGTGAACCCCAAAGACCATCCCCAATCTAGACTAAATGACCCTCCAGAATGAAGATCCAATTTTTATAACCATCCCATATTTTTATCATCCATTGATTTTATCATAATCAAGTGATAAAAATGGGTATTCTATTCGGGCACTTGTACCTCTTCCTCTAGTGATAAAATGGTATAACCTAAAATAAACCCCTCAAAAAAGGGTTTGAAAACATATGACCCATACCTTGAGATATTTTTATATGGAAAATTATTATGTACATATATCCAAACCAAGGGTTGTGTTTTGTGATGTGGCACCAGGATAGAGATGTCAAAAAATAGTCCAAATCCAGAAATAGAAAACCTATTTTAGATAGGATGCTTTTTGAGGCTCGCATCTATGAGCTTCACTAAGAACTGATGATGTGGGATAACATAATGTTTCACACCATCATCATTTCTTTCAATCATGGATTTTATCCTCTCATTAGCAATAAAAACTATCTAAGTGGGGTCCATTTTATCCCTCTGGAAAATAAAGTCCATAAAAAAATATCAAATTTATCAAAGTAAAAAATCCCGCATAGCGTGTTGTGAAAACTGAATAGAATGTTATGTTAACTACATAATAGATGAAATTAGAATATGAAATTTTAAATCACTATACATAGATCATTCTCTCACAAAGAAAATAATTAGTTCACAAGGATTCCAGTTTGTAGAAGGTAAGGCTTCAGTATGTGGAAAAGGCTGTTCGCAAAGGGAAATCACTATAAAGATAAGGATGAAAATCCATAACTCAACAAGATTCATGAAGCACCTATACTTCACTGGGTGAATAATGAGTCATCTTGATAGTTTTTATTGGCATGGTCCCTCCTCTGGGTCTACATTCACCCCATAAATCATTAAACTAGGCCGACTTATTTTTCATAATTGACTCCTATTCATGCTGATCTGACCCCATTCTGATGTGGGGAATTTGTTGGGATTGATAATGTTCACAAATAATCTATGAAATCTATTATGAATGTGGGAAATCTTGAATCAAATTGGATAAGATATTCATTCCATTAAAATTAATAAAGTACCCAAAACTACAAATCATCTGAACCCTTCCGCATAGTGCACACACTATTCAGGACCGCCAGTCCACTTGGCACTCTCACAAACAAAGAATAATTTGTGGGGTGAGGTATTGATGATACTACCCCCACAAATTAATTTCAATTTTTTCGGGAAAAGGCTTTAACACCCTAGAATTATAAAAGAATAACATTTTATTTGATAGCGTGTACGATATGCAATACCAAGCATAGAAAGGAGTAAAACTTATCAAGTATTTATGATATATTTAATACTTTAAATAAGTTTAATCTATCATATATATTTAAATTAATGCAATAATAAGTTATCTTTCATTGCACACAACATAAAGTTTCCTCAATAGCTTGCGTTACATGCACAACCTAGTTTTACCAAAAAAATATATTATTAAAATATTATTATTTAATATAATAAGATATAAACTAGCCATTAAATTGATATTTATAAATAGTATTAAATAAATTATAAAAATTTATGGTTTAATTAATTTATTACTAATTAATTAGAAATGAACATAAAAACCATTTGAAAATAAAAGGATTTTTTTTATAAAAAACTATTTTAATCGACCAATGGCGTTCTATCATAATAATTTAAATTAATTAATATTAGTGTATGATCTTAATGAAATTCATATATTATATATTGAATTAATTTTTTTAACATTCATTCGATATATTTGATTGGCATAAGATAAGAATAAATCCAATTTTATGCATAAAAAGTTGTATTTTTCTAAAGGTTGTTTTTTCATCTTTTAAGGGCGCACTTGTTTTAAAAATAAATTTTGAAACTTTTATAAATTTTATTTTAATAAATAAACTTAATTTTTAAAGATTAATGTAAAATTTTCTTAGGGTGAATTTTAGGTATTTTTAAAGAAGTTTCATTTTTGATGAATAGTGAAAAATCCTGAATTTTACTTGAAAACTAAAATTTTTTCTAAATAGTTTATACGGTTAAATTATTTTTTAAACTAGTTTTAAAGTAAAATGAGATAAATTATACATATATTAATCTAATTTAGGTCATTGTAATCATTTTTATATTGAATTTATATATAAAAACTTAGTAATATTTTGAACATTTTTACTTTAAAACCCCGCTTTCTTGTTATGTCTGTAGGATTAATTTTAAATTAATTTCTGAAAATTATATAATTTTAATTTAAAAAAATGGATTATATATTTTTGACCAGCTTAATTTATAATTTCTACTAAGTTCAACTATTTTTTTTGACAAAAAATATTAGTGAAAGTAATTAAAATTAATTACAACGATTAAGGTAAAAATGAGTTTATTTAGTGGGTAAAATTTTATCTTAAGAGGAAAAATGACCTAGACACTTTTCCAAAACCCATTATATTCCATATTTAAACCATATGCCCTATTTATTTTGAAAATGGTTCATTATTAGAGGTACATGATATAAGGGAGACCTCCCAATAATGTTTTCTTTTTAGAATTTATAAGAATTCCACTCCTCCTCAATTATAAAACGGAATTCACTCCCCCCATTATACACATCTCTCAATAAATTTTTCTCATACAATTTAACACCCCAATATTTTATGGTATGTTTCATTTTAAATTGAAATTCTTCAATAGCTTACTTTTCATGGAACACCAAGCTAAAACGAACCATGATATACTAAAATGAAAATTATATCTGTGATATTAAATTAGAATTTATGAATAGGATTAAATAACTTACGAAAATATATGATTTAATTTATTGGTTACAAATTAATTATAAATGAATATAAAAACCAATTGTATATAAAGGAAGTGTTTTTATAAAAAATATTACTATACGCCAAAGGTGTTTTATACTAATAATTAAATAATTCACTATCAGTTATTGATTTTAATGAAATTTATATTTTATATATTAAATAACCTTTTTTAAATTCATAAAATATATTTGATATACAAGAGATAAGAACAAATCCAATTTTACGCAAAAAGCTATATTTTACTAAAGGAAGTTTTACTGCCTTTTAATGGTGCACTTATTTTAAAACTAAATTTTGAAACTTATAAATTATATTTGAAAATAAAATTAATTTTTACATATAAAAGTAAAATTTATTAGGATTTATTTTTTATATTTTTCAGAAAATATTTATTTTCTAGTGAATATTGAAAAATGCCGATTTTTATTGTAAGCTATATTTTTATTGGAACCATTTAAATTTAAATTTTATATTTATTCTAAACAAAATTTAGTTATATTATATTATGAATAATTTAATTATGTTCATTGGAATCAATTTCATTGTTGAATTTGGAGTAAAAACATATTTATATTTAATAGCGTATTTTTCTGAAAAACTGTTTTTCATTGCATTTTACCAGTTTAATTTTAAATTAAATTATAAAAATTTAGTGTTTTGAATTTTGAAAAATGGATACCGTATTTGGAATTAGAAGGTTTAAATTTTTGAAATACTTCCCTTTAATTTTTATCCAATATGAATTGTAACCATGGTAATTTTCACTACCATGGTAAAGGTTAAATCTGTTAATTAAGAGTAAAAATAAAATGAAAAGGACTAGAAAATGAATCTAACTCTTATAAAAATTTTATTGGATGATTAATGTTTATCCATAATCAACTAAGGTTCAATTATATGTCCATTTATGGCTATTTGTATGAGATTATGATATTTATAATATTTTATTTCATGAAAAGTAAAATATGTCATATTCTTATTTCTAATATATATATCATTTTTAATATATCATAATTCAGAAGATTTATTCAACCATAAATAATTATTTTAAGAATATAATATTTAACTACATTTTGGTATTTTATTTTTAATTTTTATAAAATAAATAATTACCTTAAATAATCTCACAATGATGATGCATTAATTATGTTATTAATGGAAATATCAAATAAATGATATTAAAAATATTAAAATAAATATAAATATATATAATTAATTTCATAAATAAATTTTATAGATGTATTTTACATATTTTGTATGTATAAAAATATATTTTGATGTTATTTTTTGTTATTAATTTTATTAAAGTCAAAGTAATGAATAGTTCTTAAAATTGACATTATGAATAATTTATAGTAAATAATATATTATTAAATGATATAAAATTTGTAAAAATTTTATATTCATAAAAATAATTGGGATATGGTTTAAAATGTCATCAATTATCAATTTATGGGTCTTTTAACATTTTATATTAATTATATTAACCCTCAAAGAGTAAAAGTATTTGTTGTCAAGGTAAGTGTTAACGTGGTCAAATAAAGGTTAAAACAATGACCTAAACTTAGAATTTTTTTTTGGATGGATAATATTCTACCCTTATCACCTTAGTAATGAATTGGAGTTATATAATTAAAAATTTTCCATGAAAATGACTTATATTATTTAAATCAAAGATAGTTATAAAATGTCACTCTCTTTGTATTTAATATCTTTTATGTGTTTACATGGGGACAAAATCAAGATACAAACGAAATTAGATATATATTCTGATATTAATGAAATTATTTTCATTATCTAACTTTTTTTATGTTTTTTGAAGTTATATAATTACCTTAAATACTTATGAAATGCTAATGCATTATTTATTTAATTAACCAAAAAATAAAATAAATGATTTTAAAAATATAAATTTTGATAAAATTTGAATGAGTTGATATGTGAAATAAATTTTATAGATCTATATGAAATATTATAAAGCCGTTAAATCATTTTATTCTAATTAAATATTTGTATTAAAATATTAGAAGTTAAATTAAATGAATAGCGTCAAAATTGACATTAATCATAATTTATCAAAATAATATTTTATTTAGTTATTTGAAATTCATAAAAATATTATCTTCATCTATTTGAATGGAATATAGTTAAAAAGATCATAAATATTTCATTTATGGGTTATTTTTACATTTACAGTGACATTATTACCCATTTAAGATTAAAATAGTAGTTACTACGGTTAATGTCAAAAATAACTAACCATGGAGTAAATTAAAATTATAAGGTTTAAAACGACACCAAAACATTTCTAAATTATATTGGTTTTTGGTATTAAAACATTATACTTTATTTTTTAGAACCAATTTCCATTTTCATTCATTTTAAATGATAAATTAATTTATTATAATTTAATATTTTTGGAAATTCCAAAAGTGACCCTCATCTCAATTATAAAGGGAACCTCCTACCACACTTTCCCACACAACTTTTGGCCTTATATCTCAACAAAAAAACTGACCATTTATCTTCCCAACATAGTTGTACAAGTTTTTGATGTCTTGTTATTCCCAAAAGACCAACCCTAGTGTCCCTAAAAGGAGAATCAAAGGAGGATTCTTTAAGAAGAGGTAATCATATATACCAACTATTTCAAGTTTATTTCTCCTTATACTTCCTCTTTATGGGTATTTTACCTGATAAAGTAATAAATAAAGTATCATATATATTCTGATATGTTATTATGATTGTGTTATAACAATATTACTCCTTTTATCCACCCTATGAAAAATGAAAGCACTATATATGCGTACGTACGACTTACCATCCCCACATCATGGTGTAATTTTTATTTCATAAACACATTACTTGGATGGGTATAATGTTGGAAATATTATATATTTATATATATTATAATTATGACACAATATGTATTCTGTAAAATTAATTTACCATCCAATTCCTCAGCATTTTACCCATTAATGGAATGTTATCACCACTCATGCATATGTACGGTCTACCGTCTCTATGACGTGATGAGATTTTTTTCCCATGTTAACCATTAAATAATGATTATAAAAATACATATAGTGAATATATATGATATATATGACCTTAATATCATTTTTTAATATGGAACTATATCATATGAACAAGAATCAAGACTTATATGACAAAATATACATGAGAAAACAAGGCAATTAACACCCGAAATAATGAAAATGATGAAATATTATTAATAAAAGTGTGTTAAGATGATATAAAAGGATAATATAAGATATTATAAATATTAATATGGTTCTAGAATAAAAAATAAAATTCTCTAAACCATTATACATAAGGATAAATTATGGACCACTAAAGGGAAGTATGAGGTAAGGGTTTATCGTCTCACTTTTATTTTTGTGAGATATATTTGTTATTTGCCACTTATTTATTCTCTGTGTGGTGTACCACCCCATTGATATAAAATATCATGAATTTAATTATATTTTTTTATTCAGTGTTTTATTTGATTATTATTAATTTTATAGGTCATATGATTTGACTGATTACAAAGTGGTAATGTATTTCTTAACTCAATTTCCATTTATTGGGATAAACTTATACTTAATTAATTATGTCATGATAAGATTATATATGAAATAATTTTTTATTATATTATGTTGTATTTACACTTGTTTTATGTGGATATATTGTTGATTCACATAATCGATTCATTTGATTATTTCTTAAACCGTATACCATTTTTACATATGTTGTTTACTTTGAATGTTTTTTTGAATACCTAGGGAAGTAATGTTAAATTCATTTATTTTACTAAGTATGGATATTTATTGATAAGGAATATTCATTCATGATTTAAATTAATTATTTTATATATGATGAATGATTTGGATATGCAGACACGGGTAGGGCCAAGCTATATATAACCCCTCAATGCATCTGTAATCCCATGGTATGAATCGGTTAATCTATAATTAAATGGGGTTTTTACCTATAGATTAAACCATACTATGAATTGTATTGACAGTTGTGGTTCATGTTCTAGATACATGACATAATTTATTATTTCTTGTATTTATATTTCAGTTATTATTATCCAGATTATTTTCCCTGTGATAAAATCTATGCATACATTTCATTCTCAGTTTATTTATTAAATGACATGTGTTTCAATTAATTACCTTGCCTTGTTAATTATGATTCATTATTAATTCCTCTGTACTTAACCCTTACTGATCATTTTAGCTCACCCTTTTCTTATGTTTATTTTCCCAGTAATACATGATTTTTACTAAGATTGTTATGTAAGGATATACTATAAGGAATAATGTTATTCTCGAAAAAAATTATGTTGTGATTTATATTTTCAAATGTAACATGGGAATCATGTATGTGTCTAGTTTAGCAAGGCTACTAAACTATTTGGTCCTTCAGGAAGTGATTCTTTATATTTATGCCAATGTAATAAATTAAGGCACCAAATTCAAGATACTTGGGTTTGGGTCTTTATAGTTGGTATTAGTATAAGTTTAGTAGATACCTTGGGAACTATATTTTGGAAATCGTGGATTAGAAAACATAACCCTATGACTAAATTTGAGGATATGTCTTAATATATGATAACATCCTATATATTTGGTAATGACCGTTGGAAACCTAGTTTAAACCTATGGAATCATATATTGATAAAAATATGTCATGATTTAAATATCCTAAAATGATTCTTCAATATCACTATGATTAGTGTTTCTCACATATACTTTGGGTTTTATCCAATAATGAGAATCAGAAGATACTTAGTTAACATTGAATGCGATAGAAAATGTGTTGAAGAGAAACCAAATGGGATAATGACTGAAGTTAAGAATATTGTGGTTATTCTTAACTAGTTATCATGATATATTATTAATAACATGCACCTTAACCAACTCTTGAACTCACCAAATAAGAGAAAGATATTGTTTGCTGAGATATAAGGTGGTGGAAACCATAGAGAAAAGATGATTCATTTACCTATAGTTTAATATTGTAATAATAAATACCCAATTAAATTTATTAGTGGAATGATAATATATTTTGGGTGCATGAAATAAGGATATAAAGTAAGTAATTTTTGAGTAAAAATTAAAATTTTGGAATAATGGTCTCCCTAAGGTATTATTGAAGTTTGAATGTTTTAAGTGTGGAAAATATGGGAATTATGAAACTCTATGTTCTAGAAGTAAAAATCATGAATACAATTAGAAAATTTATACAAGTAATGGTTATACTATAGATGATTAATAAAATATAAATTACTTATGAAAATAAAAAGGTATTAAAGAATAAGATGATAAAGAATAGTTAATAGTTTAAGAATGATGTTGAATGATTAAAGTACTTGTGTATCTAGATTCAATAATTATATTGTAAGAAATATTTTATAAACTATTTTCTAGTTATATGAATCATGATGTATATAAGGATTTTACTATAGTTCCATTTCTTTAAGGATTTTTAAGAATATGATGAGTAGTACCAGTAACCAAGAGAATTGATTTTGTTGCAAGTTGATCTTTTGGAAAACACATTATTTAGGTAAGATAACCATAAATATGTGACCAATGATAAATAAATGATTATGGAATATTATGGGTGACCATGGAATTGGTTTTTAAATTGATGGTTTATAGAGTTTAATATATGTTTGTATTTAAGTAATATATTCACAACCTGAGTTTTTTTTTATTTTTGGAAGAATGCATGTCTTCATTAAGGTTTTAAGGTGATCAAGGTAATCATATATTTGGTATGTGACAATAATAGATGAATTATATTATTTGATGAATATAAAATATTAAGTTGATTTTGAAAATTCATTAACCTTCCTTCTATATTTTTGGATAGAAATATTTTGGACAAGTCTTAAGATTAACTATTTATGTAATAGATTAAGTTAAAATTTGGATATTATTTTTTTTGATAACATGTTCTAACCATTTTGGTTTTAGTAAATATTTAAAGTCCAAATGAATTAATTGTTCATCTTATGGTTCATTAAAGTGTTGGAAGCATAAAAAAATCACCTTGAACATCCAATTCAGATTGGAAGAGATGATGTAAAAATAGATCGAAGCAAAAATAAAGGATGAAATTATTAAATTGAATGAAATCAAGTATGTTTATTTTCTCACATGATTATCTAGATATTAAAATAATACCTCAATAGAAAGAAAAATATTTTGGAACAAAAATGTTTTCCTTTTACTTTTCTTTCTAAGAAATTAACGGTCTTTTACCGATCAAAATTTTTTGGTTTTGTGATGGTTAAATTTATAATGATCATGTTTTTTATCACTATTAATTATAAATTAATAGTTATATTTATCTTCCATGTCAATGTTTTCACTTATCAATAATGTTATCCTATTCAAAAGCCTATTTTTTTGGTGACCTTCACATTTACCTTTCCCTCTTATTAGAAGTAGGTTTTATTAACCCTATTTAAGATGTGGGTTTCCCATAAAAAAAATTCAACTATCAAAATTTTGTTTTCAAAGTTAAAATTCAAATTGAAAAGATGAAATTTATTGAAGGATGAGAGAATGTAACACCCAAATATTTTATGGTATGTCTCTTTTTAAAATTGATCTTCTTCGATAGCTTAGGTTTTATGCAACATTGAGCTTAAAATAACTACAATATACTAAAAAGAGAATTATATCATAGACATTAACTAAGAAGTTAGGAATATTATTAACTAGCTTATAAAAATATATGATTGAATTAATTGGTTACTAATTAATTATAAATGAATATAAAAACCAATTAAAAATTAAAGAAATATTTTTATTAAAAAATATTATTATGCGTCAAAAGTGATTTATCCTAATAATTAAATTAATTACTATGAATGAATGTTATTAATGAAATTTATTTATTATATATTCTATAAATATTTTTCAAATTTATCTAATATATTTGATTGGCATAAGATAAGAAACAAAAATCCAATTTTATGCATAAAAGCTATATTTTTCTAAAGGCTCTTTTGCCGCCTTTTAATGACACACTTTTTTTAAAACTAAAATTTGACACTTTAATAAATTATTTATTAAATAATAAACTTAATTTTTTAAAATCATAATGGAAAAATTATCTTAGGATGATTTTTTTTCCGAAAAATATTTATTTTCAACTAAATAGTAAAAAATACCGATTTTTATTGAAAATATTATCTTTATTTAAAACATTTAAAATTTATATTTCATGTTTTTTTCAAAGAAAAATTAGTTGTAGTATATTATTAATAATCTAATTATTTTAATTTTAGTCAATTTTATGGTTTAATTTGGTATAAAAACATTTTTATATTTAATAGGGTATTTTGTTGAAAAACTGTTTTTTATTGTGTTTTACCACTTTAATTTTAGATTAAATTCTGCAACTTATGTGCTTTGAATTTTTAAAAATTGATTATATATTTTTATTAATAATTTATATATTTATTAAATAGGTTCCTTTTATTTTTGGCCAATATGAATAGTAACCGTGGTAATTTTTGATACCACAGTAAATCATAAATTTGGTAATTAATGGTAAAAGTAAAATGTTAAAGTCTAGAAAATGACCCTAAATATTACCAAAATTTTATTGTATGATTAAATTTTATCCATAAAAAAATTAAGGTTCATTTATATATCCATTTATGACCATTTGGATGAGATTATAATATTTATTATATTTTATTTAATGAAAAGTTAAAGATGTAACATTCATATTTTTAATAAATATATCATTTTTAAAATGGTGTTATGAGGAATATGTATTTAAATACAAATATTCTCATGAAAGAAAATATATTTACCTAAATTACATTTTTTTGAATTTTTAGTGAAGAGATAATTACCATAAATAATTGTAAAATGATGTTGAAATAATTATTTTATTAATGGAAATATCAAATAAATGATATTAAACATATTAAAATAAATATAATTTAATATAATCATTGTATTTCATGATTTTTAGATATGTATATGAAATATTATTTATGAATTGAAAGATTTTTTTCAGAGTTAAATTGTTTTATTAATTTTATTAAAGTTAAAGTAATGAATATTTCTTAAAATTGACATTATGAATATTTTATAGAATATATTATATTATTAAAAGATATAAAATTACTATAAATATTATATTCATCCAAATATTTTTTATATGATTTAAATTTTCATCAATGATCCATTTATGGGTCATTTAACATTTTATAGTAACTATATTAACCCTCAAAGAGTAAAAATCCATACTCTCAAGGTAAAAGTTAAAGTGGTTAAATAAGGGCTAAGACAAGATGATAAGGGTAAAACCATGCCCTAAAATTGTAATTTTTTTGAATAAATAATATTCAACACTTATCATATTAATCATTAATTTTATTTATTTAATTGACACTTGATCATGAAAATGAATTATATATTATTTGAATCAAATATAGTTACAAAATGTCACTCTCTTTGTATTTAATATATTTTATGTCTTCATATAGGTACATAACAGAGATATGAATGAAAATAAATCTATATTTTGTTCTTAATGAAATTATATTCATTATATAAATTTATTTTTAATTTTTATATGTTATATAATTATGTTAAATGCTTGCGAAATGCTAATGTAGTATTTATTTAATTAACAATATAATAAAATATATGATTTAAAAAAAATTAGTTTTGATATAAGTTGAATGATTTAATGTGAAAAATTAATTTTTTAGATCTATATGATATATTATAAAGGTTTTAAATAATTTTATTTAAATTCACACTTTGTATTAAAATATTTTAAATCAAATTAAATGAATAGTGTCAAAATTGATATTAATGATAATTTATCAAAATAATAGTTAATTTAATTATTTAAAATTTATTAAAATCTTATATTCATTAATTTTAATGGAATATAGTTAAAAAAATCCTAAATGTTCCATTTATGAGTCATTTTTTATATTTATAGTAACATTATTAACCCATTATGATTAAAATAGTTGTTACCACTATTAAGGTAAAAAATAACTAACCAAGGTGTAAATTAAAAGGATAAGGATTAAAATGGAACTAACACATATCTAAATTCTATTAGATTTTGGTATTAAATCCCTATACTATATTATATTTTAATACATTTCCATTTGGGGGCATATTTAGTGATAAATTAATTTATTATAACTTAATCTTTTGGGAAATTCCAAAAGTGCCCCTCACCTCAGTTATAAAAGGGAACCTCCTCCCTCACTATCCACACCAATTTTATCATTCTAGATCACCAAAACCTACCCATTTATCTTTCCAACATACTTATCCAAGTGTTTTATGTCATTTTCTTCCAAAAACGATAACCCTAATGTCCCTAAGAGGATATTCAATGGAGGATTATTTAAGAAGAGGTAATCATATTTACTAACTCTTTCAAGTTAATTTATTCTTATAATTCCTATTAATGTGTATTTCACATGATAAATTAATAAATAAAGTATAATATATATTCTGAAATATTATTATGATTATAGGATAATAATATTCTACCTTTTATCCATCCTACAAAAAATAAAAGTACCACACATGCATACATATGATTTACTATCGCCACATCGTGGTGTAATTTGTTTTTCATCACCAAATTACTTGGATGACTATAATAATGGAAATAATAGATGTAAATTATAAAAGGTCATTGTATTTATTCTTTAAAATAAAAATACCATCCAATTTCTTTCCCTTTTACCAACTAAAGGAATGTTATCATTGCTTGTGCGTACGTATGACCTACTGTCTCCATGACGCGATGTGATTAATTTTCTATGATCACCATTAAATAATGATTATAAAAATGTATATAATGTATATATATGATATATAATACCTTAATATAATTCTGGTTAAGATGTAACTATATCCCATGCATAGTAACCGATACTTGACAAAATATGCATGAGAAAACAAGGTAATTAACACCCAAAACAATGAAGACAATGAAATATTATTAATGTACGAGTGATAAGATGTAATTAAAGGTTAATATAAGATATTATAAATATGAATATGGTTCTAGAATAAATCAATGACATTATTTAAGATATTATATAGGTGGTTAAAGTACACACCACTAAAGGGAAGCATGGAGTAAGGGTTTATTGTTTCACTTTTATTTCTGTGAGATATATGCCTTATTCACCACTTATTTATTTTTAATGTGGTGTAATTATTATTTGATTATCAATATCATTAATTTAATTATATTCATGGTATTAAATGTTTCATTTGATCATTATTAATTTTATAAGGCATACGATTCAACTGATTAAAAAGTTGTAAGGGATTTCTTAACTCAATTTTCATTCATTGGGTTAAAATTATACTTCATTGATTATGTCATGATAAGATTATGTGTGAAATGAATTTGGATTATCTTATATTTTATTTCCACTTGTTTTATGTGGATATATAGTTGATTCAGATAATGAATTTATTTTATTATTTCCTAAACCATATACCATTACTATGTACGATGTTTAATTTGAAAGTTATATGAATAACAAGGGAAATAATGTTAAATATGTATCTTTTAATCAATATAGATATTTATTTTAGAAAATAATATTGATTCATGATTTAAATCAATTATTTGATATATGAGGAATTCTTTGGACCAGAAGACACTGACTGAAAATTGATTTTTTTTATTATAAAACACTTTCTAAGGGAAAAGTGAGAAACCACATACAACCAAAGCAGAATATCAGACCACCCCATCCTAAAAAGTGTTCCAACAAAACTCCTTCACCGAAATAGGACCCCTCAGCAAGAAGTCCCATATAGAAGCACATACATAGAACCGATGGCGAAGCTATACCCTCTCAAGAATCCAATCCAAGAGACCTGCATCGATGAAGACTTAATGCTCTAATACCCTTCCAGAGTTGGTCCAAGTAGCGTGCTGAAAACAAGCATAAACTTAAATAAAAAGCTAAATAATAGATGGCCTGAAGTAGCCACAACTCACACAACCCATTCACTCACACGAACCAACCAAAACCACTAGCTTAAACAAATTCTCTAACAAGAAATTTAATATTACCCGAGTCTGTTTCCCTAAATAGTTTCTATGTTAAGGATGATAACTTTATGTATGCTTCTTCCAATATCTTCGTCTCAAAAATAGACACTAGTTGATCCCAAGACTAAATGTACTCCTAAACACAGATCTTTCCATGGTTGAAACCCCCTACCAAAATTGAGTCATGTTTGTCAATCTAAGAATATTGCTCCTCATTAAGGGACACCCCTAGAGACCTCCCCATAATTTTAGAAGCCTCCTCCTTAGTAACACTGAGCAATAGGACATGTTCTATCACTTCTTCTTCAGAGATTAAAATCAGAACTAAGGATTGAAAATCCTTCTTTCCTAGCCTCATATGGCTCAAAGACTCCTTAGCCGTCCTCTTGTCACTCATATTCTTTGCCGAGAGAGTCTTCAGAGGAGGAGGTAGTGAGGAGCAGTTCTTCCTCCCCTTCCTCCTCCTAGAACCCCTAGTGCTCTTTGGGATTAGAGCCTCATCAGTAGAGTGGCCATGTACACTCCCTTTGGGAGCCATCACACCGACCCCATCCCCCTCACCTGAAATAGAAAAATCAGAACTCCGAACATATCTGAAAGGCCTTCAAACCTGTTACTCAAGGAAATTGATCTCGGTCCTCCTTCCTTCACACATCTGTTTGGAGCAGCCTCATCCTTATCGGATCCCTGCCTCCCCTTGCTCATATCCACACTGCCCACCCATGTCCTCTCATCCACCTAACTAGAGAGGTCCACCTTCCCTTCATCTGACGTTCAGTCCAAGATTATTTTCTCCCCTCCTCTGTACTTCTGCAAGAATATCCTCAAGTTGGTTTTCTGCCCCTTCCTCTTATGCATCACAGCTAGAAGAACTCACAAGACCCCCTTTCAGTCTACTGAACACATCTTCCACCATCGAATTAATATGGTGTGATGCCACACCAGTGCCAAGGGTCTCCATACCCACTGCAATGTTTCCCTCTATCTCACTAACTGTTCGCACCTCCTTCACTAGCCGCAACGAATTTCCCCTAACACTAACCTCTTCACCTGCTGCATACAGACCTGAGATCATTGTCTCACAAACTAGTGGAACCTTGTCATTGCCACTGACCACTATCCGAGTCATGTCCTGCCCATCCCTAAGGTAATCATCCATCAATTGAGATCCAAATCCCCTACCCACCAACGATGCAGGCCTTTGACGGTAGAAATCAGAAGTGTTCCCCCATCACTTACATGATAAACAAAACTCCATCCAACTCTAGTAGATTACTCTATGCCTGCACCTATATTATTCTCTAATCGTAATCCAAACATAATAAAATGGTATCCTAGACACATCTATCTCCACACATATCCTCAAGCAAACCGGGTGACAGACCGCTGTCGTTCTGCTATCTGAACAAAGATACCTACTGAGTAGATTGCTGAGCATTTAGATAATTGAGGGGTTTTGAATTGTCAATGGAAGGTTAGGGAAACTGACCCAAATCGCTGCAGACGGTGAGTCTTGATTAATATGGAAATTGAACGACCATTGGAACAAGCAAAAATAACAGCCATTGAAGCGTCAAGGTGACTTTGACCAGACGCAGATGAGGTCCTCCTCTGATGAGAACCAGATCATAATATGATTATTGTCAAGAAACCCCACCGTTTCCCACTCCTGGAGATCCCAAGTGTCAAAGATGAACCTATTAAAGTAATCGACTGATGGACTTCACTTCTTGAACCCTGCGATCAGGTTTAACTTTAGAAGCTCGAAGGCTTCAGTAAACTCTGAAGTTGAAATCTAGGGATTTAGACAGCCATCGATGAGCTCCGGAACCTTCAGGCCTAACTCAGCTTTTGAGAATGGTGGAAGATGGTTAGGGTTTGATAAGGGATGAAAAGGGGGAACCTCGTTCTTTAAGAAAAAGGAATATCCCTCCCCCATAGAGGGAGGAGGAACTGGCGCAGCTGCTACGGTCGTCACCGAAGGAGATGAGCCTCGCTAGGGTTCATGTCACCTCCTTTCTTGGACCAGAAGACATAGTAGGGCTCAGTTATAGATATACCTTGGATTCATCAGTAGCGTCATGGGATTAATTAGTTAAGATATCATTAAATGGGATTTACCAATTGATTAAACCATATTTTGAAAGGTGTTTATAGTAGTGGTTCCTCTTCCAGATACATGATGTTCATTAATTAAGCATTTCTTGTATTTAGATTTTATTTATTTATATCTATAGGATTTTAACTATGAAAAAATATATGGATAGATTTAATTATCATTTTATTGATTAAATGGGACATGTTTTATTTAGTTACCTTTCCATGTTAATTATGATTCATTATTTCTTTCACTGTCCTTAACCCTTACTGAGCATTTGAGGCCACCCTTTTCTTATGTTTCTTTTCCCAAGAATCCATGAAGTGCACTAATATTATTGTTCAAGGACATAATAGTGAGAATAATTTTATTCTTGAAAAAAATATTTTGATTTATAACATGGTAATCATGTATGTATCTAGTTTACCAAGGCTACTAAACTATTCAGTCATTCTGGATGCAATTCCCTGTATCCATGCCTATAAAATAAAGTAAAGCACCGACTCTGGGATACTGGGGTTGGGGTATTTATATCACACCCCTTACAAAATAAACTCCTAAATTCTCTCTCCTTATCATATAATCCTTGGTTTGGAAAGAAAGAAAACCAAGGAATGCTTTTGGTATAAACTAAAATGAATCACCTGAAGACGAGACAACATTCATCAACAATCACTTTTGTTTTATTTCTTTATCCACCCCCTTAAATTGTTATTATATAATTATAATATCATAAACTAAATATCTTGAATATAATGATACGTTTTTATTCTATGATTACAACCTAAAACTTCATAAATTTCCATCGAATGGGATACATAATCATCATTTGTGTGTATGGTGGACTACCGTCTTGCGAACTGATGTTGTTCGTTATTCCATTACCACCTTTAAAGGTTGAGAATAATGGTGTATTTATAGTCTATATATAATATATATAAAATTTATAATGTATTTATTCTTTTTTAATTATTATATGACACATATTTTTATGCTTTTTATTTTGTTAGAATACGATAACACCGTTCGTGTGTACGACGGACTACCGCCTCACGAAATGATGTGATTCATTCCCTCTTTACATGGAATGTATTAAAAACAAGTTTAATAAACACGTGTGATATATATGAAATAAATATTAAATTTTAATGATAATATAAATATATATATAATTTACTTTTCTTACTTTAAATATGATAATAAAATGGGAACAACGTTCATGCATACATACAACCTACTGTCTAAATGAATGGTGTATTTCATTTACTATCACTAAATTTTACAGGTTAATATAAATACATGTATAATAAATATATATGATATTTATATCATGTTTTACATTCTATATATTATTAAATCATGATCAAAGTAATAGGAACTTAAAATAGAAAGTTAAAATATACTTGAAAAACAATGTAGTTATTACATGAAGTGATGAAAATAATGAATGATTATTAATGAATGAGTGATAAGATGTTATAAAAGAATCATATATGATATTATAAATATTCATATGGTTCTATAAATATTTAATAACTTGTGTAAAACCAATATAAATGAGGTAAAATAAAGTACAACCAAAAGGAAAGTGCGATGTAATGGATTTCGTCTCAATTTCATTTCATTGAGACATATTCTAACGTTATGCACCTAATTACTTTTATATAGTGTATATAATGAACTTTTATATATAATATCATGAATAATTCATTATTCATGGTATTTTAAGTTTAAATTTAAATTATTTCATCTAATTGGTTTTGAATTATGAGTTTCCAAGTGGTAAAGAATTTCATAACTCAATTTCTTTTCATTGGGTTATATCACTTCCACATTGTCATTAATATTATATGATTATGAGTATATTGAATTTTGAATATCTATTTTTGTATTTAAACTTATTTTATTTTTATTTATATTTGATTCACAAAATTGAGTCATTGATTAATTCTCACATCAATGCTATGATATTTGCATGGTTTTACTTCATAATCTCATTTTATTTGTGATTGTTTACACTTTAAATTAAATTGAAATAAATTATTTGATAATTGTTTAGTAAACCCTTTAATTTTATTCTCTTGTGTTTTTAATGATACTTTTCAAGTAATATTACAATTTTTACACTCTTGGTACTTAAAATGTTTAAAAAATGTTTTTTAGAATATCTAACTTCATTTCTATCTTCGATTGGAAATATATTTTCTTTCAAAACCATGTTTAATAAAAATGTTTCCAAAAATGTTTTTAACCTTTTCAAAATGATTTATTTAAAATATTTTCAATGGAATGTTCTTGTCTCTTTCTGAATAAGGCACATTTCTAACCTTTTTACAATGAAAAGGGATTGTTCTTTAATCCTTGTTTGAAATTAACCATCGTCATTTCTTTGAAGATTCATGTGCAATTTTACAAATACATTTTTAGATATTTTTTTTAAAATTTATTTTCAAAGAAAATTAATTTTCAATTTTATTTAAAATTAAAAGGATATTTTCCTTAGGAACTTTTTCAAAGATATTTTTATTATATTTCTATTCCTCAATGACAACAACCATTATTCTTAATCCAATGGGTATATACCATATTAATATCATCTTTATTCCCCCTCTGAATGGATCATGATTATTTTAACCAAGGATAACATTGAAAATAACTTCCTTGATTCATTTTTTTAGTCCCCCTTAAATATTCACTAGACATTAAATTTCCTCTAATTATCCATATCATTTATCATAGACATTATTATCTCTCAAACTATATATCATTTATATATATGGTGTTTCAATTTTAAAGTTATTTGATTGACTGGTGAAATATTGATAAATCTATATCCTTCACCGAATATGGATATTTGATGTTAAAGAACGTTTATTCTTGAATTAAATCAATTATTTAATATATGAGGAATGATTGGACTTGAAGTGATGGGTGTGTCCCTCTATAATATAGCCCCCCAATACATCTATAGGTCTCATTAGACAAATCAGTTAAGATAGAATCAAACTATTTATTACCTATAGATTAAACCATATTTTGAAAGGTCTTGAACTTAGTTGTTTCATGTGACAGATATACGACGCCCAATAATTAGGCATTGCCTACATTCAGAATTCAGTTATTATTATCCATATGATTTTCACTATAACAAAATCTATGGATGCATTTTATTCTTATATTATTTATTAAATGACACATGTGTTCATTTATTTACCTTTCTATATTGATTATTTCTTATACAATTATTTAAATATCATATGAGTTTAGTTATTTATATTTCCATATTGATTATGCCTTACCCAGTTATTAAAATAGAATATGTGTTTAGTTATTTACCTTTCTATACTAATTATTCCTTTTCCAGTTATTTACATGGAATTTGTGTTCAGTTATTTACCTTTCCATATTGATTATTAATTTTTGATTAATGATAGCTTCCACTGTACTTAACCATTACAAAGAATTTGAGTTCACCGTTATTTTGTTTTCTTTACCTTGGATTCCATGAGTTTTACTATGATAGACATGTAGGGTTACATTAGATGGAATAAAGTTATTATAAAAAAAGAAAAGGAAAAAATTATGTTTTAATTTTGTGTATTTAAATGTAATATAGAAATCATGTATTTATAAAATTTACCAATACTACTAAACTGATCTGTCCTTAGGGATGCATTTCTATGTATCTTATACTAATGTAATGGTATCAGGTACTGACTCTAGGCTTACTATGGCCAGGTATCTACATTTGGTATCAAATGAATTTTAATATAAACCATGAGAACTAGATTTAGGAAAACATAGATTTGAAAACCTAACCATATGATAGAATTTGAGGATAAGTATAAAAGTATATTCAAAAGATTTTGTTAGATTGAGATTATGTGACTTTTCCTAGAAAGAAATACCTATATGGACACTAAAAGTGGATATGGTTTTATCATATATATACCTAAGAGAAATAACTATGAAAAATGAACATTGGTCTTGACATGAGCATAACCTAGTACATGAAAATAGGCCTTGTTGTGCACCTATTTTGAAACTCCTGGGGGATATGATCCAGATAATTAACATTTTCTTTACAAATAATTATGAAGGACTTGAAAAGAATATTTAAATTAATGTCCTAGATTAAAACTAAGGTGTCTTAAATTGAAAATAATGTGTCATGATTTAGACATCCTATAAATGATTATATTGTTTTCCCACTATGATAATTGATTCTCACGCTATGTTATTTGGTTTTAGGAAATTCCATATTTTAAAGGTTAAACCTAGGAACAAGGAAGGAATTATATGAAAATAAAATGGTTGATGTATTTATTTGTATCCCAAATTTATATTTTTTGTGCATTTTTACCAATGGTATTTTGGTTATAAGAATCATGAAGCATCATAGGACGATGTTAAATTTTAGAAGAACATGTTTATTCACTTAAGAGATATGGATACAATCATGGGTATATGAGTTTAATATTGACTATAATTTCAAAGATTAAAATTACTCTTATTATGTTTCATGTGGTGAGAGTCTACCAAAATTAAGGACATTTTAGAGAAATTTAAAGAAATAATATCTTTTAGTGGAATTATTATTTAATTAATAATACTTTTAAATTTTATATACATAAGTTTAAAGGTATTTATAACCTTTAGGGTTAATATGATCAATAATGTCATTGTAATAAAAGTAAAATAATTTTATTAGATATTAAAAAAAGGGGTTGTTTTGAAAACCATAGTGAAAAGGATATTTAATGATTAACTTTATTTTAATGATGTCCATCATATTTTTAGGAAATTTATAGGAATTATATTAATATAGTTTGTAAGAAGGAAAAAATGCACATAGGGTAACAACACATTTAATTTGGTAAGGTGGTGGGGATTGAACCCATGATTAAAGGACGATAAGGGTTTCACACCTACCACTAGACTATGTGTTGTCCTGATTAACGTGTCATTGTTTTTAGTTAAAAAATTGGATGAATAAATACTAAAAATGAACCATTAGTATTAATTTTTAGGTTTTTATATTTATTTATTAACCATATTGGTTTTAGAAAATATTTAGAGATAGATGAAAAGACATTCCCTCTTTTATGGATATTACAATCTATAAAAATTAAATTTTAGTGCTACAGGCAAAAAAAATATATTTATAGATATTTATTTCTTATAGTAAGTGATCAAAGAACAACCAAAGGATGAAATTATTTTTATGAAATAGAAATATATAAATTAAGTATGTTTACTTATATTCTTAGATAGTAAAAGAATTACTCAACTTTAAAAAAGGATATTGAAATAAAATATTATCCTATTACCATCATTTTTGATGACATAAATGACCTTTTCACACATATTATATTTTTAATTTTGAGCCTCTAAACTTTCCATTTATCATTAAATTATTTGTGATCAATGTCATCAGTAACACTCTATAAATATTTATGTTTTCCCTTCATGTTCATATCTTCATTTTCCACTGATGTTATCCACCATATAATCCTAGTCATGTGACAATCCTAATTCATATTCTATCTTTTCAAGAGGTTATTTTTCCAACCTTTCCCATGATGCAAGATTTCAACAAATGGATTTTCAAATTTCAAATCTTTGATTACCAAGATCAATTTTAAATTGTGAGGACACAATTTGGTTAATATAGAGAGATTATAACAACCTAAAATTCTAAAGGAATAACATTTTATTCGATAGCTTGCATGACATGCAACACCATGTGTTTGAAGGAATATAAAGTCTCTAGACATTATTATATATTTACTATTTGACATAAGTTTAATATATTCTATAGGTTTTAATTCATGCAATACTGAGTTAGATTTTGTTGTATGTAACAATGAGTTTCTTTGATATCATGCGTTACAAGCAAGACCATGTTTTACCGAATAATAGTATCTTATCAAAATATTATTATTAAATATAATATGATATAACCTAATTGTTAAATTGGTAGTTGTGAATATTATTAAATATATTATAAAAATATATTTTTGAATTCATTGGTTACAAATTAATTAAAAATAAAAAATAAATACCAATTGAATATGAAAGAAATGTTTTTATAAAAAAACTATTTTTTTCAACAAAGGTGTTTTATATTAATAAAATAAATTAATTAATATTAGTGGAAGATATTAATGAAATTAATATATTATATATTCAATTAATTTTTTTTAAATTCATCTAATAGATTTTATAGGCATAATATATAAATAAAAATGATTTTACACATAAAGATCTGTTTTTATAAAGGCAGTTTTTTCACCTTCTAATGGCACACTTGTTTTAAAACTAGATTTTTAAAATTTTATAAATTTTATTTTAAAAAATAAACTTTATTTTTGAAATATTAATATAAAAATTATCTTAGGTTGAATCTTTGATATTTTTCTGAGAAGTTTCATTTTTAATGAATAATGAAAAATACTGAATTTTAATTGGAAATTTAATTTTCATATAAATGATATATAAGGTTGAATTATATTTTAAATTGGTTTTAAAGTCATATTAGATCATTTATGTAACTATTTATTTTATATTTAAAAACTAAGTAAACTTTTGAACATTTTCAATTTAAAAACCTTTTTTCTCATTCCGTCTGCGGGATTACTCTGAAATTAATTTCTTCCACTTTTGTGATTTGAATTTAGAAAAATGGATTTAATATTTGAAATAAGAATAATTTATAATTTATATTAAGTTGAAGTTAGTTTTTTACAAAAAATATTAGTGAAATAAATTAAAATTAAATAAAGTGATTAAGGTAAAATGAGTTTACTTAGTGGTTAAACTTTAATCTTAAGGGGTTGATTGACCTACAAACTTGTTCAAAACACATTGGATGATAAGATTTAGAACATATACCATATTTTATCAAAAAAAATCATTATTGGAGGCACATGATGTAAGGGAGACCTCCCAATATTGTTTAGTTTTTGGTATTTACAAGAATGTCACTCCTCCTCAATTATAAAAGGGCATTCACTCCCCCTATTTTAAACACCTATAAATTAATTTAGATAGTCAAACCCTATAAAAAATAAACTACAAAAATCTCTCCCCTAATCCTAGAATCTTCTTTTGGAAATAAAGGAAACCAAGTAATGATTTCGTCCTAAACCAAAAGGAATTACCTGAAGAAGAGCTAATGTTCATCAACAAGCACTTTTGTTTTATTCGTTTCTCCATAAAATTCAATTATTATTATATAATAACCTAATTATATTAAATATAATGATATTTATTATTCCATGATTAGTACCTACAACTTTAAATACCTCCATCAAATGGGATACACAATCATCATTCGTGTGTACGATAGACTACCGCCCCACGAACCGATGTCATTCATTCTTCCATTACCACCTTTCAAGGTTGGTAATAATGACGGATTTATAGTTTATATATGCTATATATTATATTTTTAATTTATTTATTCCTTTTAATTATTATATAACACTTTCCTTCATGCTTTCCATTTTGGGGGAATACAATAATGTTTTTTGTGTGTACAACTGACTACCGCATCACGAAGCGATGTGATTCATTCACGCTTTACATGGAATGTATTAAGGATGAGTTCAATAAAAAAATGTGATATATATGAAATAAATATGAAATTTTAATTTTAATATACATATATATATATATATATATAATTTACTTTTCTTTATTTTAATATGAAAACAAAATGGAAACAACTTTCATGCGTACGTACAACCTACCGTCTCCATGAATGGGGTATTTTTTTCATATCAATAAATTTTATGGATTAATATAACTAAATATATACTGACTATATTTGATATTTATATCATGGTTTAAATTATTTTTTATATTAAATCATGGTGAAGTAATTGGAACTAAAAATAATAAGTCAAAACATACTAAAAAAACAAAGTAGTTATTAACTGAAGCGATGAAAATAATGAAATATTATTGATGAATGAGTGATAATATGTTATAAAATAATAGTATATGATATCATAAATATTAATATGGTTATTTAATAAGTTAATAAAATGTTTAAAACCATGATATATGAGGTTAAAGAAAGTACAACCACAATGAAATCATGAGGTAAGAGATTTCATCTCAATTTAATTTCATTGAGGCATATTATAATGATATGCACCTGATTATTTTTATATGGTGTATAATGACCCTTGAAATATTATGTCATGAATAATTCAATATTCATGGTATTTTAATTTTAATTTTAATTATTTCATCTAAGGATTTTTGAATTATGAGTTACCAAGTGGAAAATAATTTCATAACTCAATTTCTTTTCATTAGGTTTTATCACTTCCACATTATTGTTAATATTCTACGATTATGTTTATAATTACTTTTGAGTATCTATTTTTGTATCTAAACTTATTTTATGTGTATTTATAGTTGACACACATAATCAATTTTCTGATTAATTCTCACCTCAACATTATGATCTTTGCATGGGTTTACTTCACAATATCATTTTATTTGAGATTATTTATACTTAAATTTCCATTAAAGGAAATTATTAGATCTTTATTCAAAAAACCATTTTATTTTATTATAATTCAGTTATTTATGATTATTTTCAATTAATAGTACTATTTTCCACTCTTGGTACTTATTTTTTTTATAGAAAATGTCTTTTAAGAAAATCAAACATCATTTCTCTCTTTAATCAGAAATGTATTTTCTTCCAAAACCATGTTTTCTTAAAATATTTTAAAATATTTTTTGAACCTTTTAAAAATTATTTATTTAAAATATTTTCAAAGGAATATTTTTTTCTCTTTCAAAACATGGAGTTTTTCTATCCTTTTTACAATGAAAAAGGAATATTATTTGTACCTTGTATGAAATTATCCGTCATCATTTCTTTGAATCTTCCTTTGAAATTTTACAAAGATATTTTTAAAGAAAATGTTTTTCAAAGTTATTTTCAAAGAAAATTATTTTTCAATTTTTTTTTTTCAAAATGAAAATGATATATTTCTCAAGATTTTTTAAATATATTTTTATTGTATTTCTATTCATCAATGAAAATAACCATTATTCTTATTCCACTGAGTGTATGTCGTATGAATACCATCCTTATTATCCCTATGGATGGAGTATGATTATTTTAAAGAAGGATATTACTGAAATTCACTTCCTTTATTCATTTTTTAGTCCCATTGAGATATTAACTGAACATTAAATTTCCCCTAATTATCCGTAACATTTATCGTAGATATTATTATTTATTTAATTGTATCTCATTTATATATACAATGTTTCATTTTTAATGTTATTTTATTGACTAGATAAATATTAATAAATCTATATACTTCACTAAATATGGATATTTGATGTTAAGGCACATTGAGTCATGAATTAAATCGATTATTCAACATATAAGGAGTTCTTGGACCAGAAGTGATGGGTGGGGATCAGTATAATATAGACCCTCGATGCATTAGTAGGTCTCATGAGACAAATTATTTAAGATAGCATTAAATGAGTTATTACCAATAGATTAATCTATATTGTGAATGGTTGTGATGGTATTGGTTTCATATTCTAGATATATGATGTCCAATAATTAAGAATTTCCTACAATCAGAATTTAGTTATTATTATCCAAAGGATTTTCACTATGAAAAAAATATATGGATGCATTTCATTCTCAGATAACGATTAAATGGAACTAACTAGTGCTATAAAACACATAAAAATATAAAGAACCGACATAATCTTAAACTCTAGAGGTCCATAATCTAAAATTAATGATAGATATATAAGATGCATTTATATTATTAAGAAGACAACAAGTAATGTGATAAACAAGGTGTAAGGACTAAGAGAAGGAAATGAATGATTTTAAAAGTTATAATTAAGTGTGTGTGTATATATAAGGAGTAATAGGACCAGTGAAATATGACCATTGGGAATCAGAATTTTATAATAGTAATATTACCAATATACATACAAGTGTCTAATAAAATACATAAAATAATTTGGTAACAATTAAATTAATAATTATTAATAATTTATATTGATCAGTGAATAGTAATATAATTACTCATATATGAATTATAATAAAAATATGATTTATTGAAGAATATTTTTAAAATTTTTGGCACCAAATACATTGTTTTAAAATACACCATGGATTTTATTTAATAAAATAAATTTATTATATATAAGGAATTAATTTCATAAAAAGGAATTTAAATTTAGAATCATTATATTAAAATTAGCTGATGATGATTTTTTCATAATCTTTTGATACAGTTTAATTTTTCAATAAATGTTAAAATACGGTGAGTGTATATAGTAAAAATTAGGAATGTATTATTATATAAAAATAATATATGTGATTTATCAATAAAAAACACTTATATCAATTAAAATAATTTATTTTAAGGTAATAACATTAATTTTCCAAACATATTAATATGTTTACAAAGCCTAAAGAAAATTTTATGACTTTCAGAAAAAATATTTATGAATAAAAGACTTTTTAATGTCCAAAATACTATAATGTAAGGGGGTTCAGTTCTTAATTTTGTAAAATTAAAAAACCCACACCTAAATTTTAAATACCATGGTTTTAAACCTTGGGAAGGCCAATGATTTTTTATTATTCCAAAAACTAATTCCCGAGGACTATGTTTATAAATTAATAAACAATTGCCCCTCACTTTCATTAAATAACCACCCTTCCTCATATCTCTCTGCACAAGCCATTGAACATGATTTCTCTCTCATTTTCCTACATAAGAATCTTTTGTAATTGATTTATATAGATAAAATTTTTGATCCTTATCTATATTTCTCTCTTATAATCGATCCTAAGAGTTTTTCTCAAGAAACTTAATAGTGTAAGGGTCCTCAAACATTATCTACATTTTTATTTTAATAGACTAAATTATAAGGAGAGTTTATTCGCAAGATTTTGGAAGGGATATAGCAAGGTTTGGGTTTGCACATATTTATCTTTATTTATATTTTGAAAATCCTTTAAATTTATTTACATTTACTTATATAGTTTTGTTATATTTTATTATTACAAATCAATGATTATTGTAAGAAATTGTCTTTGCCTATTATTATAATACCCTCACATGATATTATAATTCCAAAATATCTCCATATCATAATATTCAAGAGGATATTTTTCTATCATTACTATGGTATCCAACAATTTCATTCATTTTATTGATTAATAATAACCCCCCTATATGATTAAATTATCCCACTCTAATACATAATCTTCGAGTTTACTTTCAATTACATTGTGAATATCTTAAAATTCCTACTAGATTGATGGATATTTAACTAAATAGCCATGAAATTCCATTGATTATTGAAACATTCACAATCCAAATATGCATTACTTCTATATGGACAGGTAATTAATACTAATACATCTATATGTGAATGGTTTTATTGAACACAATGACATGTATTATTGGCCAAATGGTTTAATATAATGGATATATTAGACTTATTATGTGACTGGTGAGGCCCAAAATTATATATCCCCTTGATGCATCTGTAGGTATCATGTGACAAACTATTTTGGGTTATTTGGTGTATACTTTTACTATTATGTATGATGTCTTGGAACATGACATTGAAAGTATAGTTATGATGTATTGGTCTAGGTATTGATGGTATGATTAAGATTCCAAACATTATGCATTACATCACTATGAATTCATTTATTATTATCCATGTAATTATTTATTCCATTTATTATTTATTCCATATATTTATTATGCTCATTTTGAATCCATTTAATTATTTATTCCTATTTTATTTATTTATGATTTGATTATGATATAATAGCTTCCACTGTGTGCTACATCTTACTAAGCAACTGATCTCACCCCTTTATTTTGTTTCCCTTTTCCTTATGAAACCAAGAAGAGTTCGATGTGTTAACTAAGGATATGATAGGAAGGATAATAATTTTTTCATTGAATTTTTATGTTGTATTTTATGTTTTTAAATGTAACACAAGGATCAGGTATGTATTTAGTTTCCTAAGACATCTAAATTGTTATATCCCATGTAATGTAAGCTCTTGTATTCTGTACCAATGTAATAATATGACTACTGAATTTGGGTTATTAGATACATGGTTATTACAAGTGGATTCTGATTGATTAAATACACTTATTAAAATATTTTTATAGAAAATAAAAACTATTTGAAACCGCCGATGAAAATTATTTTCAATATATCACATTTAAAAAAAAAATCATTTTACAACTAACTATAAGAAAATAGTTTCTTTGTTTCACCTTTATAATTTTTTTATAAGAAATAATTATACTCATTTACTTTTCTAAAACTTCTAATTTTATAAAAATAGTTTATAACCTTATCTTGAAGTTTTCTTTTCAATTCGCTTTACAATAAGTAAAGTAAATTCATTATTTTTTTTTCATGAAAACAATATAATGAAACAACCAAAAACATTCTAAATGAAATAAATTTAGAATAGTAATTATTAATTATTGCTAATGAAGAACTCATGTACAACAACATAATTTTTCAAAGTATTGAAAACCATAAATAGTATTTCAATTAATAGAATAAAAATGACATGCTTATAATTTTGAATCATAATGATCTCTGTGGAACTCCACTAAACAAAAAAACAAGCGATATGTTTTGGTGTTAAATTCATTTAAAAATTATAACACTCATCATCTACAAAGAATTATTAGCAATATTTAGTTGTTAATTTTCATTAAAATTATACAAAACATCAGTAACTCGGAAGTAGATAACATGATCAAGAGTACAAAGTACTAATAAATATCAATAATATGTCACTAATAAGAGGATTATTATGTGAACTAACCTGGGAATATTTTGAGTTCTTATTAAAAAACACATATTTTGGCATTTACAGTTTTTAGCGCACCATGGTCAAATCAGTGCGACCTTGCCCCAATCACTGAGCAACTTCGTTCGGTTCACTGCATGACCTGTCCAATGTCCAATTAATTAAAATGAATGATCTAATAATAGAGAAATAAAATTAAAAATTTGATGATATAAAAATAAAACAAAAGAACGAGAGTGTGATAAAAAAATTAATGAATTGTTTTAATAATAATAATAATATTATTATTTGAGGATATTATTACCTATTATTGAGTATTATTAGCATTATTAAAATTAGTGATGATACTTAAGTTGTTTTATTTATTACTATCACTCTTGTTTTAGTTTATTATTATTGTTGTTGTTGTTATTATTATTATTATTAGTGCTAAGGATAATAATTTTATTAATTTAGTATTATTATTATTATTATTAATATAACTATTATCTTTATTATTAATAATAATATAAATATTATCTTTATTATTATTATTAATGGGATTGTCTTTAGTTTTATTTTTCTATTATTATTATTGTTAGTTTTATTTTATTTGTGTTAGGGTCCCCCCCATTTTTGGGCTGCACCTCCTCTTCCCCCTTGAGTCGTGTCACACCGCACTCCCCTCCCCATAGCTATCTATCGAACAGCCCTGCCTCCCCCGCTCGGACACGTCACACCCCTTGGAACCCCTTCCAATTGCACTGCCTGCTACCATTCCCTGGCATGCCATTGCACCTTCCTCCTGACTAGCTTACCACCCATCCCACATCCCCTTCTCATGGCCTCCGATGAACAACCTACGATCATCGGCCTCCCCGCCCCCGTCACGACCGCCACCGAAGTTTCCTCCTCCTAGTGTGCAACTCTAGAGAACCACCCACACATTGCTCCAAATGCACCCCCCTGACCGACCAACATCGCCTCAGCCTCCATGCTGCTTCTCCTAGACCTGTGTTTCCCTTTTTTTCCAGCAAGATTTTTGGCACGACGCATCTCCGGTGACACCCCCCATCCGGTTAAGTTATTATTTGAGTTTTGGTTTTTCAAGTGGGTATGAAGTCAGATTTTGGGGTTCTAACTTGAAGTTTTTGGTTCGAATTCATGATAGGTTGGTTGAGGTGCAGTTGGGGGGAAATGGTGATTTCACCCCTTTCTTCAGAAGATTATTGGTTCAAGGTAGGTGGTTCTGTGTTTAAACATTATTTAATGAATCAAATTTTTTGTTTAGTTAAATTATAATGTTCTTTGATTAATTATTTTTGGGTGAGGATTTGATTTTCTTGAAGTTTTCCATGTGTTATATTTTTTTGGTAGCATGTTCAACGGTGTGAGTGAATTCTTTGGATGAAAACTTGTATTTAGTCAATTGTTGGTGTTATAATAATATGTGTAGTTATATTTTACTTTTTTCAAGTGGTGTTAATCGTGTTTTCGATATGGTGTTGCATGTGCTTGGTCATAAGTGAAGGTGTTGTGTGGGTTGTGTAGGTTGTTTTTGTGAAAACCCACGTTTAACTATCTACTAGTGTTTTGTAAATTGTGCGTTTGTTTTGTGAAAATGTGAAAAGTGTGCGGTTTATGTCCTAGTGTAGAGTTCATAGTTTTTTTTTCAAAAAAAGAGTATTTGAGTATCCTTTGGTGTTTAAAGTCATGTGTCATATTATGAAATTGCTTAATAAAATGGTTAGTGTTTGTTTAATTGGGAAAATGGTCTTTTAATTGTGTAGTTTGGTTATTAATTGATGTGAGTGGTGTAGTTAGTATTATTGATGTGGTGTTGGGTGTGTTTGGTCATGAAGGAGGTCTGAGTTGGTTTTGTGTGTTAAGTCGTGTTATGTTTATTTTTAGAGAATTTGTTTACAAAAATTTAATATGTTTTAATAAGTAATCATTAACGATGAAAAAATTGTTTTAATTGAGTTGTGTAAAGTCTTTTGGTGTGCATACTATTTGAAATGTATTTTGTGTGTGTGAAAGTGTAGTGTTAGGTTTAGGTAACACCCTGTTTTTTTATTCATCTGAGTTTGACATGAAATGTGAAATTGGAACATCTTGATCACAAAAGGGGAAGCCTGAGTACTATGTGGGTGGACTAGATCTAGTGTGCCAGTGATAAGGAAGTGGCTCTGGCCGGGATTCACTTTTCTAGTTTGACGATTACAACACTAACTAATCTTTGGATGATGATTGAAGACCACTAGGTTAGGGATGTGTTTCCCTAGTAGTAGCTTGTGCATGAGAACGTATATTGTTGTGATTACTGTACCACTGTTCACCGAGACACGATGTTCTAGGGTCCCATTATTTTTGTTAGTACCTATAGGGCCTCTCCCACTTTTGGTTATCCTAGACTATTTTACACTTACCGTGAGCATACGGTGTAACATTTGAGTTTTATTGAAGGTTTGGGTTTTCTTAAAGGTAATGGCGTTTTCTTTTAATTTAAGTTGTTTTCTTTGAATTTTTTTTATAGAAACTATTTCTTTAAAATCATTCAAGATTTTGTGTCCTTTAATTTATTAAGCCTGCAAATATATTTTTCATTTTATGTCTATATATGGAACCTTTTTATTGGGTGGTATTCTACTGGGCATTTGTCTCACACCCAACATACACCTTTGGGTGTGTGTAGACTTTCTTTCTTGTGTATCTCAAGTTGAGGCATCGTTCTTAGTGACGGTGGTTCGGGTTGTCAATGGTTTTCTTGTGCAGGTCTGATGATGGTGGTTTGAATAGGTGGCTCCTCATGTTACATGAAGGTATATAGAGATTTGTTAGTTATCTTTTCATTACAATCTTCTTAGAGTTTTGGGTGGAGTTGTAAACTTTAAGTTTGGTCTAATGTTAAGGGCTTGTTTGGTTATGTTTTTCCAACTTTTGTTTATTTATCTTGTTTGTTGTTTTCTATCTTTTTTTTTCAGGTAAACCATTACCACATGTTATGTTTGATACCCAGACACTTGTTCCAGCCCGTGGGGATCAGGAACACCTTTCAGGCCTTGTCACGGACCGGGTCGTTCTCCAGGTCAGATGGCGACCTGGCTTGGTTTGTGACAATTAGGCTTGTTTATGGGTTGCTTCTCGAGTCCGAATTCTTCTATATCCTATCTAAGAAAAGAAAAATTCTAATTAAACCAAAATATCTTTGATACCAATTTTTATAAATTCTAGCTCAGATACCCAAATAGTGCCCATTCTATGATTCTATAACCCCAAGAACGTTCCACAGTCCTTAGGTGTTGGAAATTGAAACTGTGGGCATTAGTTTTCTGTTAGGGAAAAAATTTTCCACATTGATTAAAATAATAATTCATGAATGTATTATCCAAAGGAATCAAAAGACTTATCTATGTGTTGGATATTCCCAAGAAAATAAACAAATAAACTATAATAACCCAATAATAATAAAATAGAAACAATGAAAACAATATATGAATTCAGCCAAAACAAAAAATTAGTTTACCATAAGAGATACCTAAATAGTCATGTTCAATTGGATATACTCAACACAAATAACTAGAATAAGTGATATTTTAACAATACTCCTGCCAAACATGGCCTCCATATTTAATACCCCGTGGATTCTGAATATATAGACCCATACCAGCTTCTATATTTCCAACACAACATCAAATAACCATCTATGTACCTTCCTGTACATGAAATATAGTGACCCGACTTTTTTCATACACGACTATTACAATATTTTTAAGAAAAATAACATAATAGTAATATCATGATCAATAGGTTTAGTATCTTGGGAAAATTATGTTCATACATCACTTATACATAATAAAACATAAATATTATTTAATTCCTTATTATTTATACTCCTAAAATCTATAATATTGTCCTTAGTATATGTATTTACCTGAGGATATACATCAAATACAAGGATGAGTTAAAATCCTATAAGGGGTAGAATACCAAAAAATGGATAAGAGACATAAATAAATAGTATATAGGTGAGAATAATGATAATAATAATATAATAAGCATGGGATCATCATCATAAGTATTAGGGAATCATTTGAAAAAGTTATCAAATGTGGGATATGCATAATAACGAAACATCATAACATAGTGGCTAAAAATACAACACATAGTTATGAAAAAATGTAGTATCATGTTCACTTGTAACATAATGTGCATACATTCTAACATCATAATTGTACAAAAAATATAGTATCATGTTTATTAATAATACATATAATCTCATGAGATATATCATATTACCCAATTCATTAGAGGTTAATATAATTTTGGTCACACCTATCACATCATAAAATGTTCATAATATGCATGCCACATGTAAAGGAAACAAATAAAAATCATAGTAATAGTATAAAATCATGTAAATGAATTGGTTTCATAAGGATTTCATTAATAATTCATTAAAGAATAAAATCTGGAGCTCCCAAATGAATAAGGGAGATAAAAGTTTGGCCTAAAATATCATTTTTATTTGAATAATAAATATCGTAGTATGAGTTAAAGAGATGATTTGGAAAATAAATTCCTTTTTGATAATTCATTGAAATTGGCTTAGAAATCATTTAATAAGGTAGAAACATTTATATCCACAAAAATTGAAGAGAAAGAATAGTAAAAGGACATATTTAGTACATTATAGGAATATCTATACCAATTTTAACATGAAATAGGTGATAACCCAAAAGGGAGGGAGTTGGGTTCGAGAATCCACTTACCAGAAATCCAAAGTTATTATATCTCTTTTACACCTAATGTATAATAATATTTGGTTTATTAAAACATTGAACCAGAAGTGAATTATTTTCATTTTTTCACTGTATCAATTATAATAATTGGATTATATTTCTTAATTCCCATAGTTAAAGGTGAAACATGTCGATATAATATTTTCCTTAAAATGTCCCATCTTGCTTTTATTTAATGATCTTTCTTAATTTATATTTATAAATTATTAATATAAAATCTATAATATAATAAATAAATATATTTATGCATTTATATGCTTTAAATATTTTATTATAATGGTTGTGATAGTAAGAGAATTCACAACGTCCTCATGGGAGGTTAACCAACCATTGATGAGACATTGTCAAAATAGGCGAAAGGGAAGTATGAAATATAAATACATCATAAATTTTGTCATTAAAATATATTAAATAATTAATATAATTTTTACATAATACTGAATTAATATTTTAATATTTGGGTTTGAATGGAATATAGAAAAAGTAGAAAATGAGGAAAGTGTGAAGAAATGTTGATGAAAAGTTACAATCTTCTCTATGATGTTTCTTTTCCATGACACTAAAATGATTTAATTATTAAATCTGAATGAAATTAGAAAATCCCTAAGGACTATAAGGAGATTAATAGAGGTAATTTAGGCATAAAATTCAATTTGGTAAATTTAATGTAATTAGTCATCCCAGGGAGGGATGAGGGTTTATTTATACTTGAGGAGAGTGGAATTTTAATGATAAAATACTGTACCCAATATATACCTTTTAATAGTAATATTTTTGACGTTAAGAAATA
Organism: Viscum album; assembly: GCA_963277665.1. Taxonomy (NCBI): domain Eukaryota; kingdom Viridiplantae; phylum Streptophyta; class Magnoliopsida; order Santalales; family Viscaceae; genus Viscum; species Viscum album. Next base: position 1,569,849,820 of record OY728148.1, on the reverse strand, counting down.
TATTTAAATAAAATATCATGATATTAGGACTTTAAAACACTTTATAATTAAAATTTATTAGTTTAATCAATATGAATGGATAAAAATGAAAAAATGTTTATTTAAAGGGACACTTTAGACTTTTAGAATTTGGAAATTACTTTTTAGGTTTATAAATTAATTTTAATGTTTTTAAATAAACCATTTAAATTATTAGATTGATTTAGGTTTGAGATGAACAATTTAATATTTACTAAGTCATTATTACATGATTATTATGTCAAAAAACATGCGGTACTTGAAATTTTTATTTTTTACTATTCAAATAAAAATTGTTGTTTCCGAGGAAATTTTAAAAATTTACCCTTAAGAAATTTATACGTGTTGATTCTAAAAATTATATTCAGTTTATAAAGATTATTTTCTAACATAAGTAGTTTTAAATTTTAATATGAAAATTATGATTTTTATGAAATATATTAAAATATAATCTATTAAGAAATTACTTATAATTAATTTGAGTTTTTAATATTGTTATTTAATTCATGGAATTAAAATAATTATGTTTTTTTAAATTAATCATGATAAATTTTATTTATATTACATTTTATTATTTTGATGTCAAATTACTATTCCAACGGCCAAGTTACTATTTATAAAAGTTACATTACTATTAAAACAATTATATTACCTCCTATAAATAACTCTTCATACCTTCATATAACATTTATGAAAATTCCTCCTAAGGATCTATATTTTCATTTTCTAAAATGTGAATCTGTTGACTAATAGTTTGTTTTTTTTATAGTGTTTTTTATGGGAGAGATAATTCTAGGAGATTGAGATGATCTATATTTTACCATTCAACCTTTTCTATTTTATATTTTTTTGTCCAACTATAATATTATGAATTTTCATGGGTTTAATTTTTGATTAATGTAATGATCTCTATTAATTAAATAATTTTGTTTTTCATTTTTATATGTTATGTATGTGTGAAATACCATATATTATAATATAATACAAATTTATTTAGGAAATAAATGTTACTTATAATGTCTATTTTGTAACATTATTACCCCATTTATAAATCTTATCCTTAAAATTTCAACTCATATTCTTGGATGAGAATAGATGAGGGTATTTTTGTTTCATTTTTTCCTCTAGTTCCCATGTTACCTCTTCATATTTATGGTTCTTAAAAAACACATTTATAAGGAGAGCTTTATTATTTCATAGAAGGTTTTCTCTATAATCTAATATCTTCATCGTTTTCTCCTCACCATAGATGTCATGGTCCAGTTGTACCAACTTGAGATTCAATATATGTGAGGGATCAGGTATATACTTCCTTAGGAGATGTATTGACATAATTTTTTCCTTATAAGACTTTGAAAGTTTTCTATATATACTTCTAGATATAGGTTCTAAGACAACGTGTGATTATGAGGTATGGTGTGCCCAAGATTAATTTTATAATAATGTTAAATATATTTTATATTAAGAACACACAATAACTCAAAGAGAATGGATCAGAAATCTAAGACCACAGTTGGGTCCGAAACATGGTGTTTACACTAGGTGTGGCAAAAAATGAGTCAGCTTGGGAAGTTTGGACCCCTCACTCATTGGTAGTATGTTAAGTGGATTAAATTAATTGATTAAGTTAATTAATTGATTTATTTGAAATAACTTGAAAATTTATAAAGGTATCACCATGGAAAACTTCCTATAGTTGGGTCATATTCCTAGGAAGTTTCCAAAAACTCCCCTCCTTCCTCCATTGCAAAATCACACTCGAAGATGATGGGTCTCTTTATCTAGGATAATTGAATCATGAAGAATGAAAAATATATTCCTTATTCATTGGAGAACATATCCTTCATCAGGGAGCGATCCAATCTTGAGGTAGGACTCGTCAATTGGTGTTTTTTCCGTTGATTAAATTATTGAGTAGATCATTTGTTTTTCTTTGATCTGTGCCCTTTTTGCAGCCTTTGTATGATCCTAAGTATTGAAATGTAATTTTATTAGAGTTTTTTATCTATCCCCAAATGTCCATTGTTGATCTTTTTCCAAGAATTCTCATCCAATGATGTTTAAACCTTGGTTTTGGTTTCTTTTCTCCCTGATTATCTTCACATTCTTCACTTGTGGGATCCTCATAGTCCCGGTTCGACTTTTCATTTTGGTACCAAGCTCAATAGGGCCCCTAGATTCTTGGTGGATCAGTGAAATGAGAACAAAATGATGAATTGAGCATAGATCTGTGAATCTTTTGAGACAAGGATGATCTATTATATGGTCTGAGGCCGTATCATCAAGGGTTAAGGCTATGGGAGAGTGTTGAAGAACTAAAAAACACTTCTTAGTGAACACATCCAATTTTTGGTGAACGAAGACTGAAAAGATTGAATCTAGACCATATCCACTCATCTCGAAAGGATTCAAGGTGAGATCTATGAAAAAGAAGCTGAAATGGTTAAATATACCACACAAATCATGGATCTTTATTTCTATGAAAATACTGACTACAAACCATGCTCCAGGATGAACTCATGACGTGTAGACTCCCTCAGCGGTGGCACTAGTGTTTAGAAATAGTTAAGAATGACACGACATGTATTTTTCCCTCACACATTATGTATCCGTTCCCTATTTAGACAATTTGTGTGATGGGTCACATGGACGTGAATCCATGTAGAAGTACACAACCTAGAGCACACCATGTTCTAAATTACATGGACACAACCAGTAGACATGGATAAAGTTCTGGTTAGCTTGGAAACTCCATGTAGTCCACATAAACGGTGTATACTAATAAAGGACAAGGTTCCGTGTACCGTCCAGGGACATGGCTAGGATGTAAAGTGGGGCCACACACTGTATGGGACCCCTCACATACTGTGTACCTCATAGTTCCTTTTTCAGATACTTCAACCTTCCATGTCTTTTTCATTTGAACTCATATTTTGGCATGTGGGCAACCTATCCTTAGTGTTTTTATGCATAGAACTTTATAGTTCCCTTAGTTTTAGATTTTGAGATATGATGTGAAATGGTCCAGGAACGACACCTTCTAAGGTGACTCCAATGATGGTATATATTAGGTAAGATCACCAAATGTTTACTCCTAAGTAGAACCCTACAGCTGGGTGGGGCATGCATCCTTGATGGATTTTGGAGTGGAATCCTCCAGCTGGGTTGGGAATGGGTGCTCTACATACTCCTAAGTGGAACCCTACAGCTAGGCTAGGCATGTACCCTCAACAACTATTAGAGTGGAACTCTCTAGCTAGGATAGGCATGAATCCTTAAATACCTAAGTGGAACCCTTATATGGTATCATGGAATATGTACTCATTGACTTAGAGTGGAACCCTCTAGCTAGGGTGGGCATGTTTCGTTGACCATCAGTGTGAAACATCCTGCTGGGAAGGGCATGAGTCCTCCATCAACTATCAGAGCAGAGCCCTCCAATTATAACAGGGCATGTGTCTTATTTCTAAAAATTGTGGCCCCTAAACAATGTGGAACAATGACGATATTTTGTTTGATGTAGATTTAGACTCACGAGGAAGATGATCACTTTCCCCACTGAGACAATTTTTTATAACATGACCAAAACTGTGCAGGTGAGTCAATGCCACCCAAAGTAGATATTATCAAGGTGTGGTGACTGAGTTCCTTAAACTTGTGTGAACATGGAATATGTGTGGGATTATGGGCATCATTGTTGGAGCTTTGAAACTGTTGTATACTCCTCTTCTTGAGTTGAGTTATAAGATGAAGACACCCTTACTCTCTCATTTGGGATTCTTTGACTGAGCACATATATATAATTTATTCTATATCCACCCCTTGGATTTGGGTTCCCTCCTTATAGGAGAGGTGATGATGCATGACGTATTACATGTGATTTCTATGTTTATCATCTCATGGTTGTATGAGAATTATCTCCTATTATTGGTGATGAAATATTGATGGGTAGTTCATATACTCATTGTGTTTATCCCCTTGTGTTTAGATGAGATTACATTCAATATTTTTGGGTTAATCTATACTATTTCACTATACCTTATATATATATATATGCTATATTTACCTTCTATTTTATCTTTTACTACACCCCTAAGCTTTCGTGATGCTTTATTGGGTATGTTTAGACTCACCCCTACATGGGATTTGTTTGCACATTTGGTGTGTTATGAAGATGATTGATAGGCCGATTGTGACTTTAGAGGAGCTCATGGATACTAGATGATTAGACCGTGTATAATGGTCATATCTTGTGATTCAGGAGTGAGTCTCTCTTTCAACTATTTACTTTTCTGATTTTCTTTCTGGTTGGGACAAATTTCTAGTTGGGTGTGTATTTTTTTCCTATACTTTTCAGTTTACACTACCGTACCTTTGTATTATCTAGAGGTTCTTGCATGAATTTTTATTTTATAGCAGTTTTTCATATTTTATTTTTTCCCTATGAACTTTTTCATTGATTTGGATATGTGTGTGAGTGTTAATGTACTTAGGAAAAGGAATCCCCAAGGTAGTTATTCCTTCGATGCTTGTCGCCACCCCTGTCCTATGAAGGCATGCTTGGAGTAGTTGCAACTTGAGCCTCGACATGGGTCAGTTCATGAAGGATTGGTATGAGAGAAAGTTTATTCCTTGGGATTTTTTCTAGAAATATCCCCTTAAATAGTATTGGTTGGGTTTATGGAAATAATGTCAATGTTTCTCAAGTGCAATTCTCAGGCCAGGGAATTCAGTGATGGTGTAGTGACCGACATAGCCATTCAACAGGACCTTGACTACCTGCTTTTCGACACGACATTCCGAGATATTTGTTTCAGGATTAATGGTACATGAAACATATAGGATTGAGTGTTTGACTATATTTATTGATTAATATCCCCATTGTTGTTTATATATATATATATTTTCTCCTCTGACCGTGGTACTCCTTGAGATCTTTTAGGATTCCCGTGATGATAGCCATCTAGGATACTAGATCTGGTTTGTGATGATGATCAGATAAATGACGAGGCTTCAGTTCAGGGTTCATCCCATGACCCCTTCCTCTAGGTTGGAAGGTAACAACACCTCCACCTATTGAGAAGAATATCATCCCTGTAGAGAAGGCTGAGGACGTGCGCAAGATTGGCGTACTCTGTGAGTTCCATTTTCAGAGACTGTTGAGGTTCCATAGTGAGATAGATCCTCAGGAAGTAGAGGATTTTCTAGAGTTAGTGGTCTATATCTTTATGTATTTTCAAACCCTGACAGACCAAGTTGTGGAATTGGCATCCATTCTTTTCCACAAAGCAACTGGATATTGGTGGGGCCTTTTAATGTAGATGCACGATGAGTCATAACTCACATGGGATATATTCTAGTACCTATTTCATGAGGATTACTACCCCACCTTCTTATAATCAGTTTGGATCTAGGAGCTTATAGACCTTAATCTGAGAGTGATGATGTTGGATGAGTACATGCTGAGGTTCATAGACCTTACACATTACTCCCTTGACATGATTTGTGATGACTACATGTGATGAAAAAAGTTTGATAAGGGAATCCATAGAGATATCCAATCCAATATTGTGACCTTGTGCATCCCAACCTATTATTAGTTTAAAGAGTGGTAACTTATGATAGAGAGATTTCTATTTAATGGATTCCAGATAGTTAGAGATGGAAGTGGGTGTCACATCATCGAGTCTTCTGTAGCAGCTAACAGATACTAGGCACCAGTATATTGGTGTAGGAGATCCTTCCATGATCAGACTCAGGTGCATGGTCAGAGGCAGCATGGAGCACCAGGGAAACTTAGTGAGGGGTGGTGTTTTACTTCTTATGGGAGTTACACATGGAACAAGACTGCCCGAATAAGCGTGTCGATGAGCATAGGTAGATAGATGATGGATCAACATGGAAGAGGCATCACCATGATCAGGGATCTCCCATGAAAGGACATGGAGGTCCCTAGGAAGAGGACTTAGAATAGGATAAGGTGGAGTTATGGGTGGTGGATTCCGTTATAAGGTCCTTCCACCAGCACCACTAGAAATCCCATATAAGGATTAGGGATATGGAATCTAGGGTCACTCACAACTACAGGATTTGGATGTCTATTACCCTGTAGAAAACAAGATGATCAAAAGTACAATCTATGATTATTTTTCTCTTGTTCCAGTATTATTAGATATATTTTAGAGTCATTACTTCATATCTATACTCTTGGTGTGAGAGCTAGTGCTCCCAGTTGTGGCACTAGCATAAAAAATTTTCTTGAGGTTCATACATGGAATGCTTCTTCTGTATCTTTCTTCTAATGACAATGCAATATATCATTTGGTGGATAGATGTTAAAATGAGACCTTTTGGTCATCACGATGTAACCCTATGATTTCATATTTTGTATGGATTAAATTTCCATGGTCCGATCCAAGATTGGTTGTCACTACAGACTAGTCAGGTGCCTACACATTGATACACTAGTACAAAAACTATTTTTAACATTGCCTTTTTTCACATCGGTTTTTAGAATCAATTTGAAAATCTATAAAAATTTATTTTTCACATTAGTTATTATATAAACTTTGTGAAAATCCATTTTCACTGATTTTTCACATTGGTTATATAAGAACTGACGTGAAAAAGCCATTTTCTATGACATTTCAGTTCTAAATAACCAACATGAAAAATCAAATTTCGTGACTTTTTCACATTATTTATTTAATAAATAACATTAAAAATGTTTAAAAACATCTAGTTCATTTCCCAAGATTTGATTTTACAGGTCCCTGATCTCAAACAGAGTTACAGATCAAAAGTTATGGTCATTAGAAGTTGATTATCACTAAACGAATTCTTATAAAAGGCCAATTTATGAAGGCCATAACTTTTGATATATAACTCTGTTTGAGCCCTGTGAATTGTCAAATCAAATCTTGGAAAATTAAATACATGTTTGTTAAAAACTTTTATATAGGTTATTTAATAACCGGTGAGAAAAATACCTTTTAATGTAGGTTAATAAATAACTGATGTGAAAAAGTCATGAAAATTGATTTTTCACATCAGTTATTTAATAACCGACGTGAAAAAGTGATGAAAATTGATTTTTCATGTTTGTTATATAAGAAAAGACATGAAAAATCAGTAAATTTTTTCATATATTTTCATGATGGTTATCATAAAACCTACGTGAAAGATAATTTTAATATCTCACAAATGCAAAATTTTAATTGTTTACACCGCGACATTGAAATTTCCAATTACCACCTAATTTTTTTTAATACTGTGTTTTATTTTATCATATAAATTATCTGTTTTCATGATAAAAATATCCTAATTTAATGATATTTTATTTCAACCATCATCTTTCCCCCAAATCTACTTGTTTGATCATCAACATGAATCAATTATTTCTTCATTCCGTGATCTCGTCATGATATTTGTAATTATTTATCCATGATTTATGGTTTTTATGATTTGTTTTCATAATTAATATATCATATTATGATCATTTCTTTCAACCACCATTGTTCCACCGAATCTAATTATTTTATATTCCACGTGAATCCACTATTTCTTCTTTCTACGATCTCATCAAGGTATTTGTATTTATTTTTCAATGATTTATAATTTTTATGAGTAGTTTTCTTAATTGATATACCATTTCATGATTATTATTTTATTATAATGATGGATAATGTTTTATATCTTGGTAAAACTACAAATCCTCATTCATATTCAAAAATTCCTTCTAAGATGAAGCTACGGTTGGATCATTTGATCTTTTGTCAAAAAAATATATCAAACTTCTAATGGTCATAACTTTTGATCCATAACTCCATTTGAGTTCTACGACCTGTCAAATATAAGATTAGGAAATTATTTACAAGATGGTAATTATTTTACATAGGTTATTTAAAAACTCTCATGAAAAATACCTTTTAACGTCGATTATTAAATAACCAACGTTAAAAATGACTTTTAACATTGGTTTTTTTGAAAACCGATGTAAAAAATTGAGTTTAACATCATTTCCAGATGGTCTTTCACGTTAGTTTTTTAAAAACTGATGTTAAAAACCATGAAACCCCATTTTTACATATTTATTAAATAAACGGTTTAAAAATAATATTTTTAATGTCTCTCACAATAACGTCACCTCAAGACTGGCGTTAAAAAGATAAAAAACTGACATAAAAAATGTTTTTGTACTAGTGATGAGACAATATTCTAATTTTATGGAAAAAGAGATCGCATGGTAGGGAATGTGGGTTATATGAGAATGAGGTTTCATCCTATCACCCATTAGTTAGAGAGTGCATGCCTTGGTCCAACAGGATCATCAGGAATCTGGGATCCTTTAGTTGTGGAGGATTATATGGACATCTTCCCTAAAGATGTTTTGGGGATACATTCGAGTCGGAAGATAGAGTTTTGTATTGAATTGAATCTAAACACCACTTTGATATCTTATGTGGCATATCAGATGGAACCTACCGACCTCCAAGAGCTATGATTGTAGTTGAATGACCTTCATGATAAAGATTTCATCATACCCAATGTGTCCCCTGGGCGGATCTAGTATTGTTTGTGAAAATGTAGCTGAGATATTACAACTTTTCATGGATTATCATCACCTAAACCAGTCCATGATAAAGAAAAAGTACCCATTTATGAGGACTGATGACATCTTTTATTAGTTGTGTGGCATGAGATAGTTCTCAAAGATTGATCTTATGTTTGGATACCACCATTTGAGGGTTTGTGAGGCTGATATTACTTAGTTGGCATGCTTATTTTACTATAAACACTATCAGTTTCTAGTGATACCCTTTGGTGTGAGGAATTCCCCCACCATGTTTATGCATTTTATGAACCAGGTCTTCCAGCTATACTTGAACTAGTTTTTTGTTTCCTTCATTGATGACAAGCTCTTTTACTCTGCATCAGAGGATGAGCATATAGATCACTTGATAATGATTCTTTAATTGCTTTGAGAGCACTGGATTTATGTAAATCTCTCAAAGTTCTAGTTCTAGATTCATGAAGTTTACTTCCTAGGGCATGTCATTTATGAGCTTGGTTTAGTTGTGGATTCATTAAAGATTGAAGAAGTGAATTCTTGTGATCCACCCAAGAACGTGTTAGAGGTACTAAGCTTCCTTGGCATGGCTGGGTGCTAAAGAAGTTTTGTGGGAGACTTCTCGAGAATCGTATCCCCTTTGACTTCCCTGACATGAAAAGTGTAGTCGTTTACCTGGTCTGAGTAGTGCCATAGGTCCTTTTAGGAGTTGAGTCTGAGGATGGTGAGTGATACAATGTTGAGACAACCAGATGAGGCCATGTAGTTCATAGTGTATTTTTATTCCTTAAGAGATGGGATCGGTTGTGTATCGATGAAACAGTAGGAAATTGTTGCATACGGGTCAATGAAGTTGATAACCCATGTACAGAACTATGTGAATCATAAACGAGATCTTGTAGTGGTAGTATTTTACCTAAGGTTGTGGGGACACTACCTTTTGGGAGAGCACTTTGTGGTTTACTCAGACCACTAGAGTCCTAGGTACATCTTCACTCAGAGAGACCTGAACATGAGGTAATGATACTAGTTTGAATTCCTATAGAACTTTTACTTAGAGATATTATATACTCTAGGTAATGGAAATTTTGTAGTATATGACCTTATTATGAAGTAATAGACTTTACTTATATAGGAAGCTTCAGATTAGTTGGACTCCCTATGGCTGCCCCTAGTAGAGCAGGAGGGTACAAATCTTCTTTAGTTAATGGTGTTGACTCCTTCACTTCTCAAGCATGTGAGAGAGTCCCAGTAGGGAGACATCAAATATGAGGTATTTCATGATCATATATCCACATGCGAATCACTAGATTGATATTCTAAAGGGGGGAATTATTTTATATTGTTCTAAGGGAAAACAATGGTTCCCATCACATTGCAAGAAATGTGATGTGGGAGTTCCATACTTATCCTCTATCTTTACATCCCAGTGTGGAGAAGATATATAGATAAATTCAACAATAGTTTTTGTGGTTTGGAAATAGACAAAGCATAGCTGATTTTGTCTCTCTATTCTTTACCTATCATTAGGTAAATGTTGAGCAATGAGTTTTGGAAGGTTTTTACTACCTCTTGAGATATCATAGTGGAATTGGGATGACATATTCATGGACTTTGTCATAAGGATTCCATGCATAGAGAATTTCCATGACACCATCTGGGTGATAGTTGACCAAATCATGAATCTGTCACACTTTCTTACTAAAAGGACCAGATTTTGGTAGAGGGTTTGGGGTAGCTGTATTTATGGGAGATCATTCCACTTCATGTGGTTCCCTCAATGATTTTCTTCAATAATGATGCGTGGTTTACATCACAATTGTGGAGAATACTACATGAGGAATTTGGTAGCCAATTATGGATAAGTACAACATTTCACCCCTATACTGATGGGAATATCGATCGCACAATCTAGGTGCTAGAGGATATATTGAGGGCCTGCATGTTGGGATTTGGCTAGAGTTGGGAGGATCACCTACCCTTGATAGAGTTCACATACAAAAATATCCACCACTCTACCATTGACATGGAACCTTTTGAGGCCCTATATAGGAGACCTTGTAGGTCAGCCTTGTGCTGGACAAAGATTGGGGAGTCATATCTTATGGGCCTAGAGTTGGTGTAGGTGACAACAGAGAAATTTCATATCATCCATGAGTGGATGAGAATGACCTAGAGAGGAAATAAATCTTACACAGATCACCATCACAGGACCTTTGAATTTGAGTAGGGAGACCATGTTTTGTTAAGAGTCTCCCCACAATAAGGACTGCATAGGTTTGACTGAAAAGGGAAGCTATCCCCAAGGTTCATTAGTCCGTTCGAGATCATGTAGAGGGTTGGAAAGTATTCTAACCACCTCACCCTACCCCATAGCTGGATTAGGTGCATGATGTCTTCCACATGTTGTCACTGCGGAGATATGTGCATGACCCTGCACAATTCATTGACTGAGGTGAGATGGACATCAAGGATGGAACCACCTTTATATAGCACCCAATGTCAATCGAGGATTGATAGGAGTGGACCCTACATTGATTTACCATACCTTTTTTTTACATACTATGTATATATATAAATTTTCAGAAGTGTTCTTAAAAGAATGAGAGCCAAGCGAGGGATCAATATCCTGAGTTTTTTTCCTAGTTTTTCATTTTATGGATTGAAATATTGAAGAAGGGAATGATATAGAGTTCTGATTTTTTCCTTGTAAGATATTTAAATATTTTTATATATATTTCCAAAGTTAGCCATTGAGATTACATGTGATTCCAAGGCCCAGTGTTCCCGAAATTAATTTTATATTAATATTAAATATATTTTATATTTCACATACAAGTTACCTAAAATAAAATTGGATAACCCTTAAACAGTTGATCAAATCAGAAATCTGAGACCACATTTGGGTCCGAAACACGGTGTTTACCCTGTGTGTGACCTAAAGTGAGTTGGTATGGGATGTTCAGACTCCTTTCTCATTGGCGATACATTTAGTGGGTTAAATTAATTTATTTTTCATAACTTGAAAAGTTATTAATGTATCACTGTGGAAAAATTCTGAGGGTTGGTTCATAATCTTGGGAATTTTACAAAATCTCTCCTTCATTCCTCCATTGGAAAATCAGGCCAGACAATAATGAATCTCTGGATCAAGGAAAATTGAAGCATGAAAAATGAAACAGATATTTATTCATTGTTGGCAAACAAATCCTTCATTAGTGAGTGATAAAATCTTGAGGTAGGACTCATCAATTATTGTTTTTAGACCATTGATTAAATGATTGTGTAGATCGTTTGTTATTCTTCGATCGTCACCCTTATTGAAGCCTTCAAATGATCCTAAGCATTGAAATATAATTTTATTGGAGTTGTTTATACAACCCCAGATGCCCATTATTGATCATTGGCTAAGATATCTTGGAAAATGATGTTTAAAACTTTTTTTCTTTTCTCCCCATTTACCTTTGAGTTCTTCACTAGTTGGATTCCTACAGTCCAGGTTCAACTTTTTCCAGGAAGTACCAAGCTCAATTGGGCCCCCATATTCACAGTGGATCAGTGAAACAAGAACAAAATTATGAATCAAACATAGATATGAGTATATTGAAATATGGGGATGATTGATTTGATGGTTTGGGGTTAGATATTAAAGGGTTGAGGCCACAAGAGTGTGCAGAATGAATGCTGGAACCCTTCTCGGTGAATGGAAATGATTTATGATGAACAAAAAATAACCAGCTCAAAACTCTACTAGATCTACTCATCTCAAAAGGTTTCAAGGTGATATATGTAGAGAAATGAGGTGAAATTGACATATCTACCATGTGGATCATAGATTTAACTTTCTTTAAAAACACTGACTACACACCTTATTCTAGGATGAACACACGACGTGAAACCTCTCTCAATAGTGGTGCTAGGTTTTGGGAAAAGTTAAGGATGTCACAATGTGTATTCATCCCTCACATGCTGTGTATCCATTCCTCACTTGGAAAAACCGTGTTAAGGATCACACAAGTGGGAAGATGTGTGGAAGTTCACAACCTAGATCACACCACATTCTAAAGTACACATACATGACTAATAGACAAGACCTGGGTCCTAGTTATCCTGAACATGCTATGTAGTCCACCTGCACAACATGTAATTCTACACATATAGGGTTCTGTATACTCTCTAGGGACACGTACAGGCTGTGGAGTGAAGACACATGCCATGTGGGACCCCTCACACATAGTGTACCTCAAAATTCTGTTTTCGGAAACTTCAAAATTCCATATCTCATTCTTTTGAACTCATATTTCGACTCACGAGCAGCCTATACTAAGTTTGTTTCCAGGTAGAATGTTATAGTTCCCTCATTTTTGGATTTAAATATATGATGTGAAATGTTCTGGGTTTGAAACCTTTTGAGGTGACTTCGATGATGATAGTGATCCGCCGGGATCACCAGATTCTTACTCTTGAGTGGAACCCTTCAACTTGGCTGGGCATGGGTCCTCGATGGATTCTAGAGTGGAATCCTCCATCCAAATTGGGAATGGGTCCCCTAAAGAATCTCAAGTAGAACCCTCTAGTTGGGCTGTGCATCAGTCCTCAACAACTATTAGAGTGGAACCATCCATCTGGGTTGGGAATGGGTCCTCAAATTCCCTAGTGGAACCCTCCTGTGGTATCAGGGAATGGGTCCTCATTGACTTAGAGTGGAACCCTCCATATATTCTAGTCCTGGGTCCTTGACCATCGAAGTGGAACCCTTTTGTTGGGAAGTTCATGGGTCCTCCATCAACTATAAGAGTAGAACCCTCCCGTTGTACCTCTACATGGGTCCTCTATCTTGAAATTATGGCCCCTAGACTATGAAAAATATTGAATAGACATGGTTTTATGTAAATTTGAAATCACAAGGAAGGGTAATGATTTTACCATCAAGACTAATTTTTGGGACACAACCAAAATCATGTGGGTGAGGCAGTGCCGCCCAAAAAGGATAATATCAAGGTGTGTCGATTGTGTTCCTTAGACTTGTGTGTTCGGGGAAGATACATGGGATGCTGGGAGTAATTATTGGACCTTTAGAACTATTTTATGCTCTTATTGTTTGGGTACATATTATATGGAGATCCCCTTAGTCTCTCGTTTGGGTTTTTTGACTGATCATATATGCACAAAATTTATTCTGTATCCGCCCCTTGGATTTGGATTCTATCCTTCCAGGAGAGTCGAATATGCATTGTTTATGAAATGTGTTTCCATGTCTATATTCTCATGGTTGTATGAGATTACTCTCCAACTATAGCTAGATAAGGCTCGGTGGGTAGTTCATCTACTCACCGTGTTTATCCCCTTGCGTTTGTATGAGCTTACTTTCAGATTTTGGGTCATCCTATTGGGTATGTTTATACTCACCCCTACATGGGATTTTCCCGCACCTCTCGAGTCTTATGAAGAAGACTAATAGGTCGACCGTGACTTCAGAGGAGCTTAGGGATATTAGGTGCTTATACCACATATGATAGTCATATCTTAGGATTAAGGATCTGTGCTCTCTTTCATTCATTTAATTTTCTAGCTTTGTATTAGGTTGGGACACATTTCTGGTTTAACATGTATTTTTCCCCTTTACTTTTAGGTTTTCATGACTGTACCTTTGTACTTTCTAGTGGATCATGAATGCTTGGTTTTTTATTACAGTGTTGCATCTTTTATTCTTTCCCTATACATTTTTTCACTGAGTTTGATGTGTGTGTGTATAGGTATGTAGAAAAAGGCCTCCCCTAGTTAGATAGGCCTTCTAACTTATCGCCACCACACTTGAATTTGGATACAGTCTTGGGGTAGTTACAGCTCAAGACCCGACATTGGTTGGGTTGTGAAAGGAGAGGTACATAGAACATATCATGTACTTTATACATGTATAATGAAAGTGACATCCAATAGTCCAACAATCATATGCGATCCAAGATCTCAAAGGGTCCAATGTACCTAAGAATAATATTTACATTCTTTTTAAACCACATAACTCTCTTCCATGGTGATATTTTAAGGAATGATTTTCCTCAAACTTCAAACTCTAAGTCCTATTGATGGTTGAAAACATTTCTCTTCTACCGACTCTAAGAAAAGTTTATATGCTATTGAATGGCTTGAGACTTATTTTCTATTTCTTTCACAAGATCAGGTCAATGTATCTTCTGTTCAAAAACTTTATCCCAAAATGTGTGTGTCCAACATCACTTCCCATATATAGAGTTATATAGAGCCATTTGAAAACTCAACTTGAAGATATTTTCATATGAGAACTAAACTAATGTGATATTTTGATCCCATACTCCTTTAAATTCCATTGATCAGACTCTCAATGTATCTTCAAGTGTCTTAATGGTACTTTTAGATTATCCATCTGTTTGGGGGTGATAGTTTGTAATAAAATTCAATTCAATATTCATATAAAGTTGAATAATTTTCAAAAATTTAGAGGTGAAACTTGGAACATGATCATAAATGATGGAAATTGGGGCCCATTACACATCATAACTTCCTTTATGTATATATTGGTAAGTTTTTAAATTGAGAAATATTTTCTAATAATAATGAAGTGGTAGTTCTTTATAAGTCAATCTACCGCAACCCATATCACATTTCTTCCTTTGGATATCTTGGAGAAACCAGTGACAAAGTCTATGGTGATGTTATCACATTTCCATGTGGATATGGGAAATAGTTTCATCATCCCCTTGGACTTATGTCACTTTGATTTAACTCACTGATATACCAATAAATTTGAGGTGTACTTATAAATTTTCTTCTTCATGTTGTCCCTCCAAAATTTCTCTCAAATATAATGGTACATCTTGTTAATTCTAGGATGTATAGATAATTATGTACTATATGAATTATCCTATATCTCTTTATTTATCTCAAGTGATTAAGAAAAACATAATCTAGTTCCAAAGAACATTTATCCATCTTTATTGATGTCAAATTCAAGAAAATTTCCTTCCTTTTATATTAAAAGCTTCTTCTAAAGCTCCTAATAATCCATTTCTTCTTCCTTGACCTTGTCTTGGATAGATGGTTGGGAAATAATTTGGTAAATATACTAAGTCTTCACTTATGTTATTATTTCTTGATATATCCTTTTTATATCCACAAAGATACAATAAAAAAATACAGATTAGCGACGATTTTTTAGAGGGGGTTCTGCACAACCCCCTCTAAATTTTTTAGCAATTTTTTGATATTTAGTTGGATTTTTAGGTGGTTATGCAAAATAAAATCACTAATTTAATAATTAGTGGTGCTATATGTTTGGTTGGATAGTAAAGGCACAATATATATATATATATATATATTATTCATTTGGATATTAGAGGATATATATATAACATGGAATTTGTTTTTAGAAATGGAAATAGTGGAAGTTTGCAACCCTATCTAATATCTTAAATTATTGGGGGTTTAAAACATCATCTATTATATTAAATTATAGGGGGTTTAAAACACCCTCTAATTTCCTTAAACTAGAGGGGGTTCAAAACCCCCTTTAATTTATAAGATTAGAGGGGTTTGAGAGACCCCACTATTTAAAAAAACAAATTCCATAATATATATAATTAAAACACTATATATAAATTTATTTAAATACATTATATGAACAAATTATATAAAATATTTATATGATCATATTTAATTGTATTTGTATATATATACATAAATATAATTATATAATTTTATGTACATCAATATATATTTATTTGTATAAACTGTATTTCTTATAATATTGATTATGTATAATATAAAAGCCTAGAAATATTATATAAATATATAAACAAATATAATTTCTATAAAAACAATATATCATATAAAAACCCAAGCTTGTAGTTTTTATAATTTAGAATATAATAATAATAAATATATTGTTAAATAATATATTTATTTTTTATATTATATATAATTAATATTATATGATATAAAATTTATACAAATGTATATATTAATGTACATAATATTATACAATTATATTAATTGAAATACAGATATATTAATGTACATAATATTATAAAATTATATTTGTTGATATATATATATATATATTAATGTGAATAATAATATATATATGTATTGAAATACATTATATAAATACTTTTACAAATTGTTTTTCATATAATATTAATTATATATTAATTCATATATAATATTATAAAATTTATATAAATAAATTTATATTAATTTACATAATAATAAATATACTTATTGAAATACATTATATAAATATATATTTTAAAGGAATTATATAAATATATTAAATAAACACTTATATTATATATATATATATATATTATAAATAAACATTTACATAATTTATAAATATGTATTAAAGCATATAAATAATTTACACACAGATATATATATATATATATATAAATATATGTGTATATGCATACCATAAATTCAATTATAGAAAATATTTACTCAAATGTTTGTAAATAGACATATAAATTATATAGATTATATAAATGTATAAATTGAGTATAATATAAATACCTAATATTAAAATGTATATATTAATTTATATAAATATATATATGTTATATATTTATATGTGTTTAAATAATTATTTAAAGAATATGTATATAAATTATCTTCATAATATATATAAATATTAGAATGTGAAATTAAAACATCAAATTTTGTTTGCCATAGTGGTAGAGAAATGTTGGGGGTTTTAGGGTGATCACGAGTATGAAATCCCAAAGAACCATTTTAGATGGCGGCAGCATGAGAAAATTTACACAGGGGAGTGAGACCACCACTTTGGAAGTGGGTGTGCGGGAAGAACTGGAGGGATGAGTGTGCATGAATAGGATAAGGGGTGCTGATTGTGAGAACAGGAGAGGGGGCGCTAATTACATAGGAAGAACTGGAGGAACTGGGCAAACAAGAGAGGGAGTAGTCAGCCAGGGGAACAGGGGGGAGTCTTCTAGGAATGCTGAGTGTGCAGGAGGGAGGGTGGGTTTGTGGGGGAACAAGAGGGAGTCGAGCATGAGTATTATTTTAAAAAATAAATATTTTAATTACAGGCGGTTTTGAAACCGCCTCTAATATGTGGCTCTACTAGAGGGTGTTAAAATCCCCTCTAATAAAGTATTAATTAGAGGTAGTTTCAGAACCTACCATAATTATGCAATGAATAACTCATTTAGGGGTGGTTTCCAACCAATGGTAAATTGAGTTACACATTATAATGGATTAAAACCCCCTCTAAAATGAGATTCTTGGGGTAGGGGATTTAGAAGGGTTTTAAACCCCCTTTAATGGAATCACTGCTAAATTTATCATCATTTTACCAATGGTTCATCAAAACCGCCTCTAATCATAGTAGGTGGTCACATTAGAGGCGTTTCTTTATAAATTACACTAAATTATTTAGAGGGGGTTATAACCCCATCTGATCTAAACAATTACCCCCTCTAATTGCCCTGTTTTTTTGCAGTGATAGGTTATTTCTCAATCCACATTATGGACAATGTTGTTGGTAGTTTTGTGATAAGAACATGAGATACATTTTCACCTTTCTAGGATGGTAGTTAACAAAGAAATCATAGTCCTTGATCATCTGTAATCATATTTTTTTATGGATGTTTATATATCTTTGTATGAATATATAATTTAGAATCTTATATTATGGTTACATGTAACACTTCTAAACATAGAG
Organism: Viscum album; assembly: GCA_963277665.1. Classification (NCBI taxonomy): domain Eukaryota; kingdom Viridiplantae; phylum Streptophyta; class Magnoliopsida; order Santalales; family Viscaceae; genus Viscum; species Viscum album. The sequence continues at coordinate 1,569,831,515 of OY728148.1, read as the reverse complement.
GTAGTACCACCAAATATTTAAATAGATGATCACAACTACTAACTCCAATTCATATTTTGGGTAGTTCTTCTCTTGGATCTTTAACTTTCATGAAGCATATAATATCACCTAATTATTCTTCATGAGTACAAAACCCAACCCTTTCCTTAAATCATCACTATATGCCAAAAATCCTTCCATACTTGAGGTTAGTGTGAGTAAAAGGATATTGATTAGACTTTTCTTGAGATCCTTTAATATTTCCTCACATTATTCTATCTATACATAATTTACCCTTTTCCATGCTAATTTAGTTTGTGGACTAAAAAATCATGAGAAATTTCTAAAAAATCTTTGGTAGTACCGACTAATCCAACCATGAATTTCCCTAACACTTGAGGGTCTAGAATTTTCCTAAATTACCTTTTTATTTGAAGGGTCTTTTTAAATTCCCTCACTTGTGATCAAATCCCCCAAGAATCTGACTTGATGTATCCAAAAGTCATGCATACTGAACTTAGCATACATTTTATCCTTTCTTAATTTCACTATCACAACACTAATATGGTATTCATATTCCTCATTAATATTAGAGTAAATGAGAATCTCATCAATAAATATTACCCCAAAATTTTCCAGGCAAATTATAAGGACTCTATTCATAAAATCCATGAACATTGTAGGGGTATTAGTAATATCAAAGGAAATCACTACGAACTCATAGTGTCCATATCTTATATAGAGGGTTGTCTTATGAATACATTCCTTATTCAACTTTAGTTGATGATATAAAAAATTATGATCCAGCTTTAAGAAGTACTATGCTTCCTAAATTTGATTCGAACATTTCATAAAACCTTATAAGGGGATACTTTTTATTTATATTGAACTTATTGAGCTCTCAGTAATCGATACACTACCACATTGATCCATACTTTTTCTTGACAATGAGAACCAGTTCACCCAAAGGAGATGCAATGGGGAGTATAAACTCTTTGTCAAAATGATATTGTAGCTACTTCTCTATATCCTCTAGTTTTATTAAGAACATCCTATAGGGAATTTTAGAGATAGGAGTGGCACTAGGTATAAGACCTATTGATTAATATACCTCATGATCTCGGGTTATTATGGAAAAATATTTAGGAAATAATTTAGTATATTCCCTCACAATGGTCATTTCCTCAAGTTTGATGCTTTCCTTTAACATAACCATTTGGAAAATATATTCTTCTTTACTGAGTATCAATACCTATGTCGATGAGGTATTTTCTAAAAGAGATTAATTATCTTCATTTTATTTGTAAAAGATCATGGGATAGTTCATAATAAATATATATATTTTCATTTATTGATAGGAGATGCGATATCTATATAATAAGTGCCCATAATTTCCCATTATAGCATAAAATTACACTAAGGTAAGTATTATGAGATTTTATAGAAGAATCTTACCATAGACACTAATGGGGGAAGATTACAACACTTGGGTTATATTGATTATACCACTAGATGTTTTTATAGAAATAACTACATCAAGGTATTGGACTTGTGATTGAAAATTTATATCGAAGTTATAGGATATAAAGGAATGTATAGTATTATAATCAAATAGAACATTTTACATTCCTGAGTTAATAGGAAGTGCACCTTGTACAACTTCATTTTCATGTTCCACCTAAGTGGTAATAATGGTATAAGATTTCCCTTTTACCTTGGATTTGGTGGTTAATTATGATGATTAACCTCAAGGCCCTGTGGTTTAGTGAACTGGATTGTATAGTTACATTACTCAGTTGAAGCATTGAACCTTGGGTGGTACATTGTGTGCTGCCTTCCTTTCCTCTATCACATTGGTTGGATTCTTCTCATCTCTTTGAAATTCATGATATTAGTGGACTTATTTCCTATAGAAAGAATTTCCTTATCCCTTTGTGGAAATTACCATGAATATTATTTTCCATATTTTGACATGTTGGTGATTGGATATTCCTTCCTAAATTTTCATTTGATCCCCCAGATTGAAATTCCATTATTCTCTTATTATCTCCATATACATGGGACCATTATCTAATCTATATCTCTACTTTGGGAGCAAATTGAACTACTTATTCATCACTTCTAAAGTCTTAAATAGCTATATACTTTAACTATATGGTTTTAAACCAAAAAATAATTTACCTATTTTGCTATTATTGTTGATAAAATACCTGAGACATATCTCACCGGCGTTTTGAAAGTTTTTCATGTAATCCATGACAGATCCACTCTCCATTTTCTTAAGTTTTATAAATTATCACTTTATCTTTTTCATAATTTTTGAGGTAAATAATAGTTAATAAACATATTTTTAAAGTCTTTCCACTCATTTTCTACCATTTCATATTTTTCATTTGTGTTATTTAAAAAATCTCACCATTTATTAACCTCTCCCTCCAAATGATAGAAAAACATAGAAACCTTCTCCATATTATAATAATAAATCATAGAAATAATCTTTTCCTTTGAGTTAACCCACTATTTCATGAAAATTGGGTCATAAGATTTACTAAATGTTGGGGGTCATTTCCACATAAACGAATCTATGTCTATTTGTTTCTTCTTGGGTGAAGGTGTAAATTTTTCATGGTTTAGGTTATTTTTTATAGCTTGAAATAGTTGGGTAAGAATAACCATAATTTTGGAACTCCAACTCCCATTTCAGAGGGAGCTTCATTCAGATAATCTTTGTATTGTACCTCACAATGTTTTTGGGCCGGGTTTCTACTAATTCACACTATTTTCTATAATAGAAAAGGTTTGGACAAAAAAATCAAGAAAATCATAAATAAATTATTTTAATGTGAATATAAATTCTAAAGTCATATCTTATGGGATCCCTAAGTTTTCTCATAACCTTATTCTCAAACAATGCTTCTAGGATCATGCGCACTAATCATTTGTAACTTTAAAATAAATAAATAATTTCATTATATTTTCTTAATAATGGATTTTATAGAGATTTCATTTAACCAAATCACATCCCCTGAGAGTATTAAACTAAGTGTATAATAAGGCCTCTTTTTCGAACACTGGGTGATGATTGTGTTAATAAAAAATCCACCATTTTTGAGGTTATTACCCCTAGGTAAATCTATTCTAGATCCAAATCCACTTTTAGTATCCAAACATATATTTTATTACTTAGAGACAAAATTCTCTTATACTTTACCAAAACTTCAGGATGTTTACCTTAAAACTCATACTTATACCTAGTTTTTTCACTAATGTTTTCTTGTTCTAGTTACCAAATTAACTAAACTATGATATGATACCAACTATAACAACCACAAATTTTCATATATGACCATTATAATATTTTTAAGACAAATAAGATAATAATAATACATTCTAGAATCAACATGATCAGTACTTTGGGAAAATTGGGTTCATATATCAATTTTATATAATAAAACTCAAAAATTATTTAAATCCTTATTCTTTATCCTCCTAAAATCTTTTATGTTCTCCTGAGTACATGTATTCACCTGAGGATTTACATCAAATAAAGGGGTGAGATAAAATCATAGTAAGGGGAGGAATAAGATAGAAGGAACAAGAGATGTGAATCAATATTATATGGGTGAGAATGATCATCATCATAATATTATAAGCATGTTATCATAATAATAAGCATAAGGAAATCTTTTGAAAATGTCATAGAATACGATATATAAATAATAATGAAACATCATAACATAGTGGTAAAAATACTATATATAGTTTTGAACATATATAACATTATTTTAACACATAAAATATGGTCATTAATCACAATATCATACTTGTGAACAAATCTAGCATCATTTTTATGCATAATACACATAATATAATGAGATAAATCATATTAACCAATGCATTGAAGGGTTATATAATTTGGATTCCACTTATTACATAATAAAATGTTCATAATCATTCATGAAACATGAAAAAAACATATAAAAATCATATTCTTGGAATAAACCCATGGAAATGAATGGGTTTCATAAGGATTTAATAAATCATTCATTAAGGAATAACCTTTTGTGTTCCCAAATTATAACACCCTGAAAATTCATTTGTTATTAATAGAAATATTATTTTATAATAATTGTTTTATTATTAACACAAACAAATACTTTTATATTCCATAAAAAATTTTAACATCATATTTTTATATGAACTAGTACATCTTGGAATAGTAAAGGAAAACACATAATAGAAACTGTCAATACTTTATTTTATTATTTAAGAATGTTACATATTCTCTTAAAAATTTCCTATTACTAATCCAAATATTTCAATGGGAATAAAAATATAGAATAAATAAAGAAAATAAAATAAAAATATGGATCACCTTGATCCCCTATAATCATCCCACTCATGAACAGTTCTATAGAAAATAAATATAGAGTTAGTAATACAATATTCATTTTGGAAATGATATTGAACATTTATTTGAATCAAAGTGAATGAAGAAGAATAGGATTGATGATGTATTTATAAAAAATATGATCATCATCATTTATGTTTGTCAAAGAACATAGTTGATTAAAATTATGACCATTAGTCAATAAAAAAATTGCTAATTATTATTGATGGTTATGTAAATGGATTTAAATCATTATGGGGATTATTTAATTATATAATAAAAAATGTATTATTTTCAGATAATACAAAAATATTCTATTAAAATATTTTTTATATGAGAGTATTAAATAAAAATTTATCTCATTAAATAATTTTATAAAATTATTTTTAAATGAGAATATATTTTAATGAATACCTAAGTAATTTTTATAATGGTCAGAATGTTTATTTTTCTATTTAATTTCTTAATTTAGAATAAAATAATGATTTATTTAAATGATAAAATTATAATAATTAGATAATAATTTTTATGAAATAAATTCCATTTTTATAATCATCACATCAAAATTATATTAGGGTTCTATTTTGATAATTTTTTGACAAATTTTAATTTTTAGTGAATAAGTGAAAATTACTGCTTTAAAAATCATTGTGATTTTATAAAATAATTATTATGTCATCATGATTTAAAAATTTATGAAACATTTTATTACATATTTTTTTATTTAATAAGTATAAAAATGAATTTGATAATATTAATTTTAATTCATAAATTTATAATTTACTTTTTTAAACCTAAAATAGGATTTTTGAAATGTATTTTTTTAGATTATACACATTAATTAGGTTGGATGGAAGTTATGGTTCAGTTTTGTAAGGACTATAACATATAAAAACACTCTAAAACTCTTAAATGGTTCCTAAATGTGGTTGTAATTTATTTATCTCACAAGTGGTTTGCTTATATAGTAAAATAACCATTATTTAATGACTTAAAATCCACCCCTCCTCATGTATAAATACCACCCTTTCCCCACACTTTTATACTAAAAATTGATAATACATGAAGTTATTTACATTTAGAATTTTTAAATATCCTCAAATGTTTCCCCATGGGGTATCCAAAGTCCTAAAATTTCCCCATCCATGATTTAGGAAGCAACTCTTTAAGGTAAGGGAATTCTCATCTTCTCTTTTTTCATCTTAGTACCCCTTTTATGTATAACATAAAAATGTAAATCCAATTTCTTAAATTAGAATTTTTATGTAAAAATTATTGAAAAAATTATGTTTTATAAATGGGATACCTTATTTCCCTCCCATTATTCTATTTCCATAAGCCATAATGTATACCGTTATGCTGACAAAATTTAGTAAAGGGATATCTCTTTGTTCTTTTCCATTCAAGATTCTTATTTGTATTTATCCTTTTGAATATCAATTGGATATGTTGTCATGTATTTATAAATAACCCTTAAATTTCCAATTTATTTTCTAAGTGTTATATATAATTTATCCCCTTTCATTATAACATATTCCTAAGCTGTTACTATACTGAAGTAATAGAAATTATCCTCTTCTGCCTTTTTTCATTCAAGTGGCTCCTTTTTTTGAGTTTACTTAATGTCAAAGATTATTTATTTTCATGAAATGTTTATCTTAACTATACTTAATTTTTTTTAATTGGATACCTCAATTACCTCCAATTAATCCTTTTCTTAGTCAATGATATATATTGTCATACTGTCAGATTCATTTATTAAATTTCTCTATTTTTCATAAGAAATTATTATACTATGAATATATAAAATATTTACTAATCCATGGGTGTTCAACTAGATGTAGAGATAATTTTTTATTCTGAAATCTACATGTGTTTATCTCACATTCCCTTTTAGTAGGTTAAAAATGATGTAATATACAAGTCTTTAGGCACTTACGTACTCAATGTTTTTATACGAAACCCGTATCTTTTTATCATCAGGTTATTGATGAAATTATTTATTATTATATTTTTGGCTCATATGAATTATGAAATATACAGGTTTCACCCAGATAGCTCTAAAATTCAATGGGTAAAGTGATTAAGTTAACTGATGTAATTTAATCCCATGATACCATTACATTGGGTAAGGATACCTTGTTCAAAGGCCCTGATAATATATTTCATGACACCTTAGTGATGACCTATAGTGATATTTTTATGAATGTATCATTTTTATGTTGTAGAAAAATTTCCATGTTATTAATCATGTATTTATGATTTTTCTCTCACTACATGCCTAATGTATTATCAATTATTATCGTTAATATTCAATTTCCTGGTTTTTAACTTACCAAGCTTTATGCACACCCCTTTATTTTGATTTATGTCCCCAGGAAATTACTTGTAGTTACGTGTCTTAGGATGGAATAAAAAATGAATCTCTAAAAATTATTGAATAATTTTTATGTTTATGTCATCATTATGTAATTCTTGTAATATGTTCCTAATCTCTAAGACAATATATTCAAAAAGATACTTCAATTTAGTCAATGTAATATTTTGTTAAGGATTTATGTAATAATCATGTATTTAAAAGATGAGTCTCCATAGTTGGTATTAGTTGATGATTAATTTGTTTTTTGAAATTAGGATTAGATAGCATTAATAAAAACACCAAGTATAATTCTAAATATATAAAAACATCTTGGTATTTTGGTGAGTATTAAGTAAGTGGTTTCCAAGAAAATACATCCCTGTATGGATACGATAAGTGGATGTGGCTCTACCACAGATGCACCTAGGGGTAACACTCGAAAACACCATATTGATCTGGACTCTATCAGGAATAAGTGCGTGAAAATTATCCTTGATACAAACCTAGTTTGACATTCCTGAAAAATATGATTTGGTTAATCAAACACTTGTATAAACCATTATGAAGGATATATAGACAATGTAAACCTTATATTAAGATTGAAGTATATCATCTTAGAATAATGATATAAGAAAATTCTAAAATTTATATTTCCTTTAGAATTATTATTATAAGAACCACCGTAGAAAAAAATTTATCACTTGGGTTTTATAGTTCTAAAAAAATAATCATAGTAAATAGAAGGACCCATGAAAATAATGGATGTAACAGACAATTTGATGAAGTCCGACCCAATATAGGGGTAGCTCAAGAAAGGCATATCATATTTAGACAAAACTTGTTATAATGTATTATGATAATAAGATAAATCATAGTCAACTTTCCAAGCATAATAAAGAAGATAAGGATTACATATCAAAGTAGAACAAGAGATAAATATGGTAAATAAAAGAAGATTAAATTTTCTATATGTAAAAAGTTTGGAAATTGGAACCATTGATAATGTCTTAATGGAATTGAGATATGATTTATCTATGTGAGATGTGGGTATAAAGCATCTAATTTTCAAAGAAAAAGAAGAAGAGTTTAGTTGGCTCAATACAGATAAAAAAGGTTCAACCAAAGGAACCATTGATAGTTTTATATCCTATATGTGAGGAACTAGGGAATTGTTCAACCCCATTACCTATTCCAATGGATAATAAGGATGATAATAACATGTAATATCAAAACCAAGGGAAATAAATTGGGAATAGAATATGAATATTATGATCCAATAATCTGGAGTTTTTTTGTCTTATTGTGAGTCTAGTTTATAGGGTATTTTTTTCTAAAATTATCAAGTCATGAACCAAAATAACATGATTTAATTAGAGGGGAATGTTTTTATGATTATTGTGTCTAATGTTAAAGTTTATGGGAATATACTTCTTACAAATCATATTTTACATTCTCTAGTGGAATTTATTTTATTAATTATATCATCCTTCTTCATATTTAAGTTTTTTATTTTTATTCAATGGATATAAATAGTAGGTAATTAAAAATGTTATAATTTAACCATAGATAATTAATTTCATGTTTTAACTTCTCCCTTTAAACAGATCACTTATCAGATGGAAGAAAATAAATTATATACAACATTCTTATCCCTTAAAAATTTTTTAATCATAAATATCATTAAAAATGCTATTTTGAATTATTTTTTAAGTTTTTCACTTATTCAACTCACCATTAAGAAACAATTTAATCTGTCCAACACATTTTCATTTCTTCAAAGTTTCTATGGATATTTGTGTCTTTACAAGACAATTTCAAAAGCTTAATCCTATCATCTCTTTTGAAAAAGTAAAAACCACCAAGGGCATGAACATTTCTATGTTGTACTTGAAGACTCTATACTAAAGGATGAATTAAATACCAACAACATTAAAGAAGAACCTAATATTTTTAATTAAAGGTATCGATCAATAATAGAAAATTTTTAGGACATAATTTATTTAAGGGGGTAAGAATGTAAAATCCTGAAAATTCATTTATGTTATTAATAGAACTCTTATTTTATAATTAATTTTTTAGTATAAACACATAGAAATAATTTTAAGTTTCATAAATAACTTTGAAAATCATACGTTGATATAAACCAGCACATCTTGGAAGAGTAAAATAAAACATATACTAGATATCATCAATGCTTTATTTCATTATTTAAGAATGTTACATTCAGTCTACAACAATTCCTATTATTTATCTAGATATTATAATGGTAATAATAATAGAGAAAAAAAATTTAAACATAAAAATTTTGGTTTCCTTGTTCTCCTAGAATAATCCTACTCATAAACAACACTATAACAAAGAAATAGAGAGTTAGTAATACAATATTCCTTTTGGGAATGATATTAAAAATTGATTCAAATCGAAGATAATGAAGAAGAGTAAGAATTATGGAATATTTATTGGGAAATATGATCATCAATATTTATGTTTTTCAAATAATATTTTTGATCAAAATTATAAAGATTATTCAATAAAATAATTTTTCATTGTTATTTTTGGTTACATAGATGGATTTAAATGATTTTCGAGATTATTTATTATTATAAAAAAACTGTATTAATTTTCTAGACTATAAACACATCATATTAAATATGTTTTATATGGAAGAATTAAATAAAAATTCATCCCATTAAATAATATTATAAAATTCTAGTGAAGTGATAATATATCTTAACGAAACCTTAAGTAATTTTTATAATGGTTAGAATGTCTATTTTTCTATTAAATTGTTAATTTTCATTAAAAAAATGATTTATTTAAAAGTTAAAATTATAATAATTAGAGAGTTATTTTTATGAAATAAACCTCATTTTCAGAATCAACATGTCAAAATTATCTTAGGGTGATATTTTTGGTAATTTTTTGATAAAGTTTATTTTTTTTGAAAATGTAAAAATCACCACTTTAAAAATAACTATGATTTTATGACATCATTATTATATAATAATTATTTAAAAATTTAAGAATTATTTCATTAAATAATAATTTAATTTAATATTTTTTCAAATTAATTTAAAAATATTAATATTAATTTATAAATTTATACTTTACTTTTTTGAACCCAAAATTGTATTTTTGAAGTATAATTTATTTTTGGGTTCTACGTATTAATTAGGTTGGATGAAAGATATAGTTTTGTTTTATAAGTCCTTCAACATCCAATCACACTCTTAAAATCTTAAACTTTCCATCAAAATATTTTTAATTGATTAATTTCAAAAGTGGTTTGATTATATAGAAAAGTAACCAATATTTAATCACTTAAAACCCACCCCTCCTCATGTATAAATACCACCGTTTCCCAAATCCTCTCCACTTCAAATTAATAGTACAATAATTTATGAAAATTTAATATCTATAAATATCATCCAAAATTTCCCCAAGTTTTCTTAAAGGTCATAAGGTCCCCCCTCTATGATTTAGGAAGAAACCTTTTAAGGTAAGGGAATTCTTCTCTTCTCATTTTTCATCAAAGTACCCATTTTGTGTATACTATCTAAATTTCAATAAAATTTCTTATATAACACTTTTTATGTTAAATTTACTAAAATAATTTTCTTTTATATATGAGATAACTTAGTTACATTACATTATTTCCTTTTCATAAGACACATTGTATACCGTTATGCTACAGAAAGTTTGTAAGGGATCTCTCTCTAATTTTCCATTCACAATTATTATTTGTATTTAGAATTTTAAATATCAATTGTATATGTTTTAATTTATTTATAAATATCACTTTAATATACAATCTAATAATTATATATCATTTATCCCCTCTCATTATTTAATATTTCTAATCCGTTACTATGTTGAAGATAAATTATCCCCTTCTTCCTTTCCATTCAAGTGCCCCCTTTTTGTGAGTTTATTTAATGTAAAATAGTCTTTATTTTACTGAAAATTTGATCTTACCTATAGTTCCCAAGAAGTATTTAATCAATTTCCGACCTCAATTCCCTCCCATTATTCCTTTTCTTCATCATTGTTATGTACCACCATGCTTCCAAATTCATTTCATGAATTTGTATATTTTTTCATGAGAAATTATTATATTATGAATACCATAACTATTTAATTATCCTTAAGTTTTCAACTAGATGTAAATAATTTTTTTATTATGTGATTTACATGTATTAAATCCAAATTCCGTTTTCATGGGTTAAAAATGATGTAATAAAGAAGTCTTTAAGAACTTATGTACTCAATGTTTTTATATGAAAACTATTTCTTTTTATATTCTAGTTATTAATGAAATATTTTATTATAATATTTGTGTCTCACATGAATTAATAAATATAAAGGGTTTGCCCTTATAACACTCCAATTTTATGGGTAAAGTGATGATGTTAACTAATGTAAGTTACTCTTAAGAGGCCATTGCATCGGGTAAAGATACCTTGGTCAAAAGCCTTGGTAATATGTTTTACGATAGCTTGTTTATGATATATGGTGGTATGTTTATGAATGTATAATTTTTATATTTTACAAAAATTTCCTTGTTATGTTTCATCTATTTTTTACTACTCTCTCATGATATTCCTCATGTATTATCCATGATTATTGTTCATATTCCATTTCCTTGTTTTTCACTTATTTGGGTTTATGAGCACCCCTTTATTTTTATCTATCTCCCCAAGAAATTACATACTGTGAGGTTAATTAGGATGGAATAAAAAAGGATAATACAAAAATAAATGAATAATGTATATTTTTATGTCATCCTTATATAATTTATGTAATATTTACTTAATTTCATAGATATTAGACCAAAAAATATCATTTGAGTTCATTAATGTAATAATTAGTTAAGGATTTATGTAAAAGTCATGTATTTAAAAGGAGGGTATCCATACAAATGAATAATATATATTATATGTTTTCATAAAATATCATTTTTATTTTATGAATAAACAACTTAAGATGAGTCAAAGAGTTGTTTTTGAAAAATAAAGACCTTTTTGAAAAATATTTGAAATCAGATAAGATTTTTTTTGGAAAGGTAGAAAAATATATATCCATATAAAGAAAATATAAATAATATTGAATAGAAATATTAATAACCTTAAAGAAATACCCATATTTAAATTAATTTGAATGTGGTGATGATCCAAAAGAGTGGGTGTTCGGTTCAAGAATCCTCTTACCTTAAATCTTGATTTCATTAATCTTTTTTCTATTTTTTGTATAATAAACTAAAGTGTATTTAAAATGGATTAGGAATTAAATTATTTTAATTTTTCTCACTCTTTATAAATTATAATAATTTTATTATATTTCTCAATTCTCATTGTTAAATGTGAAATGTGTTGATATCATATTTTTCTTTAAATACCCCATCTTACTTTGATTTAATGATATTTATTTATTTATGTTTATAAATTATTAAGATCAAACCTAGAATATTAGAAATAAATATATTTTCAAATTTATATTTTTTAATTTTTTTTATAATAATATATATTGGACGTGATAATTAGAGAGTTGATAACGTCCTTATGGGAGGTTAACTGACTTTTGACAGGACATTATCAACAGAGGAGGATGATAAGTATGGAAATATAAATACATCATAAATATAATAATTAAAATAGGTTAACATAATTAGTATAATTTTAGAATTCAACTAAATTAATATTATAATATTTTTGTTTGATTGGAATTGAGAAAAAGAGGAAGAGAAGAGGAAAATGATATGAAAGGTTGATGAAAACTTACCCTCTTCTCGGTGCTTCTTATTTTCTATGATTCAAAAATATTTGAATGTGTGGAATTAAGTGAATACAAAACATTCCTAAGTATTATAAGGATCTTAATTAATATAATTTGGGTAGAAATTGTGATTTGGTATATGTTTCTGACTCTTTCTTCAAGGCATGCATGTCCGTCTCGTTTGAGGATGAGAGGCGTGGTTTTGTTGCCCAGGATTCCCGCTTTCCAAATGTGGGCGACATCCGTCACTTTTTCTGGGATGTTTTCTCCTTGATCGAAATAGGATGATGGGATGTCGGTTCTTCCATCCTTGGATTCCTCCTCGGAACTCATCACCTAGTCCGGGTCTCCCTTATAGATTCAAATTTTTTTCGTGAAACTCTTCCTAGCATCATATCTCCATGGACACTAGTTAATTACATTGCTTCTATCAGGACATTCCATGGGGTCTGGTCAGGGCGGAAACCTTCAGTTAGGGGAGCAGTCACGTTGGGAATCATTGGCATGTTTGAGTGCTGGGACACTGGCGTGTCTGTCTTTTGTTCCTTATTATATGGCTTTTCGATGACGTGGAAGCCCGAGGAATCCCGCATAGAACGCGGGGAATCATATGGCATGGGCATGTATCTTAGGTTTTTCTTAGCTTCCCATGTTTAACACAGGGTATGCTGCAAGTTTAACTTCTAGCAGAGACGGTTCAGACTGATCAAAACACTGAATAGAGTGGATCAGATGAGTGTAACCCCTGGAGGACAATCTGATGTAGGCGGTTTGACATGAAATCACCGGGATGTGGTGGCCCAGGTATGAATCAAGGTGGATGATGGAGTGCTGAGTGAAATGGGTGGTGAATGGGATGGAACTTCCATGAGAGAGACATTAATTTTGGGCTTGAGTCTCAGGGAGACTTCCTACGTTTCCCCGTGGCAGGGAATCAAAGTCCGTATAGTTCAGGAGGATGATGGGAAACCTGAGGAGGTGGCCCATGAGAATGGATGTGTAGATGGGACTGGAGGAAGTGGAACCCCTTAGTTGGGGCATGACCTTATCGAGATGCATAGGCTCAAGGGAAAGATTACGCAATGAACCTGAACTGGGGTGTACACATTGGACAACAACCCGATGATGTGTATAGGGCTTACATGTGGTTAATAGCCCGGGTTGGTATGAATCCACTAGGATTGAACAAAGATGTGGGTCCCAGTGAAGGGGATTACAATGACTTGTCGCCGAATAGGGGACGCATCAGCTTGCCGCTGATTAGGATACAATGGCTTACCACTGATTGTGGTTTATAGTTTAACATCATGCGGGATGAAGGTGTACTGACATGAATGGGGGGTCAGAATGACCGAGTGTTGGGCTTGAACCTCAGAGAGGCTTCTTACGTACCTCACCTTGGCAAGGATCAAAGACCACATAGTTTAGAATGGGGGTGTGTGGGGCTTAAACTCTAGGCTTCCCATGATGTTGGTGAACCATCGTGAGGATGGTCGGGACTAAGTAGGAGTTGGGCTTGAACCTTAGGGAGGCTTCCTACATACCATGCCTTCGTAAGGATCAAAGACCACATAGTTCATAACGAGGGGGGGGGGTCGGTGAACCAACGTGAAGGAGGACCTGAGGTCTAATGGCTGGTGGGAATGAACCTCAGTGAGGCTTCCTACGTACCTTGACTTGGTAAGGATCAAAATCCATGTAGTTCGGGAATCAGGTCGGTGAACTGACATGAAGGAGGACCTACGACCCAATAGTTGTTGGGATTGAACCTCAGGGAGGCTTCATACGTACCTTGTCTTAGCAAGGATCAAAGTCCACATAGTTCAGGAAGCGGGTCGGTGAACTAACGTGAAGGAGGACCTGGGGTCCAATGGTTGTTGGGATTGAACATCAGAGAGGCTTCCTATGTACCTTGCCTTAGCAAGGATCAAAGTCCTCATAGTTAAGGTTGGGGTCGGTGAACCGATGTGAATAAGGACCTGTGGTCTAGATGGATGGTGGGATTGAACCTCGTGGAGGCTTCCTACGTACCCTGCCTTAGCAAGGATCAAATTCCATGTAGTTTAGGTTAGGAATGAATCTTACACTCTAGGCTTCCCAAGGTGTTTCTCATGGTCGATGCTTTCTCTAAGCCCACGTGAGTCATGCTCAGTGTGAGAAACAAGAGACAATAAAGACATGAATATCACGTCATGAAAGGTGCGTCCGTGGGGAATGGAGTCGGGATTACTTGTGGTCGCAACCCAAAGAAAAAACAGGGGATTATGCATGGTTAGAAGCCCGAGGAGGTTGGGATTTACTCCAGGATAGACGCATGATGGCGACAAAACCCAGTGGGAGAGGGATTTGGAACCGAAGAAAGGAGGGGTCCGGTGTCCATCCCCCCTGGTCCTTGGGACCGAAGAAGAAAGGAGGAGAAGGGATGCTACCTCCTGCAAGAAAAACTAGGGGCTTACACTAGAGTGGTTTCCCTTTCCCCACGTGGGATGCATGGGGGGAAGTCACAGTTTAACGTCATGTGATGAGGATAATGGTGATTGGTAGTTTAATTTCCTATAGATCGGACGAGGCGGGTTCGCTTTACACCCCTAGGACTTACATAACCGGTACCCTATGCACCTTGGTGAAGAGAGGGGACATGCAATGCCATGGATGGGGGATGTCAGGGAGCGAACCATTGGTGGGTCCACGTTAGCATGGCTATGTGAAGAAGTAATATCCGTTAGTGTGCCTATTCAAAGAAGAATGAGGCGAAGCAACGCAACCGGTAGTATATTCCATGGGACTTTGAAGTTTCTTCGTGAAAACCTGAAGGGCCACACAACAAAAGGAGTTTCAGAGCGAGAGAGACCATAGGTAGAAGCCTTGTGAAGCTCTGTTGATTCATGCAATGGAGGGGCTTCATGAAGGGTTGTTCTTCACGAAGTGATGTTTCCTAGGCTATCCATAGGGAATAGGTTCATATGGGAGGAGCTTAGCAAAGTGGAAATGCATTCTCGAAGTAATGCCTCGCAATGTTGGGGTGCCATACATAGCATAGCATGGAGAAGCGACGTGCTTCACCATGCATAGTGACCCGACCTTGGAACTTATGTTACATGCGCATGGGGGGTGCTTCATGATGAAAAAGTGCTCCACGAAGACCCGAGTCCCCTTGAGGATATCCTTCCTTCGCAAAGACCCGGGGGCTTCGTGAAAGGGATCCCTCTTGAAAGAGGGGATCAATTAACACCAAGGGGAAGGTACTCTGTGGAGCAGAAATTACCTTGAGAAGCACATGGTTCACAGAGCACATCTACTTCGCGATTTAGGAGCTAGAAAGAGGAAAGGTCAGAAAGTAATTCTTGCAGGCTCGAGGGGATCCCTGTATTTATAAGAATGAGGTGCCACAAAGTAGTCC
Source organism: Viscum album (assembly GCA_963277665.1). Taxonomy (NCBI): domain Eukaryota; kingdom Viridiplantae; phylum Streptophyta; class Magnoliopsida; order Santalales; family Viscaceae; genus Viscum; species Viscum album. The sequence goes on along the minus strand of OY728148.1, from coordinate 1,569,815,615 downwards.
GTGCTCGGAACGCAGCGAGATCCGCGACGGGTCACGAACGTCACCTGCCGTCGTGGAGCGGTATCGCCTCCTCGCTTTGTGAGGGCACGCAAATGTCAGAGGGAGTCATGGAACGGTACCGCCTTCTCTCTTCGAGAGGGATCACAAACGTTAGAGGGCTCCGCAGAGTAGTCCTTCCTTCTCACTTCGCGAGGTCTCGCGAACGTCATAGGGCTTCACGGCGCAGTCCCACCTCCTCACTTCACGAGGGCTCGCGAACATCAGAGGGCTTCATGGGGTGGTCCCACCTCCTCACTTCGTGAGGGCTCGCGAACATCAGAGGGCTTTGTTGGGTAGTCCCGCCTCCTCGCTTTTTGAAGGATCACATAGGAGCTCTCATGCACCGACCGCAGGGCTCTGGCAGCATCACGATCTCTCTTCGCGAGGTAGGCTTTAATGCTTCCAGGATATTTTTCTTGCCTCTAATTTTGGCGTCAACAGTATGTTTAAGGTATGTAGTTTTCCAAGGGAGGGGTGATGTGTTATATATACTTAAGGGGAGGGGTATTTTAAGGATAAAATTTTGAATAAATTATTATATCCAATGTAAACCTATTAATAGTAATATTTATGAAATTTAGAAATATATTTTGAAATTAATTTTACTATTTTTAAATGAAAAAATTATCTTATTAAATTTATTTTGGTTTAATATAACTAAATTAATATTTATTAAGTCATTATTACTTCATATTATATCATAAAACATGCAGTATTTGAAAAATTGTATTTTTACTAATGATATAAAAATTAAATATTCTTATAAAATTATCCTAAATTAACCCCATGAAAATTTATATGTGATGATTCTAAAAATGATATCAATTATATAAAAACAAATTTTTACATAGGTAATTTTAATTTCTAATATAAAACTTATTATTTTTAGGAAATATATTAAATTAAAATTTATTAAAAAAATGTTATAGTTTATTAGAGTTTTTAATATTGGTATTTATTTCATAGAATTTAAATATTTATATTTTATTAAATTTCCCATGATAAATATTATTTATATTACATTTTTTTTTATTTTTCGGATAAATTACTATTTCAATAGCTAGATTTCTATTCACAAAAATCAGGTTACTATACCTAACAATCAATTTACTATTCTAGTATTCATATTACCTTCTATAAATACCTTTTCATTCCTTCATACATCATAAACTACAATTCCATCCAAGGTTCTATATTTTCATTTTCTAAAATATTTATTGGTCTACTAATATTTTGTTTCTTTTAAATAGTGTTTTTAGTGGGATCAATAATTCTAGAAGATTGGGATGATCCATATTTTATGATTCTTTATTTTCTATTTTCCATTTTTTGTCCCATTGTAATATTTGGTATTTTCATGGGTTTAATTATAGACCAATGTAATGATCTCCATTAATTAAATAACGTGTTGTTCTTTTTATGTGTCTTATATATGTATAATACTATATAATATAATATAGAACACATTTATTTATGAAACAAAAATCACTTATAATGTATAGTTTATTACATGAAATATATCATGTCAAGGTGCATTTACATTGAGGTTTTTATGTAGGGTGTGATCATATACATACTTTATAGGTAATCACCAATATGCCTCAACCTAATATTAAATAACTAGGTGTAAGAATGAATGTACCTACTTATTTATCTACACATATAATAATAATATTTTATAATAAAAAATGATCAATGAAAACTTGTAAATTTTAATAAAAAAACAACCAAATCATGAATTAAATTCTATAAAAAATAACTACTAATCTTGCCATCATACCTATAATGATCGAACCCTATCTTTGGTTCCAATTGATATGGAACTAAGTTTTTTAGAATGTGTTAGTGGTTATGCTCGGTGGTATCCCTCTTCTATACTAGCGGCCTTTGTTATGGTTTTGTTTATATTATTTTTTAGTCATATTGTCCTCTTGGAAATGCTTACCATTTCCCAGACCCATTATAAAGGACTCAACCATGGACATGAATGATGATATTTTAGGGTATTTTGGGACTATTCTTATGGATGGAATGATGCTAGATCTTTCATATATTTCTCTTTACTTGTGCAATAATGGTTTATTTATTTGATTGTTAGTTTTTATTAGTCCCCCTACCCTTGTACCAAGTTCACGTTAAAATATTTATATCCCTTACCATTCTTTCATTCAATCAGTTATTTTATCTTTACTCTATGATATACTTATAAGGAAGATGACTGGAAATCTATCGATTGTGGTATTATTTAATAGAGATAGTACATCAATGATTTTTTGATGGATTCTAAAGGTGATTATGTTGGGTGAAGGCATGAGGGTTAAGAAAACCAATGTTTGATCTTTGAGATTGATGAGAGATGTAGGCATTTGGATTTCAATTTTTGGTGGCCTATATTTTTTTGTATATGATTCCTTTTTATTTTTATGTATGGTAATGGTGGATCACTAGATATAGATAGGCCCATTGTGGGGAAGGATAAACGGTGGAAGTTTTCCAACATTTTTTTTGGGTGTATAGGTTCTTAATCATGTTCCATCCTTGCTGATGATGACAATGGATGTTAATGGTCTATGGTAGTTTCAGCAATGATGAGGTTTTTGATGGTGATTAGCGATGATAGTGAGTGTGCGTGACATTATGTGATGAAAATTTAGTCATCATGTGAGGTACTGGTCTTGAGTAATGACATAGGTTTATATAGCCTTGTGATACCCACTTAACTTTTGTGTGTTTCCTGTTCGATGGTTTGTTAAAAATTTAAAAGTTTTTAGGGATTTGTTTTTCATTTTATTTTATTGTATTTCATCTATTTGAAGGTTACTCTTGTATGGTATCTAGTTATTGTTTTTTGGTTCCCACTCAACCAAAAAGTGTTTTTATTCTAGAATAAAAAATATATTATAGATAGGGGAGGATCCATACCAGCACCAATTTTCTTTGGTCCCAGATCATTAAAGACGGTGTAGTTGGAGTTAGAAAAATATTATTTCCTATCCCATATATAAATCAATATATATATATATATATATATAATATGTATGTTATAAGCCTATCCCATAGAAATGGGATGGTTATATACTAATTCAAGGAACTACCTTCCCATCTCGTAGGAGTAAAGGAAGGGGTATACTCAAGTCAAGGTGTCGTGAGCCCATAAAAACCATCATTCACCACATAATCCATACCTAATTAAAGTTTTTATAATGAAAATATACCATATCCATCATACTTGACATCTATTAAGACACTAGAGACACTTGATAAACACTACTCTCTACCTCAACCAATATCCTTTATAAAAAAACAATAACATTCTAATGTGTATAAATCCATAGGCCATTTATTCATAAAGCCAATCAAGTTCACATGTAACACGATATAACTCAAAATAGTTCCATGAAAAAATAAAACAAGGTAACAACTAACCATATCAATATTAAGTCAAGCATAACGTAGTTCATGATAAAATTCCACCTTAAGTAATTTTAATAACAATTCACATGAAGTTTAAAGCTTTAAATAATTAAAAACTCAAGTCCCCTAGAAACAATATAATTAGTGAACTAGGTAGGTAATATGTAATAACAATTTTACAATGATATAAAGGTTCATTTACCAAAATAATATTTAATATTTAAAAATTACTTTTAAGAAAAAATTTATTTGAAGAAAAGAGTTTATTATAATTTTTTTTACACTTAAAATTCATTTATTTTTCTTGAAACTTATAATTTTATTAAAATATAAGAAAAACTAAGTTTTAGAAAAGGAGTAGTTAATGAAAATAAATTATAACTTATAAATTTTGTATAAAATAAACATAAAATTTAATACTTTATAAAAAATAAACAATTTAGAATTCCAAAATTTCATGTTTTGGTTTGAAAAATAACTTATTTTATGAAACCAATAATGTTCATGAATCATACCATTTATCTCCACTTAAATTAAACCTATAATTATCTTAATAGAGATATATGTTCTTAACTAGGGTAATTTATGGATCACTAACTTATAACTCACAATTTTTCACATAGGAAGAAGTGATATCCTTATAAGAATATGATAAAAGTCACAAAAGTGAACACCATAATAAATCATACTTACAATACTCAATATTTTAATTTAAAATCACTCCATACATATGAGAGATATTTAAGAAGACCAATAATAAGTTTACATATAATTAAACATATCAATGACTATGGAAATCATATAAATTTCTCAAGTTAGGAAAATTTTAGAACTAGATAATAAAATATGCCCAATAAAATTTATTGAAGGAGATGAGTATGAATTCTAATGTAAAAAAGTTAAAATCCGAGATATTTTTTGATAAACTTTTATATTACATAGGAAAATATATAAGGATATATAGAACAAATTACATAAACAATTTATGTTATAAACTAGACTTGAATTTATCAAATTAAAAAGTATCTTGAATGGAAAATATTTTATTAAAAATCAAATTTACATAAGGTTAGAAAACATAGTTTTTTAGGTGGGGAAAAATAAATTTGAACCATTTCATATTTTGACGTGAAAATACATTGAAAAATATTTTTTTGATACGTTGAAATAGCATTGCAAATCAGCAATTCATAATTTCAAAATTAGTGTTTCAACTTTATTACTCATTTAAAAATACAAGTAGCATACTTTTCATAATCATAGCATTAAAATTCACTAGAGGGGTCATGAACAACTACTGTAATTATTGGTGTGATATCACAATATAAAAATAATCAATACATATTCTAAAGGTCACTGAATATATCTTAATAACCCTGAGAAAAAATTAATAATCAAATAATCCCAATAAATTAGTATCCTAATAAAAATTAATTTTACCTTAAAGAAAACCTGGAAAAATAATAAATAAAATCCATTTATAATCATTATAGTCCAAATTGCAATTAAAATATATTGTTCACCCTATTACTGATTGAAAGATGATAATTTTATTAATATAAAATCAATAATACAAGATAAGTTCATTAGGGTGGGTGATAAAAATGGAGACCGAGTGTATCACCTCTTACAATACTCACACATTCAGGGGGACGTAAACCGATAATAGAAAAAATAGTGATATTATTATTCTAAATATTCCTGGAAGCAAGGAAATCCAAAACTTTATTTCCTTCACACCAAGTATGACTAAAATGCACTCGACCCCTCAAGAGGGCATTAATATTCCAGATGAAATAGATGATACTCCACGGTATGACCACTTTTCTATGAAGGGAGTTATAAATGATTAATGTGTCCATCTCCACCACCTATAAATTATGATTTCTTATATTACTGATCTCTATGCCACTAAGAATTTACCTGACCTCCTCCATAGAAGAATCTCCCTGACCATAGTTAGAATAAAAGGAAAGAACCACCGACCCCCTATAACCTCAGACCCCACCTCCTCCTTGAGAGATCCCATTCAAACATGATCCATCTGTATTATGTTTTAGGATGACCTTTGGCAGATTCTATTTCACCCATATGCCCTGAGAGGGTAACTATGGAGTCATACAACTAATATTTCCAGCCTAAAAAATCATCCCCAGAGATGGAACCTTCTCCCAGACCCCCAAAATATACCAAAGTTCCATAGCCAGACCATGAAAACTCACTTCCAGTTCAAGATGGGTGCTTCAGACACCCTCATTTTTGAATTTATTTTGAGACTTCCAAATCGCCCAACACCAAACAACATGAAAAATCACCCATGACTTCTGTTCAATTTTGTTATTTCCAATACCAATATACCATTATTTCAAGAAGCCATATATTAAATCATACTAACCTTCAAAACTGTAGAACTACCCCAACCTTCTCCAGGTACCGAGTGACCACTCCAACTAAAGGAAAAGATGAGACATTGATTTGTCACTTGGCCTTAAAGAGTAGGGGCATTTTTAAATAAAATAAATTCCTCTCCACTGTACCTCAGTATCGATGGAAATAGGATGGTATTTGATACACCAAACCAAAATGCTTATTTTTTTGAATATACTGACACTAGATAATCTCCACCCATTAATCACTAGACCAATCACTATGATGAAGAGACCAATATGATTGGGAATTAAATGTTCCAGAGGAAGAGCACACAAACACCAGTCTATCATCCTCATAATTAGGCATTATACTATCATACTACACACATTGTTGTGGGTAAAGAGTTTCTTGAATGAGTGGTGGCTATTGAATCACTTCCTTAAAGGAAAAATTTTGTGTAGGGAATATTGAGAAACCCAACATTAAACTTTTCTAGTTTTAGTTCAAATATCTGATATATCTACACCCAAAAATCCAACATAAATAAAGATGAATGTCTCTAGCATGCCCTTGGATCCTTTTCCACATTCTGGTAACCCAACCTTTTGGAAGATCAAGATCCGAATTATACTTATTCAAAATGTACTTCCCCAATATATATCAACCTTTAAGAACATCACATGAAAACTTTTCTTAAAATAAGTTCATGTACTCCTCCACATTTATCACATTAATTCCCTTACCTCCACCTCCTTTACAAGAAGCTCCCATGAATCCCAATAGATTTTCCCATCATACTTAGAATCCCACAAAAATTCCACAAGAAACTTCTCCATTCTCCTAAAAACCATCTTGGGAACATGAAGAGATGATAAAATATTCATGATAATTGAAGAGATTATACTATTAACTACGGTATTCCTCCCCCACAAAGGAGAGAAATCGATTATTTCAGTTGTTTATCTAGTTTGAAATTCTGTCCAAAATCCCATCAAAATGGTGAATACAAACTCAACCTAGTGAAATAGGGGCTGAAAGATACTCTAAATAAAACTTCTTACTTGAAATATAAAGAGATGAATCAATCCTTATACTTCTCTCTTCCGAACAACATTTAGAGATGAAAACATTTCTCTTGAGTTTATTGATACGTTGGATGCTTCATTTTATGTACTCTTCCAAAATCTTATTGAGGTTTCATATAGACCTTATACTTCCATTAATAAAGACAATAATGTCATTATAGAAGATTAAATGTGATATACCTGTGATATTGGGCCAACAATAGTATAGGGTAATAGAACCATCGAAAATGCTCTTCATGATATATCTACTAAGAGAATCCTGAAAAATGATGAAAATGCTGGGTGATAACAGATCCCCCAAACTTAGGCCCTGAAACGATTTAAATAAACCACATTTCCTCCCCATAATATTAATTTAACACCATTTCAAACTATATCATATAAAAATATGGTCAATAACCCACCCAGAAAAGCCCGTTCTTGACATAACCTTGATGATGAAGCTCTATTCCATTCTATTATATGATTTATCCATATCCACTTTAATTACAATATTAGAACCCATTTTTTTAATGATTAAATTCCCAATAATCTCTTTAGATAGACCAATAGCACCCTGAATAGATCTGCCTTTAATGAAACCATGCTTTTCTTATGAAACCAATCTATGAAAATGGGGGGATAACCTCTAGTTAATAATACTATCCATCACCTTATATGTGAAATTAATCATGTTAATGGTCCTAAAATGACTAATGGAAGAAGGATCCTTGATCTTTAAAATGAAGATCATATTTATAGCACATGTCACACTTTGAAAAGCACCCCCTAAAGAAATCATGAATAATCCTAATCAGCTCTATTTTAATGATGTTTTATGAATCCATATAGAAGGATCTAGGGAATACATCAGGTCCCGAAGCACTCTCAAGATTAATAGATTCAACCACCATCCAAATCTATTCCTCATTAAAAATGCCTCTAATATCACCATTCATCGACTCAGACACCAACCTTGGAATTTTAATAAATAGAGGATAATTCCCCAATGGATATCTATCTTGTATGAGGGGATTAACATCACTAATTAAAGATTTAAAGTGAGCACCAAACATCTCTTAAACTGCATTCAGATCAATAAAGTAGGTTCTATAATCCATTTGAATATTAGAAAAGGTTGATCTCTTCTTTTCCTTGATACAATCATGGAAATCCCCATGTTCTAATCACCCTCCTTGAGCCACAAAGCTCTATATCAATCATGAGACACCATCTCTTATTCCAAATCTAGATCTGAGAAGCTAGTTTTCATATTAACAAGGTCACCAAATATTCTTCCCTCCCATTTAACTTCCAATCATTTCTCAACCTGTTCAATCCCTATTTTCATATCCTCTAGGCCCATGGATGGATATTGGAATCTCATACTCCAACTAATTAGATCCTATTTAATATGATGCAATTTTTTATGAAAACCCACCCATGAATGTGTCATTCAAGGGTTTACTCTAGGAAATAATGGCTAATGACTCAATGGCGGGATCCAAAGTCCACCTTTTAAAGAAGATAAATATATTTTGTTCAGAAGATCTATAATCTAGGAGAATGAGAATGAGAGAATGGTCAGATAAGGATCTTACCAAATGTCTAGTCCTTATACCTAAAAATGAACCAATCACATGAAGATTTTCCAAAAAAATATCAAGAATATGCTAAGTTCACCTTTTTCCCTCCTAGTTATTACACCAAGGAAACAGATCTCTGGAGTACCTTAGATCCAAGAGACCATTCCAAAAATTAAATGAAGTGAAATCATACATCTCTTCCAATAAGATAGACCAAATCCTTATTCTCTTCTAGATCCATAATGGCATTAAAATATACCCCTATAAACAAAGGGTAGTTCCCTATATTAAACAAATCCAGATTCGATCACAGGTACTCCCTGTCCGCCACATCATATTTTCTATACACAAAGGTGAAATAAAAGTATTGAACACCAATTCTAATTTTTGTCTAAATATATTTATCATATTCAGCAAGTTTCTCCCACTGATAACAGGCATCCCAAAAAATCCAAATATGGGTATTAATAAGATCACCATTCATGTCACCCGATAAACCAATACAACGATAAAATTCATGAATCTTAACAGAACACTACTTGGGCTCCAGGATAGCTACAACTGATACTTTAGAATGAAACATTTCATATTCAATAAAATAATTTTTCACCCTTGCACCAATACCATGGGTATTCCACACAAAAATAAAAACCATTTTAATTTCAGGTGTTTGGTTTTGGCCCCAGTTATTACTAGGCTTGAAGACACCACTGAAGAAGAAATCATAAATTTATGTTTGGACTGGGATCTTGTGCACACCCCACCATTGACCGAGGAATCATGGAAACTGGACTACTAGGTCAAACATCTAGAAGAACTAGGCGTATTTGGGGTGATCTCACAATATCAATCCCCTTCGCACAAAGAAAAGATATGTGGGAAAGTCAAGACTCATCCATAGCCAAAGGAGAATAATACAAGAAGCATTAAATGGGTGAGAGAGAGAGATTTGAACCATTATAAATAAGTAATAGTGCATTGAACCTATTAGAGGTTGAGATTGGGATACTACTAAATAGAACAGACTCTCGGTACTGTAGAGACCGAGGAGGATAAGCCGAACATAAGATATCTTCCCCTTTGATATATATCCTTGTAGAACTGGGAATGTTAACATGAAACTTTAGGGTCTAAGATCTTTACACCCTATGAGAAAAGGAAACAATGGCCATATAGGTATTAGGCCTAGAAGGAGGTGGATTAGGGATAGGAGAATGAACCCTCGAAGCCAAAGATGAAGTGTTTCTACTAACTGTTTCATATATACTGGAAAGTTGGACACCCAAACTAGATGTAGCACAATATTTCAAACCAAAACTACCACTATCCATTGAAAACTTCTACTTGTGAGATGAGAAAAAATAAGTTTTTCTCTACACACTATCACAGAATGCCTGTGGAGTAGACAGGAGGAGCTGAACTGGGAGACTGAACCCATTCCAAACCATGGAGGGATGTCAAAAGACTAGGGGAAAATGGGGATCAAAGGGATCAAATAAGGGATAAAAAATGGTTTGATATGGAATGAAAAAAATTTACCTTGAAAAACAAGGTATAAAGTTATTGGAAACTTGGTTTGAGGACACATGGTATCTGGTGAAACCACCTAGGAAAACTCACCACCACTAGGCTTACTGATTACCCAATACAACCTATGGGTACCCAATTCCACATGTAGTTCCAAACTATATATGGTACCACCTTATAATCTCTTCTAAACCCCATCTATCAACTAAAGCTTAAGAAACACCTAAAACACCTATAATTTCATTCTAAAACATCCAAATCCATTAAAAATCCCTAAACATAAATAAACTCTTTTAGGCAACCTAAAAACTTCCAAATGACCCTTGTTTTCATTACCCTAAACTCTGAAGAAAAATAAAACACACACACACACACACACATATATATTAAATCACAAAGGACATGGGTTGTTACAAAAAAATGTTAAACTAAATTTTATTGGGGTATGAAAAGATACATATTTTTTTAAATGATTTCATTTTATTTATAATTGGAAATTTATCATTAAGTTGTTATCCTCCATGCGGTGCATCACCCTATTAGAAGAACCAAAAGAGCATTGAGAATAAATTTTATCATTATTCACACCAGTAAAAAATAACTATTCAAACATAATTTAAAAGAGAGAAAATATTGTTGTTAATTTCTTACAAAATTCAATTCTCATGGTAGATAATCTTCTAGTATTAGAAATCTTATTGTAATGAAAGAACTTAAATTTAATGGTTTAAAATATCATGATTATCATATATTTATTGAGAATTTTATTGCAATCAATATACTATAATGACATGTTTCCTAATTTTATTAATTAATGTATTACTAAGGATTTTAATTGGGAATTTAAATTCTGGAAATGGGACATGCATAAATTTTTGGTTTTAGAATGGATGAGTGATCATTAGGAGTGTATTTTGGAAGTTTAAATTGTTTTTTTGAAGATGGTAGGACGGTTACCCTAATAGCTCATATATTCAACGGTATAATTTTATTTAATTTTTTTCCAAAACTAATTTATTTTAATGGTTTTCAAATATTATAGGAATTAACAATTTGTTTTTGAAGTAGTATAAAATCATGATGTAGTGGGTGAAATTTCTTTGTGATAGGGAGTATATATTTTTTTCATATGAAAATTTTCTTTGGGGTTATTATCCATGATGAATATGACTACATCAAAATTCCCTACATATTAATATATTTTGGGTGATAGGGAAGTGCATTCCACAACATAATGGAGTTTCACCATACAATCCCTGATCACTCCATAATGATCTATCAGGATTATATTACAATTCTATTGAATTAAATGTTATACCATGAAGTTCATGGCCCCATTGAAATGGTAGAATGATTTTATTTCATGTATCTATGTATGGCGTGTTGAGATATGAGACACATGGTCAAACAAAAAACTTCCACCTATGAAGTTTATTAAATACTTTTATTTAAATTTATATAAATAGGAAAACTTATAAAATGAATAACCCCACCCTTCACTCATAGAATCCTCACATTACTTTCCCATTCCTTTCTTGTTCTATTTTTTCTTCCATGATCTACATATGTTTGAGGTTGGAAGATCATTTATGTGGTGAAATCTCTATACTCTATCTCCGTACTTTTTAACCTATCCTTGTTTTATGATTTTATAAGAATAGAAATTAAGGATTTGTGTACTAATTCCATCAGAACATGGTAAAATTAGGCTAAAAAATGGTATTTTTGTAAATATGGTAAGATGATTCCTGTGAGGGGTGGATGCACACAATGTTCCTTATTTTTCTAGAGTTAATTTACTATATTTATTTATTTATATATTTTTATTATTTTGGGAAGAAATTGGTTGATTAATTAATTTTGATCGATGGGTTTTTTGAATTATACTCGAGTGTATTTGAGGAGTAAACCATACCTTGTTTCTTAATGTTGTGGGGGGGGGGGGAATACATAACCTACTGAGTTTTACATTATTTTTGAAAATCCATCCATAGAATAGGTGAAATCATTGAGATAGGGGTGGCATAGATCAGTGATTAACAGTTTTTTATGTTTATATATTTTAAAAAACATTGTGAGTAGTTAGAGTGATTTAAATTTATTTTTAATTACACACATGAACACATTGAACAAGGAACAATATATTTATATGATTCACCTCTCAAAATAAGAAGGATAATCCTAGGTGCAATTTAGAATCACCCATGTTCCCATGACTCATTAATATCAACCTATGGATAACAATGAGTTTGGGTTATCCATTGAACTTGACTACACACATCCTAAATATATATGTGTATCCCATATAGTTATAAGTATTTAAAATGTTTTTACAATAAATATAGACTCTTAAACCACTTCAGACATATTTTTTTGTCATTCTGATTATTCTTTTCCTTGCACATTGATCCTAAAAGTTAATTATTCTTTTGCTTATTTTACTTTCAAAGTAGTGAGTAAGCACTTCTTATTATTTATCCTGTATTATTTCTATTAAATATATAACATATTCAATGTAGCAGTGTATTTTTTATTCTCTCTATCTATTAAAACATTTATTCTTATTTTTTAAAACTTTTATATTCACTGGATTTTGTGAATATTATTCCTATAAATGACCACAGTCCTCATCATTTTCTATAATTTTTTCCAATAGTCCCAAATTAATATCCTGTTTTATTATAGTGTTTAATTTAAAATATTCAAAATTTTAATTCCATTTGAGATTATCAATGACATCCTCATTTAAATCTTCTAGAAATGACAACATTTTCTTCTCTTAAAAACTCTATGAAAACCACGACATTTAAATATTTTTATTTCTACCTCCACGTGTGCATGGTAACATATCAAAATATTGATGTAGAACTCCTCTATATAATATGGAATTCTTGAACACTATCTTGAATCAAAAAATATTATTGTGATTTTTGATTTGATGAAGATGAATTCACAAATAATTTCATAATTTTGATCTCTCAGAATAAATCATTATGATATTCTTTATAATTTACATTCTTCACAAAATATGAAAGATTTTTGACCCTTATGAAGATATCATCCTTACGAAGTAAAAAATAAATCTTTTTGAGGTATGGATGATCCTTATAGAGTTATAGTGTAACATCCCCACCTAACCGATTGGCTTGGGCTAGGTTAGAGGTGAAAATAACCTTATGTGGGATTCCTTAGACACAAAAGGTTGGCAATAAATGTCATGGGTTTAACATAAGAACAAAGGGGGGGGGGGCATTTTATCCTTAAAAACACATACAAAACCATAAATGAGAACCAAAATAAAGACAACCATAAAGATAATGAAACATACAACTATATAATGGTGCATGATATAATATCCAATGACTCAAAATAATCAACAAGACATTACAAGAGTCACTGTTGAAATAAAGAAAAAAATAGCTAAGACTCCAAACCAATGACAGACTCGGGATCCAATGTGGCACCACTATATACTCCAAGACATGACCTAGTATCCAATATCTATCTCAAAACATATATGATAACCACTATCAAGGTGATCCACTAATGAAATATGAAAATTTTCCCTTTATTATATCATGGAATATAACGTCTACATATACACCGGGGTGAATTTTCATGGGAGAGTGCAACGACATAGTAAGAAACCCCAAAATACTTTTCCCAAATTCCAGTAAGACTTGAATCAAGTTAGATAATAGTTTTATAAAATATTAGGAGGCTTGTAAAAATAAGTTGAAATTAGTTTATATAAATATAACTAGAATCAAATATTTTCCCAAGCAGTTCTAAAATAGTAATCCACAAATTAAAATAGTTTTTACCAAAATAAAAGTTTATTTTTAAAAATAGTACAAATATTTTATCAAAACATTAGTTATATGATTCTACTCAAACACATAAAAAACCCAGATCTCCCAAAATGGTCATGTGATCATGGTGACTTATATGCATGATCTAATCATTAATATCTTAGATAAACATCTTGGATTATAAATTACATGTACCCAAGAAAACACACACACACATAAAACTGTACATAACCTAAACCTCCCAAGATGGTTATGTGATCATGATAACTTCTATCCATGATACATTTTTTTGACGCCCAAAAAAACACCCAATACAAACCATGTTATGAACACCCATCAAAAGCTATAAGATTTACCAAAAACTTACCAGTTTCAAAAACCATTATTTTCAAATACCATGTAGCGTCACACACATCCTGAAAACATATAATGAGAAAAACTAGAAGAAATTTTAGTATAGTTTTAGTAATAGAGATTTTATTAAAATAATAATGAATCATTTAGGAATATCAGAGCTTTAATTTTCCATGAAAAGTGGAAAGAGAAAAAACCACCAACCATAGATTCATTTCACACATTTAATTTTTAGAAAATTTTATAGATCTGACCAAATTACTTCTATTTCCCAAATAAATCATAATAAAAACTGATCAAATCTCAGTTGATCCCATTTATGTAGGTATAAAAACTTTGATATAATGTTCTATTCAAGAAGAAATAAAAACATCCAAGATGGGAAGGAAGAATAGAGTCCTAGCCTTTGATTTCCATGATCAAACACTCGATAAATCATCAAAATCAAATTAAAAACATCAATTATTGTTGAAAATCACATGCTGGAGCCATATAAATGAATATACTAGGTTAGTAGAAGAATAAGGTTGTTTTTAGGAAATTTTTAGGTTTTAAGGTAAAATTTTAAACAATTAAATTCCCATCACCTGATTAGGCTACACAGGTTGAAAAATCATATGGTAACCATGAAAATCAGATCCTTTCCAAAAAATTCCAAGTCGAATGATTTGTGACGTTTTATTTAAAAACCATGTACCATCTATGAGGAATCCTATTTACTAATAGAAACCTTATACAGTTTCTTAGAGACTTGAGAATGTTTTTTACTAACCATGCACAAACTATGAACCTTCAATAATTCTTCTAAAACATTCCAAAAAGTTTATAAGTCTAAACTTGAAAATTATCTAAATTTAAATATTACATAAAAAATATAATTCCTCAAACTAGGGGTGTTACTTATAGAATCATACTTACATTTTCAATCATCCTTACAAATCACTACATGAATCTTACAAAGTCATGTATAATCCTTATGAAGTTTTCTATAATCCTTAAAAATTCAATCATTATCCTTAAAATCTCATGGTCTTCCTTATGAAGTCTAGATTGATAACTATAAAATCATACTTAATATTTTTTGATCCTTATAAAAGTTCAATATGCAAATCATTATGAAAACCTGGATCATCCTTAAGAAGTTTCCATATGATCCTTATGAATTCATAAAATCAGACTTACTTTTACATGGAAATCCTCACACCTTTACTAATTTTCTCATCTAATGATTAAAATGACTAGTATAATGTTTTAACATCTTAGAAATATTTTAGAACATAATGAATATAATTTAAAAAACACTTCCAAACATCACCAAAGTTATCCAAAAAAATTATAATTACTTACAAATATCCCAATAATATTCATCTCACATATTGATCTTTATTTTATGTCAGTTTGAATATGATTTTTTATAGAAAACAAAATCCAAAAAACTAAACATATGCAATTACAAATTCTTAAATTATTCTTATTTATATAGAAACAACATTCTAGAGTATTTATTATTAAATACCAAATCACAATAGTTTCAATTTGAATCTTAAATAGACATTTTAAGGTCTAAACATCTTTTGGTCTAAAAAATATGCTCTATTTTTTTTATCACAAATGGAACATAATCAGTTTCAAACTTATTTCAATTATAAATAAATCATTAGTGAATAATTATAAGACAATGTGAGTGTAATCTATGTATGAAATAAAAAAATTGAATTAAAATATCATATTTTTCATAAAAAAATGAACAAAATTCAACTATTCATGACTATTAATTCCATTCGAGACCACTTTAAAGAATTATTAACTATACCTATCCATTTAAACTACTTCTGATATTAATTTAGAAATAGAATCATGCATTCATGTTCATGAAACTATTATAATAGTTCATAAACACATCCAAAATACTGATTTCATAACTTACCCCTTTTAGTTACTCTCTCTTAATATATTATCCCCTGAATCAGAGAAATATATACCTCTAGTTACACCCCCTATATATTTTTCCTCCCCATTTATGAATACATAAATAGATTAAACATGAATGGAATTTGGTTTTCTTTTTATCCTTATTTGAACATAATAACCAAATATAAATACGAGAGATGGGATAAAAACACTATACCTTAGCGTTGATTGGAATGAGGATGGATTCCCATATCCAATATTAATATTTTAAAATCATTATATGGTATTGGTTTGGTGAGTGCATCTTCTACCTTCTCCAAGGTAGGAATAAATTCTAGATTCAACTCATTTTTCCACAAGATCATTGATAAGGTAATATTATATATCATTGGGTTTGAAACTATAATGTTGAACAAGATTCCTTAGAAATTTAACAACACTTCTTCTTATGTAGTGGCATCTTTACTTCCACACCTTTAGATATTCCAAATAAGTTTTCAACTACATAAATTGGGTAATTGATTGAGGTACATACACATACTTCACTTAAACATTCCTCAAGGTCACAAAACTATAATTCCTTGTGTAAAAACATATAAACATCTTTCCCAAAATTTACGCTACTCCAAATGATGATATTTTTTCATCAAATTATCCTACCAAATATTTATATGTGTTGGAAAATATATCAAGACTTATCTTACTATCATAATTCAACCTGTAATCTATTCAACCCTTAATATTCTTGAGAATTATTTTCCCAGCCATAAAAAGAGATAATTTTAGTACACATTAAAATTATACAAAAGGGTGACAACATAGAAAATATATAATATAGAATCTACCAAGTACAAAAAACTCCTAATTAGATTCCAAAATTATTTGTGTCCAAATTCATGTTTTACACATCCTTTGAAAAATTTATTCCCACTATGATAGGTGTATAAAATGGTTTTGAATTCCCTATTATAAATTTCTTAAGAGGTTATTGAGAATAATTCTCTAGGAAACCAAGATGAAATATTCCTATTGGGAAATTTTTAAACCCATATATTATCTCGTTTTTTCAATAATGTGAATTTAAAATATCTTCTTAATTTTCAAAGAAAATTCTTCATAAACATCTTTTACAACATTTACATAAACAATAGTAATAAGTGATACTTTATTGTCATCTTTAATGTATAGATTGATTTTTCGAACAACAAATTCTTCAAATATGTATCTATCTTTGAATAACATTATTTTGGGGGATGTTTAAGCTAGTAAAATAACTTATTTAACCTATAAACATAGTTATCATCTTACCAATCAAGAATCCACAACATTTCTCTATATAAAAATTCACTTTCATCTCTCCATTGAGAAAAGAAGACTTGATGTATGTTTGGATAATAGTTAATTTACTTAATTATATAATAAAAATAAATATTATAATGTTTTCTAGTCTTAAAATAGGTGAAAATATATCCTGAAAAAAATGAATTAAACATGAAAATACCCCTTACACACAAGTCTTGATTTATTTCTCACAGCTTCAATTATTTTATTCAGCTTGTTTTATAACAAAAATTATGTTCTAATAATATTATTTTCTTTAGGATTGGGTATAAATTCTAAATAATAATAATAATTTATATAGTTTAACTCTTTATTCATGGAATAAAACCACAATTGATACTTCAAATATTTATCAATATATCTAGGATCAAATTGTTAAAGTAGTGAGATATGTCTTGATGTCCTCAAAGTTATGTTGTTTTTAACTTTTAATTATTTTTCTCCAATGATGTTTTGGACTTCTATCTATTTTCTAGGCCTTGGATGAGTTGAGAAAGGTGTAAGGACCTACATTTAAACATTACACATTCTAGTGAATTTAAACGAGAATTCACTTTCTTTCATTCAAAAATATATTTTTGGTTTATATTTTTAGAAAATTAGGTTATAAATATTACAAAAAAATATAGTATATAACAAAGTGGACACTTAACTTGGTATCCATTTTTTCCACAATATAAAACCTTTAATGTAAAATAATATTTCTTTTCATGAAAATATTTATGAATTTAAAATTGAAATTTTATTTTCCCTTACCCACCCTTAGGCCATTTTATTTTTTTAAAACATGGTATGAGCACAAAAAATATTAGTAAAGGTCATAAAAAGAAATAAATAAACCCTTATTCCATGAATACTTATAAAAAATTTCCATTTTCAAAATATAATTTTGTATAAAAATAAAAATTTTCTTACTCAATAAATCATCTTATCTTCTCAAATATTTTCCTAGAACATTTCATAAAAAATCTTAATTGAAAAATAAAACTCATAATAAATTTTCTCAAAGTTTTTATTTTCACCCTTAAAAAGTAGCATATACTTTACTTTAAATATGAAATCAATATCTTAACTTGAGAAATCATAAGATTACCATAAAAACCAATAAAAATAACAAATAAATAATTTAGGTTACTTGGTACATCATTTCCATACTACTATTATAATCACTCATAGAATTAAAATTACAATATGGCCGACTTCGATACCCAATGCATTGAAGGGATATCATGGACCCACCTATCCTTAGTTTATCAAATAGCTACCCTTATTTGCTTAATTACATAACCAAACTTCCAAGGTTTATAATGAAACCACCAGTCATCATAACAGTACCCAATAACCATAACATAATCACAACACATAAAATATTGTAATTTCCCACATTACACTCATAAAAATATTCTTTATATCCATAAAATACATTTTCAAATATTTAAATATTTATTCCATTTTAAAATCATTTTAAAATAATCAAAATATATATTAATAGGGTTTTTATTTGAAGAAAACATGAAATATTATTTAGTAATCCAAAGAAATAACATTTATGGTGGCAAGAAAAGTCATTTTCACTACATATGTTAAAATATAACATTCATTTTGTCTTTTTTGTAAAGAACATCAAAGCATTCTGTAAAAATATTCCATTTGAAAAACTTTTAAAGAATGTAAAAAGTGACATTAAATGTTCTTTGTAATTAATTAATATCCATATAAATACATCCATAAAATAATTTTAAAAACATGGACATGGAAGGGAAATATTTTTAAGGTATACTTTAAAAATGATTTTTAAAAGAAAGTCCCTTACATGGAGTCCGAATCATCACAAACATTCATTATCTTCCTAAATAATAAAATAATGTTAATTGTTTAATTCCTTTTTTAATGTTAATTAATATTTCATTTTACTTATCAGCATTTTATATACTATTTAATAATCCATAAATTTTATGTCAGTTGTTTTGATGATATTCGAATCATATGTCCAAAATGACTTTAGTTGGTTTAACACTACAAGAAATTCACCAAATAATGGTGATTTAAACCGTCACTAAATTTGGTGTCAACATTTATTATGCGGCAATTTCTTCAATTTAGTGGTAGTTTCTAGAAACCGTGATAGTAAAAAAATTTAGTGGCGGTTGGTGTGGTTTTCGCAGTGGTTTGGATTAGAAGAAATGAAATATTTTTTAGTGTCAGTTTTAACTGCTACTAAAAGAAGTTTCATTGTTTTAATAGGAATCTCCCCAAAAACCACACCAACCACTGCTAAATGATAATAAAAAATGAGGAACCTTTAGTAGGGATTTTGACCATAGTTAAAAAATATCCATTATTTTCATGAAAACCACAACTAAAGCACCAAAAATGCAACTAAATTATATGGTGTATGTATTTAGTGGTGATTTAAACCACCAATAAATATGGAAGATTTATTTAGAAGTATTTTAAACCTCCACTAAAGGTAGATTTACAATTTAAAAAATGCCACTAATTTTTCCACCTCAGTACTATTACCCTAAAAAAACAGGTACAAAATTTTTATAACACCTGGGAAGGGTGGGGTACATATTGAAATCAAAATACACATAAAATTCACACACACACAGATATATCCACATAAATTCCCATCTTATGTGTTTATAACAGGAGTTCCAATTTACATCCACCATTTTTACAACCATAACTAAATTCATAACACCATAAAAGCAATCTAAGAGCCACAATTTATATCCACCTTTCTTTTCAAGTTGACATCGTTGAAAAATCTACAATCATCATATGTAATCAGAAGGGAAACTAGCTCCACGGCTAACTGGCCTAGAATTTGGCCAAGTAATCCTATAGTGTCATTTGTAGGGACCCCATTGGAATCAAATGGGATAACTATCTTCTCTCCAGTTAGATTCCATATATATGAACTTTTCATATTTTTATCCATACATTAATTGTTTCCATCTTTTGTGAAAAATCAGTTAGTAAAAAAAGTGCGATAAATTTATTCATATTAAAATGTATACCTATAATAGTTACCATCTAGTATCTCTATGAAGAACCAAAAGTGGAACCCCTCTTACTCCTTGGAATTCTTATCATTTAATCAAATAAAATTAAGTTTAGAACATATATTTCAAAAAAATTATTCAAAAAAAATTAAAAATGTTAATAGATGCATGGTACTAATAAACAAAATATACATAATAATGATAATGAATAACTTCACAAATGAAATAAGTGGTTTCTTAATGAATGCATAACTGAACATACAATCATTTTCCCCTTCAATAATGTCAGTTTCCTACTCCATTACTTTATCCACTTCATCTACCCTTTCTTGACTAATATTTTCAATATCATGAGGAACAATTAAGTCTTATTTTTCCTATTGATGGGATTCAATGTCAGAGGTCAAATCTTCCCCTTCATTAACCCATGTCATAAAAATCTCTTTGTTTGATGTGATCAACTACACTATACCCTTCATACACAACATTATTCATATAATATACCATTTTTGAATGTGATGATAAGATATATGGATCTTTTAGTTCATGATCACCAATATCCATCAAGCGAGAGAAGTTCACAGAAGTAAATTGCAAGGGATATCTTTTAACACCTATGATAATACGACCCATTTGAATTTGAATAAAACAACTAAAAAATTCTCGTGTTAGTTTAATTAGATAATATCATTCAACTTTCCCTAGTAGAAACACATCAGAAAATGTAAATATACCACTATTCGGTGTTTTTAAACCCTCTTCTCAATCAACTATACGAAATCTAAATCCATTAACATTTTAAGCGTCAAAATTTCTACCTTATTTTAGAATATATTGAAGAAGAAACTTCAAATCATTTAAAAAATCTACTCGAGTATCAGTATTCATGATGTAGAAAAAGAAATATAAATTATTATATTTATAAAATATATGTGTCAACCTAATATTCATATTTATTGTAATATTTATGAACTTACACGTCGTGTATACGAGTCTAAAAGATCTTTATTAACAGATTTCATTATATCTTTCCAATTTTGTGTTCGACATCTCATTAGCCTCTTTTTTTGTATACTCAACTCTTTAATAAATGGATCTACAATTTCACTATTCAGTAGCACATATCTAAGTTCCTATAATAATTCAATTTCTATTAGTGTAACATATGAGGCCCTCCCAACTGATCGGCCAATAGAAAAAATATTTTTTTATTTCCCATGTATTCAAGATTGATTTGATGTGTCATGAACACATCCAACTTGATTAAATATTGTATCAATATCATTCATGTATCTATAACCAAAGTTAAGACACTATTATTCCCAATAGCTTTAAAAAATAGAGCCTTCAGGTTGAAATTTGTTTCTCACGCACGATTTCAATTGTCTAAGATATTTGTGAAATAAAATAATAAAACATAATTATATATTTAATTAAGTTCCAAGAATTGTTTACTTAACTTAAAAACATATAAATAAAGTACCTCTCTATTGGATACATCTATCGATGATGTATGGGGCCTCCTAATTTTACTTCCTCAACTAAATGCACATTTAGATGCATCATGATAGTAAAAAATGGCGGAGGAAAGATCATCTCCATTGCACGAAGTGTCAATAAAAATATCTCCTCAAGGTTGTGAATCTAAAATTGATGTAGTAATTTATCACATAGTTTTCTAAAAAATGTACAGAATTGGAGTACAATAGAAGTAACCTTTTCATGTAATAATTTACGCAATTCCAATGGTAGTAACTGCTGTAACAAAATATGTGAATCGTGACTTTTCAATCCTTGTAAATAGTGATTCTTTAAGTCAAAAAACCTTGAGGTGTTACTTGAATACCCATAAAATACCTTCACATGATTTAAAATTTTAAGTAATGTATCTTTATCCCTATTTTTCATTGCAAAATGTTTTGGAGGATACTTTTCATTCTCATCTGGCCATAGATTACATTTTATGTTCATTTCTTTGTAAGTATTTCTAAGAATTGAGATTATCCTTCGACTTTATATGATAATTAAGCAATGTGAAGATAAAAGTTTCATAAAAATTGTTCTTAATATACATGACATCAATATTATTCTACAAAAAATTATATTCCCAATATGGAAGTTTGAATAATATACCTTTTTTCTTCCATTGTTGCTAGCCGATTCACTTAACATTTCACTTAGAACTCGTTTACCACTATCATTCAAATGTTTCACCTCTCAAATTATATTTTAACATTTCCAAGTTGTTTCAATATTTAAATAACCCATTAAAAACTTTGGGGGTGGTCTACGATCAATAAAACTGTTGAATTTTGACATGTTCTGTCGAAATCTATGAGATGCATTGAGAAATATTTAATGGCACACAAAAACCATTTTCTACTATAAGGTATCCATTTGGGCTGAAAATAAATGTTACAAATAGGACAATCCCAAACAGTGTAAGTGTTCCAACCATCTAAATTCCCAAGGCCAAGGAAGTCACTAATGGTCCACAATAGAGAAACATGAATTTTGAACATGGTTTTAGAAGAAACATCGTATGTCTCAACACCGCTGCTCTATAACTCCTACAATTATTCAATTAAAGGCTGAAAGTATAAATTAATGTCATTTATAGGCATTTTTTTCCATAAATAATCATCAAAATGATAAAAGACATTTGTTGCATACACATCCATAGAAGAAGAGTGTAAGGGATCAAAACAACTGTCCAAATTCTATAACTGGTACTCAAAGTCCCAAATGGGTTGAATCAATCAACATCCAATCCCAATCAAACATTACTAGGTTTAGATGAGAAATTTGAATATAATTAATCAAATTTCTTCCACGATTTTGAATCTCTTGGATGTCACATTAACGTATCTTTTTTATTATCTATAGAATGCCACTTCATGTGTTCAACAGTTTTCGATGACAGGAATAATATTTTCAATTAAGGATTTAAAGGAAAGTAATGAAACACATTTTTAGGTGTGTTCCTTTTCTTCTTATTCATGGTAGTATGTTTATTCAGACTTCAAACATCGCCCATTGACTACCATCTAGAAGAAGAACATTTTTTGAAATCTTATTTTCTTGAATCCTCTCACCGATAAAGCATACAATCATTGGGACACACATGTATTTTTTTAAAATTCAGACAAAGAATGTTAATTTTTTTTCGTAGAATAAAAAGACTCAGGGATGTTAGGTTTAGAAAATGCATCATTTAACAATTGAAATATCTTGGAAATTGCCTTATTTATAATTCCACATAGGCATTCGATATGATATAACTTCAGTAGAAAAGAAAGTATTAAATATTTTAAACATCCACTATACAAATATTTATTTCCATCATTAAATAAACCATGAAACATATTTTTCTTAGTGAAGTTTTCTCTTATAATAGTCTCTACAGAATTGAGAGGAGGATCTAATGATATGTTACAATCTTGATCTGGTTGTCTTATAGTCTCAAAAACATCACTTGTCATGTTTCTTTTTGCAGCACCCTCAACTGGTTGTTATGATATGTTTTGATGTTGATGTTTGTGTCTTTCAATTCCAAATGCATCATTTATAAGATTTTTCATTTCATTTTCCATTTTTGACGAATTTGGTAGCTCATTTTGGGGATTGACATTAGTGCTCAACCTTTATGTAACGTTTGATTCTCCATGTCAAATCCAACACAAATATTGAGGAGGGAAATGATTCAATATCAAGTGTTAATAAACTTCATCTCTCTTAAACCATCTTTTAAATTTACATTTAGGATATGAACATCTTATTTTCCCTTTAAAGGATCGATTAGAGATTGAAAAATCTAAATACTCTTCCAAACCCTTAGAATACTGAGGTGTGTTACTCGATAATGTGATCTAGCTTTTATCCATGTATATTAAAAAGTGCCTACTAAAAATTAAAAAAAATTAAAAAACATAACTACAACTAAATAGGGAAGAAATTAATATATACTAGTTGAAAAAATAGAATATGTTAAATAAGGTTCTACTATATAGATACATATGGTAAATAATGAATCCTTTTAAATAAGATTTTTTATTATCTTCTTACTACAACCAGTTTTATATACTTCTCTTGAGGATGTCATCCAAATATTTTTTATATTTATAAAATATCTAAAAATTGAAAAAATGTTTTCTAGGTATAAAATGATGCATCAAAGAAGGTTGTGTTCAACATGTTTATATATTGTTGAAAAAGACTAAAAAAATACACGACACCCATGGTAAATGATTGAATGGTTGATATGTGGATTATCATAAAAAAATGGTCAAATCCAAAAGAACTATTCCCATGGTGTGAGGAACTTTGAAGGCCTAATATTCAATTATTCAAAAACATATATCAGTGAAATACATGTTAATGAGGTTTATTCTATTATGAGTAGTTTTTATGATGTTTTATTTTGGATGACTGAAGGGATATCTAAATCATACTACCACAATGGTCATTATGACATGATGTGTATGTTTCATAAGATTAAATTTTGGGGTTAGAGTAAATCACACCACAACCTTGGTGTTTTTCTATAAATGATACTTGAGCAGAATGTGTCACATTAAAACCAAATGGTTTCATCCTAAAGTGTTATTTGGTGGAGTTTTATCTAGTTTCCCTTGGGAGGTTGGTTGTGCCTTGTTTCCATGGTCATGCTGCAATGTGTGGTTAGGATGTAATGGGTGATTTTATAGGGTTGATTTTTGTGCCATGATCCATTAAGTCATTTTATAAAAAACCATATAAGTAGGGAATTAAGACATTCACCAATAGGCTTTATTGAAATTGTCATTCATTCCTATTTTTTTCGAAGGGTCAGACCTATTACTTGAGGGTTGGTTATTTATTCTTCAGTTAGGTAGGTTCTTAAAAGAGGTATTTTTTATCCCACTCCCCCATTTTTATCATATTTTGATCCCCTTTCTATTTTATTAGAGGTTTATTAGAAGTTTTTTCACCATACTAAAGCTATGTAATCTTCTCCACCCATCTTATCTCTTTCTCTTTGTGGTTCTTCCCCTAATTTTGGATAGGTTTATCTATAGATTTAATGAAAATTCCACCAAATAATGGTGGTGTTATCTTTTATTCATGGGGATTTATGGTATTGTGGCTATAATATTCCTAATGATGATAAATGATGATTGTTTCTTATCATTTAAAAAATGGCTTTCCGAAGTATTTTTTTTGGGAATTCAACCATATTATACCGGAATTAATGGTCAATTCATGGGGATTTTGGTCAAAGGAGTTATATAGGAATTATATGAGCCTTTCACACATCACTGGTTGATATTTGTATGTCATGATGATTCTTGGTGATTTATCAATGGTTATTACTTATTGTATTGAGTTGGATAATTATATATAAATTTTTATAACTAACTATTGGAGACTTGAGGTATTATAAAGGGGCTCAAGAGCATAGTTATTCTTGTTCTAATCTTTGATAGAGATAGTAAACAGGGTATGTAATGGGATAAATCTAACATCATGTTAGTTATCCCCTTTAATACATAGAAATATTCATGCATGAATGTGCATGTGTGTGAATGATAGGGGACTGGGTTCAGGAATGTGGGTAGGGATTATTTGGGCTCCAAGTGCCTCAAGTGGCCTGGGTTAATCCATATAAAATAAATTTTGGTGTTTCATGCTTGTTCCTTGAATCTATAAATGACTAATGGATATACCTGTTGGGATAATGGAGTCATAAACAAATTGATGTACCTATGTGTTGTTTTTTTGGTGTGATGAGTTGTGTTTGGCATGGGGAGAGCCTTAGTGAGCTAGTTTGAGGGAATCTAAGTGGATAACCCTTTAGTAATGAACTAGTTAGCATTGGATATTGATATTTATATATTAACATCTATAGGAAATGACCTAGAACATTGAATCACATTAATTGAGAGGGGTCAGATGTTGTTAAAGAGTGTAGTAACTTGTGATAAGTTGTTGGTCTTAGGACAATCATTGGAGTAGATGGTAGAGGTGATTAACCACTCACTAGAATGTTCCTAGAGTAAATTGGTTATAATGAAGTTGATATATAGGATTCCTTATCCTCATGGTTCTTGAGGGAATCAGATGAAATCTATATAACTAGTTAGAAACCTTAGTTTGTCGTTGGATGCTAGTGTTGTTCTAGTGATGAGAGTTGGTGATGGAATATATTCTATGATTACCTTTGAGGGGGTGTACGGACTCCAAGGGGCTTAATGTTTAGTGTGGATAGATATGACCTATTATTCATGATTTTAAGTTGGTTAAGGACTAATTTATTAGAATTTTATTGAGATATTTAGTACTTATATTTTATGATCATGATGGTTGTGTGGTTGAGATTGGTCATGGTTTAGTTTGTTCATGGTGGAAGAAAAAAATACACATAAAGGATATATGCCCACAATCACATATGGATATGCCCAAATCTAATGGAATGACCATAAGGTATCTCAAAAACATAGAAGAATCCAATTAAGAAATCATAAGGAACATTGTAATCATATATATGAATTTAAAAACAGTCCTTAAACCAAAAAAGGAAACCAAATCACTCACCCAACTCAATTTCACATGCAAACCAACTAAAAAAAATCTAAACAAGGTTATAATAATATAAAAAAATACTAAATTATACTTTATAAGAAAAATTAACATTTTATAAAACTCTTTTGATGCACAAATATATTGTCTTTCTAAATAAAATCCATTAAAACCCCCTATTTCATGAAAAATTGAACATGAAACAACATTATAATCTATAAAAACACACCATAATCATGAGAAACTCATTTAGAATTTAATTAGGAAATATCAAGAATTGAAATATTATTCCAAAAAGGTACTAGATAGATACACCTACATCAAAAATGAGAGAATGGAATAAAACTCTCATATAAGGAAGAACAAGGATTAAGGAAAAATCCACATTCCATATAATCTAAAAAAATTAATCGAAACATCTACCATATCCCCTCATGTTCAATAAAGAGAGATCCAAGATAAGAAATTAAAGGAACCAAGGGAGGGAAAAGAGGAGAAGATTAAAAACAACTTAAAACTAATAAGAATATTCCTAAGAACCTTGAGGAGGGTTCAATGGAGGATCAAGAGTAAGGGAGGTGCATCGAAATGGCGAGGCACGGTGAGGGTGGTGAGGCATGGCGAAGGTGGAGAGGCGCGACGAGGGCGACGAGGCGTGACAAGGGGTGGTGGAAAGGTGTAGTGAGGGGAGGTGAAGGGGTAAGTAGGGATTTGGGGAGTCAGGGGGGTCAGTGGTGTAGGGGGAGGGGACGAGTGTCATCTATTAATTTTTTAATGGTTTATTGGTAGTTTTTTAGAAACTGCCACTAAATTATTTAAAAAAATATAATGGCAGTTTAATAAACTGTCGCTAAACCGTCAGTTTGGTGTAGTGTAATATTGTGAAAGTGTTTATTTTTACATCATTAAAAGAATTATAATTATGAAATAATTATAATTTTTATATATCAATTATACTTTTAAAACTAATCATTAAATATGATTATGAAAAATGAACTATATTTCACTCATAGATACGGTAGGTCGTACGTACACATGAGTAACATTTTCATTTATCGACAATCATTATGGACAAAACGTATGTATTATTTTATATTTATTAGATGATAATTATGTATTAAGTACCATATTATTTCTTTATATATACTTATATATATATATATCATCCATTTGTTTTTATTATGAAAAAAATCATATCATTTCATAGAGGTGGTAGTCCACACGTACGCATGAACGACGTTATCAATTTTTAGTGAATGAAAATTTAAGAAATTAAATGATATAATATCTTTTAAGAATGATAAATATTTCATAAATATCATATATGAACATTAATTCTATAATTATAACTAATCTTGAGAAGTGGTGATGGAAAACGAATCATATCGGTTCGCGAGGCGGTATTCTTCCATACACATGAATGGTGGATTGTTTTCTCATTTGATGGAGGTTGGAGATGAATATATGTTATGAAATTAACATAATGACATTTAATTATATGGTAGATACTTAATTTATTATATAATAATAGTTAAGGAAGATTTAATTGAGGTGTAAGAATAAATAAAACAAAAACACCCGGTTAATAACTATACCTCTTCTTTGGACAACCTATTGTTCATTACACCTTAATACCGATAAGGTTAGTAGTATGACCAAATAAAAGATTATAGAATTTTAGTATGGATTTAAGGTATTTTTAATTTATTATCTAAACCAAAAGGATTTTTAGGTGTGTATAAATGAAAATAATAGGCCCCCTTTTATAAGAGACGGGAGGGGAAATCTTGGAATTTCTTAAAATATTAATTAAATATAAACTAATTTTGATGTAAAAATGAAAAAAAATTCAAAATATTAAAATATAATATTTGTATGAGTTTAAATATTATTATAAAATAAGATTTGGACAAGTTTGGATCAAATTTTTACCCTTATTTTTTTTGTTTTAACCCTCCGTTAGGAACTTTATATCATTTAATAAATATTATTTTCATAAAATACCAATAATGTCAATTTTAGAACTATTTATTTATACTGACTTTTATATCATCCAGAAAAAAATGAAAATTGAATAAAATATTTTAATAAATCCCTAAAATGTTTTTTATCTAAAAATTTAATGGGTCACATTAATTATTTCTAATTATACTTCTTTTAATAATTTTAATGTTATTTATTTTATTTTTCCATTAGTTGAATAATTACTGTATCAGTGTTTTATATGATTTTTTGGTAATTATTTTTTTACTTAAAACTAAAAATAAATTTCTATGATGAAGATAAATTATTTATATTTCTAAATACTATTTATAAATGAACATATCCTCTGTTTGTCACCATGTTTAAAATATTTTAATTATTAAAAATAAGCGTGACAATTTTAAGTTTTCTTTACATAAAAAACTATAAAGGTCAAAATCACATTGAAATGACAAAAAAGCCAAAAGTTCTACCATTTATGATTATATATGAGATATAATCATTTAATAAAATGTATTCAATTGTTAGGGTTATTTGTTTCCCATTATTTTATTTTTAACTTTAATTACTCTATTTACATTTTATCGTGGTAAAAAAATTTCTAAGGTCACTATTCATATTGACCAAAAATAAAATGGGCCTATTTTAATAATTTGAGCCTCTCGATGAAAAATATGAAATCCATTTTTAATAATAAAAACTTAGAATTGTTGGAATTTAATTTAAAATTTAACAGAAAAAACACGATGAAAATCAAATTTTATGAAAAATGATTTTTTAATTATTAAAATGTTTTTATACTAAATTCAAGTTTAAAACTAAATAAAATCGATATAATTGGATTTTTTTTAATCAAAATAAACCAAATAAATTTTAAAACTAATAAAAAATACAATATAACTTGGTAAATACTTGAAAATAAATTACAATTGTCAATAAAAATATGTAATTTTCACTATTTATTGAAATTTAAATTTTTTTTTAAATTTTTTTCAAAAATTAATCATAAGATAATTTTGAAATGATGAATATAAAAAATGATATTAGTTTTTTCAAATTAAAATTATATAATATAAAAATTATAATTTTAAATAATACCTTATTAGAAAAGAGTTTAATAAAGTTACATAATATTTTTATAATGAATATAACTAAATAATTCATGAATATCAATAAATATGAAAAATAATTATTGTATCATTACTTAGGTTTTTAAATTATTACCCCTTTTATCAATTTTATCCTTTCAATTTTATTCACCAATTAAACAAGTGGGTATATTTTTCCATCATAGCATTTTTAGATTCCCATGTCAGTTATTCAATCATATGATTTTTCCACAAAACTTTAACCTAGTGAATTACCTTATTAAGAAATAATTTTCCCTCTACAATCTATAATATGAAAGGATATTCCTCATATTTAAGGTTATCTTCGAACTAAACTACCCAAGGGTTCAAAACATGAGGCGAATCTGGCACATATCCCATTAACATCGACAAATGAAAAACATTGTGTACCTGGGATAAACTCGGAGGCAAAAACACTTAGTAGGAAACTGACAAAAAATTTTAAATGATTTTAAATGGTTCAATGAATCATTGAATTAGATTCCATTTTAAATAAAACACATAAATATTTTCTATGTAGATACTTTAGAAAAGACATGATCACCTACTTCAAAAGAACGATCTTTCCTCTAGTTATTTGCATTATATTTCTACCTACTATTAATCCATTATCATATGTAGCTGAATTATCATTCCATTTTAAACCATTTTCTCTACCAACTATGGTCTAATATGATTTATTTATCCTAATTCATCCCAAAAATCAGAAGTTTGACATAGTTTTCCATATGATTCCTCAAAAGGTTCCATCTGTATACTGGAGTGAAAAATATTATTATAAGAAAACTCAACTAATGAAAGATATTGATTCCAAATTACCTAGTAATAATTTGAAAAAGAATGAATCATGTCTTATAAGTTATAAATAGTTCATTAAAATTATCCATCATATTGAAAAAGAAATAATTTATTGAAATTTAATTAAATTCCCATTGAATTCTAAAGTAATTTTAAAAAAATTTAAACGAACTTGGGATAATCATCTGATTCAATTGACAGATGAATTAAATGTAACCTAAGTATATCCTTGAGATACAATTGAGAAAGATAATCCAATTACATTGTATCTAAAATGGGAATAAAATTTATATATTTAGTTAATTCATCATTAATAACCCAAATCACATTATTACCTCGAGATGTATTTGGGAATACCAAAATGAAATCCAGGGATATATTTCACAATTTCCACTCTAATAATAGAAATGGATGAAGAATCACCTTTTATAATTCTCATTCTACTTTAACATATTTACAAGTCATGTATTTCATAGTAAATTTATAAATATGCCTTTTCATTCCATCCCATCAGTAATACTTCAGAAGTTCTCTATACTTCATAGTGCTAATTTGATGAATGGAAAATAGGTAACTATGAGAATCATATAGAAATTATATCTTTAAATGGTAGTTACACGACACACATAGTATCTTTACAAATATCAAAACACATTACTTTTCAATGGTAAGTTTAGTAAAACTACCATTATTTAGAAATTGTAACTTTTCATATAACTCACGGTCTTCCTTATGAGCTTTCATAATTCTTTTTGATATAGGTGATTGTACTGAATCCTAAAACTATAGAGGATGTTCGTAGATGCACAATTTCTAGGGTAAAAATAATCAAATAACTAACCAAAGGTTCATGTTACAAATGTAACATGGTTAATGAGGCATGATATTTTTGACTAAAATCATCATATACTTGGTTTTATTTTTCTAGATGGTAATGGATCGTGAAATCATAATCCTTGATCAGTTCAACCATCTTATCTGCCACTTGTTTAACTATTTCTGAGTACAATTATCTACTCCAAATTTTTTTGATTAGTATATATTTTACACTTTAATCAATATAAATTATACCTCCAAATATTTAAAGAAAAAACCACAATAAAAAATTCCATACCATTTTTAGGATAATTTAAATCATGAGGTTTTATTTTTGATAAAGCATAACCAATTACCAAATCATTATACATCAGGACACAACCAAGAACATTAAAATAAGAATCAATGTAGATGACCAATTCACCATTTTTTGAGGGATATGACAAAACTAGAGCATTTAACATTCTTATTTTTAGTTCTTTAAAGTAATCATTGTATTATTTAATCCATATTAATTTAAATCCTTTTCGAGTTTACTAAGTCAGCGGACTAAAAAACCAAGAATAATTTTCAAAAAATGACTGATATTAACCTACTAATCCAAGAAAACTATTAATCTCTATGACATTTTTTGGTCGTGGACACTCCTAAATAACTTTAGTTTTAGTAGGGTTAACAGTTATTCCATATTTAGAAATAGTATTACCATTGAAAGAAATAGGTTGTAATTAAAATTCACAATTAAAAAAATTTCCATTTATATCATTTTCTTTTATGGTTTGAAAAATAATCCTTACATGTATTTCATGATATTTATATTTTTTTGAATATATCAATATATCATCAATAAACACAACCACAAATGTATCCAAGAGTTCATGAGAAACTTTATTCATTAGATCCATAAGTATAGCTCGTTCATTATAAAAACCAAACGACATTACTACAAACTCATAGTTCCCATATCTAGTTGAAATATAGTCCTTGGAATATATGCCTCCTTCAGCTTTAACTGATGTAACCCAAAATTGTGATCAATATTTTAAAAGTACTACACTCCCTAGATTTGATCAGATAAATCATCTATATTAGGTAAGGGGTACTTGTTCTCAAGAGCTATGTTATTTAAGGATCTATAATCAATGTAAAGATTCATAGAATCATATTTATTCTTAAAAACCAAATAAGAGCATCCCATGGGAAATTTATTAGATGAATTAATCCTTTATCTAGAAAATCATGTAATTGGTTTTCACATTCAAAATTTTCTACTTGATACATTCAAAAAGGTGATTTTTTAATAGATTTAACATCTGGTACCACATCAATAGTAAACTTAACCACTCGATTAAAAATAAAACTTGATAAATCATCAAGAAAAAATCCATATATTCATTCACTATTGGTACATCACTAATCTTAAATTTTTTATTTATTTTCAACAAAATTTTCTAAGTAAATTTCATTTCCTATTCTAATCAATTTCTCATCTTTTTTATATGTTTTTAAGGGTACTAAATAATTGAATAAAACTTTTTTTTGGGTCTAAAATATATTTTAGTGTCATAAACTAAAAGAAAATCCATACCAAAAATAATATCAAACTCTAACATGTGTAGTTCAATAATATTTTTAGAAAATACCATTCTAAGGATAATAATAGAAGGATTCTCATAAATCTTGGTTTCATTAAAATTTCCACCTAGAGTTTTCACTAAAAGTTCTATCATACTTTCATGAAGTGATATACTTAATTTATTTAAACATTTCTCTGAAATGAAAGAATGTGAAGATCCAATGTATTATAGGTAATTGGAATAATTTTAATAAACCCGTAACATACTTTTCATGTAACTCCCCAAGATTTCATAGTACTTTATTTCTTCCAAGTAATCCAATAACTTGCAGCACACACAACACCGAGTTTTAGCGCACCACGACTTACCAAACTAGCCGTTCAAAAGCAGGAATGAATAGTATTAAATGTATTTTGAACTTTATATAAGCCTTATAATTTTAGGATCTATATTATGAGTTTCTTAGAAATATTTTAAGAGCAAATTTATTTTTTACAGAAAAAAAGTATTTTCCAAGAAATGCAATTTTACTGCCTTTTAATGGCAAACCCTTTTTAAATATAATATTTGAAACTTTTATATATTCAATTTGACAAAATAAACTTATTATTTATAATTGGGACATAATATTTTAGTTTCAATAAATTTTTGGAGTTTTTCTGATAACTTTCATATTTGGGCGAATAGTGAAAAATACTATATTTTAACTGAAAACCACTTTTTTAATCGAAAAAATTTATAGTGTTAAATTATAATTTTTAATGTTTTGGAAGTATAAATAGATTAAATTTTTACCATTTAATCCAATTATGGTCATTGTAAGTAATTTCATTTTGAAATTGGACATAAATAAGTGTTAATCTTTTGATAGTTATTATTTCTTGAAAGTACGTTTTTTGGTTTTGACAATGAGAATTAATTTTAAATTAATAAATTCAATTTATATGTTTTTAATTTGTTAAAATAGACATAATTTTTGAATTTGGAATATCAAAATTATCTTAGGGTGAAATTTTGATATTTTTCTGAAAACTTTCAATTTTTAATGAATAGTGAAAAACACTGAGTTATTGGTTAAAACAGACTTTTTATTTAAATAATTATTTATTCTATTTAAATTTATTTTAGGTCAAAGTAGATAAATAATAACTATATAAGTTCAATATAATTCATTGAATTCATTTTATAATAAGTTTAGATATATAAAAATTTTATTGAACTTTTCACCGTCTTTTACCCACCTCCTAGGAGAATTTACAAATTTTGATAAAAATTAATTTTTCCACTTATGTGAGTAGAATTTAAAAAATCCGAGAGACACGGTTAAAATTATTAAGTAAAATGTGGTTCAATAAGATGAAAATAATTTTTAGTGAATAGTAACTTTTGACTTTTATTAAACGCGGTTAAAGGTAAATAGGGTAATTCAAGGTAAAAAGAATATTATAATAATAAAAAATTACCTTACCACTTGTCCTAACCTTATTGGATGAGTCCTTTCCGACCATGGGCATCCTTGAGTCAATTTTGGGACCCCATGGAGCCACTTATGAATGATAATGACACTTTATTTTAATTAACTTAGAGTAAAGGCAAAAATGACATAAACAAATATCTTTTAGTAAATCAATTTTTACATGAGGTTATATAAGTAATATTTTCAACTATAAATATTCATTATAAATATAAAAATATTTCCTACATAATGGTATTTTATTTTTATTTTTTAGACATTAAATAATTTAATTTATCTTTGACACAATGATGATGTTATAATTACCTAATTAATTAAAATATTAAAATACTTGATATTATAAATATCCAAATAAATGTAATTTGAGAATTTTTATGAATTCCACTAATTTTATAGGTTAATATGACATTTTCGGGTTGGTTAGATGAATTTTTTTCAAAGTAATAATGTTTTTATGAATTTAGAAAAAACAAAATACCCAATAGTGTCAAAATTGACATGAAAGAGTTTTTAAAACAAATAGTATATTATTAATTGATATTATATTCCTAAAGATAAAAGGTTCAGACAAAAGGCTTATATAATGATATTTGTATCATTAATTAACCACTTGGACTTCTCTTGTAAGTATATAGTATGTTTATAAACCATATAATATAAAAATACAAAGAGACATGGTAAATGTCAAACTATTTACGTAAGAGTTAAATCTAAAAGATAAGGTTAATATAGTGACCCAAACCTGTCTAAAACATATTGGTTGATTAGTTTTCGACCCATACTCACCTTAGACTTTAAATAATCAATTTTGGAACCATTATAAACCAGAAATGATTTTATTATAAAATAATATTTCTATCTTTTCCTAAGGTGCCCTCACCCCTCTTATAAAAGGGCACTCCCCCTTCTCTCTAATTCACACATTCAAAGCCATTTGGCTTCGCCAAAACCTGCCGAAATACCCTATAAACTATCCTCACTTAATACCATAGGCCTTACATTTGTTAGAAATCCAACCTGAGGAGCCCTTTTGATCAAATCAAAATGAAGAACCCAAAGAAGAGGGAAATATTTCCTCACCTCTTTCAAGTTCCTTTCTTCTTCCACTTCCTCTTTACTTTTTGTTTCTATTCTAAAATAATAACTATAGTGTCTTATATATACTGTGATGTTATTATAAATATGTTACAACCATATTCATTATTCTATCCATCCTTTTAATTACATGTCACCATACGTGCGTACGTACGGCTTACCGTCTCAACGTCGTGGTTTAATTGTTATTCAATACATTATTATTTGGATGGGTATAATAATGATGTGTTATTGATGTAAATAATAAATATAACATGATAATGATTCTGTATATATTATATACCATCCAATTATATATTATTTTAATATCAAAAGAATGATATTGTCGCTCATGCGTACGTACAGATTACCGTCTCCACGACCCGATGAGATTCATTTCCACGTTCACCATTCAACGATGATTATAAAAATATATATTATTAATAAGTACGTAATATATGAAATAATAATGCTACTGGATATATATATATATATGTATGTACTTACATATATCTTATTCACTTCCGTTCAAAAAGATATGAAAACATAAACAACGTTTATGCGTACGTACGACCTTTCTCTATAAACAATGTTTTGCATTTCATATATATATCTATTATAAATATTTATATTATAAATATATATGATATATAAATCAAGGATTATATTCTGGAATTATTTAAATCATGATCTAAATGATACGATCAAGAATAACTAGTTAAAACACGTACGATAAAGAAAGTGATTATTACCTAAAACGTTAATTTAACATAAAAATCATTATTAAATGGGTAGTATAAAGTCATAAATGAATCATGTATGATATAATAAATATTAATAAGGTTCTATTATAATTTAATAACATACAATGGTCATTATACATAAGGTTAAACATACCCTCGACCAAAGGAAAGTGCTAGGTAAGGGTTATTTCCTCAATCTCATTATTTATTCGAGATTGTTCATGTGTAAGTAATTTTTGGGACATACTTATCATTGATACCCATATTTCATAAAAATGTTTCAAAAAAGATATTTTAAGGTTTTATTGGAGGGTATATTTAACTCGATCATCATTTTAAATGTTTTGAAGATTTATCTTTCTAAACCCTTTTAATCAATGTCCATGTTTTCAAAATGATTTTAAGGATTTATTTATATGGACATGAATGTTTTGAAATGATAATTATTTTCAAAAGTTTCATAGTGGTATGGGAAAATTTGATACAAAAGTCTCTTTTAAATGACTTCCTTTATAAATTGTGAGACTTTTAAACGATTTCATGAAAAATGGGTATTTCTCTCAAAGCATTTTACACATCATTTTCATCTATGTCAACATACTTTGATGGATTTTAAACTTGTTTGAAGTTGATTTATTATGATACAATCTTCTTTATTATATTGAATGAGTTATTATATGTTTTACCATGAATGTGCTATTTTTGTACCATTCATGGTTTATGGATAAAGTATTGAAATTTTGTATGCTAGTTTTAATATGAATGTTTATGTTATGTTTCAACCTTTTCATATGAAGAATGCATTGGAATTAGTAAGTTACAGGTGGAGACCGCTATAGCTCCTCGATGCATCGGTAGGTCTAATGAGACAAACTAGTGTCTTGGCACAAGACCTTTGCAAAAAAAATTATTTGTAGTCTTGGCATAAGGCCTTGACTATGTGGTTATGAAAGCCTGGCATTATGCATTCCATCATTATGAAAGTGGCTATTGATATTGCATGTGATTATTCTACTAGTAGAATATCCATGTTAATAAGTAAATGAAATTATTTTATTGTATCTTTTCGATATTATTTTGAAGTTTAAGTTTAAAAGCCTGCTGTTTTAGTCTTATACATTTCCTTAAATGTTTATGATTATTTCTAAATGTTTCCTCTATATTGTTATCCTTGCTGAGCATATGAGCTCACCAATTTATATGTCTTAATTTTCTCAGGATTCCAAGAAGTGAATTATGATTAATAAGTAGAGTTAAGATAGGGAATTAACAGAGTTCTCAAAGGATCATTTATGTTGTGTTTTATTTTCTAATGTGTAATGTAACGTTCATGTATGTAATATATTTTCCAAGACTACTAAACTTATCAGTATTTCGGGACTTGATTCTTTGTAATCATTCCAATGTATTAAAATAATGCACCAACTCTGGGTAACTGGGGTCGGGGCATTATAGTTGGTATCAGAAAAAGTTTAGTACAAACCTTGGAAACTTGATTTAGATAAACTCTGATTAGGGCACATAGCCATACGATAGATTTGAGGATTAATATAGAACAACTTCCGAGAATTTTGATACTGTAGATATTTTTTGAGTTTTCCACGAAAATACATCCCTATCTGGATACGATCAGGTAGAGGCAGCTCTGGCATAGATGTACCTAGGGGTAAAACTCAAAAACACCGCTTTGAACTAGACTCAAATGGGAACTAGTGCACGATAATGGGTCTTTCTGCACTCTTGGTTATGACACTCCCGTGGTATATGCTTAGGATAATTCTAATTTTCTTTACAAATCATTATGAAGGATTTACGAGTATATACCTCCTCAAAGAATATATTTTTATGATTATGGATTATATCCATAAACTGTTCAATTTATATTAGGTATTATACAAGTTTGGAATTATTAACTGTAATTCATAAACTGACCTAGTGTATGCCATTATATAGAAATGACGCCCAGTAGAAGGAATGTGAAATCCACCAATATGTATGATCCAAAGAGTAAGAAGGATCATATATTTCATGATATTAAGCCGAAATATAGAAGGGAACTGGTCTCCCATGTATTCTCAACATATGAAGAAATAGTATCATGTG
Organism: Viscum album; assembly: GCA_963277665.1. Lineage (NCBI taxonomy): Eukaryota > Viridiplantae > Streptophyta > Magnoliopsida > Santalales > Viscaceae > Viscum > Viscum album. The sequence goes on along the minus strand of OY728148.1, from coordinate 1,569,776,930 downwards.
TTAATAAGATAAGTAAATAATTCTTTGTGTCCTTTGGATTTGAAGGTAAGAAAGAGAAGAAAAGGATGAAAGAGAGAAAGATGGATAAAGGGAATAGGGAAAAGAATGATATTCCCATATGTGCTAACTGTGGAAAGAATCACCTTGGTAAATGCATAAAGGGACTAGGAGTTTGTGATAAGTGTGGAGAAAAAGGACACCAAGTACGTGACTACAATGGTAAGAAAAAAGTTTCAAATGTACAATGCTTCATCTACAAGGAATTGGGACACTACTCGAACCAATGTCCAAATCATCAGATTATGCCCCAAATGATGCTATTGGATAATAATCAAGTTATGATACTACTACAGATGAGGAGTAATGATTAGAGTTCTTATGATTTTATTAATTAATTATATCATTTGAGTGTTGTATCAACAATGTACTAGTTATAATAATTATGGAGTATATAAGGATTGTACTATAGTAATATTTCATTAAGGATTTGACATTATATGGTTCTAAGAAAAGTGACTTAATAGTAAGCTAAACGTTTTGGAAAATACATGGTTGAAGGAAAGGTAATCTTTAATATGGTTATGAAAACTAGGTAGTGATTTTGGAATAAGAGATGGTTGATTTGGATAAATTATATTGGATATTCTTGACTACCTTGAAACTGATTGATGATTTGTATATTCCATCATTGTTGGAGTTTACAACATTTTTGGATAAAAGGAGTATATACAATATTATATAAAGAATAAGAGAGTATGAATATAATCAATAAGGTTTTATGGTAATTCAAGATGTTGCAGTGTTTTAAAAGAATACAAGATGAAGGTGTTCACATATTATTACGCGGCAAAAAGGATCTTCATTGTGTTTAAATTTCTTATAAATTTTGGACTGTGAGTTTGGATAGAAGTACTTTGGATAAGTCTAAAGGTTAGAATGGATTAAGATTGAAATTGGATACAATTGTTAAGGTTATTTTTGGATTTTCCTAAAAAGGACAACCCAGAGGTCAGGCAACAACCAGTCACGTCCGACAAAGCTACGATACTTGAACCCGCAACCGAAGGGCGACAAGGGTGCATCACCTACCACTGACCTACGTGATGTCTTGGATTGAATAATGTAGTTTTTTTAAAAGGTCTATTAGTTAAATTATAAATTCTTTTTTTGGAACCCTATACGAATAGGATAAATATAATTTTTTTAAGTTCTATTATCTTTTAGAGTGAAATATGAGTTTGTGGTAGAAATTAGTTAAAGGATGGAAATCTACTTGTTAAGTATAATTTTTTTCTTTCTTCTCTTCTTATATGAAGAAATTAATTCATAAAAATTAGGTAAGGGATCTTAAAACTAAAAATGTGTTATCCTAAAACATTATGTTTTGTTGAACCGATGATATTTTAAATCATCATAGATTGATGTATTTGAGGCCCTCAATTCTACAATTTCTTGTGACTGATGACCTCAATCACTCCCTATAAAGATTTAAATTTTTCCTCCAATTATGTGTCTCTAATAGCAACAAATTTTCTCCTAATCGAGATCATAATTTGGTGGTGACTTTTTCATTCCCCTTTTCCTCTTATCAAGACTAAATTTTATTAACCCAATTTCTGATGTGGGTTTTCCCACAAAGGTATTTTCTATTCTCAAACTTTTATTTTCAAAAAACATTTTCAAATTGCGAGGACGCAATTTATTAAAGGGGGAAAGAATGAAACATCCCAAGATTTCATATTACGTTATTTCTTCAAAGTAATCCAATAACTTGCACTACACGCAACAAAGAGTTCTAGCGCACCACGACTTACCAAACTAGCCGTTAAAATGCGGTTATGAATAATATTAACTGAATTTTTAACTTTATATAATCTTTATAATTTTAGAATCCATATTATGAGTTTCTTAGACCTAATGTAAGAACAAATTTATTTTTTTCAGATAAAATAAGTATTTTTAAAAAAATGAAATTTTACAGCCTTTTAATGGATAAACATTTTTAAATTTAATATTTGAAACTTTTATGTATTCAATTTGACAAAATAAACTACTTCTTTAGAATCGGGACATAATATTTTAGTTTCAATAAATTTTTGGTGTCTTTCTGTTAACTTTCATATTTGGGCGAATAGTGAAAACACTATATTTTAACTGAAAATAACTTTTTTAATCAAAATAATTTATAGTGATAAATTATAATTTTTAATGGTTTAGAAGTATAAATAGATTAAATTTTTAGCATTTAATCCAATTTTGGTAATTTTAAGTAATTTCACTTTGAAATTGGACATAAATAAGTGTCAATCTTTTGATAGTTATTATTTCTTAAAAATACGCCTTTTGGTTTTGAAAATGGGAATTAATTTTAAATAAATAAATTCAATTTATATGTTTTGAATTTGGTAAAATAGAATTACTTTTTGAATTTTTAATATCAAAATTAGCTTAGGGTGAAATTTTTGTATTTTTCTGAAAACTTTCAATTTTTGATGAATAGTGAAAAATACCGAGTTATTGGTTAAAACCGACTTTTTATTTAAATAATTATTTATTTTATTTAAATTTATTTTAGGTAAAAATAGATACATAATACCTATATCAGTTCAATATAATTCATTGAATTCATTTTATAATAAGTTTAGATATATAAAAATTTATGGAACTTTTCACCATCTTTTACCCACCTCCTAGGAGAATTTACAAATTCTGATAAAACATAATTTTACCACTTCTGTGAGTGGAATTTCAAAAATACCAGAGAAACCGTTAACCTCAGTAAGTAAAATGTGGTTCAATAATATTAAAATAATTTTTGGTGAATAGTAACTTTTGACTTTTATTTACCACAGTTAAAGGTAAATAGGGTAATTTAAGGTAAACATAATATTATAATAATACAAAATTACCTTAACACTTGTACTAACCTTATTGGATGAGTCGTGGCCGACCATGGTCATCCTTGGGTCAATTGTGGAACCCCATTGAGCCACTTATGAATGATAATGACACTTTATTTTAATTAACTTAAAGGAAAAATGACATAAACAAATATCTTTTAGTAAATCAACTTTTACATGGGGTTAAATAAGTCATATTTTAGACTATAAATGTTCATTAGAAATATAAAAAGATTTCATACATATTGGTATTTTATTTTTATTTTTTAGACATTAAATAATTTAATTTATTATTTACACAATTATGATGCAGTAATTACCTAATTAATAAAATATTATATTTTTTGATATTATAAATATCCAAATAAATGTAATTTGAGACTTTTTATGAATTAAACTAATTTTGTAGGTTAATATGACATGTTAGGGTTGGTGAGAAGAACATTTTTTGAAGTAATAAAGCTGTTATAAATTTAGAAAAAACAAAATACTAAATAGTGTCAAAATTGACATAAAAGAGTTTTTAAAAAAATATTATATTATTAATTGATATTATATTCCTAAATCCCTAATGTTTTGACAAAAGAAATATATGATGATAGGTGTATCCTTAATAAACCACTTGGGGTTCTTTTGGAAGTATATAGTAAGTTTATTAACCATATAATATAAAAATACAAAGAGACATGGTAAATGTCGAACTATTTAACTAAGAGTTAAATCTAAAAGATAAGGTTAATATAGTGATCCAAACCTATATAAAACCAATATTTTGAGTGGTTTTTGACCCATACCCATATTATAATTTAAATAACCCATTTTGGAGCCATTAAAACAGAAAATTAGTTTATTATAAAATAACATTTCTAGCATTTCACACGGTGCCCCTCACCCCTCTTATAAAATGGAACTCCCCCTTCTCTCTAATTCACACAATTAAATCCATTTGGATCGGAAAAAACCTGCCCAAATACCCTATAAACTGTCCCCCCTTCATCTTAGAGGAATTAATTTAGTCATAAATCCAACCTAATAATCCCTTTTGATCAAATCAAAAGAAATAACCCGAAGAAGAGTTAAATATTTCATCACCTCTTTCAAGTTATTTTCTTCTTCCACTTCCTATTTCTTTATTTTTTCTATTCTAAAATAATAACTCCAGAATCTTCTTTATAATATGATGTTATTATAAATATGGTACAACCATATTCATTATTCTATCCATCCTTTTAATGACATTTCACCATACGTGCGTACGTACGCCTTACCGTCTCCACGTCTTGGTGTAATTGTTATTAAATACATTATTATTTGGATGGGTATAAAATGAAGTGTAATTGATGTAAATATTAAATATAACATGATAATTATTCTGTATATATGATATACCATCCAATTATATATTATTTTAATATAAAAAGAGTGATATTGTCGCTCATCTGTACGTACGGATTACCGTCTCCACGATGCGATGAGATTCATTCCCACGTTCACCATTCAATGATGATTATAAAAATATATATTATTAAAAATTATGTAATATATGAAATAATAATTCTATTTGATATATATATATATATATCTGTATGTACTTACATATATCTTATTCAATTCCGTTCAAAACGATATGAAAACATAAATAACATTTATGCGTACGTACGACCTACTGTCTCCATAAACGGTGTTTTACATTTTATATATCTATATATTATAAATATTTATATTCTAAATATATATGATATATATATCAAGGTTTATATTCTGGAATTATTTAAATCATGATCTAAATGATACGATCAAGAATAACTAGTTAAAACACATACGATAAAGAAAACGATTATTACCTGAAACATTAATTTAACATGAAAATCATTATTAAATGGGTAGTATAAAGTCAAAAATTTATCAATTATGATATAATAAATATTAATATGGTTATGGTATAATTTAATAATATACAATGGTCATTATACAGGAGGTTAAACGTACCCTCGACCAAAGGAAAGTGCAAGGTAAGGGTTATTTCCTCAATCTCATTATTTATCCGAGATTGTTCATGTGTAAGTACTTTCTCAGTTATAATTATCATAGATACTAATATTTCATAAAATTTTATTCAAAAGAGATATTTTAATGTTTTATGGGCGGGTATATTTAAAAATATCATCATTTTAAATTTTTTAAAGATTTATCTTTCTAAACCCTTTTAATCAATGCCCATGTTTTCAAAATGATTTTAAGGATTTATTTATATATACATGAATGTTTTGAAATGATAATTATTTTCAGAAGTTTCAAAGTGGTATGGGACACTATGATTCAAAAATAAATTTTAAATTACTTCCTTTATAATTTTTTAGAGTTTTAAACAATTTCATGAAAAATGGGTATTTCTCTCAAAGCATTTTACTCATCATTTTCATCTATGTCTACATCCTTTGAAGGATTTTAAACTTGTTTGAAGTTGATTTATTATGATACAATATTCTATATTATATTGAATTAGTTATGCTATGTTTGACTATGAATGTGCTATTTTTGTACCATTCATGGTTTATGTATAAAGTATTGACATTTCATATACTAGTTTTAATATGAATGATTATGTTATGTTTCAACCTTTTCATATTAGGAATGCATTGGACTTAATAAGTGGCGGGTGGAGCCTGCTATAGCTTTTCGATGCATTGGTAGGTCTCATGAGACAAACTAGTGTCTTGGCACAAGGCCTTGTCAAAAAAATTTATTTGTAGTCTGGGAACAAGGCCTTGACTATGTGGTTATGAAAGTCTAGCATTATGCATTCCATCATTATGAAAGTGGCTATTGATATTGCATGTTATTATTCGACTAGTTGAATATCAATGTGAATAAATAAATGGAATTATTTTATTGTATCTTTTCCATATTATGTTTAAGTTTAATTTTAAAAGGATTTTGTTTTAGTCTTATACATTTCCTTAAATTTTTGTGCTTATTTATGAATGTTTCTGCTATATTGTTATCCTTAGTGAGCATATGAGCTCACACCTTTATATGTTTTAATTTTATTAGGATTTCAAGAAGTGTATTATGATTGATAAGTAGGGTTAAGATAGGGGATTAATGGCGTTCTCAAAGGATCATTTATGTTGTTTTTTATTTTCTTATGTGTAATGTAACGTTCATGTATGTAATCTATTTTCCAAGACTGTTAAACTGATCGGTCTTTCGAGACTTGATTCCTTGTAGTCATGCCAATATATTAAAATAATGCACCGACTCTAGGAAACTGGGGTCAGGGTGTTACATTTCACAACTTTATTTAGTGGACCAACATCAACCACAGTAGTAGAAAAATATTTTTTCACACTTTTTTTCTTCTAATATTGATAATTTTCACCATGTGTGGATAACTTTGGATTGAGGTTAACATAATTTCCTAATTCTTTTCAATTAAATCATCTCACTGAAAAAATTTAATTATTTGTTTTTGATAATTTTAATTTTAGTCATGGGCCATGTTCCTAAACTTACCACATTATAAGCACTTAATATATTTTTAAGACATTCTGCAGGATTCTTTTTACCACACCTATCAAAAACTGGAAACTTGAATTTCATACATTTAGATTTATTTAATGGTTTATTACCCATTGACTGAAAATTAAGAATTTTTTTCTTCTTATTTTGAAGAAATATGTTATCATTAGGAAACTCTATTTCTACCCTATTATCACATTGAAATGTTTATCATAACCTTTAAACTCATGGGAAGTAAATTCTTTTTTTTATATTGGCTTCAATCGTGAGTAAAACCAAATAATTTTACTATCATGATCCTAGATAATATTTGGTATCTACCTTTATAAAAAAATGAAGTTTTCTTTATACATAACCAATGAATCTTTTTCCTTTTCTCTCAATTAAAAAAAATGTTTTTCTATATAAAGTTGAACACCCTTTGGAAAATATATCTCAAGGAGAATATTTTTAAGTTCCTCCCATTCTAAAATATAAATCTATTCACTTTATCTAGTATTCCTTACCACTGTCCACCCCTTCAAAATGTAAAGACGTCTTACCTTTTAATTCTCTGAATATCCCCTGACATTGAATATCTTCTCCAAAGATTTAATCCATCCTCCATATATCAAAATATTAGAAGATCCATTTAATATTGGAGGAAGTTATATTATAAAATGCTTCAATATAATCATGTTCACTTATGGTTTATCTGGATACTATCTCACATGTATACCACCACCATTTCTAGCCTATGTAAACTAATCAATTACTGCAAAAAATTGATCTATTCTAATTCCAACCATTCCAAGCTATTGATTTGAAAAGATATCATCCCGTCGGTGCCTTCATACTTCTTCTTCCCTATTCCCTCTGTGGAAAGCCATTCCAAACCAACATAGTTTAGATAATGAAACATGGTAATATTAAAATTATATATCATTTAAACTTAATAATAAAGTATAATATTTCAAACGTTTGTTATTAACATTATACTAAACTCTAATGTTACCTAAACCTTTCTCAGATACCAAATGCAATAAAATAGTCTTACACATTAAATATTCTAGTGAATTTAAACTAGAATTCACTTTTTATCATTCTCAAAGATCTTTGAGGTTTAGATTTTTAGATAAGTTTGTCATAAATCTTATATAAAAATCCCAGATATTACAAAGTGGACACTTCTACTCAATATCAATTTTCCCACAATATAGTGATTTTAGAGTAAAATATTATTTATTTTCATGAAAAATATTCAAAAATTTCAACTTGGATTTTTTTTCATTACCCATTCATATACTACATGAAAAGAATTTTAAAACATGGGTTGAGCTTAAAAATATTAGTAAAGGACCTAAAAAGAATGAAAGAAATCATTCGTCCAAGAAAACTTATAAAAACTATCCATTTTGAAAATAAAATTATTGTTCAAAATAATATTTTATTATCAAATAAATCACTTTATATACCCAATGGTTTTTATAAAAATTTTCAAAATAAATCTTAATGGAAATTAAAAATCATAAATATTTCTTTAAAATAAAAAAAACTCATAATAACTTTTTCAAAAAGTTATATTTTTCACCCTTAAAATGTATCATATACTTTATTTTAAACATAATATCATTATATTAGCTTGAGAAATAAAAATATTATCTTAAAAAAACATATAAATCATTGATAAAAATATAGTTTACTCGGGATATAATTTTCATATTACTCTTATAATCAATCTAAAAAATGGAATAACCCTATAGTTGACTTCATACCCAATTCATTAGAGGGCTATCACAGACCCACCTATCCTTGGTTTATCATGAAACCAACCATAATTGGTTACTAACATAAATAGATATCCTTGTTTTATAATATAACCACCTATAATACTAAAAATTTCCAATAACCATAGCATAATCACAACATATAAAACCTTGTTATTGCCAATATTGTACTCATTAAAATATTCTTTACATCCAAACAAAATATTTTTTGAATATTAAAATATCTATTCCATTTTAAAGCTATTTTTTTAAAAAACAAAAATATATGGATTTTTTCTTTGAATAAATCATGAAATATTATAATTCAATAAAAAAAATAAAATAATGGTTATGGAAGCGAGAAAAGTTATTGTCTCTGTATACGTTAAAATAAAACATTCATTTTGTCTTTTTATAAATAATATGTAGACATTCCGTAAAAATATTCATTTTAATTTTTTTTGAAGTAAAGTCAAAAGAGACATAAAATTTAATTTATAATTATTATATTTCCATATAAATACTTCTATAAAATAATTCTTGAAATTTCTACATCTAAGGAAAATAGTTTTAATGGAGACTATAATAGAATATTTTTGGAATAAAACTCCTTACCTCGAGCCTAACTTATCATGAATGTTCCTTATATTCCTAAATAATAAAATTAAATTAAATATTTACTTGATTTGGAACCTCTTTTTCAAGATTATTTTCCACTTATTTCACTTATTACCATGATATATACTATTACCTAATTAGTTAAGTCTGTGTCATACGTTTTAATGATATTCGACTAATGTGTCCAAAGACTTTGGTAGGTTGACTATGGTTAAAGAGATTATTTTTCCATAGTCTTAAAAATAATAATAATGAAATAATTTTATTTTTTATACATCAATTATAATTTTAAAACCAATAATTTAATATGGTTATGAAAAATGAACAACGTTACAATCATAGATATGGTAGGTTGTATGTACATATGAGTAATGTTTCCATTTTTCAGTAGCCACTATAGAAATAAGGTAAGTATTATTTTATATTATAATAATGCACATTATATCATAAAAACCTTATTATTTCTTTAAATATAATTATATATATCATCCATGTGGTGTGGTGATGAAAAATCAATCACATCGCTTTGTGGAGGTGGTAGTCCACAAGTACGCCCAGAAGCCATTATCATTTTTTAGTGAATGGAAAGGTAAGAATGTAAATGATATATTATATTTTTAAGAATTATAAATATGTAATTAATATCATATATAAATTTTAATTACATCATTATAAAAATATGTGAGAGGTGGTGATAAAAAAATAAATTACATAGGTTTGTGAGGCGGTAGTCTGTTGTACACTTAGACATTGAATTCATTCCTATTTGATAGAGGTTAGAGATGGATATAGGTTATGAAATTAATATAATAAAATATAATTATATTTTATATAATAATTTTTTATATAATCATTGTTAAAAATATTTTAAGGTGGTGTAAGAAGAAATAAAACAAAAACACTTCATTTAGAACTATACCTCTTCTTTAGATACCCTCATTTTCCTTACACCTTACGACCTATGAGGTTGATATTGTGACCTAAAAAACGATTCTAGGTTGTGATTATGAATTTAAGGAAGATATTTTTGAAGGTATTTAAGGAAAAAGGCTTTTAATTGTGAATAAATGAGAATAAATGATGTCCTTTTATAAGAGTGGGGAGGGGCACTCTTGAAATTTCTTAAACTGTTAATTTAATATAAATAAATTTTTATATTAAAATAGAACCAAATTTATAATATTATATTATAATATAATTATTATTATAAATAATCTCGTCCAATAAAATTTGACCAATTTGGGATCACTATTTTACCCTTATCGTTTTATTTTAACCCCATGTTAACCCTTTTCACACTTAATGCAATAGCAATGTTTTTTATTACTAGAGGGTCAAGATAGTTACTATAAATGAAAAAATATGCTTCAAATGAAACACAATTTATATTTAAGACAATTTACTAATATATTGGAAAAATTTATAATTTTTAATAATTTTATATCTTTTATTGAAATATTATTTTCATAAAATATCAATATTATCAATTTTAGAACTATTATTTTAGTTCCAATTTTATAACATTAAACCAACAAATGAATTTATAATAAAATATTTTAATACATCCCAAATGTATTATTTTTATTTATAATATTCTTGGTTCACATTAATTATCTATATTATATTACTTTTAATATTTTTAAAATCATGTAAACATTTTTCCATTAATTGAATAATTACAACGTCAATATTGTATAAGAATTTAAGGTAATTATTTATTCACTAAAAATTAAAAATAAATTAAAACAATGAATAAAAATCATTTCAATTTTAAAATTCTATTTACAACTGAACTTATACTTTGGTTATCCCCAATTTAGAAATATTATAATTTTTACAAACATGAGTGTGACATTTTTTACTTTTATTTAGACGGAAAATTATAATGGTCATAATGATATAAAAATGTAAAATAAATTCCATATATTACATATTTTGATTATTATAATTGTTATATAATCATACAATAAAATTTAGTCGGGTGTTAGGGTTATTTTTTTGTCCCTATCATTTTATTTTTGTCTTTAATTACCCGATTTAACCTTTATCAGGACAACAAATTACTAAGATTACTATTCATATTGAAAAAAAATAAAAGGGACCTATTTACCAAAATTTGGACCCATGTTTTCAAATATGTAATAAATTCGTTAATTTTAAAAATATATAAGTGGAAATATTTAATTTAAAATTAAATAGACAAAACACGATGTAAAACATTTTTTTATAAAAATGCCTTTTTAAGTACAAAGATGGTTTTATAATAAATTTAAATTTGAAATTAATTCCAAATACTATAATTAGATTTTTTAATCAAAATTAAATTTTAAAAATAATCAAAAATAGAATTTATCTTATAAAATACATTAAAAAAAATACAAATTTGAATAAAAATATGTATTTTTTATTATTTGTTGAAAAATAAATATTTTTGTGAACTTATAAAAAATTCATCTTAAGATAATTTTGAAATAATGAATAAGAATATTAATTATTTTTTTGAAACTAAAAATATATAATTTTACAATTAAACTTATAAATAAAATATTATATGAAAGAGTTTCATAAAGTTACATAATATTTTTATAATGAATATAACTAACTAATTCACAAATATTATTAAACATGAAAAGGAATTATTCTTTTATTACCTAGGCTGTTACAAAATGTTTCAATTCATCAATTGAATTTGAAAAATCATTTTACTCAACCTAGAGTCCTTCATAATTTCCCCCATTTTTTGAAACTTCATCTTGTAGTTTAAATTAAAAAAACTTTATATTAATTATTTATAGAACTAGCTACTTAATGTTTGTCTCATTACATAACTTGTTTTAGAAATTTTATATCATCATTATTTATGATATTCCCTATATCCTTATTATAACATTGATATCCTCTTCTAATTAGAGGATAACCTAGGAATATACCGTAAAAACATCTTTTATAAAACTTCCAAATATTTTCTCCTTTGAATTTGATAATAATGGGGTTTACAAATTCCATCAAGTACTTAAAACTTATGGTTTTATTATAAAACATATCATATGGTTAAATTTCATAATTTTGTTTATATAAGAAGTGATTTTGATTTTTAACTTTTTCTCCAATGGCTTGTCTCCAAATGTATTTAGAAGTATCATTATTTATTGATATGTTTTGAACCACACTACTGAGATTCTATTCTTATATTCAGCCACAACATTAATATATAGTTGGTATGGTGCATTTATTTCGTGGTTAATATCATGATTCTCAAGGTAAGAATCAAATATTTCATTAGTGTACTCAACACCATTATTTTTATAGATCTACCTCAAGAAGCAACCACACTACCTTTGAAAACTTCTCATTAAAGTCATGATTATATGAAGAGACTCTAATTTATTTTTCATAAACACAATGAAATTAATGTGGGTGAAGTCATCAAAAAATAGAATAAAAATACTGATCTTCATTTTTTTATTCCTTCACATGGGAACTCAGATGTCAAAATGAATAAGATCCAAGGGATGAGAAGTATGAACATAAAATTTCTTATGTGATTAATTTGAAATCTTTCTCTTTTTTCTTATGGATCAAATCCAGTTCTTTTCTATCTTAATCTTGGGAATATCACAAAACCATTATATTTGGGTACTCTTTCTCATGATCCTTTTAAAAGGAGGATAATACTTCTATTCCATAGATGATTTTCTTCTTTAACTCTTTGTTAACATACATTCTAAGTATTTCCCACTTGATATAAGTTACCATTTGTTCACTAATCTCTTATCAAATTATTTCTATATTCTAAAAACTCACCAAGAAACCATATTTTCAAAAAATCACCTTATTCCCTTCATCAAAGAGCTGAGTAACACTTAATAGGATGCATTTTTCCCACCAACATATAAGGTATTCTTGGACTTTAGATTCTCATTCCCATTTATAGGAGATCTAACCCCCTTGATTTTAAGTGACTCATCACTCCCTAAGTTCACTAATCCTTCTTTGTAATCTTCAGTATTCTTAAATGGATTTAAGTATCCTATCATATGTAAATAAAATCTACAATCCAATAACCATTGACACTCCCATTTTTAATCTCTAAGTGAGACTTCAACAACATGAGATTTTCCCTTGAATTTCTACTTATTCTCTTGAGAATTATAATTATTATACTTCATTATAAATTTTCTTAGTATCACAGTGAGAAAAATATTAAAATGGTGACTTAGATGGTCACATATCCCAAAAACATATACTTAAAGTTGAAATCTATTATAATTATTTATTCAATTTTTTTCTTTCCTTTGAACATTTATTCTTTGAGTGGGTCGATCCTTTATAAAATGATCCCCCCCCTAAATTATTTCTTTATAATAATGTTTATGGTTAAACTAAAACAATATTTATATATACCCAATGTCTCTATAGTTCCAATATTATACATGGAAAACAAACATTCCTCGGTAGATAGTTTTTCTCAAGAAGTTGATGTTTGACTTTATTAATTATTTTGACCAAAAACATTGGATCATTTTTTATAAAAAAAGTATTTTGAGCTCCTGAATCCTTATTATTTGTTCACAAACAATTTCCATCCTTTTAAGAATCACTAGTCATAGTAGATTTTGATTTCATGTTTAGGTTCCTAGAATTTTTTTATTTATAGGAGTTGGTTTACTTATACACAAACATAGTCTTATTTACATGATTATTTATTTCATTCTAACCACCAAGATTTAAAGAATATTTTTCACTCTTTAGGAGTGATATATATTTTTTGTATTATTTTACATAAATCTCATTAGATATTTATATAACCTCTTTAAGTGAATTATGAAATTTGAATCTAAGTTTATTAGGTTCCATTTTTTCATTGACCATTTTTTAATGATTAGGTTCAAAATACTTATAGTTTTCCTTAATTATTTATTTTATATTTAATTTTAGAGTCTTTTCATCCTCAAAAATATTATTTAAACCATCATTATCTTTAAGACACTTTTTTTTCTACTATATAAATAGATTCCATGCTACTAACCAACTAGTTATCTTTATTCAATTTTCTAATCCCCTAATATATCTTGGTAATTTTTGAAAGTCTCTAACCTAACTATATATTCTGTATAAATTAATTTTTAATTTATTTTTACTCACAACTTCACTACTTTTATCACTAATAATATTTTATTCATTCACCTTAGAAATATGTAGCTTCTCACCAACATCACTTAACATTTCAACATCTTCTTCTTTATTGAAACTTTCAATTTATTCACACTTAGATAGGAAATTAATCTTTTTTATTTGGATATATTCTTACCCTTTACACTTAGGAAAAAATTAAAATTGGTTCATTTATTTTATGAGGTTTTTCATTCTGTTTCATCTTCTATAGCACTATATTATTTTTCTTTTAATTTCTGATAGTTTTCTACAAAGTGTCTAACCACTCCACACTTGAAGCATTTATTAGGAAGAATCCACTTGTATTTGGATAAATTATTATGATTTTATCAATATTTTTATCCACTTATTATTCTAATATTAAACCTATATGTTCATCATATTCAACTTCCTTCATAATTTTATCCTTATTTAAGGCTTTAAAGGACATTTCTTTTTCATCCTTACCCATCTTTTTGGTAAAATTATCCATCCTATTCTCATAAGATATGAGATTACTATGTAATTCGTCGATATTAAGTGTATATAGGTCTATATATTTAGGGTTTATGACATTTACATAAAACCTATCTAGAAATATGTGTAAATGTTTTAAAATATGGTTAAATTATCTTGTTTCTCACCAGAACTCCGGACTATGCTCACTATTTTATTGACCCTTGTAAATAAATCATATATAGATTCTTCATCCTCCATCGTCAAGTATTCATATTTCAATATATATATCTATAGTTTTTATCTCTTGACCTTGGTATTATATTAATAAATATTTTCTAGTTTATCCTATATGATTTTTGGTATCTTTATTCCAGTAACTTTTAGAAACTTTTTCTATGATAAAGAAGACAAAATGGATTTTAGAGCACACCCATAATTTTCAAGATTCATTTTATCATTTTATATCTTGGAAAATAGTTCATCATGGGGAATAAATACATAAGTTTTATCCTCCAACATATCTAAACTGATTCATAAAATATAAGTTATCATCTGATCCTCCCAAATGCAATATTTTCTTCATATGAAAACTTGGAATACCATTTCTGTTCATGAAATTGTGACTATCCATAATCTTTAACAAGTAATTAAGTGATAAATATTAAACCATAGAGACACAAATTTTCGAAAA
Organism: Viscum album; assembly: GCA_963277665.1. Classification (NCBI taxonomy): domain Eukaryota; kingdom Viridiplantae; phylum Streptophyta; class Magnoliopsida; order Santalales; family Viscaceae; genus Viscum; species Viscum album. Next base: position 1,569,761,841 of record OY728148.1, on the reverse strand, counting down.
CTTCCAATACCATAAATATCTTGTGAAGGAAACATATATCTGATACCATTTGAGTTTCCACATACATGATTAGGAAAATCTATAAGGAGGGGGTGGTGAATAAGTGATTAAGATATTTTTATGTTTTTATTTTTTCAAAAACCTTCCTCTTCAATTTGATCATTTTGAATTCATTATTAAATGTATTTTTTTAAACAAAGAATAATGCATAATAAATTTATAAGGTTTACCTCCCAAAATGAAAAGGCTAATCTTTAGTGTGATTCCGATTACCCATGATCAGATTTACTAATAGTATCAACTAGTGGACTACATCGAGTAAGTTTTATCTATTGAACTCAAATTACACATCCCCTAACCGTGTTTGTGTATCCCATATAGTTGCAATTATTTAGAATGATTTGTCAAAAACTAGAGAGTCTTCAACCACTTTATACTTCAATTATGTTATGAAGGTGATGTTTCTTTTCCTGCCTCTTTCACCATTGAAACTCTATTATTATTACTCTTATTTTACTTTCATCGTAGTGAGAAAGCATATCTTACTATTCCTATTATATTACTTCTCTTAAATATAATATATATTCAATCTATTAGCGTACCCATTATTCTCTATATCTCTTTACACATTTACTCTTATTCCTTTTTATCATTTATATTCATTTTATTTTGTGAATATTATTTTCATAAATTATTTGCATAAATTATATGATTCACCAAATTTTATATAATTTAGGTTGACAATCCCAAAATATTATCTTAATTTCTCATAGTGTTGAATTTTATATATTCTAATTTGAAATTCTCTTTAACATCAACCATAACATCCTCCTTTAAATCTCCTAGAAAACATGGATTTTTTCAATTTAAAGAACTATATAAAAACTAATACATTTAAATCTTTTTAATTATTTTACTTCATGTTCTTGATAGTATGAAAAAAATATAAAGTGTAATTACCCTATCCAATAATGAATTTTCAAACACCATATTTAATAATGACATTTTATTTAGATGTTTGACTTGATGAATATTAGTTCACAAAGAATTGACTGATTTTATTTTTTCCAAATAATTAGTTATAATATTCTTTATACTTTTCATTATTCATAAATTCTCACAAAGTGTTAAACCTTATGAAATATTATCCTTAAAAATTTATAAATTAATCTTATATAGGAATGGATAATCCTTATGGATTTTTGAAATCAACATTACATTGGAAACCATAATTAAAAATCACTGCATGACTCTTATAAAGTCATGGATGATCTTAATAAAGTTAACTATCATCCTTAATGAAGTCACTGATCTTTATTACAAACTTGGGCTCATCCTTATGAATTCAATATTAATCCTCATAAATTTATGACATCATCCTTACGAAGTTCTAATCCTTATCTTGTTTTTTTGTATTGATGCTTTTGTAAACCTGTATCATCCATATATAGTTTCCATGTTATCCTTACAAAGTCATAAAATGACTCTTAATATCCCATGGACTTCATTATTTCTCTTCCAATTTTCTCATTTAAAGAGTTAAAATATCTCTTATAATGTTATGAAAACTTACGATTATATTATGACTTGATGAATTCACTTTATAAAACACTTCCAACCATTTATAAACTTCTCTAGATCTCTTACAATTAGCTTCAAATATCTTAATAATCACCACATAACATTCTGATCTTTGATTTATGTTAGTTTGAATATGATTTATATATTGATAAATAATAAAATAAACTAAACATATCCACTTCCAATTTCCTTGATTATTATTCTCTTTATAAAAACCACATTCTAGAGGATTTCTTCTTCAACAATATATCATAGAGGATTTATCTTGAATATTTAGAAGACTTCCAAAGGTCTCAATATCTCTTTGCATCAAAAAATTATACCTTAATAAAGAGTTTTTAATAAATTAGGTAAATTAATTATAATTTTATTATAATTAATTATGGAACCTATTAGATGTGTTAGTTTCTCATTAAAGATAATAGTGTTTGGTGATTTCTTGGTTGGGATTTTAGATGAATTCACAAGTGGGGATAACTCTGTAATTAAGGTAGGTGATACCTAAAATGGACTCCTTATATAGTTGTGCATATATTATATAGAATATAATAATGGGAATGTGGATAAAAGAAACCATAAATGGAACCACATCCAAGTTCTCATATATGAGTTTGGGCTTGTGAGTTTTTTAGAGTCTTAATGAGACCTCATACATTATTCCTTTGATACATAGTTATTGATGGTTATATCAACTATCAAATAAGGAAAATAAGAGTGAATTATAACTTGTGGTGGGGGTTAATTATTAATTTTTGGGTCTATCATTATAAATAGGTATAATTTGAAATGAATTTCATGCTTCGCATGATTTTTAGGGGCTATCCAACAAATTCATTTGGTATTGTACACATGGAATTCATTCATAGATCAGTATGTGAGGATGGACCATGATTGGACTAAATCCAGTTTCCTTGATTTTTGAGTGATGGATATGTTCTATTGATATCATTATATGTCCTTTAAACCTTATGTGTAGAACACATAACCACTGAGGGTCACGTTTCCTTGTGAAAGTGCCGAGATACCAAAGGTATGGAACTATGGGGGGGGGGGTTCCTTATCCCTATCATGAGTGGTGATCCCTTTATGGTGTTATTCATCATTTCATTGTGATAAGAACTCATGTTTTGATTAGGAGAAGTGGTGAGATATCATTTTTTATTTGAAATTTTAATTAAACATGAACATTATAGTTCCACCGTTATAAAATGGGTTTATTTTGAAAGTGTGATAATGTATAATATTATATATATTATGTTTTTCCATTAATTGGTTATTGATTAATTAATCTATGTGTGATTTTATTCCTCATACAATTATATGTGTATAATGATGGGATGTGTTACCCCTTTAGATTTTTTGAATATACCGGATGGTATGTGATTCCACTTGAGATCTTGTTTTATGATTGATATTCTAGGTGACTTGTACTACCCCATATGATAGATGGTGTATGTGAGGTGTGATGTAATTACCACTTAGATGAATAGTGTATATGGTTTGTAATGTACTTTCCATTAAGATTATTGGATTATAAATGAGTTGAAAATGATGCCTCCTAAAATTATTGTTATATGGGTTGAATGTGATTCTTTCTAAGATGATGGTTATGCATGTTAGATGTAAAACCTCCTAAAATGATTGTAATAAAGGTTGTATTTGATTACTCACAATATATTTATTATTACTATTGGATATGACAGCTCCCGAGATAATTGTGATTTTCATTAGAAATGAAACCACCCAAGATATTTTTTATAATGGTTGTATTTGATTCTTCCTGAGGTGATTGAGTATTCGTGGTGGCATGTACTACCTCCTAAGTGTGAATATTTTTTCTAGGTTTGATGTACTACTTCATAATGGTATATATTGGTTACTGAGAGTGGAAACTAGAATTATTTAATGTACTGCTATAGATAAATCACAACCAACAATGGAAAAGAAGGTATAGGTTATCCATTAGAGTGGATTCTTGAGTACCAAAATGTTTGAATTGTGCAATTAATTTTAGTTTTATAGATTTCTTTTTATTCAATACATGTATGCATAAATATTTTTTTATTAGGGACACCATTGGTGGTAGCTTATTGAGAATTAATCTTAGTAAAAAAATAAGAACTTAGGTTTGTGTGAAAGATTTATTTTTAACATATTGGTTCAAATGATGGATCTAGTATAAGTGGATGATATAGTGGATGTTGGTTGGGTTTTATAGATAGTTTAAAGGAATGTTTGATGATAGTGTCTCAGTCTTCATGTTTTTTTGGTTTACCCTATACTATTTATGATCAAACCATTGTGTGATATTTCAAAGGTGTATTATAATATCCCCATCAAACCCATTGGATTGGGTTGGGTCGGAGGTTCTACTAACCTTAGGTAACATTCCTCAAACAAAAAATGTTGTAAATAAATGTTGAGTGTTTAATACAAGATTAAAAGGGTGGAATGATTTATCCTTAAACACATGCACATAACCATAAACAAGAACCAAGATGAAGACCAACATATAAAAAATACAAGTGAAAACTATAATTAGTCATGTTTTAATATCCAAAAACGTATGGGAATCAACAAAACAATATCCTAGTAATAGTGTAAATAAAGTACTTAATAGATAAGAATCAAAAGAAGCAATAGACTTGGGCACAATTTCCACACCACTAAAACTTCAAGACATGACTACACACCAAATATCCATCTCTAAACATCATCGACACCCACTATTAAGGTGATCCACTAGCAAAGTATGAAACTTGTACCTTTCCTGTATCATAGAAGAAAACATCTATATATACACCAAGGTGAATATATATAAGTGAGTGTAAAAACCATGTTGGAAAACCTAATAGACTTTTTCCACATTCCACTAAGATAAAAATCATGTTAGATAATAGTTTAATAAATTATCAAAAAGAATATTAAAGTTACATTAAAATTGTTTACACAAATATAATATATTTTACCAAAATAATTCTAAACCAGAAATTAGGTGATTAGAACAGTTTTATTAAAAATAAACTTTTCTTTTAACAATAGAAGAAATAGTTTATTAATTCCTTGATTTCAATCAAACACCGATGGAAACCCTAGACTGACCAAAATATTCTTGTGATTATGGTGACTTCCATCCATTATCCATTCACTAATAATTAATTTGAAACAACACACACACACACACACATTCCCATGCACAACTTGGACATCCCAAAATGGTTCTATGATCATTTGTATTTCCATCCATGATCTAATTTTTCGATGTATAAGAACACACACAACCCAATCCATGGCAATAATACTCATTAATCCTTGTTTATTTACTAAATGTGTGCTTATTTTAAACCTATTAATTTTAATACCATGAATTTTTAACCATAAACCCAGAACCAAGAATGATAACTACCATAGGAAAAACCAATAGAGATTTAGTAGAGTTTTAGAAATTGAATTTTCAGTAGAGTTTTAGAAATTTAATTTTCATTCTAACATAGGGGAATCAATCAAAAAATATGAAATCCATTCCGTAAAATGTAGAAAGTTAGAAAACCACCTACATTCGATTCATTAAGTATAAGGATTCTCATAGGATCCCGTAGATCTAACCCCTTCCTTCCATTTCAATATCTAATCTCAAGATAAACCAATCATAACTCATATGATCCAATAGAACCAGTTATAAAAACTTTGATCTAATGTTCCATTAAAGAAAGACTAAGTTAAACTAAGATGGGAAGAAATAACAGTGTCCTAACCTTGATAAATTTTTTGAAGAATCATCAAAATTAGATTTTAAGCATAAAATTTAAATTATAATCACCTAAAAGAACCGTAGACATCAAGAGACTAAGTCAGTAGAGAAATAATGATGATTCTTGGGAAAGTTTCAGGTTTAACAACCAATTTCCATACAATTAAAATCTCACAACATAGTTAGGATGCATAGTTTGATAAATCAAGTTATAACCATGTGAATCATCTCTATATTGAAATATTCTTGTCCAAATGTTTATTTGTACATTTGTTTCAAACCGTGTTCCAACTGTGTGCTTATCAATTGACCCCCAATCACCTCGCATGGTTTCCTGGAGACTCGAGCATGGATTCTAAAAATTAGGATCAAACTATGCACCTTCAAAAATTATTCCAAAACCTCAACAACCCTCCTAAAACTTCTTTATTATCAACCCAAACATTATATAACATAAAATAATCCTTAAAATAGGGAAATAACACAAAACATGGGTGTCACATTCTCTTGACTATTAATATGTCTATTCTCTAAAAGCTAGAATAGGTTCATCCACTACTTTCACATCAACTTATCTCATTTCCAAGTATCCTCTAGAATATTTCCATGATCCCATAATACACTTACTAAAGGAATATATCTCTTTATAAAAATATTATTCTTTCTATCTAAAATTTAGACCAGTTAATTGATAAATGGCACATCTAGATCAAGAGTAAGTTGATCCCAACTAATCACATGACTAGAATCTGGTTGATACTAATTTAGTTAAGAGATATGAAACACATTATATAAAATAATAAATCATTGTGTTAGGGATGACCTATATGTGAATTTACAATCCTTGTTAGAATGTAAAATGGTCTATCACACTATGGACCCAATTTTCCTTACTTTCCCAAGTGATGATGATCATGTTTTGTCGACACATTAGAAAGTCATGATCACACACTTTGAATGAAAAAGGTTGATGATGATTAATTTTCATATGAATTATTATATCTTTGATCCATATCCATATACTTCCATATAATTTGGATCTTTTTTATAGTATTATAGATGAGACGAGGTCCAATTAGTGATGTTTATCCCATATCCACCTGGCAAAGTAGAATAGGAAAATGATGGTTATAAAATTACTTGAATCGGGTTATATGTATTGTGACATGATAAATATTATTATATGAGAACTCTTATAATGTGAGAATATCTTCCCCTAAGCCACTGATTCCCATTAAATATTCATATATAATATCTTACAATATTTGAATCATGCATTCTGATTGACCATCCATTTGAGGATGATATGTCATGGTCGTAGTCAATTGATTTTAAAGAGCATATTATAAGGAGTTCCAAAACTGATAACTGAATCAAGTATACCTATCAAAGATGATAAAAAATGGTACTCTGTGTAGCTTAACCACTTCATGAATATATAACTTTTCTCAATCCTTTACCATATAAGACTCTTTGATTTAGGGAAAGTGTGTCGACCTGGTTTTTTAACCCACAATCAACCAAATAAAATCACTTTTTTGAAGTTTTTTGCATTATACTACTGAAAAATTCCATAAATATTTACCACCATTTTCAAGTAGGTATAGAAATATATTAAAGAATACCATCCAATCATTGATGCTCAACCTTGAGCTGCTGACTAGTTGAGAATTTCTTAACATAATATGTAATTTTTGCTTTCATACTTGTGTACCAGAAATGAGATTTCATATATTTTCACATTTTCTAAATACCAAGATAAATTACCCATTTTGAATGGTGATATACTGATAGAACTTGTTATTTGTATGAATAGGACACCATGATTCAGTTTAAAAAAATGAAATATCAATTCTAAATCCTCAGTACAACTATCTATATAATCCCCACTATTTAGTATTGAACTAATAGTGAATCAATTAGTATCTTAGTGTTGATGCCCTTTTAAAAAGCAGATAATATTGAGAATCCATGTTACTAAGAAGAAAACAACATTCTTAAACTAATTAGTACAGTCCATATGCATATCCTCAATAACACTTATCAACTAAAATTATCCATGAGACTCTCTAACGACTTCATTATAAGGATTCCAACTAAAAGAATTTACCATATAATTCCCTTTCATGGGCACATAAAGTTTAATTCAAACATCTAGAGATAATCCATCCATTTTTTTTCCATAAGATCAAATCATATAGCGAAAATATATCTTTCAAGCACTTATAATCAAGGAAGACTATGAAATTTTATCCAAATAGATAGTTGTGCCATGTTTTCAATGAATAGAACACTGATACGAATTCGAGATAATGTGTTGTATGATTCTTTTCACGTGTTCCCAACTACCTTTATCCATAAAACACAAAAATGATCCAAAGGAATCAAAATAAACCACATAACCTAGACCTTGTTATGAAAAGATGAGGTGGGGTGTTATAGGTAGATGAGATTTAATGTCCTGAATGGATTTATGACATTATCAACCATTGTGAGAGGAATTAAATTCCTTGAAAATACATTAATAGGAGAATTAATCAATGAATATTCTCAAATAAATTGAGTAAAATAGCCTACCAATCCCAGAAAACATTTAATACAAAATATATTCTTAGGAGGCTACTAGGAAATGGTTAGTTTGATATTCGTATGATCAAAATAAATTCCTTCTTCATAAATGATGTTCCCAAGGAAATGAACTTCTTGAATCTAAAAGTCACCCTTATAAAATTTAGTGTAAATTAAATGGCCACACAATCATCAACATAATATATATATGATTATCTTAGCCATTCCTATTCTTAAAATAAAGCAATATATCATAAAAAAATACTACAATAAATGAATCAAGGTACCTATGGAAGATAAGATTCATCGGGTTAATGAAAATTGTAGGTTCATTCATCAAAATAAAGGGAATGGAAAATCATTCATAATGACCATATTGACTCTAAAATGATATCATCATAATATTCAATTTCCTAAATCGGAGTTGATGGTATCACAATAATAGATCAATTTTAGAGAACTACTTGGATCCCTTCGATTGATCAAATATATCATCAATGTGTGGAAGGGGATATTAATTATTTATTGTAAACCGGTTCTATATATTCTAATCAACACATAATTGGAGTGAACGCTCTACATAATTTATTAATAAAACTAAAGTTACCAAATGTGTTTTTATAGGATTGATGAAGCTTTTGATTTCTAATTATTTTATTTTGACCTTTAATTCATGTAGTTTTTTTGGGGATATTTTTTAAAATAGATGTGAAATAGGACTAGTTCTAAGGAGTGGATTGATAGTAAATTCTATTTCTCATAGATGGGGCTGTCCTAATAAATCATTTAGAAATATATCCTATTATCATTCCCCTATAACTAGAAGTTTCCTATTCTATATTTCATTAGAAAAACCAAAGGTTATTGTTGCCATCTAGCTAGATATAGTTTCATCCACTATTACTAAAGGTCCCACTCTTCCCGTGTTAATATCCCAATCCCTCTTGTATACATTAATTGTTCCATAAAGGTTTATAAAATTCATTTTTAGTGCATCATAGTTAATGTGGGATTTAAATTACACTAGATTGTCCATTTCAAATTTTATATTAATATGTCTATCTCTAGGACTATAAACACCTAGAGAAACTATACTGCATCATTGGTAATGGAACATACTGATAACTTGAATCCTTTTCACTCCCACTACCCAAGAAGTGTCTCAATACTCATTATTTAAGGAAAAATATCGATGTGAAATCCCAATTATTTGACCACACAATAAGTAAGAAAGTAACATGACACACTAGTATAAAGAAAGCATATATAAGAGTTGAGTTTAAAAGGATGGAACATCACATTGTGGAGGGACTTGGTTAATCAATAAGAATAGTCTTATATGATATATATAGCTTTAATTCCACCCCTATATAATAGTTCTTTCTCCACTATTTAGGTGTCTATATGACTGTCAGTTTTTCCTAGAGATATCCTAAATCACCTGATTCTGGGGATGAGAACTATTCTATTGAAATTGTTCTATTTAAGTATAAGAGGTATGAGACAAAGTTCATCCATATCCTCCTAGTGAATTTAGAGTTTTATTGGAATAATTTTTTATATACTCTTTATTTTCATAATTATGGAACTTCTTTGGTTACTCAGTATAATCCTTTTTCCTATCATGAAGAGAGCCACACTGAAAGAATTCATGTTCCTTATTACAATGTAGTGGATAAGAGATCAATCCAATATACTAGTTCTCTTATGCCCTACCACCCTGGGAGTATCCCTCCATGTTACATTTATTTCATTCTATAAAGTTTCAAACCATAATTGGATGGATATAAGTGTCCCCTCCACTGACTACTAGAAATAAGACCAATAGCGACCGCCAATGGAGGTCGCTATTAGTCTTTAGAGACTGCTTTGAGACCGCCAATGGCAGTTTCATTAGGCCCATTTCTATAGGGAAACATCGACTACCAATGGCGGTCTCTGTAGGTGACCTACGGCTTGTCCGAATAGCTATCACTATTGATTTGAGCTATAGCAACCGCCATTGGAGGTCGCTATAGATAAACTAAAAAATAGCCTACAACAGCCACTAGGTCCTGGAAAAAATGGACCCATTAGCAACTGCCAATGGAGGTCACTAACCTGGGAATTTTTTTTAAAAACAATTACAGTGCTACTTCTAAAATAGCAGAAAACATCAGAAATAGAGAAAAAATCAGAAAAAAGTCTATTAGAAACAGCATATACACCAGGATCCTCAAAAATAATAAATTATAGACATACTTCTTCATATCCAGCGATCCAAATAGCTTCAATCCATTCCAATATTCTGCTTTAATAAACATACAATAAGATACAAAATAAAAAATTAAACAAAGAAAATACAAATTGGAAATATTTATTTTTTAGCCAATATATTTATAATAATAAAATTGGGCCCTTAGGCCGTTATGGAATTTGGGATTTTGGCAAATTGCCTAGTCTCCATTAAGAAAATTTTCCATTAGGACAATATGCTAATATGCCAGTTGTCCATTTGGTTATTGGGCCAATAGGCTAATATGCCATTAGGCCAATATCCTAATAGTTCATTAGGACAATAGGACATTATGTAATTAAGATAGTAGTCTATTTGGACAATTTTCCATTAGGCTGTTCGGCCATTGGGTTGTTGTTAGGCAGTTGGGCCGTTGTTAGGTCTTTGGGTTATAGTTAGGCTGGTGGGTCGTTGTTAGGCCATTGGGCCTTTGTTATACCATTGGGCCATTGTTCGACCGTTGGGCTGTTGTTCAGCCTTTGGGCAGTTGTTTAGTTTTTGGGACTTTGTTTGGATGTTAGGTCGTTTTTTGGCTATTGGGCCATAGTTCAACCGTTTTTGGGCCATTGGGCCATTGGGATGTTGTTGGTTCATTAGGCCATTGGGCCGTTAGGTCATTAGGCAGCTAGGTCGTTAGGGCATTAGGGAGTTAGGGAAATTGGGTGTCAGGGCGTTAGAGCATTAGGGTGTTTGGCGTTTGGCCATTAGGGCTTTTTGTTGTTAGGAAGTTAGGTCGTTAGGCCGTTAGGGTGTTTGGCCATTTGGGAATTTTTGAATTTGGCCAATTGGCCATGTCTCAATTTAACCAATTGGCCATTAGGCCAATAGTCTAATATGTCATTAGTCTATTTAGTCATTAGGCCAACAAGCTAATATGCCATTAGGCCAATAGGAAATTAGGTAATTAGGACATCAGGTAATTAAGATAGTAGTACATTTTACTAATTGTCCATTCGGTCATTAGACCGTTAGGGAATTGGGGCGTTAGGGCGCTAGGGAGTTAGGCCATTAGGGTGTCTGTCCATTTGGTAATTTTCTCAATTGGCCATGTGTCCATTTATAACATCACTAATACAAATTCCCCTTTTATCAGCGCTAAAAATGGCCTTTAAAAGCGCTAGAAAAGCACTGTTAAAGCCGATGAAGATAAAAGGGGGTTCCCCATTATCAGCGCTCCAAAAACTGCTGATAAAGACCTCTTTTATCAGCGCTAAAAAAAAGCGCTCATAAAAGGGGTCTTTTATCAGCGCTAAAAAGAAGCGCTGATAAAAGTGTCTTTTATTAGCACTTTCTTTTTAGCCTTGATAAAAGATCCCTTTTATTAGCGCTTTTTTAGCACTGATAAAAGTAAAAAAAATTTAAAATAATATAAAAAAATATAAAAAAATAAAAAAAATCCTGCCAATCGGGGAGGCTTTTATAGCGCTTGGCCCCCCTTTTTACAACGCTTTACAGCCCCTCCAGCGACCGCACGCACCCCCTCCACCCTTTATCAGTGCTAGCACCCCAAATCCACCACAATGCGCAGGGCCCTACCTCCACCAGGTTTTGAACTTGAGACCTCCCGCCTACGCGCCTAAGCCCTTACCACTCTATTTTGATTTATTTTCCATTTCATGATATATATATATATATATATATAGTTATATTTTTTCATATAGTAATATATATTTATATTAATATATATATATAGTTATATTAATATATATATATAGTGATATTAATATATATATTTATAGTTATATGCATATATATATGTAGTTATATTAATATATATATAGTTAGATTAATATATAGGTATATAAATATTCCTATATTTGTATTTTAAATAAAATGGATATTAGTTATTATTCAGATAAAGCTAATATATTTTATATGTAAATATATTTTATTATTTATATTTAGAATTAAAATTTTATGTGTGAATATATAAAAAATATGTATATATTGTTATATATTTGACTATAAATAGTACTGCATTATACAAAATGATAAAATTTAAAGAACATAATATCAATATGAATGTAATACCTTGGAATAAATTCAGTCCCCACCAAAAAAATCCAATAATACCCCCTTAAACGAGGCTGAAAATCCATAAAATGTTAAAATGTCAGGGTATCCGGACTAAAAACTCAGTTTTAGAGGCCTTCTAAGCCTTTTTTGGCCTCAAAAAATGTGACATAGGTTATGCCTTAGTGACTGGCACGTAGAGATCATTGCAAGCTTCAATTTGATATGCTGTAGAGCTCAGACTGACACTCGGATCAAAAGTTATGGCCGTTTGAAGTTCAAGTTGCGTTTTCAACATATTTTGGATCCTTTTTAATTTTTTTAATTTTTTTAGTCATAAAATCATTATTAAATGAATATTACTCCATAATAATTATCAAATTATTTATCAAAAATATTTTTTTTAATTTTTTTATAAGCAATTTTCACTAAAAATCTTATATATTAAGTGTAACTGTATATTTATACTTATTGAAAATATATTTAAAATAATATTTAAAAAATATATATAATATTTATATCAATATAACTATATCTATATATTTAAATATTAATATATTTTTTTAATGATTTTTTTTTGAAGTAGACCCTTTATCAGCGCTTAAAAAAAAGCCCTGATAAAGAGCCCCCTTTATCAGTGCTACTAAAAAAGCACTGATAAAGGGGTACCCTTTAACAGTGCTAAAAAAATGCTATTAAAGGGGGTACCTTTATCAGGGCTAAAAAAGCGCTGATAAAGGGATACCTTTATCAGCACTTTGTTAGGGCTGATAAAGGTACCCATTATTAGTTCTTTTTTTTTGCGCTAATAAAAGTACCCCCATTTATCGGCGCTTTTTCGTTAGCGTTGATAAAGGCTGGCGTTGGCCTTGCCCAGTTTTGTGGTAGTGAATTGTCCATTAGGCCAATTTTGACATTAGAACATTAGACTTAGTACTCTACTCTATTAGGGACCTAATGAGTTGCTCGTACGTGATGAGGTGGTTTGAAAAGTGGTTCGACAACCATTTGGCTGCGTTCGATCGACATTGAACTATATAGAGTAAAGTTCAGTACTGAATAGCCCTCATCCTTGATAACCCCTTCCCCACCCCGTGCATCCCCCACACTCCCCCCCAAACAACCCCCCCCCCCCCAAAAAAAAACTCCCCCTAGGTAGCCCCCCCTGTACAACCCCCACCATGAATAGCCCCCCCCGAACAGACCCCACCCTGAACACCCCCCTCCATACCCTGCACAACCCCCCCCCCAAACTCCCTTGGGACAACCCCCCACCCCGGACAACCCCCACCCCCCAAATAGCCCCCCACGCACCCCGAACAATGCCCCCACACACCGGACTCCCCCCTGAACAATACCCCATGGACAACACTCCCCCCCACTCACCCCCGGACAACCCCCACTCCCCCAGACACCCCCCACTCACCCCGAACATCCCCCAGATAGCCTCCCCGGATAGCCCCCCCCACATTAGGCCAATAGGACATTAGGCCAGTATTCCAGTAGGCCATTCGATCCTTTGGCCAATAGGCCATTAGGCCATTAGGCCGTTAGGCCAATAGGCCAATAGGCCATTCGACCCTTAGGCCAATAGGCCATTGGGCCATTAGGCCATTAGGAAATTATGCCACCTAGACTAATTCTTGTCTTCCAATTGAGATTGTAAGAAATTATATATCACAATAAAGTATAAAATTACTAGTCATACTCTAAAAATTAAAAAACTATGGAGTTTTTAAAGACATAAATTGTTCTAATCTCAGAAAATTCTATATTTAAAGTCTAAATAAATATATAACATTAAATCAATAATAAATATAAAAGAAACACACCTTGTGAATATGATGCATCATGCGTGGTCATGCCTGCTACCTCCATCCAGGGTGCTAGGGGTGTACAACAAATAAAAATTATAAATATTTTAATAACAAAAATAGTAGAAATTAAATAAATAAATTTAGTATAAACCTATGTCGTATGATCCCCTACACCATCATCCGGACACAAATATTCTCACAGTGTTCTAACCTCAGCGATCAATTGCGCATTTACCTCATCAGAAGTGCGCAACCATGCCTCAAAATCTGACAGTTGTTGAGTCATACGAGAAACAAAAAGACCAAGAACCTCAGTGCATGATACTATAGAATGAGGAATCCCCGTTCCAAAGGTCAAACTATATCCATACCCGTCACAACCTATAATGCGATGGAATACCTCATCCCTTCACATGGGAATCTATCGCTGGTCCTATGGCATCTATTATAAACCAGATTATAATTGATCCAATGAAATATTTAAATATATACACATATATATTTTTATATATAGATTCATGTAAGTATTGGTAATGAGTACAATCACTTACTATAAGAGTTGTCTCCTCTGGATCATTTCAATCATGAGTTCTCATCCACACCGACATTTTATCAGTCGGTGTACCTTGCAACCATAATTTTATACCAATAAAATATAAAAATATAACAAAAAAACATATTAAATAATAAATTAAAAAATTAATAATAAATACATCATGTCGGATCTGAGACACGTGATGAGTCCTGAGCCTGTGAGGTGGTCCCTACAACGCTCAATTCTCAGAATGGTTTTCTGACACTTCCTACATTCAATTAACTCGAATTTCAATAAAATATAATATCACACATTCTTGAAAATATATATAACAAAATAAATATACTAACCTGAATGGACTCAGCAGACCAATATGCAACTATGTCATTCCAGTGAGATGGGAGAACATCTCTTGGGACTTTTTCCAGAATGTTTGGGGCACCCACGTTTGGTTCCCAGTGCTCCATCTTGATTTTTCCTTTAAAATATTCCCACATCTTATGAAATTTTCCCATATACACTGTCCAAAACTCATTAGATCACACTTTTATATTATTATATTTAAGAAAAAAATCACACATGTTAATATTTTTTAAACATATAAAAGAAACAAAAATGGCCTTCTTACATGAACTTCCCTCCAAAGTCGATCTAATGTATCCTGGGGGATCGAAGCCCAGTCACGTGTGGTCAATAGAAATCGATGTGGGTCACGAATGATATGATCCGGATCACAGATAAATGTAGGGGCAGTCAGTCCCACAGGATGAAATCGCTCTTGAAAAGAAACATCAATGGTCGTGTCCGAATTCCATGATGAAATTCCATGACCAGGGCCTCTCTTGCGAGAGGAAGAAGCAGCCGAGTCCGATTTCGTTGTAAAAATTTTTATGCATAATTTGATAGATGTGAATTTATATATATATATATAAATTAAATAGAAAAATAAACACAGTTACATTCAAACATAACTCAACTCCGAGACATAGATGGCTCAGATGGATGATGTGGATGTGCTGCTTGTTTCCTTGACATTCCTGCGGTCATAGAAAACATTAGTAAGGGGACCATCCAAAGTTTCACAAAGATAAATTGGATTGTTAAAAAAAATCAAACTTGTAAAGTTTTTAATAAAACAAAAAGGGATAGGATCTCAAAAAATAAAAATCTTAACAGAATAGAAATATAATTATTTACAAAAAAGGCTTGTATTTAGAGGGTTCTTTTAACTTGAAGTGATTTGGGGGGGGGTGGGATATCCCAGGGGGGGGGGGGGGGGCTGTCAAAATGGGATTGGGAGTGTAGGTTGGGGGGATATAAAGGTGGAGAGGCTGTGTAGGTGGAGGTGGGGCTGTACGGGGGGAGTTTTAGGGGGCGGGTTGTCCGGGGGGGGGGGGGTGGGGTGTCTAGGTGGAGGGGCTATGCTGGTGGGGGTGGGGCTGTATGGGGGGGGGGGGGGGTTTAGGGGGTGGGTTGTCTGGGGGGGGGGGTGTCTTGGTGGTGGGGCTGTGCAGGTGGGGGTGGGGATTTCCGGTGGGAGTGGGGTGGGGCTCTCCAGGGGATGGGTGGTTGGGGGGGGGGGGTTATGGGGAATGTTTTTTGGGGTTGGTTGTCCAAGAGGGGTGGGGGATGTCCTTGAGGGGGGGAGGGGTGTGTAGGTGGAGGGGTTGTCCATGTTGGGGTGGGGCTATCCGGGGGGGAGTGGGGTGGGGCTGTCCAGGGTCTAGGGGCTATCCGTGGAGAGTTTTGGGGGTGGGATATCTAGAGGGGGGGATGACCAGGGGTGATTTATAGGTGAAGGGGCTATGCAGGTAGGGGTGGGGCTATCCGAGGGGAGTGGGGTGGGGCTGGGGCTATCTGGGGGGATTGGGGTGGGGCTATCCGGGGGGAGTGGGGTGGGGTGGGTGTAGGGAGGGGGTGAAGGGGGTAGGGGGAGGGGATAGTTCAAGGGAAATGGGGGAGGGGAAGGGCTGGTTGGTGTTGGGAAGGGGGTAGGGGAGGTGTTGGTGCAGTGTAGGGGGAGGGGGAGGGGCTGGTACAACAGGTGGTTAGGGGCTCTTGCTGGGGCTGGTGCATTAGGGGGGGTAGGCTTCTAGTGGGGGGAGAGGGATGGGTTTGTGCATGGCAGGGGGAGGGGGAGGGGCTGGAGTAGTGTGTGTGTGGGGGGGGGGGGTGGGGTTGGGTGCAGGTGGGGTGGGTGGGCTGGGTGCAGGGATGGGTTGAAGGGGGTGGGGGGTAGTGAGTGTGAGGGGGGGGGGGGGGGGGGTGTTCGGAGGGGAGTTTTGGGGGGAGGGCTATTCGGGATGGGGGGGGGATATCCAGGGGGGCTGTTCAGTTGTTGGGGATATGTAGGTGGCGTTGGGGCTTTCTGGGGGGAGTGGGGTGGGGCTGTCCAGGGGCTGGGGTGTGGGGGGCTCTCCAGGGGGAGTTTTTGGGGGTGGATATTCAGGGAGGGGCGGGTGTCCAATGGGGGGGATATCTAGGTGAAGGGGCTATGCAGGTTGGGGTGGGTTTGTCTGGGGGGAGTGGGGTGGGACTGTCTAGGGGGAGTGGGATGGGCTGGGTGCAGGGATGGGGTGAAGGGGGCAGGGGGTAGTGGGGGTGAAGGGGGTGTGCTGGTTCAAGGGAAGGGGGGAGGGGGAAGGGATGGCTTGTGTAGGGTAGGGGGTAAGGGAGGGGCTGGTGCAGTACATATGGTAGCGTGAGGGGATTGTGCAATAGGTGGGTAAGGGATATTGGTGGGGCTAGTGCAGTAGGGGGAGGGGATGGGCTAGTGGAGGGTAGGGGAGGGGGGCTGGGTGCAAGGGGGAGGGGGGTTGGGTGCAAGGGGGAGGGGGGTTGGGTGGAGGGAGGGGGTGAAGGGGGAAGGGGTAGTGGGGGGGGGGGTAGGTATGGGGGTAGGGGGATCTCTGGGGGAGTTTGGGGGGTGGGATGTCCGGGAGGGGGGATGTCTAGGGAGGGTGTCAAGTGGAGGGGTTGTGCAGGTAAGGGTGGTGATGTCCAGGGGGAGTGGGGTGGGGCTGTCTAGGGGTGGGTGGGGGGGGGGGGGTCTGAGGGGAGTTTTTGGGGGGTGGAATGTCTGGGAGGGGGGTGTCCAAGGGGGGTGGGGGTGGGGGGGGGGGGGGCTGTCCAGGTGGAGGGGTTTTGGTAGGTGGGGGTGGGTCTATCAAGGGGCTGGGGGATGGGGCTGTTTGGGGGGAGTTTTGGGGGGTGGGCTGTCTGAGAGGGGGGGGGGGGGGTGTCCAAGGGGGTTGGGGGGTGGGGTGGGGGGCTGTCTAGGTGGAGGGGATCTCCTAGTGGGGGTGGGTCTGTCTGGGGAGAGTGGGGTGGGGCTTTACAATGGGGATATTATATCTATATAAACACATATTTATGTGAAATATGGATCCTTCAAGCTCAAAGTAGTATCATCATCCCATATAAAATTATCAATCTGATTAAAAATTACAATAAGGATTGAAAGGATATAGAAAGGGAGAGGGGGACCTGAAAATCGAATCCACAAGGTCGCAAAACATTTCAATACTTTGAAAACACCATCTTTTTCCTTTAACTAGAACTAGGGTGAAATCACCTTATTTAAAAAATTATTTTACTCAAATTAATCGACCTTTTAAATTTCATATAGAAAACAATTTATTAAACCAAAAAAATATAATTCATCCAACGAATGCTAGAGACAAAACCGAATACCAGAATATTGGTTCAAACATTCCCGCAAGGGAAGCCATAAAAAAGGATCGAACATAAGGTTAATAATAGCATCCTCGATATTTATTGTAATTTCTTAGAATCACATCCCATAATGAAAATGAATTTAGGAAAGTGTAGCTCATGAAAAAACTCAATGAAAACACACCAGCAACACCATATACATTCAAAGGATTATCCCCTAGAAGAATATCAGAAAGTGGATCTATAAGGAACAAAAACACAAGATCATTGGATATGAAAAAATTGAAAAAATGTGATGTTATGATCAATTGAAAAATAATATATGAAAGGATAACTTACTCAATGTTTGGGTGGGGGTGGGGGTTTCTGGGGGAGTTTTGGGGTGTGGGCTATCCGGAGGGGGGGGGGGGCTCAATCCAAGGGGGAGTTGGGAGTGGGGGATATCCGGGGGTGGGGGGTGGGAGGGGGTGTCCATGTGGAGGGATTGATTCTGACTAATAATAAATAAAAATTCTTATGTACCAAATTAGTTTTTGGTTTTTTAAACCATTTTAAAAAATGGATTTAAATTGGAGAGTGGGAAAACAATTATACCTTTCATTAAACATACAAATCGATCGTTTCCACTTCAAAAACCGCTCTAACCCAATAAATATCTTCTCCACATTGAACTATGGTATGTTGATCAAGTTGTTAGGCAAAAAAGGAAACAGTCTCTGTTTTATCTTGTTCAAATAAAAACACTCCTCGCACGGACATTTTCACAAAAAACTTGACAACTTGGATTCAAAGTAAAAGTAAAGAAGAATATTTGTTTCTCTTGTGATGTCAAAATGAAAGGTTCATTATCAAATCAATTATTTCTATATAAAATATAGCTAAAATTCACCAATGTAAACTGATATTGATCGAATTTACTTCCACGCACTGGATCAACCCAATTACACTTTAACAATATGTACTTCAACCCATGTGTGGATGCAAATTAAATGATGTCTATCAATTGACCATAGTAATAACTAGAATTGACGAATGGACAACAGATGACATTGTTTTGTGTTACTTGTTTCTCTCTAATATCTTTAATGTGAAATCAAAATCCATTAACATCTATAGATTTATAGTGAAGATCCGTTATAGATGGACCCTCATCTAGTTGGATAAATTATTCAGTTAGCGTGGGTTACCTAACTCTATCTGGTTATGAACCTACATAATTCATAGAATTTAATAAAGTTTTTTTATAAATAAATTATTGTAATACTTCACTCGTAATGAAAATAAATTTATACGTACAAAATCCTTAAACCAATCATGAAATGAAGCATAATGAGATTGTTCAATTTGATACTCAGTTGCACAAGACATATCTTCTTTTAGATCATTAATGTGTTTCTTACAAATGATAACGTGATGTCTAAATGATCAAATTATGAAATAAAAACATGTAAAAGTTAAAAAATAAAAGTGATAAGACACTTGCTGCATTAATGGTGCAACTGATGGAGTATTGAACAAGATATATCAACGTGCTTGTATCCACTCAATGTTGTCCATATCAAATATGGTTCCTTCTCCAACTAGACCATCATGAATTCGAGATGGTTTATCTAATATTGTTTCAAAATCCATAAGATATTATGTACAAAAAGTATAACACTCATACATCAAATAACCATTGACTATTGATGCATCTAGAAAATATCTGTTGCATACAAATTATTTCAATGTATTTAGATACTGCTCAATAGGATACATCCACCTAAATTGAATTGGACCAGTAGCCATTACTTCATCATTTAGGTGCAATGTCAAGTGAACCATAACATCAAAAAATTATGGGGGAAACATTTTCTCCAAGTGACAAAGCGTAAGTACAATTTAGTCCTACGAACTTTTTAAATCAGTCATTTGTTGATTTCTTAAATAAAGATGTCTAAAAAAAATTAGTCATCTCAATCTATGGTTGAACAACATTGCGGGATAAAAAATCACAAATTGCGATTGGAATCAACTACTGAAGTAGTATGTGATTATCATGACTTTTCAACCCTTGAAATGTCCTACTCGTAAGATTCACAAACTTTGAAATATTTGAAGATTAACCATTAGAAACCTTGAGCATCTTCAAAATGGAAAGAAATGAATATTTATCCTTTTTATTCATCGTATAATGTGCAGCAGGCATATATGCTTTGTTTCCCTTTGCTAACTTTAAATGAAGCTGTTTCTATAGACCCATTTCTTCCAAATCATGACGTGTATTAACATGGTATTTTGATTTTCCACCGACACCTAAAATGGTCTACAATATTTTATCACAATTTTTTTTCAATGTGAATGACATCCAAATTATGCCTTAGAATATTAGTTTTACAATAAAGGATATTGAGAAAAATACTTTTATTTTTCCAATTTTGATTGTGTTGTCTACCCGCACCATGTATATTAGGTAATGGATGAGCCACCAAATATTTAAATTCATATACAGTGTGAATGTTTTCTTCCTCAATATATGATAACATTTCGACTCCTATCATGATCTTTGGTGACTGGGTGAACTCTCTAGAACCATCAAATGTCACTCCTTCCTTTTTGAATCTGTGCTGAGGGGGGAGAAAACATCTGTGAACCATGTATGCCCATTTTCTAGAATGTTTATGACATAAGATTTTTTACTTTTATTGCATCAAGGGAAAAAAGTCCCCTTTCGTACTCCAGCCTGATAAGTTAGCATAAGTTGGGAAGTCATTGATTGTCCAAAATAAAGCAGCTTTCAGTTTGAACATTTAATTCGTTTCACAGTAATAAGTCATCACACTATCACCCTAAAATTTATTCATCTCATCAATCAATGGCTGAAGGTAAATATCAATCCTATCCCCCAGACATATAGGTCCATCAATAAGAGTGGAATGTAATTTAAATATTTTCTTCATACAAAGCCACAAAGGAAGATTATACATAACCAACACCATGGGCCATGTGCTATGATTTGCACCAACCATAGACTTGAATATATTGAAACCAAATGCTGCAAAAACCAATCGGACATTACGAACATATTTATCAAATTCAGAGTGTCTCTTATCGAAATCCTACAATGCATGAGAGTCTGTCGGGTGGGTTATCATATCACTTTCCTAATTTATTTTAGCATGTAATCTCATTAAATTAGAAACATTAGATGATGTAAAAAATATTTTCAACCTCAGATTTTGGGGAAAGTAACACATTTTATTTATAGCAATCATTTTTACCTAATTCGCAGTCTAACTTTGATGTGTATGATTTCCACTTTTCTCTTTCCAACTGGAAGTTCCACAGACCATACAAATATTCAAATGGGAAGTTTCTTTTCAAAACAACATACAATTGTTTTCACATGCATCTATGGTCTCATATGTAAAACCTATGTTCTCTTTCAAATTACAAGCATGATAATATGACTCAGGAATCTTAGCATCGATAGGATGAACCTTTTTTAATAACACCAACAACATGTCGAATGATGTGTCTGACCACTGATTCAAATTCTTCAAATGCAAAAACTCCACGATAAATGACAATTTATTGTAAGAAGTACATCCTAGATATAATTCTATTTTTTCATCATCAAATACTTCATAAAACCTCCTCGAATCACAATCTACACCAGAGCGCAAATTTATCTCACCGGTCTCAACATTCTGAATGTCAATGCCTTGAGGAGCCAACCCACATACCATTTCAGTTTGAATTTCATGCATTGGATCACTCATCCTTGCATCAACATCCATCTAAACTGCATCTGTATTTTGACAAAAAATATATTCTTCCCCATGATGAGTCCAACTCTTATATTTTTTCAGAAATCCATTTAAGAATATGTGTTCCCTCACGGTATCTTGTGTGAATTGATATCTGTTTTCACATTTTCTACATGGAAAAATAATGAAGTCACTTTGAAATCCACTAGTGAACTCAATAAACTGCATAATTCCCTTGAAATATTCTCTAGACATTCTATTTGGAAGATCAATCCAACTATTATCCATAATAATATCTATAAAACAAACATTTACCCAAGACTTCAAATTATATGCATTTTTCATATCAAATATATTTAAAATAAAGAATATCCAATTCCATGTGGACCATTGATAAAATAAAAAATTTATATCTCTGAATAATAAACAAGATAATAGATAATGAAATGGAAGTGAAAGCCCATGTCATCACCACCATGTTGGTACGGTAAATCTAAAGATGATTCTATATTCAAGAAACTATATTGAGAATGAATTTAGTCTATAATTCAATAGAGTAATTTATTTTCAAGAAATTAATATTTTTACCTGCATGCGTGTGTGTTACATGAAAAAATTCATCAAATACTGACCTTGAACTATCAACTTTAGCGACTAAGTTAATGCCTATCAATAAATCAACCAATATAATTTGTGATGAAAGTGCCCAAAATCAATTAGTGATGAACAATATTCTCAAACTCAGAGAAACTGTATCTTTGTACAAATAATTTCTCACTACCTATTGGATTTAGACAACCTTTGTGCCATCAGATGAAGTAAATATTAACCATCAAAGATAGAAATAAATCTCTAATTTATGGAAAACTAACTAATCTATATCAAGGATAACATCAAATATATACAATTACAGAACAAAATATACCAATCTATCTTCACTTATGTTATCAATAGAGAATATGTGGGATAATGAATGTGATTCCCCATGCTGGATTATAGGGTCCAATATAGTGTTCCTCATGGCCTCAAGTAGTATCCTTTTATGCAAGATGTTTGTTACTAGCAGTAAGGTTCTGAATGTCATTAGTGTAGAAAATATACCCTTGGTATCAATAAAGAAAAGGATAAACAATAAAATAATAGAGTCAATAAAAAATTAAAAATCATAATCCATGGTAGGTATCTCAAGTCATATAGTAAAAACCCAAATACCCCCAAAGTGTTAGGTCAATAAAAGTATAGGGAATAACAAGAATGTGAAAAAATATTGATACATCACTCTAAATTCCATCCCAATTCTACCTCTAAAATATACAAAGTACGTCACATTAAAACTTGGAATATCATATAAAGTAACATCATATAATAATAATAATAACATATAGTATTGAAACACATGTGATCAAATTCAAAAATGGGTCTCACAGAATATGCAAGCACACACATGTGGTCGAACCTCAAATATTTTCTCATGGGACCCACACACTAAGTGAAATCTATTTTTATTTATGGGATAGACACACTAAGAGACATGTGATAAAATCAAGAATGGTATAAATCAAATAACAACACAACTTATAATATCAATCTAATCAACATATACAAGGACACTTCATTGCATATAACTTACAATCTCAAGTAAAGTTTGAAGTATTCTCATAAACACACTGTTAACACACATTGTTTCATAATTATTCATGAACACGAACCTGTATACACTTGAAATTCCATTTCTACACTGTTTATTCATACAAAGTATTCATATAATATTCATGCATTTCAAATTTGTGTTGTAAAATTTCCAAAATTAAAACCTTAAAATGGAAAATAGGGCATACCTGATAGTGCAACAAATTTGGAACCAAGGGGAGCCAGAGGTGGTGCTATGAGGGAGAGGTGGGGTAGTAGAGGGAAGCCAGAACCAATGGCTATGAAGTGAGGGAGGGGATGGGAACCGACGGTGGTGGGGATCTATAGGAGGAGGCGGTGCAACGAGGGATGGGATAGGCGATGAGGTGAGGGAGGGGATGTGCGATAGTGTCAGCGGGAACCAAAGGAAGAGGCAATGCATCGTCAGAGGTGTGGCATCGACAATGCAACAAGGGAGGGGAGGTGGTGTGGGGGAGTCTGGGGTGAAGGCGGTGCAGAAAGGGAGGGGACATGTGGCTGCGGGGGGGGGGGGGGGGTAAGGTTTGGTATTGGGGGGAGGAGGAGGGGGTGGGGGTGGGGAACAAAGTTTTTTTAGAAGCCTTGCTACTGCTGTTGGCGGTCGATATAGGGCACCAATAGCGAACATCAAAGGGGGTCTCCCGTGTAAGGGGCCACTAAAACCCAATTTTCTAGTAGTGACAACAATTTTGTTCCAAAAATCTCACTCTCTAACCAACAACTTATTTACAATTTCCGTATAATCCATAAGAAAAACATAACAAATTTTGTGAATAACTTGGGTTGTAGTTCTACCTAAAATATATATTGCTTTAATGTTTAACTATATATTACCTCCAATGAAAATAGAAATAATTGGATGAATTTAGAAGTATATTAAATCATTGAAATATTTTCTTTTCTCAACTAGAATAAATCCATCTTATTCTACATATTGAATATGGGTGGATAAAAATTTTGTTTAAAAAAATCCTCAAACACTTACAAAGTAAGGATTTAATCCAACTTTTCTTTGACCATTAAATCACACCATCGTAATTCCATTTTTTCTGGAATGTACATCTCTATCCTAAATTTCATCTCATATAGGGTTCCATAGAAGTCAAAAATTATATTTATCCTGATTATCCAATCTTATGCGTGTTCATCTCTCGAATCAACTTATAATATCAGTGGATAATTCTTAAGGAATTATAATAAGTTATTTACATAAGATGGTTCCTCTTCTCTAGGTCTCTTATTAACCACTTATAAATATTAAAAAACACTACAAACCAATTTTTGTTTCACCCATGGATCGTGTGGAACCACGATTTCTGCTATACACTCTCTTTGGTTTATTATTCTCCTTTGTTTAATTTTAATTCTAAAACCACAACAACAATTTCAAATTAATTCCATTTTCTATATTTCTGTTTTAGGTTTAATCAGATATAGAGAGACTAGATAATCCCAACATCATAGTACCAAAATAAAATAACCATGTGACAATCTAATCCTAGTTGGAAGCCTCTTTTCTAATTTATGATGCTTAACACTCATTGATTAAACCCATAATGATGAGTTGAATACACTCCTAAGAGTGTTTTAGAGCACTTCTCATACTGGAATTCCCTAATAACTTTAATTTCAGCATAAAAGTATGAGATGAATCTTTTTATGATATAAATTTGAAGTAATGACATGTCTTAACTACTTTCCACCATTTTAAATCATGGACCGAATAAATTGATACCATTTGTATCATTCCCATCCAATCCATTGGCTTGCGCTAGTTTGGAGGTTCTACTAACCCTAAGTGACATTCAATGAACACTAATGTTTAGAAATAAATACTAAAGTCTTAATAAAATAACAGCAGGGATGAACGATTTACCCATAGTGGGCTAGTGGGTCACTTTTAAATCTTTTTATTATAATGATTGTGATGTTATGAGTGTATCCAAGAGAGAGGGGCTAAGCCATACAAGTGGGATTATAACAGATGATAACCATGGGTAGATGCATTGTATGATTGTAGGGACACATGATCATGCTTTTCTTTGGGCATGAAGGATACCTTGGGAATGTATGTGTTGATAAGCACAATTGGTGCTTCAATCTAGATGTGATTGACATGCTTAAGGACATGATGAGCTGTTGACTAAGCATGTGATCCAATGATTGATGAGATACAAGTCATAATGATTTAGGTCAAGTTTTTTAAAAGGGTGGTGTGACATCCAAACATTAAGTATTTATTTTTTACTCTAAGTTATATGTTTTATTCCTTCTATCTTGAGTGGGAAATAAATCATACAAGATATGAATCAAATTAAATGGGTATATAGAAATTGGGTATAATACCATTAAATATATTACCACTTTAAATTTATTGGTATGTTATTGATATAAATAAAGTTTAGTTAGATGTTAAATATATATATTTATATTATAAATACTCTATCTAAATAATATAAATGATTTTATTAGAGACAAAATATACTTATTAATATGAGAAAATTCATTTTACTAAAAATAATTCTTTTTTGTGAATTATATATTTTTTAAAATTTGTTACATTTAAAGCATGAATTAAATAAAATGTATTAATGTAATACAAGTAATATTAGTAAAATAATTAAATAAAATTTAATAAATTATAAATATTTTATAACAAAAATTTAATGATTCATGTCCAAAGAAATATATTTTATTCAAAAATATTATTTTTATTATATATTAAATGATTTTATATAAAAGAAAAATTTATTATATTAAAAGTATTAAATTTACTAAAATATATTTTTTATATAAATAAAAAATAAATAAATATTTATTCATTTATTATTAAATATTTTTAAGTAAAGATAATTTCATTTGATATTAAATAAATACATTTTTTAAAGATTTATTTTTCTATATACTATATATCTTTATCTTAATAAATTAAATTTATCGCTATTGAAGAGTTATTTTAATTAAATTTATTATTTATAAAAATAATAAAATAAATTAATTTTCATATAATGATTATTACTTGGTAAAGAATAAAAATAAATCCATTTTTAGTTATAAAATATATTTATATATTTTTTATACGTTAACACTCTTATATGAAAATCAAATTTTATCATTTTTAGAAATTAAATCTAATAATTTTTATTTATTATTTAGAATAATAAATTAAAAATCATATAATAGGGTCAATTTAATTTTTAGTTAAAAAAATAAGTCACCTAGGTAAAATTTGGTTATTATGATAAAGGTAAAAAGAGATAAATAGTTCAAGTAAAGACAAAAATTGATAAAAATATATTCATAAATTATCAATTAAATATATGGATGAGAAAAATATTGACTTATTTTTCTTCATTAACAATTTTTATGTGGATTCTTAGGAAAAATTGGCTGTCTTACACAGGAAGGAGGGGCATTTTTCTAAAATTCCACTCATCATAAACTAAAAATAACCCTCTGCTACTCTTTCTAAGCCACACAGAAAATTTAATTCTTCTATAGAATTTATAATATCTCTTTCCCTAAGATGACTTAATCATGTTTTCTATCCCTTTTTCTCAATATTATTCCCCAATTCCTTTAAAATTAAGAAGTATTCTAAAGAAAGATACAATTTATTCTTTGAGGTTTCAGTGCATTTGATTGAGAGAAAATCCTTCTTAAGAGTTTTGTTAACTAAATTTCCATTTCATTAAATCATAATATTTCTTTCATAAATATTCTATTTTAATTTTATTATATTATTCATTTTCAATATGTTATATGATATTCACTCTTTTATTTAGGTAAATAACATTTTCAGGTAAAAATATTCTCCATCGATAAATATTTTATTTCATAAAAATATGATGTTGTTAAGAATATTTATCATCCTATATATTATTTATCTCTTTTCTATGTATATATGATTAATTTATAAAAAAGGTTTTTCCTTTATAATTTTGAAATGAAAATATTTAATATCTTATGTACTTTTCATATCTCTCTTTTTCTATATTAAAATTTTTATAACTCTTCCATTGATGAGGGTTTCTTTTAAAATGCCTGAAATGTTTTAAAATACATTTCCTTGCACTTTTATATAATTTTTATCTTCCATTAATTTTTTTTCCAATTTAACTTTATTAATTTTTAGGGCTCTATTATTTAGACTTATTTTCAAAATAAATATTTCCAAGGCCATTTTTCAACTTTTGAAAAATGATTTTAAAAGTGGTGTATAAATTTTTTATGAAACAATTACCAAAACTTAAGGAAACTTTTTTAATGGTTTCACATTGAATTACATATATTTATTATCTGGGTTATTTTTTAATTAAATCATATATTTATATATATTATATTTAAAAAAATTAAGGGAAATATTCTTATCTTTATGTAATTTATAGTTCTTTCCTCATTTACCAATATTTCTACTTTTCATAAGAGATAAGGAATTACATTATTAAATATTTTATAATTTCATATATTCTTATAAATGATTTTTCATATGTCAATACTATTTTATGTTTTATTCTTTGATTTTTCTTTACGGTACTTCCCCCTCAATATAAATTTTTAAAACATTTCATAATTTGAGATAGTCCTTTGATTCATTATCAATGATTCTAAATATTAGTATTAATCTCTAGGGGAGGTTTGATCCAATAATGCATTTGTCTTTCATTGTTGATATAGTTGAATATAGGTATCATTTTTTCCAAAGCCTTTCCATTGTGGGTACCACACACATATTTATTCTTATTGAATGCTATTCACCTTGATAATCATACCATTCGATTGACTGAGGAAAACTATTGATTGAATATATTATTTTGTTCAATACGGAAAACCTTGTAATACAATCATTGATTGATAAACTAGGTACTATTATGTTGTTTTTTATTTATGGTATCATTTAATTTCTTTTATATTAAGAATTTTATACCTTAGTAATATTTATATATAACCCATTTTATAGGTTAATCTAGATAGGAATCTTGATTGATTAATATGAAACACATATTTAAGTTTTTTTTCATTTTGTAATGGGCTCACCCGGGTTTATATATCACTGTAATTCACTGGGTAATGTTTAGTATCTCATGAAATTATTATAAGACACGAGTAATGATGTTCAATCCACTATGGGACCAAGATAGTGATTCTCTATCCAATATATTATAAGACAAAAAAATATATATATACAGGAATATTTCTAAGAGGAAGTCACGTGTAGAGAAGTTTACTAAAGATGCTAAAGCAATAATATTCAATAATTCATTCATATAAATAATCTCAAAAGACCCTAAATCTCCGAGTTCTAGTATTGTGTGTTAGTTGTGAGATGTAAAGTTTAATCATATAAAATTATGTATTATATATGTATGTTATGATTGGGTTATATTAGTTAGTGTTCAAGTAGGGATTGATATTTCATATTATATGGTGGTTTAATTTTATTTTATAGGATATAATAATGATTATCAATAACCATTTTTTACTAATTATTTTGAAACATTATCATGAAAATGATGTTGTTAAAGATATGTCTCTAGAAACTAATAAGTATTATAATCAACTAAGAAAGATTATTTTAAAAAAATGGTTGTAGAAAATAAAAATCCGAACATATTCCTATTATGAGGGAACGAATGAGCTTATTAGTCTTACCCAAAATAGTGAGTTTGATATCTCCTTTGAAATTATATCTTCAGTTATATCTTTCTTATGGATAAAATTAGTTATTTTCATTAGTGATGTAAAATTAAAATTGTGGGGAAAAAATTTATTTGGGGGTGGGGGGGGGGATAAAGAAACAACCCAACATTAAGTGTGCATTTTATTACCCTAATTTAACTATTTTATTCATTATAACTTGATTAAGAAATAAATAATATTATATATGAATCATATTAAATGGGTATCTATCTATTAATTTTAATACGAAAAAACATATTACAAATTTTGAATTACCAGTATATACTTTATATAAATAAAGATAATTTATAATTTATATTTATATATATAAATATATTCATTATAAATAATTTATTTGAAATAAAATTAATTAATTTATCATAAAAAATGATACCAATTCATTTGAGAAAATTCCTTTTATTTTAATGATTTTTTATGAATTATGTATTTTTCTTAATTTATTAATTTTAAAGAATGATTTCAATAAAAAATATTAAACAAATTAAAGAAATGATCAGTAAAATAATTAAACAAAATTAAATAAATGATAAATGTATTATAATAAAAATTTAATGATTCATGGACATATAAATATGATTTATTTAAAAACAATTTTTTTTATATATTTTATATTTTTACTTAAAAGATAAATATATCATATTTAAAGTATAAAATTTAGTGAAATTTATTATTTTATAAATATATATTCATTGATTATTAATGAGTTATAAATAAATATAAAATCATTTAATGTTAAAAAGACATATATTTCAAATATTTTTTATTTGTTGTTTATGTTTATGATAATAAATTAATTTTATGAATATTAAAGAATGATTTTAATTAATTATTTTTAAATTATATAATATAATAAATTTCTAATCATATAATTATTATTACTTGGTAAGTAATTAGAATAAATCTATTCTTGGGAATATAAATATTGTTTTCAATAAATTGTTTTTATGTGTTATGTTTTCTTATGATTAAATTATTTTTTTTCACTTTCATAAATTTAATTCAATAAAATGGATTTAGTATTTGGAAAAATCATGTAAAATTTAGGTAATAAGGTTAATTTTATGATGAGGTATAAAATGATTTCATAATTTAAAAGTTGGTTTCCATGGTAAAGGGTGAAATGAGATAAATAGTCAATGTAATGAATAAAATTAATAAAAGTCACCATACCTCATAACTTAAATGTATTTATGAGAAACATATCAGCCTAACTTACTTCATTATCACTATTAGTGTGAATTTATATGAAAAATTATCTGGATTACACAATAAAGAAGGGGTATTTGTGTAAATTCCACTCTTTACTAATAAAATGACCCCTCCACCACCATTTTTATACTACACTTTATATTTTAATTTATCCCTATAATGTACCATATTTTCATTTTTAAAAACTCACCATCACTTTCATTATGCCCTATTTTCAATAGGATGCCCAAATTCCTTAAAAAATAAGAAGTATTCCAAGATAAAATAATTTTTTTTCTTTGAGGTTAGACCGCGTCAGACCAACTAGGAATTCAAGGTAAGGGGCTTTTCAACCCAGTTTCTATATCACCGGGTCCTAATATTTCTTATATGACTATGTTCTTCTTTTTTTATTATATTCTACCATTTATCTATTTTATATGGTATTCTCTATTTTTTAATAGTAAATTAAACTTTTATATCAATATATTCTTCAATGATAAATCTCTTAATTCATAAAAATATGAAAAAATATAGAATAATTATTATCCATTATATAAGGTATTTCTATTCTATATTAATATGATTTCTTATTAAAAAAATATTTTCATTTCTTATATAAAAATATAAATATGGAATATCTTCTGAAACTTTAATATTTCTCTTTATATCTATTAAAATTAAAATTTTATAAGTCCTTCATCAATGTTGGAATTTTTAAACATCATAAAAAGTTTAATAATACAATTTTTTTCTGGTTCATATAGTTTGTATCTTCTATTAAATATTTATTATACTTTACCGTTTTGGTATTTTTAAAGGTTTCATTAATGAGACTTATTTTAAAAATAATGATCCCCATAGTATTCTTGTAACCTTTTGAAAAATTATTTTGAAAGTGATGTATAAATTTATATTTAAAACAACTTTACCAAAACATAAAGAAAATTATTTTTGTGATTTTCTACCATTTTCATTTATTTATGATTACGTTTACTTTTGAATGAAATTATATATATTTATATATAATATTTAAAATAATTTTTTATATACATACTTATATTTATTTCATTTAATAAAAATATTTTTAAGTGAGTTGTTTCCTTATTTTCTATTATATAATTATTGTGTAAGTCCTAAGGAATTGATTTCTTAAATATTATATAATTAATTAAATTCATCCTATGGATTTTTCACGTATGATAATAAAATTTAATATTATGTCCTTTTATTATAACATATATTATTTCCTCTTCTTTATACCTTTTTCAGAAATCTTCTAATTTAAACGTCCCTTTGAGGTTATGATGATATTATTTATGCATGATGTGTTAATGAGATATTTATTGGTATATATGATTGGCTAAACTAAGATTTTTTGGTCCTTTTATGACCAATATGGGTTATAAGGTCTTTATAGGTGTATATATGTCATGATAGGGTCTAAGAATCATTAGTTTTCCATATCTTCTAAGACATTTGTAATGGGATGTTAATGGGTTACCATTATTGGATCACACATGGGTTGTGATTAGGTACGAGATGATGGTGGAAAGGTACGAGACACTAGGTCCTGATGATAAAATGTAAAAGGGGTATTAGACCTTGAAATTATGTCATGTATTGTTTATATGATGGGTTTCTTTGGGGATGGTCAAGTGTAAGTGATAGTAAGAGATAATGTATTGTGATATGATCACTGCATGAGATGAGGTCCCTATAGTGTGATGATGAAATTAATGATGGGTCATGAGAAATATAAGTAAAATTAAATGGTCATAACACATGATAGTAGAGTTCCAACCTTTTTGAGGAATTAGATATGAAATATTACTACTTATGAGCTTAGTGGTATGATGATGGGATAAGTGTCTTGGCATGATCATTGAGAGTTTAGAGGGTGCCTCAACTATGGTGAGTGGGTCATTGATGAGATTTTGAATTTATAGTAGAGACGATATGTGGTCCATATAAAGTTGGAATGAGAGTGGGATGTGGTAGCGAGTGAGGTTATTATTTCGGTGAACTATCCAATAATATTTGGGTGTTATAACGATGGATTTTTGATAGAGTTAGGGGGAGATTAGAAGGAGTATCATGATATCCTAGTTCATAGAGTAGGGATTATGAAATTGGTCTGTTAGATGAAAAAACTAGGACTCATGGTATTCATTGTTTAAAGTATAATTAACTTAAACTAGGATCATTATCATGGATCAATAATATGGAAAATCATATAGAAAGGATCACAATATAGATAGTTTGACTGGAAATAACTCATTTTAGAATATTAATGATTAATGTTGGTGGATGAATGTTTGGAATACCTAATAAAATGTGGTTGAGGTTTCAAAATAATGCATGGAAGTAAGTGGCTTAGTTATATCTAGTCAGTTGAGGGGAAAGAGATTTGATTATTATCTTATGTTAATCAGACATGGTCAATTTGTTCAGAAACTGAATAATAAGATATTTGAGAACTATGTTGGTTTATGGATTGGTTTTGTAGAGTATTGGTAATTATGGGAGTGTATGATTATTTTTAAAATAGTTAATTTATTCATGTTATGAGAATAACATCAGAAGATATTAGGGTTCAACATTGAGTAAGTAGTTTCTTGGTACAAATTAATGATGTCTACTATATTTTACAAATAGGTCATTGTTTTTTTGTTTTTTTATTTTCAATCATCTTTTATTGGTTTTTTATATTTTTTAGTTATTTAAGGGTGGGTTATAGAATATTTTTTTTTGAAAAATTATATCTTAATATTAAAGATCAATTCATCAATTCTTATTCGTTAAAGATATAATTTTGATCATGATATCTACAGGATTAATTCACTTTTATTTTTTTGTGTTTTAGAATAAGGATAAAGGCTGTAAATGATTAAAATAAATAAGTAATGATCTGTGTGAATTATAGTATAGGGGTCAATAATTTTATAGAGGAATAATATATTATTCCCTTACAACCATAAGGTTATATCCCCATACAACACAGTTTTATCCTGACATTTGGGATGGTATTATTATTCTTATGTAGTGTGTATCATCACTATTGATTACACCAAGGCCAATGAAGTTGTATAAAAGTTTTCATTATAATATATGCAGGAAAAAAATCATTTCCTCATGAACTAGGAATATATTATCACATCAATGAAATATGTTATTCTACATCTTGAGACTATGTATTATTACCAAAGTACATTGCATCAATTTATTGAGACTATGCTAGCTACAATGAAATGTGGAGAAATACTTGAGAGTCTTCCACTTCCAATGGTATATCATAAAATAAAATGTAGCATCGATTTAATGCATAATGTTTTATGAGGAATATTAAAAACATGAAAATATGTAACAATTATTATAACACACTATTTAGAAAAAAATTAAAAAAATAAGGATATATTAGAAAACCAACATTATTAACGTAAAATCCAAATTCTACACCAGCTTTAAAATGACTTGAATAATACCCAAATGATATTTCCATGATCCAACATAAATTTTATAATCAATGAAAGATCCATTACTATTCTAATGTGTAACACCTCAAGATTCAATGGTACGCTTCTCTTTGAATAATACAATTGCGTGTGTTTTACGCAACACTGAGTTCAAGCACACCATAACTTACCAAACTAGTCGTTCAAAAGAGGTTATGAATAGTATTAACTGAATTTTAAATTTTATATTATCCTTATATTTTTATAATCCATATTATGAGTTTATAAGACATAATTTAAGAAAAACTTTAATTTTTTCAGATAAAAGAATTATTTTTCAAAAAATGCAATTTTACCACCTTTTAATGGCGAACCCTTTTTAAATCCAATATTTAAAACTTTTATATATTTAATTTGAAAAAATAAACTTCATATTTATAATTGGAACATAATAGTTTAGTTTCAATAATTTTTTGGTGTTTTTTGATAACTTTCATATTTGGGTTAATAGTGAAAAATACTAAATTTTAACTGAAAACAACTTTTTATCAAAATAATTTATAGTGATAAATTATACTAATAAGTGGTTTTGAAGTATAATTAGATTATATTTTTACCATTTAATCCAATTTTGGTCATTGGTCATAATTTCACATTTAAACTGGACATAAGCAAGTGTCAATCTTTTGATAGTTATTATTTCTTAAAAACACGCTTTTTGTTTTGACAATGGGAATTAATTTTAAATTAATTTCTACCACTTCTGTGTTTTGAATTTAGAAAAATGGATTCCATATTTTGAATCAATAGTTCCAAATTGTTTAAATAGGTAACTTTTATTTTTAGATATTTTGAATAATTACTTCAGTAAATATTTTTGTTTCCCATGGTTAAAGGGTAAATCCAGTAAATATGTGTAAAAAATAATATTATAATAATATTAAATTACCCTAAAACGTGTCATAAACCTTTTTTACGATAGATTTACGACCATGGGAATATTTGGGTCGATTTTGGGACCACATGTAGCCA
Organism: Viscum album; assembly: GCA_963277665.1. Lineage (NCBI taxonomy): Eukaryota > Viridiplantae > Streptophyta > Magnoliopsida > Santalales > Viscaceae > Viscum > Viscum album. Next base: position 1,569,726,834 of record OY728148.1, on the reverse strand, counting down.
CTTGTATGTGATAATGACACTTTATATTAATTAAGTTAAAGTAAATACAAAAATGGCATATGCATATATCTTTTAGTAAAACAATTTTTACATAGGGTTATAGATGTTACATCTTCAACTATAAATATTCATTAGAAAAATAAAAATATTTCATAAATAATGGTACTTTATTTATAATTTTTAGACATTGAATAATTAAATTTATTTATGACATAATGATGATGCAATATTTTCACTATTAATGAAAGAATCAAATAATTGGTATTATAAATTTAAAAATAAATATAATTTGAAAGTTTTGATGCCATCCAAGAGTTTTATAGATTAATATGACATTTTAGGATTTATTAAATGAATTTTGGTCGAATTAATAATGTTTTTTAGACTTTAAAAAAATATTAAATAGTGTCAAAATTGATATAAAGGAGTTTTTAAAACAAATATTATATTATTAATTGATTTAATATTTTTAAAAATCTAAGGATTGGCCAAATGACTTATATAATTATATGTGTGTCATTAATTAACCACTTGGGGTTCTCTTGTAAGTTTATAGTAATTTTATTAACCATATAACTTAAAATACAAAGAGACATAGTAAATGTCAAACTATTTAACTAAGAGTTAAATCTAAAAGATAAGTATAATATAGTGATCCAAACCTGTCTAAAACCTATTTTTGAGTGTTTTACGACCCATAACCACCTTATAAATTAAATAATCTACTTTGGATCCATTAGAAACCGAAAATGATTTTATTATAAAATAATATTTCTAGCATTTCCTAAGGTGCCCCTCACTCCTCTTATAAAAGGGCACCCCCCTTCTCTCTAATTTACACCCTAAAATCCTTTTGGATCGGCCAAAACCTACCCAAATACCCTCTAAACTGTCCTCCCTTCATCTAAAGGCCTTAATTTAGTCATAAATACAACTTAAAAATCCCTTTTGATCAAATCAAAAGGAAGAACCCGAAGAAGAGGTAAATATTTCATCACCTCTTTCAATTTCCTTTCTTCTTACACTTACTTTTTCTTTGTTGTTTCCATTATAAAATAACAAGTCCAGTATATTCTAGATAATTTAATGTTATTATAAATATGTTACAACAAAATTCATTATTCTATCCATCCTTTTAATGACATGTCACCATTCGCGCGTACGTACGGCTTACCGTCTCCACGTCGTGGTGTAATTGTTATTCAATACATTATTATTTGGATGGGTATAATAATGATGTGAAATTGATGTAAATAATGAATATAACATGATAATGATTCTGTATATATGATATAATATCCAATTATATATCATTTTAATATCAAAAGAATGATATTTTCGCTTGTGCGTACGTACGGATTACCATCTCCACAAACGCGATGAGATTCATTCCCTATCATATCCATTAAAGACTAATTTTAATTTGATGATTAAAAATAATGTTTAAGGACGTAATATAATTCTATATATGAATAAGACACATCCCATACACAATAAATATGACTCACATAACAAATAATATAATGGAAAACGAATCCATTAACACCCGAAACAACGATAATACTAAAATATTATTAACAAAGTAATTTTAGAAGATCATATATGATATCATATTTATATATATGATTCTTGTATAATATAATAACAATTATTTAACCATTATAAAGGAGGTTAACCTAAATTCGACCATGGAAAAGTACAAGGTAAGGGTTTATTTCACAATCTCTTCCTTATCTGAGGTTGTTTATACGTAATTATCTACTGGGACCTCTTTATCATCCACATCCATGTTTCTTAAAAATTTATTTAAAAACATTATTAATATTTTATAGACTATGGGTTAAATTCATTTATACCTTGTTTGACTTTTTATAAGATGTTTATAAAGGAATATTTCCGTAGTTTTCCAAATAAGGTCCTTTTTAACCTTTTCAACAAAATTAAGGTAAGAATATATTTTTTTAACTTATACGACAAGTGCGGCTATTTTCCACCATTATATAATTTTCAAATCTTCCCTTACAAGATTATATAAATATTTTCAAAGTAAATGTTTTCTTTTATAATTATGTGACTTTTAAGTGATTTCAAAAAAGAGATATTTCTCTCAAATAGTTTTGATTTCATCTATGTCAACATCCTTTAATGGATTTTAAGTTTGTTTGAGGTTGATTTATTATGATACAAAACTTCCATATTGTATTGAAGGTTTTGTGATATGTTTAACTGTGGATGTGTTATTTCATACCATTCATGGTTTATGGATAAATTATTGACATTTCTTATGCCAGTTTTAATACGAATGTTTATGTTATGTTTAAACCTTTTGATATGGGAATGCATTAGACTTAGTAAGTGACGAGTGGAGCCTGCTATAGATCCTTGATGCATCGGTAGGTCTCATGAGAAAAACTTGTGTCTTGGTAAAAGGCCATGAAAAAATCTTATTTGTAGTCTTGGCACTAGGCCTTGACTATGTGGTTATGATAGTCTGTCATTATGCATTCAATCATTATGAAAGTGGTTATTGACATTGCATGTGATTATTCGAATAATATAATATCCATGTGAATAAGTAAATGGAATTATTTAATTTTATTTTTTCCATATTATGCTAAAGTTCATGTTTAAAAGGCTTTTGTTTTAGTTATACATTGGACTTAATGTTTATTCTTATTTATCAATGTTTCCGCTATATTGTTATCCTTACTGAGCATCTGAGCTCACCCCTTTCTATGTTTTATTTTTTCTAGGATGTGAAGAAGTATTTTATGACTGACCTATAGGGATAGTCTGAGGGGATATGATTGTGGACTATGGAGACTATGTTGTTTTAGTTTTTCACTTTATTATGTAATGTAAACCTTATGAATGTATCTAGTGTTTCCAAGGCTACTAAACTAATCGGTCTTTCGAGACTTGGTCTTTTGTGATCATGCCAATGTTATATAATAATGCACCGACTCTGGGTAAATGGAATCAGGGAATTATAGTTGGTATCAGAGGAATTTTAGTACAAACCTTGGAAACTAGATTTATATAAACTCTGATTAGAGCACATAGCCCTAAGATAGACTTTGAGGATTAGTATAGAAGAACTTCCATGAAATTTTTGTATTGTAGATATTTTGTGAGTTTTCAAAGCAATACATCCCTGTCTGGATACAAGTAGTTAGAGGTGGATCTGGCACAGATATACCTAGGGGTAAAACCTGAAAACACTACTTTGAGCTAGACTCGAACAAGAACTGGTGTACGACAACAGCCCTTGCTGCACTCTTAGTTAGGAAACGCCCTGGGGATATTCTTAGGATAATTATCATTTTATTTACAAACCAGTATGAAGGGTTTATGAGTATATACTTCCTCAAAGAAAAATATTTTTATGATTATGGATTATATTCATAAACTGTTCAATTTATGTTAGGTATTTTACAAGTTTGGAACAATTCATTGCAATTCATAAACTGACCTAGTGTATGCCATTATATAGAAATGGTTCCCAATAGTTGGAATGTGAACTCCAGCAATATGTATGATCCCAAGAGTAAGAAGGATCAAATATTTCATGGTATTAATCCAACATTTAGAAGGGAAATAGTCTCCCACGTATTCTCAAAATATGAATAAATAGTATCATGTGTGAAAAAGATAAGTAGAGAATTCTTTGAGCCCTATGGTTTTAAAGGGAAACAAGAGGAGAAAAGGATGGTAGAGAGAAAGATGGATAAATGGAATAAGGGAGAGTAGGATTTTCCCATATGTGATAATTTTGGAAAGAATCACCTTGGTAAATGTTTAAAGGGAATGAGAGTTTGTTATAAGTGTAGAGAAAAGGGACACAAAGTACGTGATTGGAAGGGTGAGAAAAAAGTTTCAAATGTACAATGATTCATCTGTAAGGAGTTGGGACACTACGTGAATCAATGTCCAAATCATCAGAGTATACCCCTAATGCTGTTATTGGATAAAAATAAAGTTATGATACTAACGAAGATGAAGAGGAATGATCAAGAGTTCTTATGTTGTTATTAAAGTATTGTGTCATTTGAGTGTTGTATCAACGATAAACTGGTTATATGAATTATGGAAATAAACTAGTATTGTACTGCATTACTATTTTATTGAGGATTTGAGATTATATGGTTCTAAGAAAAGTGACTTAATAGTAAGATACAATTTTTGGAAAAATATATAGTTTAAGGAAAGGTAATACTTAATATGGTCCTGATAATGAGGTAGTGATTTTGGAATAAGAGATTGTTTATTTGGGTAAATTATATTGGATATTCTTGACTTCCTTGGAACAGATTAATAGTTTGTTTATTTCATCATTGTTGGAATATCCAAAAGTTTTGGATATAAAGAATATATCCAGTATTATAAAAAGGATAAGGGAGCATGAATGTAATCAATAAGGTTTTATGGTAATTCAGGGTGTTACCATGTTTTAAAATAATACACGATGAAAGTGTTCACATGTTATTACGTGGAAAAAAGGATCTTCATTGTTTTTAGCTTCCTTTTAAATTTTGGACTGTGATTTTGGATAGAAGTATTTTGGATAAGTCTAAAGGTTGGAATGGATTAATTTGGAAATTGGATACTACTGATAAAGTTATTTTTGGATTTTTATAAAAAGGACAACACACAGACCATGTGACAATCCGTCACGTCGAACAAAACTGTGGGAATTGAACCCATAACCATAGTGCGATTGGGATTTATCACCTCCCAATCGACTACGTAAAGTACCTAGATTTTATAATCTAGTTTTCAATAAAGGGTATTATAGATGAATTATAAATTCATTTTTTTTGGAACCCTATAGGATTAGGATAAATAGAATATATTTTTTTGAAATATTTTGGAGTGAAAGATGAGTTTGTGTTATGAATTAGTTGAAGGATGATAATCTACTTGTAAAGTATATATATATATATATATATATATAAATTTTTTCCTCTTATTCTATGGGTAAATTAATTCTTCAACATTAAGTAGGGGATCTTAAAACCAAAAATGTGTCATCCTAATACCTTATGTTTTGTTGAACCGATGGTATTTTAAATCATCATAGATTAATGGATTTGAGACCCTCAATTTTACACTTTTTGTGATTGATGACCTCAATGAGTCTCTATAAATATTTATGTTTTTCATCCATTTATGTGTCTCTAATTTCCACCAATGTTCTCCTAATCGATATCATAATTTGGTGGTGACTTTTTCATTCCCTTTTTCCTCTTATTAAGACTAAATTTTATTAACTCAATTTCTGATATGGGTTTTCCCACAAAGGTATTTTCTATTTTCAAAGTTTTATTTTCAAAGAACAATTTCAAATTGTGAGGATGCAATTTATTGAAGGGGGAGAGAATGTAACACCCCAAGCTTCTATGATATGCTTCTCTTTGAAAAATAGAATAGTGTGTGTTGTACGCAACACTGAGTTCAAGCGCACCACGACTTACCAAACTAGCCGTTCAAAAGCGGTTATGAATTTTATTAACTGAATTTTGAATTTTATATTATCCTTATAATTTTAGAATCCATATTATGAGTTTCTAAGACATTATTTAAGAACAAATTCATTTTTTTCAGATAAAAGAATTATTTTTCAAAAAATACAATTTTAGCACCTTTTAATGGAGAACCCTTTTTAAATAAAATATTTGAAACTTTTATATATTAAATTTAACAAAATAAAATTCTTCCTTATAATTGGGACATAATAGTTTATTTCAATAATTTTTTGGTGCTCTTCTGATAACTTTCATATGTGGGTGAATAGTGAAAAATACTAAATTTTAACTGAAACAACTTTTTTTTCAAAATAATTTATAGTGATAAATTATACTACATAGTGGTTTTAAAGTATAATTAGATTATATTTTTACCATTTTATCCAATGTTGTTCATTAGATGTAATTTCACATTTAAACTGCACATAAGCAAGTGTCAATCTTTTGATAATTATTATTTCTTAAAAACACGTTTTTGTTTTGACAACAGAAATTAATTTTAAATTAATTTCTGCCACTTATGTATTTTGAATTTAGAAAAATGGATTAAATATTTCTAATCAAGATCTCAAAATTGTGTAAATAGTTAACTTTTATTTTTAGACATTTTGAATAATTACTTCAGTAAATAGTTTTTTTACCATGGTTAAAGGGTAAATCTGATAAATAAGGGTAAAAAAATAATATTATAATAATATTAAATTACCCTAAAACGTGTCCTAATCCTATTGGATGACACATATCAGACCATGGGAATATTTGGGTCGATTTTTGGACCCCATGGAGCCACTTGTAAGTGGTAATGGCACTTTATATTAATTATGTTAAAGTAAATACAAAAATGGCATAAGCATATATCTTTTAGTAAAACAATTTTTACATAGGGTTATACATAGTATCTCTTCAACTATAAATTTTCATTAGAAATATAAAAATATTTAGTACATAATTTAACTTTATTTATAATTTTCAGACATTGAATAATTAAATTTATTTTTGACACAATGATGATGTAGTATTTTCCTTATTAATGAAAGAATCAAATAATTGGTATTGTAAATGTTAAAATAAATAAAATCTGAAAGTTTTGATTCCATCCAAGAATTTTATAGGTTAATATGAAATGTTATCATTTATTAAATGAATTTTTTTCGAATTAATAATGTTTTTAAGACTTAAAAAAATCAATTATTAAATAGTGTCAAAATTGACATAAAGGAGTTTTTAAAACAAATATTATATTATTAATTGATATAATATTCTTAAAAATATAAGGTTCATCCAAATGACTTATATAATGATAGGTGTATCATTAATGAACCACTTGGGGTTCTCTTGAAAGTTTATTAACTATATAATATAAAAATACAAAGAGACATGGTAAATGTCAAACTATTTAACTAAGAGTTAAATCTAAAAGATAAGGTTAATATAGTGCTCCAAACCTGTCTAAAACCTATTGGTTGAGTGGTTTTAGAACCATACCCACCTTATAATTTAAATAATACACTTTTTAGCCATTAGAAACTGAAAATAAATTTATTATAAAATAATATTTCTAGCTTTTCTAAGGTTCCCCTCACTCCTCTTATAAAAGGGCACTCCCCCTTCTCTCTAATTCACACTTTCTAATCATTTTGTCTCGACTAAACCCTACCCAAATACCCTCTCAACTGCCCTACCTTCATCCTAAAGGCCTTAATTTAGTAAAAAACCCTACCTATGGAGCCTTTTTGATCAAATCAAAATGAACAACATGAAGAAGAGGTAAATATTTCATCAACTCTTTCAAGTTTCTTTCTTCTTCCACTTCCTTTTTAATTGTTTTTTCCATTATAAAATAATAAATAAAATATCTTATATATACTATGATGTTATTATAAATATTGTACAACCAAATTAATTATTCTATCCATCATTTTAATGACATGTCACCATACGTGCGAAAGTACGACTTACCGTCTCCACGTCGTGGTGTAATTGTTATTCAATGCATTATTATTTGGATGGGTATAATAATGATGTTAAATTGATGAAAATAATAAATATAACATGATAATGATTCTTTATATATGATATTACATCAAATTATATAATATTTTCATATCAAAATAATGATATTTGTCGCTCGTGCGTACGTACGGATTACCGTCTCCACGAACGCGATAAGATTCATTCCCCATTGTATCCATTCAAGACTAATTTTCATTTGATGATTACAAATAATGTTTAAGGACTTGATATAATTCTATATATGAATACGATAGACCCCATCCATAAAACATATTACTCACATAACAAATAATATAAAGGAAGATGAATCTGTTAACACCCGAAACAACGATAATAACTATAATATTATTAACAAAGCAATATTAGAAGATCATATATGATATCGTATTTATGTATATGATTATTGTATAATTTAATAACAATGATTTAACCATTATACATGAGGTTAAACTACCCCTAAGCATGGAAAAGTACAACGTAAGGGTTTATTTTACAATCTCTTCATTATCCGAGGTTGTTTATACGTAATTATCTACTAGGACCTCTTTATCATGCACATCCAGGTTGCTTAAAAATGTATTTCAATACATTATTACTATTTTATAGACTATGGGTTAAATTTATTTATAACCTTTTTTTACTTTTTATAATATTTTTATAAAGGAATCTTTCTGTCGTTTTCCAAACAAGGTCCTTTTTAACCTTTTTGACAAAATTAAGGTAAGAATGTCTTTTTTAACTTATACAGAGGGTGCGTCTATTTTACACCATTATGAAATCATCAAATCTCCCCTTATAATCTTATAAGAATATTTTCAAATTAAATGTTTTCTTTTATAATTATGCGACTTTTAAGTGATTTCAAAAAAGAGATATTTCTCTCATATAGTTTTGATTTCATCTATGTCAACATCCTTTGATGGATTTTAAGTTTGTTTGAAGTTGATTTATTATGATACAAAAATTCCATATTGTTTTGAAGGTTTTTTGATATGTTTGACTGTGGATGTGTTATTTCATACCATTCATTGTTTATAGATAAATTATTGACATTTCGTATTCTAGTTTTAATATGAATGTTTATGTTATGTTTAAACCTTTTCATATGGGAATGCGTTGGACTTAGTAAGTGACGGGTGGAGCCCTCTATAGCTCCTCTATGCATCGGTAGGTCTCATGTGACAAAATAGTGTCTTGGAACAAATCCTTGAGAAAATCTTATTTGTAGTCTTGGTACAAGGCCTTGACTATGTGGTTATGATAGTGTGGAATTATGAATTCTATCATTATGAAAGTGGTTATTGATATTGCATGTGATTATTCGACTATTAGAATATCCATGTGAATAAGTAAATGGAATTATTTCATTTTATTTTTTCCATATTATGCTGAAGTTCAAGTTTAAAAGGATTTTGTTTTAGTTATACATTGCCTTAAATGTTTATGCTTATTTATGAAAGTTTCAGCTATATTGTTATCCTTAATGAGCATCTCAACAGACCCCTTTCTATGTTTTATTTTTCCTAGGATGTGAAGAAGTATTTTATGACGGACCTGTTGGGATAGTCTGTGGGGATATGAGTGTGGAATATGGAGACTATGTTGTTGTAGTTTCCCACTTTATCATGTAATGTACTTCTTATAAATGTATCTGGTGTTTCCAAGGCTACTATACTAATCGGTCTTTCAAGACTTGATCTTTTGTGATCATACCAATTTTAAGTAATAATTCACTGACTTTGGGTAACTGGGGTCGGGGCGCTTCATAATGTTACTCATGGAAAGCCATCTTAAGACTATGTTATTGAGCCAAAGATATATATGGAACCAATATGGAATCCCTTCCCTCCAATAGAATTTTAAGGCTCATTTTTTCAAAAATTTACCTTTCAACTTATGATATTTGAGATGTTTTACTAAAGAGTTTGTGTGACCCAAAAAATTATAGAATAAATCTAATTTTTTTGGAAGGTAGGAAGGGAAATCAAGCACCAAGAGCTAGTGATCGAGGGAGTTTCCTCACATAGAACATGAAAAACTTTTATAGAACAATGTAATTTTTGTAAAAAACAATCTAAATAAATAGATAAATGTTGTAATATGATAAAAAGATGGAGGTTGATCTAAGTGAGAGAGAATTTGGTCTATGTGGATTAGGGTATTAGAGCTTAATCAATGAAATGAAAGTTGTTCCATGAGTGAAAATCTTAACACTTGACTGTCTATATAGAGAGATCCTTTAAGTGAGAAAAACCAAAATTAGAAAAATTTTGAATGTAGAAGGGGGTAAATTTTATTGGGTAATATTTTTTGGAGACTACATCTTGGAGATTTGTCCATTGGAAGAATCTACAACTAAGGATTACTGTTAAAAAAATTATCTTTTAAATATATTTTATTAATTGTAGAAGGTTACTTTTATGGAAACTAGGTTTATGAGATTTAAACATTAGTGGAAGATAAAGCTAAGAATTTCAATAGAGAAACATTTCTATACTCTACTTATTTTTTATTGTAATATTATCATAATATGTGGATAAGTACAAAGCGTGGATCTGGTGAGGGTACATTTTGGAATATTTTCAACTATTTGAATGAATCTATTTCTTCTATATTATTTTTTTGTTCTTAGTGATTCATTAATTTGATACCCAGTGCATGAACTTTGAGGTATCAAAATAGAATAGAGAGTGGAATTTCAACTACTGTGCTATAGTAGAAATTTAGTTCTCTAAAGTAAGAGAGTGTCCTAAGAGGTAAAGTAACACACCAATAATAGAATATAATAAATCAATCCTCTAAGTATAGTTAGCATATGAATGATTAAGGGGTTCTATGATTATGATAAGGATTTGAATATTTGTTTGAGAGGATATTGAAAAGACTGAGTAATCTTTATAGAGAAGATCTGATGAATTTATCATATGTATTATGAACCAATGAACCCAAACCCAACACACCCACTATTTCTCTTTGATTTATCAAACCATTATTTATTTATTTTGTTTTAATATTCTCTTAAATTTGTTTTATATTCTTTTTACACTTGGTTATATATTAAAATAAACTCATAAGCACTTTTTTACATGCTCACCAATACTAAACATTAATATGTGCGTTTTTTCTACCGTCCTTATAGAGATAACCTCAGTTTTTCGCAATTATTGTACTATATGACCCTAAGAACTAATGTGCAATCTATATAGCTTCTTCCATAAAATTTTCAATTAAGAATGTTTGGTACCATTTCCATGTAAGGTAGTTGTAATTTACTTTTTCAAGTTTTCTATATATGTAGAAAAAATTTGAGCATACACTAAACACTATTCTCATTGAATCAAAATACTCATTATTTTTTCATTAAAGCACAATTATTGAATTTTTTTTCTAAATTTTAATCTGTATTAACTCTAGAAGTTTTAGTGTAGAATTAATTTCTTTCATAGATAATATTGAGAGTCATTTTCACTGAAGAATATTTATAATATTAAATGATATTTATGATTTTTTATGATGAAACAAGTAAGATAATAACTAAAATTCCATGATTAAATTATCTCGAATAAACATGGTCCACCAAGGCTGTGGGACTTTCAAGTTCTTGGGGTGTTCAAAAACCCCTTTTCTTTTACATTAACACAAAATACAAGAAATTATGATATGATACATTATTAGCAACACCATTTACCTATTTTTAATGGAATTACTTCAAAATATTCTTTGTAATTTATAATGGATTTTCTATCAACTATCAAATACTTCTCAATCGGAAAGGTGAGTGAGGATGAGCTCATGTTGAGATTCATTCCTTATAATATTAAGGAATATTCAAGAAAATAGGTACTGAAACATGAATATAACTCATTCAATACTTGTTAAGAGATCTATAATGCAATTATTAGGATATTTTACCTCACATATATGACCATGTAACTTAGTAAATGGATCTATACATAGATATAGAAATATTAAGAGGCTTTCTATAAGGCATGGGAGAGGTTTAAGGACTACCAAAAACAGTGTTCTTATCACCAATTCCCAGTCTCTTTGCTCTTGTAATTTCTCAATTAAGTTTTAATTACATGGGATAGACATTGGTGGATACTATAATAGGAAGTCACTATAGAGAAAAAAACTCATGTTTTAAAAAAAAATCTCTGAAATATCATGCAACTAATTTTCAAGAAAATATGATTAGAGTAAGAAGAGAGATTTTAAATGAAGTGGTATTAAAGGATGATGTAAATAATAAAATTTCCAATGTGTGAAGAAACATATAATTACTATTATCAAAGAATCAATTATTAATGAAAAAATGAAATTATTTTGGTATATTTATCCATCATTCCATTAATTTCATGAATTTTGATATGCCAGCTCAAGAATCATCACTTAATCAAGTGGAAGAGGAAAGTTACTTGTAATTTTTTTGACAATCCATGATAAATGATTTATTTTCCAAAACTTGTAATCCTATACTATAGAATCACCCAAATCTATCATAAGAGAAATGAATTTTTAATAAGGGTGAAAAAATGAGTTTCAAGGGAATAAGAAATCTAGCTACCAATCTAGAAACACCCATGGAGATTTTGGGAACCAAAAATAAAAATCTATACAAAAGGATTAAAGAAATAAGAATATCCTTCAATAAATCATGGAGATCAAGGGGAGTCAAAAAAGATGAAAGATTTTATAATGATAAAAAATTAAAACTTCTTAAGGGTTGGTTAGTTTATACCTTAAAAATAGACTAGCATTCATAACTTAAAAATGATAGTTGGTAATATTTTTAAGTAAAACACTCACATAGGAAAAGTAAAATTCCATACCACTACTAAAAAAATACTAGATAAGGATGTATGGAAAATAAAACTATTGGGTAAAAGTATATCAAGGTAAGGGTTAAACAATATCATGAAAAACTTGAAGTGTAAGTTTAACATGGTAAGAAAGATTAATATGTAGTGGAGAAAAATTACTAAAAACAACAACAATAAGAAACTAAATTTGATTAGAAAAAGTAGATGATAAGCAAAAAAGACTATGAGAGAGTGATGCTCAAGACTACCAAATGTGATGTAAGTTATTAATAACTACTTAATATATTTAGAAAAATAGATATATAACTGGATAATATTAGAGAAAAATATTTCTAATTGTTAATTAAAATTATCCAAAAGATCATATTTGATATTCCATTTGTAGATGTAGTTGAAAAAAATGAACTCCTATACTAAATTATTAAAGAATTTCATCTCAAATAAAAGAATAATTAATGTGGTTTCCATAATTTCCAATGATTTCATTATCAAAAGTTCATTTTTATTAGTTTGGGTCTCACACAACTCTCTTGATTTCAAAATGTCAGTGGTTTCAAGTGGAAATGAAAACCATTTTTTTGATCAATAGGATGAGGGTGGGGGGTGTTCATGTCATTACATAAATGGTTCATGTTGTCTAGTCTGTAACAATATTGTATAATTAATAAATGTTCATGTAATCATTCTTAGTAATACTAATGTCTACCTTTTGGTAAAATTAATTTATTGGAAAATTTAATTTAAGAGAAAGATTTACATGGTCTTATACTATCTCTCATTTGATCAAATTACTTGATTACTCTATATTATAAATCCATATCACAATTTAGGGAGGCATTGGATTCTTGTGAAAGGAGGTGATAGTTGTCATTGTTTTGGGATAAAATCCTTGAAAGGGTATTTATATGTATGCATATGATGGGAATCTAAAACCATATACAACAATACTATTTAATGAGGCATGTTTGACCTTTTATGATCATGAGACAGGGACCATAGTGATGCCTTTTAGGGTCATGCATCCATGAAATATTCAAAGATATTTAAAGTCATTTGGAATGGATTACATTGTTAAAGGCACCTAGTAATGGTTTTCTATGCGTCTTATGCCAAATAATACCTTTCAATATTATGATATCAGATGATCTAGGTGAATGTATTTTAAGAAATCCAGATGAGTAGCTCAAATCAAGAAATTTTGGGAAACTAAGAGGAGAATATTAACTTGAGAAAATTTTGGAAACAAAGAGGAGGATATTGACTTAAGGAATTTCAGAAACTAAGAGGAGGATCTAAACTCAAAAAATTTAAGGAAACAAATAGGAGAATCTCAACTCAAGGCATTTGGGGAAACAGAGAGAAGATTCTTGACTCAAGTAATTTTGTGTGGGCCTTACACATGAGCATCCTAGATAAGAAATATTTTATATAGGGAGCTACCCTACACCCAATATTACATGATTTTGAGATTTTTCATTGGGGGAAAATATAATATAATATGTTATCATCCTTATAATGGTTTGGTTCATTTAAAAGGATTGTTTTTCACAAAATGAGGCCTAGATCCATAAAAGGTATATTTTTAAAAAGGGGATACCCTACACAAAATCTGACATGATGGTAAGATTTTAAATAGGATGAAACATATTCTATAATATTATATATTATTATGAAACATTTTTTTTATGGAAGGATGGTTTTCATAGAATTAGTCTTAGATAAAAATATAAATAATATTTCATGAAGTGGGTCATCACAGTCCAAATTTTATGTGAATATTGACTATTAAAAATAGGAAAATAAGTACCTTAAAAAGAACTAATTTTTTTATAAGATTTGTATTAATTGATTAGATATATTCAAAAAATGGGTATTAAGGGTTACAGATATCCACCAAATAAGTTTTACCTAGTGGGTAACTCTCCTTGAATGATTTATTCAGGAGGAATATAAGCCTTCACATAAGTGTTATGAAGAATAGACAATGATGATTTTACATGATGTATACATTATCATGAAGCTTTTATAAGGAGGGTTTCCTATCTATTATGACATGGATTTGAAGTCTCCCAGATATAATTATTCTCTAAATACATTATCATGAAGTAATTTCCCACAAAAAATTCATTTTATTAACATATAATCCTCTAATAATGTTCAAGTGTCATCAAATGAGTGCCAACAATCTTATTTATAAGAAAATACATATATCCAAATAATCTGAGATATGCAGAACTACTAATATATAAAAATGTTCATGGATATATATAAATATCACCTTAAATTTATAAATGTTACCACAACCATATAAAATTATAGTGTTTATAAATGATGTCTTCTTCTGTGCCACAAATGACAAATGCTTCAAAAATAAAGACTCATAGAAAAAATGTATCACCACTTATATGATGAAAAAATATATTCTCCATGAATAAACACTCATAAATATAAGGGATCACCACCTTCAGTCTATATACAATGGATGATTCATGAATAAATACTTTAAACTAATAGGGATAACCACCACTAGGCCACAAATGATGGATGATTTTTTAACAAAGACACATAGTCACAATGTATTATCACCTCCCGAAAATAAACAATTTTATAACCACTTAGTTATTTAATGAATATAAAGAAATACCACAATTTGAATAAAAATAATGAGTCTATTTATACTTATTTCATGGTATACATAATTTCTACATAATATCCGATATCCAATTATTCTTAAAAGAAAAATTAATTAAAAAACTATAAATTTTGATCTGGGGGTCTATTTTGTCTATATAAGATGTCAAATACAAGCATGTGAAATGAAATACACTATTGGATATAGTATTATTTCTTAAAAAGTGTTTTCTTAGTCCAAAAAAATTCTAAATGACCCTAAAAATGGGTTTTATGGTTATGATAACCATTTAATCAATAGTAGATAAAATTCATGTCCTGCTCATGGTGGGAGGTTCTCACCACAACGTCATTGGACTGGGATGTTTTTTTAAGGAATCTCTCTCCCTATATGATTTTGAAATAATGTAGTTTATGAATATCACATTTTTATCTTCTTCAAGAACAAATATAAGTTTTTTTTACCAAACATGACTTGTTATATTTGAGTTGGGGCCACATCATAGATTCTATGATAAAGTGCAGAACACACATTTTGTGATGATAATAGCCGCATTATCACTCAATTAAGAGTGTAGTGTGGGAATTGAGAGAACTTTACACTAAGGGATTACGGATATAGTAATATTTACGATTACACATGAATTTTAGGGTAAGGTAACATTCACTTTCTTATTGGATTTGGGAGAAAGTTTTGTCTTGATCCCACATGAAGTTTATAAAAAACATAGAAATGGAAAATTAAAGAACATTAATGTGGCACTCTAATTGGATTATAAATCCATTTAATATCAATTGAAAACACATTAATATTGACTATTTATATTTGAAAACATTATTTTACTATCAATTTTTTTAATATATACATGGAAAGTTACAAGGAGGTGCTAGTTATCTTGGTAAGACCACTTTTTCCACTAAAGGCACCATAATTGACGAGACTCAATAGAATATGAAGCTTTAATTTTGTGAAGATAAGTATATTCTCAATGTTTTTTTATCTATATTAAATTGATAAGGATTATATGACTACTTTTTTGTATATATCATCGACCATGAGAAGAAAAATGAATTACTAGTTCAAGGTGAATAAAAAAAGGTTAAACTAGATTAGGTCACTAAAAATATGGAAGATTAAACCATGAATATTTAGGATCTTGATATAATTAGTTAATTAATATATCATAAATATATTGTTATATAGTTTAAAGAAGATTTTGGTAATTATAGAAATATTATTCTATTATCTTTATAAAAACTACATACTCTCTGGTTGAGGGTGTTTCCTACCAAGTTAAAATATGCATTTTTTGGTGAATGTTATATACTGCATATTGTTCTCTTAGAAAAATTATAGGATAATTTTTTTTTATTTAAGTATTGAGAAATAACATTAAATATATTTTTGAACTATATTAAACATCAACGGGATTATTCAAACCATCTATATACACAAAAATGTGATGGAGGATGACGTTAGGACAACCCTTGATGGTCTAAGAAGGCTCAAATAAAATATTATGGAAGTGGTTAATGTTTAAGTGATCAATTTTCTTGTTTATAGGATAATCTATCCCATATTTGATAGTTATTGGGTGAAAAATATTCACGTGGTACCGAAGAAGGGTGGATTGACCATGATAAAAAATACGAAGAATAAAGAGATTTCAAAAAGGACTGTAACTAGTTGTAGAGTTTTCATAGACTACAAAAAGATAAACAAGGCCACAATGAAATATAATTTTTCTATTCCATTTATTGATATGGTGTTTAAAATGTTAATAATACATTCTAATTACTGATCTTTGGATGGTTACCTTGGATACAACCGAGTTCCATTTGATCCAGCTGATCAAGAGAAGATAACCTTCACACATCCTTATAGAAAAATTACTTAAATAAGGATATCCATTGAGACTATGTGGATCACCTTACATATTTTAGTGATGCATGATTTCTATTTTTAGATATGACAGAGAGGATTATTGATATTTTCATGAATGAATTCTCAATAATTCGAATGATATTTGTAGTCTCCTTAGTGAAATTTTGAAGGGTACAAGTAAAATATTAAGTGACCAACTTGGTAATCAATTGTAAAAAATTACGATTCATAGCAGGAGAAGAAGTTTTTTTGAACCATAGAGTATCATGTGATGGTATTTAAGTGTATAAGGCTTAAATAGATGTGATTTTATCACTTCCTCTACTAACATTAGTGATAGATGTGAGGAGCGTCCTTAGAGATTCTAGGTTATGCATAAGATTTATGATGGAACTTTTAAAAGATATTAGACCAAATGTGTTCATTACTATGAAAGGATTCTAACTTTAATCTTGAAAATACAAGACTAAAATATTTAAATATATTATTGAAAGAGAAACTATCATATCCTATCCTTACACCACCTAATTTTAATCTACCATTCAAAATCATGTGTGATACCAGTGAATTTTATGTTGAAGTATCTCTTAGAAAGTTAAAATAAAGGAATAAATATGCAATATACTATTTCACCAATTTATTGAAGAAATTATAGCTCAACTTTGCTACTAGAGAGAAAAAGATTCGATCAGTTTTTCATATTGTAGATAAATTTAGGCTACACCTCATTAGAATCTAGGTAACTATATACACAAACCAATCAACTTTTAAATATATATATTTAAATAAGGAATAAAATATAAGGATGATTATATGGGTATTTATTTTAAAATTATTCGATATAGTGATTAAATATAAAATAGAAGATGAAAATTTGGATACTGATAACCTATCTATGTTGCAAGACTAAATGAAAGTTCCTACTTATCATATCCAGAGTGATTTTCTAGATGAGAAACAGTTTTCTATCATAAAAAAAATTATTCCATATAATTTAATGTTTTACAATTATATAGGTATTGATAATTTTTCACAAGTTTTTACATGTAATGAGATAAATTAGTTTTATACAAATGTGAAGTACTACTTATGGGAGGATCCTCAAA
Organism: Viscum album; assembly: GCA_963277665.1. NCBI lineage: Eukaryota > Viridiplantae > Streptophyta > Magnoliopsida > Santalales > Viscaceae > Viscum > Viscum album. The sequence continues at coordinate 1,569,708,851 of OY728148.1, read as the reverse complement.
CATTCAAGTAATATGTGGATATGAAATTTAGGAGTGTTCTAAAAAAGGAGGTTCTATTTATTCTCAATCACTACCACATACTAACATGTATTGGGAATTATGAAAATATAAAAATAACAACTAAGGTACTCCAAAGTGGTTTTTCCTAGATCAAATTGTTCAATGACACTGGATAGTTTTTCAAGAACTGTGATAGTTTCTAAAGGGAATATAATGTTGGTAGAACGTTATAGATGCCATAATTATAAATAATAAAAATATAATTTTTTGATTTTTAGAGTCAATAATTCAATGGAAAATTCCAGAAATATCCTTGGAATTAATATTTTTTTTTTTAAATTTGACTATCTATCTAAATGGTTTGAGGAAATTGACTTTCCAAATAACTTAGGATCATTTATGGCGGAATTTGTAATGAAGAAAATTATATAGAAATGAGATTACTAATCAAATCATTAGCGATAATAAAGTAAAGTTTTATAATTATCAATTTAGAGTGTTGATGTAGAGGTATGGTTGAAACCACATGAATGGAATATTTTTTTATCCATAGATAGAAGGAAGATTTTAAATTTCAAACAACAATTTAGAAGAAATTTTTGATATGATAGTGAGAAGCTTATGAAAAGATCATAATTTCAGAACAGATAATTCTTTGTGAGAATATAGAATTTTCTAATAAACACCCATTGTGTTGGACTCCTCATGTTTTAATCATGTTTTAATGATCACAAATCCTTTAAATTCTGTAAAACTTATTAATCCTTTGCAATATGTCTCAAATCGTGTGTACAGATGATTAGTTTCTTTATTCCTTAAATAATTATTGTAAACTATTTTTATTTTGTGTTATAATGGATTTCCTTGATAAACGATTGAGTCTAATCTACTATATGAATATCATTGTTTAAGTATGTATACAGATATCTGGATAAGTATGAGAAACTATGAGTCTGCCACCGGTTATGTTTTTCTGGCAAAGAACCTAGACACCATGACCATCCAGACACCGTGACCAGACACCGTGACCATCCAGACACCGTGACAAGACCCCGTGACCATCCAGACACCGTGACCAGACACTGTGACCATCCAAACACTATTTCATGGAGACACTATTTCTAGGAGACACCGTTTCAAGGAGACACTATTTCAAGGAGACATAATTTCATGGAGACACCATTTCCATACAGACTGTGACACCATTTCTTAATCAATTTTTTGTATTTTTCAATTTAGTCCCTAACGGTCATATTTGAGTCTTTTAAATGCATTGACATAAATAATATTTTTTTGTAGACATGTTACCTGAAAGTATGAGGTACGGGGTGAAAAATACATGCATCCTGTTGGATCCAACACATGAAGTCCAAGAACAAAAAAGAACAGAATAGCCAGAAACAAAAAAAATAGGATAGAGAAATAAGAGAGCGACAAAGAAGAAGCATGAGAATTCTTGAGAAAAACCGACACATGAAACTCAATACCTCTAAATAACACACGAAGCATTCTTGAATAAAAAAAATCAGATATACCCTTGATCAGATTTGAGAACATATTCACAATACAGACTCCACGAAGAACACGAGCCAGATTTCAACTAGAGCACCAGACTTGCGATACTCTCTTTCTTACAAGAGGACTCAATTTCTGCATCTAATTCATCCTAGAAGTCCAGAGATGTATAGACTAATACTCAAAGCACTTATAAACTAATATAATCATTTCTTCTATATATTGTATTGTTTTTATCTTTTGAACGGTGTGTGTATGTCTGTATAAAAACAAGCACTATATCTTGAACTAAACTGAAGTATATAAGATATACTTCCTCTCACATCTTTTACTCTTGTTTACTCCCACAGATAAGTGTGGAAGAGTTCCCTCTGTGACCAGTTAGTTCATACCCATGAAGAACAGTGGAAGAGGTCGTGTAACCAGGACAATTCTTTGTACTGTTGTTTACCTTGATCTAGGGTGTGGATCAAGTTTATTTATATAAACTCCTTGGTGTAAGGTGATCACCAAGTGGATTGGATTAGGTCTTCGCTCAAGACTCAACCAATTTTTTTTATATCCTCTATGTTGTTTAAATTATTTTTCCCTGTTTTATAGTATAATTCAGAAATTACTAACTTTAATTTGATAGTTAATCTTGGAAAGGAGTTAAAATTGTTTTTCCTTATTAGAATAGATTCAATTGTAATATTAATAACTAATATTAAGATTAATGAGAATTAATCAATCTTCTGAGAAGTTATTTAAACAGTAAAACTTTCATAACATTATTACTTTAATTAAATTGACTGTATTTAAATCTATTAAGAAACCTTTTAAGAATACTTTTCAATTTTTTTTAATAGATACTCAATTCACTCCCCTCTTGAGTACTCTACTCCGACCAACATTTGGTATTAGAGGTTGTTTTTTATTCCTATTAAGACTTTTTTTTGACCCTATTCAACTATGATTTTAGTTGTACTTTAAAGATATATAAATTTTTTTTAATTATAAATTTATAGATCTTTTATATTATTTATTTATTATGGATAATATATTGTAAGGTGTTGCAACAAATAGACCACCATTATTTAGTGGAACCAATTATGCCCAATGGAAAATGAAAATGAAAATGCATTTAGAAAGTTTGATCTTTGAAATTTGGTCTTCAATTATAGATGAATATAAGATTCCTAATACTGATAGAATCACTTGGAATAAACCTACCAAGACTGCATATAATAATAATTGAAAATCCATGAAATCTTTATACTGCTCTTTAGGAGATGCGGAATTTCACAAAATTTATGCATGTAAAAATACCCATGAAATTAAGGATACTTTGTCTATTTCACACGAAGGAAATTTTAGTGTAAAATAAATGAGACTTAATACATATACTATTAAATATGATAAATTTAAAATAAAACCCGATGATCCTATTTCTGATATGTATCTCAGGTTCAACGAATTTTTCAACACAATGGTTTCTCTTGGAAGAGAAGTCACTGCCAAATAACAGATTATGGGGATTCTTAGATTCCAACCTAATAGATGGAGAAGAACATCTGTCTTTATTAGAGAGTCTTGTGGAATAAGAAGGTTTCCTGTAAAAGAAATCATTAAGAAACTAATGATGTATGAAGAGGAGTAGAAAGTCAAGAAGGAAGAGGAGGTTGAACCCAAAAGAAAATCTGTTGCATTCAAAACTACCACTTCTAAACATAAAGAGAAAATAAAATTAGAAGCTTATATAAAAATTTCCAGTATTGGAAAATCATCACCAGATAGTGATGAAAAGATGTCTCAATTAACCAAATGTTTTAAGATATTTTATAAGAAGAATAAATTTTTCAGAAATCCTAACTTTACTCCTAGTTCTTGAAAAATTTCATCTAGTTCAAGTTTTGATACATTCTCTACTATTTCAAGATTTTTTGGACCAAATGGAGTTTATTTTTGAAGTACTTTACATAATTCTTATAGGAAACCTATGAGATAAATATGGGTTCCTAAAGCACTAGTAACTAATATTACTAGACCCAAACAAATATGGGTACCAAAATCTGTTTTTATTTTACTATTATGTAGGAAACTTTTTTAAAGATCTCCTATAAAAGATTATGGTACTTGGATAGTGGGTGTTCAAGACACCTTATAGGAGATTATTCATGCTTCAAGAATTTAATAAAAATTGATGGTGGACATGTCGCCTTTGGTGACATTTCCAAAGGAAAGATCATTGGCCTTGGCCAAATTAGTAACTCTAACTCAGTTTTAATTTCCAAAATACATTGTGTTGATGGATTGAAATGTAATCTACTTTGTATTTCACAACTATGTGATGATTTATTTCTTATTTAATTTGAAAATTATTCTTGCAATGTTTTCAATTCTAAAAATGAATTGGTATTTTCTGCATTAAGAAATAAAAATGTATACTTTATTAGTTTAGATTTTTTATTCTCTCAAAATGCTTCATCTTTAAATTTATTTAACAAAGGGTCTTGGCATTGGCATATGAGACTAGGAAACTATAATATTAACTCTCATATAAATTTAACTAGAAAATGATTAGTCAAATATCTACCCAAAATCGATTTTCCGAATGATAATGTGTGTAATTATTTTCAAAAGGGAATGCGACACAAAATTTCCTTCAAACTAAAGAAAGAAGTGTCAACTTTTCAACCTCTCGAACTGGTTCACATGGATTTGTTTGGACCATCTAGAGTTTCTAGTTTAAATGGGAAGTACTATGTTTATGTTCTTGTAGATGACTTTTCTAGATATACTTGGACTTTCTTTTTGGTTCACAAATGTGAAGCATTCTCTCATTTTACAAAATATGCAAAAACTGTAGAAAATCTAAGTGGACTTAGAATTAAATCCTTGAGAAGTGATCATGGTCATGAGTTTCAAAATCAAGAGTTTGAATCCTTCTACTAAAAAAATGGATATATTCTTAATTTCACTTCCCATGGAACACTTCAATAGAATGGAGTTATAGAAAGACGAAATAAAACCTTGCAAGAGATTGCTAGAACCATTCTTAGTGAATATGAGTTGCCTATTTATTTTTGGACTGAAGTTGTAAATAAAACATTCTATATTATGAATAGAGTATTTATTAGACCTATTCTTAAAATAACTCCATATGAGTTATACAACAATAGAAAACCCAAGGTAAGACACTTCCATGTTTTTGGTTACAAAGTCTATATCCTTAATACTAAGGAAAATCTTGAAAAATTTTCATCCAAGAGTGATGAAGGAATATTTATAGGATATTAAATATCTAGTAAAGCCTATAGAGTGTTTAAAAAAAGGACAAAATGTGTGGAAGAATCTATCCATGTAAAATTTGATGAAGCAGATCCACATGAGCCTAAAACCACCCTAGAAAACCTGGAGGATGATGTATCAAATTTGGACATTAATTCAAAAATCCTCTAACCATCTTGTAAAGAAATCTGTGAAAACTTCCAGTTCTGGAAATTATTTAGATTCCAGTCACAATGAACCTGAACCTATTGAAGAACATGAAATCACTAGTCCTTCTTTATCTAGAGCTGTTATAACTCTTAAGAACCATCCTTTAGATGATGTTGTAGGAATTTAGATAAAGGATCTAAAACTAGAGCCTCTCTTAGAAATCAGGTTGAACATCAAGTCTTCTTGTCACAACTTGAACCTAAAAACATTAATGATGTTATCAATGATGAATTTTGGGTGATGGAAATGAAAGAAGAGCTTAATCATTTTGAAAGGAACAAATTTTATAAACATGTTGAAATACCTAAAGACACATTTACCATAGGCACTAAGTGGGTGTTCAGAAATATGTTAGATGAAGCTGGTAACATATTTAGAAACAAGGAAATATTGGTTTCACAAGGCTATAGTCGAGAAGAAGAAATTGACTCTGAAGATACCTTTGCACCAGTAGCTAGACTTGAAGACATTAGAATTATCTTTGCTTATGATGCACATATAAATTTTAAACTATATCAAATGGAAGTTAAAAGTGTATTCCTAAATGGTTATATAGATGAGGATGTATTTGTTGAGAAATGTCCTGGTTTTATAAATCCTCATTTTCTAAATCATATTTTTAAACTATCAAAAGATTTATATGGTTTAAAACAAGTTCCAAGAGATTGGTGTGATAAATTAAGTACTTTTCTTATTTCCAAAGGTTTTGAAAAAGGAATAGATGATCTTACCCATTTTATAAAATGAATTTCCAATGTTGTTTTAGTATTTCAAATTTATGTAGATGACAATATCTTTGGATATTCAAAAAAATCTTTTTGTATTGAATTTTCTAAAATGATGCAAAACGAATTTGAAATGATTTTAATGGGTGAAATCAAATTCTTTCTTGGATTTAAAATCATTCAAAATAACGATGGTATTATTTTAAATCAAAGAAAATATACTAGAGATATTCTAAAATGTTTTGTCTTGGATAACACTAAAAGTAGAGACACTCTAAGGAGTACTACTTTTAAGTTAGATCTTGATAAAGATTGAAAATCTATTGATCAAACTAATTATAGGGGAATGATTGGAAGTCTACTCTACCTAACTGCTAGTTGACCTAAAATTATGTTTAGTGTATGTATGTGTGCTCGTTTTCAAGATAACACTAAGGAATCTCATTTAAATGCTTTTAAGATAATTGTCAAATTCCTCAAGCTTACACACAATCTAGAACTATTTTATCCCAGAGGACAATAATTTGAGTTAGTTAGTTATTATGATGTTGAATTTGATGGTTGTAAGATATATACAAAAAGAACCTCTAGAAAATGTCACTTTTTAGGGAAATCACTAGTGTCACGGTGTAGTAAGAAACAAAACCTTGCTGCATTATCTACTGCAGAAGCTGAATACATAGCTACTGGTAGTTATTGTGTACAAATGTTGTGGATAAAACACACATTACTAGATTATGGATATCAATTCAGGCATGTAATAATAAATTGTGACAATAAAAGTGCTATTAACATCTCAAAAAATCCCATTTCACACTCTAGGACAAAACATATTGATGAAATTAATCATGTTTTGAGAGATCATTATCAAAAAGGCGACATCACTTTGGAATTCATTGGAACTAAATATCATCTTACTAATATATTTACCAAACAATTAAATTCTAAAAGAATAGATTACATCATACATGAGTTGGGAATGGTAAACCATAAGTAGTAAGTTTATTGTTTCACAATTTATGATTTCACAAGTCACTATCTTGAGACTACTATCTAACTCAAACAGTTCTATTGTTTTACTATCTTAAGACTTTATGTTTCTTGCTTCTGGTCTCACAGTTACTATCTCATGGTTAATATATTGAACTTACTTTCTCAAACAATACGGTCACACAGTTTATAAATCACACAGTTCCGGTCTCACCGTGAAAGCCTGTTACGGTCTCACCGTGAAAGCCAGTTCCAGTATCACTGTAAAAGTCGGTTACTGTCTCACTGTAAAGACACTTTATTATTTTATTTACATAATATAACCCATATTGTGGTAATTAATTATATTATACCTTTACTTTACAATGCTTGATATCCCTTAATAATAAAAACTAAATAAGTTTCACACCTTTATTCACCCGAGCTCTCTTATCTCAAACCATAAGCCCTCTCTCAACCCTTTAGTTTACTGTCTTTCTCTCTCTCTCGAACCTTAGTTGAATTTACATGATGAAACGTCTATCCTCCTCAACCCCTGAGAAGAATATTTCAAAGAAGAAGATAAAAATAGTTCCAAAGTTAGTGCCTGAGGGTCTTTTGAATCCGAATATGGGGAACAGAATAGTGGTATCAGAAATTGAATTTTTCCCCAAGTGGATTCTTTCAAGTAAGTATTTATTATTGAAAGTGTTAATAGGGAAAGGATGGATGGATTGGTTCACAAAGGAATATAGTATGATTTACTCAAATCTAGTTGCACATTTTTATCATTTCGTTGAATTTTCTTTTGATAAGGAAGACGAATTTATTGTGAGAAACTGGATCAATGGCCCAAGATGTACCTTTTCTTTGAGGTTATGGACTACATGACTAAGAATAACTCGTGAGGGTATTTTTGAGGACTACAGGAGAGATCCCCATCCTCCAAGTGAGTTCTTTATTTTAGAAGAATCATTCGGAAGCTTAAATGGAAATGAAACAAAGCAAAGAGACATATATGCAAAGCTAGATTATAAAACCAGACTACTGTTTAAATTTTTCAGAATCTGATTATCCCCAGAAAAGGTGAATTTTATACACTCAAGTATCATGATGTATTTTGGATACACCTCATGAATAATGGACCCAAGATCAACCTATGCAAGTATGTTATCCTCCATATGTGTGAGTTGATCAAGACAACCTCCAAGTCAACTTACCTGTTTTACTCAAGATTTATCTCAGCTATACTTTTTTTAAAAGAGTTGGTTAGACCCAATGAAGATGTTATTAAGGATTATGAATTTTGTCTTTCTAAATTTACAATCAATAGAATGAAAATCTGTTGGAATCCATGGAGAAAATCATGGGTATAAGATAATGATAGGGTCAATGAATAGTTTTACCTGGCTGATCACTCTTCAAGACATAAAGACATTTCTAATCCTAGTTTGGAACTAGATGAAATTTTTGAGTATTCTCATGAGTAAGAAGAAGAAGAGGATTTTTCACCTACAAGGGAATCTATTCCGAATGAGGAAGACAATGAACCTATTCTCCATGAAATAACTAAGAAGATAATGCCTATTCTTGAAGAAGTTGCTGATATAGAAGAACAACCTGCTTATAAAGAAGAATCATTGGCTAATATCAGTGAAAAGAATGTTGCAGAAGAGCATATAGAATAACATATCTCTCTTGTGACAGAATCTGCTTATGAGGAAGATGTGGAGGAACAAGCTGTTTCTGAAATTATCCCATCTACTAAAGAAAGAATGGACCAAGACTTTCAGTTGTCTAGAAAGGAAATGGGTGAGGCTTTTGGGAATGAAATCTTGGAAATAGATCAGGGACCTAAATCTCTTAGTAATTAGAAATATGCACCTGTTGAGGGGTAGAAACCCTCGAGTCTAGAATGTATTGAGGTACCTAACCTAGTTGATTCAAGATCAGTGGATAAATTGTATAAATTTCCTAGTTATTTTGATTTGAATGATTCCTAGGAATCCTCAGTTAAAGGTATAGATGGGTCTACTATGCTTCAATTGAAACCATTTTCGTCTCTAGTGGTTATAACTACAAATGAACTAGAGACTGTCTCATCTTCTATTTCTAAACCTTCACAAGAACCTTCAAACTTGGTGAGTAATGATGATTTGAAAGAATTTGAAACTACCCTATTAGCAGGGGTTGAAAATCCAATGTATACTCAACTTTCTCCTATGAAAAATTTGAGTGAAAGAGATGATGCCCTTTTATTAGAAAACATTATTTGGAAGATTCATCCAAAGATGCTTCATGAAATTAAATAAGTCGGAATTGAGAACAAATAGTTAGGTGAGGAAGTGAAGTCTCTCAGAGGTTTGGTTGAAGATATGCAGAGAATGCTGAAATCAAGACCAAAACCTATTTCTCATCCTATTGAGGATATTAGTATTCAAATTCTATAGAAAGTATCCTCCCTGATTCAACCTAATATATCCTCCCTGGCTAACAAAGTGGATAAAATAAATATGAAAATTGTTCAAGAGATGCACGAGCTTGTTATTGATCTTAACAAGTTGACCGATGAGTATAAGGGATGTCTCCAAAAAGTCACAAATCAACGAAAGTCTCTTACATCAGCTATTACTGCTTTTAATATTTCTAGAAAGTCATCTCAACCCTCTTTGGATTGTGATATACTCAAAACAATTGTTAAATAAGAACTTCAACTTGTCCTCAGTGGTTTGGACAAAGAATCTCTATCGGTGGTTGTTAAGAATAGTGACATAATTCTTGGTTTGGTAGGGATTCCTTCTAAAATTTCCAATGATTCTTAAGAGGAAATTTCTAAGAAGGTAGATTTCTATTTTAATATGACATTCTCTAAGCATGATATGACAAAACACTTCAAGTACCTTGTAGATAATCTAAGAATCCCTCCTATCACTCAAGATTTCAAAACTCAAGTTAAAAAGCTTAAGGATTTCACTCCCTTATTGGACAGGTTCATAGAGAGCAAGGATGACTTTGAGAAAGTGACGTAGTATGGTGGTGGGATCATTTCTGAGTTCATCAAACTTTTGTGGCGTTATCTTCATGTACAAGGTACTTTTATTTTGGCTCCTGTAGTTGTACCCTTGAGACCTGGTTTTCCTACCTTCTCATCCTATGCCCTTGCCTCAACCTCTATGTCTATATTTTAGGCTCTGAGTCCGATCAGACCTATTATCCTTGATAAAAACTTTCCTTGGTCTTTCACCAAACCTACCTTGGACCCTTCTATTTTTGAAGGACTCCCTCTACCTTCTCTGTCAGTTGCTTTACTTCCTTCTTCATCTTATACTTTTTCTCCTGTGGATTCTTCCCATGCTTCTACCAAGGGAAAAGTGAAGAAAACCACTACTGAAGGAAAATGAACAATATATTTTGATATGAATGATTTATGTATTTTTGTTTCTTACTGTTTGTAATGAAAATTTTTATCAATATGATGCATTGTGAACTCTTCTTATCTCTTATTTTATTTACTTTTGTATTCTTTTTTATAATCCAAAAAGGGAGAGAGATCTAAACACTGAGAGATATACACACTAAGGAAAAGGATGAGACACATTCACCAAGACTAGATATCTCACTCAGATGATTTTTGATCATAAAAAAGGGGGATATTATTGGAATCCTCATGTGTTAATCATTTTTTAATGATAAAAAATCCTATACATTCTGTAAAACTTTCTAATCTAATGAAATATATCTCATATCATGTGTACAGATGATTAGTTTATTTATGCCTTAAATAATTATTGAAAACTATTTTTAGTGTGTGTTATAATGAATTTCCTTAATAAATGATTGAGTTGAATCCATTATATAAATATCACTATTTAAGTATGTATACAGATATCTAGCTAAGTTTGAGAAACCGTGAGTCTGCCACCGATTATTTGTTTCTGGAAAAGGACCCAGACCATGTGACCATCTAGACACTGTGACTATCCAGACACCGTGACCATCCAGACACCATGACCATCCAAACACTATTTTAAAGAGACAAAATTTAAAGGAGACACCTTTTCAAGGAGACACCATTTCAAGGAGACACCGTTTCAAGGAGACACCATTTCAAGGAGACACAATTTCATGGAGACACCATTTCCATACATACTGTGACACTGTTTTTAATCTATTTTTTCATTTTTCAATTTAATCTCTAAAGGTCATATTTGAGTCACTTAAATTCACTGAGATAATTAATCTTTCTTTGTAGACATGTCACTTGACAGTACAAGACACGAAGTATAGAATACATGAATTCTGTCAGCTCCAATGCATGCACTCCAAGATTAAAATGAACAGTGTGGCCAGAAACAAAAAAAGGGGATAGAAAAACAAGAGCACCACAATGAATAAGCACATGAATTATTGATAAAAAATGATACATGAAACTCAATACATCTAAAGTACACACAAAGCATTCTTGAATCCAAAAAGTTGAGATACCATTGATCAGATTCAAGAACATCTTCACAATATTGACTCCACGAAGAACACAAGCCATATTTGAACCAGTGCACCAAACTTGCGATACTCTGTTTCTCACAAGAGGACTCGATTTCTGTATTTGATTCATCCTAGAAGTCTAGAGCTGCATAGAATAACACTCATAGAACTTCTACCCTTATCTCATCATTTATTCTCTATTGTGTATTGTTTTTAGCTTTCGAGCTGTGTGTGTATATCTATATAAAAACACACACTATATCTTGCACTAAACTGAAGGATACAAAATATCCTTCCTCTCACATATTTTACTCTTGGTAAATCCCATGAATAAGTGTGTAATAGGTCACTGTATGACCTATTAGTTCATACTTAGGAAGAACTGTGGAAAAGGTTGTGTGGCCTAGAAATTCCTGTGTACTGTTGTTTACCCCGATACAGGGTGTAAACCCAGTTTATTTATATAAACTTCTTGGTGGTAGTTGATCACCAAGTGGAGTGGATTAGGTTTCAGCTTGAGACTGATCCACTTTTTTTGTATCTGAAATGTTGTTTAAATTAGTTTTCTCTATTTTACTGTATAATTCAGAAATCACTAACTCTACTTTGATAGTTAATCTTGGAAAGAAGTTATAATTGTTTTTCTTTATTAGAATTGCTTCCAAATTAATATTAGTAACTATTATTAAGATTATTGAGAATTAATCAATCTTATGAGAAGTTATTTAAATAGTAAAATTTTCATAACCATATTACTTTGATTTTTTTATGGAAAATTTACATCTTCTATTATAGATTGAGAAAAATCTTTCTGAGTTATGAAAGTAATCAATATGTATTTCATGAGTGATGTTTAGAAAAGGATGTTTGATCTAAATAAATTAGAATAAATAAGAGGATAATAATATGAGAATTATGAGATAATAAAAGTGAAAATATATTTATTTCATGATATACTAATTGAAAATAAAGAATTCATGGAAGGACACCTGATGCCTTTATTCACTTCAATATTAAACCTATTTCTAGGGAATATTTATTATATGTGTTTTGGGCCATTCAAGGATCTAGTGGTAAATCAAAAAGGATATTTATATATTGATGTACATAATTAAGATTCATTCAATATAAATGGATAATGATTGATGTTTTTCTTTTAAGGGAGAGAAGGTGGACGAATCTATCACCTAGTTGGAAGCCTCTTACAAACAATGAGGTGCATCTGAGGTTATATGGATCTACTACATAGGATAATGGTCAATGAGATTCTTGGTATTATTACAAGTATAAAATCATAGTGGTTATAATTTAAATTTATAATAAAATGTATTTCGAGGAAAGATATATCTGTATCACACCAAATAACCATTTGTGGGATATTATATAACTGGTAAACAAACCAGTGAGGGAATCCCCACTAGATTTTCACTAGAATCCTAGTGGGATTTGACCAGAATTTTAGTGGGTGGTCACCGGTTATCTAATGGCCCCATTCTATGTTTTAAAATGTAAGGAAAAAATGTAATTTTCTATTTCTTTTATTTAACCCCTTCTTGGGGTACCTAATGCTAATTTTCTCTAGGTTGACATGGGATATAAGAAGATTTAACTTTTCTTATCCTCCTTCCTCAAATATTATCCCCTTAACTCAGGTATTTTTTTGGGTTGCAACTCACTTATTCAAGGGAAAATTCATTTACTCTCTTCAATTTTCCTAATTTTTTCTTAGGTTTTTTGTTGAACGAATTAGGTATTTCAGTATGTGATTCGACTTGATCATGGTGGAATCAATCATAATAAAATGGATTTCAAATCCAAGGATTAAAAGAGGCCAAGAAAGGTTGATTATGTGTCATTATTCACTATTTTGATTAAGGTTTCTAGTTCAGTGTGTTTATTCAGCTTTGATCTAAATGAACTATTTTTTAGATTTTGTAATTTTGTGATTTTGTGATTAAAAGAGCCTTGAACTATAATTTAGGTTTCATTATATATGTATCTTGATTCATTAGATTTAACTAATTAAATAAAATATTTTATTTTTATTAGGAATCTACACGGTGGTCATCTGATTGGTAGGATCTCACTAATAGATTGTTTTGGCAGGGGTCTCAAGCCCCCATTAGTTTAATTTAGTGTTTCTTGGGATGTTCATGTCACATCATTTTAAAAAACCAAATAAAAGCTCATTTATGAATTTGAAAATGTAATGGGAATTTTTTTTATAAGTTGATTTCCTTTATAAATTTATCTTTAATTATTGTAATTTTATAAATATTTATTTTTTAATTTTATTATGTACATTTCTTTTATACCCTTTTTATATAATTATATGAATTTTTCATTCATTGATAATCCTATATTCTTATGATTCATGTTTTCTATGAGGAGTATGATTTTTATTTACTTATTAATATATATAAGGGAGTTAATTAAGATTATTTATGGTTATAACATCTTGTTCACATATGGTTATCAATGTAATTCCTCACATTTTTTATTATTGACTCTTGAATTAAGTCTTCTTCATATATTCACATTTGGGTTATTGTTAATGATGCTCTATAGAGTTCTTAGTAGTGATATAAAAGATAAATAATTCTTATTTTCCATATATAAAATTAAATAATTACAATTTAATGTATAAAATTTGACCTTTAATTATGATCATTTATTGGTGGTGAAGAAGTGGTTGGGTTTAGTGGGTTAAAAAAGGATGGTCTAGTCTCTTAATATTAATATATTTTCTTCATTATTAATAATTTTTTAAAATGAAAACGTTTTTTATCTAATATATTTTATCATGATATCAATATCTGGGAAATTAATTAGGTATGGGTAATTAGTATAAATTTTATCCTATTAGTGTCTTATGATAACCCACTTGGTGCAAAATAATTTTATGGAAAAGTTTTCTATTTAGTTGTTTTTTGTATTTCTTTCTCTTCCTTAAACTTTTACTATACATATTGCCTTTGAATTATATAAATTGTATCCTTATTTATTATCAATTTTAATCTCGTTTCATTGGACTTACCCTACTATATTATTCGTTTGGTTTATTTGAAGCTTCTTAATTACAATTTAGTTGATTATTATGCCATCTTTAAATATTATTTTAGTTTTCCTTATTCAATAATGTATCTATTAAAGTTATTTTTCATTAGTAATTGGAATAAATTATTATCCACCCTTCCTTATATTATATGTATTTTAAAATGATTTTTATACCTTTAATGAATTCTTTATGGATACTTTAGGTTTCTTTATGGTCTTTATATAAAGTATACTTAGGTGCGTTTAATTGGGGATAGTGTTGATAAAATTGATGAAGAAGCCTAAAGAGTTTGTTATATAGTTGTAAGAGGTTTATTGATTATAAATTATTGGTAGAGGAATGTGATTTTTATAGTGGGTATACTCTTTAGGTGTCTTATTATACCTTAGTGGGTCAAGTATGGGTAAATTATCCCTCTATTTTTCTCATAATATTAGTTTCATGGGTTGTTTTGGAATATAAATGAAATTATTCTTATTTATTAAAGAAACCCATTTAAACCTATTGTAATATGAATATTTATACATGTTTAAACCATTTGTTATTATTTTTAACTAGGTTCAAGATATAGTCCTCTATGTGGTTATTATATTTTATAACTTTATTATAAATTTATTATAAAGGTATTATTTTCATTTGATTATGATGGATACACCTTATATTTTTATTCAAATTGGTTTTTAGTATTATTGAATGTATATTCCATCTTTTTTTTTCAAAATGGTAAAAGATATGGGGATATTCTAAAAAAGTATTAGTTTTATCCTTCATTTTTTATTAATAGATCTTTAATGTTGGTGATAGTTGGTATATATCCATACATTCACAACACATGTATACACAAAAATACTCACAAACACATATATATAATAATATGGATACTATAGTACCCTAAATCAGAATAGGATAGATGCTAAAGTGTTCTGACAATTATTCACATTTTCTCCTTCCTCATGGGATGTGAAATGAGATTCGCTAACTCTTGTGAATTCCCCTTTCTTTATATAGTGGTTTCTATATAACTTAATTAGTTTTTAATTTTCCACAATTTATCAATTTATTATTCCCCAGTATGGATTATAATCTTGGATTAAAGAATTTTTGGATCCTCTTGGTGAAATGGGAGTTATATTTAGTTATCATTTGATATATGACTTGGATGATCTTTTACATGTTTTGTTTATTTATTTTATTTAATATGATATGATATTATATATAGATAAATTCCATAAAAAATATCTCATGAGTTCACATGATTATTAAATCATGCGAGTTAAGGTCTCTTATTGGTTATTATAGAATATTAATGCACAGACCCTGCATGTGCACCTCGTTGAACATGAAATTTTACTATTATAATTTAAGGTATAATAAGGTAAATAGATAAGTACTTGAATGATTTTTAAGGTTATTTGAATTTAATTCACATAAGTAGTTTTTATATCCTTGAGTTTTTTGAGAATATAAGGATAACATTGGCAGGAGGAGTTAGGTGGTACATTGTTGAGTCAATCTATTTTACTATTTTTAGTTTGGTATGATGTATTATTATTTTTTAAATAGTTATGTTTTTTTTTCAAAAAAATAGAGGGAAAGTTTTATATTTTTATATAGGTTAAATTGGTACTAATTTGCATACAATCTGTTACTTTATCATGGGAAACATCTGGAATAAAAATTGGTTATTCCAAAATTTTATTGAAATCCAATATTTACATTGACTATTGTTAATAGTGGGTAAAATATTCCCCAATGTTTCTTTTATATTATTAGCATCTTTCTTCAACCCAATAAAATTTGTGATCACAATTTAGGAATATTGAGGTCGGATTTTTTTCCATTGAAGTATCCAGTTTAGGTCTTTATAAAGTGGCATCAGAGTGATGCTTCAGTTTTTTGATATTTTATAGATAAGTGATAAGATAGTTTGCAACATAATAAGTAAACCAAAAAAAACCTGATAAAAAAATTTGTAGAATAAATTCAAGTTATTAGGTTTGTTTGGGTATTTAATATACATCATAGGAATGAGTGATTTTTTTTTTGAATTTTGAGTATTTGGAGTATAAAATGGTGGAATTTAGGTTTAATCATAAGGCTCTACCGAAATCCTATTTTTTCATAGTGCATGCATCATATAGATAATGTTACATAATACACATTCATTATAAATAGTGTGAAAAATATATTTTAATTAATTTAATTAATTATGGCACGACACATCTAACTAGTGCCCTAGTTGGGTCTGAGGTTTGGCCATTTGTGCTACCCCAAGGACACCTTTAATATGCTAGGGCCTAGTGACTTTACCTATGAAGGCATATCATAATGGGAGGCCTTATCATAATTATAACCTATAAAAAAACCTATATATATCCATCCCCAAAAAAATTTCTTTCAGTAAATTGATCAATATGCATATACAATACATAAACCATACATAGTAGTACCACAAATGAAAATGTGAAAATCTTTAGAAGAAACCATCACCATCAAACACCCTAAGTACTGGATCCACCAAAAACCCCTTTAAATCGCCCCCAAACATCAAATATTCATCACTAAAACAACACATGTGATCAAGTGTTACCATGTAGTAATGGGTCCATAAATACTTAGCATGCCACCATAACAAAAATAAAAGACTAGATGATGACTCAACTCCCAATAAAATCCCAAATATAAACTAAGGATTGAGACAAAAAATGTTACCATGAAGCAAACAATTAATGCCTAGTTCCACTAGATTTATATTTAGTAGGTAATAGTTATACCTAGTGGGTCATAATCCTTTATGTAACTACATTTACTTACTTCATAAGTTTCACATCACCCATCTTAATTCAAAGTGGGGACCTGAACCTCATTGAGGTAACAATGTTGGTTTAGGGAGTACAAACCCCATAAATCAAGGTATCACACATCAATGTGAATAAGTATGTTAGTTAAAATATTATAAACGTCATGGAAGAAGAACCAAATCCCTATCTCATGAGGGTGTTACCTACCCCATGAGCTATATGGGAGACCCATTCATTTTCTTGAATGTGATGATCAAGAGAGTACTAAAACCCATTTTTCAAAATGGAAGACCCATTACTTAGTACCCAAGGGAGTACCAAAATCCATATTTTAAGTGGGATACCCATTCCCTATAATCAATATTCCAATAAGGGATTTTTTAACCCCTTTCCCACTTAAAATTCCTTACTTGAACCAAGTTATTATAAAAAGTGGTGTTGAAATAACTAAACTTCCGAAAATGTCTTGTGAATGGAACTCAATGGAAAATTAGAATCATAAATTATGATATACATGTAATAATACTCAAAATGGACTATTTATTTATCAAATTATAACATCAAGGTGAGAAATTGTGTCTATCTTATTCCATGTCGTGGCATTATGGAATTCCATATGGCATGTCAGGAAGGGGATGAATGATGCACCAAGCTTTTTTGTCCACCCACATATATGGTTTGAGTGGGAACATTGTTCTATTAATTGAATCACTACCCTAGGTTGAGTTGCTTTAGAATTGATACACCTTTGTGATTCGCCTACTGAATTGGTCGAGCCTTCCATGGAGGCTATCCCACGGGGCAAGCCCATGACAAATAGGCCCAACTCTAGAACCAGGTCACACATGAGGATTAGGTTGGGTTAATGAACTAGTATTAGTTGAATAATCCCACCCATCTAGTCCACTATACTTGGTTAAATTCATTTTGAGATAAACTATTCCATGGTGTGACAAACTATACAATGGAAAATAGTTTAGAAGAAACCACTCCCTGATAGATATAGGGATGTTGTGCCTTGAATATTTGTTTCGTTGTTGTTGAATATTTTTTTACTAAAATTTATAAAGATTAAAATCATGATTATTTTTATATATGATGTTACATGATTTATAGAAGTTGGTATTGTAGATTTTAAATATGATTTATTCATAGATATAAGTGTTTTAGGATTTAAATATCTAAAGATTAATAATGAAGATACAGCTTGAAATGACTATTTTATAGTACATGGGTTTTATATCTATACTATAAAAATTATTAAAAATATATAAAGGATAAAGTCATAGATTTGGTTAAAAGAAGGAGAATTATATCAATAAAGAAACCATGGTTTGGTTTCGAGACCAAATGGTGGTTTTATTTTGAAATATATTTTCATTAAATTAAAACAATTGTCTACTTTCTAAAATTTTATATTATCGAGGGAGTATAATTGGATGAAATTAATGTGTTTTGTAGGTTGAGATTTATTTATTTTATACCCTTTTAAATAATTAAATAAAGATATAATTTATTTTTTTTTGTATGGTATTTTCTAATTATTTCATGTATAAACACTAAAAAATTGTACGTTTAACTTCTTATTCTAGGGATAAATTTGAAGGTTGATTGATTTAGTAATTTTTTTATTTATTTTATGTTTTTTATTGGGTTTTTATGGTCATTGTATATTCTCTATAATTCTTACTTCAAATTTTATTATCATTTTAAATAGATCTATGGTTTAAAATAGAATAAGTGAACTAGATGGTCTATATTTATTCATGACTATTTAATAAAGTAAGATTATTAAAGTTTCAATATGATTATGAGAAGCCTTATTGTTAGAATATTTTTTAATATTAGCCATGAAATTAGTTGATTTAATGTTTGGATTATAAATACAATACTAAGAATTTATTTAGGCCCACTTCCCATGAAAATATAATACTAATTAGAATATTTCAAATATATTAATTATAGATCCGAGATTTTACAACCTTAAAAATTATATCCTATATAAGCTTTCTATTCAATTTAAATTATATTTTTACCACTTTAATTAAAATTACTCTAACATTAATGTTCCATGATTTATATTAAAGTATTAATTTAGGTATCTCTCTCCTCTATGGGATCGATAAAAAAAAAGATGCTATAATATACCTTATTAGTTTAGTATGCCATTAGTTTTATTATAAATCTATATTAGTTACCTAGTCTAAGACCACACATCAATGTCTTAGGTGGTGATGTAAATCTCCGTCAGGCTTTCCTCCTCGCACACTAATGGTAGCCAACTAATTGTAAGGGCCAAAAAAATAAATATGGGAGGCTTTGTCCTTATATATAACCAAAACTTTTTATTATATTATTACATTATCTTTGACACAAATATTAATTAAATACATCAAAAGATAAAAAACTAGTTTCATTGGATGAATAAGTACAAAAATTGAGAAAATGAAAAAAATAAATAAAAATTCATTATTTTAATCTCCAACATAAGCTTCTAAATCCCTTTGAGATATTAAAACTGCCTAGGATAGCCTAGGGAAATATATAGATAAAGGGCTTAGCTATAAATACCAGTAAGGTAATAAACATGGAAATGAAGCATATCATATGAGTAATAAGGCATAATATTATAAGATAAAAGAAATAGATCATGAATAATTAGATGGAGGCATAATATGAAGAATATAGAATCATAGGATCATGGAAACATAGTAATTTGGAAGAAACATAAAACATGACAAAAGAATAAGTTAAGGCTAACCACCAAGACAACATCACATGGTGTTCATAGTCCAATCAAGGATTAGGTTCACTCCCTAATACCATACATATCGCTTCATGAGACTAAAACATTTCCCAATGCATTGGATCACTATCTAGGCATACCTCTCATAACATGTACATTCATATGTGTTTCACATAGAGAAATAAAACATAAGGATTTCCCATGGAAATAAATGAGTTTCATAATCAAGTCATAAGGAATAATCAAAGGGTTTATCATAATGGTTTCCCTGAATAATGGATTAAATAATTCTTAGACATTCAGAAAGGAAAAATAATCACCGATCATGATAAATAATTTCTAATTAAATTGAAGATGTGAAAAATAGTGGTTCGGAAAATTTTCAAATGTCCCACTTAATCATGGTTTTAGGGAAAAGTGTAAATATCATTTAAAGGGGGTTAAAACATAAAAATTCCCATAAAAAAGTGAAAAAATGGGTTTCTATATAATAATTAGTGTATTTATAATCCATTTAATTTTTAAAACATTTCTTTAATTGGCACTTTAAATGTGGTGACGAAAATAAAAAATTTCCCTTTAATTATATTTTTGAAAGAAACTGAGAAGGAATTATTTAAAACATGCATATCCCTTCAAATAATAGTTAAATAAACTTGGTATATATGTGTTTAACATATATACAGAATATAAATGTAGTATATATGATGAATAAATAGATATATTGAGGTAAATTTAGAGAAATTGTAAGACAAATGAAATATGGTGGTTTAGAGAGATCCCTTAGCTTATGTTCTAGAATTATTCTGCACTTGACCATAATTTCCAAAATAAAAAAAATTAGATGCATTAATTACTTAATTAAGAACCTGTTATACTTATATTTTATTTAATATAATTTTATTATTCTCATTTATCTTCATTTCATGAGATATAACGTTCTATTTTTTTTTATTTCAGGAGCATTCATTTAATGGTTCCCAGTTTGGATCACTTATAGAAAATTATTGAAGTTTTTATAAAATGGGACTAAAAATACATAAGTGAAATTAAATGGTATTGATGTACTAAAAAATTATAATGTTCCTAAATACTCAATTTTTTCTCCATTATGGGGAAAATTTATTTAGAAAAATATTAATGTTAAACGATTTATTCATTTAGGTTGTTTTACGAACCGTCATGAAATTGATTTTTTAATTTCATTAAAGGATTATTGAAATATTATATAAATTTAAATAAGTTATAAAATATTTATTTTAATTATATTTAAAAATAATAATTTATTTATAAATATCCATGAATGTCGGGGAGAAAAACCAAATGCATTGTTCATGGAGGTGGTGAACCAACACTACTGTGAATAACGTATGTGTTTAAGAATCAAAATAATGGAATGTACAATATAGAAATACTATTAAAATAAAATAAAATAATCATAAATTTATAACACTAGATTCATTATTTTATATCCGGTGTTGGGGGCAGGGATAAGGTATAAGAAAAATAAAAGAAAAGGGGTAAATTGAGAATATTACCTCTTAATTATTTTCTCCTTCGTAAAATTACATGTGGTCTCCTAAAATTATCTTTACATTATAATATAAATTAATATTAATTTATATATATATTTTATGTAAATAAAAATTATTTTATATTATTTTATTTATTATAAATTTTATATTAAAACATTAATGTTTTATTAAAATAAAATCACTTCATTTCTAATTTTTTTAAAAATTATTTACTTGTACCTTCATAAAAATATTTTATATTTTCATTTTATAAGAAACCTAAATATTATTTTTCACTTCCATAGGTGATTATTCTATTCTAAAATTTATATTTCTATTCATAATAATCATATTACTAGACAAACAACCAAGTTACTATTCCAAAAGTCACATTACTATTCCAACAATCAGATTTGTAACGGTCATATGGGTTCCCTACTTTCTATAAATACCTCATATTTCATTAATTCATCATTAAATCCCAATTTTTCTTAATGTTATATGTATTATTATTTTTTAAATTCATATTTATTTACTAATATTATGCTTAATTACTACAATGATATTTGTGAGTGTAATTTCTCTAGGGGATTGAGAATATCCAAATTTTACTATTTTTATTGTCTTATTTTATATTTATTGTCCCATTGTAATACATTGAATTCTTATCTCCTTTATTTTTTTCTAAATATAATTTTAAAAATAATATGATAAAATTTTGTTTATTTTATCTTGTGGTACGTGTGTATTATATAATGTTATATTACTAATCCAGAAACAATTATATATTAAAAAGATAAATTTCATTGATAATTATGGTCTATTACATCATTCACCCCATAATAAATTTGACACTCAAAATTTAATTTTACATACTAATTTGAAATATGAATGGGTTCTTCTACTTCATGGGTTTGTCTGATTCCCATGTTTCCTCCTCATACATATGGTTTCACCATAGTACCTTGACTAGATGATTTGTCTTGTTGTGTATAACTTTATCTCTATGGTCCAATATCTTCACTAGATAGTCCCCATAATAGAGATCATTTTCATGTTAAACCACCTATGTGTTTATTAAATTTTAGGTATGTGGTATGTACTTAAGTAGGATACTTGGAATAATTAAAAAACTTGAGAAAGGATTGATGGGGGTGTTAATTGATAGGCCACAGTAACAATGTGATCAAGAATATCAAATGGGTTAATGTAGCTAGGACTTATATTTCACTTCTTCCCAAATCTCATGACTCTCTTCCATAGAGAAATTCATAATAATACCTAATCTCTAACATAAAATTCCAATTACCATTGAAAATATTCATTATATATATTTTATCAATTATAAACATCCTTGATGAGATGTTGGATGGTATTAAGATTTTCTACCATTTCTTTAACCATTCTAGGTTCTATAAGATTATATTCACCAACTTTATCATGTTCTATAGGCGTTATTTATATTTTCCCACTAATGGATTCATATAGTGTCATTTGGATTCTTGAGTGGAAACTATTACTGTAAGTGAACCCAACCTGAGGAAGATATTGTTCTTATCCTCCTTCAAAGTCCATAGATCATGCCACAAACATGTCTTTTAGTGTTTGGATAATCCAGTCAGATTGTCTATCTGTTTGGATGTGAAAAACCATACTAAAGTTCAACTATGTGTTTAGATAATGATAGATTATTTTTCCAAACATAGAGGTAAATATTAGGTCTCTATTGATTAAAATCAATAAATATATTCCATAAATACTCACCAATTATCTGATGTATATCCTTCAAGTTTATTTAGTAATAATTCCTCTCAAATTGTAATGAAGTGAGTAATCATTTTTAGAATTTTCACCACAAACCATTTATAATTATTTTTTATGGATGTTTTTAGAAGACAAGTGACAATGTACATATCAATATTTTTCCATTTCCATGTTGGTATGGGTAATGGTTGCATCATCATATTATATTTTTTCCTTTCAAACATCACTTGTTGACATTCCAAGAATTTTTATTTTTATTCTATAATATTCTTCTTCATATTTTCCCATAAACATCACTCTCAAAGATCTTGGTGCATAGTCATTATTCTTAGGTGGATGGATATGTTCTATCTATATGTATCTTTATAAATATCCTTCTTTATCTAAATATTTAAATGTACAAGTAAACATCACATAAATATAAAAAACCCTTCCTCATTAATTTTGAACATCGAGGATTTTCCATTTTTGATGTGTTCCACCTTCATCTGAATTTCCAAAAAATCTCTTCGATCATTCTTTATAATTTCAATAAGGTGAGGTTGAGAAATAATTTCACAAAGAAAGGATTATATTCCTTCATTTATGATTCCCATGTCCATCCTTCTCAAGGATAAGAAAATTGGATCCTTCTCAATTCTCATCATCAATAAAGTTATAGGATCCTTTCTTCTTAGAGAATATTCCACTTTATTCACTTTACTTCGGTGGTTGTGGATAAATAATTCATATTCATTGATTTGATCTAATCATCTTTTCCAGTTTATATTAATCTCATTCTCTGTGAATTTATATTTTTAGGCTCTTATGATACATATATATCTATCACTTCTCACCATAGAGATAATATATTTATATTTTCAATGTTAATTTCATAGCTTCCAACTTCAGATCATGCATGGGATAGTTATGCTCAGGAATTTTTGTCTTCCTTGAGGCGTAGGCTATCACTTTATCATTTTTCATCCGTACACAACCTATTCCATTATTTGAAACAATTTTGTATACCATGATGAGTTCCCCACTTATTGGTAGTTTAAGTACTAGTGCAGTGATATTACTTTTTTCAACTCTTTGATTCCCTATTAAAAAATCAACGATATATGAAAAATTTACTCCCTTATGAATCATCTTGTTTAGTGATTTTAACCATCATAAGAAGTTTCTCACAAATCATCGGTAATAACGAACTAGTCCAAGGAAACTATATATCTATATTATAGATGATATCCTGGGACACTCCTCAATTTATATTTTATTATGAGGGTCCATAGATATATGATTTTCAGTGATAGTATGCCCCTATAATTATAATTCCTCTTTCCAAAACTCACATTTACTATAATTTTCATATAGCTTCTCCTTTTGTAAAATTATAGCATAGTTTTCAACTGCTCTTCATGATTGTCCTTGCTTTTGGAGTTTATCAGAATATCATCCTTGAATACAACCATAAATATGTCTAGGTAATCTCTAAAGTCTCTATTAATTAAGTCTAACAATATTTATAGATCATTAGTGTGTCCAAAGGTAATCAATATGTACTCATAGTGTCCATACCATGTTCTAAAGGCAATATTGTCTTTCTTATTTTCCTTTAATAGATGATATACTGACAAAAGGTCTACCTTAGAGAAATACATGGCCTCATGTAATTGATTGAGAAAATAATATATCTATGGTAAGGTATACTTGTTCTTGATCATTATTTTTTAAGATTATGATAATAAATATAGATTCACATTTATCTATCCTTATTCTTGAATAAGAGGACTGGTGTACCCCATGGTGAATCGATCAAGCATATTAAATCCTTAAATATATTATCATATAACAAATTATTTAATACTTCTAACTTAATTGTGCCAATTATATAAGGAGTCCTGGATATGGGCATAGATCCAGGTATAAGGTCAATTAAGAACTCACCCTATTGTCTAGGAGGAAGACTAGGAAACTATTTAGACAATAAATTGGTATAATCCTTCACAATGGGAATATCTTGAATTAGGGTTCTCTCATTCATATCAATCATGTAGGCTATATGTACTTCCAAATATGGTAATAATATCCATAATTGAGATGGATATTCCAAAGGAGATTCATCCTTCTCCTTACACTGAAAAAATAGGTGGATGACTCGAGATGTGTAGATTGACCTCTCTCTAATGATAGTTCGTGTTGGATTTATATAAGTACAACCAATCCATGCCCAATATATCATAAAAATCTACTAAAGGTTTTAATAATAGATTTTATGGGTTGTTCAGTCTACAAAAATTTATTGGTGAAGATTTATATACATAGGATTCAAAAAGTACTCTATTTACTGTTCTCACAGATAACTCAACCCGCTTGTTTTGAGGTGGTGTTTAAATATTTATACTAAACTTTAAAGAAATGAAAGAATTCATAAAATTATAATCATATAAGAAATTTGAATATCATGAATGGATTATGAGATCTCCTTTAACTACTTTATTATGGTTTTAATCATTTATGAAATCCAAAATAAACTTAAGTATGAGGAATCTCAAACTAAAAAACCTGTAAGAAGGGAATATTTGAGCATAGGAGGAATAATTTATAAAAAAGTGCATCATAACTTATGAATATCTAGATTTTGAATGTATTTTATCAATGGTAATTTTTCTTTTTAGTTTTTCTAACCTAAAAATCTATTAAATATCATTATAATGGTTCATAAAGAGTTTGTGAATTTTCTAAATCATATCCCCATGTATTGTCAAACTAAGTATAAAAGAATGACTTTTTTCTTTCCCCGGGTGGTGATCAATTAAAATTCCAATTCACCCTTTTTTGTATTTTTACCTATAGGTAAAAATATTCAAGATCCATCCACTTGTTGCATATATAAAATATGTAATTGGTTGAAACCATGCCCTCTGTACTTCACTAAAAATTTGGGATTTTTTCCAGTACTTAGACGTATCCTTAGAATTATCCATAGGAATATCACTAAAGTATTATATTCATAATCACCAAAGATAAATATATAATTCTCTAAAACAAAATATTATTAACCAACCCTTTTACACATATTATTACATTGTTTTTTGACATAAATATCTATTAAATACAACAAAGGATCGAAAAGCCTCGTTTATTTAGAGGAGTAGGTACTTAAATAGAAAAAAATGAAACTCTAATAAAAATTATTTATTTCAATATATATAATGAGATTCTAATTCTCTTTTATATTATAAAACTACATATGATAACATAAGGAAATACATAAATATAGGGGTGAAATATAAAGCATAGTAAGGGAATAAACATAGAAAAAAAGCATTGCATATGAATCAAAAGGAATACGATTATTAAATAAAATGAATGGATCTTGAATAATTATATGGATTAAAAAACATAAAGAACATGAAATTATAAAATCAGAAAAATAGGAATGTGTAAGCAATATAAAGCACGAAATAAAAAAAATTTAAGACTAACCGCCATGACAACATCACATAGTGGACAAAGTCCAATAATGTATTTAGTTCACTCCCTAATATAATAAATATTTTCCCATAAGACTAAAAAATTACCCAATTAATTGGAGTTCTATCAGGTTTCACCCACCATAACATGTATATGCATATGTGCTCCATATAAAGAAATTAAATATAAGGAATAAACATAATGATTGCCCATAAAAATAAATGTGTTTCATAATAATGTCATAAGGAATAAACAAGTGGAGTATCATAATGGTTTCCATTAAATAATGGATTAAATAATTATTGGTCTTTAATAAAGGGTGAATAAACATATCTCATGATGAATATGTGAAATTGTTTGGTTAGGTAACTTTGGAAATGTTCCACTTAAGTAGGGTTTTAGAAAAAAGAGTAAGGAGTCATTAATGGGGTTAGTAGCATAATGAGTTCCATAAAAATAGAAGTGAAAAAAATTACTTATTCCATATTATAATTATTTTTTCTATAAATCATTTATGTTTTGGAACATTTTCTTATGTGTTACTTTAAAAGATGTAAGGAAAATAGAGAAAGTCACTTTAATCGGCTTTTCAAAGGAAACTTGGAAGGAAACTTTTAAAACATATATATCACCATCAATGAAAGGTTAAATAAAAATGTAATATATGTTTGTTAAATATACATAGAATATATAATAATTATATAATAATAATAAATAGATAAATCTTGGTAAACAAATTGAAAGCACAACCCAATGAAAATAGGGTGGTTCAGAGAGACCCCTTACATTATTTTCTAGAATCATTATTCAATTGACCTTAATATCATAAATAAAAAAATTATATTAATTAATTAATTAATCCAGAACATTTTATGTTTATATCTATTCTGCTATAATTTTATTATGTTCATTTATGTCAATTTTTATGAGATATAAATTTCAATATCATTGTTCTAGGTGCGCTCGTTTCATGATTCTCTAGTCGGATCACTTATGGATAATTATTGAAGTTTTTTTTTATAATGGGACTTCAACAATAGAATTAAAACAAACTTTTATTCATGTAATTCCATAAATTTAAATGTTAACAAATAATCTTTTTTGTTCTAATATAGGGATAATCAATTTAGTAAATTGATAATGTTAAATAGTCAGTTTTCAGGTCATTTTAACAACCCTCATGAACTTGATTTGTTTTATTTAATTAAAAGATTATTGAAACATTAAAACATGAAATAAGTTATAAAATAATTACTATTATTATATTTACCCATAATAATATATTTATAACAATTCTTGAAGGTTTTGGAGAAAAATGAAGCATGTTGTTCATTAAGGTGGTGAATTAATGCTAATGTGAACAACATATTCATTTATGAATCAAAATAAGGGAGGGTATCATATGGATATCCCATTTTAAAAAATAATTCCAATATATTTATAATACTATATTCATTATGTTTTATTGGGTGTTGGGGTTGGGGAAAATTTAGGTGAATGAAATAATTTGTAAGGGGTTAATTGAGAAGATTACATCTTAATTCTTTTTTCTGTGAAATGCTCCTTAAGGAACCTTATAATGGTATTTGGATGAGAATAAAAGTAGTGAAACATGGGGGATAGGATTGGGAATGTAATTGGAGATAATTTCGGAAATATCAATGGATTATTGTTTTTGAGAAGAAGGGTTGGTGAGTGGTGGCATTTATAAGAGGAGGAGAAATGTGTTTTTGAATATTTTTTTCATTAGTTTAATTTTTTTCACAATACTATCAATAGTATTTATCCCAAAAACTATATATAGTAAATGGTTCATGTGATTTTGAAATAATGGATACTTCAATTATCCATGACTAAAAAATTCATGTATTTATCTTATTATGGAAAATACTATAATTTATCGTTTTTCACTATTTATAAAAATTCAACTACTTTAGGAAAATTAAAAAACTCATCTTAACTATATTTTCATGTGTATATTCTATAAATGAAATCCATTTTATGAAACTAGTTTTCGAAATATTATAAATTTAATTTTTAAATAAAACTATAATTTATTTGAAAAATAACAATTTTAGTATTACTATCAATTTCATGACCCTTTAAAAAATTACTTATTGTCTCATAAAATCATTATATCATTATAATAAAAAATAATATTAATTTATAAATCCATTTTATTAAAATAAAATTTATTTTATATGATTTTATTTATTATTAATGTGAAATTGAAACTTTTATGTTTGGACACTTAATTTGACATTTTTAAAACATTTATTTATATGTACCATGATATAAATATATCATATTTCCATTTTAGAAGATTCCCAACTATTATTTTACACTTAAGTAAGTGAGGATACTATTCTAAAATCTAGTTTACATTTTATAGTGGTTATATTACTATTATAATGGTCATGTTACTATCCCAACAATTATATTACTATTCCAACGGTCATATTTGTAATGGTTATATGAGGTCCATACTTCCTATAAATACTTAATATTTCATTCATTCCTCATTAAATCCCATTTTATCTCTAGGTTATATATATTTTCATTTTGAAAATTCATATTTCTTTACTAACATCCTACATTGTTTCTATAGTGTTGTTTTGAGTGCGAATATTATAAGGGATCTAGTAGATCCAAATTTTCCAATTCTTGTTGCCTTATTTTCTATTTATTGTCCAATTGTAATTCTTTCAATTCTTATGGCCATATCTTTTCACTAAATGTAATGTTCATAAAATTATAATGTTTTTTTGGTTTTATCATATGGTACGTGTGTATTATATAATTCTATATTTCTAAATAAGTCACACTTATATATTCATAAGGGAAATTACATTGATAATTATGGGTTGATACATTCCTCAAATTAGATTAATTTAGTAAAAGAAATAACTAAGCATCATCCATTATAAATAATTAGAGTATGAATAATCAATAAATATATCCATTTTATTTTGTGATATAAATATACATCTTGATGACCAACTACTAGGATTATTTGATATAAAAAATCAATAAAAGAAATAAAATACAAAGAGGATCTACTATGATCATGAATCCTCACTAAACTAATCTCCAAATCGCTATCGAGATGCCCCAGCCTGTTCCATTGCACATCCTATGTTTTGACCTATATATTGAACATAATTTATTCCAATTTATTGAGGTGCCCATGCTTTGTGAGAGAAATACATCTCAATATGTTCTCACTAAATTCCCAAAATATATACCATCATATTTGTGTATTTTTGAGAAAAATGAATAATATAAAATAAACATGTATGTGAAGTCATTGTGTGCTAACTAGGTCACCATGAAACCCAACTGTACATGTTTTAGTCAATTCTAGAGTCTAGTAACCTTGTGCTATATGATCCAAAACATACATGACGACCCAGGGTAGGGTGTCACCAAGCCCCTACCACTATCCAAAGATGTAGGGAATTCACTTTTGTCTAAGTTCTAGGCAATCTATTATCACTCAATGGAGGTTACCCACCATGTTCTGACCTCTACCTTATCAGCCAGGGTATAGCCCCATATCACATTTTGAGAATTATCTTATCTCTCAAGGTAGGGTCCATATATAATTTCTCATATCATATAATCTCTTGAAAAAACCATCTCACCTAAGGTGATCCATTCTATCATATCCTCACTCATGATGAATACATTAACCTGATTTCTACCTTATCACTCAATATAGGATCTGATACTATGTCACAACCTAGACCAACCTCCTCACTCGAGGTAGTCCATACCAACTCCCTCTCACTCAAGGGGAGTCCATTTTCTTGAACACTACCTTATCGCTCAACGTAGTGTCTAATATCATGTCACAACCATTGCCAACTCACACAAGGCAGGGTTCATCCAACAACTTATTAATCAAGGTGAGGCAAAGCCTCGATATTTATCTTCTGCCATATCGATATCCACCACCAATCACAAGAAAATAGTCTTCACATACCTAAGACAAAAAATATGTTTTATAATATATCCAATAAGATCACTGCTCTTCACTTTGGTGCTTGTCACTCAAAACTTACTCCCACACCACAATATAAATCTCATCAACCATATATACCCTTAGGCTAGTCTCCTCAAGTCCATATTAGTTTTATAAGAATAACATTTTTATTCTCTTGGAATTCACAAAATTTTCTTAATGAATTCCACTAGGTTCCTTAAAACCATCCCTGTCTCTTCTAATAGACACCAAACTAAGCTCATCAACCAATAGTGATCCCATAGCTCCAAAATCTCTATTTAACCTATTACTCCACATGCCAGTCCAAACCCCATAAAAATAACTCATAGACCTATTATACTAACATAGGATAGTCTTGAGCTATTACACATCATTACCCAAATAAAATCAATGTGAATTTCTCTTAAATATCCCCATGACACTCACTTGGGTCTCATGTCACATGTCCATTATGGGAGCTGTCAACCCTTAACTGAAAGAAAATACTTCTCCAAAACCCCTCATCAAAACGTGATGGACTTATCCCTCTCATGATGCATTCTAAGAGTCAAATGCTCCCTCAATAAGGTGTTCCACACCACACATGAGATGTAAGCCCATAACCACTTGGCCTAATCCTCTTATGTCTACCCAAATAGCCATAGTAAACTCACCCAGGGTATCCATGAGTCATTCGAAGTCATAATACCTACCCGAGGTATCTGGGTAACTACACTAACATCTCTGATCCCCTTTGAGACACAGTATTTGGGCTATCCCAATATACCCAAAGTGAAAGGGTTCACTTATTATAACTGAAAAAGGGTTAATTCCACCCTTTATCAGTCTCTATTTTTTTCTCAGACCCTATACCTATACCTAGTCCCATGAAAACATGAAGGAATGCACACTTATGCATAAACAAGAATATTATTTGAAATTATAGGAAAAACCTAACCCAGCCAAAAATTTACCATCCTTGTAATGCTTTGATCTTCCTTCCCTAATACCATCCATGCCTCATCCAATATAATACAACCACCTAATCTACATGAAATATCATTACACCAAAACTGTGAACAACTTCCCCTATAAAGATCATAGTGTACCCCAACACAATATTAGGTAAATGAACTATAATTTAAAAACCATTAAATTAAAAATTTCATCGGATTTAATAAAAAAATTAAATAAATTAGGACAATATCTTACATTAATCAAAATACTGAAAGATGATAACAATTAATTATCATGGGATATCTTCCTCTGAACATACACAAATTCCTTATAATACCCACTCAATTCTACTATGATCCAGTTGAATCGATCCTAAACCCTAGCTAGAGATATCACAAATAAATAAAATAAAAAGGAAGAGATAAACATAAGGGAAAATGAAATATTGTACCTAAAATCCTCTATAGAAACCTAAAAAAACTACCCACCTATATTGGGGTATGAACATTAGGATGGGAGTGGGTAAATTTGATTGGATGGCCCTCTACAAGTGCCTTTTAACCCTAAAATATCGAGGTAGGTGAACTTAAAATGATAGTCTTACCTCTATTTAAATAAACAGTGAAAATTGAACATTTTAGTAGACTATAAGGGGTTGTATAATGTTTTCACTACTAGTATCTAGGTTGCAACATGAAATTAGGTGTCTCAACACAATTCCTCTCTTATGAGCACTCCCTATGGTGTGACACTTCCCATATAGTGACTCCCTTCACTTGAAGAATTGAGTAACCATGAATTCAAACCCTCACAAAGAAACATATCTCTCTTAATTTTGGGACCTCCATTGCCAGATAAAATCATTTAATGACCCCTCTATGTCACAATGCGATCAGAACCAGGTAGAAGCCTTGAACCCTAGACAAAGATCAATATTGGTTTATCCCCAATGGGTTACGATGTGGAATTCCTTTTATAGGTGATGAAAAATATCCCATAAAACATTCTTCATTATCATGAAATGGTGCCTCACACTCTCTCCTATGATACATACCCATTGAAAATCCATCATGGAATGGACTAAGGTGTTGTAAAATGACTAAAGTTTCCTCTAAGAAATCATAGAAAAAACATAATGGTCCCTGATTCCTAGGAATAGGTCACCATAATGGTGTGACCCCTTTGGTCCATGACTTGTCACCCTTTTGTAAGTGTCTTCCCCATGAAAAATAACCAATAGATCCCATAAAACCATGAAGTCATCAATTGTATCATGACCATCACCCACTAAACACTCATCATTGAACGATGTTCAAAATTATGATATGAAGGGACACTTACAAAAAAAATTAGAAAATGAATGACCCCACTCCAATATTCACTCTTGTACCCAAAAAATCACCCAAGACTCGATACATGTTGAGATATATCTACTTGAGTATATCTAATTCTCAAAATCTTGATCTAAGTCCCAATAAAAATGTTCCCTCCTCTGTTACCAAAAAATCCAGTTTCCCTATAATTTTACAACCATTAATGGTGTAGGCCCATATAAACTAACTAAAATAACATTTAACATTCTTGAGAAGACAAAATAGTACTCTATACATCACTCCAAAACTACCTCAATTATTCCTTCACAGCCAACTCATCACATTCTATCCCAGAACACTGAATGAGGTTCTTCTATGAAATTATTAACACCAATTAAAACTATTCATTAAAATCCAAGCTACCTGCTAATTACCATCACCCACACTATGAAAATAATCAACCATACTAATATTTTCCAAGGCACTAAAGTTCTACCAACTGATTCTTCGCATGGATTTTAATGCTTCACACCATAAAACTCCACTCATAATTGTTGATTAAAAGACATGATGCTCTGTATTATAGGAATAGCTTGAAAAAAACAAATTTCCAGAAATCCGTTGGATAAATCAATGTAGTTTCTACCTTAACACAACTAATTACTTGAAAAAACACTATTTTTCCTCATATGGACAACTTTACATGATAAAAATCATATTCACCCCCTGATGCACTATCATATCACTTGTTCATAATTCATTAACCACTAGAGAAATCAAAGAATCATTTAATTCACACACCAAATCCCAAAATTTATCCTCAATGTAATTTCATTTTTGGGTCATCAAATAACCATACCTGCTACTATATTCTCGCCATGAGGGATAAAACATCTCTAATCTAACTCACTCTTAGATCAAACCCAAATACATACTGAGTTTGATTCTGACACTCACACTCATCAAACACTAAATTCAAACATTTAATATTGTATTTAAAAAAGTACTAGATCAATTTAGTCCCATCTTCACACAATAATTTTAATTTAATATAAACCATCCACCATCCAATCTTATTGTATGAAAAACCCTTATGACATTACGGTTTTTCCTATAAGTCCAATTTAATGATCCCTCCACTAGAGCATCCTTATCATCACAATACTTAACCAAAATTCAATATCTCTATAGAATATGCTTCATCCATCACTAGGTATAATGAATGGACATGGTGATCTAGTTATTACCTAAGTATAATGTGTATTAATGGTCACTACTCTTTCTTGGATCACTATGAATTTCATCATCATCATTTTATAAAATTAACACGAAAAGGGTAAAATATTGCTATATATAATAGTCTGCACCTAAGAATATGAATTCCATTACATTTGTCCATGAGAACTGAACTAGATAGGTTCCACACTACACTTGTTTCACTGCTCTTAATCTAGGCTCTCCCATCCTGAATACCCCTTTCAAGGAACTAATTAGATCGACTATAGCAAGGTACTTCAATCTATCCATGATGTCACCATCCATTATCGGGAAACATATATTATCCTCATCCAAACTTAGGCCACTATTTACACATGTGTTCCATAAAATTCATTAGTTCTTAAGATACACATGACCTCTATCTAATCCACAACTTGATCGACATCATGTATAAATAGATCCCAAATTACTTCACACATCAAGTATTTTCCTCAAAAATACATGCCAACCCTCTATATCTTATTCTCAGGTAGAATAAAATTCTAAAGGACCCTATCACCAGTTCTTACAAATTATCCCTATCAAATCATCCAAACCAATAAATAATACACTCCCACATAACCCACACATACAACATGACAAACATGGCCCCGATTCACATCCCATCGATACTTGGGTCACATTATTATCAACTAAATTTACTCCCCAAGAATTCCAATATCATATTTAAAAAACAAACTTAGTGCTCCATCTCCCAAAATCCTAAGGAATCTTAATCATTCCATTTTACTCCATATGATGACCCTCCACCTGGGTGTCATTCCAAAACCACAAGAATTGATCCACGCTTTCTACATGACACTCAGAAGTATAACAAGAATCAATAGGTCCCATAATCAAAAAAATACAACTTGAAAAACCAAACCCTTATACTCAAATAATACCAAGTGATTTTGTTTCCAATGATTTTTCTGGGGCGCGCGCATCCGTCAGGTGGTGGACGTGCAGCTGTTGCCCCGCATTCCCACTTTCCAAAGGTGGTCAAAATCCGCTCCTTATTCTAGGACGTCTGCTCCCTGATAAAAATGGGATGATTGGATGTCAGTTCTTCCTTCCATGGATTCCTCCTGGAAGCTTGTCACCTAGTCCGGGTATACCTCATAGATTTAAGACATTGTTCGTGAATCTCTTCCCAACACCATATCTCCATGGACACTAGTTAATTATGCTGCTTCTGTCAGGACATTCCAAGTGGTCCGGTCAGGGTAGCAGCCTTCGGTTGGGGGAGTAGTCACGTTGGGCATCACCAAAATGTCTTGACCATGTGGGATTGGAATGTCTTTCTTCTATCCCTTATTATATGGTTTTGTAGGGGCATGGAAGCCTGAGGTATCCCACATCTAAATCGGAGAATCATAAGCTATTGGCATGTATCTGAGGTTTTCCTCAGCTTTCCATGTTTAACACAGTGTATGCTGTAAGTTTAACATCCAGCGGAGATGGATCAGAATGATCAGAACCCTGATTAGAGTGGATCAGATGGAGAAACCCCCCTGGAGGGAACACAGATATTGGGGCCAACACGTGGGTGGCTTCCCGAATGCGGTTTGATGGAATGGGGAGTAGGGGTGGCATGATCCCACCGGGATGTGACAGCCCAGGTAAGAATCAGGATGGATGATGGAGTGTTTGAATGGAGTGGAAGGGGAATGAGATGGGATCATCGTGAAGGTGACAATATTATTGGTCTTGATCCCCTAAAAAACTTCCTACGTATCCCCGTGGTAGGGAATCAAAGTCCCTGTAGTTCGATGGGACGATGGTTGAGGCCTACACTCTGAGGCGGCCGAAGGTGTTGGGGCTTGAACCTCGTAGAGGATTCCTACATACCATGCCTTGACATGAATCAAAGTCCCTGTAGTTCAGGTATGGATTGGGGATTATTCTCTAAGGTAGCCCAAGGTGTTGGTCAGGGTCGGTGCTTTCTCTAAGCTCACGTGAGTCGTCCTCAATGTGAGAAACAAGAGATAGTAGAGACCTAATGATCACGTCGCGAAAGGTGAGTCTGTGAGAAAGTGGGGTGGGGCTTATGCGTGGAGTGGCCCAAAGAGGAAACAGGGGCTTATGCGTGGTTAGCCGCCTAAGAAGTGGTTGGGCTTACTCTAGGATGGAGGCATGAGGCAACAAAACGCAGTTGGAGAGGGACTTGGGGAAAAAGAAAGGAGAAGCACCTTTCCCTACCACTCCCTTTGCTGGCCTTGAGGACCGAAGATGAATGGAGGAGCAGGGATGCTGCCTCCTTCAAGAAAAGATAGGGGCTTACGCCGATATGGTCGCCCTTTCCCCACGGAAAAATGCCACTCGGATAAGGAGGATATCATCCCCTATGAGGGGTGATCCCATCCCCGTGGAGATGAGTGGGCATGTAGAATGTCCAAGGCGGGGGACCTTGTGTGTGAGGCACGGGGCCATGTCATAGTTTAACATCATTTGCTGAGGACGATGGTGCTTGATAGTTTAACATCCTGCAGCTCGGACGAGGTGGGTTCACTCCGCACCCCTAAGACTTACATAACTGGTACCCACTACTCCTTGGTGAAAAGAGGGGACATGAAAAGCCGTAACAAGGGGGTGTCGTGGATCGAACCATCGAGGGGTCCATGATAGAATGGTTATGCGAGGAATCAATAGTCGTTAGCATGCCTATGCAAAGAATCATGAGGCAAAGCAACGCAATAGGCGGTATCGTCCAGGGGACTTTGAAGTTACTTTGTACGAGCCTAGAAGGTTGTACAGGAAAATGGTGTATGATGTGGATGCTCAGAGGATGAGAGACACCCATGAATGGAATCCATAATAAGATCATCGAGAACTCGTGCAAAGGTATACTCGGGGAGCACATAGATGAGGGGTCCCGGGGGATTGCGCGCAGCCTCTAAGGTTTGCACGCAAAATAAGTAGCCCTGTGTGAAAAACACAGGGTTGGAATGAAATCAGTGCTGATCATGCATAAATGGGAGCCAAGGTTTTGCGCACAAATAGAAAGGATTACACTCTATGAGTGCGAATTGTGCGCAATTGGGAGAGCCTGCGCGCAATGACATGGTGCACTCAATTGAAGGGGATTGCGCGCAATGACTAGGGTGCACACAATTAAAGGGGATCATGTGCAATTGGCTGGCCTGCGTGCAAGTGGAAGGGATTTCACACAAGGGGAGGAACTCAAGGGTATTGAGATTCAGTCTTAAACCAAGGGGATCTTGCGCGAAGGTGGACCTCGGGGTGACTTGGCGCGAAAATAACCATACCTGAAAGCCATCTTTGCGCGCGCAGAAGGCGAATTTCACGCACGGAAGCTAGATCAGATTCTTTTTTTTCACCCAAATTGGGAGGGGGTCACCTTCTATTTATAGTCATCTGGTGGCATGGAAAACCAGTCGGTGCGAAATAATTGCTCATCGAGGTCGGCTGCACAAAATGCCAACCGCATGGGGTGGGGTGTGAAATATTTCACGCCCCAGCTGAAGAACTCTTGCGAATCCCAGAACATTACACACGGGGCATGATTTTTTCGCGTGCACGAAAATTTCTATGGTCCCACGTGTAAAACCGCTCCAGGTGCGTGCAATTCCACCGCAATCAGGCATCATTTTATGCGCAAACCTAGGATTTTTCGCACCGCATCCAGATTTTTCGTGATGATCACTGATTTTTCATGCCACCCTCTCACATTCCGCTCCAGCTACTCAAACACTTGTCGGAAGAATATTGTCGCAAATCAGGTTGATGAGGGAGAAACTGCTGCTCGGAGGGCTAAAATAGTCGCCAACTCTGAGGTTTATGGCACCAAGAGGATTGTATCTGATAACCATTCCCTTTTCAATATGCTAACCCCCACCCAAAAGGAGTATTCCATGTCCAAAAACCTGCCATTATGGGACTTGGGTATCTTAGAGGAGGTCCCTTTATCGAGTTTTGAAGTTGATACACCGCAGTCATGGGTGACCCGTGAGGATGATCTTCCTCGATACAACATCACCAAAAATGGTCATCCTGCCCGAGAAACCAGGCATATAGAAGTTTATGTCCTGAATCCCAGGACTAGGACCATTGCCGGGAGTGACCCTATTGCGGAGAGTTCCCCGACCCTCTACGCAAGAACCTTCTGTTAGAGCGTCACTGATGAGGCTAAAGGATGGCTGAAAGACTGGGACCTGAGGTCCAGAGGAAACTTCACAAGTGAATGGTCCTGGGCGTACTGGTTTCGTCATACATGTGACCAATTTGGGGCCGATCTATGGCATATTGGCTTGTTTGAGGCCGTCTGGACATCTCAATTTCACTTCTACTGCCAGCACGAGCTCGAGCCAGAGCTGTTCACCTGGTGGTCCCCCAATACCAATACCTTCCATCTTCACCATGGGAAAGTTGGTATTAGTCTTTGGGACATTCACTGCATCAGGGGTATCCCTTTGGAGGGCCACCAATGTGATGAATTCCTTCCGCCAATGAGCACCTGGGGAGATGGATCAAGAGCCTCCATGCTGAAATGGAATTTATTAGAGTTGGCTAAGTAGAGGATGGGGGATAAGGATTTCCTAAAGGACGTCACTTATAAGGACTATTTTATCCGGTACCTGGAAAGGGATATGGCATGTCAAGATGCCAGGGCGAGGGAGAAGGTGTCCAACTATGGCGCAAAGGAGCAAGAGTAGATCATACTGGAGGATCATGGAGGAAGGGGAACTATCAGTCGTGGGGCTACAACATAAATGAGAGCTGGGAAATGAATGTTTGGTACGCCAGATTACTCACCACATTCCTGAGTGGGTGGCTCTTGCTGTTGAGGGATGCAAGGATGGGAGTCAGTCCCGTGACCCTGGTGTTGGCTGGCGTCAAGGCTTCCAAGAAAAGATTCAATCTGGGGGTCCCCGTGCTGGATCGTATGTATGCCATCTTAGGATGCATCTCGATAGTAGGGTCATTAAGGAGGATTTGTGGCCCCTTCCAGATCTTTTATGGCTGGGTTATGGCTCATTGCGGTGGATTTACCTTTCCGAATGTCGTTCTTCCTCCAGGTAATGGCCTATGACCTTCCCTGCTAAACATTGCTAGGGTCACGCCGCTGTCGCTCAATGAGGAGGGAGTAAGGATCAGAATCGGTAATCATGAAAAATTCACTTTCATCCCATTACCTACCCCAACTGGCCAGATGATAGACAATGGGCATGGCACACTGAAGTAGAGGGAGTACTTCTAAAGCAGCAGATGTGGGGTTCTAGTGGCCCGGAGTGATGAGAAGATCTTCTGTGAGCCCTACGTGCCATCCAGGTTCGCCAAGAAGTTTGGGTGCCTCCATTGAATGCCGAAAAAAGTATACAGAGATGTTCAGGAAGAAAGGAATCCATGAGTTCTTTGCCAAATGTGGCTAATGTCCATGACCTATGGCTCCGACGACGTCATCACCTTTCCTCCCACCAGAGTCGATGCTGGCCTCTCAACCAAGTATTCCAAACATTAGGCCATAGCATACCCTGAGGGGCTTTTGTGCAAGAGAGTTCAGCAACTCATGGTTTCCAGTGTGGAACCTGGGTGGTGAGAGATCAGGCAAAGTGCCGTTAGAGGGGGACGACTGGAAGCACGTCGGTCAGTGGGGCCCACATAGACCGGGACCTCAACAGCGAGGACGCCGCATGGCATGGCCACGCCTTCATCGCATATGGGAGGAGGGTCCCACGGAGCGACCAGATAACATCCCGGGAATCAAATAAGATATCTGCTTCAACCTTCTCATGACGCGATCTTCCCGACACTATGGTTGGCCTGGCTAACCTTGCGACAGTCGATGAGTACTGAATCCCTCTGGAAGAAGATAGTGCGAGACATGATCTAGCTTCAATAAGTCGTGCTTGTCCGGATTGTCGATAGAGTGAAATTCCATCGTCGGCATGCTTATCTGACGGTGATGGACATGTATGCACGCCAACGGGGTCGATGTGAGGAGCCGTCTTTCTTGGTGAATGTGATGCTCGGCTAGGAGCATAACCTGAAAAAGATGTCGTTAGATGATTATGACAGTAATGATGAGCCAAAGGATGGTGAGAGAGAAGAGGAGGAGGCATAAGAAGAAGGTGAAGGAGAAGAGGAACCTGAAGGTGAAGGGTATCAAGTGGTGTCCCACCAAGGGAGTCTCTGAGAGAGTGGCGAGATATTCAGCTCTGATGTGGATGTGACTGAGCTACTTGAGGTGTGCTTCAACCCTTATCTACCCCCTCCTTTTATCCACTCCCCCTTTCAATCCTTAATCCACCCTCCTTATCTTACTCAGGAGAATATTGGTTCTGATCAAGAGTCTCCAGTCGAAGGAGGGGGAAGCACCAATGGGACAAGGTGGGGCACCGACACCCATTATTGAACTGACGAGCACTGAGGGATCCCCCGCTATGACAGCTCTTGTAGCGGCCAGAACACTGGAGGCTGGTTCCATGGGTTCCTTTAAGTTCTTTGCTTCGATACTGGTACTTACTGTCAGAGGACTCAAATGATTAGTGTGATCCTTATATGTACATTAATCATAGCATTGGAGGCTCATCGAGCTGTTGAGACAAAACCACCCCCGAGCGAGTCAATGGAAAACATACTGCCATATCCAGGACATGCTTCCCAAACCGAGTCGGCCCCAACAATTGATGAGAAGAGAGGAGTGGACACCAGTGGCACTACTGTAGGGGTTGGGCTGACAGTTGACGAAGGTGCCACCATGGTATAGGCGAGAGAGAAAGGTCACTCGGCCGCTAAGGAGCCCAACCCCTGGGAGAAATATCCAAGGAAGACCTTTCTACTAGCATATTGGCTATTTTTCCTATCTATCAGCCCGCTGATCTCGAGGAAATTGATGATTCGGACTCGGAAGCGGCTGAGGAGAGCTGAATGACGTGACACAAAAGGTGGAAGTGCATCAAATGTTTTCTCAGTCAGTCTCAGACGGAATGGCTGAAGCAGATGGGATCACTCCACACCTGGCTGGATTTCCTGTGCACTGTTGGGGCAGATGCTCAATGCCTTCACTTGACGGTTCGTGACTACATGACCGAGAAGATACATGAGAGCATCCGACGCTCTGACGTCACCCAGTGTTGAGAGTAGTCGAGAATTTCTGAAGGCATAGTAGGAGATCCGACGTCTCAAAGAATAGGTGAAAGAAAAGGAGATATTCATCACAAACTGTTCTGAGCTCGTGGAGCAGTTGAGGGCCCAGCTGGGAGTCACCCAAGAACAACTAGTGGAAGCGAGTCACCGGATGACTGAACTCCAAACTGAACCGGCACGTGCAAGGAATCAGGTCAGCAAATTTCGCTCCACATCCACTGATTAAGAAAGGGTAATCGGGGTCGGGAAGCAGTCCTAGAGGCCACCATCCAAAAGGTAGCATTGTTGGAACGATCCATCCAGGAAGCCGACCCTTAAGGGCCTTGTTTTCTCCGAACCCATAAACTTATTTTTCCTTACTGCTTCTTAATTTGAACTGTATGTATGGAAAAATTTATTTACTTTTCCCCCTGGTTTAACGTGCTCAAACATAATCCCAAAATAAATAGTAATCCATTCCTAAGCTCACGTGGGTCATACCCTATGTGAGAAACAAGGGATGATCGTACTATTACTTTGTTTGATCATGGGAGCATCAACCGAGCTTCGGGCATTTGAGATTAGAATATGTTTTTTCGATGAGAAGAGGGAGGCCCAATAAAAGGAAGAGGACCTCAGACCGATCGATGTATCATCTTCTCAACATGCTCTAGTGCACAAGTGGGGAAATTCCAGGGGCATTGGAATCAGTCCAAACATAGGGGAATGAAAAAGGTGAATCACGTTACCCCAAATTCAGAACACTATGGGAGGGCGTGGCAATAAAGGACAACTATTGATCATGTTCGAAAAAAAAACTTCCTTATTACGTTACCCTTAAATGGGGACAACAAATGAGGGTCGACTGCTGACCATGTTCGCAACACAGGACCAAACTCAAAATATCGTCCATTAGTCTTCTGAAACATTGGCCCAGGACAGCAGGCAGACCATAGGTCGAGCATCCATACTGTTAGGGGGTCCCCTCATACTTGAAATAGGATGAGGGTATGAATAAGGGGTATGAAAAGCGTGGAAGGTGAAGTGATGGTTTGTTCGAAAAAAATCTAACACTCTTGAAATTACACCACTATGGTGGAATCACATTAGGCGGGCACATTAATCTGATCATGGATCATTCCTACTTTTATATTGGACCTCTCTGTTGAAAGAAACGTTTCTTCCCAATGTCATTATGGGGCATCCCGAACTTGTTCATGGAAAATTATATAGTTACGCAACTCCTAGAGGGGTCAGGCCAAGGGACCAACAGTGGGAAAAAAATGTGATTTGCGATTCTCGGGGCTGGACCCGAGATGAAATGTCTGGGCATTCATATATATCCAATAAGGATGGGAATCAAGCCGTATGTAGTTCTTAAAGAAGATCTTATTTTATGGTCTTAGAGCTCAGACTGTGGATAGGTAAGGAATGCAGGGGACACATGGTAAGGTGATTATGAAACCCGATGTGAATGAGGACATAAGTACAGATTACCATGTGTTCCTTGGGGAAGTGTTTAGGTCGAGGGATCGAACACGAAAGGTATGATGGGCCCGTGGGGTAGTTCCCGGGAATTCCTACGTATCTCATGAGAATGAGAATCAATCCATATATAGTTATAAGGGGTATCACGACAAGGTACCAGTGCAAAGGATGAAAGGGGCGGGC
This sequence comes from Viscum album, assembly GCA_963277665.1. Classification (NCBI taxonomy): domain Eukaryota; kingdom Viridiplantae; phylum Streptophyta; class Magnoliopsida; order Santalales; family Viscaceae; genus Viscum; species Viscum album. Next base: position 1,569,666,063 of record OY728148.1, on the reverse strand, counting down.
AGGTCCGGCCCTCGCACCCTAAAGAAGCAGTATTTGATGTATCTTGTTAGTCCTTTAATGGTGAATGAGGGGTTTTTTTTTGTGAAGCGACAAGCCTTGGGTAGAAATTCCCAGCATCGCCACAAGAATCAAGTTGTATACAGGCATTGAAAAATGGTATGGTGGATGACCGATACCCAAGGTGATGTCCCCTATGATGAGGTCATCACAATGTGGTGTCGTTTTTCGTCGTGCGGCTGGGACGATATCACCACAGTTTAGGGTCATGTGATAGTACCAAACAACACAGTTTAAAGTCATATGTCTTGGACATGAAGGAATGCACATGACGCGATAAGGAATACCCGACGTGAATAAGGAAAAGGTCCATATCATCATTGCATGCAATTTCGGGAAAGGAGCCTCAGGCCATGAGGCCAGTGAGTGTTATAGGATAAGGGATGGGAGAGGCTAGCTTTCAGTTGATCTTTACCTGGAAACGAGATGTCCGGGTGATCCCACGTATCATACAAGGACGAGGATCAAGTTGCACATAGCTCTTATAGAAGATCTTAGTTTATGGTCTTAGAGCTCGGATCGTGGGAGCCCCGAATGACGTCGGATTGCAGCTTTGTCCCCCTGACGTGCGGAGGTGCACTGAGGAATAGTGCAAAGAGTGTCAAGATTCCACTTGGTCATGATGCGGTGGAACATAATTTGAATCATGTATCCAACATTCGACCACTGAAGGGGCTGGTGTGGCGATGAAGGATTACTACTGACTATGTTCGAAACATAGAATCTTGTCCTGTTAGCCTGAAATGGGGACAAAAAAATGAGCACTGACCGCTGACCATGTTCACAATGTGGGATTTGTATCAATTTGTTGGATGAAACCCTCAGGGGTGTTGGATCGTAATGGTAGGAGAGACCTTAGGCCTAGTATCCTTGCTGTTTTGGGGGTCCCTTTGGGTGTGAAAGATAATAGGGGCCCGAATGAATGGAAAAACAGAGCTTGACAAGTGATGGGAACTTGCCCAAGTTGAATCCGACACTCTAGGTCCTTGACTAGAGTACTCTTGGACACATAGGCGAACCACTGCAAAGGGTCAAAGGGATCAAATTGAGAGCATCCAAGAGATAGCGAATTCCCCAGAGATGGGGGGGGTTGCCAAAAACCAACACGAAAGAGGGTATAGCGCTGTACCACACCTACATTTCCCTCTCATGGAAAGGAATATGCCAAGGGTCCTAGGTGACCGGGAGATCTCTAAGAGATGGGTTTGGACCCGAAATATCAATTTTGGGTGGTCTTACCTATCCCATGTGGATGAGAATCAAGTCACATATGGTTTTTGAAGGTGCAGTTAAACATCATGCTGGACTGTACCGTTTAAAGTCATGCTGGACTAAACAGTTTAAGGTTATGCGGGACTGACGTGCAGTTTAGGGTCATGTAGGACCAAACAGTTTAAGGTCGTGCCAAACCAACAGTTTAAGGTCGTGCTGGACCAACATCCAGTTTAAGGTCATATAGGACCAGATAGTTTAGGGTCATCCCGAACCATAAGGGGCTCATGCAAAGTATTTCTTGAGGAACTTGGCGTTGGTGGTAGGATTTATACTCTCACCATCCATGGTCACCAGGGAGTATTCTATATTAGGGTAAACTTTATGAACAATGAAAGTTCCTTCCCATTTGGGCTCCAACTTGGGTGGTTTTTTACCAGGTATCATCGGTGCCCTGGGGGCCAATACCAAGTCACCTTGCAGAAAAGAGCAGAGGCGAACCTTCTTGTTGAAGGCTCGAGCCATCCTGCTCTGATGCCTTTCCAGATTGTGTAGGGCACGAAGCCTATTCTCATCAAGTTCCTCCAATTCGGCTAGATGAATTTAGGCTACTCTATCCGGAACTTGTTGGTCATAAACCGTTGTGCGTATTGAGGTAAAATGAATCTCGATGGGCAGGACGGCCTCAACTCCGTATACTAGGGAATAAGGGGTCACCTGGGTGGAATTAAGAGTCATCGTCTGATAGGTCTAGAGGGTGTTGGAGAGCTTATCTGGCCAACTCTTCTTGTTCTGACCAACCATTTTATGGAGGATGTTAGAGAGGGTTTTGTTGAATTCCTTGATCTGCCGATTTTCCTGCGCATGGTAGTGGGAGGTATGGTTAGAGTGAATGTTGTACTTGGCGTAAAATTTTTCAGCTCGGATGCTCGGAAGTTGGTGTCGTTATCAGTGAGAATAGGTGTGAGGAACCCCAAACTGATGGATGATATTGGAACTCATGAAGTCAATGATAGAACAGACCATGACTTCCTTGAGTGAAACTACCTTTTCCCACTTGGAAAAGAAATCCGTATTGGTCAGAATGAACCATCATTGACGTGCCATCGCCGGTGGATATGTTCCTATGACATCTAATCCCTAGACTACAAAGGTCCAAGAGTACTTGGTAGTATGTAGAGGCTCTGGTGGCCGATTCACAATGTTAGCAAGAACTTGGCACGCATGACACATCCCGACGAACTCGATTCAGTCATGGATTATGGAGGGCCAAAGATACCCTAATCTCTGGATCTAGTGAGACAGTTTTGGCCCAGCCAGATGGGAACTGCAAGAACCGGCATGAACCTCTTGCATGACCTGTGGAATCTCAACCCCTTGAATGCAACGGAGGAGGACACCATCAAAACCGAGCTTGTAGAGGACCTGCTCAAGACTGGGACCACTATGGAGGGTAAACGGTAGCGCACGGCGTCGGATTCACTCACGCTCATCCCAGTATGATGGGAGATTACCGTGTTGGAGATATTCAAGCAAGGGTGTCCTCCAATCGAAAACCATTTCGATCACTACATCCGGACGACCTGGGTGTCTTGACGCAGTGCCGTCGACGGTAAGATGGCTTACCTGTGGGCTATCATCGCCATCCAAGGTAACAGGAGCTATGACTCTCTGATGTGCCATGTGGATAATCAGATCATCCTATTCGGGCTCTGTAAGTGATGCAACTAAGCTGGCCAAAGAGTCTGCTTGACCATTCTATGACCGAGGGACATGGGTAACCTCTGGTCGAGAAGGGAACTGGGCCATTAGCTAGAGAGTGCATTCCAACAATGGTATGAGCTCTGGCTTCCTGACAATATAGTCGTCGTTGACCTGCTTAATTACTTTCTCAGAGTCCCATTTCACATGTAGGTGGGGTAAATCGATCTCAAGGGCCAGCTCGAGGCCAGTAACGAGGGCCTGATACTTTGCATCATTATTGGTGCAGCCTTTCGATAGTAGCAATGAATACGGCAGAACATCTTACACCGGGGTAATAAAAACGACACCCAGGCCCACTCTTTTGAGTTGAGGATCATTGAGCCTCCTACCAGTGGGGCTCTGGGAGGCACCATCAAAATTCATCTGCCAACACGGGATGACATTATCTACTAAGAGGATTGCCTCATTGGAAAAATCCAAGTCCAGGTATTGGTCCACAAGATTTTGATGAGCAACAAGGAAATCAGCCAATGCATATCCCTTCATAGCCTTTTGAGGCATGAAACTAATGTCAAACTGCTGGAGGATTACCGCCCACCACACTAGTCATCCAGTCAACATGGGACGAACTTGGATGTACTTCAATGGGTCTACTTGGGAAACCAGATGTACCTCATGGTGCTGTAGGTAATGTCGCAATTTCTGTACGTCAAACACGAATTCAAGGCAGCACTTCTCGATGAGGGAGTGTCTGGTCTCCGTATCGATGAGCATGCAGCTGAGGTAGTAGAGGTTGTTCTCTGTCCCCTCATTATTCTTCTGGGTGAGAAGGGAACGGAGGGACCATTCCAGGGCGGTGACATAGAGTACTAGTGGCTTCCCAGAGATGGGTTGCATCAAGACCCGATGCTATAGAAGATACTACTTGATTTCCTCAAAGGTGGTCTAACACTCCTCATTCCACTCATAAGCGGTGCCCTTTATCATGAGCCGAGAGAAGGGCTTAGACTTTCCAGCCAAGTTTGCAATGAATCGATGTATGTAGTCTAAGTGACCTTAGAAACCCTGAATCTCCCGAATATTACTCGGGGGATGCATCTGGATGATGGATTTGATCTTCTCCGGGTCTATCTCGTTGCCTCGGTACCTAAAAACAAAGCCAAAGAACTTTCTAAAGGTAACCCTGAAGGTTCAATTTAGTGGGTTCTTCTTTAGGTGGAGGGAACAGAGAACTCTGAACACTGTCTCAAGATCCTTGAGATGGTCCTGGCACTGGTGAGATTTGACCACCAGATCGTCCACATAGCACTCCACCAATTTCCCGAGGATTGTCTTGAATATGCGATGCATGGCCCGCTAATAGGTGGCACCTGCATTCTTTAGGCTGAAGGGAATAACCTGGAAACATAAGGTACCTTGGGGTTCCCTGAAGGCGGCAGACTCTTCATCCTCAAGGGCCATCCGGATTTGATTATATCCAGAGTAACCATCCATGAAGGAGAGGTCTTGGAACCCATCTGTAGCGTCGATCAACAATTTTATCACTGGAAGGGGAAAAGTATCCTACAGACAGTGATTATTGAGGTATCGGAAGTCGATGCAGACTCTGATCTATCTGTTCTTCTTCCCAACCGGCATAATGTTGGCTAGCCACTTGGGGTACTGGACCTCCTTGACGAAGCTGAATTTGATGATCTCGTCAACTTCGTCCTCGACCATGGCACCCTGAGATAGATGCATCTTTCTTGGAGGTTGTTTGAACCCGTGATGAATTTCCAGAAGACCAAGGCGGTGGACGTCTACTTGAGGATCTAGTCTTGACATCTCATCATAACTCTAGGCGAACACATCATGATGCTACTTAAAGAAATCCATGTACCGTTTTTGATCCCCGAAGGGACATGGCGGCACTGATCAATTTAGGCCTTAGGTATGCCTCACTTCCGAGGTTCACCTATAACAAATCATCGACTGTGGTAGATACACATTCTTCAAAGGCGGGGGGAGCGTCCTCTGTATCCTCTTCTTCACTTATGGAGAAATCTTCCATGGGGGGAGTTGCTTCTGAGTTACCAGACCCCGATGGGAGGCTGGTACCAGCTTGAGCGGTAGTAGTTATTGCATCAGGGAACTACGGCGCTGTTGAGACCATTGCAATGAAGGCTGTCAATCCAATCCCATCTGGTCTTCGGCCCAAGGGGCCACACTTGATGATATCAATTCAATAGTGGTGCATCGGCTTGAGCCAGTTAATCTCCGCCCGGAAAAACAGACACGTATGATGTACTGTCGTTTCCATGGGGCGGACATCCCGATATCGTACGGGGGTGGGAGGCTCTGAGATCACCCGAGCTTGGTTTGTGTAGGAGTACGAGTGATTTTCCACCATCGCCTGGACTTGGAAATATTCCTTCCTCTTGTACCAGAAAAAAAGCATTTCCCCATGTCAGGGGTCCTAGCCTCCAATCGATATATAGGGAAGGTGTAGGCGTCATCCAGACCCAACCAGGGGTTAGTTGTGACCGTGGCGGGCTCAAGCTCACTTGGAAAAATCTTCTTATACTTTCTCTTATACTAGTCATCATCCAAATAACGGGCTTCACAAGAGGCGAAATGAGATGAATCACCTTGGAGTATGCCTACTTGACCATTTAGGGAGTACTTGAGGCACTGGTGATAAGACGAGGGGACCACTGCATGCAGGTGGATCCATGGACTACCCATCAATGCATCATATGCGGTGTCCTGGGAGACGACCATAAGCTTGGTGCTAGCAACTAGGCCGCCGAACTGGATCTTCAACTAGATCTTGCTGACCGGGGTCTGCTCTGTCCTGTCGTATCCCTTGATTCTTAAATCAGAGGGATTCAGGTCATCTTTGGATAACCCTAGATTTCGCAGTGTCTGTGTCGGGATATAGTTGATCCCGGAGCCGGTGTCGACGAGACAGTGGTGAAACTCCATGCCATTAAATTGACTAGTGATATACAGCGGGCGGATGTTCCCCTATTTGGGAGAGCCTTCATCCTCTCTAGAGAATGAAATGATGGCCTGACATTCGGCGTTCTCAACTGTTTCAGCATGAAAGGATTCTGCAGCTGCTATCTCCGTCTCAAACTGGAGGGGGCTTCTTAATGCCTCAGTGAGTGCTTCGCGCATATCTAGTGATAGCTGAAGGGATTCTAGGATGGAAAGCCTCGCTGGGATGCTGATGAGGTGCTTGAGAACATCATACTTCTACATCAAGTGGCACATATCTAGTGATAGCTGAAGGGATTCAAGGATGGAAAGCCTCGCTGGGATGCCGATGAGGTGCTTGAGAACATCATACTTCTACATCAAGTGCGAACTTCTACTTGCAGGAAGCCGCTCTGTGACATGAGGCATAGCAGGCCCTTCCGGTCGGACCGGCGACTAACTGGTACTGGGTATATCCCACTGCTCACTAGTTAAAGCCCAGAGAGTCACTGTTGGATGAGGACCAAATGGATGAGATCGGCCTGTAGCAGGGCGAAGCAGATCGCGGCACGACCGAAGTGGTTCTGCCTGATCCCATATCACAAACGGTGGTGGAGGTGGGCCTGTCAACACCGAATGAAGAGGCTGCATATGCTGAGTTCTGTGTTGGGAATGTTGTCCGGTCTTGGTGGCATATACGGCCTGGCTGGAGGTACCAACTGATATTCCCCTACGACCCATATGGATGCAGCTCCGCCGACGTTGGTGTCAGCTGGGGACGTTGGGGAAGTTCTCCTGGCGCTCCCCCTCGTCAGGAGTCATGTAGGGGTTTACTAACTTGACAGTGTTAACCTAAGTGTACCCTTGAATATCACTTGATGAGTCATCCATCACTGGGTAGATTCTGGGATAGATTCCCATCTCTAGGGGCATAAAGTTTTCAAGATTGCGGGACGATGACGACATCTGCAGGATGTGTTGCTTTTTCTTGCGTCGTCGATGCTTGTTCTTCTGGGAAGAGGCTGGCTGGGATGATGATACCGAAGTGGGGGTCGTAGCTTCTGAAGGCTCTAGCTGATTCAGGCATGCCTCAATGATTCCATGGGCATTAGAAATCATCTTGCGAGCCATCCAGTCATTGTACTTCTAGGACCCGCAGTTGGAAACCTGCTGCCACTCACCTTCGCTATCGCTACTACTATCTAGCCCAAAAAAGACACCTTCCACTTGTGCCGGGGTCGGGCCCAAACTGACTATGTTGTCTTCAATCTGGTCTTGCATCCAGTCCTTGAACACGTAGCATTGCCTGAGGGTGTTCCCCAGGATCCGGTGATAAGGGAAGTAGTTGGGGTGATCAATGAGATTCACCTCCTCTGGCATTCTGCACACCGGAAAGCATACAATTACCTACTCTAAGGTGTTGTGGATATAACTAGGGACCTGAGCCTCATTGAATGAGCAGGTCCAATTTCTTCTGTCCGGAAAGGGGGCTCTTGGGGATTGACCCTGATGAGGGACCGGAAGATCCTGCCGATGAGGTGGAACTTGATTATCTCTCCTAGGTGGTGGAGGCGCATTATGTGGAGGTGCCTGCCGATTTTGGAGCGGTCTCTGCTGGTCTGGAAGTTGTGCTTGTGGTGGCGGACCTCTACGGGGGTGTAGAGTTGGCTCTACTAGTAGTAAATCAAGATTCTGGGGGCCTCTCTTTGGGCCACTACGGCGGGCTCGGCTCTGGCAGCCCTCCTCACTGGGATTAGAGGGGGAAACGGTCATGCCTGACTGGCCTGTTGTAGGGCTTCTTTGAGGCACTGGTTCTTATCTGAGAAGTCTCAGAACCATCCGGGGTTGTCCTGACTGATCAGGGAGGGAACCAGCTCCGTCTTGATGTTCCCTAAACACATCTTAAGTAATTGTTCCTGAGTCAGTGGCATGTCAAGGGAGTATGTGATCCCCTTCCACCAGGTGATAAATTTCATGAATCACTCATCAGGACTTTGTTTGAACTTTAATAGGTCTACGATAGTCATCTTTGGGGTGTTAGAGCTAAACTAGTAGAGGAATTTCTGGAGAAGGTCCTCCCATCTAGTCACAGATCTGACGGGGAGATGACTGTACCAGACAAATGCCGACCTCTCTAGTGTCTGAACAAAACAACAGATCTTAGCGGCCTCCTACTACGCTAATGTCCCTAGCATAGGCCCACACATTGAGCTGAAATGGGATAGCTGCTACGGTGGGTCCCCCGTCCAATTAAAGGTGGATAAGGTGGGGTTTTTGAATCCTGAAGGTTTCGGCATATCATCCACCCATGCCCAGTATGGCATTCCATCTGGTGGGATTGCCACCTGTCGCGTTTCCAATGCCTCTAGGTGGGAGATAAGTGACACCATTAGATCATATGGATGGGGTTCCCTATCTTGCTGGGGGTCCTTAACTATGAGCGCGTTGCCGGGTTGTTCAATGCAGTAGACAGGCTCAACGTCTCGTGGAGCGGCTGGTTGACCGACCCTTGGGGTGGCCGGGGGAGACCGAGCGAGGTTTCTTGTATTGTAGCGCCACTCAGGAGGGTTTGTTGAGACATTCTATGCCCTATTTCCGTGAGCTCTAGCTTTCGTCCTGTCCATGGGAGCGGCATGATCAGGGTTGCCTAGGGGAAGCTCGCGGAGGAATAGTTGTTCCTACCCCTGCTGCCCTGGCCCAGGATCACCATAGTCGGGTCATCGATCTGCAGCGTGTTCAGCCAGAAGTTCATCGACCAACTTCTTCTGCTCAGCAAGTTGTTGGTGCAATGTGGCCTTCTCATGGTCTTCCTCCTTTTTCCGCACTGAAGCGGATGATTCAGAGTTCTTGAAAGCTCCGATGTGCTCTTTGCCCTTACCGAAATTCTGGCTAAGTACCAATGCCTTGGTGGGTGCAGGGAGATATAAGAGGTTCTGCTGCTGACGAGTAATCCTCCCTGATGGGTCCAGTAGTGGTCGCATGTCCTCTGGGAGGAGGTTCCCACTAAGAAGTTCCAACTCATTTTACCCTCCCGACAGAGCGGTCATGTCGACCACAACTCTTCTTGGGGGCATGACTTCAATTTCACCTAGCGAGTCAGGCTACCTGCGAATAGCAACGAAGAGGAGGGAAACATATTACCCCCAGCCACAGACTTTCATGTGGGGGGTAGCCTTTTTAATACCCCTGTAGAGTACTTGGAAACTCTGAATGCATTACTATTGGAGGGCCCTGTGGTGACCAGGTGACTCGGGGTGCTGGACCGCGGGGAGTGTGGCCAGGTCAACCAGACGACACTATTCACCAATGTATTCAAGGTTCACATGGATCCTAGTATAGGACACTCGCTGGTGGTGAAAATAGAAGTGAGTTGCCCAGAGGTTCTGGAAGAAACATTCAAACTCCTCCAGGGTGAGAGATTCCGGCATACAAAAATTTGGTCCTTCTACCGGCCAAAACTTATCAGGGAACTTGTCCTCTGTAAGGATGTCCTAGAAGCTCCTTGGATCAGATTCATGGTCTAGCCCTTAATTTCCCCACTCGTCAACTGGGGTGGCTGAGGAACTGGCAGTGGTACTAAAGTAGACTGCTGGGACGGCGGGCTAGCCGGTGGAGAGTAAAGAAAGCGGGCAGACTGGCCGTCGATTCTCGGGCTACCCTCTGAAGTTCGTAGATACCTGGCCGCTATGTCAAAATAGGATGGACCAACAACCAAATCTCTTGACACAACATCAGTTCCTGCTGACGGTGAGCTATGTCACGGCTCTTCCGCTATTGACTCCTAAAATAGCTCTCTTTGGTCCCTATCTGAGGTAGAGGGCGCTTATGAAGATAACAGTGGTGACTACCTGGTCGGTCCCTGAGGACATGCCAAGTTCTCATCCTCCTAGATATACCTTCGGAGGGAGACATAGATCCTATGGACATCACATTCCAAGAGTATGAGGCGGATGTGCCTCATTCTTACCCCAGCCTTCGTCTCGGAGGATTGAGGGGAGGGATCCAGCACCGAGTCGTACTCTGCCTCGGAGTTCGAGAAGCGGACTGGTCTAATTATTGTCCAGCCCTCCCCATAATTCCTCTTGCGGCGGTGATGACCCACCTTCCTACACCTGGGTGGACCCTCAGGATATGGCTGATCTTCGACATAGGGTCCTCCGGCCGCATTGGTACTGGGGCGGAGAGGGTATCCTCCTGAGAAAGATGGGGTGAGAAGAGAACCAGGACCAATGTCGAAAGGGACATAGGGAGGGCCTCCGTGTTGGCAGGTGACTGGACATGCAATGTATCTATACCTGCGGTCTGCAGCAGGGGGAGGGACCCCGTACCCAATGTAGTGAGCATGGGAGAGACCCCCATACAGAGTGTTGATGTCAGGAGGAAGACCCTCGCCTGGGTTGAAGGTGGCAAGGGGCAGACCTCCAAGTTGAGGTTGGAAGCAGGGGGACCTGCACCTTCCGTAGCGGTGGTACGGAGTGGGCCTCTACACTAGGTGGAATTGCCGCAGATTGGTCAGTAGTGGGCATCGCATGTGCCGAAGATTGAGAGAGTCGACCCAGCCTTCCTTTGAGGCCGTTGAGGCCTCGATCCAGGTCAGGCGTATAACTGCCCCTGATCAACATATGCAGGGAGTTGGGGATATGATTCAGCAGTAGCTCAGACCACAATAGTCACTGACGTTGACGCCCCACGGAGGGAATCCTCTTCCACTCGCGCCCGACACTCGCATCGGGTTAGGTGAACCAGAGCTGGTGGTGCAGGCGCATGTCCTACCTTCTCCTTGGCTCGAGGAACCGGCCGATGGCATTGATGCAGCCTGGTGGGGCCCTAACCGGGAGCCCTTGAAGTGGGACTTCTATCGGACCGACCCGGACATCCCCTACCTCATCGGCATAGGGCATGGAGTTTTCAAGGCATTCCAGGGACAAGCTCCCGAAATGATTGAATGTTGTGGTGGGGAGTAGTGGCTCCCTACGCGACGCTCAGGGGTGGCATTGACATCGAGGCGCAACCACCTCAAGATCTATGTGGGTCATATCCCACGTTGGAATGATCCCCTTCTCCTCGTACCTATGTAGAAGGCCATTAATTACCTGTTGCTGGATAATTTCTGATGGGGAGAGGGTGTGTGGGCGCCCAACAATCATGGAAGTTGAGGATATCATGGAAGAGGCAGAACCGCGTGGGGTGGACGCATCGATATTGACTATGCCCCTGCACCGGTGGGCAGGTGGTGATCGGGTACAGGATGCAACAACCTGATTCCTGAAAACAGGGAGATAAACTCATTAATACCGATAGGAAAATAAATTAACAACCAGTTCCCCAACGTCATTCCGTATTCCATGGCTGGTAAGAGGGATCCACGCTGACAATGTCACAAGACGAGATGCTCAACGTCCTGACTTCCCCAACTTCTAGGGAGTTTCACATCTAACTTTTTACTCGCTTGGTGGGACCTGGTGCTGGATAACGGGGTCTGATGACATGCTAATCCACCGATGCCTTGAACATTACTAGTCTCTATATTTACGAGAAGATATTCACGTTTGGTTCACCATTACTGTTTCAAATGATTTCACCAGGGCGCGCGTGGTTGTGCCCAAATTTACCCAAGTTTTATGGTGTAAATGGTCATTGTAGTACGACTTGGGTTATCGATCCTCAGAGACCTAGAAGAAACCTAAGAAACATGCATTCTAAGAAGGTGATTTGATGGGGTTGATTTGGCTATGTAGTGGCCAACTTTGGATTGAATTGATTGGATTATTTGATATTTTAAAGAATTAGGTGAATTCAATTTAAAATCATGAGTTGATCCTTAGGTATCTCATGGGGTGAATTGGATGAATTTCTTTTTAAATTATTTCAATGTCTTAAGTTTGAGCATTTCCTTTAACAAAATACAATCATCTCAAATCACTCACCAATTTAAAGTTTCACTATCCTAGGGCTAATCACCTATACACTTGGAGGATCATATTTACGAGCACTCCAAGGTTGAGGATCGTTTTTAGCACTCGAGATGTGTATCCTTAAAATTGGTGAGTTTAAAGGAGAATGTAAATCATTGAATGAAAATATCAAAAATAGAATTGATTAGGAATTATTAAATTAAGAAATAACATCCAATTCATCCTCTTTCTACTCCCTTAGATCAAACCTTTAGAGGATTATCCCTCAATTTATGCTATTATATCAATGAAAGGGTGTAGTAGACTTATGATGGTATAATAGGAGAAGAAGAAAAATAAATAAAAATCACTCCACCGTTGTGTGAAGAGTTTCACAAAAGATTATGTGAATAACCTCACTCCCTAAGGCAACAATATCAAGATGATATGGAAAATGAAATAAGAAATTAATAAGAAGAATATGATGATCTTTTATTAATTAAATGAAGTTGAACGAAAAACTTACCTGGAGAAATTGACAAAACAATTATAAAATGAAAGAATGACAATTCAAATGAAAGAAAAACTTTGATTCCAAAGAAAATGTGAGATGATAATTCCTTTCACCACAAACTCCTTATATAGGAATTTTAGGAGCCTTAGGTCCACCCCCCAATAATTAATTTACCCCCCAATAATTAATAGAGTCAAAAGGAGGGTGAATAATCAAAAGGAAATTGACGTTTTGAAGTTGACCTGGAAAACTGTCCAGATTCATCCTCCATTTGGATGTTCGAATTTGACATTAAATATGGCCGAATCATTAGTGGTTGTAGAAGACAAATATCTTCTTCCATGTTTCCTCTATCAGCTGTCAAAATTCAGGTCATTTGGTGCATCTTTTTGAAAGTTATTCCCGAAATGGTGAGAATAATTAATCGGCGTTCATATCCGTCCCACCACTTAAATGTAAACTTTGTATCCATATATATCCATGAAAACTTCGGAATTATCTATGGAAACTATTTAATAAAATTATCCTCATATTTTTATCTTTCTACTGTAAAAATTTGAGCTTCATTGGGCTTGGTTTGTGGGCCCCACATTTGTTTGATGGGCCTTAGGTCCATTATGCTTTCTCCAGCAAATTTCTACATTCAGGTGAAAAAAAATTCATCTTCCCTTGAGATTCATCCATCAGACCCAAAAGATAAAATGTTCCAAACAAAGTGATAAATCATATCAAAAAATATAAAATTCATAAAATTAATATAATGTTGTCCACAAACAGATGAATGATTGGGCCCAAATTTTCATTTTAAACATGAATTGCATTTAAGATGAGAAATGAAGTTCTATTTATATAATGCACTAAAAACAACATTTATGGACTTTGGAACAATGAATATAAAGATATTAACAATGAATATTAGCCACTTTTAGTGACTAATCACACCCCCCAACTTGAGTTTTACCAGTCCCGAGCAAAATATATTACAAATATGAAATTCAAATCCCCTTTTCCAAAAACATTTTAATACACATTGCTCACCCAAAGACCTCATACCAAAAAAATTATGAAACCCATCAAAATCATTTAAAACAAGATCGGTCCATAACCATATCCCAATCCCAAGACCATTCCTTTTTTAAAATTCATCGCCACATTTCATCCAATTTCAATTAAACATGATAAAGTGTTTTGCATCACAAAAAGACATGGGGCCCATTTTATTGTTCAAGGGGAAAAATGGAAGCGCTAGGTGGGAATCAAATTAAATCTTAATATGAGTATCCTTTTTTTATTTTTTTTAACCACAATAGATATGAAAAGACTAAATCTGAGCAAGAAAACTATGGAGTCGTGATCCCAAAGTGCCAGACGCCACACATATTGTCAATTACATGCTCTAAAATAGAGATATAAAGCTTAACTCTGGGAAAGACAACTATGGAGTCACGATCTCCAAGTGTCGGATGCCACACATTTGGACAAAAAATTTATCTATGTGGTCATTATTATTTTTGGGTAAGACAACTATGGAGTCACGATCCCCAAGGGTCAGATTCCACACATTTGGACAAAACATTGCTCTATGTGGTCATAATTTTTTTTTCAAATTTTTTTGTTTGTTTTTTGTTTGTTTGTTTTGGATAGTCAAATTAAACTAAAAGTGACCCCAGAACCCTATTCTATAATGAAAGGGACCCACAAACTCAAATTTACACCCATGATCCAGTAGACGTGCATTGTGACATTTTTATTAAGAGGATGAAAATATAAACTTTGAAAAATCACATCAGACAACTGCACTTTCCAAAAACTATGCTCATGAACTTAAACTTGCATTAAAATCATAATCAAGGCATGAAATTTTTTTTGATATCCAATTTTAGAGTTTTCAATGTGTGTTTTCATGTTCAAGGTTAATGGACTTTTTCATTCAATGATTGTTCTTAAAAAAAATCATTTTTTTTATTTCATATCCCCCAAAATTAGAATAACACTGTCCCCAGTGTTTAAAGAAAAGAAAATTTAGAAGGGGGATAGGAGAGGAGTTCAAAGAGGAAATTGAAAATGATAGACATTGAACAAATTCACCTGGTTTTTGAAGTTGAAGTTCATGATGCTCCATATTACTCCTTTAATCTCTTAGGGAATGTAGGCACCTCCAAAAATTGTCCCTGAACTATACAAAGAAGAAAAAACCAGACAAAACAAACAACACCATGATTTATTTAATACCAAGTATCATCATTTTTATGGTTTTCTTTGTTTTTTATTTTTTTTATTTTAAAAATCAAACTGATGATACATTGTCTTCTTAATATTTTCTAGGTAAGGTATTACTCAGGGATCACACCACGTGAGACAGATGAATATTGTTCTCCCCTTTCATACCCATCCATACTCATAAAAAAAGAACAGGTCAACAGTCTATGGTAATTTTTTTTAAATGAAAAATAAAAAAAGATTATTCACTTTATTAGAAACATGAAAAACCATGGGTTTCCTCCCATGCATGCTTAATTTAAAGTCTTTATCTTGACATAGAACCCCCAACTTATCCAATTCAAACTTTAAAAATTTTTAGGACCTCATTTTAGAATTTGTGCCACTTGAAATACCAAGTTCAACAATGAGTGTGAAAGTCCAAGGAATTTTGGTAATGGTTAATTGAGTTTCATCTAGAGTCCTTCCTAAGATTTCTAGGGTGATTCCACTTTTTTAAGATTCTTGATGAAAATGGATGATAATTGAATGGTCTAGGTTATCATAAATGGAGGGATTCTTGAGTTGGTAAGGAAGTATCATATCATTGAGTTCAGTTTGATTGAATTTTATTAAAGAATAATGAAATTTTGAATAAAAAATTGTTTCTTCTTCAAAAACATTTGAAAGAATTGGTTCCTTTTGAAAAGATGATTCATCCCCAAAATTTTCTATTTGAATTTCATGAGTGGGTATAGACTCAATATTCGTTATATCTCTCAATGTTTCAATGATCGGTGATTCTAAAAAATTGTTATTGGAGCAATATTCTGAACACTCAATCCATGAAGACAAATTTTCCCCTTGTGAATCCAAAAAAATTAATTTCCTCCAGATTTAAAGACCCTTTAACATTTAATTCATCTTCTTTAGTTATACAATATCCAAATGTTAGTTCCTTTTTAAATTCATGAGTGGTTTCTGGGATAAAATATTCTTCTATCGGTGATGAGGGAAGAATATCCTGAGTGGGAATGGGTTTCTCAAAAGTCTTAATGCTTTGTATTTCTAATCTCAGTGATGAAACTTCTGAATTAATTTTAACCATTTTTTCATACAAATTTTCAAGAATTTTTTCAGGATTAGGGTTGATAGATGTTTGTACATCATGTACTTCCTCATTATTCATCTTTTCAATCATTCTTGATAGGTATGGAAATTGATCTTTTAAACATTCATCATTACAAATATCGTTCATGTTATTGGGTGTGGGGTATTCATTCAAAGGTTGATCAAAGTAATTAAAAAAAGTTGGTGATTCCCAATTTGGATTTTATAATTGATTCCATCCTGAGTTTTTGAATGGATATTGTTGATTATACTTTATTAGATTCATTTGGAAATTTGGAATTGTGATTTTCGGGAGTCAAAAAAAATAGAAAGGGGAAAATAGAAGAGAAATGGAGATGAGAATTGTGAAATGATGAATAATAGAAAGATGTTATAAGGTGACTTACTTGGTCCCTGGCAACGGTGCCAAAATTTGGTTGTGACCAAATTTAACCAAGTTTTATGGTGTAAACGGTCATTGTAGTACGACGTGGGTTATCGATCCTTAGAGACCTAAGAAAAAACCTAAGAAACATACATTCTAAGAAGGTTATTTGATGGTGTTGATTAGGATATGCAGTGGCCAACTTTGGATTGAATTTATTGGATTATTTTATATTTTAATGACTTAAGTGCATTCAATTTAAAATCATGAGTTGATCCTTGGGTATCGCATGATGTGAATTGGATGAATTTCTTTTCAAATTATTTCAATGTCTTAAGTTTGAGCATTTCCTTTAACAAAATACAATCATCTCAAATCACTCACTAATTTAGAGTTTCACTATCCTAAGGCTAATCAACTATACACTTGGAGGATCATATTTATGAGCACTCCAAGTTTGAGGATCGTTTTTAGCACTCGGGATGTGTATCATTAAAATTGGTGAGTGTAAAGGAGAATGTAAATCATTGAATGAAAATATCAAAAATAAAATTGATTAGGAATTATTAAATTAAGAAATAACATCCAATTCATCCCCTTTATACTCCCTTTGATAAAACCTTTATAGGATTAGTCCTCCATTTATTCTATTATATCAATGAAAGCAGGTAGTAGACTTATGATGGTAGAATTGGAGAAGAAGAAAAATAAATAAAAATCACTCCACCGTTGTGTGAAGAGTTTCACAAAAGTTTATGTGAATAACCTCACTCTCTAAGGCAACGGTATAAAAATAATATGGAAAATGAAATAATAAATTAAGAATAAGAATATGATGATATTTTATTAATTAAATGAAGGTGAACTAAAAACTTACATCGAGAAATTTACCAAACGATTACAAAATGAAACCATGACAATACAAATGAAAGAAAAACTTCGATTCCAAAGAAAATATGAGATGATAATTCCCTTCACCACCAACTCCTTATATAGGAATTTTAGGAGCCTTAGATACACCCCCCAATATTTAATTTACCCCTCAACAATTAAGAGCGTCAAAAGGAGGGTGAAGAACTAAAAGGAAATTGACGTTTTGAAGTTGAACCGGAAAACTGTCTAGATTCATCCTCCATTTGTACGTGCAAATTTGACATTAAATATGGCTGAATCATCAGAGGTCGTAGAAGACAAATATCGTCTTCCATGTGTCCTATATCAGATGTAAAAATTTAAGGTCCTTTGGTACATCAGTTTGAAAGTTATTCCCGAAATGGTGAGAAGACTTAATGGGCGTTCATATCAGTCTCACTACTTAAATGTAAACTTCGGATCCATATATCTCCATGAAAAATTCAGAATTAGCTCTGGCCACTGGTTAATAAAATGATCATCATATTTTTATATTTCTACTGTAAAAATATAAGTTTAATTGGGCTTGGTGTGTGAGCCCCACATTTGTTTGATGGGCCTTAGGCCCATTATTCTTTCTCCAGAAAAGTTCTGCATTTAGGTGCAAAAATTTCCATCTTCCCTTGAGATTCATCCATCGGACCCAAAAGATAAAATGTTCCAAACAAAGTGGTCAATCATATCACAAAATATAAAATTCATAAAATGAATATAATGTTGCCCACAAACAGATGAATGATTGGACCCAAATTTTCATTTTAAACATAAATTGCATTTAAGATGAGAAATGAAGTTCTATTTATATAATGCACTAAAAACAACATTTATGGACTTTGGAACAATGAATATAAAGATATTAAAAATGAATATTAGCCACTTTTAGTGACTAATCAGCGTGCATCTGTCAGGTGAAGGATGCACAGTTGTTTCCCCACATTCTTGCTTTCCAAAGGTGGGCAGCATTCGCTCCTTATTCAGGGATGTCTGCTACTTGATCGAAATGAGATGATGGGATGCTGGTTCTTTCTTCCATGGATTCCTCATCAAATCTTGTCACCTAGTCTGGGTCTCTCTCATATATTTAAGATGTTGTTTGTGAAACTCTTCCCGGTGCCATATCTTCATGGACACCAGTTATTCACACTGCTTCTGTCAGGACGTTACAAGGGGTTCGGTCAGGGCAGCAACCTTCGGTTGGAGGAGTAGTGACGTTGGGAATCACTGGCGTGTCTGGAGACTTGGGGATTGACATTTCTGTCTTATGTCCCTTATTATAGGGATTCTTAGGGGCATAGAAGCCCAAGTAATCCTACATCAAATGCGGGGAATCATTTTCCATTGGCATGTATATGAGGTTTTCCTCAGCTTCCCATGTTTAACATAGGGTATTCCGTGAGTTTAAAGTCTAGTGGAGATGGGTCAGACTGATTAGAACACTGATTAGAGTGGATCTGATGGAGGAACCCCCTAGAGGTAACACCGATACTGGTGCCAACACGTAGGTGGCTTCCCAAATTTGGTTTGATGGAATGGGGAGTAGGGGTGGCATGATCCCACTAGGATGTCGCGGCCCGGGTAAGAATTAGGATGGATGATTGAGAGTTTGAATGGAGTGGAGGGGGAATGAGATGGGACCATCGTGAATGTGACGGTATTCTTGGACTTGAGCCCCGAAGAGACTCCCTATGTATCCCCGTGGCAGGGAATCAATGTCTGCATAGTTTAGTGGTACGATGGTTGGGGATTACACTCTGAGGCGGCCTAAGGTGTTGGGGCTTGAACCTTGTGGAGGCTTCCTACGTACCATGCCTTTACATGGATCAAAGTCCCCATAGTTCAGGATGGAAAATATAGTTTAATGTCATGCAGGATGGGGGCATTTGGAGCTTATGCTCTGATGCGGCCCATGGTGTTAGGGCTTGAACCTCGTGGAGGCTTCCTACATACCATGCCTTGACATGGATCAAATTCCCCATAGTTCGGGTATGGATTGGGGCATACACTCCGAGGTGGCCCAAGGTGTTGGGGCTTGAACCTCATCGAGGCTTCCTAGGTACCTTGCATTGACATTGATCAAAGTCCCCTTAGTTCAGGTATGGATTCAGTCTTACACTCTGAGGTGGCCCAAGGTGTTGGGGCTTAAACCTTGTGGAGACTTCCTATGTACCATGCCTTTACACAGATCAAAGTCCCCATAGTTTGGGTATGTATTGGGGCTTACACTCTGAGGCGACCTAAGGTGTTGGGGCTTGAACCTCATTGAGGCTTCCTACGTACCATGCCTTGACATGGATCAAAGTCCCTGTATTTTCGGTATGGATTGGGGCTTACACTCTGAGGTGACCCAAGGTGTTGGGGCTTGAGCCTCGTGGAGGCTTCCTACGTACCATGCTTTGACATGGATCAATGTCCCCGTAGTTCAGGTATGTATTGCGGCTTACACTCTGAGTCGGCCCAAGGTGTTGGGGATTGAAACTCATGGAGGCTTCCTACGTACTATGCCTTGAAATGGATCAATGTTCCCATAGTTCGGGCATGGATTGGGGCTTATGCTTTGAGGCGGCCCAAGGTGTTGGTCATGGTCGGTGCTTGCTCTAAGCTCATGTGAGTCGTACTCAGTGTGAGAAACAAGAAATAGCAGAGACCTAACGATCACATTGTGAAAAATGCATCTGTGAGAAAGGGGGTGGGGCTTATGCATAGAGCGGCCCAAAGAGGAAATAAGGGCTTATGCATGGTTAGTAGCCCAAGAAGTGGTTGGGACTTACTCCAGGATGGAGGCCCTAGGCGACAAAGCGTAACGGGAGAGAGACTTACGGATGAATAAAGGAGAAGAACCTTTCCCTACCACACCCATCTCTGGCCCTGGGGACCAAAGATGAAAGGAGGATCATGGATGTTTCCTCTTAAAAGAAAATCTAGGGGTTTACGCCGAGATTTCCACCCTTTCCCCACAGACAAATGCCACTCTGATAAGGAGGATATCATCCTCTGTGAGGAGTGATCCCATCCCCGTGGAGAAGAGTGGGCGTGGAGAATGTCCAAGGAGGGGGACCCAGTGTGTGAGGCACATGGCCAGGTAATAGTTTAATGTCATGTGCTGAGGATGATGGTGCTTGGCAGTTTAACATCTTGCAGCTTGGACAAGGTGGGTTCACTCCGCACCCCTAAGAGTTACATAACCAGTACCCTCTGCTCCTTGGTGGAAAGAGGGGACATGAAAAGCCATAACGAGGGGGTGTCATGGAGTGAACCATCGAGGGGTCCACGTTAGTGTGGCTATTCAAGGAAGCAATTTCCATTAGCATGCCTATGCGAAGAATCATGAGATAAAGTAACGCAATGGGTGGTATCGTCCATGGGACTTTGAAGTTACTTCGTACGAGTCTAGAAGGTTGTACGGGAAAATGGTGTATGATGTGGATGCCCGAGGGATGAGAGACACCCACGAATGGAATCCATAAGAAGGTAATTGGACACTCGTGCAGAGGTACGCCTAGGGAGCACCGAGATGAGGGGTCCCGGGTGATTGCGCGCAGTCTTTGAGGTTTGCATGCGAAATTAGTAGCCTTGCGTGAAAAAAACCAGGTTTGTGAAAAATCATTGATGATGACGTGTAAATGGGAACTGAGGCATTGTAAGAAAATAGAAGGGATTGCACACAAGGAGTGAAAATTGCGAACAATTGGGAGAGCCTGCGTGCAATGACCGAGGTGCGCGCAATTGAAGGGGATTGCGCGCAAAGACTAGGATGCACACAATTGAAGGGGATCGCATGCAATTGGCCAGCCTACGCGCAAGTGGAAGGGATTTTATGCAAGGGGAGGACCCCGAGGGGATTGGAATTCAGTCATAAACCAAGGGGATCTCATGTGAAGGCTGACCCCGGGGTGACTTGGTGCAAAAAGAGCAGTACCTAAAATCAATATTTGTGCATGCAGAAGGCGAATTTCACGCATGAGAACCTGTTCAGATTATTTTTTCCACCTGAAGTAGGAGGGGGTTTCCGTCTATTTATAGGCATCCGGTGGTGCGAAAAACCGGTCAACATGAAATAATTGCGCGCTGAGGTCAGCGGCGCGAAATGACAACCACGTGGGGTGGGGCATGAAATTTTTCGCGCCCCAGCCAAATAACTCTCGCGAATCAGGAAACATTTCACATGGGGCAGGATTTTTTCGTGAAATTGGGAATTTATTTCGTGTGACTCCTCTGGGCCCCCCTGACTAGGTCGTCAGATCCGAATATGACTTCGATTTGTCATTTTGAATCCTTCTTCCGCCCTTGGGCGTTTTTCAGCGTCTAAAACTTTGTATCTAGAAATCCAAATGCATTACAAATGTCTTTCCTCAACCCTATCTAGGATATTTAAATCCTTAAGGAAACCCATTCCTATCCTTTGATCATTTCCCAGACCTACATCTCCAATATTTAAACCACCATAGTTCCAACTATAGGTTCTCAACGCAGTGGAAGCATAGGTTGGACGTGTACCAATGTTTTCAAACTTCCATAATCGATGATTAATCTGGGATCAATATGAAGATGAATGCTAGTATCCAAATAATTTAATCAAAAATAAAAGACAAAGGAGAGAAACCAGAACCGAGAAGAGAGGATCAACATATTTTTTTTATAATTAATTTAAATAAATTATAGTATTACCTCTTAGGTGATTATTTCATCATTGATTCATCTGACCTTGGGTCTAAGGTGTTGCTTATTTGTGATGTAGAATACAAGGATATGAATCCTCTTACAATTATCCATAGGTGCTTCACGTATCTCTGGATATTGCCGAAGGACTCTCTGGGTGCTAGTGCAGAAGATCCTTGGGCTTACGATATCCACCTTTGATCGCCTTGAGAATCATTTCCAAAGTGTTCTCCTTGATCCAATGGAGGAGGATATCTCTCATTATTAAGAGAATTATTAGAGAGGGAAGAGTTATCTAGGATCAAAATCTTTTCTCAAAGGATGTTTTGCACACAATGATTGGTTAGCCGATGGAATGACCGCTTTGATTATATAGAGAATAATAACATAATGGGGAATTTAATTCACTCAGTAATAATAAATAATTAGTAAAGGTTCCATTACTTAATTTATTATTCCATATAAAAACCTCATGTCAAATAATAATAGAAATTCTATTATATCTAGGACACTTTATTAACGAATTTGATTCACCATGTAATAATGAATAATTAGCACAGGTGCTGTTACTTAATTTATTATTTCATGTGAAAACCCAATTTCAAATAATAATAACAATTATATTATTTTCATGACATGCTATTAACTTTTATGTTATATTTAAATATTATTTAACAAAATAATATTGAATATTATTTCTCACCAAACCCATATATTGGTTTTTCAATCCTTCTCAACATTTACTAGGCCTTGAATAATGACTATTTGTTTATTAAATTAATATAACTGCATTATTTACTAATAAATAAATATTCCATTCACAATATTTTATCTTGAATAAACAATGAAGGAATAAATTTAGTCAGGCATACTTGAAAAATTATAAAACCACTATCAGGAATAATATTTATTCAACTTGTTAAATAAATAAATTATTTAATTGAGATATTGGCTACACTTAGTGTGTGACCCCCTAGGCATCTTTCTCATTGGCATTAGGCAGTCTTTCCAAAAGTCCAACATTACTATCTATTAATGGGTCAAGGAACCCAAGAAAATGAATCTAATTTCATAATTAAATGTCACCTCATATGAATGCTTACCATGTAATATAATCCCTTTGTCCCGATATCTCCAATCAAGTGGGTTTCATGCATGTTCCGTCAACCCATGTGCCCTATTTCTCATTCTTTGACATCCCAGAATCGAACATTGCTAGAGAAAACCACTTTGATAAATTTAGTTAGGATATATCATCACTATCAAAGGGCCTAATATATCTACTTCCGTAGAAGTGAAAAATACTTTTTTCGCCTTATTCAGTAATACGATATTACTCGTGACACAACCAACATATCCTACCTCACCGTGAACATCTATCATCACAGTTTTCATCAATAAATCTAAGTGCATGAGTCATGATACCCATTAATAATGATCTTAAAGTATAAGGTCCGATACACACATCCATAGATAGGAATATCCAATGACATTTATAAATGTGTATTTTATAATGGCGGGTCATGTTCTTGTAATATCCTACTAGATATTACCAAGGGCACACACCATGAGAAGGTGACTCAATGTTTCATTAGACCTATCCATTAATAGATTATATCATTTTTGTCCCTTAAAATTATATCATCCATCCATAGAACATATATTCAAGAATAGTGTCATGACACTTCTAAGTTCTCATTATAGTAGGGATCTGATATGACCTTTTAGTGTGATAGATATTCTTAGGACATTATGATATACTATATCATGTATAAGAACAATCATGATGGGATAAAATGTTTAAAAATATTCATCTAATGAATACAGGTTTATCATAAAGTACAAAGAAGTTTCTTTTTAGGGAACCAACTCCAACAGACTCCCACTTTCATTAGAGCCAACTACTAATAACCTTCAATATTCTAGATATCATATGATATTCATGATTTTTATGAGATAGAAATTTAGTCAAGGGGTCCTCCAATTTCTCTTTCATGGAAATTGTGCTCACTGCAACATCACCCCTTTGATAAAAATCCATCAAGAGGTGATACTTTTAGAGTATGTGCTTTGTCCATTGATATGACCTTGTCTCTTTCCCAAGAGCCACCACTACAATATTAACACAATACAATGTGATGAGATATTTACTATTAGGAACCACATCGATCTCTGAGAAAAAGTTTCAAATCCACAAGGCTTCGTTGGAAGCATCCGAAGCCGCTATATATTTAGACTTCGCTGCTGAACAAGTGAAAACTAGCTTCTTTGAACTTTTACAGCTCACAGATCCTCCGTTGAGATAGAAAACATATCCTAATTTAGACTTTAGTTGATTCTGATTTATATGATAACTAGCATCAACATACCCTCTTATGATAATCTCCTCATCTCCTCTATACAATACGAACATATCCTTATTTCTTCTCAGATACTTAAGGATAGACTTGAAATTAGTCCAATGCGATTATCCTAGATCTACTTGATATATTCCTACTATGATCAATGCATAGAAAACATCAAGTCTAGTATATAACATGGAATACATTATGGATCCAATTGCTGAAGCGTATGGAATATTACTCATCCAATCTTTCTCATGTTATGTGTGGGGACGCATTTTCATAGAAATATGTATACCATGTGACACTAGAACCAATCCCCTCTTGGATTTTCCATACTAAATATCATTAGTATCTAGTTAATGTATGTAATTTGACTTAGTCCAAGAAGTCTCTTGGATCTATCACAAATGATTTTGATACCTATAATGTAGGATGCTTCGCCTAAGTCCTTCATTGGGAAGCACTTTTTAAACTAGTCCTTGACTGACTACAAGACTGGTATGTTGTTTTATAAAAGCAATATGTCATCAACATAAACTACAAGGATAAAAACTTCATTACCGATAAACCACTTGTAAAAACATGGCTCACATTCATTCCTAATGAAACCAAATTCTCTTATGGGTTCATAGAATCAAATGTTCCATAACCTGGATGCTTTCTTTAATCCATAAATGGTTCTCTGTAACTTTAATAACCTTTTATCATTACATGGTGTCACAAAACCTTTTGGTTGTGTTATATAGGAATCTTCCTGAAGGTTCCCATTAAGGAATGCAGTTTTGACATCAATATGCCAAATCTCATAGTCATCAAAAGATTCTATGTAAAGTATGATTCCTATGGATTTAAACAAGGAAACAGGTGAAAAGGTTTCATCATAGAAATTTCCTTGACGTTGTTTAATACCCTTGGACATTATCCTTACTTTATAGTTATTCAGTTGACCTTCCATGTTTAGTTTCTTCTTGAATACCCATTTACACTGAACAAGATTTTCATCAACTGGCACTTCGGCCAGAACCCAGAATTGGTTTCGATACATGGAATCCATCTAAAAAATCATATTTGATATTCATCATGAAGCCTCTAAGATTTATGCTACTTCCTTGTATGATATAGGGTCATCATATTCCAACAATAATGAGTCACTATCCTCGGTGGAAAGGAAACCATATCTCTCTTGTTCTCTTACCTCTCTTGTACTCCTATGAAATACTTGTGTTTTAGGAACTACCTCTTCCACATGACCTATAGAACTTTTTCTTATACCAACTCATGTGTATTTTGGTAATAAACTTAATTGAATTCAATCTTGATCCCACTATCCTTTTTGAAGATTTGCTTCCTCTCAATAAAGACAGACTGTCTGGAAATAATAAGTTTCAGGTCTGAGGGGGTTTATAGGTAGTATCCCTTTATTTCTAATAAAGTATGATTCCTCATTTCACTAACACCATTCCACTGTAGTGTATAAGGTGGAGTGATTTGAGATAGAATCCCAGAATCTTATAAAAGTTCAATGATCTATTGGTTATGATATTCTACACCTCGATCCGATCGAAGCTTCAGTATTTTCTTGCCATACTGATTCTATATTTCATTATGGAACAACTTGAATTTCTCAAAGGACTCGTACTTATACCTCATTATGTAGACATAGCCATATCTACTGAAGTCATCAATAAATGTAATTAAGTAAGATTACCCACCTCTATCTTCTACTGGAAATGGTCCACACACATCAGTGTGTACCAATTCAAGAAGCTCTGTGGCCCTTTCACCCTATCCACTGAATGGTGGTTTTATCATTTACCTTATAAACATTTTGGAATCTATCAAGTAGTTTTATCTTGGAAGATTCAAAATAACCATCTTGATAGAGATTTTTTAGGCGCTTCTTGTTTACATGACCATGGTGGTGATGCCAAAAATGGGTGTTGTATGAGTCATGTGAACTTGGTTCATTATCAATTTCCAACACTTGTTTCTCATAATTTAATACTTACAAACATTTATTTAAATTTAACATACCAGAACATATGTTGTCCCTATAAAATTAACAACATTTATTTCTGAACTTGAAAATAAATCCATATGTATCTCAACTCGATATTGAAATTATGTTCTTGGTAATACTAGGTATGTAATAATAGTTATTTAAAACTAAAATCATTCCCATCAGCAATTTAAGGTGGTAGTCACTAATGGAAAGACTATCCAGCCTCGCACCATTGGCAGCTCATATATCCACCTCTCCTTTGAAAATTTTCCAATATCTACTTGGTTCCTACATTTGAATACATATGTGAGCCCCACAAGATTTATCTAATACCCAATGTGTAGAAATGGAAAGATTTAACTTGATAAAGAACACACCTTTGGATTCCACTTTCCTCTGGGTGGATTTTCTCTTCCAGTGGCCTGACTTGCCACACGTAAAGAATACTGCCTTCTTTTCCTTTCCCTACCTCTGGATATTTTTCTTCTTGGTTGGAAGGTTCTAGGAGGTTTTAGATTGTTTATAAATCTTAGGACCCTTTTCCGCATCCTTCCTCTTCCTATTCACCACAGGGACTGTGGGTTTTTAATGCCCCATGTCCTTATCCACATGGATAATCAGGGTAAGAAGATTTTATAGACTCTTCTCATTATTACTTATATTATAATTCAAAATAAAACTAGAGAAGGTCTTAGTAAGCGATGATAGTATGGGATCTGTATGCAACCCATCTGGGAATTTAATACCTAAGATTTACATATACTCAATGTAGCCAATAATACTGAATACATATGGTCCAACTATAAAATAATCTCTAGGATTAGTAGTGAAGAAAGCATTGGAGATCTTATACCTCTCCTTTCTAGGCTTCTCTTGATAGAGATATCGAAGGCGAGACATCATGCTATAAGTATTCATTTCCTCCTGATAGTTCAAGAGATCATTGGTCATGGATGATTGCATGAGGCACTGAACATTTTTAGTGCCATTCAAATGTTTCTCATACATATAGAGTTCCTTATCACTTGCCTCATTTCTAGCCACAACTAGTAAAGTCTCTTATAACACATAAAGTTTCCTATCATGGAGAATGATATCCCAAAGGAGCCTTTGCCACTCCTGGAAATTAGTACCAATGATAAGTTTTTCCTTCTCGATTATGGATCATAATGATATGTTTTATGTCATTTTGGTTGTTGTTTCTACAAATTAAGATGAATAGTGTTTTAGTACTTTGTCTTGATAAATATAAACAAATAAATAAATTAATATCTATTAGTCTCCCACTATTTTGTCAAAACCCAATAACCCTCACCACTGGCTTCAGAATATCCTCTTTCTTGGACATTCTAATGGAAAGGATCCATATTTCCATTCACATTACCCCAACTAGGGTTGGTCAAGAAACTTGAAAAGTTTTAGGTAGGCATTCCAAATTCCAACTTCATTAACTCATAACTTATTGATCTTTTGAGTGGACTCCCCAATCCTGAAATCCATAATTTTGGATTTCCTCAACCTTTTCATCCAGTTACACTAAGTCCTGCTAGGGTAGTCAACCCTTGATTTAAACTAAGTTAATTCAACCCAAAACATAAAATTATAATTCTATGATAATTGAAATCACCCCAACTAGGGATGGTCAAGCACTTTGAAATATGGTTCGATTCTAACCGAAGTATTGGAAGGCTATATTGAATTAATATTTAATTGAGGGATTTTATCTTCTATGTGTAAATGTATACTTATTATCTTTTCACATTCTTGTTAATGTTAAGTGGGATACACTTAAGTGATTAAAAATTTATAGATAATATTTAAACACAATCCATTTTTTACTTTAGTTCCATATTGTATTCTTGTTAGTTTATTAATTATGTGATCACGTTAAGCATCCATAATGAATAAACATACAAATAATAGAAACAAAATAAAGGGTATAGTAATGATCTTTACTATTGGTTAGTTTATATAGCAGTTGATAAACTAACCCTGAACTAGGGGAGAAACACTATGAACTGTTCAAGGTTTGTGTATACAGCTTTCCACCTGTCCACCTTTGTATATCCTTGGATTGGTTTCGCCTGAGCTTCTAACTTGAATCGCCTCCACTAGCTTGGGAGATCCATTTATTACATATGATTTTAACTCACACATTAGTGAGGGGTAAAAGGGGATTTACATAAAAGAAACCATGGGCATGCATTCCCTACATATTAATAAAAAGATGGAACATGTGCCAACAATTTTAATTTATAAATAAATTAAAAGGGAAACAATCACATACAAAGGTATGATCTTTATCACGATCATCCATGTACATGAAAAAAATTACAAATTTATTAAAAATTTCATTCAATTATTTAATCATTCATATTAAGATAAATTATTCTTGAATCTATTAATCAATATATTTAATTAATCAATCCTTTTTATCTTAATTCTTTTCTGAATTTCCTTGAGATTCTCATCCTTAACCTTTTACATAACTTATACCTTGGAAGAAACCCGGTGAATACCCATCCAAAACTACCCAACATGTATTTATAGTTGTATATACTTTATTCTTTGTGATATGTAGCATGCAAACAGAATTATAATTTTAATACAACACATTCAAGATGTGAAGATCTCTGAACATTACACATATGTTAATTAAACACACACACACACACACAAAACACTTATCACATGTTTTGTCTTAGATTTACGCCCACACGAAGGTACTTGTCTCAAGGGTTAGATAATATAATAATAAAATTTTAAATCTGTGTAATCTGGAAATATTACACGACATATAGATCTGACTATACAACGTGTACCCTCCTCACCATCCATCCAAAGTACATGCCTGGAGAAATGGAATGTGATGTGTACATCATAAATATTCAGAGTACACAACATGTAAAGTTGGCCACATTCTGTGTAGACTTAGCGTTACACAGTCACCATCCAGGAAAGCCATGTATGGGATACATGGCTTGACTTTGGCCCAAAGGGACTACACACTATGTACAGTAGTCCAAACGATGTGTAGTCTGGCTGACCGTGCACCAGTCTATCCTGGTCAACATATAGTGTAAGAATTAACTACTATACTTTTCATTAATTCGCATGGCATGAGTAATTGAAGAATTACTCTGGATGCATTTAACAAAAATACATGGTGTGTAGATCTGACTACACTGCATGTATTCTTGTGTTATCTGGATAGAACCTTCGGTGCCTCCTGATGATATCCTTGATTTAATTTTAATCATAAAATTATTCGTTTCTATTAGATCTGTGAGAATTGATAAGGGAGGAATAGATCTAAAAATTCAGATAAAAATAATGATTAAATATGATTCGAAAAAATAAATTATTAAAGTGTAAATCATCAATGAATTATTTAAATAATTATAAACAAAAATATGACCATTCTGATACAACTTGTAGGTTTCAGGCATATTGGAAGAACATGATGGACATGTATCAAAATTTGAAAATTGATATAATCGATGATTAATCAAGGATCACTATGAGGATGAATGCTAGTATCCATTTAATTGTATCAAAGATAAAAGAGAAATGAGAGAACTTGGAACCGAGAAGAAAGGATTGACATATTTTTTTTATAATTAATTTAATTAAATAATATAATTACCTCATAGGTGTTTTTTTCTTCATTGATGTGTTCGACCGTGGGTCCAAGTTGAAGCTTCATTGCATTGTAGAATCCAAGGATAGTAATCCTCTAGTGGTGATCCACATGTGCTCTACGTATATCCAAATATCGTAGGAGGAGTCTTCAGGTGCTAGCATAGAAGATCCTTATGCATGAAATATCCGCCATCAATCACCTTGAGAATCGATTGTAAAGCATTCTCCTTGATCTGTCGGAGGATGATCACTCCCATTCTTAAGAGCATTATTGGAGAGGGAAGAGTTATCTAGGCTCAAGATATTTTCTCAAAGGATGTTGTGCACACAATTATTGGTTAACCGGTGGAATGAGCCCTTGGATTATATTGATAATAATTACATAAAGGGGAATTTAATTTAGTAGGTAATAATAAATAATTAGGACAGTTTCCATTACATAATTTATTATTTTATGTAAAAACCCCATGTCAAATAATAATAGTAATGATATTATTTCCATGGCATGTGCTTAACATATTTAATTAACTAGGTAATAAAAAATAATTAACACAGGTGATGTTACTTAATTTATTATTCCAGGTGAAAACCCCATGTCAAATAATATTAGCAATGATATTATTTCCATGACATGTTCTTAACATAAACATTGTATTTAAATATTATTTAACCATATAATATTTAATATTATTTTTCATCAGACCCATAACTTGGTCGGACAATCCTCCTCAATATTTACCCATCCTTGTATAATGAAAATTTATTTATTAAATAAATATAATTGAATTTTTAGCCGATAAATAAATATTCCATCTGCAATATATTCTCTCGAATAACCAATGATGAAATAAATGCGATCCAGAATACTTGAATAATTATTAAACAAAATAGATAATAATATTTATTCAAATTGTTAAATAAATAAATTATTTAACTGAGATACTGGCGACACTTAGTGTGTGACCCACTTGGAATCTTTCTCATTGGAATTAGTCGGTCCTGACTAAAGTCCAAGATTACTATCTATAAATGAGTCAAGACACCCAATAGAAAGAGGTTTAGGTGTCAATGACATGTCACCTCATACGAATGCTTACCGGGTAATATAATCTCTTGGTCTAGATTTCTCCAATCAAGCAGGTTGCATGCAAGTGCCATCAACCCGTGTGATCGATTTCTCATTCTTCGAGTTCCCAAAATTGGACATTCCTAGAGAACACCATGGCCATGGATTTAGTTAGACAATATCATTTCCATTAAAGGTCCGGATATGTCTACTTCCGTAGAAGTGACAAATCATTTCTCGCATTATTAATTAATACAATATTACTCATGACGTACCCAACATATCCTACCTCACAATGAACATCTGCCATTACAATTTTCTTCCATAGATCTATGTGTTCAAGTCCTGATACCCATTAATAATAATCGTAAAATCTAAGTACCAATACACACATCTGCAGATAGAAACATACAATGAATCTTATGAATGTGGATTTATTACTAGCAAGACTTGTTCTCATAATATCCTCCTTGATATTACCAAGGGCGCACACCCTGAGAAGGTGTCTCAAAGTTTCATGAGTCCCCACCCCTGATAGCCTGTATCAATTGTGTCCCTTAAAATGATATCATATGGAAAAGAACATATATTCAAGAATATTTTCATGGAACTTCTGAGTTCTCATAATAATAGGGATCCACTATGACGTTTTAGTGAAAAAATTATTCTTAAGAAATTATCACATATTATTTCACTCAGAAGAAAAATAATTATGTGATAAAAAGTTTATAAATATTTATTTGATGAATATAAGTTTATCATGAATTACAAAGAAGTTGGTTTTTAAGTCACCAACTCTAACACCAACATCGAGGAATCCAATTCCAATACTGACCCATCAGGATCACTATGGATACATTACATGGAGGGACAATATAGCTGCCTTCAGATAACATCTCATGGTAAGATCCTACCATAAAAAATAAAATACTAAAGTCTAACTATGTATAATTCCACCAGAAAGTTATATGGTAAAATAACATATAAGCTACCATTAACACATTAAATAATATAACCCCCTATCATTAGTGATATCAATCACCCATCGTAACATGCATGTAATTTTAATCCTATATTCCAACCATTATGTATGGAGATTCCTCTTTCCTCTCTTGGATAAGAGTCAAAATGTAAAAATAAAAATATCCAATAAATATGTCATCAGTGAATAAAAATCTATATTGTTATAATGAAAACAAAGAATAATATTATAACTTTAGTAACCTGAAATTATAATTGGAAATGTGTTTATGAATCACTTGACTAAGGCCCATCATAAGTTATAACATGTATTTATTCTCTATGCACCATATCTTTAGACATTAAGACTAGAAAAAAATGTACTGATACCATTTTATAACACCCTATTATGGGGCCACTCACTAATGTCTTGACTGGTGATGTCACATGGTAGCAGGTGTTCCTACCCATAATCTAGAAGTAAGAAACCAACCCAGGTTACCCTCGACCTAAAAACCATACCCACCCATGAAATGGATCACAGTTAATTCCAGATACCCTTGTGTTAGCAACCATTGACTAGGTATTAATGAACTCCGTTGGGAATGATGTTCCCATTACATTGACTAACATCATCATAGAAACATAAAAATACAAATTCATAACAAAATTCATAACAAAAGAATCATATATGAGTATAAGAGGTTACATCCATAATCAAGAATCAAAATAAAATAAAGATAAAGAGGATAATAAAAAAGTTCCACCCATCTACTTGTGACCCAAGGGCTGAACACCCAGCATGTAAACGCCATCACCCAACACAAAATCCACTATCAATATTACCCAACACTTTGTGTGAATCCTTAATCTTACCTATGTTACAAAAAAAGTCTATAAACACACATTAGTTATATGTAGTTTGTGATATCTCTTTCTGAGTATGGATAAAGGGTTCATTAATGTAAAGAAATGGGAGAGAAAGGGTTTAAATTAGTCTACGTATAAACATTGAATTTCAAAAGTTATAAAAACTGGACATGACACACAGTTTAGCTGCAAGGTTGGTAAAACCATGCACTAACTACATGGGTGCCTCTTCCTTGGCATGAATGGGATCCTGGGAACTCTGTATAGTTTTAAAACGATGAATAAACCATGTAAAACTCCACTGTCTTGATTCTACAACTCTTACATGGTTTCCACACTTTTTATTGTAACCATGCCCAAACTGTGGTACTCCCTATACTCCTTAAAAATTAAATATTTTAAAAAAATACCTTAAAATATTATAAATAAAATAGAGTGTTATAGTTAGACAATAAATACCTGATAAATGGAACTAAATGCATTTCAATTTTCCCCACCATGCAACTTTCCATACAAGGATAGTTAAGTCAAAGTTTGATCAAAAAACAAGTGGCTCCATTTCCATCGAACCCAATATTCCCATTGCCATGTATCATGTTAATCATTCCCATATTCCCATATAATCCAAACCAAGATAATGGATTTCCATAAAAAAGACATTCTCTTGGGAATTGATTATTCATATTTGCTTCTCGATAAAAAAATATCAAGTTTGAGCTTAATCACACCCCAATTTATCATGCCAGAGGTATTCGAATTATACATTTTCAACTCAAAAACATGAAATACATCATGAATACTTATCAATTAGGAGGGAAATCAAACTTATATGCCAACCTAATTATTCTATCAGTAATCTAAAAATGTATTACATACCTTAGAGAATGTTTCCACTATTTCCTTAGTTGGTGATGACCCATATGTGGCATCACCTATGAATTGAAATGGTTCTGATCCATCATCAAAAACTGCCCAGTCTTCTAGATATTACCTATTGTATATTCATGATTTTTGGTACTATTATAGAAGACTCACCCACAACAGTCCAAAATAAAGGGGACCCGTAAGGCTGGACCTACAAGTATTTTAAGGGGGGCATTTTGATCAAGAATTTGTAGCTACGATTATAATAAAATTTCACCAATCCCAAATGAATTCCATAAGAACCCCTAAAGTATTAAATTAAATCATATATCATATCTTCTAATATTTGGTTAACCCAATATTTTTGAACTTCTATTTGTGGATTACATGTCGTTATAAGCATGATTTTAGAGCTAATTTCCTTTTGAATACCTCTCCAAAACCGTGGGTTGAATTAGGGATCCTTATCATAAATGATAGTATATTGAAATATATATAGTATCACAATCTCTTGATTATATAAACTTCCATGTTTCTTTACTTTAGTGGTGTCCTTGATTTCGATTAACTAATCATACATGGTTAAATGATCAATCACCACCTTGATCTCATCCCTTCCTTACAGAGTACATGGTAGACCAATGATAAAATCCATGGATACCTCTTCCTACTATCTAATAGGAATAGGAAGTGGGTGGAGAAATCTAAAGGTATTTTGATACTTCATTTTGATATATTAAAAAGTACAACACTAAAAAACAAAGTTGGAAATATCTCGGGTTATGCCTATCCTCTAGAACTGGCATTGCATGTCATAAAAAATAATGGTTCCACAAGGGTGGAAAATACACTATGATTGGTTAAATTCTTGATTCACCACATTCCTCAAAGATTATGTCATAAAAAATTTCTTCTAAAACAAAGGATTCTATCTGAGTACCAAGAGCATTCACTAGCTACCTCCCCACCACCTTGGATCCGACTAGAGTTCTCAAAAACCATATTCCATATTTCACTTTATAGATATGTTCTAGAAGATAAGTAATATAATAAAAAATATCCAAGGTAATAAAATCATTCTCTTCCTTTTCTTCTATATGTATCTATGTGAAAATCCCCATGAGGTTACACTCACTACTCATGTGGAGAAAAAATATCTTAGAGTAACTTTTTAGTGTTTTGGGTTAATTTTTTTTATTGAAAAAAAAGCTTGACAAGGTTAGTTATGTATTCCCAGTGTGATTATTTTTGAATCATGTTAAAAAAGATTCAAGAAAGAGGAATCAAATCTCAGAAAGTGGTAGAAAATATTATGTGTAAAATATGGTGCCATTTCATAGTGTGAAAAATATACGGGGTCTAAAATTTGGTGTATGGAGCATGTTTTGAGAAAGTTAGATTTCTAAGGCTGTGTAATGAAAATATGTATATGTCATGGAATTCATGAAAGTTTGTTACTTCATGAAATTTTAGTTTCATGACAATTATCAAATTCTTGAAATATTGTTTCATCAATTATGGATGACTCACAAATGAAATATGAGAGGTTATGAAATTATGAGAGGTCTCACAAATGGAAAATTTCTCTGAAGTTTCTTGAAGATAGTAATTTTGTTAAATATTTATTATGATTTTTATAAAAAGGAATTTTTGATCTTGGAAGTATCAAAAATAGGAGGAAACATCTATAAATAAGAAGCTAACCCATTATTTGAAGATGTGAAGCCTTTATGAAAATCTAGGGGCTTTCAATTCATGAAGGAATTTCTCAAAATATTTCCTTGCATGAAGGATTCATAAGAATATAAATTTTGTAGAGGAAGTAATTTTCAAGAAATTGAATGTTTCAGGAAAAGTTTTGAGTTTCAAAAAATATTATAAATTTTCAAGTGAGTAAATGAGTTTCATGAATGGAGGTTTTTTAATAAGGTTTGAAAAGTTTCCCAAATAATTGGGTACTTTCATAAAGGTTGAGAAAGGGGTTTTGTTAATGTAAATCTTACAAAAATCATAAGGTATTTCCCACAAATTATATTATAAAGAGGTATTCATAAAGTGGATAAAACTATATATTCTTCATTAACTAATTAAGGAGTAAAATATATTGATTCAAATAATAAACAAAATGATCTTCTAAAATAGTAGTGATCATAATTCATTTGTGAGAGCAATAAACATTCATCTTTGGAATGGTAATGAACTAGGAGATCATTGAGTTTGCTAAAAAATTTGTAACAGAATTTAACTTTTGTATATTTTATATGTATACACATTTCTTATGAATTCTTCTTAGTCATAACATAGTGTGGGTGAACCCTATAAATTTTTTATGTGACATGCAAGATTTAATTTCGAACCATACTTTTCCAAGGGAAAGTGGGAGAAACGTGTTGTATGTAAATATGAAATAACATCCCAAGGGGTAGTTTTTTTAATATATCATGCTCTGATTCACCCCCCTCTCTTGGTATTTTACTTAGTTGGGCTAGCAAAGTACCTTCTTTAGATCTTGGGATGAGAACATCCTAGTTGAGAAATTAAAAAATATGTTTCCTTTAAATGAGGTGTAAAAGCTATTGAAATCATGCCCTTGAAGATATTCCATCCATCATCTCCATGTTAGATTTAGAAATTTTTGAGAAAATATGTAGCATAAGATTTTATTATCAGAATATACTATAAATCATTCCCAAAAATGGTAATGATGCTAAGACTTAAAAGAATGCATCATATCCTCGTGTTCAATGTTACAGGTTTGATAAATTTTCTCATGTGGTTAGAGTTTGTGGGATCCATATGCCACCACATGGTCAACTTACCAAAATATAAATTATAGTAAAGTTCTCCATGTATCATAGTAGACCACAAAACCCAATCCTACTTTAGAATAGGTCAAAATAGGAATGTATGACAGTCACTGCTTGAGATCATTAATGGATTCTTAAAGTTTTAGGATCTAAGTGAACCTTAGAACTTTATGGGTAAGATCTATTAGAGGGTATGTGATTTGAGAAACATCTTTAACAAACCACCTATTATACCTTATAAGACATAAGAAACTCCTAATACGTTCATTGGTTCCTCCCAAGACATCACTGCTCTAACCTTCTTTGAATAAACTAAGACATTGTGTTCTAATATCACTTGTCCCAAAAAAATTTCTTCTTTAATATAGAAACTAACTTTCAATAAATTGGAAAGTATATGATGATCCTGAAACATCCTTGGAATAGTCTGAAAATTATTCCCATGTTACTCTTAAAATTTTGAATAAACCAGGACGTCTTCCATAAATACTACAATGAAAGAGTGGACATATCTATGGAATACATTGTTCATATATTCCATAAAAACCATAGGACCATTATTAAACACAAATAAAATTATTTGATACTTGAAGTGGCCATACCTAATTCAAAAAAATTTCTTGGGGACATCGTCCTTTATCACTTTGACTTGGTGGTACCCTGAATAGAGATTGACATTATAAAACCTTATTACCCCATTAAGCTGATAGAAGAGATTATCAATGGATGTGAATAAGTATTTATTCTTAATTGTGACATAATTTAACTTCATATAGTTAATTTATATGTTAATAGATCTATCAGCCTTCCCAGTAAAGAGTACTAGGGTGGCCCATAGAGACATAATAGGATGAATAAAGTCATTGTACTCTAAATTGTTCAGGTGAATCTTCAACCCCTTTCAATATGTTGGAGCTTGTAAAGACCCAAAATTCTCATACATATATACTAAATTTTAATAGATGAATATTAATTATATAACATAATGGTCTATGCTAAAATCGTTTGGGTCTCATGGATTTGAAAACTTGTACACATAAACAACTGGTCGATAAATGAGCTACATCATATCCAACTATGATCTTCATAACCAAAACCCATCTTAGAAATATCATGCATCATATATTTCATCATAAAATGATAAAATTAGACATAAGAAATGGTGATATCAGATTCTTAGTAGAGGTAAATAAGGGAGATATCAACATATCATAAGCATAAAGGTATGAGGGCATGAGAATACCATTTTAAAAACAATCTGAACATATCATAGATCATAAACATGAATCATAGAATAAATATTAGAAGTTTAAAACACATTAATCATAATAAAATAAAATAACATGAACAATGAGATCTTAAAATTTTAATAATAACAACATTCGTGGCATATAAATAATCATAGAAAACCATTTCCTTAGTAGTTCAAGGATTATTGGAAATACTATCATAGTGGAATGAGTTCACTCCCCAAACCATCATAGTAGTAAAAGTTTACTCCAAAGAATATTATAGTGTATAGAGTCCCTTACTGAATCAGGATCAATCCCCATTACATTATAATTTATCTCATTAGATAACAATCTTTACCCGATGCATTGTAGGGTGATACAAGTACCACACATCACATAATGAAAAACGATACATATATGTTCCACAAGATCATAAAACATTCACCATATAGGAAACCTTGAAATTAAATGGGTTTCATAAAAATTTAATCATACATAACCTCTAGAAAATAAATAGGATACATAATCATTTCATTATTTCATCAAATTATAGCCTCTTCAAAAAAA
Source organism: Viscum album (assembly GCA_963277665.1). Classification (NCBI taxonomy): domain Eukaryota; kingdom Viridiplantae; phylum Streptophyta; class Magnoliopsida; order Santalales; family Viscaceae; genus Viscum; species Viscum album. Next base: position 1,569,628,107 of record OY728148.1, on the reverse strand, counting down.
GAAGTGAGTTTCATAATCATTTTATCACGATATAACCCGTAGAAGAGAAACATGTTTTATAAAAATATTTTTGTTATTAAAATAAACCATTAAGAGAAATAAAAAGAATCGTAAGATTAGATAATACCCCCTATAAAGAATAAGTAATATCAGATTATGACATATTATATGAAATATGATTTTTAAATAAAAACACTTGGAACATTTTTGAAGAAAATATCATTTCTTTGAAAATAAATTCAATAAAATTTGAAAAATATTGTGGAAATTATTTTTGTTGAAAATAAACTTGAAAAATATATAAAGGAATATTGAAATAAAATAATGTTCTTGATATCTATAAATTTATGTTATCTATAAATTTATGTTCATTTCTTACATGTTAAAACAAAGATTCCTCTCACATTTTCAGTAAAACCCAAACATGGCATTTTTTGAAAATGATATGAAGATTCATTTTAATGTTTTTTGTAAAAGTTAAAAAATGGTTATAAATTTATTTAAAAAATAATTATGATAATTTTAAAAAAAATTAAAATATTTTGAGAAAACATGGGTTTGGAAGGAAAAGGGTTTTCTACTAAACAAATAAATAATGATATTTTTTTATAAAAAGAGTTTTTTGAACTATTGAGTTAAAAAAGATAGGGAAATGAAGATAAACCCTGTATTCTATGTAAATAAAAAATTTATAAGAATATTCATTAGTTTATTGAGATTTAGATAATATGATCTCATCATTAAAAGCATAATCACGAGCAATCTTGATAAACGATAACACAAATCCCTTACCACTTGGTAAAGTTGAATCATAAGAACCATGAAAGAATAAATTTAAATAAAACTTTAAATATCTCAAGAATATATAAATTAATGATATTTCATGTTAAATGGTCTATATATACACCTTATAAAACAAGAGAGGTTTATAATATAACATATGGCTCAAATAAAGAAAATTGAGAAAAAAATAAAAAACCCTATGCCTCGACTTCCTTAGTATATATTCAATCGTCACATATAATAAAAATATTTTTATTAAAATTATATTATATAATCATATATATATATATATAATACCATATATTATTTACTTATGACCTTTTAATACTCTTTTATTAACAATTCCATGTCAAAGTCACGTTTTTGGAAATAACTTCCTTGTGTTTCATGTTGGTTTTGATTTCTTATTTTTTGATCCTATAAATTTATCATGGTTACATTGTATCCATAATGTTAAAAATTATATAAATATAATATATATTCAGTTTATATGTATTTATTGTATTCGATAAAAATTAGATAAAGAAAATGAAATACACTATTCATGGAGAGGGTATCTTGTACGTACACATGATGTTGTTTAAATTTTCTTGAATGATTGATAGAAATAGATGTAAGTAATATATTAAGATTATAGAATAATTTAATGTCATATATATCATATATTTTCATTAAACTAATCCTTATTATGTTTCATTTAAATAATTAATAAATCGCATCGCTTTGCAAGGTGGTAGTCCACCGTACACATGAATGGTGATTTTTTATCTCATTTAATTGATGTGGAGATGGTTGTTGGTCATTAAATTAACATAAAAAAATATAATTATATGTTAGATACTGAATTTATTATATCATCTTGGTTTAATAATAATTTAAGGATATGGAAGAAGAAATAAAATAAAAATTCTCATTGAAGAACGTTACCACTTCTTCTTGTAACCTCTTTAGGTCGTAAACAAAATAATTCATTGGATGGATATATGACCAAAATAAGGCTTATAAAATTATAATAGGAAACTAAGAAATATATTTTCATAGTTATTGGGAAAATAAAATTGTTTCTTATGTGTGAATTGGAGAATAGAAGGGTGTCCTTTTATAAGGAAGGTGAGTGGCTCACTTTTAGTTTTTGGAAAGAGAAAGGTGTACCTACATTTTTGATATGACATGAGGCTCCAAAATAGACCATTATTGAGAAATATAAATTATATAGTTGAAATATTTTATACCAATTAGTTTTAGACATTTTTTGGACCATTATTAACCCATATATTTTTAGTTTAACCCCCGGTAAACCGATTGTTTACATTAAACATAGTAAATATTTTTTACGATTTTTACTATAATTTTGGTAAAAAATAAAGTTGAAATTATTAGATAATATAAATTATAATTATTAAAAATATTGAATCAATTTTTCTAAATTTCATTCATAGAAGTGAAATTTTTTAATTTAAACTTAAACTCGTAAATGCAACGAGGAAACATTTTTCCAAAGTGAAAATGTTCAAAAGTTTAAACAATTTTAATATCAAAATTCAATATAAAAATGATTAAATTGACCTAAATTGGATTAATTAAAATATAATTAAAATAATTTAACATTTTAACCAATTTTAAAAAATTAATCTTATAAATTATTTTAATTAAAAGTCATTTTTCATTAAAAACCATTAATTTTCACTGTTCTTTAAAAAATTAACCTTTTTAGAAAAATCCAAAAAATTCATCCAAAGATAATTTTGATATGATTATTTAAAAAAATGAAGTTTATTTTATCAAATTATATTTATAAAAGTTTTAAAAATTAATTTTATTATTGTTTATAAAAAAAATAAAAATCATTTTTTTGGAGAAAATCATATTTTCAATGCCTATAATTAAATTTCTGAATATAAAGTATTTTTTATCAATATGTTTTATTTATATAAAAAAATTATACATTATATTTAAAATGTGGTCATTCTTATTTATTCTTCCAAGTTTAATAGTTTTTTAATAACAAGCTTTCTTAAATAGAAATATAAATATTTTTTCGAGGTTCTCTAAAACCCAATTCTACATATATTGTGAGGTATTAAAGAAATTTAATTTATTCAAAAATAATAATTCATAAAAACTTAGGTTGTCCTATTATAATCCCCTTAAAATGAATTTCTACATCAAAATTTCATCACTCTGATACAAAAAAATGAGGATACTTCTGCGTCATTATATCCTCGAGTTCCTATACAACTTCCTCAAATTGGTGGTTTTTCCACAGAACATTAACTAGGTAAGTGGTCTTATTTCATAGAACTCCCTCTATGAAATCCAAAATATACCCTGGTTGTTCCTCATAAGAAATATATTTCTCTAGTAGTTTGACCTCTATGTTTAGTACATGGTAAGGGTCAGGTATGTTTGTCCTTATGAGAGATACATGTTACACATTATAAATTTGAGATTGATTTGGAGAAAACACAAATGATAAGACACTTTCCTGATATGATCAAGAATTTAAATGGGACTAATATACCTAGATCTTTGTTTTCCCTTCATTCCAAATATCATTACCTTCTTCTATTGATAAATTCTTAGAAAACTATTGTCACCGACCTCAAAATCTAGATCACGTTGGCGATTGTCAGTATAAAATTTTTGCTAAATTTGAGGTAAATTGAAGTATAAAGGAATATATATAACCTTATATTCCATTTATTTAGAATCTTATGTCTTAATATATTTGTTTCTCCAGCTTCATTCCAACATATAAGAGCTCTACACTTTTTTCCACAGAGGGCCTCATAAGGATCCATCTGAATGTTAGAGTGAAAGATAAAATTGTATGAAAAATCAACTACATTAATTTTTTGATCCTAAAAACCTTTAAAATATAAAGAATAAGATATCAAAAAATCCTAGAGTGTTTGAATTTTTCTCTTATACTGACCATCTATTTGAGGATGATATATAGTGTAGAAACTCAACTTTGTATCAAGAGTTTGCTGAAAACTTCTCTAGAACGTTGAGGTAAACCTCAAATCCCGATCAAACAAAATTAAAAGTGGTAATCCATGCAACCTTACAACCTACTTTATTTATATCATGAAAAGTTGATCTAGAGAAAAATTTAAAGCATGTGAGGCATATTTAATATCCTAAAAGGCTAAACAAATTTACTAATTTATAAAACTTAGAGAATCTAACTAAATAGGTAGTAACCAATAAGAACGAGTGTGTAATAGACATGGATGATACATATTCCCTAAATTAATTAAATTAATTTAAATTTCAATTTATTAGTTTTTTGTAGAAATATAAATATGTATCCAATATAGGGTTTTGGAATTAATATAAGATTAATTCCAGGATCAATTATTTTGAGGTTCGTGTGTGGGGGATTAAATTTATTACGGGCTCATTCATGAATTGTTGTCAGAATTGGGTTATCAAGGATCCTTGATCTAGGTACCCTATACTAATTTTGTTATTTAAACTTTTATACGGATATATACTTGTTTCAATTACAAAATTAGGTGACCTAAATCCCCATTTAAACATAATTGACCTAATATGCATAATGTTCATACACAATCTATGGTAATTAACTATTGTTATAAAATAATACTCCTTAGAAAGTAAAAAATGGTCATGAAATACATATAGAAGAATTGGAATTAATAAATAGGGTTTTAGAAATACAAAACATGAAAATATTATAGAAATAATTCCTAAGCATCACTTCCCCATATGAACACATCACCTGACATAAATAAAACTACTCACTCATGCTAAGCATGATGGGAATAAGAATCATTGATACTCGGAGAAGAATAGCGGTGAAGAAAGGTATAAAATTATATTTCCATAGTGTCACTCTAATATCTATAGTTTTCCATGCATCTAGGTTACCCAGATTCCCCTTGGTTCAAGGTCGAGTGTCTGAATATATAATATTTTCATCAGAACCTCATATGTAAAAATAATAAATTTCATATCTTTCTATGGGTTCTCATCATGTATATTTTACACGTCATGTAATGTATGGAATATATGGCTTCAAAAAATATTCTATATCTCAAAATTATCACAACAAGTATTATTTATAAGACATGTGATGTATTCTCCCAACATGAATTCAATTCACGACTTTCAATGAGTGGAGGGAGCTTCTGTCCCAATGAGCCCATGTCATTTAAGGATTACATGGTGTGTAAATGGATTCCTCCATGTTCTGCAGCCTACACCACAATCAATTTATTTTGGATTCCAACTTTATAATTCCATTTTCAAACATCAACACTTCGTGTCATGGTTTAAAAGTGTCTTTTAGATCCAATTTTTTTCTCTTTTTTTATCCTTTTCCAAATGTTGGTTGTATCCTATAATAAAACATAAAACATGTCGTATAGACAAAAAATGGAAATAATGTTATTGAAATTATTGAAATTAATATAATAAAATACCCAAAAACATATGCATAAAATACAGATATCATAAATAATCTTTGATAGTGATGCAGTGTATTAACTTTGTAAGGCGATTCACTACAACCCATACAACATTATGCACATTAGATGTTTTGGGGAGTCCAAAGAAAAAATCCATGGTTATTTTTTCTCATTTCCATTATGGTATGGTTAATGGATGTAACATCAACTTATAATTTTGTATCTCAGAATTAACTTACTGATATACTAAGAATAAAGATACAAAATATATGATATCTCTCTTCATGAAATCCCACAAAAAGTACTATTTAAAATATCTATACATCTTAATACTTATAAGATTAATAGAGAATAAAGAACTTTGAGATTCCTCTAACAAGTCCTTATTCAAATCTAGTATGTAAAAAACACATACAAAAGTTCAAAACATTATCATTCCATCTTGATTATGGTTACACTCAGGAATAAGCTAACCTTCTTTTTCAACTCCATATCTTCCTTTTATTTCTATTTAGTATTCACTTGGATATATGGTTTTAATTTTAATTGGTAAAGATAATATTTCTTCCATTCCATCAGGATTTTTGGATCCATCCTTTGTAAATAAAAAAATATGGGATTTTTTATCCTCATCATGGATAATCTAACATGATCATTTTGACTCAAATCATTGTACACCTTGTTCATTTTCCTAGGGTGATAATGTATTGAGAATTTATAATCATTAATCCACTATAACCATATTCAATTCTTCATATTATACTCATTTTGTGTTAATATATAATTTAAACATCCATGATTGGTATATATATTACACTTTTCTCTGTAAATATAATTCCTCCATATATTTAATGAAAAAAATTACTGTAGCTAAACTAAAATTATTAGTTGAAAAAATTTTATAACGAGTTTTCAATTTTCATGAGACAGATGATATATCCATGTCATTCTATAGAAGAAAACATCTCATTCATTCTTGGATGCATCAATATAGATTCAAAACCCTTATCTACAATAGGTTAATGTAAACATAGGTGCATTGAAAAATATTCTGTTCAATTCCTTGAGATTTTACTAACATTCATTTGTCCAAAGAAACTTAGATTCCTTTTCAGTTATCTTATTGAGTGGATTATATAGTCATGAGAAACTATCCACAAACCATAGATAATATCTAGATAAACCAAGAAAACTATTTATATTAGAGACCATGGTTGTTCTAATTCAATATTCAATAGCCTTCGTCTTTGAAGGATCTAAAGATATACCCTCTCATAAGATTATATAACCCAAAAATGAAACCCTTTATAATAAAAATTATAAATTTATAAAATTTTCAAATAGTTTCTCCGTACCTATGTCCTTTATTAAATTTACTAAGTGATCTTTATCATATTCATTTCTCTTTTAATAGATAATAGTATCATCTATAAATACTACCACATACCAATCAAGTTTTTCTTTAAAGATTCTATTAATTAAATCCATGGAGATAGTGAGGTTATTATTAAGATTGAATGACATAAGTATATATTCCTAGTGTCTATACCTTGTAAAGAGTTATATATTGGGTATATCCTCCTTCATGACCCTCAATTTATGATATATAGAATGAAGGTTAATATTGAAAATGTGTTGAACTCTATGTAGTTTATTATATAAGTCATCAATAAGGGTTAGAGGACACTTGTTCTTAATTTCAATATTTTTTATCCCATGGTGATAAATGTAGAGTTTCATTGATCTATATTTCTTTAAAAAAAGAATAGGTACACCCCAAGGTGATACACTTGGCCAAATGAATCACTTGTCAAGGTTCTCATGGAGTTTCTTATTTAATTCATAAAACTCAATTGGGGCCATTCTATAGGGAGTAATTAAAATTGGTGTGGCCCAAGGTATGGATTTTCTTCTAAACATAAATTAATAATTTAATGGATTAATAGATAAATCATCCAAAAATACATTATCAAATTACCACACATTTGGCATATCATCAATGTCGAGTTTCTCCCCAAAAAAATAAGTTAAATTCCCCCTCTGAATGAGAATTATGACCCATACAATGGATGTGGTCACCATAAAAAGTTTACAATTATAATTATATTTATTTATGATCATTATTTGTTTTGGAATATCAAATATTAATTCCCTTCTTCAATAATTGATTTGGGATTTAAATAGATAAGTCTAATCCATTCCAAAGATAACATCAAATTCAACTAGAGGAAGAATGAAAATATTTTTCATGAATCATATTCCCACAAATATAAACAAAAGAGTTATAATAAAATATAGATTTGGGTTGATTATCATTAGGGGGTTTCACTTATAACTCTATATCTAATTATTTGGGTGGATATTTACACCCTTATAAAATTATTTAGATACGAACGAATGAGTAGATCTAGAGTCAAATAAGACATTGGAAGTTCTAGAGTGGATAATATGTGTACCTTACACCATTTCATTATCACACCCTTCATAAAAAATAGTGATTTCATGAGATTTCCCAATATACATTATCTTAATAGGTTTTTGACATTGATCATTATCATTAAACCTCATGTTTAGGAACTAGTTAGTATAATTTTCATACTCTCCTTGTATTTGAAACACTAGAGTGTGGGTGGTGAATTTTGAGTAGCTTTCCCTCTATTTACATCATTGACTAATTTATTTCCATCATTTTGGAAATTATTTTCCCAATGAACATCTATCTCATACTTAAAATATTTACTAGTCCCCTTAAGAAAATTTTCACCTTATTTCCTTCCAAAATTTGAACATGAAGGAAAGATCATCTTCTTCTCTCCATGGGTTTTAGAGTTTCATTTGAACTCGGTATTACCTTTCTTATTAAAACCATGAGAGTGATAAGTTACTCGGTTCTCCATTTCTACCTTAAGAGAACATCAAATTATTTATTCATAGATACTGAATACCCTTATAGATAACAACCTTTAGAGACTTTTTTAATCCACTAAAGAATCAGTATACCTTACTATATTATTTGATGAAAATTCCAAAAGTACACCTTTCAAGTCTGGTGAAATTTGCCTCATAGGAACTAGTAGATTCATCATCATTCTATTTTGGGTCAAGGAATTACCTATTTATTTTTTAATGAAGGATATATGGTAACTACTTATTTAAAAATAATCTCTTAAAATCATCCCACCCCATGGATTCAAGTTCCTCATGGTAACTTTTATTATTAATGAGAGTCCAACATTGATTCACTTCACCATACCAAGGATTGAAAATCAAAATGAAATTTTCATGTTCAAATCACTGGAGAATGTAAAATATATTTTTAGTGGTATAAATCATTTCTTAGTAATTAGAGAATCCACAGATCCACTAAGGGAAAGTGGAAATTTCCACATGAAGGATACAACATAACATTTTTAATTCATTTTATTGTTTGTAATTTTTGAAAGAATAATGTCTTGAGAAAGCTGTGTTAGCATAACAATAAGATTTTTCATTATATCTCCCACAACATTTGTCTTCTTAGGAAGAAAATAATTTTTTTATCATACTCAGCATTAACATGGTTTCTTTGAGTTCCATCCATTGACTAAAACCAAAAATCATAGCATAAGAAAGAATTATCATAGTGGGTAACCACATAATTATGAAAAATTACTTATAGGATGTCTAAATAATGATACCTTCTATTTAATCTATGACACCATATGTTTATCCTAGATTATTCAAATTCATATTCTATTTAAGTCCTTCAAGATGGTTGATAAAGAGTTTGTGAATTTCTAATGTATATACCTTGGGAGTGTGAAACTAGGTTTGCAAAAAGACATATTCTCATGCATTGGGTGATTATTAAGTCTAACTCAATGTTCCCTTTTCAGAGTTATTATCCCTAGGTACTTGTAACATCCCCCGATCTATCACTCTCTCATGTGGCCAAATTAGGTGGGTTTCTGGATATCAAGTGAGCCTCCCCATTTACTAGAGGCATACGACTAGTAGCATGGGTGTAGAGAACATAGTGATGATATTATACCCCCTGGAATAGAGTTACAATACAATATATATAAAAGAATATTAGAGTAATGAAAATAGTGAAAACATTACATCATACAACTAGAACCTAAAGTATGGACCAAGTAAATCAAATAATAAACCATGCAATGTTAGGATGGAATAAATATAAATTTCAATATAAAAGTAATATATAAAAAATACCATACTGACACAAATAAACTAAAAGAACCCTGGTCCCAAACCCCATGTCGGTCCTGTCTCAAAGATCCAACCCATCCAGCAATAGAAAATCAACAACAAGGACATTTTCCCTTTTCCAGACAAACATTGATGTAATATTATCATGCACCAAACTACAACCTGAACAAGGTGTGAGTAAACTCAGTAGGTCGACACCATCATGTCTAAATAAAACCAATATGATAATAAGTGCATGACATAAATCGACAATTAAGAGTATTAATTAATAGTTTAATATTATTAAAAAATTAATATGATTCAGTAACATGTAGGAATATCTCTGATCATGTAGTGAAAAAATTCCAAATGCAACCACAAGTCCATGGAATAATCACATAATTGGGTAAATCCCTATAATCATTACAACATCACTGAAAATAGCCATTTATATAATTAGTTTGACATAACCAGTAAAATATCTTTATATAATAATTTCAGAAACACTGGGAAAATCCTCTTGTAAAATAATTTAAATAACACCAAGAATAGCCCTTTATATAATCATTTCATCATCACTAGGCATATCCCTTTATATAAGCATTTGAGCATCACCTGGCATGGCCCTTTATATAATCATTTCATCATGAGTCACAAAACATGTCCCAATGGAATGGATAACACAACATAATATCATAATACACAATGGTCAATTATTCCAATTACTATTTGAATATCAATTACCCATTCATTCATTAAATTATATATTAAGTTGTTTCCATTCTAGTTTACATAGCCATTTTATATGAAATTATCATCATTCATTCGATAAACCTGGAATCCATTTTTCAATGTGAATCTATCACAATAAATCACTTGATATTTCATGTCATGTTAAAACATATATTTAATACATCAATAAGTTTTTTATTTTTTAAGGGTAGGATCACCCTACATGTAACTGCAATCCATGTCTCAACACCAGTGGGTCCCAAGGGATCAAAAGAGTATCCTAAACACATGATTATCTTTACATATTATTCTGTTTTTTAATGCACACATTATGTCAACATAATCATATAAGATTTCACATACATTAAAAAATAGAAATAGATTGTAGTTCATTGTTATAGAATTTATTTCTTTATCTAGTGATTAGATTAATGGTCTTAGTTAGAAATGATAACGAGGAATAAAGGTGATGGATATCCCAAGGAGAAACCAGAGATTATATGTGTGACAAAGACATTCATAATGGAAGTAAGGGTTCCAAATTTTTAAATATTATCCCTTGGGTTTGAGAGAGAGGGCTTCACAAAGGAATAAAAAGAAATCAAATACACAAAATGATTTAAAACCATTGACCTAGAGATATTCACAATATGAAACCCTTTCAGGACTTGGATTTTTTGATTTAATAGATATGTTGAAAAACATATCGAATTGGGTTAAAATAACCTTGATCTACCATTTCACAAGGAGTACTAGTTTCATAGAGTGTAATAGTTTCATGAACTAAACCAGTTCACGACATCTTTCTATAAATTATTTATTATTATGTAAAACATTCACAACATGAAAATGTCCAGTAAACAGATTTCATCCGATATTTTATAGAAAAAAACCATGGCACCTCTAAAGCCTTCCAAACTATGGATGAATCTAGTAATCCCTTGCCATGTTTACCCAGACTCCATTAATTAAAACAAAATTATATCCCAAATTTTTTTTCTATTTCCCCCAAAAAATTCTCTCCATCGCCAAAAAGGGACTTGAACACCAAGGTTTATTGAAGATGTAAAACCAAAAAGAAAATAAATTCAACCAAAACTCAAAGTGGGACTTACCTAGTTAATGATGGGAAGTTACAATACCTCTTTTCTAGAGACACATCCACTTGTAGTGTCTAGAAAGGGATGTAATTTCCTAGAAACTACTCACTCTATCATTTTTCAAAATTCCAAGACACATTTCATTACCTTGACTTATCCTTATACTTATCCTTAGACATATCCTTAGGGATCTCACTAAAATATTCTCATCATAGTTTAAAAAGTTTAACTAACCCTTATTATGATACCAAATGTATGAAACTAAAATTATCATACTTAAATATTACATCTTAAGAGATGAATATTAATTTTATAACATAACAATCTTGGCCAGAATCATTTAGGTTATTTCTTTTGGAAACATAGATTCATTAAAAACGGAACCATAGGGAATCTAAGTTATCTCCCACTATATTATTCATAAATAGAACCCTTATTATAAATATAATATTATAAATATATTCCTAACATGGGGAAAGGAAACATAAGAAAGGGTGATATCAAATTCTCAATAATGGTAATGAAGTGAGATATCAACATTCACTACTAGAAATACAGTCTTTCCCAACGATTCTGAACCATTGGGAAAGGATGCAAAACCATTGGTATATGTTATACCAATGGTTCTGCAAACCTTAGGGAAGTAAGACATTGGGAAAGATTTTTCCAACAGTTTACTGTGAACCGTTGGTATAGGGTGGGGAAATCCTGACCTATCCCAACGGTTATGGAAAACCATTGGGATAGTTTTTCCCAACGGTTTAGCTTGAACCGTTAGGAAATCCCAAGATTCTCCTCTTTCCCAATGGCTTATAAACCATTGGGAAAGGTTTTTTTACCAACGGTTCATTGAATCGTTGGTAAAAAAAGAATCAGAGAGCTATGCCAATGGTTTGAAACCGTTGGCAGAGCCTATGCTGTGCAAATTGCATAGCAGCCTGCAATTTGCATAGAAGATCTGCATTTTGGACACCAGGCCTCATTTTGTGCAATACCACACATTTTAAATCCAATTATTTTACCTGCAACAAACTAACGCATACATATACAATTATTTTACCTGCAATAACCAACTAACACATACATATAGAGAACAAATTCATACACATTTAACATATAATGCATCCTGGAACTATACACATCCATAATTAAATTAGAATTCATAACATAATTATAAACATACATAATTCATTTAGAATTTAATTTAAAATTTAGATGACAATTATATGTGGAATGTAGAATTCAATTCATAATTTGATCAGTTTTTTGTATACCATATATTTTTAACTGAAATGATGTCCATTTTAAACAAAATACATACACCTGAGTGATACCGGCCACACCATGCCTTAGATTGAGGTGAGGTTAACTCATACACGTTACAAATGACCCATCAATCGTTGTCCTAAAGTATCAACATATTCCAAATGCTTTTTCTCGGTTTTCCGTATGTCAGTTGATGTTTTTCACTTAAAATGTTGTCCTCTTGAAACAAAAGACAGACACTTTGAGTGGTGCTGGCCACACCACATCTCATATTGAGGCGGGTTTGATTCGTACATATCACATATGATACATGGATCATTATCCTAAAGTATCAACGGAAACTGAATGCGTTTGGTCAGTTTTCCATATGTACTTAAAATGTTGTTCATTTTAAACAAAAGAGAGACACTTAGACTGATCCCGACCACACCACAACTCGGATTGAGCCCGGGTTGGCTCGTACAGGTCACATATGACCCATGAATCATTGTGATAAATTATCAACAGATTCCAAATGCGTTTGGTCAGTTTTCCGTATGTCAGTTTTTCTTTTCACTTATAATCCTGTCCATTTTAAACAAAAGAGACACAGTTAGAGTGGTTTCGGCCACACCACACCTCATATTAAGGCGATGTTACCTCTTACACGTCACATATGACCCATGGATCATTGTGATAAATTATCAACACAATCCGAATTCATTTGGTCAGTTTTCTGTATGACATTTGATGTTTTTCACTTAAAATGACGTCCTTTTAAAACAAAAGACAGACACTTTGAGTGGTGTCGGCCACATCGCATCTTAGACTGAGGCAGGGTTGATTCGTATACGTCACATATGACCCACTGATCGTTATCCTAAAGTATCAATAGAAACCGAATGCGTTTGGTCAGTTTCCGTATGTACTTAAAATGTTGTCCATTTTAAACAAAAGGGATCCACTTAGAGTGATCTCGGCCACACCGTGCCTCGAATTGAGCCCGGGTTGACTCATACACATCTCATATGACCCATGGATCGTTGACCTAAATAATAAACAGAATCTGAATGCGTTTGGTCAGTTTTTCGTATGTCAGTTGTTCTTTTCACTTATAATCTTGTCCATTTTAAACAAAAGAGAGACACTGTGAATGGTTTCAGCCACACCGTGCCTCAGATTGAGGTGGGGTTGACTCTTACATGTCACATATGACCCATGGATCATTTTGCTAAAGTATCGACACAATCCGAATGCGTTTGGTCAGTTTTCTGTATTCCAGTTGATGTTTTCACTTATAATCCTGTCCATTTTAAACAAAAGAGAGACACTATGAATGGTTTCGGCCACACCACACCTAAGATTGAGGTAGGGTTGACTCATACACGTCACATATGACCCATGGATCGTTTTCCTAAATTATCAACACAATCATAATCCATTTAGCCAGTTTTCCATATGTACTTAAAATGTTGTCCATTTTAAACAAATGAGAGACACTTAGAGTGATTACGGCCACACCATGCCTCATATTATGGCATTATTGAATCGTACACATCACATATGACCCATGGATCGTTTTCCTAAAGCATCAACACATTTCTAATGCGTTTGGTTGGTTTTCCATATGTCAGTTGTTCTTTTCACTTATAATCCTGTCCATTTTAAAGAAAATTCATAGACAAGGAGTGATCCCACCACACCGTGCCTCGGATTGAGGCGAGGTTAACTCATAAACATCACAAATGAACCATTGATCTTTTTCCTAAAGAATAAACATATTCCAAAAGCGTTTTCTTGGTTTTCTGTATGCCAGTTGATGTTTTTCAATTAAAATGACGTCTTTTTGAAACAAAAGACAGAGACTTTGAGTGGTGTCAGCCTCACCGTGTCTCTGATTGAGTTGGGGTTGATTATTACACGTCAAATATGACCCATGGATCGTTATCCTAAAGTTTCAATGGAAACCGAATGCGTTTGGTTGGTTTTCCATATGTACATAAAATGTTGTCCATTTTAAACACAAGAGAGACACTTAGACTAATCCCGGCCACACCGCAACTCAGATTGATCCCGGGTTGGCAATTACAGGTCACATATGACCCATGAATCATTTTAATAAATTATCAACACATTCTGAATGCGTTTGGTTGGTTTTCCATATGCCAGTTGTTCTTTTCACTTATAATCCTGTCCATTTTAAACAAAAGAGACACAGTTAGAGTGGTGTTGGCCACACTGTGCCTCGGATTGAGGCGAGGTTGACTGATACACATCACATATGACCCATGTATCATTGAGAAAAAGTATCGACACAATATGAATGCGTTTGGTTAGTTTTCTGTATGCCAGTTGATGTTTTTCAATTAAAATGACGTCCTTTTGAAACAAAAGACAGACACTTTGAGTAGTGCCGACCACACCGTATCTCAGATTGAGGCGGGATTGATTCGTACACGTCACATATGACCCATGGATCGTTCTCCTAAAGTTTCAACAGAAACCTAATAAGTTGTTCGGTTTTCTGTATGTACTTAAAATTTTTTCCATTTTAAACAAAAGAGAGCCACTTAGAGTGATTCCGACCACATTGTGCCTCAGATTAAGGCGGGGTTGACTCATACACGTCACATATGACCCATGGATATTTTTCCTAAAGCATCAACACATTTCGAATACGTTTGGTTGGTTTTTCGTATGTCAGTTGTTCTTTTCACTTATAATCCTATCCATTTTAAACAAAAGAGAGACACTGTGAATGGTGTCGGCCACAATGTGCCTCAGATTGAGGCGGGGTTGACTCATACACATCACATATGACCCATGGATTGTTGTTCTAAAGTATCGACACAATACGAATGCGTTCGGTCGATTTTCCGTGTTCCAGTTGATGTTTTTCAATTAAAATGACGTCCTTTGGAAACAAAAGATAGACACTTTGAGTGGTGCCGTCCACACCGCGTCTCAGATTGAGGCGGGGTTGATTTGTACACGTCACATATGACCAATGGATTGTTCTCCTAAAGTTTCAAAGGAAACCGAATGCGTTTGGTTGGTTTTCCGTATGTACTTAAAATGTTGTCCATTTTAAACAAAAAAGAGCCACTTAGAGTGATTCCAGCCACACCGTGCCTCAGATTAAGGCAGGGTTGACTCGTACATGTCACATATGACCCATGGATCATTTCCCTAAAGCATCAACACATTTCGAATGCGTTGATCGGTTTTGCGTATGTTAGTTGTTCTTTTCACTTATAATCCTATCCATTTTAAACAAAAGAGAGACACTGTGAATGGTTTCGGCCACACCGTGCCTCAGATTGAGACAGGGTTGACTCGTACATGTCACATATGACCCATGGATCGTTTTTATAAAGTATTGACACAATCTGAATCCGTTTGGTCGGCTTTCCGTATTCCAGTTGATGTTTTTCAATTAAAATGACGTCCTTTTGAAACAAAAGACAGACACTTTGAGTGGTTCCGACCACACTGCACCTCATATTGAGTCGGGGTTGATTTGTACACGTCACATATGACCCATGGATCATTCTCCTAAAGTTTCAATAGAAACTGAATGCGTTTGGTTGGTTTTCCATATGTACTTATAATTTTGTCTATTTTAAACAAAATAGAGTCTCTTATAGTGATTCCGGCCACACTATGCCTCAGATTATGGTGGGTTTGACTCTTACACGTCACATATGACCCATGGATCATTTTAATAAAGCATCAACACATTTCGAATTCGTTTGGTCAGTTTTGCGTATGTCAGTTCTTCTTTTCACTTATAATCCTATCCATTTTAAACAAAAGAGAGACACTGTGAATGGTGTTGGCCACACCGCACTTCATATTGAGGTGTGGTTGACTCGTACACGTCACATATGACCCATGGATCGTTGTGCTAAAGTATCAACACAATCTGAATGAGTTTGTTCAGTTTTCCATATTCCAGTTGATGTTTTCAATTAAAATGACTTGTTTTTGAAACAAAGGACAGACACTTTGAGTGGTTCCGGCCACATCGCGTCTCATATTGAGGCGGGGTTTATTCTTACACGCCACATATGACCCATAGATAGTTCTCCTAAAGTTTCAACGGAAACCGAATGCATTTGGTCGGTTTTCCGTATGTACTTAAAATTTTGTCCATTTTAAACAAAAGAGAGTCACTTAGAGTGATTCCGGCCACACCGCACCTCGGATTGAGGAGGGGTTGACTCATACACGTTACATATGACCCATGGATCGTTGTAATAAAGTATCAACACAATCCGAATGCGTTTGGTTGGGTTTCCATATTCCAGTTGATGTTTTTCAATTAAAATGACGTCCTTTTGAAAAAAAGACAAAAACTTTGAGTGGTCCCGGCCACACCGCGTATCAGATTGAGGCGCGGTTGATTCGTACACATCATATATGACCCATGGATCGTTCTCCTAAAGTTTCAAAGAAAACCGAATGCGTTTGGTCGGTTTTCTGTATGTACTTAAAATGTTGTCCATTTTAAACAAAAGAGAGTCACTTAGAGTGATTCCGGCCATACCGTGCCTCAGATTAAGGAGGGGTTTACTTGTACACATCACATATGACCCACAGATCATTTTCCTAATGCATCAACACATTTAGAATGCGTTTGGTTGGTTTTTTGTTTTTCAGTTGTTCTTTTCACTTATGATCCTGTCCATTTTAAACAAAAGAGAGACACTGTTAATGGTGTCGGCCACACCATGGCTCGGATTGAGGTGAGGTTGACTCGTACACGTCAAATATGACCCATGGATCGTTGTGCTAAAGTATCGACACAATCCAAATGTTTTTGGTCAGTTTTCTGTATACTAGTTGATATTTTTCAATTATAATGATGTCCTTTTGAAACAAAAGACAGACACATTGAGTGGTGATGGCCACACCGCATCTCATATTGAGGCGGGGTTGATTCGTACACGTCACATGTGACCCATGGATCGTTCTCCTAATGTTTAAATAGAAACTGAATGCGTTTGGTCAGTTTTCCGTATGTACTTAAAATGTTGTCCATTTTAAACAAAAGAGAGTCACTTAGATTGATTCCGGCCACACCGCACCTCAGATTGATGCGGGGTTGACTCGTACATGTCACATATGACCCATGGATCGTTGTTCTAAAATATAGACACAATCCGAATGCTTTTGGTCAGTTTTCATGTATGCGAGTTAATGTTTTTCTATTAAAATGACGTCCTTTTGAAACAAAAGACATACAATTTGAGTGGTGCCGGTCACACCACATCTTAGATTGAGGCGGGGTTGATTCATACACGTCACATATGACCCATGGATCTTTCTCATAAAGTTTCAATGGAAACCTAATGCGTTTGGTCGGTTTTCCGTATGTACTTAAAATGTTGACCATTTTATGAGAATCCTCACGTGTCTATTAGTGAAATGGTATTTACATAAAATCTTCTGGACATTCATATAAAATATTTTTATATCATTCTTATTATGGATTAGATTATAGTTTATCTTGCTATGAAACATTTCAGAGCTAACAATGTCATGCCCAATAAATACATCTCTTTTATAACATACCAAGAATCTATGATATTGATTAGATGTGTAAATGTGATTTACATTGATTATCATGATGAAAATAAATAAAATATATATTATAGATTTTCTAGTAGTAAATGAAATCAAGGAGGGTGGGGGGGCTGTCCGGTGGGTGTCTGAGGGACTGTCCGGGGACTAAGGAGGAGGGTGGGGGGGCTGTGCGGGGGGTGTTCGGGGGGTTGTCCGGGGTCCAAGGAGGAGGGTGGGGGGCTATCCAGGGGGCTGTCTGGGGGGGGGGGCTGTCTGGGGGTCTGTCCGGGGTCCAAGGAGGTGGGTGGCGGGCTGTTTGGGGGGCAGTTTGGAGGACTATCTGGGGGCTTTTCGAGGGGGTGTTTGGGGGTTGTCCGGGGTCCAAGGAGGAGGGTGGGGGGTTGTCTGGGGGGTGTCCAGGGTCCAAGGAGGATGGTGGGGTTTTTTTTTCAGGGTGTAGGAAAGAGGGGGTGTTCCCAAACACACAACCACTAAAAGAAAACAACATCCATAAAAACAGATAATATATAAAAATAACTCAACTCCAATAATATACTACGAGTCTAGATAAAACCAACAACTAGAATAGATTAAATATCAAATATCAGTAATATTAGTCAAAAATGTAATGGATCAATTTGTCCCACATCACCATCACCATCATCACCATCATCATCATCCTCGTCCTCATCCCAATCATCATCCTCGCCCTCCTTAGCGCCCTCCTCCTCTCCCTCGCCCTCGCCACCCACCTCACCCTCTTCCTCTCCCTCCTCTTCCGAATCAGACTCCTCGCCATCAACATTGTCAAGCTAGAAATCATCCGGACCACCAATAGAACTGCCACCTGGGGCACCATATATAGAACGTATCGACGACATATACTCATCAAAAGCTGGGCTGGCCTCTACTGGAAGTGTTGGATGTAGAACTTCAATAAATTTCATAAACGCACTGTTTTCCCCAGCAGACTGTTCTTCCATCTCTATGGCTCTTTTCTCAGCCTATTCTGCATGTGACCTAACTTGCTGCAGCTCGATGGCACTACAAATCATACCTAAGGAGGGCCAATACCTCGGCAGGGCTATCCTAGGTCGGTAGCGTACTCCACGAGGATGCTCCTCTCCCAACACATGATGTAAGTGATCTATTGGCCCAAAATTGTCTGGTTCTTAGGCATTGAGGACTCTAAAGCAACCTGTTAAAAATATAAATATATTATTAAGTTACAAAATAGATAATAAAATATAAAATCAACAGATTAAAACTTACAATCTGCTGCTGAGTCGCTTCGTTGATGACACTTCCATCCTTTTTTCGTCTACTCGAGAAAAACTGTTTTGCTTGAGGCACACGTCCTTCAATATTTTTATTTGCCTCTATAATGACATTGAAAACTAAATTTATATGAAAAATTTAGCAAATGATTAAATAATTGAGAAATCAAAAGAAAATGTAAGTCGTAAAGAAAACTTATAAAAAATTGTCATACCTGCTTCTTCTCATGATCCGGCAACATCATACGTCCTAGTGTGTGGAGTTATTTTTTTGCATCGATGTTTTTTTATTTATTCCAGATGATTCCTAAATAAAATTCAATAATTCAAAGGATAATATTAATGCAAAACATGAAAGTTATTTTTTAAATACCTCAAATGTAATTCATACCTTAAACTGGGTACTCACCCAATGAGTAATCGTCTGACAATACTGCTCTATAGGAAAATCATCCACGACTGGTACCGCCTCTAGCTCAATGCCAACTATAGCACTCCAAACAATATACAACTCATTCTTGTAGGCTCTCAAAAGCTCTCCTAAATCCTTTAGACGTTCCGCTCGAGCACCCTCACCATCGGGAAAATTGAATCGAAGCTGACATCAAAATATTAATTCATATAAATACAAAAATAATTCATGGCATTAAATACAACAGAATTTTTTACCCATATCTCTACCCAAGCTCTATCCATGACCTCATGTGGAAAATGTCTCTAGGACAGCGGGCTGACGAGAATGATGTCGGAGTATTTGGAAAGCGTCGCCAAAAAACTCCGACATTACTGCCCTGATTTCTCAACCATTTGGTTGTCTTCATTGTAATCCACCATAACCAGTGTTCGGCGGTTCCACTCCGAATGCATGTGTGTACGCCCCTACCCCTGCCTCCTGTCAGTAGATGTATCTGTCATGAAAGAAAAAAAAATATTTTATCAAAACATGTTATAATGAAAATAAATATTGCTATAAATTTTTTTTAGGGTTTTATAAATATACCTACACCAGTCTGATCGCTGAGTGCTGCCAGATCCACAGAAACTGATGGAACACACTGTGGTGGAATAGGAGTCGAAGACGATGTAATATAGAAGCTTGGAGAGACAGAAGTAGAAGGAAAAGTAGATGGGACAGCAGTATGACTGGATTCTGACTGGGGAGTGGGAATTATCATGGGATTCAAAAATGATGGGGTAGAAGATGCAGAAGGCAGCGAAAACATGGGAGGCCTAAATATCCCGTGTGTCCCTAACGACACACCGGGATCAGAATGCGGGAAGGATGACATGTCAGTGGGAGGGTAAAGGTCTAGTCGGGAATGCACAGCTGATCGTCCACCTATGGTACGAACCCTCCTCGTACCACCGACCTAAGTACTAGGACCAGTACTAGGCTCCTCGTCAAATAACTATCGATGTATAGTTGGATCCAACAAAAATGTTTACAAAAAAATTAATCACATGACATTATATATTCTTTAAATATATATATATATATATGAAATAAAGTACTCACTATAGGCACTAATGGTGGAACACCCATCTCCGCCATCCGAAGATTGTTCTCCATCATTTTTTTCCTTCGTCTCTCTTCAATTGGCTGCATTTCCTGATTTTGAGAACAAATATGTAATTAATTAGAAAAAGGAAACTAATTTGTAAACCAAAAAACTATATATATGAGGGAATATGGGAATTCATTGATAATTTAGCTATCAATTGTTTTATAAGATCTTGAATGAATTTAATAAATAATACAAGTTGTAATGTTCACCAAGTTAGAAATATTGTTTGACTAGGTTTGAATACAGTTCAATTCCAAATTAGAAAATGAAATTCAAATAAAACAGAAACCAATAAACATTGAAAATTCACATAACGGTCAAGTCAGATGAAACATATTTGTGATCACTACTGAATCTATTTGAGTATTACCAACCTTAACAACCCAACTCGAGGTAAACCAAAAGAATTCAAAACATGGATGAATGATTCTATATATTTTCAACCACAACTTCAGGTTCACAATCAACTATAACAATTGAGATATTGGAGTTATCAGAAGAAATAAATGGATTGGTTCCAATGGAAATAGGAACAGTGTCAATTCCATCATCACCATCATCAAGAATAAGTCTTGGAATTACTTCAACTATGACACCAAATTCAGGTCGAAGTTGGTCTTTGACATAAAAAACATGTTTATCCATTGATGCCAACACTTATGGATCTTCGGTAGCAAGAGTGCGAGTCATATTATTTACTCTAAATACACAATCATCAATAAATTTTCCATGTCTCTTCATCGAATCAAACCAATGACATTTCATCATTGTGACTTGTCCATGAGAGTAATAATCCAATATTATTATTTTCTCAAAGACTCCATAATAACCCACATTTTCAAATCGTGGTCTACTATCTGATGCACTGGAATAACAATCTATTGTGGCAGTAACCATAACACCATTATGTTGTGTTCTCATGTTCTTTTCTTGTTCAGTGAAAATAAATTTGTACCCATTGATAAGAATTGATTTATAGTCACGAACCATGGTATTAGGACCAAAATCCAAAGCTCTTATTTCCTCAGAGACAGAATCAATAGAAAAACTCAATACCTGCAATATAAATGACTATTAAACTTAATTAAATATTGAAATAATGAATTTAAATAGTAATATTTTTACCTTCAATTTTAACCAAGCATAAAACTCTTTGCTATGAAAAGTATCTCTCCTTCTCAAAGATAAAGAACGATGCTTCCTATTTATCATTTTTTTATGTTCCCTATAGATAAAAAATATGAATATTTTAACATATATATATGTAAGATATACATAATCAATTTAGTTACCTGTTATAGTCATCGAACAAATCACAGTTGAACAAAACTGTGCGATGTGCCATCTCCCGCTCTTCATGGATTAATGTATTCAATGTATATGATCCAGGAATTCCTCCTATTTGAGGAAGTGACGGAAAACTGGGTTCAATTCTCTCATACTGTTCTTCTTCATTTCTCATTGGTCTGTTCAATCTTGTAGTAAGATCAGACAAATACATCGGGCAAAAATCCATACATTCTTGACCCAGTTAACCGTTCACGATAGAACCTTCGGGATGATTTCTGTTTCAGACATAACAATTCAATGTGAACATATTTCTTTCAGTTGGATACATCCAATGGAAAGAAACAGGTCCTCCGAGAAGTATTTTAGTGGGAATACGGATAGTCAGATGCAGCATGCATGTGAAAAATGATGGAGGAAATATTTTCTCCAACTCAGAAAAAATTAATGGGGCATCTGTCATCATTTTTTGCAAGAAATACTTGGACAACTTCTTAGCACAAATATCTCTAAACAAATGGCACAACCAAATAACAGCCACCCCTACATTATTGGACAAAAGATGAAAAATTTCTATTGGAAGTAACTCATACAGTAGAATGTGATAATCATGAGTCTTAAAAGATTTTAGCTTCAACTCTCTTCTATTGACACGTTTAGATATGTTTCTTGAATAGCCCTTAGGAACTCTAATAGTCTATAATACTTCCAGAAATTGTTTTTTCGTAGGTGTCATCACATAATAAGCACATGGAAGTTGCCATTTATTTTCACTGATACGCACAAGATGCAATTCTAGTCTGATGCCCCAATCCACCAAGTCACGCCGAGATCGTAAATCATCTTTTGTCTTCCCCTTGACATTTAGAAGAATCGAAAGCAACATTTCACATATATTCTTTTCAATAGGAATTACGTCTAAGCAATGACGTAACAAATTGGTTAACCAATAAGGAAAATAAAAAAAGATACTCCTCTTCCTCCAATTGTAACAGGTTTCAGTGGAAACATTCTTTCTCATTCCAGATTTCATTTGACCCTTCCCGAACGAAAAAATGAAATCTTTCAATTTATTAAGCACATCATTTCCAGACATATGCTGAGGTGGATAATCGGTCTCTATGGTATTATCAAATCTTCGACGATTAAATCTGTATGGATGATCCTTTGGAAAGAATCTTCGATGTCCCATAAAACTGAAACTACAGTGATGTTTCAGTCTTCTGGATCGTGTATTCTTCATACAAACTTGACATGACAATTTTCCCTTTGTGCTCCATCCCGACATCATTTCATAAGTCGAAAAATCATTTATCTTCCACATAAGCACAACACACATCTGATATATGTCTTTGGAACATGCATCGTATGTGCGAACACCCACATCCCAAATAAGTTTAAACTCTTTTATTAAAGGTTGAAAGTATACATTAATATCAATGTCGGGATCCGAAGGACCAGATATGAGTATGATCATGAATGTGAAAGGTTTTTTCATAAAAAAACATGGGGGAAGATTATAAATGTATATAAAAACTGGCCATGTGCTGTGCGAAGTAAGCATCTGCCCAAACGGATTAAAACCGTCGCATTAAAGACCCAGCCTCACATTACACACGTCAGTTGCAAAATTATGATGTCGAGCATCAAATCTCTCACATGAAAATCCATCTGCAGGATGAACTAACTCATCATTAGTCTTCTTTCTCTCACTATCATGCCATCTCATTTTTATTGATATGTCATCAGACATAAAAAGATTATGGAGTCTGGGGATCAATGTAAAGTGCCACATTACTTTCTGTGGAACGCGGGATGGTGTTCGATCAGATTTTGACTTGCAGTGGGATGTGCCACATTTTATACAATTATTTCGTTCAGCGCCTTCCTCCCAGAATAAATTGTAATCTTTCGGGCAAGCATGAATTTTTTTTCTTGAAAATCCAAGTTCCCCAACTAACTTCCGTGCCATATAGTGGTTTGAGGGAATATCTGCATCATCTATAAGTAAATACTTCAAGAGGGTAAGAATGTAATCGATTACTGTATTAGAAATCCCATACATAGTTTTCCCATGAAACAATCAGATTAAAAATTCCAACTTTTTCATTTTATCGCATTGTCGATATAATAGAGTAATGGCAGCATCATTAATTTTTTTCACCCTATCAATATCATCATTTTCACTAGATGCATCAGCTGTCCTCATATCTAAGTCTTCTTAAGTTGAAATCCTTTATATTTCATGATGAACAATAAATAGAAACTGATCATCTAAAAAATTCTCCATTCCAGTACTTTCATTTCGATCATCACCAATTTTAGATTTCATTTTCTCCTCATTGTGATACCACACAAAGTAGTTTTCTTGAAAACTATTTTTGGTTATGTGGTAGCTGACTTCTTCATAGCTCAACCAAGGTCTACTAACACAATTGGAACATAGGCAGTGTATGCGACCACTATCTGAAGCATTATGAAATGAAAAATCTATAAAGCTCTCCAAATTGTTTTGAAAATCGCCTGAGATCCGATCGGTTTCATACATCCAACTTCTGTCCATTCTATAAAAAGAATTTATATAAGTTATTTTTTCATAAACAATTAAATAGGATTGAACTTTAATAGAAAATACATTTAAGTAAACGATAAAGGAAGAAAATAATCAAGGTATCAACTACACATGTGAAAAAAACATACTAATGTGTTATTGAAAAAATGTAAAACCAATAAGAACTTAATGTGTTATCACATCACATCATGCCTCATCCCATAACCATATTAGTAGGGTATCATAAACATGAATAACATCAACCTTGTGCCATCCTACTACCCTACATGACCCCAACCACATGAAACATCTTATTATAGCCTTATCACATCGCACCTCACCTAAAAACACTAGGGAAATCATAGTACATGTCACCTGAAGACACATGGACAATCACATCGCATCTTGCCTAAAAACACATGGTTAATCACTTATGAAGGAAGAGTAGGGAAGAAATGGTAGCTATCTAACCATATAACCACCATCCTAGATATTAGAAAAAATACCCATAACTCAAAACCTCTGATCGTTGGTAAGTTTATCAAACTCTGGTAGGGAATGTGTAAAAATAACATAAAATACATGATATATAGATAACACAAAATACCCAACATATGGGTTCACATT
This sequence comes from Viscum album, assembly GCA_963277665.1. Classification (NCBI taxonomy): domain Eukaryota; kingdom Viridiplantae; phylum Streptophyta; class Magnoliopsida; order Santalales; family Viscaceae; genus Viscum; species Viscum album. Next base: position 1,569,602,748 of record OY728148.1, on the reverse strand, counting down.
AACTACATAATCACACACTTCACTACTACCATACAACACATAAACCATTACAACCACTTTCACCACTATATGCAATACACCACACCACCACCACACAAGATGCATAGCATTTCCCAGTTTCATTTATAAGCCACTTCATTCACACTTACGTTGTCCATTCATTTAATTTTAAATTAATTAAATCCATTTACCACACATCCATTTCTATTCCATCTCATTTATTTACTATCTTGTTTTTTTTGTTTTAACAGTATAATTTATTCCATAGATAACTAGGAAACTAATAAAACCACCACACAAGAACTCACCATCTCACAATAACCATCGTCGCCATGTTACATCGGCCAACCATCTCACCAAAACAACCACATATCACAATAAAAATATTTCACATCACAAACCACCGCACAACCAAAACCACCTCACCACATCATACACCACAACCTCATCACACAACACCACAACACGGCACAACACCACCACACATCATCACTATCACACAAATTCACATGTCACATCCATTCCCACTAACCATCACATTACAACCCCACATATCATAAATCCCAACTGGTCACCTCAATCACCATAAAACATCCTACAACATACAATGAAACACAACAAAAAACCTCTCATAGAAGAAACATACCCCAACTTCCACAATTTATTCAAGGTCTATTATTACAATACCCCTTTATTTAGCATGAACATTATAACACAAATGATATTCCATGGGAAACCAATTAATTAACAAAATATTCGTTCATTTTCCTATTTTTCATGGTGAAATCACATCAAAATTCAAACTGAAAACCAAAATATTAGATCAATAACAATAAAAACAAGGTAGCATATGTGTATAAAGAATAAAATACCTAATTTGAGATGATTCAGATGGTTTTTCACCTGTTCGGATGGGGGAGTTCGTGAGAGGAGCAGAGCGCCAGATTGATTTTAGGGTTTTGTCGCGAATGGGGGAGAGCAGCGGCCCAACTGTCTTTGCGGAAAACCTTTCCAATGGTTTTTAAAAACTATTGGAAAAGGGTTGTTTAGGGTAACCTTACCCAATGGTTAAATAGAACCGTTGGCAAAGGGGAACCCTTTCCCAACGGTTTCATAAAACCATTAGGAAATGGTAACATAAACACCCCTTTACCAACGGTTTTATTAAACCATTGGAAATGGGGTCCCCTTTCCCAACGGTTCTAGTGAACCGTTGGGAAAGGGTTCCCTAAACCTTTTTTAGCAACGGTTTAAGCAAACCGTTGGTAAATAACCATTGGAAAAAACCACATTTCCAGTAGTGATATCATTAGTATAAGGGTATGCAGACATAAGAATAAAACTTTAAAATCATTCCCTGTATATCATAGATAATTAACTTGAGTCATGTCATAAATCTTGGAAGTTTATAAGACATTAAAAATAATGTAATCAAATAAAAAAACCATTACAGCACAATATTGTCCTAGGAAATAATTTTTTTTTCATACACATAAGCATATAAAATCATTTATTTAGTAGTTCAAGACTTATTTTCAAGACTATCATAGTGGAATATGCTCACTCCCAAACCATCATAGTAGTTAAGGTTCACTCCCAAGAAAATCATAGTGGATAGAGTCCCTTATTTAATTGGGTTCACTCCCCATTACAATCCTAATTATCTCATTATATATCAATCTTCACCAAATTCATTGGTGGGAGATAAAGTTCCCTCCCATAACATTAATAAAATCATACATATGTGTGCCATAAGATCATAAAAATTTCATGATATCTGATCCCATGAAATAAAATGGGTTTAAAAATAATTTCTTCATAACATAACCTATAGAAAAGAAACACGTTTTATAATTATGTCACTATTTCATCAAATCATAACTCGTTGAAAAATGTGTGGGTTTCATATGCATTTGACTATGTTATAACCCAGGTAAGGAAAACAAGTTTCATAAAAATATTTTCATCATAATGACGAACTATTTAGAGAAATCATAATAATGGTATCATTGGACCATATCCCAAGTAAATAATAATTAACATTAAATTATTTAATCTTATTTAGAAAATTGTTTTGAAAGAAAATCCAGTTGGAATGTTTCTTGAGGAAAATATACTTTATTTTAAAATCATTTTTTTAAAATTAAAAATTCATAAAATATTATGGATGTAATTTTATTTGACTATAATATGAATAAACTTATAAATTAAGTTAAATATAAAATAATGATCATGTCATCAGGATTTTTTTTTCATTCTATATACATTAAAGTAAATATTCCTTTAGCATTTTCAATAAAATACAAATGATTCTTGTTTGGAAAACAACATGAAGATTAATTTCAATTTTTATTAAAATATAAAATATGGGTAATTTTTTTCAAAAACCATTTGGATAATGTTAATTTTTTTTGAAAACATTTTTATAAAACATGGTTTTGTAATAAAAATAGTTTTTCACTAAAGAGATAAATAAAAAAGAGTTTTCTTAAAAACACTATTTTTAACTCTTGAGTACATTAGGAGAGGAAAATGAAAAGAAAAAAGTTATTATCTTGAAATGAATAGAGGATAATAAAATTAATGATTTTATTGAGAGATATATTATATGATTTCATTATTGTAAGCATAATCACGACAAATCCTGATAAATAATGATACTGTAACCTAAAACCCTTACCACTCTAGTAAATTTCAATCATAATACTGATAAAATAATATTGTAAAATGAAACCACTAATATCATGATAATAAATATATTCATGATTTTACATTTCAAAGGGGATGTATATACACCTCATAAAATAAGATAGGTTCATAAGAGAACATATGTCTCAAAGAAGGAAAATTGAGACAAAAATACCTTACCTTATGTCTCAAATTCATTAATAAACATTCAAAAACACAATATAATAAATATAATTTAATTATAAATCTATTAAATATCCATATATATATATATAATACCATAAATTATTAACTTATTACCTTTTATTACTTGTTAATTAACAATTCCATGTTAAAGTAATGTTTTGGGAAATAACTAATTTGTTTTTCATGTATTTTTGATTTTTTATTTCTTGTCCTATTAATTTTATAATGGTTAGATAATATAAATAATTTTAACCATGAAATAAATATCATATATATTTAGTATATATTTATTTACATTAATCACAAAAAGTTTGAGGTAGAAAACTAAATACACCATTTTTAAAGATGGTAGGTTATAAGCTCGCATGAACGTTGTTTCCATTTTATCGAAGGAAGTAAATAATGAAAGTGAAGTAATATATTAACATTATAGAATCATTTTTATTTCATTTATATTACATATTTTATTAAATTCTAATTCATTACCTTCCATGTAAATTGTGAATGAATAGCATTGCTTAATTAGGCGGTAGTCCACCATACACCTGAGCGAGATTATCGTATTCCAACAGAATAGAAATTAAGAAGGTATATGTGATATAATAATTTTTGAAATATATAAATTTTATAAATATAATGTATAAATTTTTTATAAATAATTATATCCAGTTGTGTGATGTGGTGATGGGAAATGAATTACATCGGTTTGAGTGTCGGTTGTCTGCCATACACATGAATAGTAATTTGGTATCCCATTTGATAGAAGTGGAGATGGTTTCTGATCATTGAATTAATATAAAAACATATAATTATATGTAATATACTGAGTTTATTATGTCATCTTAGTTTAATAGGAACTGAAGGAGGTGAAGGGAAAATAAAATAAAGAATCTCGTTGAAAAAAGTTACCTCTTTTTTGGGTAACCTCCCTAGGCTTGAACAAAAATCAATCCCAGGTTAGATTTATGAAAAAAATTAGTCTTATAGTATATGAATAGGGTAGTATAGAATATATTTGGGTAGGTACTGGCCAATCCTAATGGTTTTGGAAGTCTCAATAGGAGAGGAGAAGGGGTGACCATAAGTGGGGTGAGTGTCAAACTAGTAATTTTTTGGAAAGAAAAAGGTGTACCCATGTTTTTCACTTTAGAAAACCTCTAAAATGTAACATTGTAGATAATTAATCATTATAATGTCTACATATGTCCATAAAATATGTTTTTTATAAGTTTTGGTTCATTGTTAACCCATATTTTAGTTTATCCCCATGTAAACCAATTTTCACCTTAACCTAGGTAAATAATTATTACTGCTTCTACAATTCATTATGGTAAAATATTAATTTAAAATTATTAGATAAAATAAATTATTATTCCAATTTGGATTCTATTTTTCAAAATTACATTTATAGAAGTGAAAAATATAATTTAAAATTGCATCTGCAACCACGAAGAACAAGGGATTTTCCAATGAGAAAATGTTCAAAAGTTTAAAATTTTTTATATCAAAATTATATTTAAAAAAGATTAAAATTAAATAAATTGTATTAAATGATATATAATTGAACTAATTTTACTTTTTAATCATTATAAAATAAAAAAAACATTATATATTCTTTAAATAAAAAGGATGCTTTTAATAAAAATACATAGTTTTCACTATTCATCAAAAAATTATTCTTTTCAGAAAAAACTAAACAATTCACTATAATATAATTTTTAAATTATTATATAAGAAATTATATTTATTTTATCAAATTTATTTTCTAAAAGTTTCAAATATGAATTTAATCATTTTTCATAAACAAAAATAATTTTTTTTTGAAAAAATAGTATTTTCGAAAGATACAAAAACTTTACAAAAAATTAATTTTTTGATAATATTTTTTATTTATAAAAAAAATGACACTTAATATTTAAAATTTAGTCATGGTTATTGATTATTAATTGTTTAATAGCTAGGAAACAATGGTCATGTTTAAATAACAATTTGTATAGTTTATTGTGGTTCTTCAAAACTCAGTGTTTCCTGTAACAAAAGTTATCAATGAAATTTAATTTATTAATTTTTTTTATAAAAAAACATGAGAATTGTAGATACATTTGGTATGAAAGGATATTTTTTTTGTTTTCTCAACACAAAATCAATGGATAACTCTACTTCCTGCTATGTTGGTAAGCCTAAGAAAACCTATAGAAGCACATCCGAGAATTCTCCAGCCAGAAGAGGAAACCCAATTCCCAAAAATTATTCCTAAACATACAAAATATGAGAGGATACTTGATTGGTATATATACATGAAAATAAAAGTTTAGTTTTTTCTAGTCTATATATTGAGACCTATTATCCCTAAAAGACATGTGTGTTTCCATCAGGGGTCATGAAGGTATCTAGCTGATGGTAGCTACCAATATGTTCCTCAGGAGATATCATCTTATATATACCTTGGATTATATGAAATAAATAAATATCGTGGGTTTGTATTTACCAGTTCATATAAACTTATTATTTAAATATAACACATTTTGAGCATTAGAAAACATGGTCCTTCCACTTCCTAAGAGGTATAACTATCTCCATGACATATGACATGAGATCAGTAGGAAGTTTTAGAAATTCCAAAAGGTGAGAAAATATGAATGAGTGAGAAGAACCCATATTGAGTAAATAAATTTACATAGATTAATCAATGAGAACAATACCTCTACCCCTCATGGGTCTAGTATAAGATTCCATCATTTTTTGATCCACTGTATGAAGGTGGATTGTCACTGTCTCACTCTGAGTTTGGCTACTGACCTATGGTTCTATTTTGAGATGACTCTACCCATAAGAATACCTATATTTACTAAATTTCCCACCAAATTGCGACCCTATATCCCTAGAATCATCAGAATATATTTTAGATCCCATAGAAACATTAAAACATAAACTAATATGATAGGGGAGAAGATTCGTGAAAAACATTTGAAAATGGACCATGAATCCACACTAAAGGCATACCCAAGATGGTGTTGGGCATGTAGGTCACATGTTATTAGTATTCCCATAATGTTGTCATATAAAGGTCCCACCATATATATCAACCCATGAATATGGTGTGGGAATATTTCTAGGAATGTTACCTTATATTTCTCCACACTTTCTACTTCTTGTTATTTCAATAGATTCAGTATAGCTTTTACTATTTACAATGGTAATTATAGTCAAACCCAACATACCTTCTTGATAAATTTCCACCATTAATGTCTGATCAACAAACTCATTGCATGTATTCAACTTAAGTAAGTAGGATTGGGACATGATATCAGGTCACAACCCCATTTCAAATCAACGAGACATTAAACTATCACCAGTGATGAAATTAGGAGAAAATTGAACATGGTATATAAAACGGTTGGAGAGTGTCCGTCAATGAGTGATCACCCTATTAAAGCGATAAGAACTCCCAAGAAATATCAATAGTAAAGGTATCAGTGAAAAAATGATCAATAAATGTGTCCTTGAAGTTATTCTTCCCAACCGCTCATGTTTTCCTTTTTGAACCACCATGCACCCCACCTATGCCTAAGGACCTCCAAATTAAAAGTAGCACACTTCACCTTAATAGGATCTAGAGTTCCTAGGATTTTGATGATTCACTCAGTATTCTCTACCCAATACCCAGCTTCACGGGACATAAAATTATGAAGTATTTTTCTTGAATAAATCTTGGTTATGATCCCTCTTATGTCCTCATTCATATTCCCTTATCTGGGTAAGAATAGACAAAGCTCCATGATCTTGGACTTGAACAGTTTGAACCACTGCGTCGATAATTCCCTATTCAACCATTTGGTCAACTAGCAATTATTTATCTCTGACCTACTTCTATGGTTGCAATGGTGGTCTTCTGGGAGGCATAATACCACAAAAATAAAACAAAATAAAAAGAAAACCATCATTAAAATATATCAATAAGAATTAAACAAGTGGCATAGAAAAAACCTTTATATAAATTACAAAGAAATCATAAGACAACACCCCATCTTGGTGTCAATACCCATTATACAGCCGATGAATTACACCCTTTAGAGGAGGAAAACCAATACCCAATGTCCCATGGTGACCCAAGGAACATCACTAGGTGTGTTGTCCAGACACCTACTCAAAACTAGAGCCTCGAACCCTGACCTTCCTATCTCACATCTACCAAAAAATTTCCCAAATATCAAGGCCCCAAAAAGAATTAAACCTTGTTTGATAGAAATTTTTCATGAACCAACCCTTATTAATCTCAACCCAATAAGAGGACTGGCCCATGACATTGAATAAAGGGCATTTCTAATTCCCACGAGCTAGAAATTAGTGCCTAGGAATTGTGGAACTACTTTGGGAACAATTTTACCATTATATTAACCAACATCATCATAAAAATATCACAATAAGAATTCATAACAAAATATATAACACAAGGATCATAGATGAGTATAATATGTGACATCCAAAATAAATTACCAAAATAAAAAAATAAAAATAAAATGAGGTTAATAAGATAGCACGACCCGTATCATCATGACACCTAATCCAACCAACCATCACAGAACCACCGTTACCCAACCCAAAATACACCATAAAAAATAAGCACCGTCTTCATGTGAGGACTTTATCTTACCTATGTGAGATAAAAACAAGCCTATATACACCAATTGGGTGTATGAATGGGGTTATATCACTTTTCTAATTGGATCCCACTATGTTCTTCAAGCATAACCATTGATAGAAATATATAACCTACCAGTTTTGAATATAAGTTGATTTTAAAAACATGATTTTCAATTTAAAGAGAAACAATGAAAGGAAAGAAAATTAATAATCTAGTGAGTAAATAAACATAATCACCATGGGTAGTTGTAGGTAGCTAATGTCGGGTCTTAGGATCCTAGTAATCTTGGTGATCGATCCATATATAAATCCCTTCTCATGAATGAGTTGTTGGGGAGGAAAAAAAATACCCATTGGTAAAAAACCATATAAAATAACAATTCAATTTAATTATATTGGTATGTGTTTTATTAGCTTGGTTGGGCTAGCCATTACCTATTGTACTTATCTTAGTCCACCCACCTAGATACCTAGGGTTTCCATGTGCTTTTCCCTTTTCATGTTCATATTAAATAAAATCAAATTTCCATTAATTTTCAGACTAAACATTCCAAGGAAATTCATTAACAACTGCTACCAAAAGGGGAAAAAATTTCTAAAACATCAAAAACACCAAATAATTATTGATAATTACTTTTACATACTCCAAGGAAATCTAAAATATTTTTGAAAATAGAAGCAAGTATATTAAATTTTTCAAACAATGGTAAAAACATGAAATCACACACCTTTACCATTGAAATCACCAATAACCTATTGGAAACCACAATCTAAGAGAATTGGGAACCTTATAGTTGAGATAAAAATTTATAAACATTAAGAATCACACCCAACATTTTGGATTATATGAATCATAGGTCATCACAACCATCAAGTGGGAGAAAAGTTTGGAAAGAAGGGATAAAACACCAATGATAATGGAGAGGAGTCACTTGAGAGTTTCTTAAGGAACCTAGATTTTAAAAACTAATAATTGATGTAAATAGGGTTTAGGTGAAGAGTGATTTCATGCCTGGGGTTCAACAATTCATAAAAAGAAAAAATTATGGATATAGTGGTTAAATTAGGATAGGGTTAAACATGAAAGTTAAAAAGTTTTAAAAATTAGGAAGGCTCCATGGTTTTATAAATGATGAACCAACCATGTGGGTGCCTCTACCTTATAATTCATCGTCCATTGGGAACTCCACATGGTTTGAAAAACCGTTTTGTTACCCCAGAATCTAGGTTTCACAACTCTTTCATGCTTACCACACAATTTTCTATAAATCTATGTGACCCATGAACTATTCCCTATCCTAAATTTTTTAATTAAAATACCTAGAAAACTTCTAAAATTTAGAGAGTAATAAATAAAAAATAAATACTTAAAAATGGATCAATGGGTGTGACACCAGAGGATATCGACTTTTAGTGAGGAGCTAAATCATACATTGGGGAGGCTATGTCCTTGCATCAGAGTAAGAAAAAAGTGAAAATAACAAAACATAATCCACATTGAATAATATTAATATTCATAACCATCAAACATATCCATTCGATAATAAAATGTAATGTACTCATATAAGTATACATATCAATGACCTCCCATTATGTTGATCAGGTATAAAAAAAATACAGAAGATTTACTAACATCCTTGAGTGTCAAAACCCAATATCCAAACCTACAATTATTCCCTAATATGATTCACCATACATCATGTTATGTAATCTATATTTTAAACATAGGGTATACATGTGCATTCGGATACCCGTGTTGGGTGTGAGAAATACATCTTAGTGGGGTTTCACAAAGTACTCATAATATATGACATCATAAATGTGTTTGAATGAGGAAAATGAATAATAGAAAATAAATATGAACATCAAGCTATTAGGTACTTACCAGGATACCAAGATACCCAAGCATACCTAATTCAACTAATTCTAAAATATTGTCATCTTATTCCAAATGACCATAACTGTACTTGAAGACTCAGGGTAGGGTGTCATAAATCCCCAAACAGTACCCAAATATGTAGTGTATGGCCTTACACCCAAGTCATAGATCATCCCTCATAAGTCAAGTGATGTCACCCACTAAGTTCATACCTCTAACTTATCACTCATGGTAAGGACCTATATCACATTCCAACCACAAAAATTATTACTGAATGTTGGGTTCATCAACAATGCATCATATCACATCAACCCTTAGAACAAACTTGTCACTCAAGGAGTTCAATGACAATATCTTCTCATTCAATATGTGACTATTATCATGGTCACTACCTTATCAATCCTGGAAATTTCTAATGTCACATTGAAAATTGGAACTACCTACTCACTTAAGGTAGTATATTCCAACACCTTATCACTCAAAGAGGGAAATTTTTTATACCCACTACATTATCAATCAAGGTTCATCTCAATATCATGTCACAAGAACTACCTTCTAACTCAAGGTAGGGTTTTACCATCACCCAAGGAGAGGCTTGGTATTGGGAATCCTTATTGGTCAAATTGACTTCCATATCCAATCACATGAAGACAATATACATAGGCATGAGATAAGAAACATGGTGAACATATCATTCCACAAGATCACCAACTTTTCATATGGGTAATATTCACCCAAGAACTATCCCCTCACCTTGACATATATATTATCACCCATATAGTTTTCTTGGAAAATCTCTTCAAGGCCTCCCAGTCATACCTAAAAAACATGTTGTCCCTATCGATATTCTCATCTCACCCATAAGAGTGTCCAATGGATTCTTTGGACCCCTCATAGTCTACTATCATTAGAACCAATCCACACTCATTACTCTCTCATGATACCACAACCCTAATGGATTTATCCAACACATGCCTCAATAGGTCTATCCAAACATCATCAAAACCCTTCTCATAGATCGGTCCCACTAACTGAGAACTATCCCTATTTATCTAACATAGATCTCCTTCGTAACCCAATGCCACATCATCCAAATAATCTCTAAAAAAATCTATTAGGTATTTTCTCACATCTCCCTTAGGCAATCTATCTACGCATAACCCAGAGAAAATTCTTCTTTGACACCCCTAACCATGATTCAGGGGACTTATTCCACTCATGGAATATTCCAGGAGTCTATTTGACCCAAAGTATCATGTTCCTCATCGCACTTGAGATGCATGAATGTCTCACTTGTCACCATTAGGCCCAAGACTATCATTACTACCCAATTATCCCATGGATACTCACTTATTACAGACACAACTCATTATTAGTCATAAGAACTACCTGATTCCTCTCGATAACACTATCAATATCACTGTGACCTTAGTAAGATAGTCCACAGGTGATCTCAATACCCTTAAAGTGCAAGGATTCACTTTTTATAACACATGGTTGGTCAATTCAACCCTCTCTCTTTTGGTAGGGTCATATCTATCCCTAAAACATTACTTGGTTCCATAGAAACATATAAAAATACACACTTATGTATAAAAAAGTATATGATTATATATTTTAGTGAAAACTTACTTCAACCATTGGGTTAAAATCCTCATGATTATTTTCTCATTCTCAGCCGAGACCATCCATGCCTCATCTAATATCATACCTCCACTAGAGATCTGGTAAATATCACTAAACCAAAACTATAAACAACCACACTCAGAAGATCTATAGAGTACCTGGATGCGCCCAAATTTACCCAAGTTGTATGGTGTAAGTGGTCATTGTAGAACAACTTGGGTTATCGATCCTCAGAGACCTAAGAAGAAACCTATGAAACATACATTCTAAGAAGGTGATTTGATGATGTTGATTTGGCTATGAAGTAGAAAAATTGGGTTTGAATTGATAGGATTATTTGATATTTTAAATACGTAAGTTAATTTAATTTAAAATAATTATCTTATCCTTGGTTATTTCATGGGGTGAATTGTATGAATTTATTTTTAAATTATTTCAATGTCTTAAGTTTGAGCGTTTTCTTTAACAAAATACAAACATCCCAAATTACTCACTGATTTCGAGTTTTAACTATCCTAATGCTAATCACTTATACACTTGGAGGATCATATTGATGAGAAATCTAAGGTAGAGGATCATTTTAGAACTCGGGATGTGTATCCTTAAAATTGGTGAGTTCAAAAGAGAATGTAAATCATTAAATGAAAATATAAAAAATAGAATTGATTAAGAATTATTAAATTAAGAACTAACATCCTATTCATCCCCTTTATACTCCCTTGGATCAAACCATTATAAGATCACCCCACAATTGATGCTATTCTATCAATGATAGTGGGTAGTAGACTTATGATGGTAGAATTGGAGAAGAAGAAAAAAATAACAATCACTCCACTTTTGTGTAAAGAGTTTCACAAAAGATAATGTGAATAACCCCACTCCCTAAGGAAACAGTATCAACATGATATGGAAAATGAAATAAGAAATTAATATGAAGAAGAAAATGGTGATCTTTTTTTAATTAAATGAAGGTGAATGAAAAACCTACATGGGAAAAATTGACAATGAGATTATAAAATGAAAGCATGACAATACAAATGAAATAAAATAAAAACATCAATTGAAAGGAAAATATTTAATATAATTTCATTCCCCAAAAGATGCTTATATAGGCATATTTTTAGCCTTGGATACACCCCCAAAAGTAAATTCCATACCCATTAATTGGGAGTCAAAATAGCGTGAGAAACTCAAGGTAATTTCGACATTTCAAAATTGTCCATAAATTTCATCCAGATTCACCCCCTGTATTTATGTGTAAATGTTTAACTGAAGGAGGATAAATACGGTGATTTCGTAGAAGATAAATTTTCTCTTTCATCTATCCTCTATTATATTTACAATTTTTGGGTCATTTGGTTCAGTCTTGGAGAATTTATGATCGAAATGGTGGAACAACATTATGTGCATTCATATCGGGCCCACCATCTAAATCTCAACTTCAGATCCCTTTATCATCATGAAAACATCAGAGTTAGCTCTGGACACACTTGAATAAAATGACCCCCATATTTTTATCTTTGTTCAGTAAACATTTGAGATTCATTGGGATGGGTTTGTGGGCCCCACTTTTGTTTGATGGGCCTTAGGCCCATTATTCTTTCTTCCGAAAATTTCTTCATTCATGTTGAAAAATCTCAATCTTCTCCCTGGATTCATCCATCAAAACTAAAAGATAAAATATTCCAAATAACATGATCAATGATATAACAAAATATTAAATTCAAAAAATGAATATAACGTTCTCCACAAATAGATGATTGATTGGGAACAAATTTGCATTTTAAACGTGAATTGCACGTAAGATGATAAATGAAGTTTAATTTATATAATGCACAAAAAATGATATTTATGGACTTTGTAACACATAAATATTAAGATATTAACAATTAATAATAGTCACTTTTAGTGGCTAATCTGTACCATAGACACAATCACAACCAAAATTCCTATCATCAAAACTTGTTCATTAACTAATTTCATACAATTTAATAAAAAACCATAAATAAATTAGTACAATGAATTACTTAAATAAAAATGGATAAAGATGGTAAGTATTAATTTTTATGTGTCATCCTCTTCCCATCACATTCCTAAGTCCCATCATCCCCACTTGATCAAACCTGATACGATGGAATTATAACAAAATACATTGGTCAAAGATATCACAAATCTGGGAAATAGAAAGGAACATAGAAAGGGAGGGAGAAGGTTGAGAACATACATCAAATATGATATGAAAACACCAAAAAACCAACACTTCTCTAAGGGGTTCGAATAAGAGGAAGATATTGGGATGAGGTAGATGAATTTCCCTCCTAGACTTCCTCTCTCCCCTAAAATCCTGATGGGATCAATAATTATATGATTGTTCCTCAACTATTTGAAACAACCATGGAAATTAGTATGTTGATGTGTGAACCTAAGGGGTCATTGCATGAAACACTTCACATAGTTGAGTCAGGACACATCCTATGGTATCACAACATGATGTATCACCCATGTGATCTCCACCATAGTGTAACCCCACCATTATAATAACTCCCTTCTTAGGTAGAACAAACCACATGAGGCCCCTGACTATCAGAACATGGACTTTATCTCTCAATTTCATTAAATCTACATTAGGGTGGGAAATAAAAATGCACCTATGGGTTATATCATGATTTTCCCCTGGTAGAGGGTTCAACCCTCAACTAAAACAGTGTCATAACATGGTCCCTATAGGTTGTATCATGGTGTTTCTTTTACATGGGAGGTATAATCACATATGTTATCGCTTAACTTATTATGGATAAACACATCACACTCCCTATCATGACAAACCCATGATGGAAGTCCATTGCGGTGATACCTAAGGGGTTGAGAAAATGAGAGGATAAAATATAAGGTCCCTCAATCATTTTGTAAGGGCCACTATCATATAATGAACCCCATAGTTTTTAGAATGATACCCTTTCATAATATTCTTTACATTAGTAAAAAACCCACAAAAATCCACCCCAACACTGGGAACTCATCTATGGAATGAACATCTCTTGTTTAATGCTTATAGCAACATGTTAGTTTTACTTTGTGACTGAAAGGGTCATCTGTCACCGAAACTATCAAAGGACTAGACCCCACATTAACATTTACCCAGGCACTCGAAACACCTCTTAGGACTCGATCAATTTCCAAAAACATCTCTTAGGTATTATACAACCACTAGAATTCAAATATGACTTCTACTTCTTAAAATATCCCCTTCTCTGTGACAAAAAAAATGAATTTCCACTGAATTTCATAACCTATAATGATGTGGGTCATGAAAAAATTGTTTTTGGAGGTAATTAATCTCATTATATAGTAAAAATATATATTTGTTTATTTTATTAGTAAAAGTTGAATTATATGGATCATAGATTCTAAATCACAGGAAAATATTTTTCATTCCCATTTTACATTTTATATTTTTTATTTTTACTTTTTTATGTTTGATGTGTTCATGTTGTGAATTTAGGGCTTAAAATTTATGAATACATAAATATTTTACGCAAGAAAGGAATACTAAATTATAAAAAAAATTATTTGAATATAATTCCAAGATTGGGAGGATACTTTAGAGGCAAATAGGAGTGGAAAACATGAATGGTGTTAGCTATAGTCAAAAGGGTAATCATGCTTTATAAAAAGGGAAACTCTAGTAATGAAATTTATTAGATTTTGGATTTATATTAAACACAAGATAATCCTAGAATTATTGTTACAATTTTTTTACTATCAAATTTAAGATAATTTTATGGAACATTTTAATTATTCAAAATTTGTTTTAATTCATTGGGTTACCACCCAATGCTTATAATACACAATTGTATTGGTTTTTGGGTTTTTTTATACATACAATTAAATATATCATAACTTAATTAATTAAATATTAGATAATTTAAATTTTTATATATGGAAAAAGTACAAAATATATTCAAATATTAAAACTACTATCAATTAAAACATGGGATGATATAACAATTTTTTTTAGAATAATTCATTACACCATAAAAAACACATTTCTTATTTTCAACATATCAAATTTTAATCTACATGAAATGGAATTGAGTTATGAGTCATATGATAGGTTTTTCAAGTAGTTTAGATAATTTATTCATTATGGGATTTTATTTGGTTACTTATTCAAACATTTTAGAATGGTATGTCTTTAATTAATGGTTTAATTATAGATTCCACCAATAAGATATTTCATAAATAAATATCTAGATAAATATAATGATTTATTTAATGAAATTTCTAGAAATATTTTTCAATGATAGTAAAAAGTTTTTCAATAAGGAATATGAGTTCATATAGTGGGTTTATATGGGTACATGGTTTTATACTTGAATGTTCATATGACTAAATTGGATACAATGATGTAAAAAAAGAAAGGTATTATTATAGAATATTATAATTTTATTAGATTTAGTAGGAAGAATAAATTTTAATGATAGAGGAAATAATGAAGCTATAAATAGAGGGTAAAAAATAACAACCAAGAAAAGGTGCCCATGGATTCTCATAACAACAATGTTATAATTTTCAATATGTTGAAATTTTCTATTTGGGGAAAATTATCATTGTTCATGATATATAATGAATCAAATTTAATAAAAAATGTATCTTTAAAAATAATTTTTGAGGTTTGAATATGGTATATTTAAGCTTACTTGAATAAATGATAACATTGTATGTTTTTATGTAACATAAATATTAACTTGTGAGTGGAACTGAAGTTGATTACATTGATAAGTGGAAGAATACTGAAGGATATTTTTGAAATAGTGACTAAAAATGAGAAAAAATAGTAAAAATGTTGATAAATGAATAAGAAATGAGAATGAAGGAAGTGAATAAATAATAAGGAGAAGGTCCGCAACTATTCAAGGTAAACATTTTATGCTCTGAGAAGATAATTCATGATATGATTTGGGAAAATAGAAGTATATATTTCAATAATGTTTTAGAAGCATTATATAAACACTCTATTTATAAAATATTTTAAATATATATATATATATATATATATATATATATATATTTCTTGAATTATTTAGTTTCAAATAAAAATCATAAATATATGGGTAGAATATGACTTATGAGATAATTCTTAGTTATGGATTCAATGATTTTTATTAAGAAGTAAATATATATTATTATTTTTATATAATATTTATTTTCGATCATTTGAATTTAAAATATCATTATGTGATTTTGGAGTGAGTGTTAATATTAAGTAATTCTCAATATTTAAAACACGGTTTTGGAGAAGGAAAATTACACAAGAGATTGTCTCTAATTTTTAGTCCAAATAGTGATATTTCCATAAGTTTCAATTGAATATGTTTTAGTGAAAGGTGTAACGTACCGGTTCTGGGTGCCTCCCAAAGGCTCCCCATACATGGTTGGTCACCTGACCTCAAATTTTTTTTCCAAACTCCAGAGGCTGCAAACTAATAGTGAGGGACAAGGTTGGATAATGGGGAAACTATTCTCTCATTGGCAGAGTATACACAATGGAATAACAAATAGTATACAATAGCGAAAGCAGTAACACAATAAATGAAGTAAACCATGGTAGAACTAAAGTAAATACAATAGAGGACACAATATATATATATATATATATGTATATATATATGATACATGGAATATGTATCTAAGAAAGCATCCAAACAAGTCACAGTGTTGGAAAACAATATAGAAACCAATGTACAAAGGGAAACAAGTAAACTCCAATAGAATCACAAGCCTCAGCTTAGTCCCATTCTCTCGAACTCCAACAACAATCAAGTACTTGATGAAGAAGGGAATTTCCCTTATCTATACATGTAACCATATAATCTGTTCGGGTCCAAAATAATTACCCAAATAGGATGTGAGATGAATCCTAGTAGTAAAGCACCAAAAGATCTGTTCCTAATTTTCAATGAATATATATATAAATAAGGAAATAAGAAGAAATGAATCAATAAACTAAGAAGTACCCAAAAGAAAAAAAAACCTAAAATTTTCAATTACATTAAGTTCCATTTATTATTCATTCTTTGAATCATGTAATCTTAGGATCTAATAAAATCTCTATATGCCCCCGTGTGATAGTGACAAAAAAGATAGCTTAGAATACTTTCTAAATAAGTAAGTAAGAATGAGTACAAGCTTGTACTTTGTCGTGAAAGACTCATCATAATCATTCAATCATTCATAAAGAAACCTTGGTAAAAGCTCTCATAGTCTATGCCCTTTTACATAGAATATCACCAATCATTTACAAATGAAAACATGGGATGCTCTAATTGTAAATACCCCTGGGTCAAAATGGTATCAATAAATTATAAATGACCTCCTCCATAGCTCCCATAGTCAATACCCCTGGGTCAAAAAAATATCAATCAATTATAAACAACCTATTGGGTAGCTCTCACAGTCAATACCCCTAGGTCAGCATACCGTCAATAAATTATAAATGACGTCCTGGGTAGCTCTCAAAGTCAATACCCAT